>JAQPPZ010017072.1:2400000-4800000 GCA_028583015.1 Wollemia nobilis
TATCCTCTATCTATGCATTCAAGGAATACTTGATCATCAAATACTAGAGTCCAGAATTCAATACAACAGTAAGCAATGATACAAGAAACATGAGGTAGAAATGACAAGGAGAGACATCATACAAAATAAAAGACAGTAACAAGAGCCAAGTATATGCTTGTATTAGAGGAAAACGCACAGCTACAATGGTTCCATATTATAAAATACACCTAATTTGTTCATTGGAAGAACAAAAGTGTTACTATTTACAGGGGGTATAAGGACATATTTATCCAATATATTTATGGCCAAAGGAAGGAGCCATCAAAGAGCTCACAAAAAAAATAGATTTGAGGACAAAGGAAGGAGCCACCAAAGAGATCACACAAATAGTATATTTACAATCAGAGGAAGGAGCCACTGAAGTGCTCACACGTCCAAAAGTTGAGGTGGTTAAAATTACTATTTTCCTCCATCAAATTCAGCCCTATAAGTAGTGCATCACTTGAAATAGTTTATCCATTGAAATAAGGCATTATCACTCATGCTTACATAGAAAAAAGGGCAGCATTCAATGACAATATATCTACGTAAAAGATAAAGCAAAAGGGCTACTCATTGGTTGTTATAACCAGTACTAAAGAAAGGTCTAAATCAGTATTAAAAACGATCTACAAAACCTACAAATAAGTGGTGAGCAAAAATTATGTTAAAAAAATAGTCATTTCCTATCTATTAATTATCAATTTGGTCATTCGTAGACTTGTGAATACTAGTACATAGTATATTCCTATAGTAAACTAAATATGAGTCCTCTATGCCACTTTGGTTTGGGGGGTGGTTGTTGGTGTAATTGGAGTTCAGCCAAACCGATAGAATTAAGTTACAAAAAAGTATTTTCTACAGGAATTTGTAGGAAAATTAAATTAAACTATCAAACATGTAATTGAAAGGAAATGTGCAAAAATGTAAAGTGTAGGAAAGCAAAACACACTTGCATAATTTAATTAAAGCAGGAAAATATAGAATTTAAACATACTTGTAGGAAATAATTAACAAAATTAATCAATGAAAGCAAAAGGAAACAGGGGAGGATTATTTCCTGGAGTGGGCCCAGGCTCCTAATGACATTACACCAGTTAATTTATGCAACCATTCTTTAAACTCACAAAATTGATCAAAACACTCATGATTTTTATTATGTAGTATTAATGTTTACAAAGCAAGTTTGGATCATTTCTTCAGGGTTGGCCTGCATTTTATATAGAATGCAATCGTCCCTTATTTACAATTTTAGACGCTACATGATTTGCTATGACAGGTGTGCAGAAATTTATTAGATGTCTAAAATTAGAGAAATCACACTAAAATTAACCCTCACGGAATAATCATAGCATTCCCTATGTTTAACAAAATTATTCTAATTTTATAAATGGTCTTCAATTTTCAAGTCAACATGTATATTTTTATTATGTCTAGTGCACACACTGTTTGGTCCATTTCTAGAAAATATGCACCTTTTTGGCCAATCAACGGGATACAAACACTGCATTTAGACTTATTTTGGTCATAAAATATCATCACTGATTTTTGAGCATCGAATAGTGTGCACTTGTAATATATCATCGAGAGACAAGCATCATCCAACCTGTAGTCAGGATATAGGCATCATCCTGTGTATGGGAGATAGGTACCTTCCAACCTGTTGTTAGGAGATAGACATTGTCTTATGTACTGGGAGATAGTGCTTCCTTTTCACTAGGAGATAGATGCCTTACGGCTTATGGTTGGGAGACAGGCGCATTCCTTAGCATATTTTGGAGTACCTTACTTCTTTGACACTATCATCATTTACTTATCAATCCTTCCTTAATTGCATCATAAAAATATCAAATGCCAGGTATGCATGAGATCTTGACTAAAAAGGTGCAAAAGAAGACATAATGTACTGCATCTACAAACAAATTTCACTCAAAACACACATTATGCATAATACATCATTTTCCATTAAATATATATAAAATATCATAAAATATGCATTTATAATATAATATGCCACACAATTATGCTATTAAAGTATACAAAAATTGAGCATTTTTCATGCTTCTCATTCCCCCATGCCTAGTTTTTGCCACACACTCGTGGCACCTATTGTTGGTAATCCCCTATTTTATCAGTAACCTATCAGTATTCCATGTTCCAATGTTTTATCTCCCTGGATGTGGATTTTGTTGTAATCACAGTGACACTGAGAGGGGGGTGAATCAGTGTGGTCTTTTAAATTTTGAATATATAGCTTTAAATCCAGTAGCAGTTTAAAAATAATAAAAGATATATCAAATACAGCAAGAGAGCATGACACACAACACGAGTAATTTAACGAGGTTCACCAATGTGGCTACTCCTCAAAATGACTGCTTGGACTACCATCCAAATCCAGCCAATGCAAAGCTACAACTTTACAATATCTTTTACCAGCACCAACCGGAAGGAGCACCAACCCCTTAGATTTTTCTGTACCAAACAGAATGGAGCACCAACTCCTAATTTACCAGCACCTACTGGAAAGAAGCACCAACCCCTTATGCCAAGCTGCAACTTGGACTTCAATAAAGATAATGAAAATTACAGAATAATACTTTCACCTTAATTCTCACAGTCTGCAGTTCCTATGCATTCTGTTGCTTCTACGCAAACGCTTCGCACTATCCGACTGCTTCTGTGAATTTCTTCGCACTCTCTGTTGCAACCAGATGATCGATCACTTCTTCTATCTGTGCGCTATCACTTCGCACTTAGAACTCAACCTCTGCACCCCGCGCTCTTGATTCATGCAATTACTATACGCACACTTCGCTTCGACTCAAACGAACTACGACTTCGCACTCGACTCGAATCGCATACGACTCGCTCTTTGCTCGACGCGGACTTCACTTGCGCACACACACTATCTTCATCTTTCAAACTCGAAACAGCCCTCCTTTTATAGAAGAAATTTCAAGATCAAATCTTAAACACTAGTCGACTGTAACCCTAAGAACGTCAGCTGCAAAACCCTAGAAATTGTCGATTGCAAAACCCTAGAAATTGTCGACTGCAAAACCCTAAATTCATTTGCCCAGATTCAACTTTGTCGGCCTCAACCACCTCTACCACCTCTGTCACCTTCCTGTAACTATTGCTATGAAATAATAACATGTCACGATATCACGACACTTTTTGTAGCCGTACGCCTTCTTTATCCCGCTATCACAAAAATGTGACACTTTTGGCTTTTGTTAGCTTTGCCACCGTTCTTGTCACGAAATCGTGACACTTCAAACTTTCGTTGACGTCATCCTCATTCTTGTCGCGAAATCATGACGCTTTCAGCTTCTAGAGGCTTTTCTTGCAACCTGTCACGAAATCGTGACACTTTTCGCCTCTTTGTCCTTTTCTAGGCTTGCACCCACGAAAACAAGACATGTCACGAAATCGTGACACTTCTCACTGCCGTACATTCTTCACCGCATCCCTCAGTGAAATCGAAACATGTCACGAAATCGTGACATCTTTTTGCCTTAGCGCTTTTCTTTGCCTATCGCCCGCGAAAATGAAACATGTCATGAAATCGTGACATCTTTTTGCCTTAGCGCTTTTCTATGCCTATCGCCCATGAAAATGGAACACGTCATGAAATCGTGACATCTTTCGCATCCGTACAATTCTCTCTTCATGCACTAGCGAAATCCCAACATGTAGCGAAATCGCTACAACTTTTCAACTTGGCACTTTCTCTTTGCTTCGACCAAATCAACATGTAGCAAACTTCTTTCTCCCAAAATCCAACATGTAGCGAAATCGCTACAACTTTTCCACTTAACGCTTTCTCCTTGCTTCGCCCAAAATCCAACATGTAGCGAAATCGCTACAACTTTTCCACTTAACGCTTTCTCCTTGCTTCGCCACAAAATCCAACATGTAGCGAAATCGCTACAACTTTTCCACTTAACGCTTTCTCCTTGCTTCGCCAAAAAATCCAACATGTAGCGAAATCGTGACATTTCTCGACTTAGCTTCTTGGCCTCCAACATGTCACGAAATCATGACAATTTGCCTTGCGCCTTCTCTCTCCTCGGCCATGTCACGAAATCATGACAATTTTCTTTGTGCCTTCTCTCTCCTCCGACATGTCATGAAATCACGACAATTTTCTTTGTGCCTTCTCTCTCCTCCGACCTATCACGAAATCATGACAGAAAACATGTCGCGATATCGTGACAGTTTTCTTACTTGTCTTTTTCTTTGATTTTCTGAATCTGGGTCACTTCTATTTTCCTGGAATTGCACTTTACAAGATCTGACTATCCTTTGAACTTCGGTCCTCTGCATCTGAATGACTCTTGAACCGTCTGTCCACTGCATCATTAGATCTAACTGCTTGTGTTGACAACAATGACAAACCTCTTGCAACACCTTGCTCAACAATCTCCCCCTTTGGAATTGTTGGCAACACCTGTGTACATTCCTGTAACTCTTCTCCCCCTTTGTCAATAATACCAAAGGGCTGCTGCAGACTCCCCCTGAGTCCATCCTCACAATTCTCAGGCACAATTTGTTGCATCTAGCACAAATTATGATCATGAGCAAAAGAATAGTCAAATACTCAAATGCTCCCCCTGAGAAAGTGATCCCTGTAGCTAGTCACTTCTTGGGAAGTGTGACTACTCCTAATTTGCTTCGAAGGTACTCAAACACTTCCTTGGGCAATGGTTTTGTAAAAATATCTGCTACTTGTTCTGTGGTTGGGACAAAATCCAATTTGACTTCTCCTTCTGCAACTTTCTCCTTCAAGAAATGATACCTTATAGCAATGTGTTTTGTCCGTGAGTGCATTACTGGATTCTTGGAGATGTTAATTGCACTGGTGTTATCACACTTAACTGATATTGGTTCACTGAAATTAATACCAAGATCTTTCAAAGTTTGTTTCATCCATAAAACTTGTGTACAGCAAGTTGTTGCTGCAATATATTCTGCCTCAGCTGTTGATAAAGAAACTGACTCTTGTTTCTTGTTGTGCCAAGCAACCAACCTGTCACCAAGATAAAAAGCACCTCCACTTGTACTCTTCCTATCATCAACACAACCTGCCCAATCTGCATCTGAATATGATATAAGAGTGAAGTCTTTGCCTTTTGGATACCACAACCCATACTCCATGGTGCCTTTGAGATACCTAAGAATCCTTTTTACGGCTGTTACATGAGTCTCTTTGGGACTGGCCTGAAATCTTGCTACCATGCAAACTGCCTGTAGAATATCAGGTCTGGTAGCTGTTAAATATAGTAAGCTTCCTATCATTGATCTGTACATGGTTTGATCTACAGGTGGAGATTTGTCTTCTTTACTCAACTTGCAGCCTGTTGTCATGGGAGTGCTAACTGGCTTACAGTCCTCCATTGTGAACCTTTTTAGCATCTCTTTCACATATTTGATTTGGGAAATGAAGATGCCTTTCTCATTTTGATTAACTTGTAGCCCAAGAAAATAAGACAGTTCACCAATCATAGACATTTCAAATTCATTCTGCATCTTATGTGCTAAGTCTTTACAAGATTCATCTTTGTTGCTGCCAAATATGATATCATCGACATAGACAACAAGAACTATGAGATGCCCACCTTCTGTTTTCACATACAGATTACTATCGACCAACCCTTTCTTGAATCCCTGTTGAGAGAGATAGTTGTCTAGCCTTGCATACCATGCCCGTGGTGCTTGTTTTAATCCATATAATGCTTTCTTTAATTTGCAGACAAGGTTAGGATCTTCACTAATTTGAAAGCCATCCGGTTGTTCAATATAGACCTCTTCTTCGAGTTTCCCATTTAAAAAGGCAGATTTTACATCCATCTGATAAACTCTGAAGTTCTTGTGGACTGCTAAGGCCAGAAATATTCTAATTGCTTCTAATCGGCCACTTGGTGCAAAAGTCTCTTCAAAATCAATGCCTTCGACCTGTGCATATCCTTTACAAACCAGTATTGCTTTGTTCCTAATGACCTGATCCGTCTTCATTTAATTTGTTTCGAAATATCCATTTGGTGCCGATTACATTCTTATTCGTAGGTCTAGGTACTAATTCCCAAGTTCTGTTCTTTTCAATCTGATCTAACTCTTCATTTATTGCCTTCATCCAGCTATCATCTTTGCTTGCTTCATCTATGTTTTTGGGCTCAATGCTGGATAAAAGAGAGTAATTACTTATTACTTTCCTTCTTGTCCGAATACCAGCTGTGGGATCTCCAATTATTTGGTCTCTTGGATGATTTTTTTGCAAGTTGCCTATTTTGAATTTCTTGTTTTCTTGCACCTCTGAGTCATCGATTAATTCATCTGAATCAAACGTAGATTTATTTTCTGTTTCATTCACCTCATCTCCTTCAAAGACTTCTTCATAGATTGGGTAGTTTTCCTCAAAGTCAGCTAATCGTTTCCCACCTTCATCGAATTTAACATCTGCATTGTCCACAATTTTCTTGAGTCTCTTGTTGTAGCATTTGTAAGCTTTGCTTTTTGATGAATACCCAACAAAAACACCTTCATCTGCTCTATCTTCAAACTTCCCAAGGTTGTCATCAGTTTTTCTGATGTAGCACCTACAGCCAAATACTTTGAGATGTTTTGTTGTTGCTTTTCTACCAAACCACAACTCATAAGGTGTTTTGCATTCATGAGTTCTTAACATATATCTGTTTTGGATGTATACTGCAGTGTGAACTGCTTCTTTCCAGAATCTGTCTGCTATTTTGTTTTTTGCCAGCATGGTGCGTGCCATTTCCTGTATAGTTCTGTTCTTTCTTTCTACTACACCATTCTGTTGGGAGTTCTAGCTGCTGAATATTGTCTCCTGATACCATGTTCTTCACAGTATTCTATAAATTCATTCGAAATGAATTCTCCTCCTCTGTCTGATCGTAAACATTTGATCCTTTTTCCTGTTTCATTCTCAACTAGATGTTTGAAGGATCTGAACATTTCAAAAGCTTCTGTTTTATCTTTTAAGAAAAATATCCATGTCATTCTGGAATAATCATCGATACACAGCATAAAGTATTTGTCGCCATTTATGCTTTGAGTTCTCATGGGTCCACATAAGTCTGTATGAATAAGTTCCAAAGGCCTGCTAGTGTGGTACTCTTTTGTTTTGAATGAGACTCTGGTTTGCTTTCCCTTTTGACATGAAGCACAAACATTGTTTGAAGGTTTTTTAATGGTTGGAATATCTCTCACTGCTTGTTTCGAGCTGATTTTCACCAAATTATCAAAACTTATGTGTCCAAGCCTCTTGTGCCACGACCAGTTCTCTTCTTCTTGTCCAATGAAACACGTACCTTCTAAAGTTTTTGAGAGTGTGTACAAATTTCCAGACGTCCTTGAACCAGTTGCTATCAATTTCCCACTGTTTATTTTTTTGACTTCACAACCCTGCTTCTTGAAGACTACTTCATGTCCTTTATCACAGATTTGACTGACACTTAACAGGTTGTGTTTCAAACCATCCACAAATAAAACTTCTTCTGACTTGATTTTCCCTTCACTAATTTTGACAGATCCTTTTCCTATTATTTTGGCTCCATCATTATTTCCAAACTTCACAGAGCCACCCTCATATTTCTGTAGTTTTTCAAATTTTTGTTTATCACCTGTCATATGACTTGAGCAACCACTGTCAAGAATCCACGGTACACATTTATTCTGAGCCCTGAAAGCTGTCTGCACTATTAAAGATTCCTTTTCTTCCCTGAGCTGTTCTTTCTGTTTCCACTCTGTTTTGACTATGGTATTGGGCTCTAGCTTGGATTTTCCCTTTTCAATATTTTGAGCATAACTTTCAGAGAGATTTCTATTTTGATTTGCCCTATATGGTTGAACTCTTCTTTTCTGAGGTTGATTCGAAACAGAGGTATTGCGACAATTTCTAGCAATATGTCCAAAGTTGTGACAATTAAAGCATTCTACTGCATAATTTATAAGAGGAGCAAAAGAATTTCTGCTAGTGAAACTTCTTGGTCCTACATTGTACTTGCAATCTACAATTTTATGTCCATAACCATTACATTTGAAACAGAAACCATAAAAGTAATGATTGAACCTGAAAGATGGTCTTTGCCAGGTTGTTGCAGGAGCCATAGATCTTCTCTTCTTCTGATGTGTGACCTTGGTAAAGCCATCATTGTCTGTTCTCCTTTCGGGTCTGGCATTACTGCTTTTCTTTGCCTGATTTGTTTTTCCTATATCAGCCTGTTTCTTATCTTCACTTCTTACAGATTCAACATTTGGTCCGTTTGATGATTCTCCTTCAATAAAGCCCAGGCCAAATTTGATGCCTGCAGGTCTTTGATCACTTAAGATTTTATCCAGCTTCATTGAACTTTCTTCACGTTTGTAATGGCAACTAATTTTTTGATCCAGCTCTTGTATCTGCATTCGAAGACCAACATTTTCTTCTTCTAGTTTGCAGCAATGATCTATCTTCGTGGTTACCTGAATTTCCAGATCTTCGAACATTTTCTTGTATTCTTCTGTCTGTATTTTTAAAGCTGGTTATAATGTCATTTGCATCCTCAAGCTTTCTTGAAAGTTTTTTATTCTTTCTTTTCTCAGATTTCCATTCTTCAAGAGCAGAAACCAGCTCACCTTCTAAATCAACTTCAGCCTCGAGCTTTTTCAATAGACACTTTAGAGTTCATTCCTTCTCTCTTTTCGGGTTTTCTGCCTCTTCTGATTTTTCTACTTCAAACGCCATAAAGAGAGCTTCACCTGTTCCTTCTTCAGAGTCTTCACTAGAGCTGTCCTCTGAAGAATCTGCATTTCGGGAGATAAAACTTTTCTTTTTGAAATTGCCTTTTCTGAAGTTTGTTTTCTTCCTCCATTCACTTCTTTCTTGATGCGGAGTTTCTTCACCTTTGTTCTTGTCATTGAGAGGACATTTGGTAGCAAAGTGTCCAATGCCTCCACAGTTGAAACATTTAAAAGGTAGCTTTCCTCTGTATTTTCCTTTTCCTTTTCTCAGTTTTTGACAAAATTTGCTTCCATTTCATCTGATACATCCTCTTCTTCAGACTCTTGTTTTGTGTCTTTGCCTTTTAGAGCTTTGAAAGCTGCTTCTCTATCTGTGGGATTTGACCTTCCTATTCTCATTTCAAAAGCAGTCAAAGAACCATGCATCTCATCCATACTAAAGCGATTTAGATCTTTAGCTTCTTCTATGGCTGAGACTTTCGAATCAAACCTTGGAGGGAGAGATCTTAATACCTTTTTCACAATCGTAGCATCATCCATATCTTCGTCGAGACCTCTGATTGAATTTGTGATTTCGTTGACTCTTAGCATGAAAGCCTCTATGTTCTCATCATTGTCCATCTTTAAGGATTCGAATTGAGCTCGGTGTGTTTGAAGCTTGGCCTCCTTGATCCTATCGTCTCCTTCATGAATGTTCTCTAGTTTATCCCATACATCTTTTGCGGATTCACGATTTATGATTTTGACTAGCTCATTGTCCACTAATCCACACATGATGGCATTTTTTGCTTTCGAATCATTTTCAAATGCCTTCTTGTCGGTAGTGTCTGTTGGAGCAGTGGCGGGAGCTTTGTAACCATTAACTACTGCACCCCAGATGTCAAAACCCAAAGCACGGAGATATGTCTGCATCCTTATTTTCCAGAAAGCATAGTTAGTTCCATCAAACAATGGTGCTTTGTTTGAGGAGAAACCCTCACCACTTGCCATTGCGTCACTTCCAAGATCACCCTAGCTTATTGAGCCTATTCAGGAACTTGGCTCTGATACCAATTGTTGTAATCACAGTGACACTGAGAGGGGGGGTGAATCAGTGTGGTCTTTTAAATTTTGGATATATAGCTTTAAATCCAGTAGTAGTTTAAAAATAATAAAAGATATATCAAATACAGCAAGAGAGCATGACACACAACACAGTAATTTAACGAGGTTCACCAATGTGGCTACTCCTCAAAATGACTGCTTGGACTACCATCCAAATCCAGCCAATGCAAAGCTACAACTTTACAATATCTTTTACCAGCACCAACTGGAAGGAGCACCAACCCCTTAGATTTTTCTGTACCAAACAGAATGGAGCACCAACTCCTAATTTACCAGCACCTACTGGAAAGAAGCACCAACCCCTTATGCCAAGCTGCAACTTGGAAATCAATAAAGATAATGAAAATTACAGAATAATACTTTCACCTTAATTCTCATAGTCTGTAGTTCCTATGCATTCTGCTGCTTCTACGCAAACGCTTCGCACTATCCGACTGCTTCTATGAATTTCTTTGCACTCTCTACTGCAACCAGATAATCGATCACTTCTGCTATCTGTGCGCTATCACTTCGCACTTAGAACTCAACCTCTGCACCCCGTGCTCTTGATTCACGCAATTACTATACGCACAATCCGCTTCGACTCAAACGAACTACGACTTCGCACTCAGCTCGAATCGATACGACTCGCTCTCTGCTCGACGCGGACTTCACTTGCGCACAACACACTAATCACTTCATCTCAAACTCCAAACAACCCTCCTTTTATAGAAGAAATTTCAAGATCAAATCTTAAACATTAGTCGGTTGTAACCCTAAGAACGTCGACTGCAAAACCCTAGAAATTGTCGACTGCAAAACCCTAGAAATTATCGGCTACAAAACCCTAAAATCTATCGGCCCAGATTCAACTTTGTCGGCCTCAACCGCCTCTGCCACCTCTGTCACCTTCCTGTAACTATTGCCATGAAATAATAACATGTCACGATATCGTGACACTTTTTGTAGCCGTACGCCTTCTTTATCCCGCTATCGCAAAAATGTGACACTTTTGGCTTTTGTTAGCTTTGCCACCGTTCTTGTCATGAAATCGTGACACTTCAAACTTTCGCTGACGTCATCCTCATTCTTGTCACGAAATCGTGACGCTTTCAGCTTCTAGAGGCTTTTCTTGCAAGCTGTCGTGAAATCGTGACACTTTTCGCCTCTTTGTCCTTTTCTAGGCTTGCACCCATGAAAACAAGACATGTCATGAAATCGTGACACTTCTCACTGCCATACATTCTTCACCGCATCCCTCAGCGAAATCGGAACATGTCACAAAATCGTGACATCTTTTTGCCTTAGCGCTTTTCTTTGCCTATCACCCGCGAAAACGAAACATGTCACGAAATCGTGACATCTTTTTGCCTTAGCACTTTTTGTGCCTATCGCCCACGAAAATGGAACACGTCACGAAATCGTGACATCTTTCGCATCCGTACAATTCTCTCTTCATGCACTAGCGAAATCCCAACATGTAGCGAAATCGCTACAACTTTTCAACTTGGCACTTTCTCTTTGCTTCGACCAGCGAAAATCCAACATGTAGCGAAATCACTACAACTTTTCACTTAACGCTTTCTCCTTGCTTCGCGAAAATCCAACATGTAGCGAAATCGCTACAACTTTTCCACTTAACGCTTTCTCCTTGCTTCGCAAAATCCAACATGTAGCGAAATCACTACAACTTTTCCACTTAACGCTTTCTCCTTGCTTCGACCAAATCCAACATGTAGCGAAATCGCTACTTTTCCACTTAGCTTTCTCCTTCTTGCAAATCCAACATGTAGCGAAATCGCGACAGTTTCTCGACTTAGCTTCTTGGCCTCCAACATGTCGCGAAATCGTGACAATTTTCCTTGTGCCTTCTCTCTCCTCGGCCATGTCGCGAAATCGTGACAATTTTCTTTGTGCCTTCTCTCTCCTTCGACATGTCACGAAATCGTGACAATTTTCTTTGTGCCTTCTCTCTCCTCCGACCTATCGTGAAATCGCGACAGAAAACATGTCGCGATATCGCGACAGTTTTCTTACTTGTCTTTTTCTTTGATTTTCTGAATCTGGGTCACTTTTGTTTTCCTGGAATTGCACTTTACAAGATCTGACTATCCTTTGAACTTCTGTCCTCTGCATCTGAATGACTCTTGAACTGTCTGTCCACTGCATCATTAGAACTAACTACCTGTGTTGACAACAATGACAAACCTCTTGCAACACCTTGCTCAACAATTTATCTCTTTTCTTGTTGCATTTATGTTTGCCACCATGTTTCAGCTGATTGGGACCTAATTCTATATTTGGTGCCTTCTAGAATTTACTATGCCATAAGGTCTGACTAGGCCACGCCCCTATTTTTAGCTTTCTTCTACTCCACCCATTCTTATCTACAAATTATTCTATGTAGAATCCTATAATAAATGTAGTTGCATCCTTCTAGAATGCAGGCTCAACTTACTTATAGTATTGATGATATGGAGGAAGTTGATATGCTAATAGAAAACAAGGTTTATCCCATGGTGTATAATGGGATGTATCATGTACCTAGGCCTTTGGTAATTGTGCTAATTTTAGTTGAGTGTTGTGTCCTCTATGTCATTCTCCTCTACATATTCAGGTGGTAGAGACTCAAATGCTTGAACTGGTGATGACACCATTGGTTCTTTTCTAAATATGCCCATCTTCTCCAAATATTACCACATCCTTGAGGGGTTGCATTCAGTTGAACCATATAGGTTCCAAAATTATTTGGGTTGGGTAGGATTAAAAAATATACCTGGCTCTCTAGCCATTCTCCTTCAAGTTTTTATGGAGATCTTGGAACTGCTCTTTCTGGTTGGTGAAGGCTTTCATGGATGCAACCCATTATTCATCTGAGTTTAGGTCTGAAAACACCTTTAGATTTTGTTAGGGAGATTTTTGTTTTTATTGTTTTGTTGTTTTGGCCCTTGTTATTCTACTTTTCATTTAGGTCACAATTTCCTTGATGGTTCGAGTGTTGTTGCATCAGCTGTGGATGCCAAAGTACCAACCTCCTCTACCTGCTAAGGAGGTGATATTTTCTAGAATTTGGAAGGCTTTATCTCTTGCATATCTTGGTCCCCTGGTGTGTTCCTAGTTGGTTCAACTATAGTCTATCCATCAAAATAATTAGTCATGGTTTGGTCAATTGATGGCTAACTAGTTGACTATAAAACCTTCATAGGATTGACTAACTCCTATGGGTGATCCACCTCATATTATTGCCCTTACCATACTTCTATCTAGATAGTAGGGTCATATGTATGCATGCCATCAATTGATTGAGTGGCATCCACTTGCACCTTTCAATCCTCAACTAAATTGGTTATTATTGCTTGGTCATCTGGTGATTGACCATATAATTAGGAAACATAAAGTATTATGGCTGACTCCTCAGCCTTACTATCATTGATTTCTATTACAGGGAATTCCTATTACACAACAGGGCCCCTCGATTCTTGAGAAGTAATATTCATAGGTGCCTCTGATTGGTACCCTATTTTGTTATTTTAACTATATGATGCCCTTCTAGGATTAGAGTAAAATCCCCTTGTGAACGCAATTTTATCCTATGAATCCATGAATTTTTTTACATCCATGACCTAGTCTATCTATATGGTAGCATCAACCTTATTCTATTTGGCAGCCTGCAACTACTAGGCCTTGTTTTTAAATTATCGCACATTTGCTCATAATTGTCGTAGAGCATCACTTGCTTCTTGTTGTCTTGTTGCAGTGAACCATAGAGACTCTTGAAATTTGGTGTGCTCTTTCTTATATTTTCCCTCCCAATTGGAGGATTATTCTTTCATGTTTTGCAACTATCTCTACAGTTTTTATTCCTAATCATTATGGTAGAATGTCACACCATTGTACATTCCATGCAACACTTTAGTAGTCAGTTCATCCTCTGTATTTTCTTATTAGGATGAACTATAATAAACCAGGTGCTCCCTCCATGTTCTACTTTTGGTGGCTGGTGGTGACGAAGCCCAAAATGGGCTTGGAACCGTTTGATCTGCCTCTCAATTTGAATGTTGGGAGACAAATGATGATATTGTCTAAGATAGGATATGTTCATATTGTCCTACATCCCATATAGAATGGCTTTGCTTGGAGGTAAGTGATGGTTTTGGGGAAGAAGGCTCTACTTTTGCCTGCCCTATTGTTTTTGTACTTGGTGATTTTGGGATTCAGGTGCCTTCTCTTCCCCTACTACTCCTTGGTTGCATCTGTAGCAACATCTTCTTTATCCTCTATATCTTCATGTTTCTCTCCAACATTATTTCCATCTTCCAGCACATTCCCATGTACCTCGACATATCGAACTAGGGCTAAGATCAGCGTGTGATGCACTAATACCATTACTATTCCTACCTAGTACTGAATGGATTCATCCTTGAGGGCACACATTAGGTAGTAGTGGATATTGATTTTGTCCCCATGCAACATATGATTAAGAAATATGAAATGGTTGGCATTAAACCAAGAACACTTACCAGTGCAGGTGAAAAATTGAGCTACTTTCTTGAACACATTTCTCCAAAGGTCTAGCATGTATTATTTTTGCAACCCTTGGCATGTTATCTACATTTATGGTTGGCTAAAAAATTACTGTATGCATCATGCTATACTATCTTCCTTATATGTTTATTTCCCTATGCGTGGAATACTAGTTACTTCTACAATATATGCTTTTGTGATTGGTATGACCAATACACACATTTGTACGATGTCATCATCCATTGAGGCTACAAATTCTCATGCTACCTCATGGTCTTGATCTTGGCTAACCAGGTGGTAATACTACATCCATCCTATAGCCTCAAAATGATTTCTAACATCGTTAGTTATGGCAATAAAATGATCAATACCAATGATAGATGCGAAGATAGGTGCCCATTCGTTGAGATACATGCGCCTTCCACTCAAAATGTAGGGACATGCACCCATTTTTTGGGAGACATGTGCCTTTCACTGAAGTACGAAGATAGGCACCCATTTGCTAGGATACAAGTGTCCTTACTCTAACTTACTAGAGATAGGTACTGTCTGTTATTATGAATACATGTGCCTTTATTTATCATCTTGGTACCTACAAAATACACATTTTTTTTATCACAATAGGTGAGTTTTTTTCACTTGATGTATATGGGATATAGAAACCTTTGTGAATACAGACACCTTCAAAATTGTATGGATATAGGCATATTTTGCTATATGTGGGAGACATGTACCTTATATTGGCTAGAAAATCCACTAAGTTGACCTGCAGTTAGGTGCCTTTCATTGATCTAGATATAGGCACATTTCCTTCGTGACAAAATCAACATCTGCTACCTTGACCCGTATACAGGTATTTTATTTCTAGATAAAGTAGACACCTATATATGTCCAATTGTAAATACTCCCTTATTGACAGGTATTGGCACTTCATTCATTTATTTATCCTCCTAGAAAGCTAAAAATATGTAGAACATCATGGATCATGTGCTTGATAGGCCTAGGTTTCCCAAGATGCCTACAAATTGTATTTAAGGTATGATTTCCTACAAAAATAAATGTACACATAAAATATAAAACAAGAACCATGGATCCTATTCCTGTTAGGCATAGGTTTCCCAAGATGTCTATAGATTGCATTCAAGGCACGATTTACAATGAAATAGTAAATAAAGAAAAGCTAGAAAAAAAATTATATTTAAAATATTTTTTACACGTACACACGCATTCGTCAATTACTGAAGAGATTTTTTCATTATGATGGGATCTACCCCATGTTTGCTTTGGAATCAACCACATGGAGTGGTGATGTATGATACAACTACAATCGGTAGCCATTGACTATCAACACAATGTTGTTTTCATCTATGGTTCAAACATGCACAACACCATTTTTGATAATCTCAACCACTTCATACGGTCCCATCCAACATTGCATAAGCTTTCCCTTTCACTCTTGGAAATGGAAGTCATACAACAATACCCATTCTCCCACTTTGAACTATTTTTATTGTATGTGGTGTTCATGCCATCGGGCCCTCTTCTTCTACATGATTTTTGTTCATTGCAAAGCATCTTGCCAGTATTCATCCAGCTGGTTGAGCTATTGAATTTGATATTTTTGTGCAACATCTAAATTTAAATTTAATGATATATAGTCTGTAGGATTTTGATTTTGAATTCCAAGGGCATCATGGCATTTTTTATGTATGTCAATTGAAATGGTGTAAATCCAGTGGTAGTCTTCTAGGTAGTGCGATATGCCCACACTACCTCCGGTAAATGAATTACCCAATATTTCTAGTGTTGTTGTACCATATTAGTAAGAATATTTTCCAACTCTCGATTTGTGAGTTCCACTTGCCCATTTTCTTGTGGATGATAGGGGGTAGTTTTATTGTTCTAGATTTGATACTACTACATCAAATCCTAAATCACTTTTGAGGTTAATTAATGTCCTTGATTAGTGGTAATTTTTCTAGGAACCCCAAATTAGTAACAATATATTCATATAAGAAATTGACTATAGTATTTTTCTTTGAATCTTGCAGTTCCTGCACTTCAACCCATTTTGTTACATAGTCAATATAAATAAGAATATACATTTTTCCACATAATTATGGATTAATGAGACCCACAAAGTCCATCCCCCATTTTTAAAGGTTCAATGTGCACATGGGGCTGAAGTGGCATCTCATCTTGGAGAGTTGGTTTATCCATTCATTGGTATTGATCACATCAGTTCACTTATTTGATTGTATATTTAAATAAAGAAGGCCAAAAATATCCATCCTGTAAAAATTTAAATGTATTCATTTTTCCTAAAAAATGACCACCACATGTTTCATAATGGGAAGCCTTGAGTATTTCTATGGTTTCATTTTCTACAACACACCTTCTCATGATTTAATCAAGTAAATTTTTAAACAAGCATCCGTCAATCCATGAGAAAGTTAAACTCTTTTCTATTAGTTTTTGAGCTTATTAGTGTGAGAGTGCAAGAGATACTTTACTGGTGGCTAATTATTTAGCCATATCCACATACCATGGAATATGTTCATCCAAAGCAAAAATATGCTCATCTGGAAATTGATCCTTAATAGTTGTATGGTCCTGAGATATCAACTTGGAGAGAAAATCTGCAACAAAATTATATCTTTGAGGCTTGTCAACAATGGTTATATAAAATTCTTGCAATAGTAAAAGCCACCTAATAATTCTACCACTCACTACAGGTTTATTTATGAGGTACCTAATGGTTGCATGATCTATATGCACAAAAAACTTATAACCTGTAATGTAATGATAGAATTTATTAATAACGTGCACTACTACAATGAATTATTTCTACGTGACAGTATAGTTGAACTCCACACCTGTAAGATGTTTACTGACATAGTATATGGCGTAAAACTCATCTCCATATTTTTGTTCTAATGTAGCCCCTATCACATTGTTAGATGCATCAACATAAATGTGAAAGGGGAGGGTCCAATTTGGACCTCTTAGCATAGGAGCTATGGTCAGTATTTATTTTAAAATATGAAATGCTTGTTCACACTCACTAGGTCTAGAAAAAATCAATATTTCTAAATAATAATGTGGGCAAAGGTTTGGTAGTCTTGCTAAAGTATTGGATTGACCACCTATAGTATCTAGTGAAACCTTGGAAACTGTGGATATCTCTCTATGTTTGGGGAGTCGATAGATTCTTAATTACTTCAATTTTTTGTTTATCCACTTTAATCCCCTCCATAGATATATGATGTCCTAACACTATCCCTTATTGCATTATCATAAAAAAAATTTTGTTTCTAAGGGATAGGTTTATCTCTTGATACCACTAGAGTAATTTCTTTATAATGGTTGTAGCTTCCTCAAAAGTTTCATCGTAAATTGTGAAATCATCCACGTATACTTATATAGTTTCTCAAAGCATGTCCAAAAAATATTAAACACCACCCTTTGAAAGGTGTTAGTTACATTACACAACCCAAAAATTAAGACCTGGTAAGAAAAAGTCCCCCATGGACAAGTAAATGTGGTTTTTTCCTAGTCTTCTTACCCTCTTTGAATTTGATTGTATCCACTAAACCCATCTAGGAACAAAAAATATTTTCCTCCTGCCAAGGTATCGAGGACTTGGTCAATAAAGGGTAAGGAAAAATGGTTTTTTATAGTGGCTTTATTGAGCATCCTATAATCAACATAAATGCACCACTTGACATTTTTATTAGGCACAACCACTAAAGGTTATACCTATTGACTATCCGAGATTGGATAAATAAACCTAGCTGAAAAATATTTTTGTAGTTCAGCTTTGATAGTTTCTTTCATGGCTGGATTCATTCTCCTCTGGGGTTGTCTTACCAGTCTCACATTGTCCTCCAAATATATCATGTGAGTGTAAAGTTTGGGTTCTATCCCCCTCATGTCTATGTAATCCCATGCAAAAGTAGTTTGGTGTTTAACAAGTATTTTATTTAATTTGTTCTCTTGAATAATTGACAACTCATTATCAATATTCAATAATCTATCAGGTGCTACCTCTATTTGTTTGGCATGGTTATATTTTCTACCTACAAGCGAATTATAGAGGTGGATGAGAAGATTCTCCTTGGAAAAAGTGTGTTATGACCTATTATTCATTAGTGTTATATTCAATATCATCTAGAGCCATTATAGGTTGAAGCATTGACAAGACATTGCCATTTAAGGCTTCATAGTTTTGTTCTCCCAATAAATCAGTAGAATGTGCAGGTGGATAAATGATCAAGTTTTTGGTATTTTATATATATAAGATCATCATATATACCATCCTATAACTTATATAAGCATCAGTTGTGGCCAACCAAGGTCTAACTAATATAAGTGGATACCCACCCAATCTAGATCTAGATTGCAACACTACAAAATCTATCGAATATTTCCATGCATCTATAGTGACAACAACATCTTCTAGTATTCCCTCCAGGAGTACTATGGATTGGTCAACTAATTGAAGGATAATTTTAGTTGGCCTCATATCCGTGAGTTGTAGTTTTTGCATGGTTTCTTGGGGCATGACGTTTATGGTAGCCCCTAGATCTACTAATGTGTTGGGTAATTGGAAGTCTACAATTTTAATTGTCAGCACTAGACTTCTTGGATTAGAGTATTTGGGATGGTAGGTATTACCTAAAATTAGATCAACCAATTACCCTACCACACTTACTACTTTTGATGGTTTTCTTCCTATTTTTATCAAACATAATTATTTTATGGCCTTTATATAAATGGGATCATCTCTAATGGCATGAAAGAGGGGAATTGTGACTGTCAGGTTTTTAAAGCCTTCCATAATGTCAAATTTCAATTGTGTTGGCTTCTTGGGTTCCTATAATATTTTTGAAAATGTGGAACCCTTTCATTTCTATTTTTCTTAGCAGTTTTGTTTTTTGCCACCTCTTCTACCAAAGGTGGCTCTTCTACATCTAAATCTACATCATCTTCCTCCACTACAGGAGGAGTTGGTTCTACTCTTAATTGTCTACCTGACCTAAGATGTATATGACTACAATCTACTCTAAAATGATACATTGGAAACACCTATGTGTCTACCTGATAGGTGGGCTTATTTGACCTGTTATTGGTATTTGGAGTTGGTTGTGTAGGTAGTTGAATTGGTATTGAAGTAGGAGATGTATGCAAGTTGGTATGTAATAGAGTTTGAGTTGTATTTTATGGAGGTGAAGTCCACACATTGTGGTTCCTCCACTATGGTCTAGTTTACTGATAAGGTATCCATAAATACGGGTTGTAATGAGTAGACCCTTGGGTAGCATTCATTCAAGGAGGTTGACCCCACTATCCCATTTTGGGTGGTTGAGTATGACCTTGGTTCATATAATTAATTCCTCTATAAGGTTGTACTCCTCTTGGCATATTATTTCCCATAGGAAACTATTGCCAATTTCTCCTACTACCCATGAAATAGGTTTTTGCTACTTCAGGTTATTCTTTGACATTCTCTATTCATGGACACAACCTAGTTTTATTATCCCTTTGATAGATTGAACACACTCTAACTTTATTTTTCACACTCATTTTTTGGATGTTTTCTCCTACATTATGGGCAAAAGTAGGCTAATGTTGCTTCAATTTCCTGCTTCTTTTTTTGAAGCAAGAGTGTATCTAGTTTAAGTGTGAGAGATGAGAGAATATCACTCTTCATATCATCCAACATGTTGTCTATTTCAGCTTTACTTACTAAGGCTATAGTTTTTGTGACTCAGGTGATTGATTTACCTTTTATATGAGAATAATTCTGACACAATTAACGGATGTTTGACATATAATATTGGTAAATATGCCCTCCTTATATCAGATTCAAAGCTTCTAGAGACTCGTTTGTGATACCGCTCAAGAAAATACTTCTTAAAAAATTATCATCCAACCTTGCATGGGGTGATCTTTACAAATTAAATATAAACCTATCCCAATAGTCTTCCAATAATTCTTCCTATTTTTGAGTCATATTCAAGACTTCTTGCCTGACACTTTATGCTCTCTCAAAGTTATGGTATTGGTCCAAGAATATCCTTTTCATATCATCCTAGGTTATAATGTGTTTATTTTCTAGACTGATAAACCAGTATAGCACTGGATTATCTAAAGTGTAAGCAAATAATTTTAGTTTTTGGGCATCTGGTTTGTAATCTATTGAAATACATAATACACTAAATTTAAAAGTAACATGTTAGGGTGTTCAATTGGAAATCCCCTACAGATAGGTATAAGAGCGGGAGATATATATTTCATATTTGTTTCTCCCCTTGCCTCCTCAATTGGGAAGTCAAAGTTGGTTGAAGCTTATTCAATTTCAACTATATTTTCATGTAATGTAGGTTCTACACCTACTACTTATAGGCCAACTTTCAAGGCTTCACACTCATTTTGTTTATTCTCCAAAATTATTCCTAAGTCAATGTTTGAAATGGTTCCTTATTCAACTGCTTTCCACCATTGATTATTCAATAAATATTCCTCAAATTGGGTTATCTCAAATAGATGTTCTAAACAAAAGTTTGAAACTATTCCTTCATCAAAATATGTTTGCTTTAATTCCTAAGAAGTGCTTTGTTCAAATGTTGGGTGACTACACCAATGTACTGCTCAAAGGAATTTTAGAAGATTTTTTAGGTTTAAATGAAGTAAATTTTTTGCTTTTCAGAAAAAAGCCATCCGGTCCTCTTAATGTAGGTGGACTCATACAATATCAGGTAGAAAATCTATAGTTAAGCTATTATGAACTATAATTTCAGGGTTGAATGTCCTATAGATTTGAATAATATGGTTGACACTTCCTAAAAACGGTGCTAAAATGGTGAGCATAAATTATATTATGAAAATAGTCATTTCCTATCCATTAATTAACAATCCGGTAGTTTGTAGACTTGTGAGTACCAATGCAAAGTATATGCTTGTAGTAAACTAAATACGAGTCCTTTGTGTCACTTTGGTTTAGGAGGGGGTGGTTTTTGGTGTAACTGGAGTTCAATAAAACCGATAGAATTAAATTGCAGGAAAGTAATTTCTAGAGGAATTTGCAGGAAAACTAAATTAAATTATCAAACATGTGATTGAAAGGAATTGTACAGAAAAGTAAAGTTTAGGAAAGCAAAACACACTTGTAGAATTTAATTAAAGCAGGAAAATACATAATTAAAACACACTTGTAGAAAATATTTAACAAAATTAATTAATGAAAACAAAAGCAAATAGGTGAGGAATACTACCTGGAGTGGGCTCAGGCTCTTGCAGACATCCACTTGGTTAATTTATGCAATCACTCTTCGAACTCACAAAATTGATCAAAACACTCAAGGTTTTTATTATGCAATACTAATGTTTACATATCATGTTAGGATCCTTTCTTCAAGGGTGGCCTGTATTTTATATAGAACGCAGTCATCCCCCTATTTACAATTTTAGACGCTACGTGATTTGCTACGACAAGCACGCATAAATTTATTATATGTCTAAAAATAGAGAAATCACGCTAAAATTAACCCTTAAGGAATAATCATAGTGTTTCCTATGTTTAAAAAATAAATCTAATTTTTATACATGCTCTTCAATTTTCATGGTCATTATATCCAATGCACACATTGTTTAGCCCGTTGCTAAAAAATAGGTGCCTTTCTGGCCTGACATTGGGAAACAGGCACTGTATTTAGCATTATTTTGATTGTGGAAGATCATCATTGGTTTTTGGGCATCGAATAGTGCACACTTTTATTCTATCATCAAAAGACAAGCACCGTCCAGACTGTAGTTAGGAGATAGGCATCATCCTGTGTATGGGAGATAGGTGCCTTCCAACCTATTGTCAGGAGATAAGTATTGTCCTATGTATTGGGAGATATATGCTTCCTTTTTCACTTATGGTTGGAAGATAGGTGCCTTCCTTAGCGTATTTCATATCACCTTAATCCTTTCCCACTATCATTGTTTACTCACCAATCCTTTCTTAATCGTGTAATGAAAATATCAAATGTTAGGTCCGCATGGGACCTTGACTAAAAAGGTGCAAAAAAAGACATAATGTATTGCATCTACACACAATTTTCACTCAAAACACACATTAGGCATAATGCATAATTTTCAATTAAATATATATAAAAATATCATAAAATATGCATTTATAATATAATATACTACACAATTATTCTATTAAAGTATATAAAAAATGAGAATTTTTGGTGCTCATGAATAAGTGCAGAGATAATAGCTATACCTAAGGCATCCATTGAATCAGAAGGCCACCAAAATAAAAGCTTAAAATTTTACCATAAGACTGTGAAGTAATCTAGCTATAGTCATCTGTCATCCTCACCAAGCTAGTGTGCAAAAGAAAGCTTACATATCAATAAACATAGCAAGATCACATAGGGTGCAATGATAAAGGAAGAATTAGGGTTGCAAGCTCATATTTGGAGTGTTATAAAGGAGGCTAGCATGCACAAGCCTTGAGTTCCACTTGGCAAAAATTCTTTATGCCTCCCAATATTCATGAAGACCCAAGCACTCACCTAAAGGGAGTCACATTCATTTGGAGGGAGTTAAGAGTATTTGGAGGTTATCATAAACATAATCATTGCATATGGAACATTAAATACATCTACCTTGTAATTATTTGTGTGACACTTGTCATGAAGCCCATATTACTTAAGATGCCGATCTTGGAGAACAAAGAATACAATAGTGTGAAGTAGAATGTAGTGCAGCAAAGTAAGAAAGAAGTCAAACGAATTTAAAGAATTGAGGCTTACTCAAAGAAAAAAACTATTTCAAGCCATACACCATTCAACGTTGTAAAAAAAATATTTAAGATGCTATCATAAAACCAGTGAACAAAACTTGCATTTGTAGAAGCCCTGCAAAGCATATCACAAGATATATTTCACTGCTAGTTGTAGAAGAGAAGGATCACCAATTAAGGAATGAATCAACACCGTTCAAAGAGGGCTTTGACTGACCATGAGCACTACACAACATGTAGCTACGAATATACCAATGCACAAAAATAAAGGACTATTGAGGTAAAGGTTGATTTTTAAGTTTGCTTTTAATATAAGGTTTTTAGAGTTATAAGGGAACATTTTATCTTCTATTGCAATATTCATATTTAGAGATTTATTAAGCAAGCATATTTTAGATTTTTTAATATTTGCAAAAGGTTATCAAGGAGAAATAAGGATTATTATTGAAATTTAAACTACTTGCAAACATTAGTTTCTATTTTTTCCACATTTGGGAGTTATAAGGAATACAACATCAAGTTTAGGAATTGGAAATTAGAAAACATTAAAATCAACCATAAAGGGGTATTTAAAGAGGTTTATTAAAATTTTTCAAAGGTTAGTATTTTTATAATAGTTTTGTCTCAAAACACTTAAAGTAAGAAATATAAATCCAACTTCAAAACCTCTTCAAATAATTGAAAGTAGTTCTTAGTTCAATAGGAGTAATAAGGAGATAGAAAAGTAAAATTTTGTATCTACAAAATTTTACAAAATCAACTTAAAATTTAATTACAATTTACAAAAACACTATATTGATCATATATCCTATCCAAAACATCTTAGGGAGTCATAAAGTAATCTACAAAACTTGGTAGTATTAGCATCCATAAAAAATTATCAAGTTCTAAATTCGTTGAATAGATGTAAACTTGCTACAAAATCTAAAAAATTATTAGGTTTGTGAACTCTCATCATTAGGGAGCTATAAGGAAGCCTACAAAACCTAAGGGTTAACAATGGCTTTATCAAATAAATATTTTATATATTCTAAGAGTTACATATACCTTAATATTGGGAGTTATAAGGTATACTACTAAGATTCTATTAAATTAATTCTTTCAAATACTACTTCTTATGGATGA
Source organism: Wollemia nobilis (assembly GCA_028583015.1). Lineage (NCBI taxonomy): Eukaryota > Viridiplantae > Streptophyta > Pinopsida > Araucariales > Araucariaceae > Wollemia > Wollemia nobilis. The sequence continues at coordinate 2,424,302 of JAQPPZ010017072.1, forward strand.
AATTTTGAGAGAACATTTCAATAATGATGAGCTATTCTAAGAAGTAGAACTTTACTCTCAAAATTTAATAGATACTCTCAAAGGATATATGTATCTATCAATTAGCAATAAATAAAAATTCTCCTCATTTCTTAAGGAATATAGAGAAGGTAATACAGTCTTGATTAATTATCTTCATAAAATCCTCTTCATAGCATGGTGGAACTCACAAAAATTGATTATATTTTCACAAGAATAGGGTCTAATAATTTATCTATCATTGATTATGTTTTTACTTACTCAACACAAGAAGTAAGTCAACAATAAGGAATAATATTATTGTGATGATCAACTAATTTGCCATGAAGCAAAAATTCCAGTAGCTCCAATGCAAAATAAAAAAAATAGAAGGAATAAGAAGAAAATGTATGCCAAAAAGGAATATAGCACTAAAAATATTGAACCTATTGAGCACATTCAATTGAAAGAACCTACAACATCAACTTACTCTGCATAAATTGAAGAAATAAACTATTGGCTGAATCTAATCACAGTAGGCAATGAAGGAGAATGTAAGTTCCATTATATAAAGGAAGAAGATCAATATTTAATACTAAAGTCTTCAGTACCCAAATAATATAATATAGGGGGTATTAGATTTAGAGTCTATTACATCATTTAGAGCATGTAAATGTACCTTCCTAGGTACATACTTAGGACATTAGATTACTTTAGGGGAAATTTATCTAGTTACTTTATGCAATGTAATAAATGCACAAGTGTCAATGTGCAAGTTGTAAATGTGCAAGGTGTCCCTTGTACAACTAGGTAGAGTGTTGGCCAAGGAATTTATCTTCCATTATAAAATGGCCTCATTGCAAGAGATTTCCAAGTTAGTAGGTGTAGACACCAAAACAGCACCAATCCGATTATGTGACTGCAAACACTGATCGCTTTGACACACACAGCCCCCAGGGCAGCCCTTAAAGGTTAAACAGTGGTCCTAACCATTTTTGTAGCAATTTTGGAAGGTCAAAAGGCAATTTGGCACATTCAAGCACTTTGCTCAGTATTCGTCCTACCCAAGGATGAATTCCAACTGGGATCCGTCTCACCCAAGGACGAATTCTGAATTCGTCTTTGGTCAAGATGAATTCCAGGTTTAACGGGCAAAAAGAAGAATGGTTCCAAATGGTAGTCGAAGACAGTCAATTAATGACTCTTGCCTTGCATGCGTGTGTAGGTGGGCAGAGTAGGCATTAGAGGACTATCACAAGGGCAGTCATGGAAGCCCAAGTCAGGGAGGAGTCTCCTCCCTCTTGGGAAGGCATGGCCACCACATGGCGCCCATGCATGCCCATCCAAAGAGACCCCCTGGGTCTATAAAATGGTGAACTTTCTCACCCAAATGAGACAAGTTGGAGGCATTTTCAAGCAACGAAGTGCTACCAAATTAATACCGTGCCTTTACCCTTTTGATTTACATCTTCCACAGCATTGATCTCTTTCACAAGAGATGTTATTGGGTGGCTATTGGAAGTGTGAATCTAGAACCAAAAACCCAAAATTTGACCACATTGATCTACCAATTCGTCGACAACCCATTACAGGATATTTTGGGCCCATCCCAAGTGGATTGGTGCTGAAATCAAGTTCCAACGGTGGGCGGCCCGCTCGGGCACCCTGCACTTCTTAGTTTCATTTGAATTTGTCCTTTTTGTCATTTGCTTACCTTCCATTCTATTTTATGCTGTTTAGATAGTTTATAATTTCAATTTTAGAAGACTTTGACCAAATATTGTCATCTTCTATCACCTTTTGTTGTTCTCACTAACTTGTAGGAAGCAACATCGAATTCCCATGGATGGAGGTCAAATTGGGAAAATCCGACCATCTAGGTCATCCCAAAATGCCCCCAATTAGCTAACCCCCATTTTTGCAGGTGTTTTGGAGCTCCCGAGATGCGACATTTGGGCAGGATCATTTTGACATTTTGTCTCAGGAGAATTCGTCCTACCCAGAGACAAATTACAGTAGAATCCGTCCCTCCCAGGGATGAATTCAAATTGGCAGACAATTTCTTGAATTTTTTGATGGCAGTGGCCCTTTCGTAATGTTCTATGGTCTCTGTTAAATTTGTAGGTTATTTGGAATTATTTTATTCACCGGTTTAGCTAATCTTATGCATGCATCCTTCATTGGTTTTTAAGATCAAAATGCTTCATATTTTTTTCACAGGTGCTACTAAAAACTTGTTGTGTCTTTGAATGTAGGAGGAGTAGCAAGAATCAAGGATTCATCAACACAAGTGACGACAACACTTTGGCCTGCCCATTTCAAATGTGGGCATGCGGAAGGAGGTATACTAAGTCATGATTGTAACCAAAACTCATTTAACACTCCTAGCCCTTGAAAAGTGAGGAGGCGTATTTATAACCGATATTAAGAGAGTTAAATAAAAAGGGCTGTGCTTTCTGTACTTTTTTGTATCTTATTTCAATTCGTCTCTTTCATTTCATGCTTTTCACATTTTAGGACTTAAGCGTTAATTTTGGGTTTTGAATGCATCGCAATAGCTTTCCTTTCAAATCTTCCATAATATCGTGCTTTTAGTGGCGATCATGGTGGGACTCTGTCCCCTAGTTTTTGAGATCAATAAACTGATCAAAAATTTGTGATTTGTGCTTACAAGTACCATTGTTCGAGCTTTGACTGTTATTCGTCTTTGCTTGTGGCTATTACCTTACTGTAATTCGTCTGACCCTGAGACGAATTCTAATTCATCTTAGATAGGGACGAATTCTATTCTGTAATTCGTCTCACACAGGGATGAATTTCTATCTATGAATTTTTAGGGCCGAGGATCAGAAACAGCAGGTCTAGGTAGAGAAAGGTAAGGGTTCTAAACTGTTCCTGTCATTTTTTGCTTTTTTGTTTCTATTTTCTGTCAATTTTGCCTTCTTAAGGAAAGTAGTTGCTTCTGTCTATTTTAATTTTTAATAAAATAAACCACACACACATCACGTGGCATTTTTTAAACCAAGGAGCTAGTCGTAAGACCCCAGCCCTTGATCAAGACCAACGATGGGTTCATCACCACCTTGGCTTGATTTTTGCAACCATTTACCCCAATTTTCATTGTTGCTCAACGTAAATCCTGACAAAAGTTGACCGAGTGTCGTTGGGGTGATTCCCAACGTGCGAGGATAAGTCTTCTATGGTAGGTGTCATAAATAGGACAATCCCCCTTCCATACCGCCTATGTTCCACGTACCATCTGCTCTCATGTACCTATAGTTTCCCTCTCATAAGGGTGGGTATATAGAGAGGTTGGTATATCAGCTCGGCAATGGTATATTGAAGGGGCGACCATTTATGGGAGTCATATGAGCCAACATTCTGCATTTAAATGTTCTTCAAAACTTTCAAAACAAAACAAAATCATCAAAATGCACTAAAACTAGTCTAGGAAACACCATTAATCTTTAAAATAGATAATCACTGTTTGTGTATGTGTGTGTTCATTTATGCTTAGTGTAACAAAAAAATCAAAAAAATCATAAACAAAAGATAAAAATCTACGCATTTTGTCACTTGCTCCAAAAGCTCCAAGGATTCCCGCAATCGCTTGGTCACTCCAAAATGCCCCAAAGGTGTCCATGAACCCTTTGGTCAACCCAAAAGTGCCTCAAAGGTGCCCATAAGTGATGCAGGACCATCCAACAAAATATGGGAAATCTTATTTTTTTTCCCTAAATTTTAGTGCATTTTGTCGGGGCCATAACTTCTCAACCGTAGCTCCGATTGATGCAGAATTTTACATGGAGCTAGTTGGGATATTTTTAAACAAATATAGCTCCCTAGAGTTGTATTTCCATAGAAAACCAGTTTTTAGGGCCAAATTCCATCATCTAGTGCCCCGAAATTAGGTTTTAAAATTGCTCACCTAATTTTTTATGCTTTTTGAGCTGTTTGAAGGTTAATCTCTCCTAATGTATTTAGAGTTAGGACTTGAAATTGCTCATCTATTGTAAGAGGGATGTGCACCCCAATTTTGGGCCCCATTTGACTCATTTTCAATTTTAGGGTTTTTAGAGAGACATCGTCATGGTGCTCACCCGTAGCCAAGCCCAATCATGGGCGGATGCTATGGGGAATATCCAAGGAGGCACAAGTCACCTCCGGTATAGCCCCAAGGATTTGGTCATACCACCTTGGTAGCTTGACACACAAGGCAGTCCCCTCCGTGCCCTGATGAAATGGGACTATAAGGGCACCCTTCTAGGGGCACTCCCTACCAACACAACACCCAGCACACACCCATTCAGGAGAGGTATACCCATGGGAGAACTCCCTTAGACACCCGCTATAAGTGGCCATTGCATGATAAAGTGCTAGAATGGCAGGGGGTCCATAAGGGTGGGCAACATGACTATGCCATCCCTCCTACACCTCGCATCATTGTTAGCAACGACCGATCAAATCCAGAGTGCACGAATCTTTAGGCACGGTGAGTCAACTCCGTCCATACCTTTTTCACTTATGAAAGAGAGCATGAGGAAGACCCCTACCTTCCTTGAGAGCAATATACAGTGTGGGAGAAATATGCATCTACACCTGCTATTTATCAAGACCACTCACTAAGGCCAAAGCTCCGAGGGAATGCCACTACCCCCAATAGAGGGAGGTGGCCTATAGAGATCTTGGATCACTATGACCGAGATAGATATGTCAGAGAGGCATCTAATCCTTCTAGACATGAGATGATGGGACCAAATATATTAGAATTTGCCAAACATGTTGCCCAACGGGCACAACTCACGCAACTTGAGCTAGAATGACAACAGTTAGAGCAATGGTATATTCTAAATAAAGAGCACCTTCAGTGCTAGAAGGATGAGTTGTTCCAACACACTATGCAGGAGAAGACTCCAACCCCTCACATGCATAAGAAAAAACATTATGAGAGGCACAACCCCCGGGTGCGAGACAAGTCTTTGTGACCTTATTGAGCACCACCCCCGATGCCTCCTAGACATGAGCGGGAGGCTACTCCTATAACCAATGACGGGCGACTTCCTCAGGAACCCACTCAGGTTTATGGGCCACCCTTAGAAATTCATCAAGAAGCCTCTAAGGAATCAGAGCGAGAAGAAGAGCGGGATGAAATGCCCTACCAAGGCATGGGGGGTGCTATCTGGCCACCCCTCCATAGGCCCTAAGTTCATCAACAAGAACCAACCAAAGAGGAGGAGCTCAAATCCCCCAATACATGCAAAGCGCTAGAGCACTTAGAGTCGATAGAGACTAAGATTTTGGAGCTCCCAAGGCCCAACTTACATGAGGCTCCTTTCAAAGAGGATCAACCTCTGACCGTAGGGCTACCTTATGATGTAGTCTTCCATGTCTCAGAATCACCAAATTCTGATGAGCTGGACTCATTGGCCGAAGGTGAGGATAAAACAGAGATGGCCCACAACAATCACATGCGATAGCATCAACACCCCATGGATATTGATGATGCACTTCAACAGCTAAACATAAGGCCAGGGCATGAGTGGCGTGTTAACCCAATGGGGTGGGACCAAGTGTTGGATCCATGGCTCCAAGTTTACGATGAGCACCATCCACCCCGAGGCCCTATAATGACATCAGTGCCGAGGGTAGACCCTGTCTTCCTATCCGCACATAGGGACGATCCATTCATGCCCATACCTCCAGAGCCATATTCGAAGTGCAAAGACCATCAAGCTGGGGGTACCTCTATCCCCTAAAGAGCCATAGTCCAAACCAAAAAGCTCCAAGGATTATCGCAATCGCTTGGTCAAAACCCAAAAAGCTCTAAGGATTATCACAATCGCTTGGTCACCCCAAAAGCTCCAAGGTTTATCGCAATCACTTGGTCACCCCAAAAGCTCCAAGGATTATCGCAATCGCTTGGTCAAAACCCAAAAAGCTCCAAGGATTATAGCAATCGCTTGGTCAAAACCCAAAAAGCTCCAAGGATTATCGCAATCGCTTGGTCAAAACCTAAAAATCTCCAAGGATTATCGCAATCACTTGGTCACCCCAAAAGCTCCAAGGATTATCGTAATCACTTGGTCACCCCAAAATCTCCAAGGATTATCGCAATCACTTGGTCACCTCAAAAGCTCCAAGGATTATCGTAATTGCTTGGTCAAAACCCAAAAATCTCCAAGGATTATCGCAATCGCTTGGTCACCCCAAAAGCTTCGAGGATTATCACAATCACTTGGTCACCCCAAAAGCTCCAAAGATTATCGCAATCACTTGGTCACCCTAAAAGCTCCAAGAATTATTGCAATCACTTGGTCACCCCAAAAGCTCCAAGGATTATCACAATCACTTGGTCACCCCAAAAGCTCCAAGGATTATCGCAATCACTTGGTCACCCCAAAAGCTCCAAGGATTATCGTAATCACTTGGTCACCCCAAAATCTCCAAGGATTATCACAATCACTTGGTCACCCCAAAAGCTCCAAGGATTATTGCAATCGCTTGGTCACCCCAAAAAGGCCCCAAAGGATTCTTGAAATCCCTTGGTCACCATCAAGAAAATTAAAAAACAACAAAAACCATCAAAATCTCAAAAAGAAATCTACATCTCATTCTCATGCATACTTCATCAATCAAAGCACTACATAATAGCTGCATTAACCATTACATCCATATATCACACATTTGTTGATCATAGAAGTCAAAGGCACCATGGACTATCATTACTTAGCAAGCATACCATTTTTCACATTTTCCATACAATATCGCAAAAAAAACACCATACATAGAGTCACCATATCATAAGTCAAGTTGTCATTTAATGTATCTAGAGTTTTCGTCATTTAGATGTCGTTAAATTTCTAGCCAAGAATTGTACAAAGTCAAACAAATTTTACAAAGGTAGAGTCATACTTGAAATACACCTTGTTATGTAGCATCCCAACACAAATTAAAACACAAAAATTCCTAAGTTGTGTGAACGAAAGATGAAACCTGCATAGTAATCCGAGTTACCATAAGCAAAATGGTTACCATGCTCATCCCCCTGTGCGAATGGTTCTAGAATGCTGAGAATTGACAAAAAGACGAGCTCTACCATATCCATTCACCTTAATAAATAGTGGTTTTTACCACTACCAAATCCCAATCATAGTTGGTCCCCAAAGTTGTAAGGATTTGTACTACACGTCCCTGCCAAGGATGGGTAGTCATCCCCAAGACCTAAAAGGATCAATGCCACTCACAAACAAACCATCATCCCTTTCCATTCACCTTTGGTCTACAAGTTGTAAGGATTCATACTATTTGCCCCTAACCAGGATGGGTAGTCATCCCCAAGGCCTAAAAGATCAATGCCCTTACTTCATAATATCCATCATCCCCTTGGTCCCCAACGTCGTAAGGATTCGTACTACACGTCCCTGTACAGGATGGGTAGTCATCCCTAAGGCCACTAGGATCAAGGCCATTCACAAGCTCAAACTCACAATGCTCAAAATACAAAATCAAGTAACAGTGGTTATCACCACTATTCAAAATCTTGGCTCAAAAAGAAAAATAAATAGAAAAATAAACAGTTATTTTCATCACTATATAGACGAGCAAGTCTCCCAAATCATTCAACCAACAAATAACCTGAACTTGAATCTTTGGAATTCTCAGCATTCAAAAACCATCTAGGTGATCCTCATTACAGGTTTGGTTGATAGCCTACCTGGCAATGGTGGTATCCTACCCGCATGACGATATGTCTATCACATTAGCTTTGCGTGTGTGTAGACCAATATTTGCATGTGGATAAGCTAGCTTATGGTACCTTAGATTGTCACGTGGATTAATATTTTTAAATACAAAAAAGGAGTTAGTGGAGCTAATTAGGTGATCCTCAGTACAAGTTTGGTTGATGACTCTATCTCGGCATCGGCGGTATCCTGACAAATACCACATAAATGAACTCAATTGCACACACAGGGATGTGAAATAACTTGGCAAAAAACAAGTCCGATTCATACCTTGTTCAAAAGTCTTGTAAGATAAGGTACAGTCGTGGCTAGTGAGTTAATTTATGCAACCACTCTTTGAACTCACAAAATTGATCAAAACACTCATGATTTTTATTATGTAGTATTAATGTTTACAAAGCAAGTTTGGATCATTTCTTCAGGGTTGGCCTGCATTTTATATAGAATGCAATCGTCCCTTATTTACAATTTTAGACGCTACATGATTTGCTACGACAGGTGTGCATAAATTTATTAGATGTCTAAAATTAGAGAAATCACACTAAAATTAACCCTCATGGAATAATCATAGCATTCCCTATGTTTAACAAAATTATTCTAATTTTATAAATGGTCTTCAATTTTCAAGTCAATGTGTATATTTTTATTATGTCTAGTGCACACACTGTTTGGTCCATTTCTAGAAAATATGCACCTTTTTGGCCTATCACCAGGATACAAACACTGCATTTAGACTTATTTTGGTCATAAAATATCATCACTGATTTTTGAGCATCGAATAGTGTGCACTTGTAATCTATCATCGAGAGACAAGCATCATCCAACCTGTAGTCAGGATATAGGCATCATCCTGTGTATTGGGAGATAGGTACCTTCCAACCTGTTGTTAGGAGATAGACATTGTCTTATGTATTGGAAGATAGTGCTTCCTTTTCACTAGGAGATAGATGCCTTATGGCTTATGGTCGGGAGACAGGCGCCTTCCTTAGCATATTTTGGAGTACCTTACTTCTTTGACACTATCATCATTTACTCATCAATCCTTCCTTAATTGCATCATAAAAATATCAAATGCCAGGTATGCATGAAATCTTGACTAAAAAGGTGCAAAAGAAGACATAATGTATTGCATCTACACACAAATTTCACTCAAAACACACATTATGCATAATACATCATTTTCCATTAAATATATATAAAATATCATAAAATATGCATTTCTAATATAATATGCCACACAATTATGCTATTAAAGTATACAAAAATTGAGCATTTTTCATGCTTCTCATTCCCCCATGCCTAATTTTTGCCACACACTCATGGCACCTGTTGTTGGTAATCCCCTATTTTATTAGTAACATATCAGTATTCCATGTTCCAATGTTTTCTCTCCCTAGATGTGGATTTATCTCTTTTCTTGTTGCATTTATGTTTGCCACCATGTTTCAGCTGATTGGGACCTAATTCTATCTTTGGTGCCTTCTAGAATTTACTATGCCATAGGGTTTGACTAGGCCATGCCCCTATTTTTAGCTTTCTTCTACTCCACCCATTCTTATCTACAAATTATTCTATGTAGAATCCTATAAATGTAGTTGCATCCTTCTAGAATGCAGGCTCAACTTACTTATAGTATTGATGATATGGAGGAAGTTGATATGCTAATAGAAAATAAGGTTTATCCCATGGTGTATAATGGGATGTATCATGTACCTAGGCCTTTGGTAATTATGCCAAATTTGAGTTGAGTGTTGTATCCTCTATGTCATTCTCCTCTACATATTCAGGTGGTAGAGACTCAGATGCTTGAACTGGTGATGACACCATTGGTTCTTTTCTAAATATGCCCATCTTCTCCAAATATTACCACATCCTTGAGGGGTTGCATTCAGTTGAACCATATAGGTTCCAGAATTATTTGGGTTGGGTAGGATTAAAAAATATACCTGGCTCTATAGCCATTCTCCTTAAGGTTTTTATGGAGATCTTGGAACTGCTCTTTCTGGTTGGTGAAGGCTTTCATGGATGCAACCTATTATTCATCTGAGTTTGGGTCTAAAAACACCTTTAGATTTTGTTAGGGAGATTTTTGTTTTTATTGTTTTGTTGTTCTGGCCCTTGTTATTCTACTTTTCATTTAGGTCACAATTTCCTTGATGGTTTGGGTGTTGTTGCATCAGCTGTGGATGCCAAAGTGCCAACCTCCTCTACCTGCTAAGGAGGTGATATTTTATAGAATTTGGAAGGCTTTGTCTCTCGCATATCTTGGTCTCCTGGTGTGTTCCTAGTTGGTTCAACCATAGTCTATCCATCAAAATAATTAGTCATGATTTGGTCAATCGGTGGCTAATTGGTTGACTATAAAACATTCATAGGATTGACTAACTCCTATGGGTGATCCACCTCATATTATTGCCCTTACCATACTTCTATCTAGATAATAGGGTCATATGTTTGCATGCCATCAATCGATTGAGTGGCACACACTTGTACCTTTGAATCCTCAACTAAATTGGTAATTATTGCTTGGTCATCTGGTGATTGACCATATAATTAGGAAACATCAAGTATTATGGCTCACTCCTCAGCCTTACTATCATTGATTTCTATTACAGGGAATTCCTATTACACAACAGGGCCCACCAATTCTTGAGAAGTAATATTCATATGTGCCTCTGATTGGTACCCTATTTTGTTATTTTAACTATATGATAGCCTTCTAGGATTAGAGTAAAATCCCCTTGTGAACGCAATTTTATCCTATGAATCCTTGAATTTTTTTACATCCATGACCTAGTCTATCTATATGGTAGCATCAACCTTATTCTATTTGGAAGCCTTTAAATTGCCACACATTTGCTCATAATTGTCATAGAGCATCACTTGCTTCTTGTTGTCTTGTTGAAGTGAACCATAGAGACTCTTGAAATTTGGTGTGCTCTTTCTTATATTTTCCCTCCCAATTGGAGGCTTATTCTTTCATTTTTTGCAACTATCTCTGCAGTTTTTATTCCTAATCATTATGGTAGAATGTCACACCATTGTACATTCCATGCAACACTTTAGTAGCCAGTTCATCCTCTGTATTTTCTTCTTAGGATGAACTATAATAAACCAGGTGCTCCCTCCATGTTCTACTTTTGGTGGCTGGTGGTGACGAAGCCCAAAATGGGCTTGGAACCGTTTGATCTGCCTCTCAATTTGAATGTTGGGAGACAAATGATGATATTGTCTAAGATAGGATATGTTCATATTGTCCTACATCCCATATAGAATGGCTTTGATTGGAGGCAAGTGATGGTTTTGGGGAAGGCTCTACTTTTGCCTGCCCTATTGTTTTTGTACTTGGTGATTTTAGGATTCAGGTGCCTCCTCTTCCCCTACTACTCCTTGGTTACATCTGTAGCAACATCTTATTTATCCTCTATATCTTCATGTTTCTCTCTAACATTATTTCCATCTTCCAGCACATTCCCATGTACCTCGACATATCAAACTAGGGCTAAGATCAGCCTGTGATGCACTAATACCATTACTATTCTTGCCTAGTACTGAATGGATTCATCCTTGAGGGCACACATTAGGTAGTAGTGGATATTGATTTTGTCCCCATGCAACATATGATTAAGAAATATGAAATGGTTGGCATTCAACCAAGAACACTTACCAGCACAGGTGAAAAATTGAGCTACTTTCTTGAACACATTTCTCCAAAGGTCTAGCATGTATTATTTTTGCAACCCTTGGCATGTTATCTACATTGATGGTTGGCTAAAAAATTACTGTATGCATCATGCTATACTATCTTCCTTATATGTTTATTTCCCTATGCGTGGAAGACTAGTTACTTCTACAATATATGCTTTTGTGACTGGTATGACCAATACACACATTTTAATGATGTCATCATCCATTGAGGCTACAAATTCTCATGTTGCCTCATGGTCTTGATCTTGGCTAACCAGGTGGTAATACTACATCCATCTTGTAGCCTCAAAATGATTTCTAACATCGTTAGTTATGGTGGTAAAATGATCAATACCAATGATAGATGCGAAGATAGGTGCCCATTTGTTGAGATACATGCGCCTTCCACTCAAAATGTAGGGACATGCACCCATTTTTTGGGAGACATGTGCCTTTCACTGAAGTACAAAGATAGGCACGCATTTGCTAGGATACAAGTGTCCTTACTCTAAATTACTGGAGATAGGTACTGTCTGTTATTATGAATACATGTGCCTTTATTTATCATCTTGGTACCTACAAAATACATGTTTTTTTTATCACAATAGGTGAGTTTTTTTTCACTTGATGTATATGGGATATAGAAACTTTTGTGAATACAAACACCTTCAAAATGTTATGGATATAGGCATATTTTGCTATATTTTGGAGACATGTACCTTATATTGGCTAGAAAATCAACGTCCACTAAGTTGACCTGTAGTTAGGTGCCTTTCATTGATCCAGATATAGGCACTTTTCCTTCGTGACAAAATCAACATCCGCTACCTTGACCCGTATACAAGTATTTTATTTCTAGATAAAGTAGACACCTATATATGTCCAATTGTAAATACTCCCTTATTGACAGGTATTGGCACTTCATTCATTTATTTATCCTCTTAGAAAGTTAAAAATATGTAGAACATCATGGATCATGTGCTTGATAAGCCTAGGTTTCCCAAGATGCCTACAAATTGCATTTAAGGTATGATTTCCTACAAAAATAAATGTACACATAAAATATAAAACAAGAACCATGGATCCTATGCCTGTTAGGCGTAGGTTTCCCAAGATGTCTATAGATTGCATTTAGGGCACGATTTACTATGAAATAGTAAATAAAGAAAATCTAGAAAAAAAATTATATTTAAAATATTTTTTGCACGTACGCACACGCATTCGTCAATTACTGAAGATATTTTTTCATTATGATGGGATCTACCCCATGTTTGCTTTGGAATCAACCACATGGAGTGGTGGTGTATGATACAACTACAATCGGTAGCCATTGACTATCAACACAATGTTGCTTTCATCTATGGTTCAAACATGCACAACATCATTTTTGATAATCTCAACCACTTCATACGGTCTCATCCAACATTGCATAAGCTTTCCCTTTCACTCTTGGAAATGGAAGTCATACAACAATACCTATTCTCCCACTTTGAACTATTTTTATGGTATGTGGTGTTCATGCCTTCGGGCCCTCTTCTTCTACATGATTTTTGTTCATTGCAAAGCATCTTGCCAGTATTCATCCAGTTGGTTGAGCTATTGAATTTGATATTTTTGTGCAGCATCTAAATTTAAATTTAATGATATATAGTTTGTAGGATTTTGATTTTGAATTCCATGGGCATAATGGCATTTTTTATGTACGCCAATTGAAATGGTGTAAATCCAATGGTAGTCTTCTAGGTAGTGTGATATGCCCACACTACCTCCGGTAAATGAATTACCCAATATTTCTAGTGTTGTTGTACCATCTTAGTAAGAATATTTTCCAACTCTTGATTTTTGAGTTCCACTTGCCCATTTTCTTGTGGATGATAGGGGGTAGTTTTATTATGCCAGATTCGATACTACTACATCAAATCCTAAATCACTTTTGAGGTTAATTAATGTCCTTGATCAGTGGTAATTTATCTAGGAACCCCAAATTAGTAAAAATATATTCATATAAGAAATTGACTATAGTATTTTTCTTTGAATCTTGCAGTTCCTGCACTTCAACCCATTTTGTTACATAGTCAATATAAATAAGAATATACCTTTTTCCACATAATTATGGATTAATGAGACCCAAAAAGTCCATCCCCCATTTTTAAAGGTTCAATGTGCACATGGGGCTGAAGTGGCATCTCATCTTGGAGAGTTGGTTTATCCATTCATTGGTATTGATCACATCAGTTCACTTGTTTGATTGTATATTTAAATAAAGAAGGCCAAAAATATCCATCCTGTAAAAATTTAAATGTATTCATTTTTCCTAAAAAATGACCACCACATGGTTCATAATGATAAGCCTTGAGTATTTCTATGGTTTCATTTTCTACAACACACCTTCTCATGATTTAATCAAGTAATTTTTTAAACAAGCATCCATAAATCCATGAGAAAGTTGCACTCTTTTCTATTATTTTTTGAGCTTATTAATGTGAGAGTGCAAGAGATACTTTACCAGTGGCTAATTATTTAGCCATATCCACATACCATGGAATATGTTCATCCAAAGCAAAAATATGCTCATTTGGAAATTGATCCTCAGTAGTTGTATGGTCCTGAGATATCAACTTGGAGAGAAAATCTGCAACAAAATTATACCTTTTTGGGGTTGTCAACAATGGTTATATAAAATTCTTGCAATAGTAAAAGCCACCTAATAATTCTACCACTCACTACAAGTTTATTTATGAGGTACCTAATGGTTGCATGATCTATATGCACAAAAAACTTATAACCTATAATGTAATGATAGAATTTATTAATAACGTGCACTACTACAATGAATTATTTCTATGTGACAGTATAGTTGAACTCCACACCTGTAAGATGTTTACTGACATAGTATATGGTGTAAAACTCATCTCCATATTTTTGTTCTAATGTAGCCCCTATCACATTGTTAGATGCATTAACATAAATGTGAAAGGGGAGGGTCCAATTTAGACCTCTTAGCATAGGAGCTATGGTCAATATTTATTTTAAAATATGAAATGCTTGTTCACACTCACTGGTCTAGAAAAAATCAATATTTCTAAATAATAATGTGGGCAAAGGTTTGGTAGTCTTGCTAAAGTATTGGATTGACCACCTATAGTATCTAGTGAAACCTTGGAAACTGTGGATATCTCTCTATGTTTGGGGAGTCAATAGATTCTTAATTACTTCAATTTTTTGTTTATCCACTTTAATCTCCTCCATAGATATATGATGTCCTAACACTATCCCTTATTGCATTAGCGTAAAAAAAATTTTGTTTCTAAGGGATAGGTTTATCTCTTGATACCACTGGAGTACTTTCTTTATAATGGTTGTAGCTTCCTCAAAAGTTTCATCATAAATTGTGAAATCATCCATGTATACTTATATAGTTTCTCAAAGCATGTCCAAAAAATATTAAACACCACCCTTTGAAAGGTGGTAGTTACATTACACAACCCAAAAATTAAGACCCGGTAAGCAAAAGTCCCCCATGGACAAGTAAATGTGGTTTTTTCCTAGTCTTCTTACCCTCTTTGAATTTGATTGTATCCACTAAACCCATCTAGGAACAAAAAATATTTTCCTCTTGCCAAGGCATCAAGGACTTGGTCAATAAAGGGTAAGGAAAAATGGTTTTTTATAGTGGCTTTATTGAGCATCCTATAATCAACATAAATGCACCACTTGACATTTTTATATAAGATCATCATATATACCATCCTATAACTTATATAAGCATCATTTGTGGCCAACCAAGGTCTAACTAATATAAGTTGATACCTACCCAATCTAGATCTAGATTGCAACACTACAAAATCTATCGAATATTTCCATGCATCTATAGTGACAACAACATCTTCTAGTATTCCCTCCAAGAGTACTATGGATCGGTCAGCTAATTTAAGGATAAATTTAGTTGGCCTCATATCCGTGAGTTGTAGTTTTTGCATGGTTTCTTGGGGCATGACGTTTATGGTAGCCCCTAGATCTACTAATGTGTTGGGTAATTGGAAGTTTATAATTTTAACTGTCAGCACTAGACTTCTTGGATCAGAGTATTTGGGATGGTAGGTATTACCTAACATTAGATCAACCAATTATCCTACCACACTTACTGCTTTTGATGGTTTTCTTCCTATTTTTATCAAACATAATTATTTTATGGCCTTTATATAAATGGGATCATCTCTAATGGCATGAAAGAGGGGAATTGTGACTGTCAGGTTTTTAAAGCCTTCCATATTGTTAAATTTCAATTGTGTTGGCTTCTTGGGTTCCTATAATATTTTTGAAAATGTGGAACCCTTTCATTTTTATTTTTCTTAGCAGTTTTGTTTTTTGCCACCTCTTCTACCAAAGGTGGCTCTTCTACTTCTAAATCTACATCCTCTTCCTCTACTACAAGAGGAGTTGGTTCTACTCTTAATTGTCTACATGAACTAAGATGTATATGACTACAATCTACTCTAAAATGATACATTGGAAACCCCTATGTGTCTACCTGATAGGTGGGCTTATTTGACCTGTTATTGGTATTTGGAGTTGGTTGTGTAGGTAGTTGAATTGGTATTGAAGTAGGAGATGTATGCAAGTTGGTATGTAATAGAGTTTGAGTTGTATTTTATGGAGGTGAAGTCCACACATTGTGGTTCCTCGACTATGGTCTAGTTTACTGATAAGGTATCCATGAATACAGGTTGTAATGAGTAGACCCTTGGGTAGCATTCATCCAAGGAGGTTGACCCCACTATCCCATTTTGGGTGGTTGAGTATGACCTTGGTTCATATAATTAATTCCTCTATAAGGTTGTACTCCTCTTGGCATATTATTTCCCATAGGAAACTATTGCCAATTTCTCCTACTACCCATGAAATAGGTTTTTGCTACTTCAGGTTATTCCTTGACATTCTCTATTCATGGACACAACCTAGTTTTATTATCCCTTTGATAGATTGAACACACTCAATTTATTTTTCACACTCATTTTTTGGATGTTTTCTCCTACATTATGGGCCAAAGTAGGCTAATGTTGCTTCAATTTCCTGCTTCTTTTTTTGAAGCAAGAGTGTATCTAGTTTAAGTGTGAGAGATGAGAGAATATCACTCTTCATATCATCCAACATGTTGTCTATTTCAGATTTACTTACTAAGGCTATAGTTTTTGTGACTCAGGTGATTGATTTACCTTTTATATGAGAATAATTCTGACATAATTATCGGATGTCTGACATATAATATTGGTAAATATGCCCTCCTTATATCAGATTCAAAGCTTCTAGAGACTCGTTTGTGATACCGCTCAAGAAAATACTTCTTAAAAACTTCTCACCCAACCTTGCATGGGGTGATCTTTACAAATTAAAGATAAACCTATCCCAATAGTCTTCCAATAATTCTTCCTCTTTTTGAGTCATATCCAATACTTCTTGCCTGACACTTTATTCTCTCTCAAAGTTATGGTATTGGTCCAGGAATATCCTTTTCATATCATCATAGGTTATAATGTGTTTATTTTCTAGACTGATAAACGAGTGTAGAACTGGATTATTTAAAGTGTAAGCAAATAATTTTAGCTTTTGGGCATCTGGTTTGTAATCTTTTGAAATACATAATACACTAAATTTAAAAGTAACAGGTTAGGTTATTCAATTTGAAATCCCTTAAAGATAGGTATAAGAGCGGGAGATATATATTTCATATTTGTTTCTCCCCTTGCCTCCTCAATTGGGAAGTCAAAGCTAGTTGAAGCTTATTCAATTTCAACTATATTTTCATGTAATGTAGGTTCTACACCTACTACTTATAGGCCAAATTTCAAGGCTTCACACTCTGTTTATTCTCCAAAATTATTCCTAAGTCAATGTTTGAAATGGTTCCTTCTTCAATTGCTTTCCACCATTGAATATTCAATAAATATTCCTCAAATTGGGTTATCTTAAATAGATGTTCTAAACCAAAGTTTGAAACTATTCCTTCATCAAAATATGTTTGCTTTAATTCCTAAGAAGTGCTTTGTTCAAATATTGGGTGACTACACCAATGTACTACTGAAGAAGATGGTAATTAAGTTTTAGGATTAGTTTCAAATCTTTTAAAAGGAATTTTAGAATATTTTTTAGGTTTAAATGAAGTAAATTTTTTGCTTTTCAGAAAAAAGCCATCCGGTCCTCTTAATCTAGGTGGACTCATACAATATCAGGTAGAAAATCTATATTTAAGCTATTATGAACTATAATTTCAGGGTTGAATGTCCTATAGATTTGAATAATATAGTTGACACTTCCTGAAAACGGTGCTAAAATGGTGAGCATAAATTATATTATGAAAATAGTCATTTCCTATCCATTAATTAACAATCTGTTAGTTTGTAGACTTGTGAGTACCAATGCAAAGTATATGCTTGTAGTAAACTAAATATGAGTCCTCTGTGTCACTTTGGTTTAGGAGGGGGTGGTTTTTGGTGTAACTAGAGTTCAATCAAACCGATGGAATTAAATTGCAAGAAAATAATTTCTAGAGGAATTTGCAGGAAAACTAAATTAAATTATCAAACATGTGATTGAAAGGAATTGTACAGAAAAGTAAAGTGTAGGAAAGCAAAACACACTTGTAGAATTTAATTAAAGCAGGAAAATACATAATTAAAACACACTTGCAGAAAATATTTAACAAAATTAATTAATGAAAGCAGAAGGAAATAGGGGAGGAATACTACCTAGAGTGGGCTCAGGCTCCTGCAGACATCCGCTTGGTTAATTTATGCAATCACTCTTCGAACTCACGAAATTGATCAAAACACTCAAGGTTTTTATTATGCAATAATAATGTTTACATATCATGTTAGGATCCTTTCTTCAAGGGTGGCCTGTATTTTATATAGAACGCAGTCATCCCCCTATTTACAATTTTAGACGCTACATGATTTGCTACGACAGGCACGCATAAATTTATTATATGTCTAAAAATAGAGAAATCACGCTAAAATTAACCCTCAAGGAATAATCATAGTGTTTCCTATGTTTAAAAAATAAATCTAATTTTTATACATGCTCTTCAATTTTCATGGTCATTATATCCAGTGCACACATTGTTTAGCCCGTTGCTAAAAAATAGGTGCCTTTTTGGCCTGACATTGGGAAACAGGCACTGTATTTAGCCTTCTTTTGATTGTGGAAGATCATCGTTGGTTTTTGGGCATCTAATAGTGCACACTTTTATTCTATCATCAAGAGACAAGCACCGTCCAGACTGTAGTTAGGAGATAGGCATCATCCTGTGTATGGGAGATAGGTGCCTTCCAACCTATTGTCAGGAGAAAAGTATTGTCCTATGTATTGGGAGATATATGCTTCCTTTTTCACTTATGGTTGGAAGAGAGGTGCCTTCCTTAGCGTATTTCATATCACCTTAATCCTTTCCCACTATCATTGTTTACTCACCAATCCTTTCTTAATCGTGTCATGAAAATATCAAATGTTAGGTCCGCATGGGACCTTGACTAAAAAGGTGAAAAAAAAGACATAATGTGTTGCATCTACACACAATTTTCACTCAAACCACACATTAGGCATAATGCATCATTTTCAATTAAATATATATAAAAATCTCATAAAATATGCATTTATAATATAATATATTACACAATTATTCTATTAAAGTATATAAAAAATGAGCATTTTTGGTGCTCATGAATAAGTGCAGAGATAAGAGCTATACCTAAGGCATCCATTGAAGCAAAAGGCCACCAAAATAAAATCTTAAAATTTTACCAGAAGACCGTGAAGTAATCTAGCTATAGTCATCTGTCATCCTCACCAAGCTAGTGTGTAAAAGAAAGCTTACATATCAATAAACATAGCAAGATCACATATGGTGCAATGATAAAGGAATAATTAGGGTTGCAAGCTCATATTTGGAGTGTTAGAAAGGAGGCTTGCATGCACAAGCCTTGAGTTCCACTTGGCAAAAATTCTCTATGCTTCCCAATATTCATGAAGACCCAAGCACTCACCTAAAGGGAGTTACATTCATTTGGAGGGAGTTAAGAGTATTTGGAGGTTATCATAAACATAATCATTGCATATGGAACATTAAATACATCTACCTTGTAATTATTTGTGTGACACTTGTCATGAATCCCATATTACTTAAGATGCCGATCTTGGAGAACAAAGAATACAATAGTGTGAAGTAGAATGTAGTGCAGCAAAGTAAGAAAGAAGTCAAACGAATTTAAAGAATTGAGGCTTACTCAAAGAAAAAAATATTTCAAGCCATACACCATTCAACGTTGTAAAAAAAATATTTAAGATGCTATCATAAAACCAGTGAACAAAACTTGCATTTGGAGAAGCCCTGCAAAGCATATCACAAGATATATTTCACTGCTAGTTGTAGAAGAGAAGGATCACCAATTAAGGAATGAATCAACACCGTTCAAAGAGGGCTTTGACTGCCCATGAGCACTACACAACATGTAGCTACGAATATACCAATGCACAAAAATAAAGGACTATTGAGGTAAAGGTTGATTTTTAAGTTTGCTTTCAATATAAGGTTTTTAGAGTTATAAGGGAACATTTTATCTTCTATTGCAATATTCATCTTTAGAGATTTATTAAGCAAGCATATTTTAGATTTTTTAATATTTGCAAAAGGTTATCAAGGAGAAATAAGGGTTATTATTGAAATTTAAATTACTTGCAAACATTAGTTTCTATTTTTTCCACATTTGGGAGTTATAAAGAATACAACATCAAGTTTAGGAATTGGAAATTAGAAAACATTAAAATCAACCATAAAAGGGTATTTAAAGAGGTTTATTAAAATTTTTCAAAGGTTAGTATTTTTATAATAGTTTTGTCTCAAAACACTTAAAGTAAGAAATATAAATCCAACTTCAAAACCTCTTCAAAGAATTGAAAATAGTTCTTAGTTCAATAGGAGTAATAAGGAGATAGAAAAGTAAAATTTTGTATCTACAAAATTTTACAAAATCAACTTAAAATTTAACTACAATTTACAAAAACACTATATTGATCATGTATCCTATCCAAAACATCTTAGGGAGTCATAAAGTAATCTACAAAACTTGGTAATATTAGCATCCATAAAAAATTATCAAGTTCTAAATTCGTTGAATAGATGTAAGCTTGCTACAATCTAAAAAATTATTAGGTTTGTGAACTCTCATCATTAGGGAGCTATAAGGAAGCCTGCAAAACCTAAGGGTTAACAATGGCTTTATCAAATAAATATTTTATATATTCTAAGATTTACATATACCTTAATATTGGGAGCTATAAGGTATACTACTAAGATTCTATTAAATTAATTCTTTCAAATACTACTTCTTATGGATGAAATTTTGAGAGAACATTTCAATAATGATGAGCTATTCTAAGAAGTAGAACTTTACTCTCAAATTTTAATAGATACTCTCGAAGGATATATGTATCTAGCAATTAGCAATAAAGAAAAATTCTCCTCATTTCTTAAGGAATCTAGAGAAGGTAATACAGTCTTGATTAATTATCTTCATAAAATCCTCTCCATAGCATGGTGGAACTCACAAAAATTGATTATATTCTCACAAGAAGAGTGTCTAATAATTTATCTATCATTGATTGTGTTTGTACTTACTCAACACAAGAAGCAAGTCAACAATAAGGAATAATATTATTGTGATGATCAACTAATTTTCCATGAAGCAAAAATTCCACTAGCTCCAATGCAGAATCACAAAAAGAGAAGGAAGAAGAAGAAAATGTATGCCAAAAAGGAACACAACACTACAAATATTGAACCTATTGAGCACACTCAATTGAAAGAACCTACAACATCAACTTACTCTGCATCAATTGAAGAAATAAACTATTGGCTGAATCTAATCACAGTAAGCAATGAAGGAGAATACAAGTTCCATTATCTAAAGGAAGAAGATCAATATTTAATACTAAAGTCTTCAGTACCCAAATAATATAATATAGGGGGGTATTAGATTTAGAGTCTATTACATCATTTAGAGCATGTAAATGTACCTTCCTAGGTACATACTTAGGACATTAGATTACTTTAGGGGAAATTTATCTAGTTACTTTATGCAATGTAATAAATGCACAAGTGTCAATGTGCAAGTTGTAAATGTGCAAGGTGTCCCTTGTACAGCTAGGTAGAGTGTTGGCCAAGGAATTTATCTTCCATTATAAAAGGGCCTCATTGTAAGAGATTTCCAGGTTAGTAGGTAGTAGTAGTAATACTGTGTGACTCCATTAGTGATGGAGTACAATGCAGTCATGTAGCATCTTGCATAGAGTGTCCATTTCCTCCATAGAAATATTTTATTCATTTCCATCATTTCTATTTATAGCATATTTCTACAATCCCGTAAATTTACTTTCTCTTATATTTTTTGCATTCTATGATTGTCATATACCATTATAATCTACCTCAAAAGCTAAAAAAAAAGGTAAGGATGTAACTGTCATTGACTAGAGAAGATTTGGAATATTTTCTAAGGATATTTCCTCACAAAAGTAGGCAATATTAATTTATCTTGTTCCAAGTTTATAAAATTTCTTTTATTCTAAGTTCCATGTTTCATTTACATAATGCTACTATGGTTCTATATGCAAAATCAATCTTTCTTTTGTCATTAGTCCTTGTATTTATATTTAGAATAATTATTGGTATAGAGTTTCTTATTTTAGTACAACTCAAAACAATAATTTCTAGGTGAAATACTCATATGAGTGGAAGAGGTTCATTGAAAGTGGTATCAAATCCCTTTCTAGGACATGGTATGCTTTTATTGTGAGCAATTTTTTTCTTTAAGCCTAGGTATGTAGGTTAGAAATGGTATTTTGGTTGTTCTAAAATATTATGAGGGAGTTGTCAATTTTGGCTAAGCTAGATTGCCAATAAATCATCTAGTGAAGTAAGGTGTGATCAAACTCCAATACGTAGGTCTTAGACAATATTTGTACAAATTTTTGAGCTTCCACATATCTTGTGTATGTTAGTAGTTCCTTTTTAGGAACCCTAAGCCATATATTTAGATATAGAAAGCCCTTAAACCATTAATTATACATAGTGCAATGAGAAAAACACTCAAGAATATTACCTTCATGTACTACAATAATTATATATTACAGGGCTATAGGAATTACATGCACCTTAGTCTAGATTATCACATTTTCTCGATTTTTTTACCTGTGATAGTTTTAGACTTGTACAAAACTTATCATTATTAGGATAGAAAATATAGAGTATAGAAGGATAAATCATTGTCGTCCAACAAAAATATGAAACAAAAAAACTCATCATTTTATGGTAGCCCATTTTGATTATCTTTTTGAGCTAATCGTTTTGGTATATAACACCCATCCATTTTTTTAGTGATCCTAAAAGTATCATTTTGTGTTATAACTAATTTATTTCTCATTTTAAAGCCTATCATTTTGGTATATAACACCCATACATATTTTTGGACCGCTACTAAAAATAGTAACTGGCTAAAAATAATAATTCTATTTTTAGTAAATTCCACTAGAGTCCAAAATTTAGTAAATGGAGGCTAGAATACATAATATGGATGAAAAATCACCAAGTTGAAAATAATAAATTATATTTCTACTTAGTTGACTTCACTCACTAGCTTGATCACAAATTTTATACATACACAAGGCTCAATGAACTAGGATATTGAAGTGCTAAAGCTTAATAATTCAAATTTTAATGGATACAATAAGAATAACATCTGATGTCATAAAGAGAAAGCTCTTGATAGGTTAAAATTTTATAGAACCATGATTAAGTATAACTATAAACATTTAGGATACCATAAAGGCTTGAATCCTAGATTCCCCAAGATAGAGTTCGTAAGGTTTAGTGATATAGATCCAATAAGTTGGTTAAATAAGGCCAAAAAATGGTATGAGTTGCATGATACATCCATTAACCAATATATGTTTATGGATACCTTCCATTTTGATCTTAAATCACTCCATTAGTACTAATGGTTGTGAAAATGAGCACCAAATAGTTTAGAAATGAACTCCTTTGGCCATTTTGGTCCTTCAAAATTTTAAGATTTTATTGGTGCACTCACAAAGATCCGATAGATAAGTGCAATACCTAAATATATTATAACTATTGAGAAGCTATCAAACAAAATAGAAGACCTCCCTAACTTATTTATCAAGAGTTATTTCATTAGTGACCTTAAGAAGAAATTAAAATTGAAATGCAAATACTCAAACTAGTCGTATACATTACCACCATAGGGTTAACTAAACTTGGATAAATAAGGTCTCAAAACCCATAATATTATAGAATAAAACATTTGCACCCATAACTAGTAATGCTCAAAGCACTCCAAAAAATAATCCACCAGGAATGATTATTAAGTGAGAGGACTTACTGGCTCTTACATGCTAATATCATGACTAGTAATAAATACTAGTTGGTGATATTGATGAAGTTAATTAGAAAACAATAGATTTAAATTTATTGTTTTGAATGTTAATAAGTTAACATTGGAAAAAGAGGAAATAAAAAATAAAAAAGGTCAACATTGAATATTTTTTTCATTGGATAATAAGGGGTTGTACTTGGGTCCCCCACCCTTGACAACTTACATCTCTCTTCTTTAGAGCTTGAGAGTTTACAAATAGATACACTTCTCATATAAATTAAGACGCTATAGCTAGAAGTCTAAATAATTTTACATAAAATGTTTGAATTATTGATTTTTATTTTCTAGATCTTTTCAAATTTATGTATGAATACATTTACTCCATAATTTAGCAGCTTTATTGACATTATCCTATAGCAGCCTTCACAATACCAAAACTTCACCTCTAGTATCTATGTCTTGCATCTTAGTAGAGTAATATTTTTAAAATATTGCACTATCATAGTCTACTTTACCATATCTAAATTGCTATTTTCCTTCCTCACTAAAGTCATAGCCCATAATTTCTCTTCCTATCATTGAACCCTAGTTGGTAAATATTTACAATTTTATTTTTCATGACTTGAAAAATTATCACTACCCTTGTTCCAAATGGTTGACTTCATAGGGTAATATCTCCCTCAATATTACTTATATTTTTACATATGACCACTTATTTTAAATCTATTCAAATTCTTCACAAGTTGATTCAAGAATCGGCTAAATCGAATAAATCTTCAAGAAGATATAGCTCCTAAACAATGAGATATTTTTTAGGAAAAAACCCTAATCCTTCACACTTTACAATTTTATTTTGTGACTTGAAAAATCATTATTTTCCTTGTTTTGAATGGTTGAATTCATAGGGTTGTATATCCCTAATATTTCTCATATTTTTGTATATGACTGCTCATTTTAAAGCTATTCAAATTCTACACAAGTTGGTCCAATAATTAGTTGAATCGGATAACTCTTCACAAAGATATGGACCCTAAAATATGAGATATTTGTTTAGGAAAAAACCCTAATCCTTTACACTTTGTAATTTTATTTTTCTTATTGTAAAAAATCTTCCACACTCCTTTAGTCTTCCCAACATTCCACTCAACATCTTGACCTTTCATTGTAGCTCCTTCAGCCAAACCAACCTTCCATGCTCCTTTAGCCTTATCAGCCTTCCATGTTCCTTCAACCATCCTAGCCTTCCACCCAACATCCTAGCCTTTTATTGTAGCTCCTTCAGCCAACCTAGCCTTCCACACTCCTTCAGCCAACCCAACCTTCCATGCTCCTTTAGCCTTGACACTCCAAATATCAACTCATCATTCAACCTTCCATGCTCCTTCAACCTCTAGCCTTCCATGCTCCTTCAACCTCTAGCCTTCCATGCTCCTTTAGCCTCTAGCCTTCCATGCTCCTTCAGCCTCTAGCCTTCCATGCTCCTTCAACCTCCAACCTTCCATGCTCCTTAAGACTCTAGATTTGTTGTTCATTAAAGCACCAAACCATTTTTTAGGCCCCTTTGGGGACAAACCCTACGAATAGAATGTATCTTCACCTTCTACCCTGGATCTTTTTATTATATATATAAAATAGAGATTGGGGGGTATGGAAGTGCCCCCAGTCAAAAATGATTATTGCATGTCATGAACTTTTTAATATATAGAAAAAAATATTTTTATAATTCAAAATAAAGTTATTTCATTTTATTAAAGAAAGCATATTTGGGTTGGTTGAGCAGAAACCATCTTCTTTTGCTAAGGCCACTCAATAAGGAAAGGGGGGAATAATAAAAAATAGAGAATCGAGATGCATAGACAGAGAGTGGGCTTTGGTTCGGAATACAATATGTGTGGAGAAGAAAGGAGTTTCTAGCCGTGTTTGGTATAAAAAATATAAAGTGAATTTTTTATCATGTTCATATTTATTGCAAAACTTTGAGGAAAAAGGTATTTTCTAGGTGTTTAATGATGTGTTGATAAATTTATGGTTAAATATTAAGAATGCTTAATTTTGTTGCTAAGATTATGGATTTATATATTGCTTCCTTTTTGCTTTATTCTCCTTGAGTAATTAAAAAAAGGCTTTAAAATGTCAACCAAATAGTTTTAAGAGGCTAGTAGGATGTTTCCTTGCTTGTGAAATCAATGTAGAATTGAGACTTCAGGTGGTTTCATGGATTGGGTGTCTACTGCAGTCTCTTCAAAACTCAAACATACCTTGAAAAGTATTTTTAATTTTTTTTTTATTCAGTGGTTTCTTATTTGTTTAAGCCAGTTAGTTCTAGTGTCTTTAGCTAGCTTGGATTCATTTACCTCAACCTTGGTCATAGATGATTATTTTGTGATTCCATTTCTATTTTGTGTATCATGTGTTGGTTGTAATGCATTATATAGTATAGAATTGAGAATGTTCTCCTTGTTTTTATTGGGCTTTGACCTCCAAGTTACGTCTTGATATTATGCTTTGCTATTCCTGCAAATATCATGTTTTATATTGGAATTCAACTTATTAATAGTTTAGATAATTTAATCGCTTGGACTATAGTTATTATTTTCCCTGCTAATTATAAGTGGTGTTTGAAATCCATGCTGAGAGTAGCATATGACTTTTATAATACCTTATGTTTTTTTAAATAAAGAAAAAAAAAATTAAATTATTGTTTTTTTTATTAAATTTAAAAAAGAGGGTTTTGAAAGGATCCCTTAAACTTTTACATTAAGAACTAAACTAAAATTAAACAAAAATCCAGATAAAATAATCATAAAGGAGATAACAACCTCCAAAAATAAATCAACCCCCTCCCAAAAATAAAGGAGATCTGGTGAGACTAAAAAGACCAACAAGAGAAGTGAATTTGTGGGAGCACATTTGCTTTGTGAGAAGTCTGGCTCCCTTGTACCCATGGATTTAGGCTAGAGACTTCAACTCTATCACTTTTATGGAGTAGAAATATGGTGGGGTTGATTGTATCGAGCATTTTTCTTCTATCTTTAGTGATCATATTCAGGCCCTGAACTTGGTTGACATTAAGCCATATAATGGGATATTTACTTGGCATAATAGAAGGTGTGGGGAAGCTTCCATCTCAGAGATACTAGATAGGTTTCTGATATCCACATATTGGATGGGTAATAAAAGAAGTGCTAGTTCTATGATTATGGAGGGTAGGGCATCTGATCATTGGCATATCAAACTCTTTGCTCTAGAGTTAGGGCTAAATAATAATCTTTCCTTTAAGTTTCAACTTATGTGGTTTCATGATCCTAAGATTCATGATTTCATGTGAGGTTGGAGGACCACTGGAAAACCTCCTCATGGAACCGCTATGTATTCCTTTATGAAGTGACTACAATTTGTAAAGAATAAATTGAAGAGATGGAATATACTGAATTTTGGGAACCTTCCCTTGGCTAAGATGACAAATCTTAATAGGATGGAAAAAACTTCAAGGAAGATCAGAGATCAGGGACTCATAGAGGAGCTTCTCATTGATGAATATGAGGCTGTGAAAGATCTTGTTGAATGGGAACTAAGGGAAGAATTTTTTTGGAAACAAAAATCTCAAGTAGATTGGCTTAGGGAAGGGGATAGGAACACAACCTTGTTTTATAACTCAGTTAAGGCTCATCGTAACGGTAACCTGATTACCTCTTTTATGAATTCTCAGGGTGCCCTACTCTCTTATTTAAAGGATATTTTAGAAGAGACTAAGAGGTATTTTTCCTCTCTTCAAGGAGGACTCCCTATCAGATGATGAGAATGAAAAAATTATTCTAAGCTGTATTCCATAGATTGTTTCTAGAGAGATTAATGAGCACTTGATGGATCCAATTTCCCTTGAGAAGTTGGAAAATGTTGTATTCAACATGAAAAAGGAAAAGCCCCAGGTCCATATGGATTCTTGATTGATTTTTATCAGGTTTTTTGGGATTTAATCAAATTTTATCTTTTGGAAGTGGTCCATGAGTCCCAAAAGAACAAACAAATGCTAAGGGCCCTAAATGCTACCTTTGTGGTGCTTATTCCAAAAAAAGAGGGAGAAAATTCCTTGGATATGTTTAAGCCTATTGCTCTCTACAATGTTGTGTATAAGATCATCACAACAATTATTTTTGAGAGGCTGAAGATATGGTTGAGAAAAATCATATTTGAGGAGCAAGGAGGGTTTGCTGTTGGTCGGTAAATCTTGGATGGGATTTTTATTACTATAGAAGCTATTCACTCGATGGAAAATTCTAAGGATTAAACTATGTTCATTAAGTTGGACATGACCAAAGACTCTAATCGGGTCATATGGTCCTTTCTTTAAAAATTTATTGCTACTTTTGTATTTTAGGAGGAATGGATTAGATGGGTGATGAGTTGTGGTTCTTCTTCCTCATTCTCTGTTCTTGTTAATAATGAGCCATCAGAGTTGATTTAGGCCTCAAGGGGATTGAGGCAAGGAGATCATTTATCTCCTTATTTCTTTATCATTATAGAGGAAGGGTTGGGAATATTGCTCAAGTCTCAAGTCAGGTAGGATCTCATTCAGGGGTGGAAGTGGGATAGTAGTTTTTCACCTCTTTACCACTTTCAATTTGTTGATGATACTACTTGGGAGTTTCCACTAGTAGGGAAGCTGGTAATATTAGATAGTCTCTTGACATATATATTGGTGCTTCTAGATAGTTTATTAATGAGTACAAGTATTCTATTTTCTTCTTCAATACCCCTCCTCTTATTCAAGCCAGGATTGCTCGTATTCTAAGATTCAAGGATAGGACTCCCACCTTCATTTATCTTGGAATTACAATTTCATCTCATCCTCTACCTAGATATTCTTGGTAGTTTATGCTTGATAAGTTTAGAAGGAAGGTAATACACTAAAATTTTAGATGGCTATCCACTGCAGGTAGAGTGTTGCTTTTAAATCTATTGTTCAAGCTTTACCCATTTATAGATGTTTTGTACAAATAGCTCCCTCTGATTTCATCTTTTAGGATAGTCATTTGGTTGTTCAACAGATCTGGAAAAGAATCTTGTGTATGGTTCAGAAAACCACCCATAGCAAATGTGATGTGGACCCTCTTTTGGATTTTAGAGAGGAGAAGGTACAACAAGACCTTGGTCTCTTTGGGGATGGTGTGAACTCTTCTAGCCCTAGCAGGGTTTTTCAGCTCAACAAGAAGGTTAGGAGATATGGTAGGTGGAGGCCACCCCCTAGAGGAGTTTTAAAAATTAATATTGATGGATCGTCCAAGGGCAATTTTGGACATGCTGGAATTGGTGGTGTTAAGGGAGATTCTTCTGGTGGTGTCAATTTTTTCTTTTCCATTTATAAATGTGTTCACTCCAAAAATTTTATGGAATCTCTTGCAATTCTTGAGGCCTTGCAGAGGGGGTTTTGTCTTGGCTGGCATAGGAATATCTGCAAGTCTAACTCTCAAATTATGGTTAATATTTTAAATAGTAAAAGGGTGGAGGAAATTAATTGACAATTGGTCTCTGTAGTCGTTTAGATTATCAGAATGAGTGAACATTTTGAATTTATATCCTTTGTGCACATTCCAAGGGAATGGAATGTGGTTGCTGATTACTCGGCCAAAAGAGCTTCTAAGTGGTTGGATCCTTGGATTATCGATAATTGGGAGAGTCTCCCATCTGGGGACTCTCAAAGTCTGTGGGAATTGATCCACAAGGATGTACATAATTAATGTGGTTTGTTATTGTTATCTTCTTTGGGTGTCAATCTATTCTAGTGGTTTTAGCATGTTTGGTTGTTTATTTGAGTCCTGGTTGGAAGTTCAGTTGTTCTCTGTAATCCAAAATTTTTATAAATAAAATTTTACCCCTCTATTTAAAAAATAAAAAACCAACAAGACAGAACAACCCGAATAAAACAAAACTAGAAGCTAGTCATGCAAAGAGCCATCAGAGAGGATAAGGTCAATCTTAGGAGTATTTGGATTCTGATACTCACTAGAAAGACCAGCAGAGAGAAAATATTTCTATTCCTTATATAAGATAAATAGCTCTTGATTAAACTATTAGATTCTAAAAGTTTATGTTAGTGAGCCATACATCTATAAGAGAAGGGTTTACTTTAATTGAAATAATTCATGCTATTGGACCGTACGTATTGCTTTAAGCGACTTTATTATTTTAATTTGTAGGACTTTTATTTTAAAGGAAAAATGGTGAAGCAAATTATTTAAATATGTTTTCATTTATTTAAATGGGTAGTGATTTATTGTGTGAATTTTGCTTAAATATTAAATTTGAAAATAATTTATTTGCATATTTGTTAATAAAATAATATGATATTGTGATTGTTTGGATGACAATAAGAACAAAAAAAATTATAAAAAAAAAATAATTGTATTGGAGTAAATGAAATGTTAAAACAAAAGGTTTTAATATTTAGTTGAGGATAGTTATGTTTTATTTGGGATAAGGTTTTGGGCAATTATATATTTTTCATTAATTTTAATTATTAAGTTTTTTGGCATGGAATTCATTTATAGTGAAATATTATGGGGAATTTTAAATATTCTTTTAATTGGGCGTAAAGTACATCTATAATAAAAAAATTATGGGGTTTCATTATAGGTATTATTTAATTTAAAATATGGAAAAACTAAGTTGGACATGGAGTCCTTTTAGGATGAATAAATATATGGTGTTTCTTCATGTGATTGGTTTAAAATAAAATAAATATGTAAAATACCATGTTTATATGGGTACTTATGCAATGGATTAAAGAAATAGGAAAGTAAATGATTTGTTTATTTTCTATATGCTTTTATTGGATGCGTATCAAACTACCTCTCAATGGAACTCAAGGAATTCAATGAACAAGTTTAAGGATAGAAAAAATTCTACTATGTTTCTATCAAGGATTCATGATAATTATGATTATGATGTAATTGGAATTTCCAAATATATGTAATATAGGAAAAGCTATGACGACTAGTTATGGTTGTAAAATGGTTCTTAAATTACAAGGATATTTGAATATTTGATGTTAAAGTATTCACTATGGTTATTTCCAATTCATTTTAAAAGAATTAAGTGCTAGTTATTCTTTATGAAAACTCCTCAGGGGAGATTTTATATGTTGGTAAAATGAATAGGAACTAATTGTAAATCTGGTTTATAAATCACGTTCATGCCTATTGGAAGAGTAAAAATTAATTAGATGCTTAATGCTTTTGATAATATACTATAGAAATATTTTAAGTTATTTTTCTCAAAATAGCAGAGTGAACATGCTTTACTTTTATAAAGGAGAGAGTGAGAGTTAATGGTATATGGACGCTATATTTTTTTGGTTTGGAGGGGGTTTGTAGGGGGAATGATTTAAGTAACCATATATTATAATACATAATATGAATCCTAACCTTAAAGAGAAATAATACTCCAATAAATAAATTCTAAAAAAATAGTAATTGCAAAATAAAAGGAAAAATGGAGAAGAATACATTACACAAGAATTTATCCTAGGAAACCCTTTGAAGAAAATCCCCAGCAAGAATATTTTCTTATTTTATAAACTTGAATGTCTTCAATACAATAATATCCTTTCACTTTCCTTTCACTCACTATTCACTTGCAATTACATTTCTTGCAAATTCATTACCAAACCCTAATACAAGTGTTGCTTTATATACCAAAAACACAAGAAGGGGTTTTACAATACCATGGGTGTAAAACCATGGGCCAATATTTAAATTAACTCAAAAATTCCCATATGGATCTAAAAAATAGCTTAAACCCCTAAAAATATTTCCCTAGGGACTAACACCTCTGAACCCCCAAACAAAGGTTGTTGTCCCTGTACCCCCACTCGGGGCCCAACCTGGCCTCGAACCCTAGCAAGGAAGTTTTTATAGAGTGTAAAGTCATTTAAGAGCTAACCCCTCCTAAATAAAATGGAAAGTATTCAATATAATTTCGACATTCTCTTACATATTGAATACTTTCCATAGGGGCTAATAATTGCTATTGTCAACTGTTAAGGGCAACTATGCCCATAGATATTCTACACCAATAATTTTTTTGAGTAGGTAAAACCTTTATTAATTAATTAAAAATATTTTTATCTATATCAAATTTCTCCAATATCACTCAATTCTTTTCCAAATTCGATCGAATCGATCGAGGATATCATCATCTGATGAACTGGTCCAAGCCCTAAAAACCTTAAAAGGTCGCCCTGAGATGTCACAGAACCTTTCTTTAGCTAATAATCCTATCATTGATCCCATTTCATCAAGAGGGGGCCTCTCCCCCACCGTTTAAAGGGGCCTTTTCAAAACATGGGGGGGATCCCCGGCTGTTTAAAATAGAGGGCATTCGTAATGATATTGGTAATCAATAAATCATCTACCTTATATAAGAGAGAGGCGGTCCTAACCCTCTCTATTTTCAAATTCGAGCGAGAGATTTCATTTTATCTCTTCAACCATCTCTCTCACAAAATGGTACTTGATGTCAATATGTTTTGATTGATTATGAAAACCAAGTTTTTTTTCCAAAAATATTACACTCTGATTGTCACTATCAATTCTTATAACCTTCTACTTAATATCAACTATTGAACATAGCCTCTAGAGCCACATTACTTCTTTACTGGCATGAATTTTTGCAATATACTCTGCTTCTGTAGTGGATAAAGCAATAACTGATTACTTTTTACTCATCCAACTTACCGTACCTCCAAATAGACTAAACACATAATAACTCATGGATCTTCTCTTGTGAATATCTCTATCCCAATCAACATCCACAAACTCTTATGGATTTACAATATCATTATCTCCAATTTTTTCTTCGTAATAGATAACATAATATCTAGTTCCATGCAAGTATCTAAAGATCCTCTTCACAATAGTCCAATGTTCCTTTCCTAGATTGGATATATATCTTCTAACTACTCCCACTACATTTTCAATATCAGGTCTAGTACAAACCACTGTATACATAAGACTACCCACAATACTAGCATAAGGAACATGATGCATTTCTTCAATTTCATCATCTATTTTAGGATACTATTCAATAGATAAATTTTGACCAATTGGATATGGAGTACATACTATTTTACAATCATACATCCTAAAACTTTGTAGCATCAAATTAACAAATTTCCTTTGATTTAACCATAACTTTCTATTTGCATGATCCCTTATTATTTCCATATCCAAAATAAATTTTGCAACACTCAAAACCTTCATGTCAAATTTATAAGATAACTAAATTTTAATAACTATATCATCTCCTTATTTTTACCAATTAACATTATTTCATCCACATACAATACAATGATAAAAAAAAATTCCACATTCCTTTTTGAAATATACACATGGATATGCTTTGTTTTTTCCAAGCCAAAGTTTCAAAATAAACCTATCAAATTTTTGGTTCAAAATCCTTAGAGATTGCTTCAAATTGTAAAGAGACTTATTTAGCTTGCATACCAAGTCCTCCTTACATTTTACCCTGAAGCATTCTTGTTGTGCCACATACATGTCTTCATTAATTTCACCATGTAAAAAAATTGTCTTTACATCCATCTGTTCTATTTAAAAATCAAAAGTAGAAAAAATAGACAATAGAACTCTAATTGATGTTAGTTTAGCCATAGGAGAAAATATCTCCCCAAAGTCAATTCTCTCAACTTGAGAAAATCCTCTTGCTACTAGGTGAGCTTTGTACTTTACCAATTATCCTTTTTTTTCAATGAGTTTATATGGGTTTTTATGAAGGGTCCCAATTCCCTCATACTGAGTGGGGTTTGAAACTTGGACCTATTAAAGATAGGTCAAAGCCCTTACCACTACAATAATCTTACAACTAATCTCCAATTATCCTTTTACATTGTAATTTTTCTTGAATAACCACTTAGAACCAAAATATTTTCTACCAAGGGGTAATTTCATCAAGTCCCATATCTTATTTTTATCCAAGGACTCCATTTCTTCTTCCATAGCCCTTTTCCAAGACTTATTCTCATTTGATTTAAGTTCCTCATTTACAATATTATGGTCTTCATCAGTAATTGATAAATTAAATGCAAAACAAAAAATTTGAAGGGCTATACCTTTATGAAAGTCTTCTCACCCGATATGATCTCCTCAAAATTGGAGTTCTAGGTTCTACATCTTCAAATTTCTTTTCATATTCTTCCTTTGAATATTCTTCTTCAGAATATCTCTATAATTTATGTTCTACCATAGGTTCTTCCTCTTGTTCCAATTTTACCTAAAATATTTTTGGTTCTTTTCTTGGTTGCATTTCCTATTTTGGAACCCCTTTTGTTTCTCTAAAGATCACATTACAACTGTAAGTAATCTTATGTATTTATGGATTCCACAACTTATATCCTTTCACACCAGTAATATAACCTAGAAATATGCATTTCTTAGATTTATAGTCTAGCTTAGTCCTTTTTATCTTTTAGCACATACATATAAGCTTCACAACCAAAAAATATCTTATGACTGAGAGAGGGTTTTTTACTAGTCCATACTTTCTATAGAGTTTTATCCATCAAAGATCGAGGTAGAAGATCTATTGATGAGGCAACAAGTAGTTATCATGAATTCTACCTAGAATTTCATTTCTAACCCTACATTTCTTAGCATGCTTCTAGCCTTATTCATCAATGTTTTGTTCATTTTTTCTACAAATCTATTATGTTGTAGAGTATATAGAGTTTCTCTATGCCTTTCTATTCCACAGTACTTGAAAAACTACTCAAATTCATTAAAGCAATACTCACTACCATTATCACTTCTCAAAACCTTTATATTTTTATTTGTTTGATTTTCTACAAGAGCTTTTAACTCTTTAAATTTA
The DNA here is from genome assembly GCA_028583015.1 of Wollemia nobilis. Classification (NCBI taxonomy): domain Eukaryota; kingdom Viridiplantae; phylum Streptophyta; class Pinopsida; order Araucariales; family Araucariaceae; genus Wollemia; species Wollemia nobilis. Next base: position 2,459,058 of record JAQPPZ010017072.1, read on the forward strand.
TTGAAAACATCAAATTTATACCATAAAAAGTATACATATGTATTTCTTGAGAAGTCATCTATAAATGTAACAAAATAGATGGATTTACCTAATTATGGTATTTTTGTAAGTCCAAACACATAATTATGAACTAGATGTAGAATTCCTTTGGATCTTGTAGCACTTCTTAGAAACTTAACTTTGGTTTACTTTCCAAAAACACATTGCTCACAAAAATCAAAATTTAATAGGCAATCAAAAATTCCTTCAACCATACCTTTCATTTTCAATGTTTGAATGCTTTCTCACCAATGTTCCCCATGTGTTGAGGCCATAAAATTATCTTTGCTACATGAATAGTTGAAGCTTCTTCTACCATATTAATTTTCTTTATAACTTAAGAGTTATTGCAATCAATACTTATCGTCCTGACCTCAAGTTTGAACATAGTTCTTGTAAAAAATTCCCTTGCCAAAACTAAGCATCCACAAACCATATTGTAGTTGTCCTTATTAAATTTCATAGTCACACCCACATCATTCATCTTACTAACACATATTATATCACATGTAAAACCTAGAATATGCAACACACCGAGAAGGGTTTTAACTATTCCATATTTTAACCTCAATTTGAATCTTCCTTGAGCTATTATTTTCTATGTTGAATTGTCTCCCAAAAATACTTCACCTGCATTTATATTTTCATATTCACAAAACCCCTCCCTATGAGGAGTTATATAAAAAGTAGCACCTGATTCAATCAACCATGAGTCATGGTGTTCACTTGAGAAAACTACAACTACAAGCAGGTCCCCTGAATCTTCATTTGTAGTCTTCATTTCTATCGATGTTCCTTTATCAGCCCTTTTAGATCTATAATCTCTTTTATAATACCCTATTTTACCACACTTCTAGCATTATTTTTTGTTAGGAAAAATAGATTTTCCCCTAGATTTTGATATCCTTTCTATTGATTTCTTTTTGCTTCTTTCTTGAAAATGACCTCTCACAACCAAGGCATCCTTTTGATGATAATCCTTAGAATATTTTCATATCATTTCCCTAGATAGTAATATTCCTACTATATTATATACTTTCAATGTAGAAGTAGTATTAGAGATAGCCATAACTAGGTTATCCCAAGAGTCAGATAATGAGTAAAGTAAAGTAATAAACTTTTATTATTTATCTATTTTTACATCTACAGAGTTTAATTGACTTACCATAGTGTTAAAATAATTCAAATGTTCAGCCATAGAGTCACCATCATTCATCCCAAGAGAATACAAATTCTTTCAAAGAAAGAGTTTATTTACCAGTGACTTTATCTGATACAATGCTCCCAACTTTTTCCATAATAACTTTGTCATGGCCTTTGTTGATACATTCAACAATACTGAATCAGATAAGCATAGTTTGATAGAGCTCCTTGCCATCCTATCGATTTTATCCATTCCTCATTTGTCATTCATGTTGATTTTACTCCTAAGACTGCAACCCACTGATCTTTATCCACCAAAAGATCTATATTGTGTTTCCATAACTTAAAATTCTATCCATTATTTTTTTTGATCTCTATCCATGTGCTTCCCATCATTTTTCTTCACCTAGATTCTTTTGCACACTACTCCCACTCAAGAATCAATTTATCCTAGGATTGAAACCCTTATTCCTCAAACAAAGCTAAAACCTAGATTTGATACCAAATGAAGAGAAATAATACCCTAATAAACAAATTTAAAAAAAATAGTAATTGTAGAATCAAAGTAAAAATAGAGAAGAAGAATACATTACACAAGAATTTATCTTGGGAAACCCTTTCAGAAAATACCCATGAAGAATATTTTATTATTGTATAAACTTAACCATATTCAATACAATAATATCCTTTCACTTGCCTTTCACTTACGACTACATTTATTGCAAATTCATTACCAAATCCTCATGTAAGTGTTGCTTTATATACCAACAACAAAAGAAGAGATTTTACAATACCATGGGTGCAAAACCATGGGCTAAAATTACATTAACCCATAAACACCCATTTGGATCTAAAAAATAGCTTAAACCCTCAAAATAATTTCTTGGGGAGCTAATGCCCCCGTAACCCCAAACAGGGGCTGCCACCCCCGTATCCTTGCTCAAGGCCTGATCCGACCTTGAACCCTAGCAAGGAAATTTTTATAGAGTGTAAATTAATTTTATAGTTAAACCCTCTTTAATAACATGGAAAATATTCAACATAATTTCAACAAACCTAAGGAAGTTGTGGGGAGACAACATCTAAGAAATTTTTGCAATGGGCACATCTAGACTGGAGAAAAGAGATATTTTCCAAATATGGGAAGTCTTTGGATAAATATTCTAAGTGGTCTATCTTGAATCTTATTTCCTACCATGAATGTTAGGAGCTCATGTGCAAAGAATTAAGTGATGGCACCTTGAATGAGTAGGCTTGGGTTTCCATGCAAAATTATCATGTAGAGTAATAATCACCTTAACTAACCAATTATGGAGATGAAGGAGTTAAGCATGGAAGTATTAGTCATTCCATCATGGAGGTTCAATGGCTATTCTTAAAGGTATTATTATTAAATGCATTAATATAGACTAACTTATGTTTGATAAGGGAATTGGCATCCTCTTATCTGAATATTAAGAAGGAATAATCCCAATGATATGGTCAAGATATCTTACATTCATTGAGAATGTAAGAAATGTGGGGATACCATTTGAAGCATCATATTTTATTTCATGGAGGTATATAACGTGAACCCTAGAATATATGAGAGTTTGGCCACTCCTATCCACTTAAGAGACGTCTACAATGTCATGGTATTGAAATGTGGTAATACCTTATCAAATTTTATCTAATTGAAATATCTTTAATGAACCTTGACTGAGATCATTACTTGATTCTAAAATTAAAAATTACTCTATCCCGAGTTGGTCAGATTTGGGTTGTTACATTTTTCCCTTATGGAACTATGGGATCATCATATCATTAAGGTCCAAGGATTCATCAAATTTTAGCATGTTAATATGTTGATTTATTTAGGTAGCATGCATAACTTTATTGATATAAAAATACTTTTTAGGATTATATATCAATACCTCAAGCCAAGACAAATTTTAAGTATTTATTGCAAATGGGGGTACAACTCAGTGTGTGGTTTAAATGACTAAGGTTAACATATAGACAATTGATTATACTTGGTTTGGTAATTTATTTTCCATAAATAGGAAAATTGCAAATATCATCTTGTGAAACAATGAATATCTGTTGTTTTGTTTGCACAACATGCCCTAGTCTCGATTGGGATCCACTTTTTGAAATTTTTAGTAGACCTTCTCTTATTTTTCTTATATTTATATGTAAATTTTCAATCATGCCAAGCTTAGTTTTTTTTTTTTTTTAAGGCTCTTTTGTGCCTTTAATTTTTGTTGGCTCATGAGCTGCTTGTATTGTGGGATTATTGTGTTATTTTTTGCTATTATTGCTATTTTTTTTACTTTCATTTAGCGCTATATAAAAATAATCCTTCAAAAGGTTTGTTTTTGTGTGGGCTATAGGGAGAATTAATGCCTGAATTTATTTGCCTTTAGCATTTGTTCAAAATGCCAAAACCGAAGTCACCTAGGAAGTTAAAAAAAAAGTGATTATCTACCCATAATTTAAGTACAGGGTTTCTAATAATATGTATGAAAATATTCCATGCAATTTATGAAACCCTAACAATCAAATGAAATAAAATTTAATTTTTGAATAATCAAAAGCATCAATTTTGGGACTTAAGAATTTTATTTAGGGCAGTTAAAATCATTTTTGAGCATTTATAAATCAATTCCAAGTTATTGAAAACCAATTCTAGATTATTGAAATTAATGTTGGATAGTTAAAAAAATCATTCCCAAGCATTTGAAATCCATATCCAAGCTATTGATGATTAATTCCAGAAATCTTAAAGTCACTTTTGAGCATTTGGAATTCATTTTTGGGAAATCAAAGTTTAATTTTGAGCTTATGAAATTTATTTCTAGGCAATCAAGAATTCATATCTATGCTATTAAAAATAATCTTCGAGCATTAAAATTAATTTTTGGGAAAATAAAAAGTTATTTTTGGGCAATAGAATTTTTTTCAAGCTTGGAAAATCAATGTCAAGCAGTGAGAAAATTATTCATAGGCCATTTAAAATGAAAAGTACATTATCAAAAAACATGAATATTAGTATAAGGAAGTGAGGTCATAAATCCTATCACACTAACCTTGAGAAAAAATGAAAAATTGGCTAAGTATGGACATTGTCAAAAACCATGGACATTGGTGAAAGGAAGTGAGGTCCTAAAATCCCATCACCCAATAACTTTGAGAAAAAATAAAATTTTTGCTAAGTATAGACATTGTTGAAAACCATGGACATTGGTAGAAGGAAGTGAGGTCCCAAAATCCTATCAGCCGAAAACCTTGAGAAAAAATGAAAAATTGGATAAGTATGGACATTGGCAGAAGGAAGTGAGGTCCCAAAATCTCATCACCTGGTAGCTTTTGAATAGATTAAAATTTTCTAAGTATTGAAAGTGTTAGACTTTAGGGAGGATGGCATCAATTAAGAAACTTATTAAGTCTAACAATTAATAAAAATGAAGTCCGATAATGGAATAAAAACCCAACAATTAAAAAATAATGTTTGATAATAGAAATGAAGCTCAAAAATAAAAAAGTGAAGTCCAACAATGGAAATAAATCCTAACAATTGAAAATAAAGGTCAACAATTGGAATTTAGCATTTGAATATTAAATAATGAAACTTGTCAACTAGTAATCTTAATTCGACACTTAGAAATTGATCTCAGCAATTGAAGGTCACTAAGATTGATGCCCTAACAACGAGCAATGATGTAATGCTAGAAAAGCATGGTATAAAATGTAAAAAATAGTTTGTTGCAATGGAAAAAGTTAAAAAATTAAAAATCAAAAATCAAAAGATTCAAAATCTTAGGAATTTTTTTTTCTAATTAAATTAATTATAATATAATTATTCCAGCCTTTGCCTTTTTTAATAATTTGTAGAAAATTTGCTGGTGGTTGCATTAAATATGGTGGACGTAATGGAAAACATGAAATTTCGAGTTAGGAAAGTACAACCATACAAGAAGGAAGATAAAAAAATTAATGATCAACCCAAATTTTGTAGAGTAATGAAGAGTTAATAAGGCATGACAGTTCCAAAATTCCTAAGAATCATGTGAATTAATATTAAATGAAGTATTGTTGTTGCAGAGCTTACAAATATTATGTAGATGAATATTTTAATGAGGTATGGTTGTATTATGGTGGGGAAATTAATGTCAAGAGGCACATCCTAGAATTAGATGGTAAATAATTGAAAAATGTAATAGTAGGTGAAGTCGAAAATTGTATAAATGATAGTCCACTAGCCAGTTACAAGAGTTGAAAACCATCTATTAGTTGCCCCCATTTTAGCTTTCATCTTTTTTTCTATGTATTCAGATGGTATTTCTAAACCATGTGGCTTTGGTTTTCTGAGCTCTACTCTTGTAATCCACCGAAGTGGACAAACCTAAAACACTATACGTAATGACTATATTTTAATATAGAGGCTTTTGAAATTTATTGTCTTCAATATGCACATGTTGATGGTGGTTACACTCAATTTAGTATATTTCATAGTTTTTTTTCTCTTTTACAGATTGCACTATCTTATACCTCAAGCTATGTTAATAATGGTCAAGTTAGGATTAGTTTAAATTTGGGTTTGCTAATTTTTTGAAGTGGAGCTAGATTTCAAGGCAATATCAACTTGTTTTATTTTATTTTTTCTCACCCTTGAACCTTTGAATTTTATTTAATCTTATTTAGATTAGAGAAAAGTTACTTTTATACAGTCAAACATTTCATTTTTTAGCATTTTATAAGGAAATTTTTAATTTTTTTAAACATAACTAGCAAAGTTCCCTTAAAAGGAACATTTATCATCGACATTATGAGTCTATCTACACTGGCCAAGACCTAGCATACCCAAATCTTGGGGAAAATAGTTTCCATTTCAAGAGGGATCAAATATCTATTCTAATTACATTGACATACCTTTGATAATGTGCCATTTGGACGCTCAACAAAATTGGTGCTAGAAAGAGGGTCGTGTGCAAACTATAATTTTATTTTTTCATTGTTTATATTACACATCTTGACTATCAAATCTGGAGCCTAAGGTCATCATCACTAGGTCTAAGTCATCTATCGAAGGTGTTGAGTTTCTTAGTATTTATCCATATGAAAAAATCTAAAGTTGATAAAGGCACACCGAGCACTCCATTGACCTCTACTAGTTCTCTAGAGGCTATTACCCTTTGTGTTGATCCTTTTCCACTTCCCAAAGTCCAAAAATGGTATTTATTACTCCTTGGTTAGTGGAAAGTAGTCCTTTGACCATCCTAGGACCTGCACATGATATGCCTAAAAATGCTAAAAGATATCTTCCTCATTATAGGCATGATGGAACAAGATTAGTTGAAGAGCATATACAGGCATACAAGATTGCCTTGATTCATTTATAAATCAATCATGAAGATGTTTCTTGTAGGATATTTCCACATACTATAGATAATTTTTCTAATGATTGGTACATTATATTACCTTCAAGATCCATCACTTCTTGGGCTTAGTTAGAGGTAGGTTTTACTAGATGTTTCAAATTACCTATTGATCCAACTATGATCTATCATCAATTTTCTTCTACTCATAGAGAACCCAAATAACCCTTGAGACTTTTCAAAACTGGGTTCTATAAATAATACACTAGGTTGATAACACCTTACACCCTCACAATTGAGGCAACCATCTAAATGTATCTTAGATATTTGGATCCATTAACTTCTATGTTTGTGAGGAGATCCCCATAGATCACAACCTTACCCATGACATATAGTGAAGCTCTAAATGTTGAATAATGATTAATGCATAAAGGTTTTGGTTTGGGTAAACTACCTTAAGTTGAAGAAATAAGATCTTATAATCAGATAAAACTAATAAATCAATCCCTTACACAGCACCTTTCCATCCTAAATCCATTTCTAGGAGCTATATATCCAAACCAAAATCAACTGTTCAAGCTCCCCTGAATCAAATGATGCCTAACATGAGCAACCAAAAAAGCATTCCAAAATATCTGGATAATCAATCGACCATAAAAAATGTTCTCAACCATACACCTCCTACAAATAATCAATCAGTTTTACCTACAATTTTAATACATTTATGCTTGAATAATGTAATAGGTCATCTAGGACCAATTCAACCCAATAATTCAAATTCTCAGTTAGACAATATATAATGGATGGTTCAAAAAAAAAGAAATGACATGCTTCAACTACAAAGGTAAGTTCCTCAAAGCCCAACTACAAATAATAATATTTAGAATAGGAACTTTGGATTTTAGAGGACCAGTCATCCATGGAATACTTACCTAAATGACGGAGTTCAAAATCCTATTGGAAACAAAAACCAACCAAATAACAACCCAAATACTTTAGTGAAATTGGTGGATTTTGCTTTTCCCAGTTGGTGTAGGGTCCATTCCATATATCAACATGGAGAAACTAACTATCTAGAGTTTAAAATGACTTTGCATATTATCCAAAAGGAGATGGAAAATTTGGAATTAGTTCCCACCAATGAGAATATTGAGAATCAACTTGATTAGAATGCAAGAAAAAATTTAGTTTTAGAGACTTATGAATTATCAGGAGTGGATGAAGATGAATCATATGAATACTTAGAAAAATAGGTGCAAGCTTACTAATAATTTTGAAGAGGCAAAAATTATATGCTTCGAAGTAAAGGTAAAATCCAATGACTTCTTCTACACCTAATAGAAACTCCATTTCATATAATGAAAAAGCCAACAAAAACCTAGTCCTACGTAAAGATCCTACAATGCCTACTTCACCAAAATTAAATATGTCATTACCATAGGTAGAAAAAAATTTAGAGCAAGAAAAATTTGGATATAGTATAATTGAAGATCTTCAAAAAAACAAGGCAAATATTTCTTTGTTTGAGGTAGTTCAATTAACTGACCAAAAGGATTTATTGCTCAAATTGCTCTTTGGTCAAAGTAAAAAGGTTTTGAAAAATTCTACTGATGCTTAGGTGGTAGTATACAAAGATAAGTTAGAATACCCTCTTCGTTTGACCATTAGAATTACTGGTAAAAACATACATAATTATCTTATGTATTGATGTGATTCTGGCAACGTGATGCCATATGAAATTAGACAAAAATTAGGATCAAATCCTACTCCATAAAATAAGAAGTTTGTTTGGCTAGATAAGACAAATATGAATGTGGTGGGGTGTTGAAATGGATCCATATACAATTAGCTTATGAGTTTTGGATACAACCATATATTGATATCCAGGTGGTGGATATCCTAGATGCATATGGGATATTTCTTAGCTATGATTGGTCAAGAACTTTGAATGGTTACATGGCAACTAATTTCTCACATATGTTGCTTCCTTGGCATGGCATATCCAATAAGGTACATGTAGAAATATATTCAAGGCCAAAAGAGCTAATTATAGAGTAAAATAATGCTAATGAGATTTTGTACACTAAGCAATAATTGAGAATCTACAATGTAGTAGTCGAAACCAAATCCAAAGAGAATAGTATTGTAGTAGAGATCCCATCATGTAAACAAAAAATAATTAAAGATCAGTTATGGACCCTCAATTTTGATGGATCAAATTGTAAATATGATAATGGTTCTAGAATTGTATTGGTCAATCCCAAAGGTAAATCATATCTTACGACTTATTAACTTCAATTCCCTTACACCTAATTTTTTTTTGAGTATGAGGTATTAACTCATGGACTATGATTGCCATATGTAGACACCAAAACAACACCAATCTGATTAAGTGACTACAAAAACTGATCGCACTAACACACACAGCCCCCAGGGCAGCCATCAGAGGTTAAACAGTGGTTCTAACCACTCACACAGCAGTTTTGCAATTCAAAAATCAATTTGGCACCTTTTAGACACTTTATTGCTTATTCGTCCCACCCAAGGATGAGTGCAGATTTGTACTCGTCCTAGCCAGGGATGAGTATGGATTGATACTCGTCTCTCCCAGATATGATTATTAGAGCTCGCTCTGGGGTGGGACGAACGCCAGGTTTGACCGACAAAAAGTCAGATCTTGGTGTATGACAACTCAAAACTGCCACTTAGCTTTTCCTGCATGACATAGAAGTGTGAGTGAGTTCTTTTGACAACACACATCTGCCAATTAACTTTCCCTTCACTGCATGGGAATGAGAGTAAGCTTTTTAAGACAACTCAGATTTTCCACTTAGCTATCCCTTCATTGCATGGGAGTGTGAGTGAGTTTTTCTAAACATACAAAGACATGCACAGAGGCAGTTAAGAAGCCCTTGATCAAGAAGAAGTCTTCTCTTCACACAAAAAGCATTCATGCAAAGAGACACTTTTGCATGTTAATTCAAAGAGACCCCTTGGGTCTATAAAATGGTGAGTTTCATTACCCAAAAGATACAGAGAAGGAGCATTTTGAGCGACGAAGTGCTGCTAATTCACTTACTTGTGATTTGTGCTTTTGACATCCATAATATCTTAATCGAAAGAGAGGTTATTGGGTGAATTTTGAAGGCACGAATCAAGAACCAACACCAATTTTTTTGACCACAATATTCTACCAATTTGCCGACAACACATCACATCAGGTTTCGGACCCATCCCAAGCGGATTGGTGTCGAAGCAAAGTTTCACCCGCGGGTGGTTTGCCTTCGGGCACCCCTTCCGCTTTATTTCTTTTGTAGTTTTTAGCTAGTTTCATGTTTATGCTTTTGTCAAGTTTTCAGTTCATTTAGATTCATTTTAGCCATAGTTAGATTTATATTTCATTTTTCATACATAGGTGCTGCTAATTCTTTGTTTGTTTCTTTGAATGCAATTTTGAAACATTAGAGGAACAACGAGGAATCTACCTTTACCAACGCAAGCGACGATGACGTTTGGTTCGCCCATCTTATATGTGGGCACACGAAAGAAAGAATTCTAAAACAAGTTGTAAAAGAGCAATATTTAACGCTCCTATCCCCTAAAAAGGAAGGAGACACATTGTAACACGAATTTGTAAATCATATCAATAAAAGGGCCGATTTTTATATTTGCTTTCATATCTTGTGTTCATGTTCTTTCTTTTTACGCATTTTTCAATAACATAGGATTTAAGCGTTATTTTAGCTTCATTTACATTGCATTTTTAGTTTATCCTTTTTGTTTCCGAAATCTCGTGCTTTCAATGGTGATCACGGTGGGACCTCTGTCCTTTATTTTTTTTAGGTTAAATTACTGATCTAAAATTGCTTGTTTTTTTACAGGTACCTATTTTTCAACATCAAACTGTTATTCGTCTCTGCAAGTGATGATTACAGAATTGGTATTCGTTTCACCCCGGGACGAATAAATTATTCGTTCTGTTATTCACCTCACCCAGGGATGAGTATATATCTATGCATTTTTTAGAGCAAATCAAAAACATCCTGTTAGGTAGAGAAGAGGTAGGGGTTTTTACAGCTTCTGTCAAATTTTTGTTTTTCTATTTTTTGGTTTTCAATTTTGTGTGGCTTAGGGAAAGATTTCTTTTTCGTTTGCCTGTTTCAAATTTTGCACATTAAAATGAACCCCACACATCACGTGGTATTTTAAACCAAGGCGTTGGTCATAAAACCCCAACCCTTGAGCAAGACCAAAGGTGGATTCCATTATCACTTTGGCTTGAGATATTGCATCCATTACCTCGATAGTGACTATTGCTAGACGTAAATCCTGACGAAAGCTGACCGAGTGTAGCTTGGGGTGATTCCCAGCATGCGAGGATAAGTCTTCTATGGTAGGTGTCATAAACAGAGCAATTCCACTCCCATACTACCTATGTTCCATGTATCATCTGCTCTCACGTACCTATAGTCTCCCTCACGTAAGGGCGGGTATATAAAGAGGTTGGTATATCGGTCCGACAATGGTATATTGAATGGGCGACCATTTTGGGAGTCATAAGAGCCTTCATACTTGCATTTAAACGTTTCACAAAAAATTTCAAAAACAAAAACAAACAACAAAACACACTAAACCAGATTTAGGGCACACTATTAATCTTTAAAAGAGATAATCATTGCTTGTGTGTGTATGCTATTTTCTGTTTAGACAAAAAAAAAATCATAAAAAGAATTTTTGCATCTTTAGGTTAGCGTTACCATGGTGAATACTCGTAGCCAAGCCCAATCATGGGCAGAAGCTACAGAACATGCACCAAGAGAGACAAATCGTCTCCGATATAGCCTTGAAGACTTGGCTATCCCGCCTCAACGGCGAGGTACACCAGTTAGTTCACACCATGCAGAACATGGTTCTAGAGGCCCCTCCTTGAGAGCCACTCCAACCCATACAGTCATAGAACATGGCTCTAGAGGAACCTCCTTGAGGGGCTCTCCAAGTTAGGCCATCAATAGACGAGAATTTCAAACCCCCTCCCTAAGGGGAACTCATGAGCAACAAGAATATTTTTAAGAAAATAACCTATATGTACCACCTGGTCTAAGTATGAGGCCTCCCTTTGAAGTTCATTATGGGTGGCCTAGTGATGAAGCATTGTGTACTGCTATGGAACAACAAAGGGTCCAAAAGGAAGAACCATATGATTTTGTGGTTCCTAATTTACCCTCGATTAATGTCGGACATAGTAGACCATATCCAAAACAACAAGTTCTCTCGACAGGGCAAGACAATTCTGCCCGCACTTTTTATGCATATCATAGAGAGAATGAGGAGGATCACTACATTCCTCAAGAATAGTATCTAGTGAGAAAATGATGCACGTCTGCACCTGCTTTATATCCAGATCATTCATTGAGACCAGAGTTTCAAGTTAATGCGGCCAACCTCGATAGAGGGAAGCAACATATAGGGGTCTTAGAGCACCATGATCAAAACAGATATGTAGGAGAGACATCTAGGCCTATTAAACAAGAGACGGTAGAACAAAATAACTTGGCATTTGCACAACTAGCCGCCCACCAAGCACACATCATGCGGCTTAGGCAAGAACAACAGGAATTAGAACATTTGTGTCGCCTTGATCAAGAGCGCATTCAGCGTTAGATAGCTGAATTGCTTCACAACAATGCTCTTGAGAAGGTCCCAATTCCTCGTGCACAACAATATGAGATGTATGTGAGGCACAACCTCTTAGTTCGAGATAGGTCTCCATGACTTCAGCAAGCACTGCCTCCAAGACCTCTTAGACCTGAGCGGGAGGCCATTCCCCGCAACCATGATGGGCATCCTCCCTGGGCACCTATCCATGTTTACAGGCCTAGGAAAAACACTCCTCAAGAATATTATGAGGATTATGACCAAGAAGAAGAGTGGGTTGAAACCCCCTATCAAGGCAGAAGGGATGTTACCCATTTATCCATACAAAGGCCTCAAGTTCCCCACAACCCACAGTGGGAACCAACTAGGGAGGAGGAGATTACATCCTCTGATGCATACAAAGTGTTGTTAGAACACTTAGAGACTATGGAACTCAAGACTGTTGGGACCCAAAATCCTACCTTACGCCAATTCCGTAGTCATCCGGTGCATCTGTCAGTGCTAGCACCTCCATACCCCGAACATTTCAAGCTGCCCCAATTGGCACTCTTTAAAGGGGATGAGGATGCTCAAGAGCATGTGACATAATTTTTGAGCCAATGCTTTGGTATACAAGACAATGATGCATTACTATTGAGAACATTCATAACCACATTCACAGGATCTGCCTCGGATTGGTTTACCCATCTATCGAAGCATAGCATTTACAACCTGGATCAACTAGTGGACGCGTTCCTAGAATGTTTTTCTTTCAATACAAAGAAAAAGGCGTCACTTAGTGATCTAGCTAGCCTCAAGCAGTATGAGGAGGAATCTATTGTAGCATATGGGAATCGGTGGAGGACGGTGCTTTCAAAGCTGTCTTACCTCCCTCCTATGTTCGACCTAACTCAAATGTTCGCAAAGAGCTATTTGCAAAATATCTCTGTGCTATTGCAGCTGTAACAATACACCACTTTAGAAGAAGCTCTAGCGCAAGCTAGACATATCAAAGAGATCAATATACAGGATGGCAAAATTGCCAAGCCTAAGAAAAAAGAGTGGAACAAGAGCACCAAAACAAGGAATACGCAACAAACACCCGCCGCGATCAATCAGGTTGCTATCAATGTTCCTACGCCTGCCCAAGCAACACAGCCTACAAAGGCTAATTATCAGGCGGTGCCTCACAATAATTATGAGAAAGATAATAAAAAGCAAGATCAAAATCAGCAGTGTCACCCCAAGCGACAATTTACACCATACACTAAGTCTAGGGATTCCTTGTTTGACCATTTGTCAGCGGCAAACTTGATTAATCTACCCGATATTCCAACAATTGATCCCAATGTGCCAAAGCCTAAGGGGTATAGAGAGGATATTTTCTATAGATTCCATAGAAGGAAAGGGCATGACCTTAATGTCTGTTGGACGTTTAAAGTTTTAGTGCAAGATCTCATTGATAATCACACATTGGTAGTGGATAATCCCATCGCACCCAACAATCAACAAATGGGTGTTTTCAAAGATCCTTTACCCACACATGATGCACAAACAAAACCTCTGCATGTCAATGAAGTGCAACAGAGTTGCCCCATGGAGGGGTATGTTGGAATGATTAGCATTGTGACAAGAAACAAGAGACACCCAGGAGTTGTCCCTATGACAACCACTAGGGAAGCTTCATCCACGTCGCAACATCAACCAAATCCTACACAGTTGCCCCCACCTAGACCAGTGGCCACGATTCAAACTAGACTTACTCAAATTCTATGAACCACATCGGCTAGGCTTTCCATTTATGATATTATTCAACAATCGATGCCCCATCGGGAAGCTCTTATGGAGATATTAAAGGCAATTGAATTGCAACCCCATGAAGCGGATTCGTTCAACAATTTTGTGGGGCATGTCAAATAGTGTACTAAACCAGTCATTACCTTCAGGGAAGATGAGCTAAAAATGGTGACTGGAGATGTAGTGGATCCACCCCTGCATGTTATTACGCGGGTCAACGGGACTTTGTACAAATGGGTGTTGATAGACATTGGTTCGTCCAGTAACCTTATTACAACCGCTGCATTGAAACATTTGAAATTACTAGCCTCTCACATTGCACCTTCCAATTATACCCTTCGAGCATTTAATGATGCGATATGCTCGACAGTTGGCACAATTGTCCTGCCCATACAAGTGGGCCAAAAGACCATTCATACGTTGTGCCACATTTTAGAAGGTGAGATGGCTTACAATATCTTGCTTTGGCAGCCTTGGATCCGGGATATGAAGTGTGTCCCTTCAATTGCTCATCAATGTTTGAAGTATACATTTGAAGGACAAGTGCATGTGGTCCCCACAGATTTGGAACCTTTTAAATATTGCAACTCAATGCAAATCATGCCGCAGTCGACCCTTCCTTCAATGCATGTGGATTTCCAGTTAAATCCATCTAAACGGGGTCCGACTAAGAAAGAATCTCCATCACAAAATCAATAAAATTCTCAGGAAGGATCATATTCTTCATCCAGTCCTCCCACAATGACACCACCTATGGTGGCTACCCCAACGGACAAAGGAAAGAAGCCCATGGAAGTGGAACCACCTCTAGTCTCCAACATCTCTATAGAAGATACGCCTAATAGAATGGAAGTTGAGACACCTAATTCACCCCACATGGAGTTGACTCAAGGAGAACTCCCATTCGCTTCCCTAAATCGCCAACAATTACTGTTGAGATGTCTAACACAGGCATGGGGGAGTATATAGTGAGCAATGTTGTTGCAACGCCCACACTTCAGTCTATGCAAGACATGGGAAGACCTCGACTCCCCATAGGCTCCGTGGTTCCTTTAGGCTACCCACTTAATCATACAAACTTTATTTTTTGGGGCCTAGATCATGGCGTTGAACCTTCTCAAAAAGAAGAGGAAGATAAAGATCCCTTTGTGGAAGATGTCAACTATCTGGCTAACCTAGACTTCGCATTAGATATCTTAGCCAATGCAATTGGCATGGATAGGGGTTAGGCTGGTATGAACAAGGAATGCATGTTTTGTGTCAACCAAGATACCAAATGCCTTATGACAAGTCAGGAGTAGGGTTTAATCACCCTTTGCCCCTTGACATCTTGGTCAAAAACATGCAAAGCCTAGGGATAGGCAACAAGGATGGGTTGGCATCAGATCCATATGCCAATCCAAATACAACTTATACATTGGGGGATTATTTCCCACTACCAAAAAATAACCTTGTTGACCTCAACAACCCTTTCCCTATGGCCGACCAAGTAGAAACCTCATAGACTCACCCACAAGGGGAAGATGGACAAGACCATGAAGGGTCTTCTGAAGATGAGTCGGAGTATGATCATTCGCACGAATATCCAATGAATGACGATCAAGAAATCTTCCTGAGGATGTTCCCATTGAATGATTCCAGTGAGCATAGGCTACCTCAACAACAAAAAAATCCTTTGGACATAGATGACATGTTTGAAAACTTACACATAGGTCCAAGACATAGGCGACATTTCAACCTGGCGCAGTTATAGCAATTACTGCACCCGCCACTCTAGGCATACAACGAGCATCTTTCACCAGGAGACCCTATCAAACTATCAGTGCCTAGGGTAGACCCTATTTGTAGGTCCGTGCATAGGGCTAATCCCTTTGTGCTAGTGCTTACAGAGCTAGATCCAAAGCACCAAGAACATATAGAATGTCAGAGTTGTCACATTTGCGGTAATGGAGATTACAATCATTTCATTAACATGGTATCCATTGACTTGACCGCCCCTATCCATGATCCAGCCAATCCAACATGATTATTGCATCTAGACATAGAGGCTATTGATTGGGATCGCGTTGACACACCACCATCTCCATTAGAGTATTGGCCTTGCGGTGGGATGTTTCATTTCACTCCAAGACAGACTCAGGATGTCTTCCATGCTGAAGAGGAACTTGACGTTCCTAATGACAATCTTAATTCAGCAAACGATATCCATCTGATCCCAATTCCACACTAGTTGGAAGACGGATCCCATATGTCAGTTGAAGCAACGACTGATGTAGACATCGACACAGATCCAATGAATCCATGGATTCTCAAGCTGGGGGTAAGTCTTTCCCCTAAATAGCGAGCCGAGTATGTTGCCCTTCTTAAGGAAAAGAAGGAGGTTTTTGCATGGTCATACAAGGATATGCCAGGACTAGACCCACAGCTAGTCATGCACAATTTAATGCTTGATCCAACAATCAAGCCAGTCAAGCAAAAACTACATAAGATGCATCCAACAATGGCCTTAATGGTAAAAGATGAGTTACAAAAGTTGTTGGATGCCCAGTTTGTCATTTGTGTGGATTATCCGCCATGGTTGTCTAACATGGTTCTTGTCAAGAAGCCCGATGGGAGGATTCGCATATGCACCGATTTTTGAGATCTTAACAAAGTGAGTCCTAAGGATGATTTTCCTTTGTTGAGCATCGACGCGTTGGTAGATGCTACAACAGGCCATGAAATGCTTTCCCTTATGGATGGTTTCTCAGGATACAATCAGATTTGTATTAATCCTAAATACCAATTAAAAATGGCATTCACAATGCCTTGGGGGACATTTTGCTATAAGGTCATGCCTTTTGGCCTTAAAAATGCCGGAGCCACCTACCAACGTGCCATGACGTACATATTTCATGATTACATGCACAAAACTTTGGAAGATTACATGGATGATTTGCTGGCCAAATCTCTTTTGCGCCCAGATCACATCGATGACTTGAGTAAGGTCCTTGATCGCCTCATTGAGCATAAAGTCAGACTAAACCCCAAGAAGTGCATCTTTGGCGTCACCTTTGGAAAGCTCTTGGGTTTCATAGTCTCCAAACGAGGAATTGAGGTTGATCCAAACAAAGTCAAGGCAATCCTTGAAATGCATCCCCCAACCACCATCAAGCAGCTCAGGAGTTTGTAGGGAAAGGTTGCGTTGATCAAGCACTTCATAGCGCAGTTATCTGACAAATGATGACCCATGAATAAATTATTTCATAAGGGGGTCACCTTTCATTGGGATGACGAGTGCTAATCAGCCTTTGACGACATTAAACAGTACTTGGCTTCACTGCTAGTATTGGCACCACCCAGACCAGGAGTGCTGTTCTATTTATACATCTCAGCCACTGAGGTGGCACTGGGCGCCATGTTGTCCCAGAAAAATGAACTTCACAGAGAACAGGCTACATACTATCTTAGCCGCACCCTGGTCAGTTATGAACTTAACTATGCATATGTTGACAAACTTTGCTTGGCAGTGGTGTTTGCTACCAAAAAGCTACGCCACTACATGCTCAGTAATACGATGTATGTTGTGTCTAAGGAGAATCCATTGCGATACATGATGAGTCATACTTATCATAGTAGCCGCACGGCGAAATGGATCATGTTGTTGATAGAGTTTGACATAGAGTTCATTGGACATAAATCTATAAAAGGTCAAGTCATCGCCGATCAACTAGCTGAGGCTCCTCTTGAAGATGATCAGCCTCTAACTTTTGAACTACCTGATGATGGGGTCTTCCATGTTTCAGAGTCGCCAGATTCTGATGAGCCTGAGTCATAGGCTGACATAACCCTATTCTTCGATGGTTCTAAATGTGAGCAAGGGGGTGGTGTGGGAATTGTATTCTTCACTTCGCAAGGCGCTCCAATGCCCTTGTCATTTAAACTAGACTTCTCGTGCACCAACAACAATGCAAAATATGAAGCCTTGCTCATTGGTCTTTAGACAGCAATCACCATGAACATTAAATGATTGAACATATTTGGTGATTCGTTGTTAATTATCAATCAAGTAAAGGGGATATTCCAATGTAAATGTCTAGTTTTGTGGGCCTATAAAGCCCTTGTGGGAAAATTTTTGGCACAACTTGAATGGTATGACATCGAGGCACTCCCTCGATCATCAAATTGTTTTGCGGATACTATGGCCTCCTTGGGGTCACTCATCCCGCAAGACCCTTCTGGTGAAATGACAACCATTCAGGTTAAAACATTATCGCAATCTGCGATGGAGCATGCAAGATCTAATATGATGCCAGGAATCCACATGATCCAGATTGAACCATCTCCAGATGAGTTATCTCGAATTCAATATTGTTTGACTCAAGCCAACTGGGGGTCCTTGTTCTCCCCGACCCCTCTTACTAGCAACACCATGTTGTTTTTACAAGTTCTTTCCTGCTTAGCTTTTGTGCGGGATAGACTTCAAGAGGGATTGGACATTCATACTATCGAGGTTTTTGATCAGCAAGATTGGTACGCACCCATTCGGGATTACCTCAAGTTAGGTAATCTCCCACTTGGATTGACACAAGCCGTGAAAAGATCATTCAAACAGAAAGCAGAAAAGCATGTCTTGGTAGGAGACATTTTGTATCATCAAAATTATGAAGGAATCCTCCTTCGTTGTTTGGACCAGCAAGAGTCCGCTTGGGTGATCACCCAAGCTCACGATGGTACATGCGGTGGCCACTTCAACGGTATGGCCATCGCAAAGCGCATTCTTCGCATGGGTTATTATTGGCCATATTTAGAGCGAGATTGTTGTGCATATGTGAAGAAGTGTGTGAAGTGTCAGCACCATGCTAATTTGACACACGTACCTTCTTAGGCCTTGCAGCCGATTCAATCGGTTTGGCCTTTTTCACAGTGGGGCTTTGATCTAATTGGGAAGATCTCCCCTGCGTCGTCTGGTCGTCACACATTTATTTTAACGGCCATAGAGTACTTTACCAAATGGGTGGAAGCAATTCCGTTGACCACTACGACTGGAGCCCGCATTACGGAGTTTATTTTGCATAACATCATATGTCATTTTGGTATTCCATCCAAAATAGTCTTGAATAATGGGACACCATTCAAGAATAAATATGTTCATGCTTTGACCACAAAGTACAAGATTCAACATAGCTTTTCAACACCCTATTATCCGCAGGCAAATGGGCAAGCAGAGGCATCAAACAAAACGCTAGTCGCAATTCTTAAAAATATAGTTGCAGACAATCATAAAGACTAGCACATTCAGATCTCGCTTGCCCTATGGGCTTATCGCACCAGCATTCGAACGCCCACTGGGGCAGCTCCATTTTCGTTGGTGTATGGCTCCGAGGCAGTCATGCCTTTTGAGTTGGAAATTCCTTCCCTACGCATTTCAATGCAAGAGTTCATCGATGATGACACTGCATGATAGGCCCATTTAGATCAATTGACGTTGCTCGACGAACGATGCGTTAATGCTCTCAAGCATTTACGTATCTATCAAGAGCGACTAAAGAAAGCATACAACATGAAAGTCCACTTCAGGGAATTTTAGGTTGGTGACTTGGTCTTAAAAGAAAACCAACAGAATTCTAATTTGCCGTCCCATCTACGGGACAAGTTCGCAGTAAACTGGTTAGGTCCTTACATCATTGACGATGAAATAGGACCCGGAACATACCGGCTTGCCTCTCTTGAAGGAATCAAGGAAATAGAACCCTTGAACATCATTCATTTGAGGCCATTCCACACTTAGAGAGCCATAGTCCAACAAAAAGCTCCAAGGATTACCACAATTGCTTGGTAAACCCAAAAGCTCCAAGGATTACCATAATCGCTTGGTCAACCCAAAAAGCTCCAAGGATTACCACAATCGCTTAGTCAAATCAAAAGCTCCAAGGATTATCACAATCGCTTGGTCAACCCAAACGCTCCAAGGATTACCATAATCGCTTGGTCAACCCTAAAAGCCCCAAAGGTATCTATAAACCCTTTGGTCAACACCAAAAGCTCCAAGCATTACCACAACTGCTTGGTCAACATAAATATTCAAAAATCAACAAAAACAATACAAAAAAATCAAAATCCCAAAAATAATTGCATTTCAATTCCATGCATTCTCATACAAATCAAAATTACAAAAACAATTGCATTTCAATTCCATGCATTCTTATAAAAATCAAAATACAAACATATAGGTTACATTAAGCATTGCATCCATACATTTCATACTTCGCTAGGTCATACAAGTCAAAAGCACCATAGGCTGTCATTATTTGGCAATTCCATCATTTCCACCTCAGATCCATTTTCATAAACGCACACATCCAGCATATCACCCTTTTATTTTAGCATAGTCAGTTGTCTCCTAATGTATATAGGGTTTTCGTCATTCAGATGTCTTTAAATTTCTAGCCAACAACTGCACACAGTTAAGTAGATTTTACACAGGAAAGTTTTACTTGGATCCCACCTTGGTACGTAGCATCCCAACACAAATTAACACACATAAAATAATTCCTAAGTTGTGTGAAGGAAAGATGAAACCTGCACCGTAATCCCGGTTACCATAAGCGAAATGGCTATCTTGCTTATCCCCCTGTACGAATGACCATAGGAATGCTGAGAGTTGGCAAAAGGACAAGCATCCTCCCTACCCAATTCCCCAAAAATCCCAAGTTCTCATAAGTTGCAAAACATCAATTTTTTTTTTGCAAAAACGTCAAAACACTAAAAATTTGACATCTTACAGTGCACACATCAGAAGGCACAAACAATAGTGATTCTCCTCACTCCATATTCAAATCCCTTGCTCAAAAAAAAAAAAAAAAAAAACAAATAACACAAGAATAAACAGTGATTTTATCACTATAAAGAGCAAGTATCCCCATACAATTGAAGAAAATAAGGGAGTCAAACTTGAATCCCTGGAACTCTCAGCATTTCGACAGGTCATGAGGCAAGCTTCAGTACTGATTTGGTTGATAGCCTATTGGTCACTGGAGATAAACCTCCCGCATGACGATATATCTATCACATTAACTTGTGTGCAGACCAGTGTTTGCATGTGGATGAGCTAGCTTATGGTATCCTAGAAAGCATCACAGATTAATCTGACTAAATACAATAAAGGAGTTAGTGGAGCTAATTAGGTGATCCTCAGTATAGGTTCGGTTGAAAGCCCATCTGGCACTGGTGGTATCCTGATGAATAACACATAAATGAACTCAATTGCACACACAGGGATGTGAAATAACTTGGTTAAATTCAAGTCAGATTTAGACCTTGTTCAGAAGTCTTGTGAGATAAACGAACAATCTTAGCTAGTTAGTTAAAAATATCTGCATCTCAGAAAAGCTTAACTACATTTTCAAACAATCGATACATTTCATTCCATACATCATCATCAAAAAATTGACAAAATACAAAAACAAAGTTTTCACATGCACAAGCATTCCACAAAGTTATCTCATTACTATAGCAGGTCAATCCAATCTTGTACAGTCTATGGTGCATCGACAAATCATCAACAATTCATTTCATGTGCATACATCATACAAATTAGAATCATCACATTCATAATCGCATATGCATACATCAATGTAAAAACATGCACATAAAAATCAATCATGACAAATGACAAACACCAAAAAGAATCATCTGTATATATATATCATAACAAAAATTGCCCACAGGCTACAGTGCACCGGTCCTCGGACCTCACTCCCACAATCCACAAACTCAAAAATCCCCAACCTAGGGCGTCGACCACCATAATCATGCAGGATCGATGTGACGAGAGCTACCCCCTACAGTATCCGTCCTCTGAGACCTCTCATGGTGACTGCTCGCCCTTAAATCTCGACCACTCACACCGCCCTCATCTCATCGCTTGCGTTGAGATGATGCCAACTGCTCTGTCTCACTATCTCTCGTCCTATACGACGAGCCACTGGCCGAAAGCTTTGGTATTTGCCCACCCAAGCGGATAATATCACCCTCCATATCCGATCGATGTTGCCCCCAATCTGCCTCTCATTTCCCCCAATATACCTCCCGTCACCTCCACTCGGCCTCCCACCTATGATAGTATGTGATGGCATCATCGCGCTATTCTAGCTATACCTACAAGAGATCCCTCTTCCATACAGCATCCATGTCACCCGCCTGCTGGCGATATGCAGCCCCTGTGCTCTCTCGCCCTACCAACTGTGTACGCAAAAGATCCCTCTCCTGCGTCATCTCCGCAAGCTCTACATCCTGTCTCTGCAATAACCCCGTCAGACGCACTACCTCAGTGCGCAACCCCACCTCTGTCTCCCTTGACCTAGCCTGCTCTGGAGCATCCTACATCTCTGGCTGCTCCTCCTCCTCAAAGTCACTTCCTGCATCTGCCACCTCCACCATGTCCACATCTGCAGGAGCTCCCCAACCCTCTCCTGGTGCCTCTTCACCCTCTCCACCTCCCGTTGCCTCCTCTCCTCCCAATGGTCCCTCACCTTGCCACTGTCGCAGCGTCCACCACTCCTGATACTCGATCGTCACTCCGACGTCATCTACGTCTAGAATGTCCAAAACTATATCAGACTCCTCCCCCAATGGCTCAAGGATCGGTGCATCTAAGGTCCTCTTATCACTCCGATGTCGATAGACTACGGGTTCCCTAGGCAACCCCTGGCGTACCCCAAACTGTTGCGTCACTCAAAGATAGTGAAAGTACTCCTACTCTGTCCCGTGTCATCCAATCACCCATCTCCTCCTTCGGACCCACCGAAGCCACTCATATGTCTTTGGCCATGCGGGACAATCCCGATATGGCCTCCATACCACATCTCTGGGAGTCAGTTATGCAAATGCATCCCTGTAATGGTCTATGTCTCCCGCAAACCGTCGACACTGCCCCCGCTCCTTCGACCAATACCATAAAGCACCATACCCAATGTCCTTGTCCACCATGTCAGCTTGGGTAGTCTAGGGTAGCCCTTATGGCCGCTCTACGGCTATATGCTGCCAGGCCCAACACTGCAACAAGAAACTACAGCCAATCCCCTTCTGCCTCTGGCAGTGGACCTCGTACAACTCATCGTACAACTGAGCCAAAAGTGTCTGGCCCCACCTCATAATCACCGGCTCTATCACCGGACACTCCACTAGCTGCCACACCACCTCCAATAGGTTCCATGGGAACCTTGCTCCTGATGAGTCTGGCATGAGTATGTTGGAAATGAGGCTCATGAGTAGTGCATGCCTCACTCCCAACATTCCCCTCGCATACCAATACCGTACCAAAATCCCCCCAATCTGGAAATCCAACTCTGCCCTCTCCAGTGAGGTCATACCATCCTCATCCTCTCCATATCCAAAATATCGGGTCAGCACAGCCATCCTCTGGCCTCGTGGAGTCGTCCGAATGGGAACCCCGTCTATCGAAATACGAAGAATTCGATACACGTCCTCTAAAGTGACTGTCATCTCCCCTGTCAGAAGATGGAAGGTGTTCATCTGAAAATCCCATAGGCCGATCAATGCTATGATATACACCTGGTCTGCCACAACTGCATCCAACCGAGCCACATGCTTGAGCCCTAGGGCATCAAGCCAATCCCAGTCCTCAGCTGTCAATGCCTCGCGGGCATTAGAAAAAATCGTCGGCACCCGATGTTGACTCTTCACCACCTGCACATCATCGAAAACAACAAACATCAAAAACATGCATCAAATTACCATCACATGTACAAAAATGCATAATTGTACAGTGACATCTTTCATTCACATGTACATCCAACAAAAAAAAAAAAATAATAATAATAATAAAAATTTGACATGGTTTACCTAAGTTTACCATTTCAAACAAAAAAATTCATCAATTTTTCATTTTTTAATTTCATCAAAAAACAACAAAAATTTGACATGGTTTACCTATGGTTTTACCTAAGTTTACCATTTCAAACAAAAAAATTCATCCATTTTCCATTTTTAATTCCATAAAAATAACACAAAAAATCGACATGGTTTACCTACGGTTTTACCTAAGTTTACCATTTCAAACAAAAAAATTCATCCATTTTCCATTTTTAATTCCATAAAAATAACACAAAAAATTGACATGGTTTACCTACGGTTTCGACCTAAGTTTACCATTTCAAACAAAAAAATTCATTCATTTTCCATTTTTAATTCCATAAAAATAACACAAAAAATCGACATGGTTTACCTACGGTTTCGACCTAAGTTTACCATTTCAAACAAAAAAAAAATTCATTCATTTTCCATTTTTAATTCCATAAAAATAACACAAAAATTGGGCATGGTTTACTTATGGTTTCGACCTAAGTTTTACCATTCACATCAAAAACAAAACATTTTTAACCATGGTTACCCTAAAGTGTTACTCTAAGTTTTATTTTGGGTTTATCCTATGGTTTTCCATCTAAGTTTCCATCAGTTTGCATCCACGTTTTATTTGGTTTCATTCATTCACCTTTTAATTTAATTAATTAGGGTTTCATGTTTTCAACAAACAACAAACAATAAAAACACATTTGCATTTTTCAAATTCAAACTCGAGGAGATAGTGCACTTACTGGTCTTGCCTCGGCTCTATCGCTCGACGACCCGGTCTATGCACTCATGGTGGCTGGAAAATCTGGTAGCACTTCACATCATAAAATCTACCTCCTCCTCCCCAAAGCTCCAAATCGCAATCGCTGAACAGTGCAAATGAGCCAAATCTGTCATTTTCGCATATTTATAATTTTTGTTAGTTGGTAATCGTCCCTGACCGGGATGAGCGCTCTTCGACGTGCTCGTACCACCCCAGGATGAATACCATCGTGGCACGCTCGTCCCACCCCAGGACAAGTACCATCATGACATTCGTCCCCCCTCGGGACGAATATATAAAAAAAAAAAAAACACATAAAAAAAATTAAAAATGACAAATGCCAACAAAACCACTAAAAATTGCCGGATAAAAGTGCTCTTGCACTTAACATTTTGGCATAAGAAAACTGAGGTCGGGGTTTACCTTGTCATTATCCTACTCCCTAAGAAGGCTACCATAGCTGGACCGCTCCACGGGAAGATGGATATTCGCTAATGTTAACCCCCAATGGCATCTCAAAATGGGTTCACACTCACCAAAAATAGGTCAAAACAGTCGGGAAACTGCTCGCGCATGCTTAACAGTAAACCATCTAAAGGCACCCTTGCAAGTCATCTTGGGTCAAGCGACTCGTCGCTTTTCTCATGTCGGTCATTCCCTCATAGATTCGTCGCTTGAGGGGGTAGTCACACTTAGTTGCCAATCAACACCAATATACCCAGTCTTGGAAAAGACACGCATTCAAAGGATCATTGTAAAAGACAATCGCGCCTCGCTGGGGTAGCAAACAAGCAATCATCACAAACCGATCATATACTTGGCATTCGTGAATCATGAACTCAAGGTTCCCACGTACAAAAGGTTGTGCCCTTCGCCTATTCATGACTGATCAATGTCTAAGTTCAAGTAATACCTCATCGAACCAGGTTAATGCTTGATTTAAGTTCCTTAGCTTGTCAGAAGCAAGAATTCAAGAATGCATGCCCGTTCCATACTTGGGGCATCAAGAGTTGGTTAGGTTACTGAGAAACCATAATCATTAGTGTTTTGGTTATCTATTTTTGCTCAGCACTGCATCACCCGCAGCGCTTCCCAAAAAGGAGCATCTATAGACACCAAAACAACACCAATACGATTAAGTGACTACAAACATTGATCGCACTAACACACATAGCCCCCAGGGCAGCCCTCAGAGGTTAAACAATGGTTCTAACCACTCACATAGCAGTTTTGCAAGTCAAAAATCAATTTTGCACCTTTTAGACACTTTATTGCTTATTTGTCCCACCCAGGGACGAGTGCGGATTTGTACTCGTCCTACCCAGGGACGAGTGCGGATTGATACTCGTCTCTCCCAGAGATGATTATTAGCACTCGATTTGGGGTGGGACGAACACCAGGTTTGACCGACAAAAAGTCAGATCTTGGCGTATGACAACTCAGAACTACCACTTAGCTTTTCCTGCATGACATAGGAGTGCGAGTGAGTTCTTTTGACAACACACATCTGCCAATTAACTTTCCCTTCACTGCATGGGAATGAGAGTAAGCTTTTTAAGACAACTCAGATTTTCCACTTAGCTATCCCTTCATTGCATGGGAGTGCGAGTGAGTTTTTCTAAACATACAAAGACATGCACAAAGGCAGTTAAGAAGCCCTTGATCAAGAAGAAGTCTTCTCTTCACACAAAAAGCATTCATGCAAAGAGACACTTTTGCATGTTAATTCAAAGAGACCCCTTGGGTCTATAAAATGGTGAGTTTCCTTACCCAAAAGATATACAGAGAAGAAGCATTTTGAGCGACGAAGTGCTTCTAATTCACTTACTTGCGATTTGTGCTTTTGACATCCATAATCTCTTAATCGAAAGAGATGTTATTGGATGACTTTTGAAGGCACGAATCAAGAACCAACACCGATTTTTATGACCACAATATTCTACCAATTTTTCGACAACACATCACATCAGGTTTCGGACCCATCCCAAGCGGATTGGTGTCGAAGCAAAGTTTCACCCGCGGGTGGTTTGCCTTCGGGCACCCCTCCCGCTTTATTTCTTTTGTAGTTTTTAGCTAGTTTCATGTTTATGCTTTTGTCAAGTTTTCAGTTCATTTAGATTCATTTTAGCCATAGTTAGATTTATCTTTTATTTTTCATACACAGGTGCTACTGATTCTTTGTTTGTTTCTTTGAATGCAGATTTGCAACATTAGAGGAACAGTGAGGAATCTACCTTTACCAACGCAAGTCGCGATGATGTTTGGTTCGCCCATCTTATATGTGGGCACGTGGAAGAAAGAATTCTAAAACAAGTTGTAAAAGAGAAATATTTAATGCTCCTATCCCCTAAAAAGGAAGGAGACGCATTGTAACACGAATTTGTAAAGCATATCAATAAAAAGGCCGATTTTTATATTTGCTTTCATATCTTGTGTTCATGTTCTTTCTTTTTACGCATTTTTCAATAACATAGGATTTAAGCGTTATTTTAGCTTCATTTACATTGCATTTTTAGTTTATCCTTTTTGTTTTCGGAATCTCGTGCTTTCAAGGTCCCACCGTGATCACCATTGAAAGCACGAGATTTCGGAAACAAAAAGGATAAACTAAAAATGCAATGTAAATGAAGCTAAAATAACGCTTAAATCCTATGTTATTGAAAAATGCGTAAAAAGAAAGAACATGAACACAAGTTATGAAAGAAAATATAAAAATCGGACCTTTTATTGATATGCTTTACAAATTCGTGTTACAATGCGTCTCCTTCTTTTTTAGGGGATAGGAGCATTAAATATTGCTATTTTACAACTTGTTTTAGAATTCTTTCTTCCGCGTGCCCACATATAAGATGGGAAAACCAAACGTCGTCGTCACTTAAGTTGGTAAAGGTAGATTCCTCGCTGTTCCTCTAATGTTGCAAATATGCATTCAAAGAAACAAACAAAGAATCAGTAGCACCTGTGTATGAAAAATGAAAGATAAATCTAACTATGGCTAAAATTAATCTAAATGAACTGAAAACTTGACAAAAGCATAAACATGAAACTAGCTAAAAACTACAAAAGAAATAAAGCGGGAGGGGTGCCCGAAGGCAAACCACCCGCGGGTGAAACTTTGCTTCGACACCAATCCGCTTGGGATGGGTCCGAAACCTGATGTGATGTGTTGTCGGAAAATTGGTAGAATATTGTGGTCATAAAAATCGGTGTTGGTTCTTGATTCGTGCCTTCAAAAGTCACCCAATAACCTCTCTTTCGATTAAGAGATTATGGATGTCAAAAGCACAAATCGCAAGTAAGTGAATTAGCAGCACTTCGTCGCTCAAAATGCTTCTTCTCTGTATATATTTTGGGTAAGGAAACTCACCATTTTATAGACCCAAGGGGTCTCTTTGAATTAACATGCAAAAGTGTCCCTTTGCATGAATGCTTTTTGTGTGAAGAGAAGACTTCTTCTTGATCAAGGGCTTCTTAACTGCCTCTATGCATGTCTTTGTATGTTTAGAAAAACTCACTCGCACTCCCATGCAATGAAGGGATAGCTAAGTGGCAAATCTGAGTTGTCTTAAAAAGCTTACTCTCATTCCCATGCAGTGAAGGTAAAGTTAATTGGCAGATGTGTGTTGTCAAAAGAACTCACTCGCACTTCTATGTCATGCAAGAAAAGCTAAGTGGTAGTTCTGAGTTGTCATACGCCAAGATATGACTTTTTTTTGGTCAAACCTGGCATTCATCCCACCCCAGAGAGAGCGTTAATAATCATCTCTGGGAGAGACGAGTATCAATACGCACTCATCCCTGGGTAGGACGAGTACAAATCCGCACTCGTCCCTGGATGGGATGAATAAGCAATAAAGTGTCTAAAAGGTGCCAAATTGATTTCTGACTTGCAAAACTACTGTGTGAGTGGTTAGAACCACTGTTTAACCTCTGAGGGCTGCCTTGGGGGCTGTGTGTGTTAGTGCAATCAGTGTTTGTAGTCACTTAATCGGATTGGTGTTGTTTTGGTGTCTACACCATAAATAAGGGAGTTAAACGTGTATAGGTCCTAGGAGATTTTGAATTGGTGATCAAGTGTAAAATTGGTATACCTATCATTATAAACAACTCTCAAATTATCATGGTCATGTATGAGATTTAATCAAGTAATTTGATGCATTTAATATCCATATTGTTCCACAAAAAAAGAATCACACAACATATTCATTGACAATAGTAGCAAGTACCTTAGAACCAATTACCCACTTCAAGTTAAAGCAGTTCTCAGTAGAGCTAGTTTTCACTCCCTCCATACTATACAACATCCAAAACTTATATGTGTTTGAGGATGATAAGAATATAGTTGCGTAGACATACAAAAGTCACACATTGTCCCTCTCCCCATTTCCATGGTCAATCAATTTGCAAAACCCTCAAAAACTACATAAATTGGCTAAAAGGCACTATTATTTTATCAAAATCACTATTCATCATCATTAGCCCCTTTGGGATAGCTAAGCACCCTCCTACATTTGATATTGGGTCCTCATGTGACCTCATTCCCAACTCAACCAAGGTTGAATTCTCCACCATGGTCAAAAAACACTTTATGCTCAAAAGTCAACAATTTTGATCAAAACATGCTTTATGGTTAATCACATGCTTAATTAAATCTAATCTTTATTTTATTTAAGCTTGCCACCTCACCTATTCTACTTTGACTATCCTAGTATTCCACCTCACCTATTCTACCCTATCCTAGCCTTGCCACCTCTTACCTAGATATTTCTCCACCTCACACTCCCCTAGGTCATAAATGAAAGATGGAGACTTTTGCACATAAAAGGTAATTTTTAATCAAAAGATATTTCCAAAAAAGGTGTTCATTAATGCCTAATGGATATTTTTAGCAAGCCATAATTATTTGTGAATGGGTAAGGGATTCTCTCACCCAACCTCATTTATGAGCCAGGACACCTTAGCGGAGACCTCTCAGGTAGACACCTCACCATTGCCACCTCATAGGGGACACCTCATCCCCTCCTTCTCACCTTGGCCAAGTCTATATATAGAAGGTCATTTTCAACTTTTCACAACAACCAAATTTTTCTTACTGAAACTCTTCCAAAATCACTACAGCTATTGCATCCAACACCTATCCATTACACAATCATTGTTCACCTATTACAATTGATTTGTCATTTTCATAATGTTCCTTTGTGATTGAGACAAGTCAATAATCTCTCGAAAAGTGCACTTTTTGAAGGTGACCCACACAAAAATCAAATAAGCAACTATTCCAGGACAACCAAGAAAGTCATCTTGCAGGTTCAGTACAAAAATGGCAGGTTTGCATGACCCCATGCAAACCACTTGGTCCAATATAGGTTCACACAACCCCGTGTGAACCTATTCTATAGGTACTAGAATCATAAAAAAAGGTAATTTTAGATTAATTTAGTTTTTTAAGTTGTTTTTAGTAGCTATTTTTATGTTTTAATCTTATTTAATGAGTCTTTTGTCTTCATAACCATAGGGTTTGACTAAGGCAAACCCCTCAACACACTAACAAGATTTTGCAGGTTAACACATCCAGCAAGTACAAGAACACATCCAATTAGCAGTGGCCCATGAGAAAGAAGCCCACCTACAATGAGGATCAATATTGCTACTTTTGTACCAATATGAAAGGGATTCCTTTGGGAAGACCCCATTGTAGCCTTCAGGGTAAAATTTGTAAAAGGATATCAAGATTTGCAACCCTTTTATAATTTCAATACAAAATGTATTTGATACTATGATATTGAACGAGTGTTATAGCATATTTTTTCTTGTTTCATTCTGGCACGCCCGATGGGACTTCCACAAAGCATTAGCTTAATCACCTTCAAACAAATTGTGGCTTGTTTCTATATGGTAGGTAGTTGTTGTCTTTGAAGAAACCTCAAACCAAAAATGCCCTGAAAGCCATCTCTGGCCAAACCATAAAAGGTTTGCTGGTGCACTAGTGAGCCTCCAAAGAGAGTAGAGAGTACACACTTAGGCATGTGAATTGCACCTATTCACCTCAAACTTGATACTTGATACCCAGGTATTGGTTCAGACACCCACAACCAATGGTAAGGTAAGTCAGTGGAGGTTAAAAGCCTCATGTTCCTGGGGATTGTGTGCCCCCATACCTAGACCACAAATTGTCTCTCACCATGGCATATGCAAGGTTAAATAACCCTTGTATTTTTATGCAAAAAATCAGTAGTTAAATTATTTTTCCTATCATTTAATTTCTTCAAGTATATGCGACATCTGTTCAAGGGTTGTTGTCTTGCTATTCTCAAATTGACTTTTTGGAACTTTTTGTGCAGGCACCTATGCTAGAACACTATAGAAACTTCAAAATTATCATCAGGATCCCAAAACTAGTTAGCCCAATCCTTGGATCCTAGTTTGCATGACCTCGTGCAAACCACCTATAAATACAGGTTTGCATGACCCCGTACGAACCTCCCAAATTAACATGGTTTTAGAACAGAAGGTGAACCAGAAAGTTTTACACACCCCTGGACATAGGTATTGTGTAAAAAGTTTTGTTTTGCTTATATTTTGGGGCTAACCTTTCCTATTGGGCTACAATTCCACAAAAAACATATCTACCTGCTTGTTTAGTTATATTTAAACCTGCTTTCCTAGTTATCTTCAATTTTAGTATTTCTCTTTCTTGTCATTTCCCTTCAAAAGCACCTAGTTAGCTTCAATTTTAGTAATTTCCTTTCGTGTCATTTCCCTTCAAAAGCACCTAGTTAGCTTCAATTCTAGTATTTCCCTTCTAGTCATTTCCCTTCAAAAGCATTTAATTAGATTTCCTTTCAAAATACATTTAATTAGATTTCCATTTTGCAAATCAATAGATCAAATTTATTTTTGTGAGGAAGCAAGTACGTAGATTTTCTTTAAAAATGTATACTAGCATAAATTTTGTTTTGAAAAGGTATTTAGAGTAGATTTACTTCTAAAAAAGTCCCATACAAACAAACACCACACACTCATATCTTATTTTAACGGTGTAAGAAATTGGCTTTCATCTCTAGTTTGAATTGGATTTCATCACCAATTCAACACTAGATTTCAATGAGGTATGGGTTCTACTCTCCATTGGCTCACCTTTGGTTTAGACACCATAGTATCCTCCTAGGTGGATCGTTCTGACATTAATACCCGACCAGTCCTTCCCACTTCGAGTGTTAATTATCCAGAATTCATCACTAGAAGGTACCTTCAAAGTGGGTGGTTTTAGAAATCCCCTTTACCATAGGGATTTTTCAAATAATTAGTGGCATAGCTGATCATTAATGTGCATGCCTTAAAAATGAGGGTTAAGCGAAAGCCTTGATTAGGGCCGATAGCAGCACATTAACAGTGTGACCTATCTTCATCAGAGTTTATTTGACTCATTAGAGCATTTTGAGTTTCCCCTATTGGCAAATTGAGTTGTTTTATGTTGTCATTGATGTCACATTAATGTCACAAGGTAACATTGGGTTTTGATGACCAAAGCATTCATATTTTGGAGAGCATGAATATATACAAAGTTTTTGTGAAAATAAAGGTAGGTAAAATAAAAGTTTTTATTTCAAACCATGGATGGCAAATTTGAAATGGGTTTTTCTTAAAACCCAGTTTGTTTTTTCGTTTCATCAAAAAAGGTGCCCCGGAGATGGAGATATTCAATTTTGAATATTTGGTTTAAATTTTAATATTTAAAGTTTAATTTTAAATTTTAAAATTAAAATTACCTCAGCGTCGACATCATCATAAAAAATAAATTAATTTAAAAGTTTCACCAATGTTTGCAAAATTAAAGGGAAGTTGCATATAAATGCAAAGGATTTTATTTCAAAAGCCTTGGAATCGAATGTAGAGGAGATAAGACAAAAAGTGCCAAAATCTTCGTGTGGCAGCATGGTCCAACGGTGAGTGAGGGGAGTGCAAAGTTTTTTTCTTGTGAAAGAGATGAGGTTCAATTCCCACAGGTTAGAGTTTCAATCAAGAAAATTGGCCCACATTTTTTTTTTACGTGAGCAATGGGAGAAGGACAAAAGCGGATTCTGCGCTCTTCATCCTATGCGAGCACGTAGTTCGGGTGGTCTTTGGCACCACGGTTGAGGATTGTTTGGGCATAGATGAGGGTTCAATTCCATCTAAGAGGAAACTAACATTTTTATTAATAATTTTTTTTTTATTATTGCCTAATGTTGGAGGAATAAGGTGATGAGGGTTGATTTGATTTTTTATTGGAAGGCAAGTTTAAAAGCACTTTTAGAAAAGAAGATATTTATGGTATTTTCATTTTATAAAAGTATATTATATTATATATCGTTGGAAATATTATTTCAAGGGCTATTTGAATAAATTATTTAGAAGGATAAATAAGGCATATGTAGAGAGATATTTCTAGTTTTGTAAAGGGGTTCAAAAGTGAAGATTGTTGTGCTCCTTTTCAAAGTGTGTTGAGTGTGGCAGATTTACAAAGGGGTTTCTTCACTTCATAAAAGGTATGGGCACATTCTTCTATTGATTGTTTATGGTGGTTTATTTCTAAAATATAATTGGAGAAAAAATGATTGTTTATGGTTTCCTTTTCGAAAGTGGTTTGTTGAATGCATCAAGGTTTTTTGAATTGAGAGTCATGTTTAAACCTTGTGTTATAAGCATAGTGGTTGAAGTCCATTGGTTGTAAAAGAACTTTAGTTAAAAAATAATATGAGTATCATTGTTATGTAATATTTGTGGTTGAGCATTTTTGGAAATATTTGAGTTGTTTGATACATACTTGGACTAGGGTTGTGTGAGAGAGAGTTGTCCCTTGTGATGATTGGTTGAGTTGAGTTGATTGAGCCTAGTCAAGTGATGTGTGAAGTGATTGTTCAAGTTCTATGAAAAAAACTATTCCATCATTCTATGTTGATTTGAGATTGAGGTTAGAACATATTGAGTCTCTAAAAATTTTATTTATGCTTCTATGAGGTTTATTTGAGTTGAGAGTGAGTTTAGAACATATTGAGTCTCTAAAAATTCTATTTATGCTT
This sequence comes from Wollemia nobilis, assembly GCA_028583015.1. Lineage (NCBI taxonomy): Eukaryota > Viridiplantae > Streptophyta > Pinopsida > Araucariales > Araucariaceae > Wollemia > Wollemia nobilis. Next base: position 2,492,708 of record JAQPPZ010017072.1, read on the forward strand.
CTATGAGTTGAGTTGAGATTGATTTGGATTGAGGGTGAGATTAGAACATATTGAGTCTCTAAAAATTATCTTTATGATTCTATGAAGTGGATTTGAGTTGATATTGCCATTCATTTTTGAGTTCATTTTGAGTACTACTTGAGCATGATTGATTGAGCCCTTGAGAAGGCCTTTGGGACAAATTTGAGAACAGTTTTGGGATAAATTTGAGGACAGTGTTGGGACAAATTTGTTTATAATTTTGGGTAAGTTCTTGGTGAGCTTGTTAGAGTAGATTTGGGTATGTTCTTGGTGAGCTTGCTAGAGCAGATTTGGATAGGTTCTATGTGAGCTTGTTATTCAACATTGGACAGGTTATGTGTGAGCTTGTTATTAAACATTGGTCAAGTTCTGTGTGAGCTTGTTATTCAGCCTTGGACAAGTACTGTGTGAACTTGTTAAGTAGGTTCTTTGTGAGCCTATTGATTCGGTTCTTAGTGAGCCTATTGATAGAGCTTTGGAGGTGATAGAGTACAAAGGACAGAGGCTCAGTTGATAAAGATCCAACAGTCAACATAGTTGAAGATAGAGTTGAGTGAGGAGTTTTAAAGTGGAGGGAGGTCCACCAATCAGTGCAGTAGAGAGACATAGTTTTCTAGAAGATCACATAGCCAGAGCAGAAAGGGAAAGAGTTCTCCTATGGAAGATATCCATGAACTTGAGATTAGGGGATCAACATATCCTTTGGACATAGATCCATAAACATTGTAATTGGGAGTTATTCCCAAAGATATTGATTGAAAAAGTTTTAGTAAAAGAGTTTCTTCGTGGACTAGCCCACATTGGGTGAACCATTTAAATTTGAAAACTTTTGGTTACAAAAATAGGAACTTCGAAAGAAAATTCCATAGTGGTGGGAATAAGGCTACCCAACATATGGGACATCAATGTTTAGATTCCACAAACAACTTCATTATGTCAAATATCAACTAAAAAAATGGAGGTGAGCTAACAAGACAAAATTCTAGGTCCAAAGAGCTCCATTGGTGGCCAGATGGGATGAGGTTCAAAAATAATTTAGGGAAGGAACAATTACAAAGTAGCTCAGAGATGAGGATGATGCATTGAGTAAATCGGTTGAGGACATTGACAACTAAGAGGAGATCTATTGGAAATATAGAGAAAGAACCACTTGATTATTAGAAGGTGATAAAAATACCAAAATTTTCCATAGTACTACTTGTGGTAGGAGACATATGAACAACATGGAAGCTCTTAAAGATGAGAATGGACATTCCTTTGATACAATTCCAGGTATGCATTTCCATTCAATGGATTATTTTTCTAAACTATTTAAGGAAAGTATGGTGCATGATGAAGAGGATAAAAAAAAAAGTTATTACTGCCATACCCTATGTTATCTCTGAAGAAGAATTTTAGGCCCTACTTAAACCCATTGATAAAAAGGAACTAAAGAATGTAGTATTTGGAATGAGCGTCGAAAAAACACCAGGTCCAGATGGCTTTCCAATTGAGTTTTTCAGGCCTTTTGGGATAACTTGGAGGAGGATGTAATGCTTATTATAAAGGAGTCCAAAGGTAGTAAAATAATGCTTAAAGCATTAAATCATACTTTCATTACCTTAATTTCAAAAGGGGAGGAGAGGGTACATATTTAAGATTATAGACCTATTGCCTTATGTAATGTCATATATAAAATAATCACAAAGGTAATGGCTGAGTGGCTAAAACCTCTTCTACATAGCATTATCTCCTCGGAACAAGGGGGTTTTGTAGAGGGTACGAAAATCTTGGATGGTGTGGTTCTAGCTCAGGAGGCAGTCCATTCAATGCAAACATATTGTAATAGAGGAATGTTCATAAAATTAGATATGTCAAAGGCTTATGATAGGGTGGAGTGGAGATTCTTTTCAAAGATGATGATAGCATTTAGTTTCTCTCAATATTGGATAGAATGGGTCATGAGTTGAGTTTCTACTCTGACATACTCAATGTTAATCAAGGGTCTTCCCTCACAACTATTTGGAGGTACTTGAGGTATTCGTCAAAGATATTCTTGCTCTCCCTATATTTTTATCATACTAGCTAAAGGATTGGATAGAATCATCATGAGGAGAAGAAAATAAGGTTTTCTAACAGGTATCAAGGTGGGTGAGGAAGTTTTGACTCATCTACATTTTGTGGATGACACAAGATTGGTGAGAGTGGCCAACTTCATGGAAGCAAGAATGATTAGAGATACACTTAATGTCTACCTTAGTACTACAAACCAATTCATTAATCATAACAAATCCAAAGTGGTCTTTTTCAATCTTGATCAAAGGATTCAGGATAGAATTTTAGAGGTCTTGGGATTCACAAGGGCTTCTCTCCCAGTGGTATACTTGAGGGTCCCTTTGCATTTTAAAAAACTAAAAATAGATATCTGGAGGAATATTTTGGAATGTATCAAGGAAATAATTAATCATTGGTCTCACAAATGGTTAAGCTATGGGGGTAGATTAAATTTTTTACAGTTAGTCATTCAGGCCATGCTAATTTATAAATTTTATATCCTTACTACCCCACATACCATATGGAAAGAGTTGGACAATATGGCTAGAAATTTTTTATGGGAAGGAGTAAAAGGAGAGAGGAAATGGGCCTTAGTAGGTTGAGAGAAAGTAAATCAACCCAAGGTAAAATGAGGTTTGGGACTAAGAAGATCAAAGTTAAATAATAAATCTTTGGCTGGAAAGCTTTACTAGAGGTGGATTTCCCAACCAACTTATTTGTTCAGTAGAATCTTAACTAGTGAATATTTGGGACAGGTAAACCCAAATTAGGTGGGTCATTTCCCTTTGGATGGTAATGGATCCTTAGTGTGGTAGGATATCAAGTCAGGATATCAGGTAGTAAAATATGGATTATTTTGGAAAGTGGGGAGAGGGGAGAAGGCATGATTTTGGACAGATTCATGGCATCAGTACCCACCTATCATTGTTGAATTTCCTAAACTACAACAAATAAAAATAGCCATAGAAACCAGGGGGTGGGTCCAAACTAAAATCTATTTCAACAATAGTCAACTAGGGGATTATAATTTTAAGCAATTTAAGAAGTTGGATGAGTGTCCAATTTCAATCCCTCCAGATTTGACAACCATCATGACTAAAATCTTGGTAGAAATATTTCTCACAGGTAGAGATGAGGAGGATGAATTAGCTTGGGGATATGGGAGCCTTGGTGTCTACACAGTGAAGTATGGATATGATAAGATCCTTCTAGAGCCTCATCCTCATACATATCAGGTTGAGGATTGGAGAAAGTTTTGGCAGTCCAAGGGTTGGCCAAAAGTAAATGTTTTTGCCTGGTAGTTCATGCATAATGGAATTCTTACTTTTGATAATCTCAGATGTAGGGGAATAATTGGCCCATATCAATGTGTTTTATGCTACAATATTGAGGAAAAAATTTATAACTTGATTTTTGAGTGCCCATTCACGTGCCAAATCTGGGAGAGACGGTTTTTATATTATAAAATTTAAGTTAATGGTGATTTGAATCTGATTAATATTTGGGAAAGATGGAAGAGGGGTATATTTAAATATAAAGCTCTTTGTATTGGTTTGGAGCTTGGATTAAACTTCACTTGGTGGCAAGTGTTGATGAGTGTCATTTAGTTCATCATTTAATCATTATTTATCAATCTGGGTAGGTGTCCTAAGGCTGTTTACGATAGTCAATTCAAGCAGATGTAAGACATTCTATTCAAAAAATGGCTTTATTGGCAAAAAAGTTAGTGTTTGTTGGGGGTTCTTCTATCACTCTAAACCCTATGAACTGAAAGGAAACTAGATTATGCTTGCTAAAATAAAATTGCAGAAATAAAATAACTTTCAAAGAAACCTATTTACTTTTGCTAAATCTAAAAATGCATTAAAAAACTGAATTAAACTTGCTGAAATGAAAGTTACAAGAAATTCAAAATTGTAGAAAGTAAACTAACTAACTTTGCAAAATAAAAGAACAGAACTGAAAATAAACTTAGAAATGATAACTCGGAAATAATAATGAAACTACAAACTCTGAAACTAGAAATGATTTCAGCAAAATAAAGAAATGCGGGAAAAATGACAAGTTTCCTATTTATTCAGTCATGAGACAGATTTAAACAAGAAAACCCGGTGAAAAACCTTCTTCGCTCCTCGGAAGTGGCCCTTGCTCCCTGGTTTAGAAGAATGTGAAGAAGTAGCTCTGGTTTACTACTTAATCACTCCTTCAATCATAAAGCAAAACTGATAAAAACTGCACTTTTTATTGAATAAAAAACATGCAAAAAAATTCTACATGTTACTGCTACAAAAATCTGATTTCTCACAATATTCAGAATTATCCTAATTGCAATCCTAATTCCCCTTTTTTTCAACCCATATGGGAGCTGGTTATTTATATTACAAACATGCTAAATCAGGTGTGGAATGACTCTAATTTCAGGCATTTTAGGAATGCTGTTGAAACTACATTCCTAAAATGCATAATATGGTTACATGAATGAAATCTGTTTGTTGCACATTTTCTGGAGGTATTTTGCGTTGAAAAATGTACACAATAGATTCACATAATTGTCCTTAACACTCTCCTACAACTTTTCCACATTTCCTGAGCTTTTCTGGTCAATACTGTGCTTTTTCGGTTATTCCAGAGTAGTCCTATTATTTTGGAGCAGTCTTTGTTCATTTCGGAGCAGTATCTCAGTTGTTCCAGAGCAGCGCCAAAATGCCTATTTTCAACACAGTTTGCAGTTATTTTTCCAAGCATTTGGTGGATCAAACTTGGAAGTCTTTCAACAACCTATTCACACGCTCTTTTAAGTTGAATTTGACCAAATTCCAAGCCATGCACATCTGGCTAGAATTTGTCCAAGTTAAAACAGTCAAAATACAGTTTTGCACGACTTGCAGTTTTGTCCTGTTTTTAGTGCTATTTTTTGCATTTGAAAACTTTAGAGAGCATGATATGAATGTTATATGTCCCACACATGATTGCACTAACACATTTCATAATAAATCATTATTTATCAATAAAACTTATGCAAAAAATACAAAAAATTAGTAAAAATAGAATATTATGCTTCTAAACAGTCAAACATGTAAATAGTAGTAAATATTGTATTTCATCAGCAGAATTAACATCAAACTATGTCAAAAATGTCAATTAAGGATGTCTAAAATAATCAATAATGAGAAAATTTTTGCCCTCATCATTGCCCCCAACTTATTCTAATGCATGTCCTCATGCATTCTATGAGGCTACAATAGAGTAGAGATCTTTGTCCAAGACTCTCTCTTGGTAGCTAAACTTTGGACCAGGAATCCTGTAAAAACCTTTGATTTCCTTTATCTACTTGAGCCATGACTGCAACTGATCATCTGGCTGAGGGTCATCATCAAAAAACCATGGAACAGGGGTGATCACATTGGGCAATCTATATCTTAATCCTATCCACTAATGTTGTAGCTGCTGAATAACTTGCATGATACCTTCAGCTCTTCTTCTTGACCACTGCAAGTTATCGGGGGAGATAGGTTCTTTCTTCTACAAAGAAATAGATAACTCTCCCCAACAATTTTTACAGGCTGCTAAAGCACTATTAAAATGCTGGTGAGTAAAATTTTGAAAATTGACTAAGCATTCTTGAAGATTGGTTTCATAAAATCTTCTCACCTTTTCTTCCCTCATCATAGTAAAATGTTGATTGGCTGCAATCCTATAATTACAGTGAATTGGCCTCAGATATAGTGCTGTATTTGCCTCATTTTCCTTAGTCATCTGCTTCTACTGTTTCTTGAACTCCTTGGTCAGATGATGTTTCACCTAGTTGAAGTCTTGCAGACCTTTGTAATATTTGAACAAGAGTCTTTATTTTTCCTGTTTTGGGCATTTATTGAGTAGATACTCCTGGTTCTGCTTCATCAGAGCTATTGGACTGCACAATAGTCACATCTGCTAAAAATGACACCCTTATGCGTTTTTCAACAGAGTCTATTCCAGCATGCCTTTATTTTTGTCTTTTAGTCCTAGAAGAGGGAGGTCCCTGTGGAGAGGATGGACCCTTTTCTTGTACAGACTCTATCTTAACCACTGGCATAGGTATTTCTATTTCCTCCTCTTCAATGCTAGGGTTTCCAATTTGTTCTGTAGATCTAGGGCTTTCAATATCTTCTTCTGCTCCAGCTACAACTGCAGGGTTTCTAGTTTCATCCCATTGAGCAAAGAATATGCCAAAGCTCTACAAATTACCCCTAAAGTGATGTTTATAGATTATTTTAATCAAACCATGATGCCTAGGGGTTCCTTTTCCTTCCTGATATTTCTTGGCCATATATTTTAAATTTTCATAAAAGTACAGGGGAAAATTAACTTTGAATTCAGGGTTTGTGTGGCCATATCTCAAATGAGTTAGAATTCTCATATGGTGCCCTGACAAAACATCATATTGGCCTTCACAAGCAATAAACCTAATCATCCATTCGGCTACTATATCCTAGGGAGATTTTAGACTTGCCATTTTAACTCCTTTACAAATATTTTTATTCATTACATACTCAATAGGTTTATCATTTTTATTCATGACATACAAATATTTTTCCAAGATTAATTCCTTGCAAAGGAAATTTAGTAATTTGGCTCAAAAAATCCAGAGTTACCTGGATTATCATGCCGCTAATGTTGACCTTGTTATTTCTGAAGGTCCGTGCAAATTCTGTGGCCAATCCCTCGGAGTTCCCATCAAATTTCTGCAAAAACGGCATAAACCCTCCATCGGTGAAAATTTGCAGCAACACAAGATTTTCCAGTATGAAGCTGGCATTTTCTAGTTCACTTCTATTCTTCCTGCTGCCCATTTTCTTCTGCTCTACTCACGAATATTTTTCTAAAGCGGTGGAATGACAGTTCTAGGGTAAATGCGCTAGAATGACGGTTCTAGGGCACATGCACTGGAATGACGATTCTTGCATCGGAACAAAACATGTCAAATAAACTTATTGATTCATTTTTTTTTTCAAAATCGATGGAATATGCTGAAAACGAGGAAAAATTAGTTCCAATGCAAATTACACGATCACGATTTGCTGAGTTGGCATCAATTAATTTGCTGTGAATTTTTCAAAAAAAAAAATCTATTTTCAATGTTCTTTGATGCGTGTGCCATGATTACGCGAATCGCAAAATCATGATATCTAAATATCCATGGATTTCAGAAATCACGTGTTCCATAATCACTTGCCACGTGTTCCTGCCTGAATTTTTTCAAGAAACATCAACATATTTTGAAGCCCTGATATTTCAAAGCAAATGTCATTATTTATTCATTCCAGAGCATATTTGTCAATACCTATTCTAGAGCACAACCGTCATTACTCATTTCGGAGCACAACTGTCATTACCCATTTCGGAGCACAACTGTTACGGAGCTTTTGATGTTCCAGAGCATTTGATGTTCCGGAGCTCCAGCGCTTCTGTTCCGAAGCAGTGGTTATTCGAAAGCAAATTTCATTCTGAAGCATATGTCATTCCCCCTTCCGTTGACTAATTTAGACATCCCCAATTTTAACCTTATGAATGCTTTAAATGCTAATCAAGTGAATCTATACACTGCATACCTTAACTATTTACAATATTTAAAATGTAAAGAAACACATACCTGTCTTGACTACCTTTCTACATTTTGTACAATTGATTAGCTTTGTTGATCTTTTTCTTCTGACAAGTGCAGTACTATAATTCTAAAAAACACAAACAATGTGGGTGATGGCAATGACAATGGTGGTGAATGACAATGGTGAAAAAATGATAATGCTAAGGAATGGATGGTGATGGAATGAATGGCGATGGAATGGATGGTGATGGAATGGATGGTGATGGAATGAGTGTCGATGGAATGGAACTCAATGAAACATGCTAGATAACCGGTTTTCATGTAAGCCAATTTTTTTTTGATAAAAACTATACTATCATCGCTTCAAGTGGAAGAAGGGAATTCTTCCATTATGTGCACATCCAAGTGCTCTATTTGTTTTAAAAATTCATTTTTAGTTAGTGGCTTATGGTAAATCCAGAGACGATGTCCATTAACCACTAACATCATCAATTGGTGAGAGACGAACTGCTCCATTCGAGAAAACCTCTTCAATCTGATATGGTCCAAGCCATCTTTTCTGCAACTTCCCAGGAAAATCTTCATAGCGGGAGTCAAACAGTAATGCCCAATCCCCTTACTGGAATTTTCATTCTTGGATATGGCTATCATGCTAGACTTTACGTTGTGCTTGGATCATCTTGTTATGATGCAAAGCGTCTCTCTGTATTTCATCCAGTGCATTGAGTTGCAAGATCCGGTCCGTTTGTGCCTGTGACAAATCAATACCAACTTCCAAAGCAGTTCGAAGAGTTAGTAATTCAAATTCAATGGGTAAAAGGGGTTTTTTACCATAAACCAATTCAAAAGGGGTAAATCCCGTAGTGGATTTCCAAGTAGTGTTATAAGCCCAAATTGCTTCAGGTAACTTTTCTACCCAATTCCTTCTATGAACTGCTACAGTTTTGGTTAATATTTTCTCTAATTCCCTATTTGTCACTTCAACTTGACCATTGGCCTATGGATGATAAGGAGAGGACTTCCTATGCTTGATTTCATATAATTTTACAAAGGCTTCAACAACCTTTGAAATAAACTAAGGTCCTTGATCAGAAGTAATAGACTGTGGGGCTCCAAATCGCAAAAAAATCTATGAATATAGAAAATCAGCAACTTTGTCTTCTCGGGCATGCTTAAAGGCACGGGCTTCTGCCCATTTGGTTACATAGTCAACACATACCAGGATGTGCACCTTCCCTTGGGAGGGTGGATCAACAGGTCCTACAAAATCTAACCCCCACCTCTCAAATGGTTCTACACATAATTGAGGCTGTAAAGGCATTTCATTTATGAAAGTAGGCTTACCCATTCTTTGACATGCATCACAATTTATGATATACCTTTTTACATCTTTATGCAATGATGGTCAATAGAAACCAACACCCAAAATCTTTCAAATGGTATGTTTTACTGAATAATGCCATCTTGAAGGTTCATCATGACAGGCTCTCAAGATGTCATATATCTCATCCTTACGAACACACCTACGTAAAACATGATCAGGACTGCATTTAAACAATATTCCTTTTATCCATTCAAAAGAAGAACTTTGCTTGATTAACTATTTTTTTCTGTTTTGAGGTAAAATGAAGAGGAATCTTCCCTGTAGCTAAATAATTATCTATATCTGCAAATCATGGAGTTTGAACAAATACAACAAACAATTTTTCATCAGGGAATGCGTCTTCAACTAGTTCTTCAGTTTCTGCATTTGGCAATCTTGACAAAAAATCTGCCACTACATTAGCCTTTCCTAGTTTATTTACTATAGTAATATCAAATTCCTACAGTAGAATCAACCAACGAATAATTCGTGCACTAACCAAAGGCTTATTCATCAAATATTTGATAGCAACGTGATATGTATGGATGAATACATGATAACCTGTGATATAGTGTCGAAACTTGTTAATGGCATATACTATAGCTAAGAATTCCTTCTTAGTTGTAGTGTAATTCTTTTCAGCTCCTGTAAAGTTTTTGCTAATATAATAAATGGCATAGTGTTGTCCATTTTCAATCTGCCCTAGTGTGGCTCCAATAGCAGTATTGGAGGCATCCATCTGAATATGAAAGGGCAGCTCCCAGTTAGGGCCTCTCAGTACTGGAAGACTGGTTAGCTTTTCTTTCAAAGCTTCAAAGGACTTGTGGCAATCATCAGACCATATAAATTCAGAATCTTTCACTAACAATGCAAACATTGGATTAGCAATGGTACTGAAATCAGTAATAAATCTGCGATAAAATCCAATATGTCCTAAGAAACTATGGACATCAGTTTGAGATTTCGGAGGAGGAAGACTCTTGATGACCTCTACTTTCTTAGGATCAACCTTAATACCTTGAGCACACATATGATGTCTTAAAACAATTCCTTCCTCCATCATAAAGAAACATTTTTCAGGATTAAGAGATAAATGATATGCTTCACAGCGTATTAGAACCTTTTCAAGTTGCTCTAATGTATATTCAAATGTGTCACCAAACACTGTGAAATCATCCATGTAAATCTCTACACTCTCGTTGGTTAAATAAAAAAAAATGGCCAAGATAGCTCTTTGAAATGTTGCTGGTGCATTACATAATCCAAAGGGTAATACTCTATAAGCAAATGTCCCCCAAGGACATGTGAAGGTTTTTTTTTCCTGGTCTTCTGGTGCCACTTGGATCTGGTTATACCCACTAAAACCATCCAGAAAACAAAAAAATTTCTTACCAGCAAGAGTGTCCAGCATTTGGTCTATAAATGGTAATGGAAAGTGGTCCTTGTGTGTGACTTTGTTTAATTCCTTGTAATCCACACACACTCTCATATTTCCATTCTTCTTAGGCACAATAACTAATGGGGAAACCCATTGACTGTCTGAAATTGGATAAATGAATCCTACTTCCAACAATTTTTCAATTTCTTCTTTAATAATGTCTTTCAAAGCAGGATTCAGATGTCTCTGTAGTTGTCTAACTGGTTTGACATCCTCAGTGTATATCCTATGTGTGCATACATCAGGGTGGATTCTAACCATATCTGTATAATTCCAAGCAAAAGCTTGAACATGTTTCTGCAAAACATCAAATAGTTGGCTTCTTGATCGTCAGTCAACCAGCTATTAATATTTACAGGTTTTCCTAGCTGAATTTCAATTTGCTTGACTCTGGGATAAATAGAGTCAACATGTTCATATTTGCTAATAAAAGCATTTAAACGACAATGATGTGGTTGCAGATTATGAAATACTCTTGATTCTATATTAAATGCAATACCTGATGGAAGCATTGGCATAGGACAAGTGAAATAAGTCAAAAGATGATGATGTCATCCATGTGGCAATGTAAAGGAACTTTCTTGAAGTGGAATAGATGGTAAATGTTTAGCATTTTTTTCATCATATTTCCATAATAGGCGATTGACCAGAACTTGATCATCCCTGAGGCCTTCATGCGATGTATTCACCAAGACTGTTTCATGTTCAAAAATTTCTCTTTCTGGTGAATTCAGTTCTTCAATGTGTTCCTGTACTACAATGGTGGCAAGGGTAAAAAGAGGCTCCTGTTCTTCATCAGACTCAGGATACCATAACTGTCCAAAAAATTTAGATGATGGTTGAGCAGGTGGATACAAAGAAATTTTCTTAAGATCTACTCCATTTGAAATAGTCATTTCCCCTGATCTACAGTCTATGAAAGTAGCTGCAGTGGCAAGCCAGGGTCATCCTAGGATGATAGGATAGCCATTAGCTGTACTCATAGGCTACAACACTAGGAAATCTATAGGGTATTCCCAAGAAGATGCTTTAATGGGAACATCCTCCAAAAGTCCTGGTTTGACAACTGACCTATCTGCAATTTCCAAAACTGTAGCTGTAGGACTCAAATCAGTGAGCTGCAATTTTTGCATAATATCTTTGGTCATGACATTAACTGCAGCTCCTAAATCAATAAGCACATTGGGAATTTTAACCAATCCTATAGTAATGGTGATTACTGGACTTCCTGGATCACCATATTTGGGAGGTACTAATTTCCTAGAGAGAAGATCAACCAACTTTCCATCTACTTGTATAGTTTGTGGAAATGCTTTCTTCTTCCTGCCAGGTTTCCTTATGCATAAATCCTGAATGGTTTTCTTAATCAATGGTACATCCTTGATTGCCTGCAACAGAGGAAGTGAAATTGAAATTTTCTTCAATTTTGTGATTAACTCTGATTTAGGGGTGGTGATGGTGTGATCAAACTTTTCAGGAAATGGTAAATCTGATGTGACACGTTCAGATTTTCTTTGTAAGTTTTCTACGTTTTCTTCCTTTTGCTCTGATTGTATTTTTTTTGGACTTGAAATTTTTGGAATTTCTTCAATTATAGGTGGAGCAGGGTCAAGTAAGACCTTCCCTGAGCGTAATTGGATGTTACCACAGTCAAGAACATGAACTACAACAGTTTCTTCAAACTTAGCTCCATAAATAGGGGTTGCTTGTGTGGCATTATTCAGGTTAGCCATAGGCTGAGCTGGGAGTGGTGGTTGCTTAACAGGCTGATTCTGTTGTAATGGATTCCTTCCCTAAAAATTCTAGTTAGGGGCTGGCAGCATATTTTGGTTTGGCTATTGATACCTCTGCTGCCCTTGATAAGAGGGATATTGTTGACCCCATCTTTGCCCATATTGTTGATTTTGTGTCCATGAAAAATTTAGAGGATTCCAGGGTTGATGTACCCAATCTTGGGGAGATAACCAAGGCTGATTCTAAGGTTGTGAAGGTGGTTCATCATACCCCCATGGCATACTCCAGGGATTTTATCCCTAACTCATAGGAAAACAAGGAGCATTTGGATATTGTGCAAAATTACCACCTTGCCTCTGCCCAATAGCATTAAGTTCTTCTGTTTGGGTTTCTATAACTCTCTTAATTTGAGGCAAGAGATGACACTTATCAGTATTGTGCTCTTTTGAGCGGATTCCACAAATAGCTGGGATGGAGGTTCAGTTTAAGGGACAGTCATTTAAAGCATGTTTGTCCCTGCATCTTGGACAGTAAATGGCTAAAGGAGGCGTAGAATTTTTCTTTGTATTTATGTCCCCTAATGTAGTATTTAACTGAACAAGAATGTCAGTTTTTAGATTAGCCATTTCCTCCATTAACTCCTTTATATCACTATTTCCAAAAATTTTCTTCTTTCTACGGTGATGAGTGCGGGAGTAATTTCTACATAATTCTACAATATTAGTAATATCAAGTTTATCTATATCTCCTTTCCCCATTAAATCTAGGACTTCCATATATTCATCTTGTAAGCCTCTTAAAAATATAGGTTTCAAAAAATCTGGTTCCACAGGACCACATCTGTTTTAAACAAAGGCAAAACGATCAAGATAATCTTCCAAACTTTCATCTTCCTCTTATTTAATCCGAAACAATTCATCTTTCCTATTTCAGACTCTACAATAGTCTTGATACTTATGCAGGAATGCAAAATCCATTTCATCCCAAGTATGAATTGAATTAGGTTCAATATTGCTCATGAAACATCGTAGGGTAGCATCCTTAAGGGTAGATGGAAATAGCTTCAATTTCTGATTATCGTTTGTGTAGTCATAAGTCTGACATAATACTTTAAATTCAAATAGAAACTGATCAGGATCTTCTGCAATAGTTCCCCTAAAGATTGGTAATATATATGGGGAAATAGTTTTCATGGGAGCATTTAAGGCTGGATCCAACTGTATAGGGTATTCAAAAGTTACAGGAGGATCAACATTATGCCCCTGTGGTGATCCTGCTGGTGTTCCAGCTGGTGTTCTTGGTGGTGTTCCTAGTGTTTCCATAGTTGATTTTTGACTTGAACCTGATGTGGACTGTTTATATGATTCAGAATTAGGGGTATGTCTAGCAACAAGTGCTTGAAAAAGCTCTTGCTCTAATCTTGTAGTAGGTTCAGTTGCTGAAGTTGGTGTTTCTTGCTTAAGTCTTTCAGGGATTTCATACATAGGAAATTCTTCACCTGACCATGAAGAACACCTTGGTGGCACAGAACTGGCTCTAATAAACCTCCCTCTCTCATCTCTCAGCCTATGCATTCATGCACATTTACTAAACAGACTGTAAAATTTGCAAGAACTATTTTTTGTATCTAGCCTACAGTTCTTGACCTACTTAAATTTGACTAACAACACCATTGTTCCCCGAAAACGACGCCAAAAATGATGAGTGTCATTTAGTTCATCATTTAATAATTATTTATCAATTCGGGCAGGTGTCCTTAGGCTATTTACGATAGTCAATTCAAGCAGATGTAAGACATTCTATTCAGAAAATGGCTTTATTGGCAGAACAGTTAGTGTTTTTTGGGGGTTCTTCTGTCACTATAAACCCTATGAACTAAAAGGAAACTAGATTACGCTTGCTGAAATAAAATTGCAGAAATGAAATAACTATCAAAGAAACCTATTTACTTTTGCTAAATTTGAAAATGCATTCAAAAACTGAATTAAACCTGCTAAAATGAAAGTTGTAGGAAATTTAGAATTGCAGAAAGTAAACTAACTAACTTTGCAAATAAAAGAATAGAACTGAAAATAAACTTAGAAAATGATAACTCAAAAATAATAATGAAACTACAAACTCTGAAACTGGAAATGATTTTAGCAAAATAAAGAAATGCAAGAAAAATGACAGGTTTCCTATTTATTCTACTGCAGATAGATTTAAACAAGAAAACCTGGTGAAAAACCTTCTTCTGCTCCTGGAAGTGGCCCTTGCTCCCTGGTTCAGAATAAGGTAAAGAAGTAGCTCTGGTTTACTACATAATCACTCCTTCAATCATAAAGCAAAACTGATAAAAACTGCACTTTTTTATTGAATCAAAAACATGTAGAAAATTTTTGCATGTTACTGCTACAAAAATCTGATTTCTCACAATATTCAGAATTATCCTAATTCCCATTTTTTTCAACCCAGATGGGAGCTAGTTATTTATATTACAAACATGCTAAACCAGGTGTGGAATGATTCTAATTTTAGGCATTTTAGGAATGCTGGTGAAACTGCATTCCTAAAATGCAGAATATGGTTACATGAATGAAATTTATTTTTTGCACATTTGTTTGAGGTCTTTTGCGTTGAAAAATGTGCACAACAGATTCACATAACTGTCCTTAACACTCTCCTACAACTTTGCCACCTTTCCTGAGTTGTTCTAGTCAAAAATGTGCTTTTTCGGTTATTTCGAAGCAGTCTTGTTATTCTGGAGCAGTCTCTATTCATTCTAGAGCAGTATCTCTGTTGTTTCAGAGCAGCGCCAGAATGCCTATTTTCAACATAGTTTGCGGTTATTTTGCCAAGAATTTTGTGGATAAAAATTGGAAGTCTTTCAACAACCTATTCACACGCTCTTTTAAGTTGAATTTGATCAAATTCCAAGCCATGCACATCTGGCTGGAATTTGTCCAAGTTAAAACAGTCAAAATACAGTTTTGCACAACTTGTAGTTTTGTCCTATTTTTAGTGCTATTTTTTGCATTTGACAACTTTAGAGAGCATGATATGAATGATATATGTCCCACACATGATTGCACTAACACATTTCACAATAAATCATTATTTATCAACAAAACTTATGCAAAAAATACAAAAAATTAGTAAAAATAGAATATTATGCTTCTAAACAGTCAAACATGTAAATAGTAGTAAATATTGTATTTCATCAGCAGAATTAACATCAAAACATGTCAAAAATGTCTATTAAGGATGTCTAAAATAATCAATAATGAGGCAATTTTTGGCCTCATCAAGTGTGGCTCGAGATAAATGCCAAAAATTTTAGAGAAAATTTTTCTTCTTTGGATGGAATTTGGCAGGTCATTTGGAGCAAAGTCACAGAAACTATGGCAGTCTATACTAAAGAGGAAACTCAGGTTGTTATTGGGAAAATGGATAAGGAAGTTGAAGTGCAAGAGGGGTAGGACAGCGCTATTTGGAAACCACCCCGAGAAGGTTGAATTAAAATTAATACCGATGAAGCTGCAAAAGGCAATCCAGGTAGAGCTGGAATTGGAGTGGTTTGCTGAAATCATGTTGGAATAGTGCTTTATTGAGAACTGCAAGGCTTGGGAAGAGACACAAACAATGAATTGAAGTGGTTTACCGAAATCATGTTGGAACAGTGCTTTATTGAGAACTGCAAGGCTTGGGAAGAGCCACAAACAATGAAGCAAAAGCCTTAGCTATCAAATATGCTTCTATTTGGGCAGTAAAATAAGGTCACAAGAGGATAATCCTAGAATCATATTCTCAAATAATGGTTGGAGCTCTAGATTGCATAAGGAAATTTGCTTTGAAAATAGGGAGGTTGAGGATTCTTGTCACTCAAATTAAGGAATTATGAAGGGAATCAAATGATGTGATTCCAGTTTATGTGAGTAGAAATATAAATAAATTGGTAGATTTCCTAGCTAAGATGGGTTATAAGAAGGAGGTAGGGGTTCAGTGGCATAGTGACATGGCTATTGAGGATGATATGATTAGGAATGTTGGTGAGAAAATCCAGTGCTTATCTAATTTGGATAACCATTCCATAAATGCTATTTAGGAGATTTGTGCTTCAATGTAGATCTTCTTTTATAATTGTAAATAGGTGAACAGTTATTGTAGAAATATGGTTTAAGAGATTTTAATCCAATGCAAATATTCTTTTATTGTTGTAAACATGTGTTCTCTTTGGCTAAGGTTGGGAAAAGTCTCATCCCAACTTGTAAATGATCTTTGTTTTAATACAAGTTTTTTCAAATTATTTAAAAAAAAAAAATCAAAACCAAACTTACCTTGTTCAATGTCTATGCATTACACCAGTATGATGATGAGCCTATTACTAATTTTGTCGCCCGTTGGGAAGTGTTCATTCATGATATCACCTTACCTATCCCACCTTCAAAGCTCATCAAATTCTTTGCTAAGAATTGTCATAAATAAATCTCCTAGACATTGCAGATTCATTAGAGTCATACATTTGAGGAAGCCATCACCCAAGCCAAGGTTATCGAGTACATCAAGGTCCACACAAAAAAAATAAAGCTTCAAAAGAAATCTTCCTACCCATAAAATATTGCTACAATATCCCTCCATACGTGCCACCCACTACCAAAAAATATCAAATCAGTCAGGTACTATTGAATTCTCCATATCCACCATCGTAAGTTACATCCACTCAAACACCTCAACCCACGCCTCTATGACCTCCTCAAAATACAAACCAAGTGAATCCTCCACTACTTCCCACTCCATACCCAATAAATCCTTCACCATATTCTAATCCATAACAAGGTCGCAACCCACATCCGCCTCACCCTCCATGCAATTGGATGCCCTTGTATGAGCCCATACCCACTTTATTTTGTAGATTACATGAAGGAGGTCTCATCACTTTGCCAAATGTCCAACCTCTTGATCCAAACCATCCCCTCCTGTGGGACCACAATCCATAATATTTCTATGATTTCCATCGACAACATGGCCACACTCTTGATTCATGTCATATTTTTTGCCATACCATGCAAGATATTATCGATCGAGGCACCATTCAAGTCTCAAATCCCCTTGCATCACAAAATAAAAACTTGGGAATATATCAAAATCCATTACCCAAGCATGAGGTAATCCACCTCAAACTGATCCATGCAAAGTGAACCATGTCAATCGAGGTCCTTCCCAACAAGGATTTATGGGTATGATCAATATTGAAACTCACAATCAATGATATCCACCCCCTGCTACTACCCAAAAACTCTCCACTTCTTAGCAACTACCTATTACAACCTCATCCACTATCCCACTGGTTCCCCAAACTCTACCATGAAATTTCATCATCATCCATGGTAGTATTTCTCATCAGATCCACACCACCCTTGCATTATTATTCATATATGACCTCTTGCAGCAGTACCAACCTCACCATGAAGCCCTCAGTTTCGTCCTCTATTTTTTATATCTTGAGACTCATGATAAGTATGCATTTGCAAAAATTTTTGGCAATATTTAGAGATTCCTACAACCTTCTATTAGCTTCCATGACCATAAAATTATAGAAGTTGTAGGCATGGGAGAGGATCTCCCATTACATATTCAAGCCTCCATCAACATCATCACCTATAAGAATATTCTCATTGACACTGGCTCATCCATCAGCATCATTTTTACCTCCACTCTTGGTCATATTTGCCTTCCCCCTTCTCATTTATCCATGGACCTTCAAGATTTTGATAAATCCATGCATCCCACCCTCAAAACCATTGTCCTTCCCATCAAGGCTGGTGCTAAAACCATTTCCACTCTCTTCCATGTTATCAAAGGTGAGATGCAGTACAACATAATTTTGGGATACCCTTGTATTTGGAAAATGCAATGCATCCCTTCCACGCTCCATAATTATATCAAATATATCCATAATGGATTGGTCCACTACATCCCAATTGATGATTATCCATTCAAATTCTATAATATTATCACCCTTCCACCAGGTCCAACAACACCTATCCATCATCTTCACAACCACATCCTACACCTGATCTAAGAAACATCACATCAACCTCTTTAAATCCACCTTAGATTCCTCATGCCCTATCTATTTCCATATTCTCTCATCACCCTTCATCACATTTCACACCACTACCTCCATTTACCTTCTCCTACACCTTCCATACCATCTTCATCCAGTAATCCACCTATTATTCCCATACCTCCTCCATATTACCATTGCTTTGTGCTATGATCTACGTGGACATGGGTAATCTCTAGTTCACCTACCACAACTTCTATTCCCACCTCTCAATTCACCCATGCCAATCATCCAATCACAGGAACATCTACTGAGTGCTACAAGTGGAAACAATGTACTGCTTGCCTTGATGACCAGTTAGCTCAATCAGATCCTCTCGATTCATCCCCTTCACCCACAAATCCTACTCAATATGTTATACCATCCTCTCTACCATCCAAGGTGTCCTACCATAAACTTGAGCATACGGTATCTCCTCATGTTTCTATACTCATGACTACACTAGGTCCTAGTGAGTATAACATAAGCAATGCTCAGGTTCTTCCTTCCAACATCTAGTCCACTCGTGACTTTGGCTAACCTCATAATGTGCCCTTGACTATTGGGATAGTGGTTCCTCTCGGTCCTCCTAATAATTACACAAAATTTATATATGGGGGACTTGATTCATTCGTAGAACCTCCAACACCTCCACCACCACAAACTAGATTTTGTAGTAACCTTGACCACATGTCCAATACTAATTTTACCTGCCATTATATACGTATGTATAACTGGTATGGTTATGGTCTAGATATATATGAAAAATGGTGTCAAACCCATATTAATACTCCCTCATGCAATCCTATCGACCGATCGGGCATTAGTTACCATCCTTTGACAATCAATACCCTTGATCATGAGTTGTAAAATATGAATCTTGATCGTATCAATCTTATTTTGAACAAGGAATTTGAGCTTGAATCTATCGATAAATAGTTCTTCCTCTCATTCCACAATCGATATTCCATCTACATTCTTTCTACGATCCCCGTCGCATGTGCCCATTTATTTGCATGAATTCAAAACCCTTGTTCACCATTTTATCACCTTATCACTCGATCCACCTTTGCCCATCGACTCACCTTTGCCCATAGAATCACCCTTGCCTGATGAGACACCTTCCTCACCCCCACCTGCTATTTTATTTTTCCCTATTCAAGAGATAGAACCACCTCATCGCTAACATTCTCATTCCTCTTCGCCACTTATGGTTTTAAACCTAGGTCATCACCAAACCTTTCTAGATTCATTGCTATTCTCATTCGATTCATCACAACCTTCATCACCTAGCTCCACCTTATCCAGCACCTCGATCAACATGATTTATGTTTACTTGTATGCTTAGCTATGATATCCAAACCATCCCAATTACATTCCATATCCTGTCACTAATTTTGTTGATTTTGATGAAATATCTAACACCCCCACCATCGTTGAATTCCTTCCAACACCATAAATGTTGCAATACACAAATGTACCTTTGTCGTCCAATCCACCTCATTTACCATGGATTAATCATATAGATATTTATCAAGATGATGAATTATGGTAGGGTACCTAGGAATAGATATTTGGGGATATATTATTATATTGTATAAGGGTTGGCATGGGCCACACATAACCCAAGGTTGATTGTATTATAATATTATATAAAAGTTATGCAACAAATTCCATCTCCCTGAGTCCATTGATGACCTTCAAATCATTCCCACACCCGCTCAACCTCATGATGGTTCTCACATGCTCGTTGAGGACACTATTGAGGTTAACATTGACAATGATCTGACATACCCTCACATCATTTACTTCACTGCAAGCTTACCCAAATAAGAGCATGTACTTTTTACTAATTTCCTCAGGTACTACATTAAGGTGTTTGCATGGTCCTACATGGATACTCCTAGCCTTGACCCATTGTTAGTTTCGCACAACCTTGTCCTAGATGACAATGCCAAATATATCTGAAAAAAGTTATGCGACATGCACCCCACCATTACTCTTATTATCAAAGAGGAGTTATAGAAACTCCTCGATGTGGATTTCATACAACCTATTGATTACCTTGAGTGGGTTTCAAAAATGGGTCCTATTGGAAAACCCAAGGGGGGTATCCACATTTGCTCTGATTTTAGATATATTAATAAAGCTTGTCCCAAGATCAATTTTCCACTCCCTAGTATTGACACACTAGTCAATACTACAGCCAAACATGAAATACTATCACTCATGGATAGTTTTTCAGGTTATAATCAAACTCATGTCAATCTAGATTATCAGTATAAGACAGCTTCCACGACACCTTGGGGGACTTTTTGTTACAAGGTCATACCTTTCAACCTTAATAATGTTGGGGAAACTTACGAATGCACCATGACCTACATTTTCCATGACATGATGCACAAAACTATCGAATACTATGTTGATGACCTCATCATAAAATCCAAAACCTATGGTCAAAATATTGAAAACCTGTGTCAAATATTTGATCACCTCTTGGAACATAATGTCTAATTAAATCTAAAGAAATGTGTCTTTGGTGTTACCACTAGAAAAATATTGGGTTTCATCATTTCACAGAAATGCATCGAAGTAGATCCTACCAAATTCCAAGCTATCCTTAACATGCCTCCCCCTACGAACCTCAAATAGCTACATGACTTGCAAGGAAGAATTCAATCCATATGGTGATTTATCACCCAAATTTTAGACAAGTGTTAGCCATTCAATCATCTTCTCCAAAAGGGGGTCCCATTTAAATGGGATGATAAATGTCAAGCAACATTTTATGCCATCAAATCATACCTTACATCTCCACCAGTCCTCATACCACCCCATCTAGATCGCTTGTTCCATATATATATTTCTACTATTGATGTCGCATTGGGCACACTCCTCACTCAAAAGAATGAAATGGACCAAGAACAAGCTATATACTATATCAGGTGCATGTTGATTGATTAAAAACCATGGTATGCTTACATGGAGAAACTTTTGCTTTGCTATTTTTTTTGCCACCCAAAAGTTGTAACATTACATGATTAACCATACTACCTACGTAGTTGGCCATGATAACCCACTTCACTACATGATGGGTATGAGCTACCACAATAGTCAAATGACTAACTGGATCATGCTCCTAACAGAATTCAATCTCAAATTCATCAGTCAAGAATACATCAAAGGCCAAGTCATTGCTGACCAGTTGGCTGAGGCCCCTTTACCAAGCAATTTGCAATTGCTTATCCAAATTCTAGATGACTATTTATTTCATACAAGCGAAGTAGAAGAGCTAGTAGAACCTAAATAAACCACTTAATTAACACTTGTTTTATGGCTCCTGTTACACACATGTTGGGGGTGTAGGAATAGTCTTTTTCACACCACAAGGGGAACCACTCCCATTTTCCTTCAAATTAGGATTTCCCTATACCAATAACAATGCTAAGTATGAAGCTCTTATCCTAGGACTAAAGCAAGCAATCTCAATGCACATTCAGTGCCTGGACATATACAGTGACTCCCTCATCATTATAAATTAAATCAAGAGAGAGTGGCAATATCGTTATCTAGTCTTACAAAAATACAAATAGGTAGCCAAAAAATTGTTGGTCTAGTTCAAGTGGTATGAAATAACTACCAATCCTCGATCTACGAACTATTTAGCTAATACCATGGCTTTGCTAGGCTCACTGATTCCACAAAACCCACTTTTTGACACCACAAAACGTGTTCATTCACACCCTTTTCCATTCTGCTATTTCTCACAATCCACCTTATCATGATGATGGCATCAATATAATCAAAGTTGAACCACATAACCCATGGTTTTCCCAAGTCAAGGATTACATTAATCTAGGTATTCTACCACCTTATCTAAATCATACTTACAAATGAGCTTTTAAACTACGTTCCATTTGCTATACATTGCTAGGTGATATCCTTTATAAGTGAAGTTATGATGGCATTTTATTGCACTATCTTGAGCCCTTCTAAGCCCAACGCATCACCCAAGAAGCTCATAATGGTACTTGTGGTGGCCATTTCAGTGGTATGGTCATTACCAAACACATTCTATGAATGGACTATTATTGGTCCATAATGGAGCATGATTGTTGTGATTATGTCAAAAAGTGTGTTAAATGATGCCAATATTATGCATTTGCCTTCTCAGGATCTACAACCTATTCAATCAATATGGCATTTCTCACAATGGGGTTTAGATATCATTGAAAAAATCACACCTGTCTCATCTACCAATCATAAGTTCATCATTACCGCAATTGAATATTTTACAAAATGGGTTGAAGTTATCCCATTAGTGCAAATGACCGACCCAAAAATTGTTGTTTTCATCACTCAACACATCATTTGCCATTTTGGTATCCCATACAAGATCCTATCTAACAATGTCACACCATTCACGAATAAGAATGTTCACACATTATGTGAGAAATTCAACATTCAACATAGCTTCTCAACTCCATACTACCCATAGGGTAATGGCCAAGCAAAAGCTACAAAAAAAACCATTTACACTATTCTTCATAAAACTATTGCAAAATTATACTATGATTGGCACAATAAAATACCATTAGCATTATGGTCCTACCGTACAAGCATTTGTACTCCAACTAGGGCAACCCCACTTTCTCTTATATATGGGGTTGAAGCCATAATGCCCCTGGAGCTTGAAATACCATCACTAATGGTTTCCATGCAAGAATTCATTGATGATGATACCGCCTGTCATGATAAGCTAGACCAATTGACCCTATTGTATGAATGCCACATTCATACCATTGAATATACCTTTATCTAACAAGACCATCTCTTACGTGCCTACAATTATAAGGTACACCAACATGAACTCCAAGTTGGAGACTTAGTCCTCAAAGAAAATAAAAAAATTACTAGCCAAACACGTCATCTACATGACAAATTTGCACCCAATTAGCTAGGCCCTTACATGGTTACTCAAAATTTTCAATCTGGGATATATCGCTTGGCCATGTTGGAAGGTATTGCTAAACTTGATCCCATTAACATTATTCATATGTGAGCATTTTATGCCTAATTGTAGGTATTATAGCTCATCACCACTTGTACATATGTTTATAATCCAAAAAAAAAAACAAACAAATACAAACAAAAACACAACATTTTTGGCATTCTACGACATTAGCTCCACTTGTATTTATATCTGATTCTACTTTCTCTACTTCACTCTTTTCTTCCTTCTTCTTCTACCCCTCTTCTATAATGAAATAGGACTGGCTACACTGCATGTCGACTGATGCTTAGCAAAAATCACTCCGCTCATCATATCATTCACATGATTTCTCTTGAACCTAAGGATTGAAGAAAGGACAAGTTAAAAAATAAAAAGAAAAATGGCAGAAAATAAAAGCTAATTCCCACAAAAAACACACACACACACAAAGAAAATATAATGACAAAAGAGAAAATAATCATACAAGGGCAAAAAAAAAGCAAAATCCTTGAGAGTACTATCAAAAAGCTTGAATCCCTACATTCCTTAGGTCTTTACAAATGAGATACCTTACATGCTAAGTTACCATGTAGTTATAAACCACCGTCTTCTATAATGGTAAAATGAACATCACTTTACACACAGAAATCCAGGATTGGGGTCTTGTTTACTAAGATAGCCTAGAACCTATTCAAGAAGTTTGCTAAGTTAGTCAATAGGTTTGATTACTTACAAATTGTAGTGTTTTAATATCCTCACTACAACCTTCATATCCAACTTCCTTGGAAAAACGGAATGGATTACATCATCCAACTATCACAATGATGCAAATATTATCCCTAAGCAACTTGTTTACATCTTTTGCATTATCATCCTATGCATACCCATTTTATGTCATTTTATAACGTCATTTCATATTTATTTAAGCATATTACCATTCATTCATATGTAATAATCTACCACCACATCTGCACTAATCATGTATCACCATAAGTAAAAAAAAACAAACACACAAATGTAAGTAGACACAAGTGCCACAAAATATCATATGTATATATGTATATATAAAAAATGATGCCATTAGGCTATAATAACATGTGTGCCCTTACGAGTCTATCATCATCAGTCCATGTGCATACACCACCATCACAATTGCAATACAACTACAATAAGGAGTGTACCCGTATAAGTACATCACCAAAAAAAGAATCCACTCATCCTGAGCACCTCCAAAAAGAACAAAATTGCCATCCACTATGTGCAAGAACCCTGATGTTCTTCCATAAATTTGATAAATAATTTAATATAAAATGTAATCATAGGCCACTTAAAGGGGGCTCCCTTGTAATCGCTTTGCCACTATAGGGGGCTCCCTCTTTAGAATCTATGCTTCTTATTATTCTTCCTATTCTTATTCTTCGATGATTTGTGTGAATAGCCAACCTAATACATATCTACCCTAAAGCTATGTTGGTGAAGAGACGTGATGGTTCACATTATGAAGAGATGTGATGGTTCACGTATGAAGAGTTACAATGGTTCACTTTATGGGTTAATAATATAATAATTAAATAATTAATAATACTAACTAATACTAACTAATAATGTTAGGATTGAGGATCCTAACATTCCACCCTCCTTAAAAAGAGCTTTGTCCTCAAATATCAAAGTTAGGATCTTTGTCCTTTGTTTTCCAAGAAGGATTTACGTAAGTTCTTGAAATATTTTAATGTCATCCTTTCGTAGGTATGGATATCGAGAAGGATGAAGCATTAGCAGGGGATTGCCAAAAAAATTAGTAAATGTGTGATGATGAGGGAAGGGCAACCCTTGGGGTTCTTCAAAAGCCTTAAAATGATGCCTTAAAAGAGGTGGTAAAAATTCTACATTCTCATGTTGTTACCTGGGAGAGGCAATGGAGGAGTGTGCAGTCACCTTTCTACCTTATTTTTGAATAGGTTTGACCCTATAGTGATAACTCACTATTGGAGAGGAAATTGAGTGTAGTTCTTTTAGAGTGCATGTTTGGCCATAATGAGTCACTTCAATAATGTCTGTCTCATTCTTACCTGATGCATCGATCACTTCTGGTATATTGATATCATTGTCTTTATTATTGTGAGTAGGTGTGCTAGGCACTTTAGACACAACTACCTCATCTTCACCTTTTAGGGATTGACAAGGATCAACTTCCTTCAATAAATACAATGTTAGTGTAGCTCATTTATGATGGGGTCCAAATTGCTCATCACAAGTGTCATAGAGGCCTTTTGCTCATCGTTCCTTCATCTCCTCAAAGCTGATATGTTTAATTGGTAAAGTTCATTTAGGGTTGGGGGTGGTGTAAGTGGTTTGTGATTTCCCCATAGGTGGTTTTCCTAATCAACGTTGAACATTGAGTTTGTCTTCGGCTAATTTGGCCCATCCATAGGTCTGCACATGGTATAGGGATTGAACCTTTTCACCTCAATTCTAATTTCATATTTCAATCCACTAATGAAGCTATTAATGAGAATTGATTCATCCAAACTGGTGTTGTGTTTGGTGATATCCTCAAACAGAGTTTGATAGTCACGTATGAAAGTGATTTGATGAAGATCTTTAAGCAATTCCCACATGATTGGGTCCCACATGGACCTGATACCAAATGCAATAACCCTGATGTTCTTATGTAAATATGATAAATAATTTAATATAAAATGCAATCATAGGCCACTTAAATGGGGCTCCCTTGTAATCGCTTTTCCACTATAGGGGGTTCCCTATTTAGAATCTATGCTTCTTATTCTTCTTCTTTAATGATTTGTGTGAGTATCCAACCTAATATATATATCTACCCTAAAGCTACATTTGTGAAGAGACGTGATGGTTCACATATGAAGAGTTATGATGGTTCAATTTATGGGTTAATAATATAATAACTAAATAATTAATAATACTAACTAATACTAACTAATAATGTTAGGATTGAGGATCCTAACACTATGCCCTCACAGCCCCATCATGATTGTTGTCTTGTAGGAGTCTCACAACTCCCCTCATCTATTGGAGCTCGTAAAACCACTACCTATGATGAATCTACCTCTCAATCCCTACCACTCGTGGCACCTTCACCCGCACTGGTGGTACCATACTAATCGATGCATATGACATCATCGATACCACCACCTACTGATCCATCCCACCAATTGATGGTGTGCTCTACTAGCTCCTCTGTGCCTGAGGCTATGACAAGGAGAGATATCAAGAGTATGTTGGGATAGCTATCCTTCTCACCATAAACTCACCCTCATACCTCATTATATTGGTAGCCTCATTCATGCTGGTTGCCATCAACCTCTTATTCCCCTTCTACAATTGTGTCATCTTCCTTTGTGCCACCTAAAACTATAGCACTACCTCCCCCAGGCCAATAGTCTCCTACTCAACTCACTCCTTAGCAAGCTGCATCTCCTATATGGTCCACTAGAGATCTGACACCCTTTCTATATGACTTACCCTCACAACCTCAATATCAAATTTGGCTACATCTAATAGCCCTTGGAGTTGCTTCATAGACTCAATCATCTTGTTCCTCTCCCTGTGGGCCACATCCCGCTCTCTCATAAAACCACAACCTCTCCTCGAAAAACATCCTACTCACCCCTCAATATATCCACCTCCCCTCCAATAGCATCCCACTCACCCCTCATCCTATATCGCTCCACCCTGAGAACATATCACTCATAAAATACCCACTATGCTCTTAACCTAGACTCATCTCTCTCCTCCAAGATGGTCCACAAGTCAACCTCTAGCTCTTGCACGTCCTCCTCTAAGAGTGAGTGATCACTCACTCAATCCATCTTCATGTCAAAAATATTATCCCTAAGCCTCTTGACATTCACTTATAGCTGGTGTATCTCATCCTCCACATCATGATCACCACTTAGCTCAGCATCAGACCCCTCCTCCATCATTAGTAACTCATCCGATGATTCATACATCACATCCATCATGGGCATATCATCTACCATGGTTGTGCCCTCTCTAATCTCATCATCTCCCTCTGTCAATGGCCCTATACCTAGATCACTCACCAAACAATAATGCTCATCACGGTGTGGTCTCATGTTTTGAATCATCCTATTCAGCTCAATCTCATCCTCCTACTCTAACTCAAGTGATCTATCCTCTTGTTGTACTCCCTCGTATCTCGATGACACTACCCTCGTCCTGCCTGGTAGAATCCTATCAAGAAACACACATGTTGCCTCCGCTCATCCATCAACCACCATGAGTATTGGCTCCCATACTTGGATCACCCACCACACATCAAAATAGGATGTCATCCCAACATCATCCATATTTGGATCACCATAGGATAATTAGGTGTCAGATCTAGTGGGAACACCACTAGATTAGGTCCTATATCACCCTCCACCCTATAAATAACCATCGTTAGCTCTAGTCTACCCTACTACAATCCAAACTACTATTATACCCATGAGAATGGAAAATAATCGATCTAAAAAACATACTTCCCCATAACCCATTGCCCTCGCCTCACTCGAATCAACTACTCCACATCCTCTGTCTAGTCGGGTGCCCCTCTTTATGGTCTCCACCTCACTAAGTCCACCCTCAAGTTTCCCAACTCCTCTTAGTGAAACATCAGGTCTGACTCCCTCACCCTACTCCTTTGATCCTCCACATATGCCCTCCATCACATGGCATATGGCACATCCCTTCCATCTAAGGTGTGTGCATCATACAATAATTCTATCGGTCATAAAATTAGGATATACTCCCACACCCAAATCTAAAGCAGTGGGCTCACACTAATGTCTGTCCTCTCCATACTCACAACTCCATGGATATCCCTATACATTTGTTCTAGCAATGTAGGTGTCCAAACATACATGATGCTCCTCTCCACCATATCACACATGATGCCCATCATATTCTAGGGGAATATCACCCCTGAAGTATCAAGCAACACATGACTCACTATCAAAAGCATCACCATACCATGGATATTAGATAAAAAATGCTTACACCAATACTTGATGTAGTCCACCCCACCCTTAGCATCTACTAACTACCATCACTTTCCAAAAATCCTCTCCAGAATGCCATCTCTTAGGTCCTTATCTGTTATCATGATCGTAATACCCTCTATTGGTAGTCGATAAATCCGATAGAAGTCCTCCAATATCACAATCATCTATCTCATCGGTAAATGAAAGGTGTTCCTATATGGATCCCACCTCTCACATAATGCCAATATATATGCATTGTTCACATGAACCTCGTGCATAACCCATACACCATACAGGCCAATATTTTGTAACCACTCACCATATTTTGGTTTCTATACATCCTCTAACTCCTTTCAGCATTTACGTAGCTGATGACGTGCATATATCTTCTTGACCTACCAATTTACACATACCATGAGTTAAAAATTATGTATATACAATCAATTCAATTATTATTATTTTTGCATGTACATATGCCAAAAAACAAAAGCACACACAAGTTAAAATAAACCCAAAATATCCAAATTGCCCATCCCAAGGTAGGTATGTATGACCTCGTGTGAACTAGCCTATTCAAATGATCTTGTGTGAACTTCCAGGTTCGCACGAACCCATTTGAACCTTTCCATGCTGATGAAATTCATAGGCGTGACCTCGTATTGACACATAGATTCTAAAAAAGCGCATTTTCCACATGTAAAAATTCCAACCAAGCAAAAATAAAAACAATCTTGCAAACACATGTTCATGCATTCTGAGGTAGTCAAAACAAAGTCAAAATGAAAAACAAAAAGTAGACCTCAATACCCATTTGGCTTTCTAAGTGGCCCCACTTGTCACTTTCGACATGCGGGCACTTTCCTTCCCCATCCCATACATCGTGCCAATTACACACTTTTCAATAGGTAAGCATCACAGACACAAACTAACCCCACATCAAGATATCCATTTTCTCTGTTTCACACATAGTATCCATGTTTTACTTATTTCATACATACATGCACACTCTACGATGTAAAAAAACAAAAATAACATTCATGTTACCCTACTTAGGTTACACATTAACCAAGAAAGGATAAAACACCTACCTTTGATGTTGTTGCCCTGTGATCGTGCTTCCTAAACCACTCACCATTTCATATCGCTCGATTCACCATTTGATAGCACCTCATTCTATTTTTGTCTCCTCATCGAGCTCTCCTTCATTCCCTCACATGAATAATACCATTAAAATCACCAAATGCAGATTTAAACCCTCCCAAAACTCTAATTTGCACCCCACTTGTGTGAAACGACAGGTTTGCATGACCCCATGTGAATCACCTTGGTTCGTATGACCCCATGTGAACCTATAATTCTACCCCCAAATTTTGACACCAGCATCCACACATCCCAAGCAATCTCCAAAATGCTCCATTTTGGTCAATCTCATGCAACACTCTTCTATTTTCACCAGTATCATTATCAACCATTTCATCACCAATTTTCATCTCCTCCATCACCAATTTATCACTTGAGGGGGTAGTCATCCAAAAACAATAAAAAATATTCTTTGCACAAGATCAAACAACCAAAATCCAATCACGGATTCAACATCTACCTAAGAAAATTTTTGCTAAACGATTATCTCAAGACCAAAATCCTAATTGAAAAATAAAGCAATGTTTGATAAATATTAAAATACCTTTGCCTATAGACACCTCATGAATTCTAATCTTCATAGTGACAGTCGTAAGACCACTTGTGAATGAAGGTCCTAAAAGTTCTACCTTATGGCTCCAATGATTTTGTCAAATATTGTGAAAATGAGCTTATCAATCAATTAAAAGCAAAAATTAGCAAAGGTATTTGTTTTTTCCAAAATTGAAACACCTCCAGTTGGTCATAAAATAAGGTAATATTACGTCTCCTCTCAAAAGCAATCAATCACAAAACATTTTTCTCAATGCGTCTCTCTTGCAGTCATTCACAAGTCATCAATCGTAAATTATTTGCCTTCCAAATCAATCCATTAATTCATATCATCAGTTTTTGTAATAAATCATGTTTCACACAATCCAATACAAAAAGAGGTAAAATGTAGACACCCAAAAGTTACACATTGTTCCTCTCCCCATTTTTGTGGTCAATCAATTTGCAAAACCCTCAAAAACTACATAAATTGGCTAAAAAGCACTATTCATTTATCAAAATCACTATTCATCATCCTTAGCCCCTTTGGGCTAGCTAAACCCTCTCCTAAATTTAATCTTGGGTCCTCATGTGACCTCATTTCCAACTCAACCAAGGTTGAATTCTTCACCATGGTTAAAAAGCATTTTATGCTCAAAAGTCAACAATTTTGGTCAAAACACGCTTTATGGCTAATCACATGCTTAATTAAATCTAATCTTGATTTGATTTAAGCCTGCCACATCACCTAGTCTACTTTGACTAGCTTAGTCTTCCACCTCACCTATTCTAGCCTATCCTAGCCTTGCCACATCTCACCCAGATATTTCTCCACCTCACACTCCCCTAGGTCATAAATGAAAGATGGAGAATTTTGCACATAAAAGGTAATTTTTAATCAAAATATATTTCCAAAAAAGATGTTCATTAATGTGTAATGGATATTTTTAGCAAGTCATCATTATCTGTGGATGGGTGAGGGATTCTCTCACCCAACCTCATTTATGATTCAAGACACCTCAAGGGACACCTCTCAGGTAGACACCTCACCATTGCTACCTCACAAGGGATACCTCATCCCCTCCCTCTCACCCTGGCCAAGTCTATAAATAGAAGGCCATTTTCACCTTTTCACAACAATCAAATTTTGCTTATCAAAACTCTACTGAAATCACTACAGCCATTGCATCCAACACTCATCCATCACATAACCATTTTTCACCTATTGCAATTGATTTATCACTTTCATAATGTTCCTTTATGATTGAGACAGGTCAATAATCACCTAAAAAGTGTACTTTATGAAGGTGACCCATACAAAAATCAAATAAGAAATAGTTCCAGGACAACTAGGAAGTCATCTTGCATATTCGATACAAAAAGGACAGGTTTGCACGACCCCGTGCGAACCACCCAATCCAAGATAGG
Source organism: Wollemia nobilis (assembly GCA_028583015.1). Classification (NCBI taxonomy): domain Eukaryota; kingdom Viridiplantae; phylum Streptophyta; class Pinopsida; order Araucariales; family Araucariaceae; genus Wollemia; species Wollemia nobilis. The sequence continues at coordinate 2,524,083 of JAQPPZ010017072.1, forward strand.
TTTGCACGACACCATGCGAACCTATGCTATAGGTACTAGAATCATTGCAAAAGGTAATTTTAGCTTAATTTAGTGTTTTTATGTTGTTTTCAGTAGTTATTTTCATATTTTAAGCTTATTTAGTGAGTCTTTTGTCTTCATAACCATGGGGTTTGACTAAGGCAAACCCCCCAATGTACTAAAATGATTTTGTAGGTTAACAGGTCCAGCAAGTACAAGAACACATCCAATCAATGATAGCCGATGAGAAAGAAGCCCACCTGCACTAAGGAACACAAAAGAATGAATCTTACTACTTTTGTACCAATCCAAAGGGCTTCCTTCGGGAAGATCCCATTGTAGCCTTTAGGGCAAAATTTGTAAAAGGATATCAAGCTTTGTAACCCTTTTATGATTTCAATACAAAATTCAGTAGATTCTATGATATTGAATGAGTTTTATAGCATCCTTTTGCTTGTTTCAAGTCAATTTATAATAAAATTTAGCATATTTGAAGCTTAAAACATAGATGGGAAAGATAGAAAATATGTAAAGCTAGAGGAGGGTGAATTGAATTTAAAAATAGATGTCATTCCTAAAGGTATGGTTTCTTTGGAAATACTATTTGATATGGATTACCATTCTTGAAAGTAGCATATCATTCCATCAAAGAAAGGATCGTATGAAGCTTATAAATTAGAAAATTTTGAGAACCCCTAAAATGTTATCTTGGGAAAAACATGCACTAAGGAAGAAAAGTAAGGAATAATCTAGGCAACATGGAGCTATGAATATTTTAAGATGTATGAAACATCCATAATTATCCATACCATTCCCTTGAAACTAGGAACACAACCTTTCCATAAAAAATAGAGACCAATGAATCCTTTGGTGGAGCCCCTTATTTTCAAAAAAATAAAAAATAATTTTAGCAACCCAAATTATTTTTTTGTTAAGACATTCTACTTGGGTTGCAAATTTGGTACCTGTTCATAAGAAGAATGAGAAAATATGCTTGTGTGTAGATTTTAGAAATATTACTAGGGAATATAAGAAGGATAAGTATCCCATCCTTTTCCTTAATACAAATGGTGAATAGCTCTCAGATGATGTTTTCTAGATAGTTACTCATGGTATAATCAAGTAATGGTAGACCCCTAGGATAGGATTAAAACTACATTTACTACCAAGTGGTGAATATTTACATATAAGAGGATGTCATTTTGCATAGTTAACATAGGAGCAATTTTTTAAAGGGCTATGGACTTTGCTTTCAAGGATCTCATTGGGAGATATATTGTGATATATAAGGATGATCTCCTTGTATTTTATAAGAAATGTATAAACCATGTGTAAGACTTGAGGAAGGTACTATAAAGGTGCAGAGAACATGGAATTTAATTAAATAAAAAATGCATTTTTGGAATTACATAAGGAAAGCTACTAGGGTATGTTATTTCTAAAGTTGGCATTTCTATCGACCCAGATAGAGTTGAAGCAATTCAAAAAATTTCCCTTATCAAAAATAAAATGGAGTTGAAGTCTTTCTTTGGCAAGATTAATTTTGTGAGAAAGTTTATTTCTAGTTTTGTAGAAATAGTTCAACCTCTAAATGCAATGTTAAAAAAGGATGCCAAGATAGTATGGACTAGAGAAGCACACACTTCATTTCAGGAAACTAAAATAATGATCATGAATACTTCTATTTTAGTCAGTATTGATTACACTCAATCATTTTATTTTTATTTATTTGCATATGAACATTTAACTACCGGTGTTTTAACTCAAAAAAAGGATGCTACTTATAAGAGGCCAATAGCCTTTATAAGCTCACATTTGATTTTCAACTATTGATAAACATACCTTTGATTTGATCAATGCTATGAAGAACTTTTGATATTACAATAGTGCCAAATCTAGCAATGAAAATGATGTTAATGCAAATAAGTGAGGTGAATATAGGGGAAAGTAGATGTCTATATTGCAAGATTTTAATCTAGAAATTTAGCTTATGATAATTTTTAGAGTCTAGGGACTGAGTAAAGCACTAGCAAAAGTTGAACCTCAAATTTTATGTCAATAGTATTATGTGGGAAAAACTACAAATGATAAGTGGTATCAAGATATTGTTTGTTATTTGTTGAATGGAGTATACCCTAGTCACTTGAATTACACCCAAAGGAGAGCATTGTTTCTCAAGTGTGCAAATTTTATGATTAAATTAGGCATTTTATATCAAAAAAATCATGATAAAATCTACATAAGGTGCTTAAACAAGCAAGATGTTGCTAAGGTTCTCAAAGTCTTTTATGACAAGTATGGAACTAGACATGGATCTCAGAATGACACAATACACCAAATACTAAGAGCTGGTTATTATTGGCCCCACAACTTCAAAGACACACATGCACATGTTTGATAATGTCATGTTTGTTAGATTATAGCTCATCGAGAAATAAATTCTTCTATGCCATTTCTCAAAGTAATTGAAGCCCATCCATTTGCACAATGGTGATTGGAATTTTTTAGCATCATTAATCCCAACTCATCAGCTACCCATAAGTCTATCTTGACCACCATTGATTATTAAACACATTGAATAAAGGCTCAAGCATTCAAAAACTACACAACAGAGGTCTTGATCCAATTCATTGAAGATAACATCATGACCAATTTTGGTCCTCCTTTCTCTTATTTACAAGTTTTTGAATGGGATTATGATAATAATGCAACTCTAAAATTTTTGTCTAATTATTATCCTCAAGGAAATGAAGTAGCAAAATCAACAAATATTTTTTTTTGGAAATAGTTAAGTAAAATTTGGACAAGAATTTTAAGGATTGGCATAATAAATTGAAATATCCATTATGGTAAGATAGAACAAGGATTAAGTCTTCATTAGGTACATCTCCCTATCATATAGTTTATGGTCAAAATCCTATTTTTTCCATCCACCTCAAGATCCTTACCTTGCAATTCATGAAATAATAGATGATAGGGTAGAAGCTAGGCTATTTAATTTTGAATGAAAAAAGAAAAGAAGCACTAAAAAATTTTAGTAGGCATCAAGAAATGGTAAAATGATGGTTTGATAAGATTCTTATCTAGTTTTACTATGGGATAATACCCATGAAAAGAAAGGAGACCATGGAAAATTTGACATCCTATGGTTAGGTCCCTTTTGGATATCTAAGATTCTAGGTAAGAATACTTTCAGGTTAAAAAGCCTAACTAGAGAAGATTGAAGAACACAAGCTTATACTGAGAGGGGGGGAAACAATATAAGACCACTTTTTACTTTTCTTTCCCAATAAATATTATGCAATGTATAGATTACAATATCAACAACAGTAATTAAAGCAATGCACAAATCACCATACACAATAAAGACATCAATTTTACGTGGTTCACCCAATGTGGGCTAATCCACAGAGAAAATATTTCACTAAAATTTTCTCAATCAATCTCTTGGTAATCCTTTCCCTATTATAATATTTATGGATATCTATCCAAAAGAGACACAAATCCCCTAATCAAGTTCATGGATATCCATCCATAGGAGAAATAATTTCTCCTTAGCTCTGACTGGTGATCTTCTAGAAGAATTTCTACCCCCACTGCTCTGGCTAATGGATCTCTATCCACTAAATACTCCTATCCTCACTGCCCTGGCTAATGGATCTCTATACACTAGAGAATATCATCTTATATACTCTGCCACCATCAAAGCTCTATCTCAAATTTATACTAAATATAGTCCTTTGGTCTAGCACAAATTTTTTCAATCTTTGTCTCTGGTCTAGCACAAACCTGTCCTCAAATCTGCACCAAACTCTATCCTCAAAACTGCACTAAAAAAAATTCTTTTATCTAGCACAAATCTATTCTCAATATCTATCCTCTGATTTACATTAAACATAGTCCTTCGATCTAGCAAAAATCTATGCTCAATCTCTATCCTCAAGCCTTAACATAAAGCTTGAATTAATCTCAATTCAATTCTGCTAGATCTACCCCAAACCTTAACTGAAGGTTTGAACAAATAAATCAATCAACTGTGCTCTCAAGTTTTCTTAAAGACTTGTCTCAAATTTTCCTTGTAATATTCCATAAAATCTCACACTAATCTATCCACAAGTCCTCTCTAGAACTTGTCCAAATATGCTCAACAAGTCCTCACTAGAACTTGTCCAAATCTGCTCTCAATTTGTATTGTAAGTTTCCACAAAAGCTCACACAAATTTGTCCACAATTCTTCTCAAAGACTTACCTCAAATATGCTCAACAAGTTCACACTAGAACTTGTCCAATATCATAGAAACATAAAGAGAATTATTAGAGACTCAATATGCTTCATATTCATCACAATGCTCAATCACTTTTAATCACTCTTTTAGAAACATATAGAGAATTGTTAGAGACTCAATATGCTTCACATTTACCTCAATGCTCAATCACTTTCAATCACCCTTTTGAAACATACAAATAATTTTTAGAGACTCAATATGCTTCACACTCACAAAATTTCAATCACTTTCAATCTCTCTTTTATCACATAAACATATAGAGAATTATTAGATACTCAATATGTTTCACACTCATCAACACTCAACCTATTTCTCAAATTAATTCAAAATATAGAATAATTTATTTCATAGAACTTGAAATATCACTTTAACACATCCATTTGACTAGGCTCAACCAGCTCTATTCAAACAATCACTCAATGAAATAAACCTTACTCACAAACCCTAGTCCAAGCATATAAACACTCACTCAAATGTTTCCAACAATTATTATCAAACAATCTCACATAACAATGATACTCATATTCTTTTCACAAACCCTAGTCCAAGATAGTTCTCAACTTCACATAACAATGATACTCATATTCTTTGCAAACCCTAGTTCAAATTCTTCACTTAACCATTCACTTCAACAACAATGCTTATAAAACAAGGTTTTATCAACAACTCTTTATTCCATAAAATGTTGAAGTATTAATTCATGCCACACTCAAAAATGCTTACCAAACAATCATTTTCACTCCAACTTTACATTCACAACATTCAATAATCACCCACTTAGGAATATGTGCCCATACTTTTTGTTTTATATAGAAGTGCCCTTAGAAAAACCTGCCTAAATCACAATTTTCTCCTTTGCCAATTTCAATAGTTAGATGACAAATACCAAACTAAATTTCTTTTAAAAAAAATTCAAACACAAAAATAATTAATCCAAAATATACCTTACTACTCCTTGATATTAGCAATCATCAAATCACTCATAAAAATAATCACTCAAAAAGTTCCTTATAATCTCCAAATTAATAAATCAAGCTCTAAAAAATAACCCTTCAAAAATAATAATTCCCTACCCTTTTATCTCCCTAAAAACACTTAATAACCAAATTTAACTTAGGCAAAAATTAAATCTCACAAACCCTCAAAAATTATTTTTCAACCTTAGGCACATAAAAATATTTTTATTTTTCCTTCAAACTTAGCACATCCCCAAACTAAGTGACAAACCCAACAAATAACAACGCATGCCTTTGTCTCATCCGCTAAAAGGCCTCGGTGGATTTTGACCCTGAAACATCTCCATCGAGCACCTTACCAAGGCGCTAGCCCACCATGTGGGCTAGGCACTCTCACGAGAAGGTAAAATTTCTAGCCTCCCTTTCTTCCTCGTGCTAGGCATTGTTCGCAAAATGCAAATATTATACCACACAAAACATGAACCCCGCAGGATTCGAACTTGCATCCTTTTGCCAACGAATGTCTAAACACTTGCCGCCATCACCAAATGTGCTACGTGGCTTGTTTACAAAGTGGAAGGAGTCTTGATCATCTTTGTATCTTTTAATTATGCCGAAGACTTTTCAAACTCGCTTCTTTACTCTCTGCCTTCATTTTCAAAATTAGGGCCATTCGATAATAATTGCATTGGGAACTTAGGCAAAGGTTTTTCCTTCATTTATATACATAGTGCCTTGATGTTGCAATACGTCGGCGCTTCCCATCAAATTAATAATTCAATTTATAAATTTACTTTATAACCCTTTTTAGGGTTTATTAAATTAAAAAAATTAAATTATAATTAACTTAAGTAACATAAGAGTTAATTAAGTTAATTAATAAATTAATTTATAATAAAATTATATTAATTAATTTAAATATATTTTTTAATATTATAATTAATTATTATAATATCATTTTTATGGGCCTCTTCTTTGCCCTTTAGACCTCATCTAAATTCTTGGAACCGGGTCTTTATCAACCGAAGGTGAACTTATCCTTTTGAATTTATCGGAGAACTTGAACCTGATGCTGCCCACTAAAACTGCCACTGAATGATGCTAAAAATTTGACATCAATGACCGCTCAGTCTTGACATCAATGACAACTCATCTACTCAAAATTTCCAACAATATTCCCCTTTGTCATTTATGGCAACCCAAATTATTTTTACCAAAACTTGACCTTTTTCCTGTTCTGCTCCCTTGGGACATTGCTCCCCCTGACTCAATGCTCTTTCCTTAAACCAAATCTCTCCCCCTTACTCAAATATCTTCCCCTTTGAAATCAATGGCAAAGGGTCACCTTTAGGGCTCGAGGCTAAGAATGAGTCTCTTAGCTTAGACCCTCCCCCACATCCTCTTGAGGTGGTTAATTCTGGGGTGGGAGTATTTCTACTCCCAACAAACACTGATATTTACATTTATCATATTTCCTTTTTATGTGGTCCTTCTAATTCCTTTGACTATTCATGTTCATGTCCATGTTCCTATTCCTACTCCTCTTACTACTCATATCCATATACTTATTCCTATTTATGTTCCTGTTCATATCTATATTCCTATTCCTGTTCCTATTCATACTTGATTCTGGAATGTCTGCTCTACACCACTTTGTTGTATGTCCATAATTATTGTATTTATAACACTTAATATTATTATTTCTTGGTGGTGGAAATATCTTGGGATTTCTCTTGGTGAAGCCATATCTGTTCCTATCATGAATCCTACAATTCATTTCCTTATGACCAAACTGATTACATGAGTAGCAATACCCATGGAAAAGCTGTCTATTTTTGAAATTTCCATTTTATTGTCTTTCATGTGTCCTGCAATGTGAAGCAATGTGCCCAAATTTGTGACATGAGAAACATCATCCATTGAAATTTCTTTGCCTTAACCTCATTGGTCTCTTAGTCCCTTTTTCTCTATGTTGGTTCCTATTTCATCTGTTTCTTCTTTGTGCATTATTTATTTCCTTGTTGAACTTCCTGTTGTCAAACTCATCCTTAGAAGTCTCACTTTCTCTTACACTATCTTATTCTTCTTTAGAACTTGAGGTTGACTTTTCTTTTTGTTTCTTTTGAGCTTGTTCAAAACCAAGACCCGTTTTGTTTGTTGACCTTCTTTGTACCTTGATCATCTTATCCACAATATTTTAACTCTTTCCAAACTTGTGTAGCTTATCCTTGGATTTTTCTAAATATTCCCTTAGTAGAGCTACTTCTTGTTCTAACCTTTGACATTCTACGACATTTGCTTCTAAATTATCCTTGATTTTATTTGTCTTAGCCATTGACTTGTTTAGATCCTCTATAAGATTTCCTCTCTCCTCATCACATTCTTGAAATTGAATTTCAATTTGAGAGTTTTTCTTTCTTACATTCTATAATGTTTTAAGATCATATATAGGCTCTCCCTCAAGATCAACTCCTTTTTCTGATTCTTCCTCTATTTGTTTACCTTTATCAACATCTTCATTTTTTTTACTTATATTCTATAGGATCACCTTCTTCTTCTTCTAGTGCCATTATAATATTCTCTTCTAGTCCTTCAAGTGCATCTTCATATTCATAATCACTGAAACTAAAACCATTCCTTGTACAACTATATTCAATATGTCCAAAATTACCACATCTAAAACACTTGAGAATAATTGGTGATATTTTCTTGACTTCTTTTTATTCAATCAATAATAGGACTTCATATTTATCATTATCTGAAAAACTATTATCACTACCACTTGAGTACTTACTTGTCTTGTCTACACAGTAGCTCCTCTTTTATCTTTGAAAGAACTTATGTCCTTGTTTGCCTTGTCTATCCTTACCTTTATTTTGGTACATGTATTTTTATGATTCCTTGTTCCCGTGATCTTATTTTTCTTCATCATTGTTATTTTCAACTTCTTGAAAATCAGTTGCATAGTGACCATACTTTCCACAATTGAAACATATAACATATTTTGCATCTTTAAAACTTCTTGAATCCTTATTCCTTCTACCATAATTAGCTTCTTCATCATAAGATGACTCAATTCTTGAATCTGAATTTTTACCCTTTGTTTTCTTAATCACTTTGAAGGCTACTTCCTTCCGGAGATTAGGTTCCTCTTTTGTTCTCAACTCAAATGTTGTAAGAATACCAAGTAACATATATCTTATCAAATAATCACCACCGCTTACCTCTTCTATAGCTGAAATATTTTCACTAAACCTTGTTGTAAGAGACCTTAATATCTTATCACAAACATCCGATTCTTCAACATTAAGTCCAAGTCCTTGCATAGCATTAACAACCTCATCTACCCGAAGTAGATAAGTACTAATATTTTTTTCATTTTTAATTCTTAATTATTCAAACTATCCTTTGAGATTTCGTATCTTTGCCTTTTTGACACTTTTGTCTCCTTCATATATGCTTTGCAACTCACCCCAAATTCCTTTTGCATCTTTACAATACATAAATTTTATTGATTTTGTTCTATGCAAACCTATTAAAATTGCATTCATTGCTTTTGAATTATAATACTGTAGAATCTTACCTTCCTTATCTGTAGGTGGATCAACTAGTGGTATGTATCCATTTTCAACTACTTCCTAAATTTAATTGACAAGTGCCATCAGGTGATCCTTAATTCTCATACTCCAATATATAATCACTTCCATAAAAAATTGGTGTTGAATTATTTGAGGACACATTCTTGGAATCCATTGTGTTCTTGAAAGCTTTTCCTTAAAATTGTTAAAATTTTCTGAAGGAACCTGTTCTGATACCAATTGAAGAACACAAGATTATACTGAGAGGGGGGGAAATAGTATAAGACCAATTTTTATTTTTCTTTCCAAATAAATATTATGCAATGTATATATAGCAATATCAACATCCGTAATAAAATCAATGCACAAATAACCATACACAATAGAGACACACATTTTACGTGGTTCACCCAATGTGTGCTACTCCACGGAGAAAATATTTCACTAAATTTTTTTCAATCAATCTCTTCGAAATCCTTTCCCTATTACAATGTTTATGTATCTCTATCCAAACGAGACATAAATACCCTAATCAAGTTCATGAATCCCTATCCATAGTAGAACTCCTTTCTTCTTAGCTCTAATTTTTGATCTTCTAGAAGAACTGCTACCCCCACTGCTCTGGCTAATGGATCTCTATCCACTGAAGACTCCTATCCTCATTGCCCTAGCTAATGGATATTTATCCACTGGAGACTGTAATCATATATACACTACCATATTTAAAGTTCTATCTCAAATTTTTACTAAACATAGTCCTTCGATCTAGCACAAATTTGGTCAATATATGTCTTTGGTCTGGAATAAACCTGTCCTCAAATCTGCATCAAACTCTTTCCTCAAATCTACACTAAACACAGTCCTTCAGTATAGCACACATTTATTCTCAATCTCTGTCCTCTATTATGCACTATACATAGTCCTTCGATCTAGCACAAACATATCCTCAATATCTATCCTCAAGCCTTAACACAAAGCTTGACTTAATATAAATTTAACTCTGCTAGATCTTCCCCAAACCTTAACTCAAGGTTTGAACAAATTAATCAATCAACTCTGCTCTCAAATCTTCTCAAATACTTATCTCAAATCTACCTTGTAAGCTTCCACAAAATATCACACTAATATGTCCACAAGTCCTCTCTAGAACTTATCCAAATATTCTCAACAAGTCCTCACTAGAACTTGTCCAAATTTACTCTCAATTTGTATTATAAGCTTCCAAAAAAGCTCACACAAATCTGTCCACAAGTCTTCTCAAAGACTTACCTCAAATATGCTCAAAAAGTTCACACTAGAACTTTTCCAATATCATAGAAACACAAAGAAAAATTTTAGAGACTCAATATGCTTCACATTCATCACAATGCTCAATCACTTTTAATCACTCTTTTAGAAACATATAGAGAATTGTTAGAGATTCAATATGCTTCACATTTACCTCAATGCTCAATCACTTTCAATCACCCTTTTGAAACATACAAATAATTGTTAGAGACTCAATATGCTTCACACTCGCAAAATTTCAATCACTTTCAATCTCTCTTTTATCACATAAACATATAGAGAATTGTTAGATATTCAATATGTTTGACACTCATCAACACTCAACCTATTTCTCAAATTAATTCAAAATATAGAATAATTTATTTCATAGAACTTGAACTATCACTTTAACAAGTTGATCCATAGATAAAACATGGCATGCTACATTGCACCCATGACATTGTAGTGTATATGTGCCTATATATAATATGCATTAGTTAAAATAGGTTTATGATAATTTCAATTTTGCAAAAAAATAGTGTTCATAAAAATATTACATTATTATTATTTATTTAAATGTTATTAAAAAACAACTTCAACTAAAACAAGTTTCAAACTTAAACCTTAAATGCAATAATTTAATCTATATTATATATAATTTTATAAAGATATTAAAAATTTTCAAATTAATAAATCAAAATTAATTTAATTTTATTTATTTACCTTTAACAATTTATAATTAAAATATTTTATAATTAACAAGAAACAAACCTTAGGTCACTCGTTTTAATCATTTATCCCCTATTCCTTTATCCCCTATTCCTTTAGAGCATCACCACCTCCTTTTCTCTAAGGACAGATGAACTGCTTTAGAGCATCGCCACCTTATTTCTACTGAAAGGAGAGGAGTACTTCGTTGTTTGATAGTATATCCTTAAAATCCCTCTCTATTGGGTTCTCATGTTGAGAATATCGCCTTGAATCTGATTAAAATAAAGAGAAGTTATTGATAAGGCAAATGACATATTTATAAGTAAATAGCCGAAGATCGTTTGATCATAATAAAGAGAAGTTATTGATAAGGGAAATGACATATCTATAAGTAAATAGCCCATCTTCAAAGAGTTATAACGTCATAAGATAGTCTTATCATCTTATCTAGGTTAAAACTCTTCATAACATTTAAAAAAAAAATCAATAGTTTTTCAAAAGTTCTTTAATTATTTTTTAATTAAAAATTGTTTAGATCTAAGGGATAGTGCAATTGTCTAGATCTAAGGGGAAAGTACAATTGTTTGAGCTTTAATTTTTCTTAAAAATCCAAAATTCAAACCGCAACATAAATAAATGTATGAAAAGATAAATATATTCATAAAAAAATATTTAAATTAAAAATTTAATAATATATTTAAAAACCTATATACTTATTTTTATCAAACTCCAAAACACATCATCTTAATAAAAATAACTTAGTAAAAATGATACATAGTTATCTATTTAAAAAAAAAAAACATATTTAAGCACAAATACGTCACATTTAAGGCCTATGTGATCACATTTGAGGAGTCCGCCTTGACTTTTTCTATACACACAAAAGGAAGTTTCATTCTTTAAGCATTTTAACATTTACGTTATCCGTGAAGAGTCACTTTTGAGGGCTATAAAACCTCTCTCAGACGTTTCGAATGTACTTATGCAAGTGCAAACCAATTTCCTGTCTTTCTACTTCTGGATAATCTACTGTTATTCTTTGTAAGCTTACAATATTCTTTAATACATTCTAAGAGATAAGCTGGTGAATTATATATCTTTGGTTAGGAAGCAAATAGAAAGTCCACCTTCTCATTCCTCAATTGCTGCTCCTGTTCTTACTTTCTTTAGTTCCTTGGTGACTCCTGGATGAAGAGAATTTCTATTACTGCAGGTCTACACCAAAACTACAGTGGCCGCTTGCATATTTGAAGCTTTCATTACTGTAAAGAAATTCAGCATAGTAAGTCTTGTTTATAAATAATCCATTAGGATGATTTATTGCTTCTTTCTGCCTTCTGGTGAAGATAGTTTTGGAATCGTGGTCATTTTGATCAAATTTTAACAGTTTGTTTTTAAAGATTGTCTGTTTATTGCATTATCTGTTGGTTCTTGAATAATTCAGTTTACTTAGATGACTTAAGATTTCAGTGCCTTTTGACGGCGCCATCTGACTTATGATTTTCAGCAGGTAGGGCAGCGGTTGAGCGTTTTGGTGTGTTGCAAGGCCAAAAAAACCCAAGGGAGTTCTTGGTTGGGCAGTGGTTTCAGCTTAAACTTTGTGAATTTAGAACCCAGATTCAATTCTCTAGGTTTCTTGTGGATTGAGAGCCTCCAAAGCAATATCATCCCAGAGATTCGACCCTCCACGGCCAAGAAAGAAGGATTCATCAAGAAAAGGAAGAGTGCTAGGAGAATGGCCAATCATCAGTTATGGCAACGGTTACTGCACTTGGAACATGGAGTTGATAATCTGGCAACGAGCGCCTGGTCTGATCACAAGAGAATGGATGAGGCCATATTGACTGTTACTGATACCTCTAATGCTGTTGCAGACCTCATTAATGGACTTAACTATTATCGGATGCAGCGTTGCAGCTTCATTGATCATATTGATGATCGTTCAAAATTTGCCTTCGAAGTTTATGAAGAAAAAGTGCATCAAATCAGCTTCAACGCTACCCAGACAGTGACACAACTTGAGGCATTGAACACGAGGGTGAATTGGATTGCTTGGCACGTTAACCAAATTAATGGTATGCTTGCTGATCTGCAAGGGAGGATGAACCAACTTGAAGAAATTAATATGCCTTAGTTGTAGTAAACTGGACCTTGTGAAGACTGTTTTAATGGTGGTTGTAATAAGTTTGTGTTCAGGAGAAATAACGGCTTTATTTGGGAGGACCAGTACAATTTCTTTGAAAATCGTCTCGGATGAGAGCCACGCAAGAATTGATTAGTTTAGCTGGACTATAGGTTTAGTTTTTAATATCTGGTTGGTAAGAGACATTTGGAGTTTAGCTGGACTATAGGTTTAGTTTTTAATATCTGGTTGGTAAGAGACATTTGGAATTACGCCTTTAGCTGTATTGTGATGGAAATGGTTATTGTATGGCTTTTAGTCGCAGCTTTGTGAGAAACACTTTATTCTTTGGTCTCATACAGATCAGGTGTATGAATCTTAATTCTATAAAGATATGTTTTCCTGCTTCAATTATTTATTAAGAGTATACGGTGACCTTCTTGATTTCATACCGTTCAGGTTAAAGATATGTCCTCTAATTCTATTGTTACGGCCATTGTAGAGTGTTTTTTAAAATTATCTATATAATTTTTTATAACAGTTAAATATTCTTTATATAAGATTAGTTTTATATGTATAAAACAAGGTGATATGCTGGTTAAGTTAACTCATATAAAATGTTTTTTCTATTGTAATTTTTTTTTTTTAATAAATAATAATTTTTAAAAGTAAATTAATACAATTATTGTATAATAAATACAATTTCTCATGTGATGAAGGTTGAACATAGGAAGAAGTATGAAAGTTTTTTTTAATAGGTTATATAGGATTGAAATGGATTCTACATAATAGTATATATTATTCATGTATTATTTGACAAGATTCCAATTTAGGTTTCTTCCTTAAAATGTTGAGAAATCTGACTGATTAAGTATGAAAGTTAATTAAAAAATAAAGAATATTTTATAAATATAAATACAATTAAAATTTAATATTAATGGATTTATATATTTTTAATATTTTTATATGCATATTAATATCAAATGGTATTAGTTCAATTGATTAATAAAAAAGATAGACATATATTTTGATACATAAAGGAAATCGGCAACTACCACAATCAAGTTGCATTGCCTTTGATCGTAGCATCAAATCATGGTGCTACCACTATAACCCCTATCTCACCTTGGTAAACAAGATTCGGAGTGAGGGAGACTTTGGGTGGCTTAGGGTTGGTACCATCATCAACTGTCAAGCTAATACACACTACGTGAACTTAAGTCAGACTGCTACCTTTGCCCTCAATTTCCCATGAGGTTTAAACTTAGGTTTCCTATTGGTAAGTGCCCAACTTCTTACCAATCCACCTAGCCCTCTCCAACCAAAATTTTAAGTTATTGTGAGAAACCCCTATAATCAACGCATAGGATTGTGCAGTCTCCTCGCAACCATGACCCCTCATAAAATTGAGAGCTATACTTGTCAATAGGGACTGGGTAGTCTCCTAGTAACCATGATCTCTCGTAAAGTCGAGAGCTATGCTTATCAATAGGGAATTTAACACACGACCTTTGTGTCACCCTTTGCATCACAAAGGTCCAAACCATGGACCTCTTGTTCAATAGGGCTAGATTCCCTTCTCCACTTGAACTACAAATATGAACCAAATTAAAAAATATTTTAATATATTATAATAATAATGATAAGTTTTATACATCTTTTATTTTTTATATATATATTTTAAATTCATTATTTATTTATTTATTTTATCTAACTTTAAAATGCATTGTTTAAATTCGATTTTGCACTATGTTTACCTAATAATATAACATATAAAATAATGAAAATGTACACTTTTTATATTACTTGTTTACAAGTATATAGGAATTGATAAATAATTTTTGAGTTGATGAGATGTGATGAAATAGGTGTGAAGGTGTAGGAGTTATAAAAAAATTATTTATAGTTTTTCCCTTTGAATTTGAACATATAATGGTTTTAGTAGGGTATCATGGATGTTCATTATGAGAAGAAACTTTAGATTGAATTCTTAAACCTAGAATTTTTTATTTTACTCTTTAATAATTCTTTATAAAATTATTTACAACCATAAGGTATAACTCGGTGTAACTCTACAATAAACTCTTATATGACCCTATGAAAACCATGTGGGGTTGGTCCACAATGGTGAGGAGACCAACCTATAAATTATGTGAGACCATTTTATCTAGTATGATGATAGTAATAGGAAGACACATTGAACACACCTTACTACTATATGTTAAGTTCATATATGTGTAAAATTTCAAGTCAATCTTGTATGCTTATTTGTATAAAGATAGGGAAATTATAATTATGCTGAATTTAGAAAAAATGGAAACTTACTTCTTGTTTGTAAAAATATATTTAAATTGTTAGTTTTTTATGTAATGAGCACTGAGAGATAGTAATCACAATATGTAGAATAATATGAAGGAAAGTAAATTTGCTAGATGATTGAAATATGCTATAAATAGAAATTATATAAAAGAATACAATGTAGCTATGGAGGAAATGAACACTCCATTAATAAAGCTATTGAACTACATTACACCCATCACTAATAGATGATGATCTACACAAAACTGTACTATCCTCTAAGATGCACTATCTGACTATGTCCCCTGACTCTATATCTATCTAATAGTGAGACCTTTCTTATATAAGAATATAGGTTCCTTGGCAAAAACTCTACCTAGTTGTGCAAGGGATAACTTGCACATTGATACTTGTGCATTTATTACATTGCATGAAGTAACTAGATAAATTCCTCCTAAAGTAATCTAATGTTCTAAGTATGTACCTTGGAAGATACATTTACATAATGCAAATGATGGAATGGACTCAATTTCTAACACCCCCTTGTATTACATTATTTGGGTATTGAGTCTTCAATATGGATATTCTTATTCTTCATATTGATATTTGTACTCTTCCTTTGTATTCTTTATGTTCAGGTTCAACAGATAATCAGTGTCTTCATATGATGTAGAGTAAGTTGTAGCTGAAGCTTCTTATTTTATTGGATGATCTTTGGCTTGTTCAGATTCATATTTCTTATCTTTTGTCCATCCACATTTATGGTTCTCTTTACAAGTATATCTTTTTGGTTCTGATTGTTGATGAATGAGTAGGGCATGATGTAATTATCCTCTCATATTTTTGTTTTTTATCCTTCTATGCTTACCATTTGGGGTATTGGTTCTTCATTTTCTTCAACTTCTTCTTCTATAAAAATATTAGCATCATTTTAAAACACCATAATATCTTGTGAGATTTCCATTGAGTCTAGGATGTATGTATTTTCATTGATTAAACCCGTTGCTTTTATTGCATCTTGATTCATAATGTGACATGTATTGATTCCATACATATAGCCAAAGTTAATCATATAGTTGTTTTCTACTAACTTGCTTACTAAGATGCGATTGAATGTTAATCCAAGAACATACAATAATTTTTGTAGTAGAAGATTCAAAAATTATTTGCTTGGTGTTACACATCCTTATTCATGTATAGGATATGTTTTCTTGTCTACAATTCTTAGTCTATAACCTTTAGCAACTTCAAGATAGTCAAACCATTGTATATTTCTTATCATATGATGACTGGCTCCTGAGTTAATATACCACATGTGTTCATGTTTTGTGAACTAGTTTCTATTGGAGTATATTTACATTCATTGTATGACATTCCTTTACCCATTTGAAGAGGTTAAATTTTAAGAAGAAAATATATAGAATTGTAGTCTTCCTTATAGGTCCTTATATTTTGATTCCCTATCTGAAGTATATAAGCTTGATTTAATAAAGATTTTACTAATCCTTAAGTTTTAGGCTTCTTTATGTCTCCCTAGGTATGAATACCTAATTTTAGGTTTTGAAGAAAGCTTATATCTTTCCAACTTGATAATATTTTATAAATATTATTATTATCAAGTTTTGTAGAATGCCTTATGACTCCCTAATGATTTTGAAGTATGATATAGTGCTTTTGTAAAATATAATTTAATTTTACTTGATTTTATACAATTTTTGTAAGGATCAAAAATCAACTTTTCTAACACCTTATTACTCCTATTTAACTAAGAACTTTTCAATTTTGAATATATTTTAATGTTGGATTTCTTTTGTCCCTTTTAAGAAA
Source organism: Wollemia nobilis (assembly GCA_028583015.1). Lineage (NCBI taxonomy): Eukaryota > Viridiplantae > Streptophyta > Pinopsida > Araucariales > Araucariaceae > Wollemia > Wollemia nobilis. Next base: position 2,541,127 of record JAQPPZ010017072.1, read on the forward strand.
TTTTTGAGACAAGAATATTATAAATTTCCAACTTTAACAAAATATCTTAATAACCCCATAAGGGGACGGAGGTCCAAGGTTCAAATCTCGGGCCTCGTCGGAATGAACACTTGTCCCTTTCCTGGTGCTTTCAGCGGCGTAAAAGGTTTAAAATGATTGTGGCATGGTGGTTATATGGCCAGATTGCACGAAGATCTGTGTGGCGGTTTCTGGGGCGGACAGTGCAGAATATTGTGGTGGCCATAAAAAGCTGGACAACCTGCCTGGATTCGTGGCGGCTATCGATTCCACCATGTAAATTAAAAAAAAAAAAAAAAAGATCTTAATAACCCTTTTTTATAACCCGTAGGATTTTATTCAAGTGTTTCTAATTTCCAATAACCTAGTTTGATGTTGTAACCCTTATCACTACCAAATTTAGAAAATTAGACCACATTAATATTTGCAAGCATTAAATGGATTAATTCCAAGCAGTATCCCTTATTTCGCCTAAGTTGTATTTTTCAAATATTATGTTAATTTCCCTAAGTTTTTATTTCAAATAAAGATTGATTTCATTTAATATCTTAACATATAAACTTATAACTCCATTTTTTTGAATGAAATAAAATTAGATGAGAAAATTTTGCCTTAATAAGACTTTGTAACTTTATGAAGCCCGATGAATATGGTAGTAGTTTGTCCTTCTTGAGCATGAATTCTTCAATGTGTACTTTGGATTCAATGTTATCCTTTAATGCTCCCTTGACATGGTTGACCGAGAGTGCTACTGGATGCTCTTGAATTTCTTCGGATCTCTACCGAATCACTATCGAACGATTGCCAAACTTCTATTGAACTATCATCGAACTACCATAAAACTACTACCAAATTACTACTTTTTCCAAGATTCAAGGCATATTTAATAGGTAATAAGTTGAGTGACAAGTATCACAATAGGAATTTTAATGCTCCATAGATGCTTCGATTGTTTGGTGAAGATGTTGAAATTAATCCATTGCTTGTGACAAATGTCACATTTGGTTGAGAAATTTTTGTTCCCCTTTGAGCGCTATCCAAGAAACATTTATTCTTCAACATCTATGAGACTTTATTGCTATAATGAACGTATATCAAGCTTCTAGCTATAAGTAACTCCTCTTCTACATGGAGTATGGACACCAATATAGTAGTGTAACATCTTATTTTTGAGCATTATTTAGATTTATTTTTGAGAATGACAAGTGGTATCTTCTGAATGTCCTTGTCTTATCAATGCCTTCTTGAAGGCCTTAAAACACATATATCCATCTTGTTCTTTTTTTTATACATAGATGCTAAAATATCTCTAGCCAAGCAATGCATATGGTGGAGCTGTGATGGAGATATAGAGGAGCTTTGGTGGCCCTTGAATGGAGTTTGAATGGTAGTGCTTAGATGAAGACTCCATTATGCTTCACTTAGATATTAAATGCTCCTTGATTTGGACATGTAGTTCCATTTTCCTTGCTTTATTGTGTTTTCTTCTACACTACTTAATATTTTCCTAGATTTATGCCTGATCTCTTGCAGGTTTGGCCATACAAAATACGTAGAAGATGAGCCTATATGAGTGGATATTTGCTATTCTTGGGAGAATGCTAGATTTTGATCACATTTGCCTGGTTCAACCTGTTAATATTATGCCTTTGAGGCACTTTCCAATCTGTCATTTTTCTTGTGTAGGATGTGTTAGAGAAATGCAATCCAATGTAACAATATTTGTAAATAAGATGTCTTTTACACTTTTTCTTGCACTTATTTTTGCAAGTCTAATATTTTTATTTATATGGCAGAATTTTTGAATGCAGCGTAAGGATTTTGAGGTTGTCTCTTTTCTTAGATACCTTCCCCTTTTGCTTGGATATTATGATGACAAATCTAAGCTTAGATAGAAGTATATAGAAGCTCCATATTTGATGCAATTTTATTTTCTCCTTGTAACTAACCTTTTAATGCTTTAGATTTGAGACTCAGCAAGTCTCAATATTTGAATATTCTATTTCTAATTTTGGTTACTTTTATTATTCTCCAATTTTTGGAGGATTCTAACCTATTTTTGTGGCTTCACTTGGCCACAATGTATTGTAGATTTTTATGCTTTAATAGTGTATTTAGATACTTGATACAAATCAAATTTTGTGTTCTTCAAAAACACAAAACTAATTTTTTTGAGAGTAGTATAATAGTGCAAATTAATCTAAATATATTTCACTTTTAATGCACTAATAATTATACCTTATCACTCCAATAAAATCTTAAATTAATGCACTTAATAAATTTACAACAACTAATCAAGAATAACCTGAAATGAATCTTTAAGAGTTATTCTGCAATTTCACTACAATTTAAATTGTAGGACCTAGTCTTATTTTTATTTTTCCAAAGTAAATGATAGGTAGTTGATAGATATAATATTAAAATCTAATAAAATCCTAATTAATGTGCAAAATAACCTTAAAAATAACTTTTCTTTTTTTGTACTTTTTGAAGACTGTAATCCAATTTTTTCTTCTTGCAACTTTAATCTAAAATAAGGTGCTTTAACAAATCTGATAAATAATCCAATTAATAATTTTATTTGCACCAAAATTTGATTACCTTTTAAAATATTTCATAGCTCTTTTGATGCTTCTATAGAGGATGTGAATCTTGGTGTCTAAGATCACCAAGTTATTACCTCAAGTAGGATATTGCAGCTTTTTGTAGACCATCCTGAAAAACTCCACCAAAAATTGGTCTCAAAATTTCTTTCATGAGCCTAAGATTTTGTGGCTTGTTCTTATCTTGTGATATATTCCTTATGTTTTATATTTGGAGAAGTATTTATCTCTAAAGTGGTGCCTTCTTTCTATGAGAGGTAATATTCAAATCTCCTATATTTGGTGAATTTATTTTATCTTCAACTCTTCTTGTCGAATTCTGAATTCAAGTAGGATCTTCTTCTGGGATTTGGCACTCCTTCTTCATGTATTTGACACTCCTTGCCAAATTATTCTTCATGTATTCAGAACTCCTTGATAAATTATTCTAATTGTATTTAGAAATCCTTTCCAAATTCTTCTTCCCTTGGGCTTGTTATCAGATGGTAAAAATTGTCCCAAGTCCTTCACTATTAGGGGCTTCTCGTTGGTAGTGGATTTCGCCAATGAGTTCTCCTTTGAGAATTTCTTTAATAAGGCTCTCCTAGTCTTTTTATGGATGCTCGATGAGACCTTATTAAGGTCTTTTGATCTAGCAACTTCTAGTGTTCTTCTTTGAGACCTTTTCTTCAATATTCTACTCCTATAAGTATTGGTGGTGAGATCTTCTTTTGGATCTCTGATTCTACTACTTATGAATTTGAGTAAGACTCACCTAGTCCTTTTTCTTATTATTTCAATACTGGAAGTTATTCAGTGAGATCTTATCCTAATCTCTTCAATTTTGCTTCAGGTACTAAGTTGATTATGAATAATATACTCTTTCTAACTTTCTTGTAGGAAGTTTCCCAACTCACTGAATCTTCTTTTCATGCTATAAAATATTAGTAATAAAATATTAATATGCTTTTGAATCAGATATTTTCTTTGAATTATTCCTCATGATCAAGGTTTCTAGAACCTTTTTCGGTATCTAGGCTACTATGGCCTTTTCAATATCAAGGCTTCTATGGCCTTTTCAGTATCAAGGCTTCTGTGGCATTTTAAGTATCAAGGCTTCTATGGCCTTTTTAGTATCAAGGCTTTTGTGGCATTTTTAGTATCAGGACTTCTATGGCTTCTTCTTCAAGGCTTCTATGGCCTTTTCTTCAAGGATTCTATGATATTTTTTCAAGGCTTCTATGGTCTATTCTTCAACTATGAAGTCCTTCAATACAATAATAGAGATCTTTAATTTCTTAACTTCACCATGACTTTTCACCAGAATTCTTCTTTCGTAGTATTCTTCTCTTGCACAAGGAACTAATCTATGCACTATGAAGGTACGCTAACCTTCGGGTAATGAAGTTAGAGTCTCCTAGCTTTCTATTGTAGGAAGAGTTACAATCCTCTAAGAATTAATTTTCTACAATAAAAGAAACTTTAGGAAATAGTTAGAAAATTCTAGATATCCTTGATGATATTCACTAGGTGATTTGTTAATATAGTGGATTAAATGCAGAGTCCTAGTATTTAAAAGTTTTTCTTACAACTCTGTGGAAAATTCTCTAGTCAAATATAATCTTAGTATTTCTGGAACTAATATTTCTTTCAGTCCTTACTTGGGCTCTTCCTAATTCTACCACCTAGACTCTTTTAAAAGTTTTTGACAGTAACTAATCCAACGGTGCGTTAGGTTGACAAAAAATTTAGGCTCAAAACTAATGGTGGTTTTTCTATTGACCTACTATAGTTAGATATACCATAGCTTTGATACCATTTTTAGCTTTTGATGTAATGAGCACTGGGAGATAGCAATCACAAGATGTAGAATAATATGAAAGAAAATAAATCTACTAGATGAGTAAAATATATTATAAATAGAAATGATATAAAAGAGTACAATGTAGCTATGGATAAAATGAATACTCCATTAATAAAGCTACTAAACTACATTGCATCCATCACCAATGGATTGTGATCTACACAAAATTGTACTATCCTCTAAGCTACACTATTTGACTATATTCCTTGACTCTATATCTATCTAACAATGAGGCCTTTCTTATATAGGAAGACAAGTTCCTTGGCCAAAAATATACCTAGCTATACAAGGGACAACTTGCACATTGATACTTGTACATTTATTACATTGCATGAAGTAACTAGATAAATGTCCCCTAAAGTAAGTTAATATTCTAAGTATGTACCTTAGAAGATACATTTACATAACCTAAATGATGGAATAGACTCTATTTCTAACATAAATTCTAAAACATAAGTTTTACTTTGGAGACATCATAAATTTAGAAGAGTTTGAACTTGTAAAATAATTACTTAGTAAACATTTATTTATGAACCAAGAGTTGTGAGTTGTGTTATGGAAAAATAATGCTACAAAGACACAATATTGAGGTAGCAAGATCAACTCACACATTGATATATTTTTTCTTGATTTTTTGGTTAATTTTTCATCCATTACATGGAATTCAAGGCCACCTCCAACACTAGAGGATGCATCAATGATAGGATCACATAAGGAGCTATGGATGCAAGCATCCACCCATTGATCCCACCCCCACTCCTCTTCATCAAGTAGGTGTAGTCTACTTATTGGTAAATGAGATATGCATTATGATGATCAAAAAAATATCTTATTTAGACTTAGATATCATTTAAAATAGAGAGGCTCCAAAAGTATGCTTAATGGATTTTGGGGAAGTAACTTGTTATAAAAATATATGTTGATCTATCTTCATGTGTGTCAAATAGTTTGAATTTATAATATTGTAAAATAAAAAATATAAAAATATTTTTTTTAGGATTCAATAGTCATGTATAAACCTAAAATTATTATAAATAAGCCATGAAGAGTGAAAATAAAGGAATAAAGTCCTAGAAAATAGTTAAGAAATGGATTTAAATTATTTTTTTCCTTTTCTAAAGAACAAGGGGTTTTACTCAACTACCTCACCCTTAGAAAATCATAACTCTTTCCTTTAGAGATTTATAATTTACAAATAGATTTAATTCTCATTACAATTGAGTTGCTATAGCTAGATACCTACATCATTTTTCATAAAAAGAAAAAAATCTTGATTTTTATTTTCTAGATCTTCAATTTTATGTGTGAAAACAAATATTCTAAAATTCAACATCCTTCTTCTTGATATTTTCTTCTAGCGGCCTTTACAATAGCAAAAATCCACCTCTCCTATCTATGCATTACATCTTAGTAGAGTAATATTTCCAAAGCTTTAAACTATTATAGTCTACTTCACTAGATCTAGATTGCTAGTTTCATTCTTAAAGCATAAATGCAACCACAAGAATTGTAATAAATATTCTATATGAAAACACATTAGTGTTATAAAATACACCAAATATTACCAATGGAAATATTAAAGTAATCTTAATCATTATATAATTTACGTAATCAATATGTTCTTGTGAGCTTAAATTAAACATAATACTTTCTATAACGATAGAAAAGAGAATTTAACTTCACAAATATCAACCACAACCACTCTATTAGATAGCTTATCTAAATATTTATTTTTTTCCTTAATGTATGTGTAAACTTGATTTCACCAAACTTTGTAGCAAAATATTGCATTTCCACAATTATCTCTTATATGTTCCAATAAGCCTTTAATTTCCTCAAAATTATATTTATAGGTATTAATGAATCAACCTCCATCCATACTCTATTGAAATTTATAAATTTCCATAATTTTAACCCTTCTAGAACTACCCAAGCTTCAACTTCATTATTTACCTTAAATCCACTATTGAAACTATAATGAGATAAACTTTTTCCATTGTTATTTCTAATTATTCTTCCTCCTCCTACTGGTCCTAGATTTTCTTTAGATGCTCTATCAAAATTCAATTTAACAAACTCCACTTTTGGTAGTTTCCATTTTCTATTATTTACCTTCTTTTTATTTCTCCTATGCCCAAAGATTTCCCAATGCAATGGGAAAGGAATTCAAGTAATAAGATTCTAAATGAATTTTGGATCTTCATACCTCCACCTCTAATTTGGGTTGTGCGAAAGAAGAAGAATCTCAAAATTTTCTAAAACTAAAGCAAAATTGAAGCATATGTGTATCAACTATTGAAGACCTGTGTAAGTGTGAATTATTTAGTTTGTTGATCCCCAAGCACAAGAAAGGAGAAAAGAATGATAAAAGTACTACAATTACTTTTTGATGATGATGTGGAAGGTGATGATGAGTTGTACTTGGATTAATGGGTGTGTTGCATGTGGATTCCAAGATAACATGATGTGTAATGATGATGAATTAAGATATAATAATGATGTAGTACAAGAAGAATTGAAAGGATATTCAAACAAGACCGATTGGTATGTTCTGAGTGGTGTAGACAAGATATTTTTTTTCAAGAAGCAAAAGAGGTAAAATAGTAATGCTTTAGTTTTACTAGGGATATGTTTCAATTTCTTGAAGTCTCAAATATTTTTGTAAATAGTTTTTGGGGATCCTATACAAAAAACTAGCCTCTTTATTTATCCAATAAAAAAAATCAATAAACTTCTTATGATTTGATAGTTTTTTGATGAATATACATCCAAATTGTACAAAAAATTGTCACATATAATTTAATTATCTTCTTATAATATAAATTTGTTATAACTGTATAATTTAAATCACATGCAAACTCCATTAAGGGGTCCCATAAATAAGCCTATTTAAGGTTGTAAATAATTTAAATATCCTATTTTAACAAACAAAAAGACTAAAGGTGGGTTTCTTTAACCAAGCAATGCTCAAATTATAATATCATCAATAAGAACAATAATTACTAAATTATAATGAATAAACTCATGTGAAGGTTGTATCCAAACTATTCAAATAAGGTTTTGTACTTTTCATGATTTTCATATAATATAAGCAACAAAGGATACACCAATTATAATAGAGATTAGAGTGGTACAAATTATAATAATTTTTTTGTTGTTTTTCTTTTTTATTTTTGATACATAGGGGAGTTGGTTACAACCACACTATTTTTAGTAACTATCAAGTGTAGGGTTCAAACCATAGGGGCTGCTTCCAGTAAGCCTATTCCATCTCATTGTTGTTGATCCAGCGTGAGAGGGAGACCAATGGTTGCTTAAAATTTGTATTGTCATCATCAGTTTAGGAAACCACCTTAAACAAAAGGTAGTAAAAAATATTATCACGAGTACAAGTCTAGATATAATATTGTTATAGGAAACCAAAATGCAAATAGAAGACTTATAAGAATAAACATGAGGATATGGAAAAAATGAGAGATTCTTACTTAATCAACATAGGGGAAATTAGGGTGATTGACCACTATGTGTAATAACTAACTATTCCTAGCGATAGGGGTGGCCTCCATAAGAGGGATGTTGATGGTTTAGTTAAAAAATAAGAAAAAGAAGAAGAATTTGACTATAGTTAATTTCTATGGAGCACAAATAATCATATTACAAAGGGATAAATGAATAACCATCCAGATATTAAGAGACAACTACCCAAAGGACCAATTGATCATGGTGAAGATTTCAATGCAAATATTAGAATAGAGGAACAACAAGGAGGCAGATTTGTGTTGGAGGAAAAGGATAGGTGCTTCTCAATAATAACATGTCAAATGAACCTAATAGATATCACAACTATAGATAGCTCCATGACTTGGATAAATAGAATTAAGGTGAGAATAAAATCTTGCTTGGATGGTTTCTTCATGGAGGAGGAATCATACTTGTATACCAAGCATCAAAGTAGGGTCATGGATAATATTTCTTTAGACCATTTTCTAGTAAACATTACCATAGAAGAAGATAATCATAAAGTTGAAGGAATTTTTAAAATTGAGCTATGGTGGCTAAAAGATAAATATTTGGAGGACCACTTAAAGGAATTCTAGGAAGTAAGGAAACCAAGATATGGGAGAGATCAATCCAAACTCCACAAACAACTGAAATATATGATGAACCAACTACAGTGGTGGAGTAAACACAAGAAAGAACTCACTACAATCCAAAAGAATAAAATCAAAGATTAGAAGGAGAAGATTGCTAGGGATATAATACAAGGAACTATTACGGAAGATCTATTGCAATGTAACATAAATTCTTAGGAGAGAGGAAGTATTGGAGGAACAAGAGGAGATCTACTAGGGGTAAAGAGCTATAGTTACATGGTTAAAGTAGGGGGATCATAACATAACTTTATTCTATAAGAGAACAACAACTAGAAGATAAAAGAGTAGAATTATAGGCCTTGTAGATATGATAGGTTAGGTAAAAATAATGGAAGTGAAATGAAAACTATAACAAATTAGCACTTTTATACCTTATTCAATAACAATAAAAAATTGAATGCAACATGGTAGAAGATACTAGAGGTAATTATGCAATCCATTAAACCCAGACACAATAAATTATTAATTAAGGAAATTTATTTGAAATAAACATCGCGGATCATACAAAAAATACAAATAGGAAAGACCCTAGGACCAAATGGCTTCTCATTAAATTTTATCTAAAATTTTGGGAAATTGTGGCCCAAGCAGTGGTGCAGGCATTGGAGAAAATTAGATAGAGTAAGCAAATATTAAAATTCTTGAGTCATACTTTTATTACCTTAATTCCTAAGGTCCCACATAGAGATATAATTAGTAATTATTCACCCATTTCACTAAGTAATATAGTATACAAAATATTAAAAAAGCATATGGTGGGGAGTTTAAATCTAATTTCAAGTGAGCAAGGTGGTTTTATTGAAGGAAGATAAATTCTAGATGAAATAGTAGTGGCCCAAGAGGTGATACACACAATGTCCAAGTAGAAGGACATAGGTATATTTATTAAATTAGATCTTTTTAAAGCCTATGATAGAGTAGACTAGACCTTTATGCAAAGGATTTTAGAAAAATAGGCTTTGGAGAGGGGTGGAGAGATTAGGTAAAAGCATGTACATACACTACATCATTCTTAGTTATGGTAAATGGCAGTCCCTCTCCCATGTTCACAGTAATATGGAGGTTGAGGCAAGGGTATCCTCTTCTCCTTACCTTTTTATCCTATATTCAAAGGGTCTAGAGAGACTGCTAGAAATAATGGAACAATAGAGGAGGTTGAGGGGTCTAAAAATAGGCTCTCAAATTGAGGTAAATCACCTCCAATTTTTGGATGATACTACTCTTATTAGTCAATCCAATCATCTAGTAACAGTAAATATAAAAGATATTTTAGATAGGTATACTCAAGCTACTTGGTAAATTTTAAATGAAAAAAGTCGCAAATTGTCTTTTTCAATACAATGAAGAGGGTGAGAGTCAAAATTATACAAGTATTGAACTTCATGAAAACTCCTTTATCCATAGATTTTATAGGAGTACCTTTGTCTACAAAGAAACTAAATTTCAAGGAGTGGAAAGTGTTGATTAACAAATTCCAAGCTAAGTTGAGTAAATGGACACACAAATGGATAATCTTGGGAGGAAGGCTTACAATGATTAAATTTATGCTAAAAACCCTTATAGTTTATAGTTTTTCCATACTTCAAGATCCAAAGGGAATTTGAAAAGATATTGACAAACAAACAAGAAACTTTTTGTGATTAGAAGTAAGGGAAGAACAAAAATTAGCACTAGTTGGATGAGAGAAGATATGCCAATAAAAACAATATGGAGAGTTGGGCATAAGATCAACATCCTAAAATATTAGGGTAATAGCAGGGAAGCTATACTAGAGTTGGATTATAGTTTTTGGGGGCTTATGGAGTAAGCTACTATAAGCCAAATATTACCCATGAGTGGCTAAGGAGAAAATTCTGAGACTCATAATGGAAGGAGAGTGATCTATAGTATGGGGAACAATGAAACTGTGTCATGAGTTAGTAATACCATACCTATATTGGTAATTAGGGGATGGAAAGAATGCTCTCTTTTAGAAGGATTCATAGAATCAGTCCTAACCAATTATTTAAACATTCTCAAAGATGGAGAGTTAGAAAGTAGAGCTCTAGGAGGTAGGGTGGTTGAAAGCCTCTCACTATATGAAATCATGGAATCAACATGTGCCAAACTTACTACAATGAAAACATCCCATGGAATGGCTAGTGAGGGGGACAAAGGAACTAATTGAAAAACTGTGGAGATATCTTCAAAGATACCCAATTCAATATGGTTCCAAGAGGGATATACTTGGATGGAAAGAAAGCAAGTTGGGAATATATAAGTTAAAGCAAGTATACAATGTATTATGTGGATATGAGATTTCCCCAACAACACTTTTGTGGATATTTGTATGGCAAAAGGAAGGATAGCCAAAAATTAACATTTTCTCATGGTTGATTAACAATGAAAAGTGCTTGATATTTGATAATCTAAGAAATAAAGGCTTCTACAAGCCTTCCAAATATGTTCTATGTGGGAAGTTAGAGGATACATTGAATCACCTATTTTTTGGGTGTTCTTTTGCTAGATACATATGGATCAGTTGGTGGGAGAAGATGAGATAGTGTTGGGAAATCTTTGCAAATTGAGAAAGTTTTTATAAGAAATGGAAGTAGTGTAGTTTTAAGACTAAAATAATAAAAATGACATGGAAGTTGAGACTTAGATTCATATGGTGGTAGTTATGGCTAGAAAAAAATGCATGCATATTTAGATCAAAGCATAGAACAAGGGAGCAAGTATGGGAGAGGATTATTAGTAAGGTAATAAAAATATTGGCTATTAGATTATAGGAGAAAATAAACATAGAAATGGAGGAAGTGACTATCCTTAGGAACTTTGGAATAACTATAAAATAAAAAAATGGCTAGATGTGCAAGTGAGAATTCCCCAAGTGGCATAGAGTGGAGATTTCCTCCTAGAGAGTGGGTGAATGCTAACACAAATGGGGCTTCTACTAAAAACTCTAGAAAATTTGATTTTGTCCTTATAAGGAATTGTAAAGGACAACATGTGTATTGGAGAGTAGAAGGTTTGAGGGAGATAATAAATAATGAAGCATAAGGATAAGTGATCCTATCAACGTCAATGATAGCTATGAATCTTGACTTACATAGGCTATGGATAGAGATAAACTGTTAGATATGGGTTAGAATCTTGGATTCAATAAGACCCTTCTAGGTTTTAGGAATTGGGGAGAGAAGGAAGGTGGAATCATTTCAAAATATCTTAAAGGTTTTTCAAGATGTATTTATTAGCATATCAAACGAGAGAGAAATATGGTGGAAAATTATTTAGCAAAATAGGAAAAGAAGCTGAAGGAATGGTAATACATGGACTCTTAGATGGAAAATTATATAAGCTGGTGCTAAATAATCCAAGGGATACAATAGGTGGTATTTATGGATAGCATAATAGGTAGAGCAGATAGTGATTCTAATAAATATATCATAGTTAGACTAGTGAGCAATGGCCCTAAAGGAAACAAATGATAATTTATCCTAGTGTCAAGCTAGGTAAGCAAGTTTCTTGGCTTACTACCATAGGCTCTTGTGTCTTCATCTTTAGGCCACTATTTCTCTATTGTATGACATTACTACTAGTAGACTCAGAGTAACCAATATGGATGGCTTTAAAAAATAGAACACACATAGCCATAGGAATTTTATTGAGTATGACCAGATTAAGATAAATAAGCCTCCACCCCACAAAGAAATAGGTATGTCAAACATGATCAAGATGCCAAGAACGACTTCAAAATAGTATGAAGATAGATGGATGATCTACAAAATTCAAATGAACAAGGAAAATTGGAATTCAACTCAAGTGTTGTTGATGTGCATGGATAACTACATAATGGTGGCCTCAAGTGTTGTTTTCAATGAACCCACCTATATAATGTTTGTAGTGCTTCATGGGAAGTGGTTTAAACGAATGGTAGTCAACATCGATCTCATGGAAACCTCCATAATGTTTGATATATTATTTATATAAGGTATCGAGTTACTCCCATGGTAAGTTTGAAACCAATCAAAGGCCATATTAAGATAGACATTGATAATAAGGATATCATTTTTGCTAGGTGGATGGGTAATTTTCAAGCCATGAAGGATTGAAGGAGGTTATGTTTCTCTCTTATTTCTTGTTTGACTCATTTTACTTTATAATACAAATTCTATTAATATAATTTATTTTTTAATCTTTAAAAAAAATATATAAGAGTAGTTACAAAAGTTGGTCTCAAAAAAACTAATTCCACTGGTTTATATTAAGTTCAAAATTTAATAACATATTTATAAATAAGAAATCAAGTTTCATTAGCTACATTCTTAGAGAAAAAATAAATATTATGTAAATTAAAAATAAAAATATTGTTCATAAAAGATAGGTTGGTTGATAAAGGCTAAATGTTTGTAAGTGGAAGAAACATATAAACTAGTTGATAGTCCCGTGATGCTTGTTAATAAACTGTCCGTATATTTCATCATTTACTATTACTATTATAATAATAATTATTATAATAATAATAATATATAACTTACTGTAACACGCCCACACCTTATAACCATTCATGTTAACCTTTTTATACCACTAGAAACACATTAAAATATAGATAAACATCCAATCTGGTAAGGCCCCAAATTTAAACAACCTTGGACTGACTTATAACCATTCATGTTAACCTTTTTATACCACTAGAAACACATTAAAATATAGATAAACATTCAATCTGGTAAGGCCCCAAATTTAAACAACCTTGGGCTTCCGTCCTCTTAAGAGGTTTCGCCGAACCTGCAAATATATCTTGTTAATCTAAATGAAAATTAGACTAAAAAATTAATTAAAAATATTAAATCCCTATCCACTTTACCTTAATCTAACAAACTAAAAATTCTTACGCAACCAAAAGTTAAAAAATATTAATTTTTAAAGGATGACACTTTAGGCTCATAACATATACGGTAAGTACCTTAAACTCCATTATACAACCCTCCAAATGCTCAGGCCCTTTCAAATTGCTAATTAATAATAAGTGAGAACCCGACTTGCAAAAAACCTCGCAGCTTAATTTCCGGTCTTCCCATGTTTCCATGTGATCTGTTTACCATGTCAAGCAGCATGTAACTTTGTAGTAGTCGGCGAAATTTTGTTGTCTTAATTCTTGTTGCATATAATTTAATGTCTGAGTTGCAAGTATAAAAACATTGAAACATCTGCAATAAAAAGGTCCGATCGAGCGTGCAGAATGCAAGATAGTTTCTTATGCGAAGGGGATTGAGCGAGATGTGCATTTTGCGAGATGTGCAGTTTGCTAAACAAATTCTAATTTGAGAAGAAGAGGTTGTCAAGGGTGTTCATAACAACTTTGGAATTTGCAAGCCTATATTCGTTAAAAGAAAGTGTTCCATCGATGGGGAAAGGAGGGACAATGTTGCGAGAAAAAAAAATTGATTCCATCCGCAAGCGTGCAACAATGGAAGTATTTTCCAGCTCATCCGCTTCAAGAGGAGGGTATGAAGCAGATGATGAAGCCCAGACAGCGGTATGTAACCCTGCACTATCTGTATCTAATTGATTATATTTATATATATATTTTAAAATGTTCTGCATCCTATCTGTATCTAATGGAACCTGCACTATCGATATTTTATTTTATTTTTTTATGTTTTTTCAAGGACGTTACATTATAATGAAAACCCAATCGCAATGACTGTTTAATGGTCAGGCTTGAATGGCCTCACACACCGGAGGCTGACTCGCACCAGAGACTGACCACAAGTCTGAGTAGTCTCAAAATAGTTTCAAGTATCTATAGATGGGTACCTATAGATGGTCGGATTCTTCTAGACTCACAATGTTTTTGTTGAAACAGTGTAATAATATATTTTTAAGGTTTTATTAAAGAAACACAAATTTATATTAGTTGGGTGTTACAACGCACAATGCCCTCACATTGGTAGAGGGCTTACCCTCACATTGGTAGAGGGCTTACACCGGCGTCCAAGAGTGTTCTCACATGTCTGTGTTTTTTTTTTATTAAAAGAGTTAGTCACGGGAGTTGTTTTGGGAGTTGCTTCTATCATATTTATTCTGCTTTATTATTGTTGATACAGCGTGAAGGCGACCACAGGTAGCTCAAAATTCGTAGAGTTATCACTAATCTGACTCGCACAAAAAATTTAAATCAAACTAATACCTTTGCAAATAAACCACTCCAAATTTACTAAATTCAAATCCAAGCACCCACTGCTAGGCTTAGAATCCAACTTTTCATCTAAACCACTAGCCAAATGAATGGCCAGCGGTGAGACATGAATAGAATTTCATTTTACTTTCTTCCTTCGATAAGGCTATGGTTCTTGCTTGCATGTCTAGTTCGTAAATGTTATTTATGACTTTTAAGTTTTTAGAATTAGGTTTTCATATATTATATAACATTGTCATCCTCTTTACTATGACTTGACTATTCATAATCGTATTCTGTGTAGTTTTCATCGATTATCACCCAAAATTCACAGAAAAGATTCAGATATGACAACCAAGAGTGGCATGCGGGTCGTGTTGAAGTTGCTCGTGATACAAGCGTAAAAAGCTATTCAAACAATTGTAGAAGCCTTCGCAATTCAAACCAGATGCTAACTGTAGGTGACAATTTATTTTTCTTCCTTTTCTTGGTAAACTATAATACAAGCACCAACACCTTGTATACGTCTATGAAACATGATCGTCATACTACTATTCAGAATATTTGTTGTATTTTTTCACAGGAGGATGAGATGATAGCCGTGGAAGCACTGCTAGAGATCCGGCATATAGTCGACGATTATACTTACCCTACAATAATGCATTATAGGGATCATGGAATCCAAGGAAGGGCTGCAGACCATGAAGTCGAAAATAATGTCTCTACAGCAAGTGCAGACAAAGCAAGAGACAATGGAGAGGGAGAAGAAAAAACAAATAATGTTGAGTTAATAATCCTTAGTGATCATGAAAAGGAAGGAGAAGTGAGAGCTGACATTGAGATGGAGAATTGTGAATCTTCGCCTGAGAATGAGGTTGACAATAAAGATGATAATAGAGGGATGCCTCAAGAGGAAGAAGAATTGGGAGATGACATGCAGATGGAAAACCCTAAACCTGCAGCTGAAAATGAGCCTGGGAATGAGGAAGAGAATAGAGGGATGCCTGAAGAGGAAGGAGAATTGGGACCTGGCATGAAGATGAAAAATTCTGAACCTGCACCTGGGAATGAGGGTAAAAACAGAGGGATGCCTAGATATGCACATGGAAGAGGAAGAGGACAAGAACGACCAAGGAACAACCTATACAGAGGAGTCTGTTATTACAAGAGGACTGGGCGATGGGAGGCTAGTACATGGTATCGGTCTTTTTCTGTAAACCAGATCAGTTATATTCCAAATTTCAATGTGATTTTTTTCCTTTATGAAACATATTTTTTAACATATGATTTTCCTCACAGGGTGATGCAAATTGGACAGCAAAGATGTCTGGGTGAGTCTTTTGTTTTCTTCTTTTCCTTTTCTTCCTCTTTCAATTGCTAATGCCATCTATCAGGTTTTAATCCATACATATATATATCTGATAATTCAAGTTGCCATTTCTCCGTTGGACATTAATTTATATTAATAAATAGATTTGATTTTTATGAAAATCTTTTAGACAGGAACGGTGAATCTTTCCTATACTGACCTGAATAAGGTTTAAATTAGTTCATAGTAAAGGTTTGGGTGAATAATAATATTAGTTTAATAATTTAGATTTTTTAATTAAAAAAGAAAAATTAAATTTCTTATTTTATTAAACATATACTTCTGTAATATTACATTATAGTCACAATATTACATTATAAGGAAGACTGGTTTCAATGTAATCAAGTATTAAAAAAGTCTTTTAAGTGTAAAAATGAACTCCTCTCTTACAGTGTATTATTATTATAAGGTACCATAGCCTACTTTGAGTTACTTAAATTTTCTTGTTTTCAGCAACCAGCTCAAATCTTGAAAGAAGGACAGATAGTATATATATACACATTTTAGAAACTAAATTTATTATATGACGGAAAACATTATATTATTTTGTTTTTTTTGTTTGTTTTGCAGGTCAGTACTTCATCCCGGAAGCTGCTGCAAGGTAATTTATTTGACAAAACTTTACATCCTTATGTGCACACACTAATGTAGATTTTATTTATAAAGTAAACTGTTGTGTACAGAATTTCAGACAAAGCACAGCTTATTCTACGAAATGAAGAATTGAGAAAGCTGAATTATTCTGAGGAAGACTACGATCATGAATACATTGAAAGGGTAAGATAAAAAACACTCTTTCCTCAAATTGAATTTAGTCTTCTAGGTGCTTTGTATGCTAACCTTTCTTATAATTCTTATAGTTAAATTTTGTTTTCTAATATTAAGTTTTTACACTTTTTATTAAGAAATATGCGCATATACATATTAATTTTTTTCTCTCTAATGTTCTCTCTGAAATCTGCTAATTATTCTTGACACTAGAAATATTTAGTAATTGGTTATTTAGTTTTTAATTATAAATACAATTAATATTAAATTCTGATATATGTTAAAAAAAAACTACTTAATTCTTAAACTAATTACATTATATATATGTTTTGTTTCTTTTCTATTTTACAGTGTAAAAGATTACTAATACCAGATTTAATCCAACATCTGCGCAAACAATCAAAAAAGTATTCAGAGGGTTGCACTGAAGGTTTAACAGAGAGAGCTAAGAATGAGCTTCTTACAAAGATAAATGAGGCCAAAAAGCTGAGACCAATTCCTCGACGTACAGGGTAACCCTGCAGCGAAAGATGATAACGAAAAGGATCAGAGATGGATGTATAATCTGATTGATTATTTAAGATTATATTTATAATATCTGTAAATATATTTATTAAAGAAAAATTGTAAGTTTATACATATAAATATGTATATATATTCAATAGTAATTTGAATCTGCATCTTCGTCAGTCTAATATTTTTATAAATATTTTTTTTAAATCTTTATAAAGCATCAAGTCAATGGGTTGTTAGCCGTGGTGGAAAATGCACTCTAGAATTCTTGGATTTTAATTTGTGCTATAAAGTGGTTTGTGTGCACTTCTTTATAATGTAGTTGACAACATGTATTTTAATTAGTTAAAATAATTTTTATATATAACGTGTTTTTAGATATATAATTAAAATTGGAATAATTTATTATATTTATATAATATTTAATTTGAAAATTTATTTAATAAATTATATGATTGATATATAAAAACATTTGTTTACTTGCTTTTAGTTATTTATATTTGTAATAGTAAAGTTTTTTTTTTTTAAGTTTGTGGAAAACATATGAGAATGATGTTGGGTAAGACTCAAGGAGGCAGGGGTATCTCTTCTGCCAAAAACACCAAGGCCTGCACCTGGCCTACCACTTTTGACACACTCGAGGAGCATGTCTGAACCAACACAAAACAAGAACACACGAACACAAACAACAAAACACACACACACAAAAAGAATACAAAAAAAACACGAACCACACAAAACAAACACACAAACAACATAACAAAACACAATTAAAAAAACACAGAAAAAAATAAAATAAAATAAAACAAAATGATAAAAGAAAAAAAACAACAGCAAAACAAAAACAACAAAAAAAAAACAAATACACCACAAGCCAAAAAACCACAAAAACATAGAAAAGACCACAAAAACAACAAAACAAAACAAATCCAAAACAAATACAACAAAATGAATCAAAAACACCACAAACAAAATCAGGAAAAACAAATACAATAAAAACTATGCCAAATGAGCTAATGACAAATCAAACAAAAAATGGTAACACTAAAAATAAACCAAAGCTTAACAAAGTACCAAAAATTTCAGAAATTGCTTAGCAAAATAGCCAAAGCTTCTAGCATTACCATAAAGAGATTGACTATAAACCTTAGGATTATGGCATCCTTATTCTTTTATTTGTATCTTGCTTCATTCCATTTGGAACTATAGGCTAGTTACTCGGAGCCACGACACTAATATTGAAATTTGTATGGTCATTTTGAGGATCCATTTTGTTTGTAGTTTGAATCTGTCCTTTTGTTTTGCACTTGGGTTGGTTTTCTACATTGTGGATTTTTTTTTCTATACTGTTATTTCTTAGCATCAAGGCAAACTCTTTTAATGTTTTTTCATCATGCAATCCTTCCTGTTCCCTCTCATCATCAAACTATGTTTCCATTTAACCATCATAATCATCTACTTGCTTATCCGTGGAGAGAATTTCAAAGGTGTTAGGTGAAATTACTATTTTCTCTGTTGTTGCTATTTTTTTCTTTGTGTTTTTTTTTTTGTTTAGGGATTTGAAACCCTGTCAAATCCCCATCCTTTTTCTCTTTGTTAGGGACCTTATATGGACAATTTTTTGACTAAATGACCATATTCATGACAAATTTTGCATCTAAATGGAATATTTTCATAATATACTATTTGTTCCCATATTTCTTTCCCATATTACAGTAAAGTTTATTTTTAAATTAATGATATGATAATTAAAACAAAATTAACAATAGTTATTAGCAATGATCTATTGTTTTAAAAAGTATAATTTTAAAAACTTTAAAAATTAAAATTAAAAAATATTTTATTTGCAATTTTTTTTATTATTGTTATTTAAAAAATATTGGTTTAATAATACTATATTTTAAATATTTTAAAAATATAATAATAATGTTTTTGTCATTTAAATTGTAATTCTTATGATATTTTGCTTAGGCAATGTTTTGTTAATTAAATTTTAATATTTATTAAAAATAATTTAAAACATTACAACGTATACATACACCATTCTCCTTTATAGTTAAAGCTTGGATCTTTTATCTATAGTACCCAAACCCTCACTACTCAACCCATTCCAAGCCTTAACTCCCAAAGTTGAACAAAAGTGATGGTGTTATAAGCCATGCAATATCTAACATTTATCAAAGTTTATTTTGTAATATCCCTCTTAAGATAGTAAGGTTGTTCAATTACTTATTTTCTAAAGTGTCTTGTGTGTTTATACACCGGATACTATACTATACTATCACATGTTTCTTGTGCTTAACTTCTCCTTTCTTGTAAAGTAATTTGATTTGATTTTTTTTCATAGTAAACAAATGAGTTTTCTTGAGTTATATTTTCTATATTAATTTATTTTTAAAATTTATATTTTTCCATCTTCTTATTTCAATTACAAAATGTTATGAACTTAATCATTTTAGGTGATAATAATTTTTATATGTGAAATTTCATCCATGATAACATTTATAGAGTAACGGACTATAATAATCTCACATTGATCCTAATTTATGAGTGCTTTGCAAACCTCATCACCTATCAAATCCTTTATCTATAGGATAACAAGTTCATAAGCATAAATTCTACCTTTCTTTTTTGAACTGGTCCAGAATCAAATCACATTACCTCTGATAGTATTTCAAAATAAAAAGTTTATATATATATATATATATATATATATATATATATATATTTTGATGGAGGGGTTTTTTACAAAGCTAAACTAGGAATTCAAAAGGGATCACCAAAAGGAACACAGACCAATAGGTTGGAAACTAGAACAATAAAAAAATAAACAAAGGAAAGCACTCCTAGTGCACCCTCCCAATATCAAAATTCATTTTTGACATCATCTGAAATATTTTTTGGGGTCGAATTTGGTGGGTCCCCTTCAATATTTGCTTTTTTAGATCATCCAAAACTACGAGACTTGTTAATATTTTCTTCCTTCTCAAGTTTCCTCAATGAGTGATGCCTTAATTCGAACCCTGAACTATCGCACTCTTGCTTGAAAAAACTAGGGATTTTGGACTTAGGTTCAGGGGACACAAAGTCAGGATCATCCTCCTCATTGAGCTCCTCAATGGCAATGGTGATGCAGCTAGGGCTTCCCAAAGGATGTTTAGGTTGGTTATTGGGGACTATGACTCTTTGAGTGTATTCTTATAGGCTATGCTTATAAAGTATTAGGAGTAGGCCCTGGTGGGATGGGCGAGAAGACTTCTATTTTTGGAATCTTTCAATGGATAGTTCTATGGAATAGAACAAGCATTCAGCGATGTTTACACGCTTAACATATTTAAGGTGGTTAAGAAATACTAAATAGAAACTGCACAATGGGAGGTTAATGTTATCAATTGTAATATATTACAAAATAGATGTCATCACTCTATCTCATGAGGAGGGGAGGGATGCCCTAACTATGCTACCATTTTATTAAACTAAATTCTTACCTTTATCCATGAAGAATTCAATTTTTGCTGTGAAGTTGTGCTTGTCTCTATGAATGATGGACTCATCAGCAAGAAATACGATCACATTAGTCAAAAAATTAATACTGATTACAAACTTCAAGCCTCGAATAATGACACTCCCATTATCCCATGAATTGAAAATATAATTAGAAACTTCTTAATCAAAGCCACAAAATTTATTTAGAAATGGGATAAAACCCTGAGATCCAAGAATATCTTCACTCATAGAGTCCAATTGGAGAGTTTTTGGCTCAAGGAGAGCCATGGTAGAGTCATAGAACTTGGGCCAGGGATAGGGGAATAAGAGGGAATAATGTGATGAAACATACCAATCATTATATTTATAGCCACCACATGAGCATAAGAGTTTGATGCAAGAAAAATTCATTGACCACTGTACACTTTGATTGGTGGGTAAAGTTGAATCATGATCCCTGGTGCAATGGATGTTTTCCATTTGGGAAAGGTTCCAACTATGAAATTCATCATTTACATCAATGCAAATAGGAAAAATGATGCCTTGGAATTAAAATATGAAAAGGGTGTTAGCATTTGGGTGGTCACCAAAAATAGTGTGTCTAGCAAAACTAAGGAGGAGGTATATGGCTTGAATGGAATTGGTGAAGGGGTGACAACACCGGGTTATAAGGCAAAAATGAAAGGACATGTGAAGGGCAAGTAGGTTGCATGGATGCTAAGGTAGAGGTAGGGGAGCCTAATCATGGTAAAAAAGCAGGATCCAAGTAACAATGATGGATAATATTATAAAGTTGTTCTTGGAAACAAAAATCCACAATGAATCAAGGGTTAAGCATGTGATATAACTAATGCGATAATCCTTCCTAGGAAGTGAGAGCCACATCAAGTCATAGGTGAATCAATCAGCCTAGTTAACCATTAGGATATTTTTAGTTGTCATGAGGGTAATCATGAAAAATAGCATCAAAGAGGGGCTGAGGTATTTCATTATTCTAGATTGTTAAATTTTCCATGCTAGGTCCCAGGTTGACCAAATAATTAGCAGTTCTTTTAGATTCTTTGTAAATATGTTGAATTTTGGATTGATAAAGTTTATGAAGAAGTCTCTTGACTTCTAATATTATGTTGTTGATCTTCCATGTAGGAGGTTTATCTTTTTTGATACAGTTGACTACATTCAAAGAATCTTCTTCGGAAATGATACTATAGTGGAGGCTTTCCATAATTACTAATCCACATAGAAGAGCTTCAATTCATTAACATGGTTTTTTTGAGTGCCAAAGTTTTTATTATATGCAATGATGATTATATAATTATGATCATGAATGACACCCCTTCCTCTAGCTCTACTAGGGTTACCTCTAGATGATCCATAAAAGTTAAGTTTGAGCCAGCCAATAGGAGGGCTCCACTTAACATTGGCTTTGATGTTAGCTTGGTATAAGTACATAATAATGTGAGAAATCAATTTAAGAGAAGCAGTAATGGAGGTATCAATTCTAGGGTTGGGGGCCTTGACACAAGATATGAGTTGAGCATTCTCAATGGCGAGACAAAAAACTTTATTGCCAATAGATATGAGATCTTTGGATAGATTGGAAAAGGCTTTATTATTGTGCTCAAGTCAAAATTACCACAGGAAATTATGAAAGCACATAGTCCATAGGGATTTGAGTCTAGGATTCTGAAAAGGATTGGTCTATTGGGTGATATACCATATTTTCATGATGTGTCATAGGTACATTTTATCATGATATTTCATAAAATCCTTTTTATTTATTTTTTTCTATAACTAGGGTAGTTTTATTTTAAATGGCTTCATTAACCTATCATCTATGAATGAAATTGGTACAAATTAATTTTATTTCTAATGTAAACTTGAATACCATTGAATCACTAATTTAATATTCTCATTTATTTTTAACCCTACATTAAAGTAAGAATTATAATAGTGATATCTCCTTCCGTAGATTGAGATTATGGTTACCTTATCAAACTATTAAAAAAAATCCTAACCCAAATTAAAAAGCCTCCAAAATCTAAGCATGGTATAACCAAATAGTCTATCATATGTGAGACAATAATGAAGAAGATCAATAAGAGTTTCACATGGATGAGATTATTAGGTAAAACTAACTCTAGAATTTATATTCTAATACAATAAAAAAGGTGCTTTTACCATTAATATTTTTAGGTGAAAATTCTTTATCATTTATAAAATAGGTTTGGGAAATAATACAACAAAAAAAGAATCATATATGAGAGAATGAAAAGTAATGAGATTGTTTTCTCTCTTGTATTTTATATGAACCATGACCCTTCTCCCTCTTCCAAGTTACATATCACTCAAATTTTATTTTAATAATATATTATAATTTTTTTATTGTGTGGAAGAGGGGTTTTGGAAGGATACCAAAACCTTTTACAAGGGGATATTAAGGGTATCCAAACCTTTAACAACAATAGAAATCAAAAGGATATTCCTAAGAAAAGCAAGGATGAGGATGCAAAGGAAAATCAAAGAGATCTAACAACACAAACAAGAGACCAACCTCCAAGAGAACGGACAAGAGCTCTAAAAAACCTTCAATAAAAAAACTTAAAAAGAAGCACAAATCTTGAGGAGAGATTTAGAACTTGACCAACCAACCAAGTGCCAAAGATAATATATTAAAGAATATAGATTTCTTCTTCCATCCTACTATAGGAAAAAACAAGTTATCCACATTTGTGTTGTGTTTCCTTTTATTTGAGTTTCTCTTTCCCCAATTTGGTAAGCTTCTTTGTAATATTTTTAGTATTTTTATCCTATTTAAAGGTTTGGGTGGTGTATCGAGCTCTTATTTGCCATTGAAATTTGTCCTATGATGATGAAATAAATAATCTAAAGGAAGGAATATCCTATGATCCATGTAAGTCAAATATCTACTACATTTAAGATATTCTGCATAGGTATTATCCCTACATATTGGACATGTTGCGTTTCTATTTTTCATACATATTGATAGGTTTCCATAAGCAAGAAATTCATGGATAACCAACATCATTATTGATCTCATATTGAATGTAGTATTGGAAAATTCATCATATATACGTGCTCCTTTAGTCCATAGTTCATGCAACTCATCAACCAATGGTTGTAGATAATTATCAATATCATTGCCTGGTTGCTTGGGATTAGGTATTAACAAGGTGAGAATTGAATTTTTCCTCTTCATATACATCCATGGTAGGAGGTTGTAAGTGATCAACACAATGAGCCAAAAAATGTAAGCAGTACTAAAGTTAGCAAAAGGGTTAAACCTATCTATTGCCATTGCAAGTCGTACACTACGTGGATCATAAATGGAATATTTAAACTTAACATCTATATTTTTACACACCAGGGAGTTGATTGAATATCACATATTGCCATCTAAACTCCTATGTTGAGAATACCACCTGATATTCTCTGTAACCTTTGTAGAGCTACAGGAAGAAAGCAACTCACTTCAATCACATCTAAAAATATTGAAATAAAAAAATACAACAAAGCTAATGATTAATACAATCCTCTACCTATACATTCTCTTCAGCTTTGGTATAACGGAAAGTGAATGAGGGTTAAATTTCCATCAAGATGCACCAAATTTTGGGAAATCTTACTTCTTTTCATGATATTTCCAATATAAAATATAGTCATTGATGCATACGTGTATCATTACATAATCTAATCCTAATGGCCTCATAATTTCTTCATCACATATGTGGAGTCTAGAATTGTATTGTTGATTGGGAGCATATATTTTAGCAACTCTAGTAAGTCACCAAATATTTTGTCTGACCAACCATATTTTTCTTTGAAATTATATAATTTAGCTATTACCAATAACTTTGTGTACTTTGTGCAACCTAGGTATAATAGAAATTTGGCATCTTTGAGCAACCTATGATATTTGTCAATAGAAACTGCTCCATAAGATAATCAAAATACAACATGATCATGATCTCATTGTTCTTGTCCACTCTTTGAGCAATTGTCATTGAACAATTCGTATGCATAATTGAACATTCTAATGATGTCATCTTGTACATCTTTGGTAATTAGACCCTCATCAGTGACAGAGCACATGTTCAGTGTAATTTATCAAAACTAGAGGGTTTTTCTCCATGCAAAAAAAATTGCATATGTCTTTTCAATCCCATGCCAAATTAGGTGGTCATGAACCTCCTTAAAACATGGGTTTCTATATTTGAGAAATTTTGACATGGAGATCTAGTTCTTTCAGGGTTCATTGAATTATTTCTTAAAAAATCTAGGAATTGGTGAACCCCACGATAATAGTCCTCATTATTTCTACATAAAAAATCCCCCAAAAATAAGAAAGTATAGTTATACAGGTAGATATGGTCAAAAACACAAATTTTCTTCATTAATAGAAATAACATAGTTAAAATACATGGCTACTCCTAGCCAATTTTTGTCCATGATACTTGATGGACATAAAATATTGATCCAATTTACTTTGCTATATTTGGTGCTCTGAGTCTTGAGGATGATCCAACTATTAAAAGTAAAGACAATAATATTCTTGTCCAAGCACAACCTACACAAAATAGAAAGTGGTTTAGAGGGAGAAATGGGAGAGATCAGGGTTTCAAATATTACTCTCTGTTGGAGCTATAATTTCTTAGTTTTCATTCAAAACCACCTATTCTATCCTAGATATCTAGTAGTTTATCATATGCAATGATGCATAGGCTTCTTCTATTTTGTATACCAAGGACTAAACTACCTGTGAAAGTTTTATATTTAAAAACTCTATAATGCATGGTTATCTTTACCATATTCTATCAATCCCACATGTTAAAGAGTCATTGGATGTTCTAAATATCAATGCAATAAATGGGTTTATAGTATTTACAACTAAAACATATGAAAGCACAAGGATACGAAAAGAAAACCGAAATGCCAAGTGCGATGTATGCAAAAGCAAAACGTAACGCTAAGTCCTACAAATTGAAATGCATGAAAGAAGAGAGACATAAATAAATTGAAACAAGATAGAAAGCAAATTTCGAGTACAACCCTTTTTATTAATTTTCTTTAAAATCAGGTTACAACACGTCTCCTCCCTTTTCGGGGGCTAGGAGCATTAAGTAGGGCTCTATTACACCACGAATTGGTACGCTTTCTTCCGCATGCCCACATGTAAAGTGGGCGGGCCAAATGTCACCACCGCTTGCATGAACATGTCTTTTATTCTTTACTTCTCCTCCAGTGTCGAGATCCTATGTTCAGAGAAACATAAAAGGATTAGTAGCACCTGCGGATGAAGTAAAACATGCGATCCCCAAAGCCTATGATTAGTGCATGTGTAAAATAAATAAAACGATAACTAAAACATATCAGAATGAGATGAAAAATTGACAGAGGCATGAGAACATTACCAAGAAGGCACTGTAAAAGGAACAGTCAGAAATTCACCATGGATTTCTAATCACTCTGGGGTGGGACGATTAGACCTACAACAAAATGTCAGAAAGCACCCTTCTAAATGTCCCATCTAGGAGGCTCCAAATCACCAACAAAGTTGAGGGTTAGGTAAAACGGGATATTTTGGAAAGACCCAGAAGGTCAGATTTTTCCAATTCAGCTTTTATCACCCAAAATCTGATGATGCTCCCTGCATGTTAGTGAAAGCGAGAAATAACAAAAGCATGATCAAAACTGCTCAGAATAACATGAAATTTGAATGAAAGCTTATTTGAAAAACCTAGAAACAAATGCAAGAGAAACATAAGTGAAATCTACTACAAATTTCTAATCTCTCTGGGGTGGGGCGATTAGGACTGTAGTAGTGTGGGGGGCTCTCGGGGGTAGGACGCCCATCGTTTGGGGCTCGGTTTCGGCACCAATCCACTTGGGATGGGTCCAAAACCTCTTGTGGGGTATTTTTGGAAAATTTGGGTGGGATACTATGGCCAAATTTTAGGTTTTTGGGTCCGAATTGTGCTTCCAATAATCACCCAATAACCTCCCTTCCAAAAGAGAGATCAAGGATGTGAAAGGCACAAACAAAAGGGTGAGGACATAAATTAGTAGCACTCTGTTGCTCCAAATGATCCTAACCTATTCCTATTTTGGAGTGAGAAGACTCACCATTTTATAGACTTGAGGGTCTCTGTGAATGAGCATTCAGAGGCACCACTTGGCGATCATGCCTTCTTAGGGGAGAGAAGATTCCTCCCTGATTAAGGACTCCATGACTGCCTATTTGAGCTCAAAAATTCTTACTCACACTCCCATGCAATGAAGGAGGAGTTAAGTGGCAGATATTAACTACCATTTTTCAAGTTTTGACCTTTTGCCAGTCAAACCTGCTATTTGCCCCACCCAGGGGTGAGTGCTGCTAATCGTCCCTGGGTGGAACAGATAAGGAGTAAAGTACCTGAAAGGTGCTAAATTGACCTCTGACCTTCAAAAACTACTATGAGAGTGGTTAGGTCCACTGTTTAACCTCTAGGGACTGCCTTGGGGGTTGTGTATGTTAGTGCGACCAATGTTTGTAGCCACATAATTAGATTAATGTTGTTTTAGTGTCTACAGATGCCCCTTTTTGGGATGCGCTATGCGTGGCACACTGCTGAGCAAAAATAGATAACCAAAGAACTAATGATTAGGGTTTCTCAGTAACCTAACCAACTTTTGATGCCCCAAGTATGGAAAGGGGCATGCATTCTTGAATCCTTTGAACAAGACTGTAACCTAACCTAATCCTTTGCATGTGGTAATTTTGTTTTGGTATTTTATTTTTGTATTTTTTGATGGTGATGTAAGAAATAAAATGTACCAGTTATTTTAAAATGTAGTTAAGGTTTTCTAGATTCAGATGTTTTAACTAACTAGCCAAGACTGTACATATATCTCACAAGATTTTTGAACAAGGTACGAATTAGACTTGAGTTTGACCAAGTTATTTCACATCCCTGTGTGTGCAATTGAGTTAGTTCATGTGGTATTTGTTAGGATACCGCCAGTGACAAATAGGATGTCAACCAAACCTATACTGAGGATCACCTAATTAGCTCCACTAAATCCATTGTTGTATTTAGTAAGATTAATCCACAAGACAAACTAAGGTACCATAAGCTAGCTCATCCACATTCAAACATTGGTTTGCTCACATGCAAAGCTAATGTGATAGACATATCGTCATGCGTTTAGGATACTGCCATTGCCAGGTAGGCTATCCACCCAACCCGTAATAAGGATCACCTAGATGGTTTTTTGAATGCTGAGAATTCTAAGGATTCAAGCTCAGGCAGCTTTTGGTTGCTCAACTTGTTGGGATACTTGCTCTCATACATAGTGATGAAAATCACAGTTTATTTTTCTCTTTTGCATTTCTTTTTTTGTGTGCAAGGGATTTGAATAGTGGTGATAACCACTGTTATTTGATTTTGCATTTTTTTGCAAAGTTGAGCTTGTAGGTTTTTGGCTTGTGAATGGCATTGATCCTTTTGGTCTTGGGGATGACTACCCATCCTATTCAAGGATGTGTAGTACGAATCCTTACAAATTTTGGAACCAAAGGTGAATGGGGATGTTATTATGTATGGCATTGATCTCTTAGGCCTTGGGGATGACTACCCATCCTTGTCATGGGCATGTAGTATGAATCCTTACGACTTTGGGGACCAACAGTGGTTGGGATTTGTGTTAGTGGTGAAGACCACTATTTATTATGTGAAATTGGATGTGGAAGAGCTTGTCCTTTTGTCAATTCTTAGCATTATTTAACCATTCACACAGGGGGATGAACAGGCTAACCTTTCACCTATGGTACCCTAGACTGCTTTGTAGTTTTC
Source organism: Wollemia nobilis (assembly GCA_028583015.1). Lineage (NCBI taxonomy): Eukaryota > Viridiplantae > Streptophyta > Pinopsida > Araucariales > Araucariaceae > Wollemia > Wollemia nobilis. The sequence continues at coordinate 2,569,897 of JAQPPZ010017072.1, forward strand.
ATCTTTCGTTCACACAACTTGGGAATTTTTATGTGTGTTAACTTGTGTTGGGATGCTACATAACGAGGTGTGATCCAAGTAAAACTCTCCCTTTGTAAAAATCTGTCCGAATTTGTAAGTTTTTTGCTAGAAATTTAAAGACAGTTGAATGACAAAAACCCTAAATACATTAGGAGACAACTGACTATGCTAAAAAAATGTGGATGGTGTTATTCTGAAAAAATGAATTGAATGTGGAAAATGATGGAATTGCCTAGAAATTATAGTCTATGGTGCTTGTGACATGTGTGACCAGCAAATATGCAATGTATGCGATGCCTAATGCAGTTTATTATATTTTTGTATTTTGATTTTTACGAGTATGCATGGAATTGAGATGCAATTTTTTTTGTGATTTTTGATTATCTTCTATTTTTGTTTGTTTTTTTAATATTTGTTTTTGACCAAGCAATTGTGGGAACCCTTGGAGCTTTTGGTTTGACCAAAGAGTTTATGGATACCTTTGGGGCGTTTTAGGTTGACCAAGCGATTGTGGGAATCCTTGGAGCTTTTTAGGTTTGACCAAGCGATTGTGGGAATCCTTGGAGCTTTTGGGGTGACCAAAGGGTTTATAGATACCTTTGGGGCATTTTAGGTTGACCAAGTGATTGAGGGAATCCTTGGAGCTTTTGGTTTGACCAAAGAGACCTTTTGGGGAATTTTAGGTTGACCAAGTGATTGTGGGAATCTTTGGAGCTTTTGGGGTGACCAAAGGGTTTATAGATACCTTTGGGGCATTTTAGGTTGACCAAGCGATTGAGGGAATCCTTGGAGCTTTTGGTTTGACCAAAGGGTTTATGGATACCTTTTTGGGCATTTTAAGTTGACCAAGTGATTGTGGGAATCCTTGGAGCTTTTGGGGTGGGCTATGGATCTCTAAATGTGGAATGGCCTCAAATGACTGATGTTCAAGGGTTCTAGTTCCTTGATTCCTTCAAGAGAGGTGAGCCAATATGTTCTAGGTCCTATTTTACTGTCAATTACATAAGTACCTAACTAGTTTACCATGAATTTGTCCCTTAGATGGGGCGGTAAGTTAGAATTTTTTTGGTTCTCTTTTAAGACCAAGTCACCAACTCGAAAGTCCCTTAGGTGAAATTTCATGTTGTATGCTTTCCTAAGTCGCTCTTGATAGATACGTAAATGCTAGAGAGCATTGACGTGTCATTCGTCGAGCAACATAAGTTGGTCTAACCGGGCCTGTCGTGCAGTGTCATCATCGATGAAATCTTGCATTGATATGCATAGGGAAGGTATCTCCAACTCGAGAGGCATGACTGGCTCAGAGCCATACAATAGCAAAAATGGAGTTGCCCTAGTGGGCATCCAAATGCTAGTGTGATAAGCCCACAAGGAAAGCAAGATTTGAATGTGCCAATCCTTATGACTATCTATGACTGTCTTTTTGAGGATGGTGACTAGCATTTTGCTTGGCACCTCTACTTTCCCATTTGCCTACGGATAATAGGGTGTCAAAAAACTGTGCTGAATTTTGTACTTTATGGTCAAAGAACACACATATTTGTTCTTGAATGACGTCCCATTATCCGACATTATCTTGGATGGAATACCAAAATGACATATGATGTGATGTAAAATGAACTCTAAAATGTGGGTTCCAGTCGTAGAGGTAAGTGAAATTGCTTCCACCCACTTGGTGAAGTACTCTGTGGCCGTTATGGTAAACGTGTGATAGCCTAACGATGTAGGGGAGATCTTTTCGATTAGGTCTAAACCCCACTACGAGAATGACTAAGCCGATTGGATCAGTTGCAAGGCCTGAGAAGGTACGTGTGTCAAATTAGCATGGTGTTGACACTTCATGCACTTCTTTACATAGATGCAACAATCTCTTTCTAAATCTGGCTAGTAATAGCCCATGCAAAGAATGCACTTTGTGATGGCCATACCGCTAAAGTGGCCACCGCATGTACCATTGTGTGCTTGGGTTATCGCCCAAGTGGACTTCTGTTGTTCCAAGCAACGAAGGAGGATTCCTTCGTAGTTGCGATGGTAAAAAATGTCTCCTAGCAAGACATGTTTTGTCGCTTTCTATTTGAATGATATTTTTGTGGCATGTGAAAATCCAAGTGGAAGGTTGCCTAGCTTGAGGTAATCTTGTATGGGTGTATACCAATCTTGCTGATTGAAAACCTCGATAGTATGAAAAACCAATCCCTCTTGAAGTTCATACCTAGCAAAAGCTAAGTAGGAAAGAACTTGTAATAATAGTGTTGTGTTGCTATTAAGGGGAGTAAGGAAGAACAAGGACCCCCAGTTGGCATGATTAAAAAAATCATGGATTCGAGAGAACTTGTTCGGGTATGGTTCAATCTAGATCAGGTGGATTCTTGGCATTAAGTCAGATCTTGCACACTGCATCACGGATTGCGATCATGTTTTGAATTGAATGGTTGTCATATCACCAAAAATGTCTTATAGGATTAGTGACCCCAAGGAGGCCATAGTGTTCACAAAATGATTCGATGATCGAGGGAGTGCCTCGATGTTGTACCATTCAATATTTTCTAAGAATTTATCCATAAGGGCTTATAGGCCTGTAGAACTGGGCATTTACATTGGAATACCCCTTTCACTTGGTTAACGATTAACAATGAATCACCAAAGATATTCAAGTGTTTGATGTTCATGGTGATGGTTGTCTGAAGACCTATGAGCAAGGCTTTATATTCGGCATTATTATTGGTGTATGGGAAATCAAGTTTAAATGATAGATGCATTGGAGCCCCTTGTGGTGTGAAGAATATGATTCCCATGCCACCCCCTTGCTCACATTTAGAACCATAAAAAAATAGGGTTATGTCAGCCTGTGACTCAGGCTCATCAGAATTTGGAAATTCTGAGACATGGAAGACCCCATCATCGAGTAGCTCTATTGCCAGAGGCTAATCATCTTCAAGAGGATCCTCTGCTAGTTGATCTATGATGAATTGACCTTTGATGGAATTTTTTCCAATTAATTCGATGTCAAACTCCATCAACAACATGATCCATTTCACCATGCGACTACTATGATAAGTACGACTCATCATGTATCACAATGGATTCTCCTTAGACACAACATACATCATGTTTCTCAGCATGTAATGGCATAGATTTTTGGTAGCAAACACCACTGCCAAGCGAGCTTCTCAACGTATGCATAGTTAAGTTCATAACTAACCAGGGTGCGGCTAAGATAGTAAGTAGCCTATTCTTTGTGTAGTTTATTTTTCTAGGCTAGCATGGCACCCAGTGCCACCTCAATAGCTGAGATGTATAAGTAGAATGACACTCCTGGTCTAGGTGGTGCCAATACTAGCAGTGAAGCCAAGTATTATTTAATGTTGTCGAAGGTTGACTGTCACTCGTCATCCCAATGAAATGCTACCCCCTTGTGCAATAATTTATTCATGGGTCAACACTTGTCAGATAGCTACGCTATGAAGCGCTTGATTGATGTGATCTTCCCCTGTAGGATTCTGAGCTACTTGATGGTAGTTGGGGGAAGAATTTCAAGGATTACCTTGACTTTATTTGGATCTACCTCGATTCCTCATTTTTAGATTATGAAACCCAAGAGTTTCCTAGATGTGATGCCAAATACGCACTTCTTGTGTTTTAGTCTAACTTTGTGTTCGATGAGGCGATCGAGGATCTTGCTTAGGTCATCGAGATGATATGGGCGCAAAAGATATTTGGCCAAAGTTGTATGCATGTGATCATGGAATATGTATGTCATGGCACATTGGTAGGTGACGCCAACATTTTTAATGTCAAAGGGCATGACCTTATAAAAAAATGTCCCCCAAGGCGTTGTGAATGTCATTTTTAGTTGGTCCTCAAGATTGATACGAATCTGATTGTATCTCGAGAAACCATCCATGAGGGAAAGCATTTTGTGACCTGTTGTGGCGTCTACCAATGCTTCGATTCTAGGAAAGAGGAAATCGTCCTTGGGACTTGCTTTTTTTAGATCTTGAAAATTAGTGCATATGCGAATCCTCCCATCAGGCTTCTTGATGGGTACCATGTTGGATAGCCATGGTGGGTAATCCTCGCAGATGACAAATTATTTATCCAACAGCTTTTGTAGCTCATATTTGACTATTAAGGCTACTATTGGGTGCATCTTACATAGTTTTTGCTTGACTGGCTTGACTGTCGGATCAAGTGTTAGATTATGCGTGACTAGCTACGGGTCTAGCCCCGACATGTATTTTTAGGACCATGCAAAAACCTCCTTATTCTCTTTGAGAAGGGTAATTTAGTTGTCTTGCTCTTTGGGGGATAGAATTACCCCCAACTTGATTATATGTGGATTCATTGGATCAGAACCAATGTCTATGTCAGTCATTTCCTCAACTGACATGTGGGATCCATCCTCAAAATGATGTGGAGTTGGGATCAAGTGGATATCAATCAATAAATTTAGATCTGCATTAGGAACTTCGGGTCCATCTTTAGCATGGAAGATATCCTGAGTTGGTTCTAGGGTGAAATGAAGCATCTCACCGAATGGCCAATACTATGATGGGGATGGTGGTGAATTTACGTGATCCCAATCTATGGCATCTATGTCTAGATACAATGACCATGCTGGATCAACTCGATTGTGGATGGGGGCGGTTATGTCAATGGAGATCATGTTGATGAAATGATTTTGGTCTCCATTTATGTGGGTGTGGTGACTCAAAATTTCTTGGTGATATCTATTCTCTAGATCTGGCTCTATAGGTATTGGCACGAATGGATCAACCCTATGTGCGGATAGGAGGACAGGGTTTTCCCTTGGCACTGATATCGCCATAGGGTCTTTGGGTGAAAGGTGCTCTCTATAGGCCCAAAGTTGTGGATGCAGCACTTGGTCTAATTGTGCTGGTTTTAGGTGCCACCTATGCCTTGGCCCCATGTTTAGTTGTTCAAACATGTCATCAATATCCATGGTGTATTGTTTCTATCGCATATGATTGAGATAGACGATCTCAGTTTCATATTCATAATCAATGTCAGAGATCCAAAGGCCTTCGTTGGTTCCAACAACTATTTGTGACATGTGAGTCTCATCCTGCTTGAGCAAATTGATATGGTCCCATCGAGGTTGTTCTGCTCTCTACGAGGGGACCTAATTTTCTTGAGGTGGCACTTGCTCTATTGGATCATCCAAAGGGAACATTTCCATGAGGATTTCTTGATAGTCATCCATGGAGGTCACTTGTGAGTGATTGCTATCCGATTCGAAAGGGTCCCATGGTGCTACCTCATATTCTGACTCATCTTCTGAAGATCCTTCCTGACCTTGTCTATATCCCCCTTTTAGGTGAGTTCTCAAACTTTCTCCTTTCTCAGTTAAAGGGAAGGGATTGTTGAGGTCAACAAGGTTGGTTGTCAACAATGGGAGGTAATCCCCCAAGGTGTATGTTTTGTTAGGATTGAAATATGGATCTAATGCCAACCCATCCTTGTTGCCTATCCCTAGGCCTTGCATGTTCTCTACCAAGATGTCCAAGGGTAGGGGGTCGTTGAACCCTACTCCTGATTTGTCGTATGGCATCTTATATCTTGGTTGGCAAAGAACACGCACTCCTTGCTCATATTTTCCCAACCCATATCCATGCCAATTGTAATGGCCAAGATATCTTAAAGCAAATTCTGGGTTGGAAAAATAGTTGACGTCCTCAGCAAAAGGCTCTTCATCTTATTCTTCTTACATGTAAGGTTCAATGCCATTATCAAGGCCCCCATATACAAAGTTTTTCTGGTTGGGTGGGTAGCCTAGAGGAAGTATAGTGCCTATGGGGAGGCGAGGTCTCCCCATGTACTACATGGACTCAAGTGCGGGTGTTGCTACAATTTTCCACACCAGGTACTCCCCTAGGCCCGTATTGGCCATCTCAACGATGATTTTTGGCGGTTGAGGGGGAGGGAATGGGAGTTCTTCCTGAGTCCACTCCATGTTAGGTGAACTAGGCATCTCGAGTTCCATTCAACTAGGCATCTCTTCAGTAGATATGGTTGAGACTGATGGCGATGCCTCTTCCAGGGGTTTCTTCCAATTGTCCTTTGGTGTGGCCACCATAGGTGGCATCATTGGTGAAGGACCAGATGACAAAGATGGACCTGACTGGGGATTTTATGGACTTAACAACAAGGATGTATGTGGAATCAAATCTTGTTTAGATGGATTCAACTGAAAATCCAAATTTGTTGATGGAAGGGTCGATTGCAGCATCAGTTGCACCACATTGCAATACTTGAAGGGTTCTAAGTCCATCAGGACTATATACACCTGCCCTTCGAATGTATACTTTAAGCATTGGTGGGCTATTGAAGGGACACACTTCATGTCCCTGATCCATGGCCGGACCAACAAAATGTTATAAGCCATATCACCCTCTAAGATGTGGCACAATGTAGGAATAGTCTTTTGTCCCACTTAGATGGGTAGTACAATTGTGCCATCTGTCGAGCATATCGCATCATTGAATGCTCGCAGAGTGTAGGTTGAGACTACGATGTGAGATGTTTGCAACTTTAGATGTTTCAATGCCACTATTGTAATGATATTACTGGACAAGCCAGTGTACACCAACACCCTCTTATATGGAATCCCGTTGACCTGCGCAATGACATGCAAGGGCAGATCCGCCATGTCACCGATCACTTATTTCAATTTGTCCTCTCTAAAGGTGATGACTGGCTCGGTGCATCGCTTGACATGACCCACGAAGTTGTTGAAAGATTTTGCTTTGTGGGGTTGTAACTCGATGGATTTAAGTATCTCCATTAGAGCCTCCCAATGGGGGGATGATTGTTGTATGAGTTCGTAAATGGAGAGTCTAGCCAATGTGGTCCTCAAACTCTGGGTGATTTTGGTCTGAATTGTGGCCATTGGTCTAGGCAAAAGAGGTTACGTAGGGTGCTATTGCAGTTGTGATGTTGTTGGCACCTCTCCTGTAGCCATCGTGGGGACAGCTGTGCTCGGGTACCTTTTGTTTCAAGTCACTATACTGATCATCCCTACATACCCCTACATGGAGCATTTCTATGTTACCTCATTGACTTGTAGGGTCTTTTCCTATGCATCATGGGTAGGTAGGGGGTCCTTGAAGACCTCCATATGTTGGTTTCTTGGTGCCCAGGGGTTATCCACCACCAAATTTTTGTTGTCTATTAGGTCTTGCACCAATCCTTTAAACTTCCAACATGCATTAAGATCATGTCCATTCTATCGATGAAACATACAGTATAGGTCTTCCCTGTAGCCCTTAGGTTTTGGAGCATTGGAGTCTATGGTTTGGCTCTTTGGAAGGTTTATCAAGTTTTTCGTTGACCATCGGTCAAATAGGGAGTCTTTAGACTCGGTGTAAGGTGTGAATTGTCACCTAGGGCAATGTTGCTGATTTTGCTCTTGTCGATGGTTTTCTCTTTCATAACTGTCAAGAGGGACCACCTAATAGTTAGCCTTTTGGGGCTGTGTTGCTTGTACAAGATTAGGTATGTTTATAGCAACCTGATTGACCGTAGTGGGTTTTGGTTGCGTGGTCCCTGTCTTGGCATTTTTAGACCATTCTTTCTTATTTGGCTTGGCAATCTCACCATCCTAAATCTTGATCTCCTTAATGATTCTGGATTACACTAGAACCTCCTCTAAAGTGGCATATTACTACAGTTGCAATAGCACGGATATCGATCTCAAATAGCTCTTTGAGAACATTTTGGTAAGGTCGGCCATAGGAGGGAGGTAGGGCAACTTTGAAAGCAACGTTCACCATCGATTCCCATATTCCACCATGGTTTCTTCCTCATATTTCTTGAGGTTGTCTATGTCTCTTAGTGAAACCTTCTTCTTGGTGTTAAAGGTGAAGCATTCGAGGACCATGTCCACTAGCTGATCTAAGTTACTGATGTTGTGCTTTGGCAATTGAGTGAACCAATCCGAGGCAAGGCCTGTAAACATGGTTGTAAATGTTCTTAGCAGCAAAGCATCATTGTCTTGAATGCAAAAGCATTGGATCAAGAATCTAGTCACGTGCTCTTGGGCATCCTCCTCCCCTCTAAATATTGCTAATTGGGGCCGTTTAAAGTGTTTAGGGTAAGGGGGTGCCGACATTGACGGATGCACGGGGTGACTACGAAGTTGGCGTAAAGTGGGATTTTGGGGCCCAAAAGTCTTGGTCTCCATAGACTCTAAGTGCTCTAGTAGCGCTTTATATGTATCGAAAGATTTAATATCTTCCTCCTTAGTTTGCTCCCGTTGTGTATTGCGGGGAACTTGAGGCCTATTAGCACACCCTTTGCCTTGGTAGGGCATTTCAGCCCACTCTTCTTCTTGCCCATACTCCTCATAGGCTTCTTGAGGAGTTCCTGGGTGAGACCTATAAACATGGGTGGGTCCCCATAGAGAGTGCCCATCATTGTTCCTAGGAGTGGCCTGTCGCTCAGGTCTAGGAGGCCTCAGAGGCAACATTTGGTAAGGTCATGGAGACCTATCTTGTACCAAGGGGTTGTGCCTCTCATATAGATCTACCCTCTACATGCGAGGGGTTGGAACCCTCTCAGGCATAGTTTTCTAGAGTATCTCATCTGTTTGAAACCGAATGCACTCTTTACTAAGGTGATACAGATGATCCAGCTGTTTTTGGTCTTGCTCAAGCTACGTGATTTGCACTTGGCGGGTGGCATGTCTAGCAAATGCTAGGTCAATTTGTTCTATCGTCTTGATTCTAGAAGGCCTAGATGCCTTTCCTACACATTTATCTTGGTCATGATGATCCGAGATCTCTATAGGTTGCTTTCCTTTGTCGAGGTTGGTGGCATTCACCCGAGGCTTTGGCCTCAGTAGGTGATCCTAATAGATAGCAGGTGTGGAGGTGCATTTCTCCCACTCTGTTTATTGCTCTTGAGGAATGTAATGGTCTTCCTTGTGCTCCCTTTCGTATATGTGAAAGGGGCGGACAGAGTTGGCTTGCCCTATCTAAAGAGCCTTACACTCTGGATTTGACTTGTTATTCCTAACAGTGATGAGGGGTAGAGGAGGGATGACATAATCATGTGGCACCTCCCTATGGACCCTATGATGTTCTAGTGCTTCATTATGTAGTGGCCACTCATAACGAGCATCTAAGAGAGCCTTCCCATTTATGTTGAGTGCCACGTGTAAGGATTCTTCCTGAAAGGGTCTATGTTGAATGGGAGTGTCCCTTGAAGGGGTGCCTCTATAGTCCCATTCTAAAATAGTGTGATGTGGAATATCTTGAGGGTTAGGCCACCAAGGTGGTATGACCAAATCCTTGGGGCTATAGCGGAGGTGACTTGTGCCCCCTTGTACACTTTTCATAGCTTTTTCCCGTGATTGGGCTTAGTTACGGGTGTACACCATGGTGGTGTCTCTCTACAAGCTACGTAGGTTTTTATATCTTTTATGATTTTTATTTTACACTAAACAAAAAGGAACCACACAATCAGAGAAGTGATTATCTCATTTATAGATTTAAATGTGTGCCCTAAATCTAGTTTAGTGTGTTTTGATTTTTTTTTGAAAGCTTCATATAGAACGTGTTGTTTTTCATGCAATATGATGGTTCTTATGTCTCCCAAAATGGTTGCCACTTCAATATACCACTACCAGGCCGTTATACCAAACCTCTCAATATACCCACACTTACGTGAGGGAAACTATTGGTATGCAATAGAAGAATGGTATGTGGAACATAGGTGGTACAAAAAGGGGATCGCCCTATTTTTGACACCTACCATTATCCTCATGCACTAGGAATCACCCCAGCTACACTTGGTCAGCTTTCGATAGGATTTATGTCTAGCAATAGTAGTGATCAGGGTTATGGATGCAAAAATTCAAGCCAAGGTGGTGATGAAATCCCCCATTGGTCTTGATCAAGGGTTGGGGTTTTACGACCAACTCCTTGTTGTTTAAATTACCATGTGGTGTGTGGGGTTATTTTTCTTATGCAAGGAAATTAAACATGCAGTCAAACCTTCCTAAGCAAGAAAAGAAACTAAAAAATACAGAGACAGAAAATAGAAAATGACAAAAGGTATTCAAACCCCTACCTCTTCTCTACCAAAATTGGATGCCTCTGAGTTTCTATTCTGAAAGTGCACATAGGGATTTTTCATCCTAGGGTGGGATGAATAATAGAACTATATTCATCATAGGGTGGGATGAATGCCCATTCATCCCTGGGTGACATGAATTCTAGCTCTGTACTCGTCACATACTGGAATGAACAGCAGTCCAATGCTTGAAATATTGGTACCTACAAGCAAAAACAAACACTTTTGATCAAAAATTTGATCTCAAAATCATAGGATAAGGTCCCACCATGATCACCACTAAAAGCACGAGGATATGGAAACAAAACGGAAATGCCAAGTGTGATGTATGCAAAAGCAAAACGTAACGCTAAGTCCTACGAACTAAAATTCATGAAAGGAGAGAGACAAAAAAAATGAAATAGGATAAAAAGCAAATTTTGAGTACAACATTTTTTATGAATTTGCTTTAAAACTAGGTTACAACACATCTCCTCCCTTTTCAAGGGATAGGAGAGTTAAGTAGGGCTCTATTACACCACGGATTGGTATGATTTCTTCCACATGCCCACATGTAAAGTGGGCAAGCCAAATGTCATCGTTGATTGCATGAACATGTCTTTGATTCGTTGTTGCTCCTCTGGTTTCGATATCCTACGTTCAGAGAAATAGAAAAGGATTAGTAGCACCTGCAGATGAATTAAAACATGCGATCCCCAAAGCCTATGATTAGTGCATGCGTAAAATAAATAAAACAATAACTAAAACATATCATAATAAGCTAAAAACTTGACAGAGGCATGAGAACATTACCAGGAAGGCACTGCAAAAGGAACAGTTAGGAAATTCACCACGGATTTGTAATCACTCCGGGGTGGGACGATTAGACCTACAACAAAATGTTAGAAAGCACCCTCCTAAATGTCTCATTTGGGAGGCTCCAAATCACCTGCAAAGTTGGGGGTTAGGTAAAACGAGGTATTTTGGAAAGACCCAGAAGGTCAGATTTTTCCAATTCAGCCTCTATCACCCGAAATCTGATGATGCTCCCTACATGTTAGTGAAAGTGAGAAATAACAAAAGCATGATCAAAACTACTCAGAATAACATGAAATTTGAATGAAAGCCTATTTGAACAACCTAGAAAAAAATGTAAGAGAAATAGAAATGAAATATGCTATAGATTTCTAATCACTCTGGGGTGGGGTGATTAGGACTATATCAGTACGAGGGGCACCCAGGGGCAGGACGCCCACCATTTGGGGCCCATTTTTGGCACCAATCCACTTGGGATGGGTCCAAAACCTCTTGTGGGGTATTGTTAGCAAATTTGGGTGGGATACTATGGCCAAATGTCAGGTTTTTGGGTCCAAATTGTGCTTCCAATAATCACCCAATAACCTCCCTTCCAAAAGAGAGATCAAGGATGTGAAAGGCATAAACAAAAGGGTGAGGACGTAAATCGGTAGAACTCCATTGCTCCAAATGCTCCTAAAATATTCCTATTTTGGGGTGAGGAGACTCACCATTTTATAGACTTGAGGGTCTCTGTGAATGAGCACGTAGAGGCACCACTTGGCGATCATGCCTTCTTAGGGGAGATAAGATTCCTCCCTAATTAATGACTCCATGAATGCCTCTATGACTACCTATTTGAGCTCAAAAATGCTTACTCACACTCCCATGAAATTAAGGAGGAGTTAAGTGGTGGATCTAAGCTACCATTTATCAAGGTTTGACCTTTTACCCGTAAAACCTGCTATTCGCCCCACCCAGGGGCCAATGTTGCTAATCGTCCCTGGGTGGAACGAATACCAATTTGTAATCATCCCTGGGTGGAATGAATAAGGAGCAAAGTGCCTGAAAGGTGCCAAATTGACCTCTAACTTTCCAAAACTACTGTGAGAGTGGTTAGGGCCATTGTTTAACCTCTGGGGGCTGTGTATGTTAGTGCGATCAGTGTTTGTAGCCACATAATTGGATTGGTGATGTTTTTGTGTCTACACCATATTGCCCCCATTAGTTCATCGAAACTGGCAACCTAAACTCTAGACCAAAATAATTTTTTTAAGAAGACAGAAGACCAACCTACCAAGAAAGAAGAATATTTTAAATCTTGTAAGTACAAATTCATTTTTATGTATCACACAAATCATTTTTAAAATGAAAAAAGATATATGATGTTTATTGCACCAAATTTCACTAGAAATTTGTTGATGGTTCTGCATCTTTCTATGTATTTTTAAAACACTTGCGCAAATAGCTGTATTAGATAGTAATTGCTTTTCTATAATCTTTAAAAATATTCATGAATATTCTCATTTTTACACCTAAATGTAAGAAATTAACTTTTACTCTCCTTGACTGTACAAGAAGTTTCTTCCGTTCCAATCTTTTGAACGAACTGGTAAAGATAATGCCAGATGATCCGATGAGAATAATTGCCAAATTAATTCATCCGTATCCATTACCTTAGATATTAGGATATACGTTCTAGAAAGTGTTTCTAATATGATATAAGGGTGTCACAATTAAATTTTGTAACCTTAATCGTTGATATCAGATCTATAAAATGAGAGAGAGTTACCTTGTTCTTCTCTTATTTTCTACAATTGGTATTAGAGCCTTGATAAAGTTCATGGTAAAACTAGCCCAGTCATGCTATTTTATCCAAGGATACAAGACAATCATAGAAATGGCTTCCAAGGGTCCATGAAGAATTTTAATGCAGAGGCGCATCATGGAATATCAATAGCAAGACCAACACATGCACTAAAGGCTATAAATAGACACCATTTAGAAACAATTTGTAGGTGTCATGCACCAGAGACTTGTAAACTTGTTCAATTCACTAAAGATGAAAAATTTCCAACCATTTAAATATTTTTAGGTGCTTCCATTTGTTACCCACTTTAAATATTTGTTAGTCTAGTTCAAAGACACAAAGATGCCTAAATAAGCCCAAAACACCAATAGATAGAGCAACACTCCAAAATATATGGATATAATTAGGAACCAAAAAAATTGAACTTTAAATGGTGAGGTAGCACAAATAGCAGTTATTAGGAAACTCCTTTGTACCAAGGTGATGACCATATGCTTTTATCACATCAAGAAAATAAGAGAGACTAATGGTAGGAAGAAGAACCAAATCCCTAAAACATAAATTCTCATATGAAGGTTTCAAAATATTTTCACATCATCTCAAACTTCTTAAAACATAAATTCTTTAGCTATAAGAAGGAATTGTATTGAATCCACTAGAAGCCCTCTCCCCGGAAAGGAGCTTTTCTAGAATAAAACAATTCATATAACTTAAAGTTACAGTGCAAACAATATAAGAAATATTCCTCTTTTATATATAAAATTGACCCCAAACATTACCTACATGTTACTAATAAATGAACCCACAAATATTTTTATGATTCTTAGGATGCATAACCAACTAGTCAATTTGTTGTTAATAACATGAGACAAGTGTTTATTTAACTCTTACAACTTAGGAGTTTATAAAAGTAAAAGAATGCATAAAGTGGACACTTTAGATCCAAGGCATATTTTTCCAGCCCTTCAAACCCTAATCAAACCCATTTTTCCAGTCATTCAAATCCTAATTAAACCCTTGAACCAAAAAAATCTTGATTTAAACATGTTAAAAAAAAAAAATTAGCATGCATCAACTTAAAATTTTCCCCTTATACAAAATATATGTCAAAAGAAATTTTCCTCCTCCCAAAATAAAATTTCTCTAAAAATATTTTTCAACTAAGATCAGTCAAAATAACCTTTTCTCCTCCCAACATAAAATTTTCCCCAAAAATATCTGTCAACTAAGATCAGAAGAGATTAACCTAGAGCATACATGTAAAATATATGGCAAACAATTATCTCAATTAGGAGTGGAAAAGCTTATGTTGAAAAGTAATTACAAAGACTATGATGACCAATTATCTTGTAGATTACAGGAGATTAAAAATAAGTGTAAGAAGTACGATGAACAAGTATCTAACTTGAAAGAAGAAAACATTAACCTAAGCCACAAGTGCAAAGAATGTAATGAACAATTATCTCAAGTGAGGATAGAAAATATTGACTTGGATCATAATAATAAATATCATAAACAAATATCCCAACTGAGATCAAAACATATTAACATGGACCTTAAATGCAAAGAATATGACAAACAATTATCTCAAATAGGACAAGTACAAGTAAAAGAATTATGTCAATTGAGAATAGAAAATACTACGTTGAAGCACAAGTGTAAAAATCAAGACCAACTATTATCTCAATTGGAAGCAGAAAATATTAAGTTGAAAAATGAAATGAAAGACTATGTTGAACAATTATCTTAATTGAAATTGCTAAAGAATAACATGTAACACAAGTGCAATGAACTTAGTAATTAAACTAAGTTAGAAAAGGTGTGATAAAACCATCATAAAGGTTAGATAAATTCCCTTTCCAACGATAAATCCCTTCTTGTACAAAGGCTTGAAGATACAAAAATAAATATGGTAAAATTTTCAAGAATATTTTGAAAATTCATCAACAACATCGAGAATGGGAGAGGGAAAAATTAGATCTTGAAAAAGCTCTGGCAATATTACAAGAAAGTATTGACTCTAAAAAAACAAAGCCATTCTTGATAAACCCCAACACATGCTTCACACTGTAAGAATCACAAAAACTCTTTAGTTACAAATAAAACAAAAGCATTACACTACAACCCTAGACAACCTAAATGAAAAGACATATTTTACCCTGATTGTAATAATTCAAGCCCATTTTTTTAGCTGTTAAAACCCTAATATGTTAGAAATAGATTATATTATATCATTTGGATAATGTAAATGTACCTTTCTTGGTACATACTTGGGATATTAGATTACTTTAGGAGGAATTTATCTAGTTATTGCATGCAATGTAATAAATTCAAAAGTGTCAAAGTGCAAGTTGTATATATGCAAGCTGTCCCTTGCACATCTAGGTAGAGTGTTGGCCAAGGAACCTATTTTCTATATAAAGGGTCATAGACATAGAGCAAGACACAATAGTAGAAAGTAGTGTAGAACAATATGGTGTGATGTAGTAGTGTGATGTAATGTGATAGAGTTTGATATGCTCAAAGCCTATTCTTGAGGAATAGCTTTATTCATGGAGTTTTTAGTTCCTCCATAGCTACTATTATAAACATATCCATCATTTCTATTTATAGTATATTTTTAGTCATCTCATAGATTTACTTTATTTCATATTATTTTGCATTTTGTGATTGCTATCTCCCATTACATGTTGCATAAAAATATAATAGTGGTATCAGAGCCATGATAGATTAATAGAAAAACCACAATTATTCGTTGACCTTGAGTTTTTATCAACTTGATGCACCATTGGACTAGTCACTATAAAAAAATCTTAGAAGAGTCTAGGTGGAAAAATTAAGGAGAACCACAAGTAAAGACTGAAAGAAATATTATTTTATTGAAAACTAAGATTGTATACGACTAGAGTCTTTCCACAAAGTTACAATAAAACTCATGAAGACAAGGACTCAACATTTGATCCACTAGTTTTATGAATCAACTAGTGATGCTCATATAAGCTATCTAAAAATATTTACCTGCAATTTATTTTATTGTAGGGAAATTAATTCTTAGATGATTGGGATATATCCTACAATAGAAAGCTATGAGATCTCAACTTTATTTCTTGAAGGTCGAAGTGCCTTCATAGTGCAAATATTAGTTGTTGTGAAAAGGAGAATATTTCAGAAGAAAATTTTGGAAAAGAGTCATGGTGAAGTCAGGAGACAAGATATCTACATTGCTAGATTGAAAAAATTCACAAAAAAAGGCTATAGAAGCTCTGATTCAAAATAAAAGGCCGTAGAAGTTGTGATCTAGAAGAAAATGCCACAGAAGCTTAGAAAAAGCCATAGAAGCGTTGATTTGGAAGAAAAGTCCATAGAAGCCTTGATATTCAAAAAAATACCATATAAGCCTTGATATTAAAGAAAAGGCCACAGAAGCCTTGATACTGAAATAAGCCACAGATGCCTTTATCCTGAAAAATACTTTAGAACATAGTAGCTAATTTAGAAGTAGATTTTAATAATAATATTTTTATTGTATATAAAGAAGATAAAGTAAGTTGAGAAAGCTTCCTACAAGAAATTTAGGAAGAGTATTGTTGGGATCCAAATTTACATCAAGAAAAACTTGATACTATGAAGGTCTATCTTCCAAATTTTTGATTAGGCTTGCACCCATTAGTCATATCTCAGAAATAAACATTGGATGGACTAAATATTAATCTAATACAACCTCCAAAGTATGTTGGTTCCTTATCAACTGACAAGGTGTTGACTCAATTAAGTTCAATAATTATTTAAGAGATATGGATAGAAAAGGGTTTAGGGTTAAGTAATTATAACTAAAATAGTGGTTGGATAGAGCTAATAGCATAGGCATCCATAGGGAAAACCTTTCAATAAATCATTTCCAATGTCCCACACTCAATATTAACACCCAAAAACAGAATAATATTTATCAAGAAACACAAAATAGAGACATACTTCAAGAAGCTATTTCAACATCCACAATACTAATAATCCAATTTAGCAAGAATAATAACATTATCTAGAATTAATAGAAATGAACTTGTGAGCATAGATTCAATTATGAAAATGTTTCAATTGCTCTTAAAGATAGTAATTCAATATTAGTAGAGTTAACTAGCCATATTAGCATTAGCAAAAAAGCAATTCACAACTTGAATCTCTCAAAATAAATATTGAAGACACTAATTTTTGAGTAAATAATCCAAGTAATTCTCCTTGTATTGATTTGTAGAAGATGTTACATAGTAGGATAAGCAAACACTCTAGAGCCGAACCTAAAAATTAAGGGTTCAACCTCTATTAATAGTTTTACATTGAAAGAAGAAGATGGAACATTACAAGAAGAAAACCATGCCAGATCAGTAGAATGTTGTGGTGGCATCATTTCATTCACATTTGAATCCTAAAAAGTCCATGTGATGTCGCACATCATAGCAGCTCGACTCTACAACTTGCTCACTTTGCCATGGTAGTTAAGATCTAGGTTGTTAGATTATAAATATAAGTCGTCTATCTCTCTTGGAGACTTCATCTAATCATAGATCTATAAATATCTGAGTTCTTGGTTCTTGGCTCCATGGATGCTTTGCCTATATTCTCAAATCAACTGGTTCTTATTTGTAAAGACTTTACTTTTGTATACCGAAGAAAGTATCAGCATAAGCTTGACCATTGATTCACTCATGAACGACTATGATTAAATCTTAGCAATGCTTGGAGACAAGCACCATGCAACATGTCACTAGAATGATCTCTACATAATCTTGTCACTTGATTTGATCATTTTGACCAGTGGTGTGGAGAATATCACAAAATATAGTATAATCTAAGCAGAATAGAGCCTGTTGCCAAACTGCTCCCTTTAGTTCTTAAAACTATTTAATTTTCTTTTATTTTCATGGCGTAGAACACTTTTTTTTGCAGCCAGGTCCTTGAAATCCACTCCTTTGATTTTTGACCAAATATAACCATGGAATAGAGCCTTGTTCTATGCCATTGAGGAAACAATGTAAAATAACATTTTATGATATTTTGCACTGCACTGCTACCTTGTACTTCATTTCGAGTA
Source organism: Wollemia nobilis (assembly GCA_028583015.1). Taxonomy (NCBI): domain Eukaryota; kingdom Viridiplantae; phylum Streptophyta; class Pinopsida; order Araucariales; family Araucariaceae; genus Wollemia; species Wollemia nobilis. The sequence goes on from JAQPPZ010017072.1 coordinate 2,587,683, forward strand.
TCTCGACCTCTTTGACCAGTAGTGTGGAACATGTGTTATGATCTGCTAAAAAATGAACATGAACCTCAGCGACATAGAACACATCAAAATTTTTAATCATTTTATTGTGTGGTCTAAGGCAATGTGTGTTGGATCACTGATCAAAGAATGATGATATAAGCTTTGATCTGAGTTGAAAGCGATGTGGAACATGTTGTGTTGTGCTATTGTAAAATACACTAAGTGTTGAGTGGATGAGAATATGTCTTCTTACTATAGCAAAAATATTATATTCCACTCTATTAAAGTGATTGCAATGCAAGTTTGGTTGTTCCACCAGTGGCGTGGAACATCCTACATTGTGCCATTGCAAAATACACTATGTGTTGAGTGGTTGGGAACATCTTCATGCCTTAGAAAATATTTTTAAAATTTTTCTAAGGATGTGGCCATTTTGGTCCTATATTCTGGCACCTCTTGGGTGGATTTTCTTGCAAAGCCAATGAACTCAGAATTTTATCCATTGGGAATCATGAGTCAAAAACTTAAGTCCATAAGCAATGCTTCATAGAATAATTTCTATATGATCACTATCCTCTAGAATATTTATGAATACACTAAGAGGGTAATAGCTCATATGGATATCATACTATAAATAATGATATTCACCACTCCTTATGACTGAAAACTACTCCATGTCAAGAAAAACAGAGGTATGCTCTCCCTTATAAGCCCTAGTGACATGATCAAAATTTCTTCATGAAGTTTTCATTTCCTGCTCTTTTTCTTCATGATTTTTCAATTATTTTCTTATAATGTTAGAACCAAAAATAATATACAACACTTTTTACATGAATACAAAAAAGTGACTAAGTTACAGGACTTTCAACTTCAGTTATTCCTTCGCTAAATTTTGACCATTGAGTTGTTATTTTTGTGTTTCATCAGAGTCTTTGGAAACCTTATCTGATTATTATTTTTCCTACTAAGTTGCTTTTTCATCATTACCTTCCTACCCATAGTCAACTTATTTTCTTAGTAAGCTTCTTCTTCTTGATCAACTTCTTTAGGTGAAACTTCTTACCGATCATTAGGCTCTGCATTAGTCTCAAAAAGTTGAATCATCGGTTTTAGAGTCTACAAATCTTAACTCTAAACTACCTCAAAAGGGTTGTAAGTCTCCTTAAGTTGTTTATTAATGAACTCCAACTCATATGTCTAATCATAAGTTGCAAAAATTCCTTTATTCACTAGGTCCTCCATCAAATCCTTGACCTTGGTTAAATATTTTATCATCTAAGAGACCTATTATTGATCAATTAGCTCCTCCTAGGAATCTACCTTGGATTCATCCTGGATGATTGAAGCTACATTCTTTTTTATCTCTTTCTCAGACACTAAAGTATTGTTTTTGACCCAGAGTTATTAAAAACCATACTAAGTTATCTCTTGGTTGATATCAACTACATATTGGATCATGCCTTCCACTTTGTCACATAACAACTAGCCCTTTTGTAACAATATATTCTTCTTGACTATAACTCTAGCAGCCAGTCTAGAAATATTCCATGTCTTGTTGGGGATCAACTTAGTAGCCTCATTGAACCTACTAGCCTCATTGAACCTACTATCATACAACTTATAGATTTGTTCTGCTAGAATCACCATAAGATACATCTCCCTAGTGAGCTTATCCAATTCTTCTTTGATGTTTTTGAGAAGATGACTAGAATCATCCTTATAATCTATTATAGGTTGTATTTTAGAAAATTTCTCCAAGAATTTAGACCAAAGCTATTTTCTTACCTTCTTCACACCTTCTTTTGAAAATATTTAGGGCTTGGATTTCTCAATATGAAGATGGTGCTTCAAATCTTGTATTTCCTTGGCCTAATATTCATTCTTCTTTTTCTGCTCAACTTTATCTTTAAGATTGATGGCCTCTTGATATTTATTTTGTTAGCTCTTAAATTCATTTTTGATAGCCTTTTCTACCTACTTTTGATTTCTAACTATCTTCTCTAGCTTCTCTATTTTATCCTCCAAAATTCCAAATTTCTCCCTATAGATATCAATTTTGTCATAGAAAGTCTCCATATGAGATTTTGCTATGACCAATTCATCCTCTCTAGGTAGCTGCTCAATGTCTACTATATACTCCTTAAGTTGGTAATCTTGAGAAGTCATATCTTCTTTAGTTTTTTACCGGAGGAGTGATAGACCTAGATGTTCTTTCTCTTGTGACTAGATGAATAGTCATTGTCTTCCTCTTTGTAGCCATTTTCTTTGAAGGTTTGGATAACTTCAATGCCCATAAATCTTGAATCTTCTAAGAAATATATTTTTCCTTTTTCAAGGAAGCCAATGTGGGATGACTTGTAGGAAGAGGGTATGTTATGAGATATGGAAGTATGGACTTAATAAAAGGATGGTAGCAGAGTAGTAGTGACAATAGTTGAATCTGTATTTATTTTTGGAGTTACAATTGATAAAGACAAGGGTATGGAAGAAAAATTCATAGAATGAGCTAGTGGGGATGAAAAAACTTGTCCTTCTAATGATATTGGGGGTTGTGAAGGCAAATATGGAATGGTAGGAGATGATATGACTAGGATTTCAAATGATTATGGAGTAGGTGGATTGGATTGACCCTCTGTATTAGTTGCTAAAATAGGTGGTGAATTATGAGGAGGAGAGGGTACATTTTGATCAAAATAAGGGAAGGGGATTTATTTTGGGAAAGAAAAGCATAAGGGATAGAAATAGTACATTTCCCTATAGAATTAGGTTGTTTGAGAATATCCTTTGCTTCTTGGTGTTGTACTTGTTGTACTAGTAGTTCTGCAACTGAAACATGGGTCTTTTCAACACTCTTCTCCCTATCCACTTTTTGTTTCTTGTAGACCTCCTTTTGAGTCTCTCCTAGTGCATATTTAGCCTTTCTCTTAATAAATTGAAATACTGTCGACTCATCAATCTCTATATCCTCTTCATATTGCTCCTCCTATAATACATCTTTAACAGTAGGGTTTGACTCAGCTGTAGTTGTAATAGTGAGACTCACAAGCATGAATACAAAGTCTTTACCCTTTTTATTCCAATATACCTTGATCTTAGGAGGCTCTCCATCCAGGGCTAGACATTTGGGTCTATTAGCTATTTGAAAAATTGTATTTACTGCCCTAGTATCAAAGTAATGCATTTTACTCTTAATCTGGGCCCCTTTAGAATATTTCTCTAGTTGCTCTTGTGAGGGCTCAAATGTCTTAGGGAATTCTTCAGTAATTTTTGGAGCACTAGTCTTTGCTTCTAGAATTTCCTCTTGTGAAGGTGGGTAAGGAGAATCTATCCCTGCTTGAGTCTTCTTATAAATCAATACTAGATTCTTAGGATCTTTAGCTTTTCAGGTCTTAATATACATGCCATATCAATTAGAAAACTCATCATCTATTATTCAACCAAATTTGGACTTTTTTGTACCAATTTCTACTCTCATCCTCCACCAATCTACAATTTTACCTTTATCTCATTTATTTTTGTTTTCAATGTCTTTATTTTTGGACTCCTTCAAATGATGGCTTTCATTGTTAGTAGGATCAAAATCAACTGTATGCTCATAAAATTCTAACCATGGGGGTAGTTGTTCCATTTTAGCAACATTCCATTTCAATGGAGTGTTTTATTTGTTATTACCCCCCTTTTCAAAATAAGACCTTGAAGTCTTCTCAAACTTGAGGGTTTTTCTCCATTAAGTTTGAACTTCCTCTTTAAGAATTTGTCATCAAGGTCATATCTCCACATCTATGGGATGTAAAACAGGCCTAGCCTATCCAAATATTGGGTGATTTTTCACCTTGACCCCTTCTGATAATTTTTATATCATCAACGTTATGGGAGTAGGTCAAAAAACATTTCCTTCCTTTTATAGAGCCATAATTCATGTTGAGGAAGTCTACCTGCCTTAAGTACTCCAATGCCAACAACCTATTAGTCACAAAATGTGGTAGTAGAAAAGATTTACCAATGAAACATAGAGACTGATGACAGTGCCCTCTATGATAATATACTTGTCTCCCTCTTCAATGTTTGTTACTCTTAGTAATTCTCTAGCCAAATATGGTAATCTAGGGAATTTTCCATACATGATTTTCAATGTTGGCCCTAGGAATTCCAAATTGAACTTTTAAAATAACTTTGTGCTCCTCAAATGAGTGGTCCAATAATACATAGGGATAGGGTCTCCTTTGTTGTTCTTTTATTTCATTAGGATCCATGGCATCATGTAACTTACAACGGTATAGAACATCCAAACCAAATTTAAAAAGTGCCAAAAAGAAGAAGCTTTTGAATATTTCCTCATCCTCACTAACTGCTCATGCATTTGCCTAGCAAGAAAGACTATCCAGTCAAAATAAATCACCTTGACACCCTCTTCCTTTGCTTTAGGTTTGTACATTTTATCTTTTGAAATGTAGTATATAGTATCTATTTTCCAATCTCTCACATATTGGTCAGATTCTAAACCTTCTAAGCAGGCTAACATGGAAGAGAGATTTGGGTTAGCAAATTTCTCAATAGGGATTAGTGTTTTAGGGAGTCCATCATCATTTTTTTTATGCTTAAACTAGAAATGAAATCACTTTTCAAAAACACCCTTCTCCTCAGAGGCTAACAATGAAGAGTAAGACCTAGATTGCTATGCTATATCAAATGGTTTAGGTTCTAGAGGTGGATCTACACCTATGGAAAACAAATCATGACAAGTTTTGGTATTAATGGTAAAAAATGTTTTGCCATCAGCTTTTTTAACTACCTTTGTATTAGTATCATAAAATTTTATGATTTCAAAAACTAACTCTAGGTAATGATGGACTGAATCATAGATATAAAACAATAATAGACAATTTATAGTGATGATACCTTGGGAATGAATTGGCATTACTTCAAAGTACCTGAACTCAAAATCTCTCCTTAGATTAGTTATCCTTATTTGTGTCATTATAGTATCTGCAAGTCCTTTTGTATGCTTCATGTAGCTTTTCAACTCTACAATTTTTCATTGCAAGTACTTTTAGGTTACTTTGGGACCCATTATCTATGAAAATATTTGGAGTGCTTCTCCGTTTCTTCTTTGCGAGCTTCGTCTCTCTAGTCCTTGGATGTTTTTGCTAGGTAAGTGTCGCTTCATAAAATGAATGGAATTTTCATTTCAGTTTTCTAAATGCTCCAACATGTATATGATATGGGAGAAATTGCAACAAATAAAATAAATGATAAGACAATCCAAAATTAGTTTCCATTAACAACATAAGCCTATAAATAGGCATTACAAGACATGTAATGGATAAGGTTGCATTCAATGATAATGGTGTACCTTAATCCTTATAAAAATTGACAATTAAAAATAAACAACCAATATTTATTAAATCACACCTAATACCTATCATTTCTCCCCACTAAAGAAGCATTGGTCCCTAATGCGTACAAATGTGGAAGAGAAAGAAGGAAAAAAACCAAGAGTATTGGGTACAATTGAAAATGTACTCCTATTACAAAATATGAAGACCAAAATAACAAATTTTTATAGGTCTTTAGAAAATAAAACTCTAGCACTAGATTTGAGTTGGGCTTCAAAAATGATCTCTAATGACTATAGCCGACGGATAGATAAAATGGGTCCTTGAATTCAACAGAAGAAAGAAGCAACAAAAGTGTCAAAGAAGATGCAACAAAAGACTCCTCAAACCATGTGCCAAAAATGTCAAACTAAAAAAGGTAGTTGCATTCAATTTATCCACGTTAATGAAAAGGAACATGTCCAAATATGCACATTAATAATGTATGTAGAAGATGCATGATAAATATTGGAAGAAAAAAAATAAATTAAAGATAATTTAATTTAATTTATGAAGTTTAATGAAATAGTGCATGCAATTGAATGATTGACAGAAATGGGGTGTGCAATTTAATGGTGGATTAATGATTGTTGCACATGCAAAATAGTAGGCATGTGGGCAACTATATGATGAATAATGTCATTTATTGAAGACCTTGAAAATATTGATGGTAAATGACACATGTAGACAACGCAAAATGACTGACTATAGGACTTGGTGCTAGAAAATGCAATGATGTGATAGTTTGATAAAGATAAACTCGAGTGGAGGACAACTGGGTGGAAATTAAGGTGATCAAAATTAGGTTGACGCAAGGTAGAGGGGATGCTTTGACCGAGGTACTATTATAGGGATTAGGTGTTTAATTTAATAAATGATAGTTGTTTATTTTAAATTATCGGTTTTCATAAGGATTAAGGTGCAATGTTATCATTGAATGCAACCTTACCCATTACATGTCTTGTAATTTCTATTTATAGGTGTATGTTGTTAATGGAGAACTAAGTTTGGTTTGTCTTCTTATTACTCATGTTTGTGTAACTAATTCCACGTCATTGCATCATTCTGTCAAATATAGTCACGTGCTCGAAAACACAGTTATGTGCTCTGATACCAATGATGTGGGAGCAATACCCAAAAATATAGTCACATGTTGAAAAGAGTTATGGATCCACAAAATAAGATTGTATAAAAGTCATGTGCAATGGATCAACTATTAATATTAGGAGATCGAAACTCCAAGGATGTAAGGATACAAAAATCATAGGAACCATGGCAGATGGTGAAACATATTTTGGCTCAACATCAAGAGATTTTAGGAATCTTAGAGCCACATCAGGAGCAATAGAATCCACATCATCTAAGGTAAATATGTTGGGCATTTCAACCAGATATCATGGTTCAAATCCAAGTGTGGCTAATTCTTCAACTTTTGGATCAAGTGTAGAATGTTGATCTTTTGCAATAAGATATTTGATGGTAAGAACGAGATCTATGGTAGCTACAATAATAATCATTTTTGCATGAATTACTTGGAGTTTTACAGTGAGCTCACGAGGTTGAGCAATGAGATCTTCAAGTGAGATCTTCAAAAGGCAGCAGATGCATGTCTACAATAATTTCTTGAAGTTTTGTAGTGAGGACGACAAGTTGTACAGAGACCTCATCATGCAAGATAATGGTACTCGATATCATTATGTGAAATATGGACATGACACAAGTACAAAATGAATGAATGTGTATGATTATAAAAAATTATGAGGCAAAAAGTAAGACAAATCCATGAAATGGAAACAAGAATTTTGTAAAAGCCTACAATCAAAAATATCTAAAACGAATGTAACAACTCCAAAAACAGATCGACAGAGGTGTTCTCATTCCTCATATCAACTAGTCAAAGCCTATGGGAAGAGAATACTAGCCTATAATTTGTAACCTACTCTGATATCAATGATATGGGAGAAGTTACAATAGATAAAAAAATATGTGAAGATGCAATCCAAACTTAGTTTCCATTAACAACATAAGCCTATAAATAGGTATTACAAGACATGTAATGGATAAGGTTGCATTCAATGATAACGGTGCACCTTAATCCTTATAACAATTAACAATTAAAAATAAACAACCAATATTTATTAAATCACACCTAATACCTATCAATATACCTTTTGCCATCAATGTAGTCATGTGAGAATCTGTTTGTTGCATGCCTTTCATTTCAAAGATATGCATCTTGGGAGTCAAAATTATTATGTCCATCATTGATTGGTTGTTGCAAAAAGCACTCACTGAACTTACAGTGCTTTTCATCACTTTTAGTTTCTTAGAGTAGCAGAGGTTAGTCGTGGTAGTCCAAGGCTCCTTTTATTAATTGAAGAGCAGCATAAAGCATGTGTCCTGATTTGCTCTAGAATAAACGTGAACTTTAGCGACATAGAGCACATGTTGCATTTCATTGTCACCCTTAGCTTATTGTGGAGTGACATAGAACACATGTTGTATTCTATTTCCATCCTTAGTCTATTAGAGAGCAACGTGGAGCACATGTCATAGCTCGTTGCCATACTTAGCTTATTTTACAACTTTACACTTTTAAATTAAAAAAATTTCTCCTTTTTTTTACTTTACAAAAATAAAAACTTTAGCAAAGAATTAAAAAATGTAATACAAAATATGTACATATGTTACAATGAATGTATATCTCAATCAAAGTAATTTTTTATTTGAAAAACATTGATCAGTATTGGTTGCATGTTACCTTCTATATATTCAAGCTAGAAAACATTGCTCTCTTTAAACTCTACTACTTTGAAAGGACCATTCTAGAAAGAATTAAACTTCTAGTGGTGCTCTAGCTTAGCTCTTTTCAAATTTGATCTTAGAATAAAGTCTTTCACTTTGAAATTTTTGAATTTGGCTTTCTTGTCAAACCATACCTTGATATCAAATGAGTGCTTTTGTAAGTCCTCATATTCTTGAGTTCTTTTCTCTTCTAGTTATAGCAAATGTGTCAACTTGGTTTCAATTGGATTTTGCTCAGGCTCTTCTATTGTATCTATCAACTTGAGAGCTGGAATTTATAAGTGAATAGGTAATACTACTTCTTTGCCATATACCATAGCATAAGGAGAGGTCTTAATGGATTTTTTGATGGTGATCATATCTTCCCTCAGATATTATTCTAATAGTAGGTGCTAACTTCTCTTTTTACCTTCTAATGATCTCCTCAAGATTCTTAGCAGATGATTCTTAGCAGATTTTTGTTAGTTGATTTTGATAATCCATTCCCCTGGGGATAGTATTTGGAGGTTATTTTTATAGTTATGCCATACTTTCTAGAAAAATCAATATTTTAGCACCTATAAAATTTGGGCCATTATCACTTACTATAGCTTTTGGGACACCAAATCTCGTGATTAAGATTTCCATGAAGTTAAAAACCACTTCTTGATCTAATTTCTTCATGGGAATGGTTTCTACCCATATGGTAAGGTAATCTGTGTCAGTCAAAATGTATTTATGCCCTGTTGAGAAATTTAGATTAATCACCCAATGAAGTCTAGATCTCATTATTGAAAAGGCTCTTCAACATGAACTGGCTTGAGGGAGAATGATGCATTCTTGGTTCTCCCCACATATTGTTGGAATTCATCATAGACTCTTGTAAATTTGAAGGTATCAGTAAAAATAGTAGGCCAGTAATAACCTACCCTAATAATTTTCAAAGTTGTGACCCTTCCTGAAAAGTTTCCTCCACATAATCCTCCATGAAATTCCCCAATGATATTTTGCTTTTGATCTTATTTGAAACATTTTAAGAGGACTCCATAAAGTTTTTCTTGTATAGTCGCTCTAGAAGTAAGACATATTTCAAATCATAAAGCCTATATCTTCTCCTTTGTGATGGATTAAGGTTGTGGGGACAAAATCCTGTCTAAAATTATTGGATCATTTTTTCAACCCATTATGATTCTCTTGATTGTAGTTCTTTAGTATGATCTTCTACTACTGACTTACAAGCTATCACTTCTACTAGAACTGCTACTTCTATCAAACCTTAGCATAATGATCTACCTCTAACCAACTTGGTATGATGAATTTCCATGTCATATTCCTAGATATTAGTAATCCAATAAGCTCTTTTGTCTCCTAGTTCACCTTGTAGAATGAAACTCCTAACATTTGGATGAACTACGTATACCAGTGTTTTACTCTGAACCAAGTATTGCCTAAATTTCTTCAATGACTTCATCATTATGAATACTTGTTTCTCAATAAAATTATACTTGACCTGATATTCGTGGAGAGTCCAACTCCAAAACAATATGGGGTGTTCATATCCCTCATCATTTTTCTAAGTTAGCACAAATACATAGCTCTTCAGCTCCATAAGGATATAAAATGAAATATTTGCCAAAATTAGGGTTCACTAAAACTAGAGTAGTGGCAATGGATTGTTTGATGATATCAAAAGCTTATTTTCTTACTTAAGTCCATTTGAAATCTACATTTTTATTTAGCAGTTCTGAGATAGGTTTCACATTTTGAGAAAAATCTAAGATGAATTTTATAATAAAATTAATCTATCCAAAGAAGGATTGCAAATATTTCCTGTTCATGGTCAATGGAAGAGCAAGGATTGATTTGAGTCTATCTGGATCAATAGCCATATCTTATTTAGAGACAACATGGCCTAACAACTTTCCCTCATGGACTATAAAAAATGACTTCTTCGAATTAAGAGAGATGCCAAATTCCCTGCACTTTTTAAACACTTGCTCTAAATGTACCAAGTGATATTACCTTTCATGAGAAAATATAGTCATGTCATCCAAGTATATTAGAATAACTTGTATTGGTCAGTTATCCAAAGGTATAATCCATTGCTCTTTGGAATGTGGCTCCTATGTTGGACAAACCGAAAGGTATTCTCTAATAAGAAAAAGTACCCCATTTGATGGTGAATGTTGTTTTGAACTGATTATCATATTTCACCCAAATCTGGTTGTAACCAGAGAAATTATCTAACAGTGAGAACCTCTCTACTCTTGCAAAAATCTACAAGATCTGATAAATCTGAGGGAGCAGATAGTGGTATTTTGATGATGCTTGATTGATATTCCTAAAATCCACACACAAAGGAATATCACCATTCTTTTTATTATTGGGACCAAGTTATCTACCCAGGTTGAATGCTTGATTGGATATATAATTTTATACGTTAGCAACTTTAATAGTTCTTCCCTCATTATGGATTCAATCTTAGGGTTCACAGGCCTCTATTCTACCTGAAGGGTTTTGCATTTAATTCTAGATCAATTGTATGTTGGATCACCCTATTTTTATATACTTTAAGATCTTCATATGACCAAGCCATAATGTCTTGGTATTTTAGGCAAGCTTTGATATCCTCCTCTTCTTCTGGAAAAAATTAGACTCTAAATTTGAGATTCCTTTCCTTTTTGATCTCAATTTCCTTGTAGATATTTTCATTGATCTCCATAGATTTGATATTCTCCTATATTCATTATCGAACAAGCTCTCCAAAGTGATCAACCCCCTAGGAATATGATTATTATTTAGCTGGATGAAATCTTGTTGGTCTATATCATCTAGGATTTCCTCTTAACCAATTGATAGATAGGCTTCCATAACTAGGAAATCAATGATTTGTTCATCAGTTTCAAAAATATGCTCAAATATTTGCTTGTCTGTTATTGTAGTCTTGAAAGATCATTTTAATCCCTTTGTCTTTCATGACTCCTAGATTTGCAGAAGGGTTGAAATTAGCTCCCCTCACTTCCAAGGAATCAGCCAAGGTGTTCTACATTTTTGGAATATGTTTTTTTAAGGGTATCAAAGGATTCCATCAAGTCACATACCCTACTTCTTTATACTTTCAGGTAATGGTTTTTGCTACTAAACCTCTCTTACCTGATTAAAAATTAGTTCAAAATCACTGTATATATTCAGTATCTTGATGCCAATAATTTGAGCTTGTATTAGTCCAAGGTACAAATCCTCATACTCTACAACATTGTTGGTACATGACCAGGTCAGTCTACATGTGAAAATATTTGTACCTTCTAACTGAGACTACAAAAATACACCAACACCAACCCCATTTATGCATCTTGCACCATCAAAGTGCATGGTCCAAGTATCTGTTTCCCTTAATGACTGATTGGATATGGTAGGGATTATTTTCTCTATTTCTAAGGAAATGCTATATGTACCCATGTTTGTTCTAAACTAACTGTAATACTCTTTGAAAGGTAGTTCATCTTCAACTTCTAGTTCTTCAAAAATTTCCACTAGTTGGAACTCATCCAGAGGAGTGAGGTTACACATGTCCTCTTCAATTTTTTCAATATGATAAGACACGAGATTCTTAGGAGTAATCCTTATTCTCTTTTCATTAAAGGGAATCACCATACTAGAGTAACCCATGTACATGCATCCTCCCAACTTGGTAGTAAATTATATTTAAAGACACAAGCTAAAATAATTCTCTAGATCTCCCACCACTATTTCTTGCACAATGGTTACTTTTGAAGCTCTATTTAACCTCACTAGAACATCCTTTATCACTCCTATTTTCACTAGGGTTCCATCCAACTGTAAAACTCCAAGATAGGATCTGGTATATTCCATAACCATGTCCTCATTGACTACCTTTGGTATAAATGTAGTGGAATACCTGAGTCAATCATATAGTTGCAGATGATCCACCCTTCCATCCTTAGAGAAATATAAAATGGAGGTTTGTTCTGCAGGGTAGTAGGAGACATATTGTATTTTCTAGAGGGTATGCTGAAGATTGTAGTAACCTACTTTTTCTATGGATATTTTTTTAAAGAAGCCTTCAACGGGTCTATTTGACCAAAAACAGGGTATCATACATGTTAGCCTTTGAGGGTGTTCTTTTCATCTCCTCTATAATATTATACTTTGATTTCATTGAAGAGGAATTCTTAAACCTTCTCTTCAATTCACCATACTTCCTTTTATATTGTTATGTGGCCTCAATCCTTTACCTCTTGGTTATGAAGGGAAATCTAAGCTTTTCTTGAGATTCACTCTTGGATCTCATCCCTTCTTTTTTATTTTATTTATCATATATTCTATGGAATCTGACCTCATTTTCTTTGCCCTTTGGGACGATATCCCTCTTTTATTTTTCTTTAGGAATAATGAAACGATCATTACCTTGAGGGGGAGCTCCTTCTTCTTTTGGGAAGGAAATTAAAATTGACCCATTTTTATGGATCATCCTATAAGGTCTTCTTTCTTGATCTTGTCATAATTGAAATCGATCCTTCTTCATCTAGATCTTGCCCAATCATTATTTGGTCTGGTTGCCACAACATATTGACCCTGCCTTTTTGATTCCTCTCTACCATTTCCATATCCTGCTACACATGAAGTTGGTACATGATACGTGATTTTGAATCACGGGGATCATTGCATACAAGGCACCGCACATTTACCAAGCTTATTTTAGAGGAACATCCAATATATTCTTGCATCTTATTTACTTTGATTCATGTGTTATTGCTGGTACTATGTTTTTGATCCCTATTGATATAGATAAATATTCTATTGGAAATATGAGCAAGGTTTGTTGTCATTGATGGTAAAATTTAGTTTCAGTGATTAGTGCAAAAAGAAGAATGTCAAGAGTCAATTTCAGTAAGCAGTGCAAGAGAAAGATTACTTCTAGGCATAAGGGAAATAATATTATAATATCTCCTATTATAATATTCAAGATGGTCAAATAAGGTCTAAATTAGAAATAGGAAGTCCCAAGAAAATAATATTATAATATTTTATTATAATATTAAATGTCTAATGTTAATACCTAGAGTTATTAAATTAATTATAACAATTTTATTATAAATTAATTTAACTAACCCTAAGGTTAGGGTTATAAGGGCAAAGGTTTAATTATCGCCAACATTGAAGCGCATAAACCAAATACTATATAAAGGGGGCAAATATTTCATTATGATATCCATGCCATCATTCATGAATCCAAAGGAAAAATCGTGTGTTGTGGTGTTAGAAAGGAAAGAAGGAATTTTGTGTGTTTTAAACCCTTTGGAGGTTGAGCTTACGAATAAATGCATAAGGTGCGTTCCTAGCATATCCAAAGTGCTAGTTAGCATAGTTGGCAAATAAGGCAGAGTTAAGGCGTTTATGTGGTAAGAGGTTGGGGTTTCAAATCCTTGCAAAGATATTTTTAGGAGGTTTGTTTTCATTTTGTTTGAGCACCAATTTTTGTGGAGATTGTATAGTGAAGAGCCTACATCTTTACACTCATGTGGGCATGTATCCCAACTACTATGAGAACATAATGACAATAGTAATATTGTGGGTTCGAGCAGTGGTGCCATTTATTTTTGCACGTGGGCCAAAGGAACTAAGGTAAGCATTAATTTTTGGTTTAATTAATATTAGAACCAAGGTTTGTGGAGTGTGCTAAGGCCACATGAATAATTGAGCACCTTGGAAAGTAGGGAGTTATAAGGTGTTTAGAGTTTATATTAATTTTTGGGCATTTAAAATTAATTAATATTGGAGTGATAAGGATATTAAGGTTTTAATTTCTGAATATTAATTTTTGAAATTATAAAGGAACTTTTCTTCTATTGATTTATTTGGAGTTATTAAAGAAAGTTGATTTTTATGTGTTGAAAAGTAATTGGACAAGTTTGGAGATAATAAGGTGTATTTGAGTTTTTTTTTAATTTTTGTAATGGTGAATTTATTTTGAGGAGAGAATTTGAGTGAGAATATTTGAGTAACATTTTTTGCTATCTAACCTTTGAGATTTACAAAAAGAGTGATTATGATTGAGACATGTCTTGAGGTCAACTCTTCATAAAAAAAAGGTATAGGCACATCTTCCTTGTGAGTGAAATATTATTGGATTGAATGTGTGAATGATAAGTTGGAGTGAAAAGGATTTTTTGATAAGCATTGTTGAGTTTGGTGTTTGAGACATCCAATGTTGATTGATGGTTTTTTTTTGGAATAAAAGTTGATGCTAGAAACCTTGTTTGATAAGCATTGTTGTAAATATTGAGTGAGCCTTCATGTGCATTATTAGGGTTTGAGAAGGACCATGAGTATCATTATTATATGATATTGTTTGATAAATATTGTTGGAAATTTTTTTGTAAGATTTCATACACATGGTTAGGGTTTGTAAGCAATTTGGGTTGAGTGATTGGTTGAGTGATTGGTTGAGTGTATTTGATTGACCATAGTTTATTGAAAGTGTTAGAGTGATATTTCAAGTTCTGTGAAACAAATTGTTCTTTCTTCTTAATTTATTTGAAGAGATTTTGGAGGTGATTGAGTGTTGTGTGAGTGTGAAACATATTGAGTCTTTAACCATTCTCCATATGTTTCTGTGGTTAAACAAGAAATTTTGAAAGTGATTAAGTATTATTGTGAGTGTGAAACATATTGAGTCTCTAACCATTCTCTATATGTTTTTGTGAGATTAGAACAAGATTCTATGTGAAACTTGTTTATGTGATTGAAGAGGTTTTTTGTGATAGATTGAGTTGAGTTGAATAAAGCTTTTGAGAAATCTAGTGGACAAATTTGATTAAGTCCTAGAGTGGACTTCATGATAGAGTTAAGCAAGATTTTGTGAAATCTTGTGATAATATTAGAAGTAAGTCCTAGAGTGGACCTAAGGACCGAGTTTAGTAAGCTTTTGTGGAAGCTTACAATTCAGATTTGAGACAAGTTTTGGTGAAGAATTTTTGAACATAATTGAGGTATGTCTTGGTGAAGATTTGTGGATAAATTAGTGTGATATTTTGAGGAAGCTTATAATACATATTTGAGGTAAGTCTTGATGTAGACTTGATAGCAGTTTGAGCAAGTTCTAGATAGGACTTGTGGAAAAATTTGAGGTAAGTCTTTGAGAAGACTTGTGAGCAGATTTGTTTTATTGATTTTCAAACCTTGAGTTAAGGTTTAAGGTAAACATAGTAGAGTTGATTTATGATTGGATCAAGCTTTGTGTTAATCTTAAGGATATATTTTAGGATAGAGTATGGTGCACATTTGAAGATAGATATTTTCCATACTAGAGATAGAGTTTGAGCAGATTTGTGTTGAACCGAAGGAATATGTTTAGTGTAGATTTGATATAGATATTGAGTAGATTTGTGCTAGATAAAAGGACTATGTTTAGTGTATATTTGATATAGATATTGAGCAGATTTGTGCTAAATTGAAGGACTATGTTTAGTATAGATTTGAGACAAAGATGAGAATAAGGTTTTGAGGTGACAGAGCAAAGGATAGTAGTCTCCAGTGGATAGAGATCCATTAGCCAGGACATTGAGAATAGATGTCTTTTGAGTGAGGATAGGAGTCTTTTGTGGAGAGATATCCACAAGCTAGAGTAGTGGAGGCAACAATCTTCTAGAGGATCACTAGCTAGAGTAGAGGATAAGTGGTTCTCTTGTGAATATAGTTCCATTAACCAGTTGAGGGGATCAGTGTCTCCTATGGATAGAGATCCATGAACTTGATTAGGTGATTGGTGTCTCATTTAAACAAATATCCATAAACATTGTAATATGGAAGGATTCCTAATATATTTATTGAGAAAATTATAGTTAAATATTTTCTCCATGGAGTAGCCCACACTGGGTGAACCCCGTTAAATTGGTGTCTCTATTATGTGTGGTTATTTATGCATTATTTTGATTACTACTATTGGCATTGCATTTATATAATGGATAATATTGTTTGAGTAAAAGTAAAAAGTGGTCTCATACTGTTCACCTCCCCTCTCAATACAATCTTGTGTTCTTCAATTCGTATCAGAGTAGGTTTCTTTGGAGGAGTTTGAAAACATGAAGGAGAATATCTTAAGAACATAGATGGATTCTAAGAATGGATCCTTAGAGAATTTGGCACCATTGTTCAATGGGAACAATTATGTACTTTGGAGTATGAGAATGAAGATTCACCTAATGGCACTTGGAAATGAAATATGGGAAGTAATTGAGAATGGATACATACCACCAAATACTCTAACTATAGATAAATATGGTAAGCTCCTACATCTAAATAATTCAAATGCAATAAATGGAATTTTAAAGGGTTTGCATAGAACATATTTTATAAAGGTTATGCATTGCAAATCAGAAAAGGAAATCTGGAATAAGTTGAAAGGCATATATGAGGGAGACAAAAAGGTCAAAAGGGCAAAGTTGTAAAATTACAAGAGAAAATTTGAAGACCTAAATATGAAGAAAGAGGACAACATTGTTGCATATTTCAAGGTCAATCCCAAAGAGGTAGAGTGAAAATATTTTAGCTATAGAAGAGTCAAAATATATTGAAATCTTGACAAGGGATGAATTACATGGAGTTCTCAAAAATTTTGAGATGAGAATAAAAGAGGAACCTATTCCTCGAAAAGAAGCAACCTTCAAAATTACAAAGAAAACCAAGGATAAGAAGTTAGATTCAAGCAATGAGTCATCCAGTGATGAAGAAGTAAATTATAGGAGAAGGAACAAGGACTCGAGAAAGTATAAAGGTATGAAATCAGTTAAATATTTCAATTATGGAAAATATGGTCACTATGCATCTAATTTTCCAAAGGCTGAAAATAGCAATGATGAAGAAAAATAGGATCATAAGAACAGGGAAACAGAAAAACACAGGTACCAAAATAAAATCAAATATGGACAACGCAAGCAAGGAAATATTTTTTTCCAAAGGCATAAGAAGATTTTTTATGCAGATAAGGAAATTAAGAGTTCAAGTGATAGTTATGACAAGTCCACAGATAATTAAGAATATGAAATTTTCTTTTTTGTAGAAGAAAAAGAAGAGGTTAGAAATAGGTCACCAATAATTCTTGAGTGTTTTAGATGTGGTAAATTTGGTCATATTGAAGATAGTTGTACAAAGAATGGATTCAGTTTTAGTGATGATGAATATGAAGATACACTTGAAGGTCCATAAGAGGAAAGTCTTCTTATGGCAATAGAAGAAGAAGGAAGCACTTCTAGTGGAAACAAATCAGAAAGGAATGAAGAGGATCCCAAAGGTAAACAAATAGAGGAATAATCAAAGAAAGAAGAAGTTGATATTGAGGGTGAGCTTATTTTTGCCCTTGATGCATTAAGGAAGGTAATAAAGTAGAACTCAAAACTCAAGCTTCAATTTCAAGAATGTGATGAAGAGAAAGGAAATCTTATAGAAGATCTAACCAACTCAATAACCAACACAAGGAAATTTAAAAAGAGGTTAGAGGTTAATATTTTAGAATATGAAAGGTTAGAGCATGAAGTAGATATACTAAGGAAGAAATTAAAAGAGTCTAAATACAAGCTACACAAGATTGGGAGAAGCTCAAATAACTTGGATAAGATTATTAAGATAAAAATATCTTCATAAAACAAGACAGGACTTGGCTTTGAACAAGTACAAAAGGAACAAAGAGAGGATTCAATCTCAAGCTCCAAAGAAGAAGAAGCTTTAGAAAAAGAGAGTGTAGGATAAAGTGAGATTTCAGAGGATGAGTTGGAAAGTAGAAAGTTTAACAAGGAAAGAAACAATGCACTAATGAGGAACATATGGAATAGAAAGCAACATATATTAAAATATATTAAGAGACCAATGGGGTCAATGCAAGGTAGTTTCAATGGATGATGCTTCTCATATCATAGGTTTGGGCACAAGGCTACATAGTGTAGGGCACATGAAATATAGGAAATTGGTAATTTAAGAAACAAACATATTTTTCAAGGGTATTGCTACTCTTGTAATCAGTTTGGTCACAAGGTAGTAAATTGCAGGGTTCATGATAGGAATGGATATGGCTTCACTAGGAGAAACCCCAAGATATTTGCACCTTTAAGGAATAAAAACATTAAGTGTTATAAGTGCAATAATGTTGGGCATATAGCCAAGTGGTGTAGAGAAGAACTTCCAGAGACATGCAAGAACAAGAACAGTCATAGGAATTAGAAGGATCAATTGAGGAATAAAGTGGATAAAGGTAAATATCAGTGTATGTTGGGAGTAGAAATACTCCCACCCCAAAATTAAACACCAAAAGAAGAGTTTGGGAAGGGGCTAAGCTAAGAGTATCATTATTAGCTCCAAAGACCCAAAGGTGACCCTTTGTCATTGATGACAAAGGGGGAGATATTTGAGTTAGGGGGAGATAATTCAGTAAGGGGGAGTAGTTCTCAAGGGAGCAAAACAAGAAAGAAGTAAAGGAAATGATAAAAGGTAAATGGGTTACCATCAATGAAAAAGGGGGAGATTGTTGGAAATATGAGCAAGGTTTGTTGTCATTGATGTCAAAAGTCAGTTTCAATGAGTAGTGCAAAAAGAAGGATGTCAAGAGTCAGTTTTAGTAAGTAGTGTAAGAGAAATATTGCTTCTAGGCCTAAGGGAAATAATATTATAATATATCCTATTATAATATTCAAGGTGGTCAGATAAGGTCTAAAGGAGCAATAGGAAGACCAAAGAAAAATAATATTATAATATTTTATTATAATATTAAAGGTCTAATGTTAAGACCTAAAGTTGTTAAATTAATTATAATAATTTCATTATAAATTAATTTATAATTTAATTTAATTAACCCTAAAGTTATTAAATTAATTATAATAATTTCATTATAAATTAATTTATAAATTAACTTAACTAATCCTAAGGTTAGGGTTATAAGGGCAAAGGTTTAATTATCATTGATGTCGAAGCCCATAAGTCAAAGACTATAAAATGGGAAAAATATTTCATTATGATCATCCATGTCATAATTTGTGAATCCAAAGGAAAAATCATGCGTTGTGGTGTTAGAAAGTAAAGAAGGAATTTCATGTGTTTTAAACCCTTTGGAGGGTGAACTTATGAATAAATGCATGAGGCACGTTCCAAGCATATCCAAAGTTCTAGTTAGCACAGTTGGCAATTGAGGCAGAGTTAAGGCATTTGTGTGGCAAGAGGTTGGGGTTTTGAATCCCCACGAAGACATTTTGAGGAGGTTTGTTTTGATTTTGTTTGAGTGCCAGGTTTTGTGGATATTGTATAGTGAAGAGCCTACACCTTTAGACTTATGTGGGTATGTGGCCCAATGGCTGCAAGAGTGCAATGGCAGTAATGAGGTCATGGGTTCGAGACAAGGCCAAGGTGACGCCATTCATTTTGCATGTGGACCAAAGGAACTAAGGTAAGCATTAATTTTTGGTTTAATTAATATTAGCACCAAGGTTTGTGGAGTGCGCTAAGGCCACGTGAATAATTGAGCACCTTGGAAAGTAGGGAGTTATAAGGTGTTTAGAGTTTATATTAATTAATATTGGAGTAATAAGGATATTAAGGTTTTAATTTCTGAATATTATTTTTGGAAATTATAAAGGAACTTCTCTTTTATTGATTGATTTGGAGTTATTAAAGAAAGTTGATTTTTATGTGTTGAGAAGTAATTGGACAAGTTTGGAGATAATAAGGTGTATTTGAGTTTTGTTAATTTTTGTAATGGTGAATTTATTTTGAGGAAATAATTTGAGTGAGAATATTTGAGTGAAGGTTTTTGCTATCTAACCTTTGAGATTGGCAAAGAGAGTGATTGTGATTGAGATAGGTCTTGAGGTCAATTATTCATCAAACAAAAGGTATGGGCGCATATTCCTTGTGAGTGAAATATTGTTAGATTAATTTTGTGAATGCTAAGTTTGAGTGAAAAGGATTGTTTGATAAGCATTTTTGAGTTTGGTTTTTGAGACATCCAATGTTGATTGATGGTTTTTTTTTGGAATAAAAGTTGATGCTAGAAATATTGTTTGATAAGCATTAATGGAAATATTGAGTGAGCCTTCATGTGTATTATTAGGGTTTGAGAAAGACCATGAGTATCATTTTTATGTGATATTGTTTGATAAGCATTGTTGGAAATATTTGTGTAAGATTTCATACACTTGGTTAGGGTTTGCAAGCAAGTTGTATTAAGTTAGTGGCTGAGTGGAGTTGATTGAGCATAGTTGATTGAAAGTGTTGGAGTGATAGTTCAAGTTTTGTGAAACAAATTTTTCTTTATTCTTAATTATTTGAAGAGAGTTTGGAGGTGATTGAGTTTTGTGTGAGTGTGAAACATATTGAGTCTCTAACCATTCTCCATATTTAACGTTTAAAAGTGATTAATTATTGTTGTGAGTGTGAAACATACCGAGTCTCTAACCATTCTCTATATATTTTTGTGAGATTAGAACAAGATTTTGTGTGAAACTTGTTTATGTGATTGAAGAGGTTTTTTGTGATAGATTGAGTTGATTTGAATAAAGCTTTTGAGAAAGCTAGTGGATAGATTTGATTAAGTCCTAGAGTGGACTTCAATATAGAGTTAAGCAAGATTTTGTGAAAGCTTGTGAGCAGATTAAAAGTAAGTCCTAGAGTGGACTTAAGGATAGAGTTTAGTAAACTTTTGTGGAAGCTTACAATGCAGATTTAAGACAAGTTTTGGTGAAGACTTGTTCAATAGAATTGAGGCAAGTATTGAAGAAGACTTGTGGACAGATTAGTGTGAGCTTTTGAGAAAGATTAAAATATATATTTGAGGTAAGTCTTGGTGGATATTTGAGAGAATTTTGAGTAAGTTCTATAGAGGACTTGTGGATAGATTTGAGGTAATGTTTTTAGAAGACTTATGAGCAGAGTTGTTTGATTGATTTTGCTCAAACCTTGAGTTAGAATTTGGGGAAGATCTAGCAAAGATAATTTGTGGTTGGATCAATCTTTGTGTTAATGCTTGATGATAGATTTGAGGATAGACTATGGTGCATATTTGAGGATATATTTATGCCATAGTAGATATAGATATTGAATATGTGTTTGTTGGACCAAAGGACTATGCTTAGTGTAAATTTGAGATAGATATCGAGCAAATTTATGCTAGACCAAAGGACTGTGTTTAGTGCATATTTAAGATAGATACTGAGTTAATTTGTTCTATATCAAAGGACTATGTTTAGTATAGATTTGATATAGATTTGAGAACAATCATTGGAGGTGACAAAGTATAGGATGATAGTCTCAAGTGGATAGAGATACATTAGCTTTTGAGTGAGGATAGTGAGGATAGAGGTCTTCTGAGTGAGGATAGGAGTCTTTAGTGGAGATAGATACACAATCTAGTGTAGTGGAGGCAGTAGTATTCTAGAGGATCACCATATAGAGCATAGGATAATAATTTCTCTTGTGAATAGAGTTCCATGAACTAGCTGAGGGGATTGGTGTCTCTTGTAGATAGATATCCACAATATTTATTAGGGGATTGGTGTCTCCTTTGGATAGAAATACATAAATATTATAATAGGGAAGGATTCCCAAGATATTTTTTAAGAAAATTATAGTGAAATATTTTCTCCATGGAGTAGGCCAAATTGGGTGAACCACATTAAATTGGTGTCTCTATTATGTGTGGTGATTTATGAATTTCTTTGTTTACTGCTATTGACATTGCATTGATATATTGGATACTATTATTTGAGTAAAAGTAAAAAGTGGTCTTATATTTTTCATCCCCCCTCTTAGTATAATATTGTGTTCTTCATGTTCTTTGTTGAGATCTTTCTATCTCTCTTTTTTCCATTGAGCTCATCTTTTTATTGAGCATCTTGAGGATATTTTATATATCAATAATTACAGTGGATTCTTGGGATGTTTGAATAGGAATTATTGGTAAAGGAACTACAACAAATAACACTTTGGGATGAGGAATAGGGGTCATATGGGGAAGTAGGGATGATAAAGAAGGAGGATAATAAGAAGATGTAGATGTATGGTTTTGAATACTAGAAATTTTTGAACAATAGAGCATGATAGTTTTAGGAAGTAATATTCCCATATTAATAAGAGTATTTTCAGCTTGAACAAATACATTATAGACTTGGGGGAAGGTACATATTATTAACTATTGATTTTGTAGATCCAATTCAGACCTAAGGGCTCTAATGTAGTACATGAAAGTAAGGTTTGTGGCTAGCCTAGATTTAGATGGGATTCTTTTACAGGACCTACTAAATCTCAGGTTAAAATCTAAAATGGATTCCTGCTAATGCTTTTGCATGGATATCAATTTATTGAGGAGGAAAAAGAGATCAACGGACTCATTCAAATCTTATACAAAGGGTTTTGATAATTCTGCCCATGATGTAATAGTATTATCCTCCAAAGTACTAAATCGGCATAGGATTTTCCCTCTAAAGGATAGGGCTAGGATTCTTATGATGACATCTTTATTTTTTATGTTATGGATGGCAGCTGAATTCAGAATATCTTGGCAATGTTCATATATTATCTTGTCTGATCCATCGTATGTGGTAATGACTTTATACATAGCCTAAGGGATATCATATGCATATGAACTAGTCTTAGGGGACCACCTATATTCTAGATGGGATATTTTTGCAAGGACTGATTAGGGGGTACATTTTAAGCCATATTTACTTATGGAGTTACTAGAGGTGGCCTTGAGGGCTCTACGGTAGGTTGCTTAGGAGGAGTTTCATTTGAATAAAAATCTTGGTTCAATTTATTATGATGATATATTATCTAAAATGGAGCTCATAGTAGATGAAATAACTAGGGTTATTCCTTGCAGATGACTTAGTATTCATGAAATACTATAAGCTATAGGGATGGATTTCTAGTTTCTATATTCATGGAGTCACTAGGTGAATTTATTGCTCACCGATTAATAAGATCAAGATAATTCACCAAATCTTGATTCATTCGGGAAAAAATACAAAAAAAATCAAGGGTAGGTTAACTATGGGTTCTAGTAAACATGTCCCATAGGGTACACCAAAACCGTTGGAATCCAAATTGATATAAAAAAAATTGATACTATGACTATCTATCTTCTAGATTTTCAATTAGGCTTGCACCCACTATTAAGAGATCAAAATTTAATATTGGATGGAATAAAGATTACTCTAATCGAATCTACAGAGTAGGTTGGTTCCTTTTCAATTGATAGGGTGTTGAATCATTCTTGTGTTTAAGAGATAGGGATAGAAAAGGGTTTAGGGTTAAGGAATTATAACTAAAATAGTGACCGGATAGAGCTAACAACATGGGCATCCATAGGGAAAACCTTTCAATAAATCATTTTTAGTGTTCCACACTCAATATTAACAACACCCAAAAACAAAATAATCTTCATCAAGAAACATAAAATAGAGACATACTTCAAGAAGCTATTTCAACATCCAAAATACTTATAATCCAATTAGTAGAATAATATCAGTATCTATATTTAATAGAAATAAATTTTTTTTGAGCATAGATTCAATTATGAAAAGGTTTCAATTTATCTTAAAGATAGTAATTCAATATCATTAGAGTAAACTAACCATAGTATCATTAGTAGAAAATCAATTCATAGCTTGAATCTCTCAAAAGAAATATTGAAGACACCAATTTTTGAGTCAAAAATCCAAGTAATGCTCCTTCTATTGATTTTTAGAAGATGTTAAATAGTAGGGCAAGCAAACACTCTAGAGTTGACTCTATAAATTACGGGTTTGAACTCTATTAATAGTTTTACAATGAAAGAAGATGGAACATTACAAAGAAAAACCATGCTAGATCAGTAGAGTTCTAACATGGCACAATTTCATTCACCTTTAAAGCCCAAAAAATCCTTGTGATGTTGCACATCATAGTAGCTCGATTTTGTAACTTGATCAATCTACAATGGCAGTTAGGCTCCAAGATGTTAGATTCTAAATCGAAAGCATCTATATTTCTTGGAGACTTCATATAATAGTGTATATATAACTACTCGGGTTCTTAGTTCTTGTCTCCATGGATGCTTTTCTTGCTTGCTTGAATCAACTGGTTCTTATTTGTAAATACTTCACTTTTATATACCTAATAAATTATCAGCATAAGCTTGACCGTTGATTCACTCATGAATACCTATGGTTAAATATAAATAATTCTTAGAGATGAGGGATATGGAACATGTCACTAGGCTGCTATTTAGAGAAGCTTATCACTTGATTTGACCATTTTGACCAGTGATAAGCATATCATAAAATACACTATAATCTAATCGAAATAGAGCTTGTTGCAATGCCACTCCCTTTAGTTATTAAAACTGTTTAATTTGCTTTTACGTCCATCGCATAGAACACTTTTTTCACACCCCACTCCTTGAAATTTGCTCCTTTAAATTTTGACCAAATCTGATCATAGAATAGGGCCTTATTCTATGCCACTCAAGAAACAATGTAAAATAACATTTCATGATATTTTGTGCCATGTCGATATCGTGTGCTCTATTTTGAGCATCTCAACCTCTTTGACTAGTGGCATGGAACATGTGTTCTAATCCATTTAAAAATTAACATGAATATTAGTGGCATAGAACACATCAAAAAGTTAGTCATTTTATTATGCAGGCTAAGGCAATATGTGCTGGGTTGCTAATTGGAGAATGATGACATCAAATTTGATATGAGTTGACAACGATGTGGAATATGATGTGTTGTGCCACTATAAAACACACTAAATGTTGAGTGGCCAAAAATATGTCTTCTCGTCTTAGCAAAAATGTTGTATTCTTCTCTATCGAAGTAATTGCAATGCAAATTTAGTTTTTTTTCCAGTGGTGTGGAACATATTGTGCTGTGAAACTACAAAATACACTGTGTGTTGAGCAGTTAGAAACATATTTATGCCTTATAAAATATTTTCAAAATTTTTCTTAGGATGTGGTCATTTTGGGTCTACAAGTATCTTCTTCAGAATGAATCCAACACCTAAAGCAAAAGAGATCAGAATAATATCTCATTAATGAAAAATGACTAGGAGAGTTCTACTCGAATACAAAGGCAACAAAATCAAACATATAAGAGAAGATCTCACCACAAACACTTATAGAAGAAAAATGTTGAAGATAAGATCTCAAGAAAGACACAAAAAAGTTGTAATATCAAAGGCCTTGGAGAAACCTCTACGAGCATCCAATAAAAGGCTTGGAGAGCCTTGCTGAAGAAATCAAAAAGGAGTTCCAAGGATAACTCATTGGAAAAATTCACTGTTGGAGATAGTGAAATATTTGGAACAATTATCGTCATCTGACAACAAGCCCAAGAAGAAGAATTTTGTAAGGAGTTTCAAATATTAGAAGAACTCAAGACATACAAAATATTGAGAAGAAGATCCTATTTTAAGTCAAAATTCAACAAGAAGCGTGAAAGAAGATTCAGACAAAAGAAGCTACCAAATCCAGGAGATTTGGAGATTACCTATCATAGCAATAAGGCACCACTTTATAATAAAATATCTCTTCAAATCTATAAATAAAAGTAGAATACTACAAGATGAGGATAATCCACCAAAATACTAGGATCATGAAAGATAGTTGGAGAATATATTTTGGTGAAGACGAAAGGCAGTCTACATAGAGCTGTAAGATCTTACTCAAGGCAACAACTTGGTGATATTAGACACAAAGATCTAAATACTCTACAAAATTGGAAAAAAAATATTTTAGAAAAAGTTAAGCAACTATTGGTGCAATTAGATTCATTAAAGTGAATTACTTTTCATATTTATTTAACAACCTTAATTGGATTTAAGTTGCAAAAAGGTGAGTTGAATTAGAGTCTTCAAAAGTGCAAAAATAAAGGATTATTTAAGGTTAATTTGCACTTTAAGGGTTTATTAGATTTCATAACTTCAAGCTATCTATCAAAAACCTATCATCTACTTTGGAAAGAAAAAAATGACTAGCTCCTATTACCTTGCTTATAAAGACAATACAAAATTATTCTTGAAGATTCATTTCAGATTATTATTTATTAGTTATAGTAAATTGATTAAGTGCATTATTTTTTAAGAGTTGAATGGAGTGATAAGGTAAAATTTTTAGTGCATTAGAAGTAAAATATTCTTAGATTCATTTGCACTATTATATTGTTTTCAAAAAGATTATTTTTTGTTTTTGTGAGAAGGGCACAAAAATAAAATTTATCAAAGCATCTAAAGATACTATTAGTGCATAGATATCTACAAATTTTAGTGGCCTAAGAAAGCCACAAATTCAACTCAATACTCCAAGCATTGGAGAAGAAAGTAACCACAAAAACAGCATCAAAGGAAGCCTCAAACAAGACTTTGTGAGTCTCAAGTTCAAAGCACAAGAATTAGTGCAAAAACATATAGCAAAAAGAGAGCTTCTATCATGTGGTTACAAGCTTAGATTTATTTATAAAACATTCAAGAAAAAAGGGTAAGGTGTCTAATCAAAGAGACAACCTCTAAAACCCTATATTGCAATCAAGATTTTACCTCAAAATCAAAAATTTAAATTTGAAAAGAGGAGTGCAAAATAAGGTGCAATAAAGACATTTTGTATAAAAGCTACTTTACATTGTATTGCACTATCCTAATTTGGTTATATAGGGAGATAAGTCAGATTTAAAGGTGCCTCAAAGGTACCCCACTTAATGGAAAAACCAGCCAAAAGTGGTCATATGCTAGAAGCAATCCAATATTAGCTCAAGAAGCCACTCAAAGGGCTCATTCCCTTCACATACTGGATGACCAAAATTGCAATATATAATGTGCAAAATCAAAGGGAGAAACAATATCATTCATGAGAAAATTAATATACAAAAGGAGGATGTAAAAAAGTGAGAAAGGAAAGGAAAATTGAAGCACCATTGGAGTGTCACTTACTCCACATTCACTTGTTGAAATCGATGCTCAAAGCATCCATATTGTTGCTCCATATCTTAGCTAAAAATAGTGCATGTGAACAAAATAAAATTTGGGTATTTTCAAAGATAAAAGGATATCAAAAGGGTTTGTTTGAACTAGCAATAGAGATGACATCCATGCAAAGAATAAAAAGATACTTGTTATCAAATAAAAACCCTAATTCTCAAATCAAGAGAACACTCATATTTAAGGAAGGAGTTACATGAATAGGTTGGTGCATTGAGTGTATTGGATACACCTATCCATTGGGAGACCAAGCATTTTTCTAAAGAATGTAACATTCATACATTACATGAATATAAAAATTTCTTAGGCACTTAACTCTTCTCAAGCACTCAAAGGGAAATGAACATGCCACTTGGAATTTAATAAAATAATCTTCGCCATTTTAAGGACATAAATTATTAAGGTCAACAAGCAATATTCATCTCTATATTTATCACATTTATCACTTCATCCTCTACACATACAGGGTAAAGTTGTAGTATGAAAAAATGTGATAGAGCCTTCAATGCTCAATTTAAGCAAGGTCAAAGAAATAGTCTAAATGATGCCAAATTTAAAATACTTTAATCTCCAAATGATTCCATTAGAAGGTACAGTCATAGTATTCAAGACATCTACGTCAATACTGCAAACTTAGCTTCTTTGAAAATAGTGCCAATTATTTCTTGGTGAAAGGTAAAGTTCATTCTCATTCTTATGTGCTTTCTTTCCTCGAGAATTATAATGTCAAAATTGAAGGAATTTATCTATATTGAAAGACATACATCAAAGGGAATATTTTATCTAATAAATATAATATTTGCAATATACAACCTAGGAGAAATAAGGGTTTCTACTGGAATAAATATTAAATATTTGCAAATATTATTGTGGTCTATTTTTTCCAAATATTAGGGAGTCATAAGGGCTACTACATTAGATTAATAAATTGGAAATTAGATACACTTATAATAATTTTCCAAAGGGTTATTTAAAAGAGAGGTTTATTATAGATTTATCAAAGGTTGGATATTTGTTGGAAAATTACCATTGGTAAAAGGTTAAAAAGAGTATTTTACCTTGGGTAAGTTTATTTACCTTTTACCTTACCTGGATGGCAACATCTTTGGGTGGCAAGAGAATTTTATTTTAATTTCTTCTCCCTTCCCTTAATTTCTCCTATTCCCCCCTTTTCTCTAGTATGGTTATTTTGTGTTTATTTAAACTTTGTAACCTGATTATAATGGTTAATGCAATATTTACCTTTGTATCGATTGCTCACCTTCCACATTTGGTATCAGAGCCGAGAGCCGAGACCGACCCGAATCCTAAGGCGATGGGGCCCGTAGTTCGAGGCGACAACACGGATCTCAAGGTAGCCCACAAGATCCAAGGTGACATGGATCCCGAGGTAGCCTGTAGGACCCGAGGAGGCCTACAAGAGCAGATCAATGTGATTCTCGAGGCGCTAGAGCAGATCGTCATGATTCTCGAGGTGCTAGTGGAACTGGACATGATAGGATCATGTGGCATGCAACACGTTGGAGAGGGTGGCATGCTGCCCGAGGTGATTTGTTGATGAGGTGACATGTGGCCCGAGGTAGCACGTTGGAGAGGGTGGCACGTGGTCGGAGGTGGTTCATTGGAGAGGCCACCTACGTGCAGCCCGAGGCGACCTACACGTGGTACGTGGTAAAAGGATCACGTAGCCCATGGACTACCCACAGGAAATCATAGCACATACTGTGTTTTGCTCTTTTTAAAGAGCATCAACATCGTCGCATCGACGATGTGGGACTATTAAGTCTCAAATAAAATATTTGCTTCGCACCAAAGCGCGAAGCCAAAAATTGCTTCACGTTTGATGCGAATGCATTAAAGGGCAGGGAGCCAACTAATGCTCCCGGATCTGCCCGGTAGCACAATGGCTACCCTTTGCCTTGATGCCCGCAAGGTCACATGATCGAACCTCGACGGGGTCATTTTCTTTTTTTTGCTTCACACTCGTTGCGCCAGCAATAAGGGCAGGGAGCCAACTAATGCTCCTGGATCTGCCCGATATCATAGTGGCTACCATTTGCCTTGACGCCTGTGAGGTCGCACGATCGAACCTCGGCAGGGTCAACATTTTTTTTTTTTATAAATTTCTTAAAAAAAAAAAAAAACTTTAAGGTAATTTTAATTTTTTTTTGATGATTGACATTTCCTAAGAGGAAATAGCTGTAAAAATTTTAAAATATTTTTTTTTGAAAGGTTTTATTTATCATTTGATTTGATGATTGACATTTCCTAAGAGGAAATAGTTGTAAAAAAAAATTTATGCTTTAAGAGGTAAAAAAAAAAAAAATTAGTAAAATTTCCTAAGAGGAAATCTTTGTAAAAGAAAATTTCTAAGAAATTTTCTTAAATGATAAGATTGGAAGGATGTTACCAAGCACTTTGTAGTTTGTTACTAAGAAAAAATGCTAAAATATTTGATGAGCACGTGAGAACACTAGGCATAAATACAGTCTTTTCACAGTTGCAAAATGCGGTTATTGCACAACAAAGAAATCCTGATCTAGGATACGAAGCAGATTCAAAAGATAACTCCTTTGGGAGTAGATTTGAACAATCTGACACAGTGGAGATTGCTCCACTAGGATCTGAATATACTCATTATTGTAATTCAGTTGAAATCCTACAACCTCCTTCTCTTGAAATTATATTGATCAGTGACGATGACGAACAAGTCACTGACAATTTTGTAATTGCTGAATCACAACAACAAGAGTGAGTTGTTTATGATTGTAAATCAAGAAAGGCTTGATAGTTTGTAAAAGTATTTTTGATATAAGACTATATAAGAAAGGTTTCTTGTTTTAGTAGATAGTAATGGGATCAAATAACAATCTACCAATCCCCGAATTCAGTGGGGATAATTATGAGTACTGGTCCATCAAAATGAGGACATTACTCATAGGAAAAGGACTATGGGATAGTATTGAAGATGATTACACTGCTCCAACAGATTGGACTACTTTGAGTGCAACCAACAAGA
Organism: Wollemia nobilis; assembly: GCA_028583015.1. Lineage (NCBI taxonomy): Eukaryota > Viridiplantae > Streptophyta > Pinopsida > Araucariales > Araucariaceae > Wollemia > Wollemia nobilis. The sequence continues at coordinate 2,617,881 of JAQPPZ010017072.1, forward strand.
AGATCTTCAAATATGCACAGAAAAATAACTCTTTTGCCTTATACCATCTTCAAGCGGCATTAGATCCAAGTATCTTTCCTAGAATTGCATCTTACTTAACTGCCACAGATGCATGGAATGCCTTGAAAGAAGGATTCCAAGGAAGTGATAAAGTGAAGCAATTTAGGCTTCAGACCTTAAAAAGAGATTTTGAAAATCTTAGAATGAAGGAAAATGAAAGAGTCGGTGACTACTGTGTACGAGTCAAAGCAGCAGTTGATATGATGCAAACTTTAGGTGATGACACAAACATTGAAACAATTGTGAAGAAAGTGTTGAGAACACTTCTTCCTAAGTGGAATCACATTGCCATCGTAATTGAAGAATAAAAATACCTTTCTACTCTTACATTTGATAGTTTGATTGGATCATTAACATCACATGAAGAGAGACTTCAAGGAGCACCTTCAACAAGCTATGGAGGTGATGACAAAGCCTTCACTTCGAATGAAGCTGCAATATGAGGACAAGGAAGAGGCCGAGGCAGAGGACAAAAACAAAGAGGGAAAGGTCAAAGCAACTCCTACAAAGTAGGAAATCAAAACAGAGGATCCAATCAGAACCAAAGTGACAATGCAGGCTGTGGAAATCAAGGACGAGGAAGTAACAAGACTAAAATAGCTTGTTTCAATTGTGGGAAACAAGGACACTTCGCTCATGACTGCTAGTCAAAGACTTCCAAAGATCACAGCAGTCAATATGGCTCATTCTATGGAGAAGAAGAAGGTCCATCAAATATTTTTCTCTCTTATGGACAGTCAGATCAAAATATTAAAGATACATGGATTTTGGATATTCGTTGCTCCAACCACATGAGTGGCAAAGAAAATCTCTTTGCTATATTAGATTCAAATTACAAATCCCATGTTAAGTTAGGGGATAATAAATCTTTGCAAGTTGAAGGCATTGGAGCTATGGAAGTTCCAACAAAAGAAGGCCTTAAAAAAGTGAATGACATATACTATACTCCACAGCTACAACACAATTTGTTAAGTGTTGGCCAAATTATGGAGAAGCATTACAAATTAGTTTTTGATGAAAGAAAATGTACAATCCTTGATAAAACCAATTGTAACATAGTCATCACAGAAGTACATATGACAAAGAATAGGTTATTCCCTCTAAAATTTGGTGAGCCAAGGGGACCTCAACTTGCAAACATTGCTATTACAAATCCAAGTGAATTGTGGCACTTGAGATATGGTCACCTCAATTCCGCTAGCTTGAAAATGTTAACATCATAAGCTATGGTGACAGGACTACCAAAAATTCAAGAACATAAGAAGGTATGTGAAGCATGTACTTTGGGAAAGCACTCAAGAAACAATTTTCCAAGAGGCCAAGCGTGGAGAGCAAGCTATCCTCTTCAGCTAGTACATTCAAACATTTGTGGTCCAATGCAAACAAAAAGCCTTGGAAACAATTCTTATTTTCTAACATTCATAGATGATTATTCTTGAATGTGTTAGATATATTTTCTGAAAAACAAAGATGAATCATTTAATTTCTTCATAGACTTCAAAAATAATGTAGAAAAGCAATGTGACTACTATGTCAAATGTCTTCGCATTGATAGAGAAGGAGAGTACTCCTCAAATGAATTTTAAATTATTGTAAGCAAAATGGGATAAAAGGCAGTTCACCACTGCCTATACCCTACAGCAAAATGGTGTGGTCAAGAGAAAGAACCACACCCTTGTTGAAATGGCATGAACGATGCTTTAGACAAAGCATCTAACATACAACTATTGGGCAGATGCAGTGAGAACTAGTGCATATATTCTAAATTGAAGTCTGACTTCTAGTTTAGATGGTATCACTCCTTATGAAGGATGGTGCGGTAAGAAACCAAATGTCAAACATTTTCGAGTATTTGGTTCTTTAGCTTATGCCCACATTCTTGAGGAGAAGAGAAAGAAGCTTGATCCCAAGATTCAAGCATGTATTTTTGTAGGGTGTTGTGAATCAACCAAAGGGTATAGATTGTACAATCCCAAGACACATAAAATAATTATCTCCAAGGATGTAATTTTTGATGAAGGGGGAGAATGGGGTCATAAAAATTTTGTTGATATAGACTCTAGTTCGAAAAGTTCCACATTTGTACAACCCAAGAAAAGTAGTGGAAAAATTTCCCCTCCACAAAGTCCACATCAGGAATCTTCATCAAGTACATCAAGTGGTACACCAAGTCCAAGAGGGACTTCTTTGTTGGCTCCCCCAAAATCTTCGAAATGATTTCATAGATCTATAAGCACTCCAAGTCCGATGCATATTGATCTAGTTTCTCAAAGGAAAGAGACAAATAAAGGAAAATTCATACTACAGAGTCATCCATCTTCTCAAATGTTGGATAGGAATTTCCAATAAAGATACACTAGGAGTCAAGCTAGTGAGATGGACGACATTTTGTCAAGACTTGAAAATCTTCAAATGTCAGGAGATGATGAGTCTCATGAACCAAGGGATGATGTAGTCAATTATGCTTTTTTGGCTGCTACATAGCTAGAACCATCTAGCTATGAAAAAGCATGTATTGAAAGTATATGGCAAGATGCCATGGAAGAGGAAATATCCTCAATTAAAAAGAATGATACTTGGGAGCTTGTGAAGCTTCCCAAGGGAAAAAAATGTTTTGTATGTAAATGGGTCTATAAGACCAAATTCAATGTTGATGGAAGCATTGAAAGGCACAAGGTAAGATTAGTAGCTAAGGGTTTTACTCAAAAATATGGAATAGATTATGAGGAAACCTTTGCTCCAGTTGCTTGACAAGAAAAAATCAGAACTGTTCTTTCTTTGGCAGCCCATAAAGGATGGAACATTCAACACATGGATGTTAAAAGTGCATTTTTAAATGGATACCTGACAAAAGAGGTGTATGTACAACAACCTCAAGTTTTCCAAGAACAAGGAAAAAAGAACCTTGTTTATAAATTGAAAAAAGCACTTTATGGCCTCAAGCAAGCACCACGAGTGTGGTACTCACGAATTGATGGCTATTTCAGCAAGTATGGTTTCACAAAAAGCAAGAGTGAACCAAATTTATACTACTTGAAGAATGGAGTAGATATCCTCATAGTTTGTTTATATGTGGATCTAATATTTATGGGTAGTAAAAATAAAATGAATATGGAGTTCAAAAACTCCATGATGAATCAGTTTGAGATGAAGGATCTCAAATTAATGAGATACTTCCTAGGAATGGAAGTACATTAATCAAATAATGGGATCTTCATATGTCAACAGAAATATGCTCGTGACATGATTCAAAAATTTGCTATTGAGTAGTGCAAATCAGTTGCAACACCAACAGGAAATGGAATCCAGCTAAGCAAAGATGATGGAGCACCAAAAGTTGATATGACCAATTTTAGAAGGATGGTTGGGAGTTTAATGTTTCTCACCAACACTAGGCCAGATATACAATATGCTATTTCTCTAGTATCAAGGTTTATGGCATGCCCATCCGAGCTGCATCTTCAAGCAACCAAACTAATTTTACGATATGTAAAAGGTACATTGGATTTTGGAATCCATTACCACAAGTCTAACTCTGTGAAGTTATTTGGTTATAGTGACAGCGATTGGGGCAGTAATATAGATGACAAAAAATCTACATCAGGGAACTGTTTTAGTCTAGGTTCAAGACTAATAACTTGGAGTTCCAAGAAGCAATCTGTTGTAGCATTATCATGTACAGAAGCTGAGTATATAGTGATTACCCATGCTAGTACTCAAATCCTCTGGTTGAGGAAAATCTTTGAAGAGATTGGCGAAAAACAAATTGGTCCAACCAAACTAAATTGTGATAATATTAGTGCCATACAGTTGGCATATAATCCGATCCACCACAAAAGGTCAAAACATTTTGATATGAAGTATCACTTCATAAGAGATATGGTGGAACAACAGATAGTTGAGCTTCAATACTGTAGCACTTTGGATAATCTATCAAACATCTTCACCAAAGGCATGGCTAAAGATCATTTTATAAAGCCGAGAGACTGTATAGTCAGTCCTCTCATCTTTAAGGGGGAGAATGTTGGAAAATTACCATTGGTAAAAGGTTAAAAAGAGTATTTTACCTTGGGTAAGTTTATTTACCTTTTACCTTACCTGGACGGCAGTTGGACGATAGCATATTTGGGCAGCAAGAGAATTTTATTTTAATTTCTTCTCCCTTCCCTTAATTTCTCCTATTCCCCCTTTTCTCTAGTATGGTTATTTTGTGTTTATTTAAACTTTGTAACCTGATTATAATGGTTAATGCAATATTTACCTTTGTATCAATTGCTCACCTTCCACAATATTCATAAAATTATTGTCTCAATCTTCTTAAAAAGGAAACAAAAGGAACCAACATTATAACCTCCTTAAAACTTGATAAAAGTGCTTAATTAAATAGGAGAAATTAGGCATAATAAGAGTTGATTTTGGTATTTACAAAACTTTACAAAATTAATCTAATATTGAACTATAGTTTACAAAAGAACTATATCTTATCCATAGCATACTAGGGATTCATGAGATATTCTAAAAACTTGGTAATATCAACATCTATCAAAGATTATCAAGTTACAAAATATAAGCGTTCCTCAAAATCTGATAATCCTTAGGAGTATATACTCACTTTACTTGGGAGACATAAGGAAGTCTACAAAACAAGGATTAATTAAGGTTTTATCAAAATCAAGCTTATACTAATTTGAATTTTATTCACATTGAGTAGGGATCTAAAATGTAGACTACTCTATCTCAAAGAATACAAATAATACAAATTACTAGCTTTCTAAGCAACACTCTTAAAATTTGAATAAGTAAGACACCAACATGGATCAAAAAACTGATGGATTACAATGATGAAAAAGGTAAATAAAATGAGGAACCAATAAAATATGAAATAAGATCTAAAATTGAAATCCATATAAAGGGAGATTCATCTAGTGAATCTAACATCAAAGGAGACACAAGTTAAAAAAAAATTGATCAACAATATTTTATTCAAAAAGGAAAATATGGAATAGCTTCAATTGTGCATATATGGTTATAAGATCTTATTAAGGATATAGACAAACATGATGTTCCTAAAATAGATTTCAAAGCTATTATATCATAACTATTGTGCACATATTGCAATAAATATGGTCATGAAAAGACAAATTGTTGGATTTTCCATCCTTGCAAATACTGAGATGAAATAAATCACTCATATTTTTCCTGTTATTTCAAATACATATACTATAAGGGATATGAAATAAGATTACTACAAAGAATAAATTATTAACTTTGAGAACTTATTTTAGATGGATCTACTTACATTGATCTCAAGGTTGATACTTATGAAGAGTAGAAAAACATGTCTTACATAGGTACTAAAAAAGGAGAACCTATTCAGATCCACTCATGACATGCAAAATCATGAGAGAAATTGTTCACTAAAAATTCCTAACATCAAGGGACATCGAACTAAAAAATATCATTGGAAATAACATGAAGACTGAAGCAGTTGAATAAGATGAATCCAAAGGAGGAATACAATGCAAGATCGATTGAAAGGATAACCTACAGTTTCAGCCTATTTTTATATAATTTGAAAACTGAAGCAACTATATAAGAATCAAAGTCATAAGATGGATGAAAATCCACATTGAAGACTAAAGTATTCAATATATAAATAATGTAATACAAGGGGGTGTTAGAAATAGATTATATTACATCATTTGGATCATGTAAATGTACCTTTCTTGGTACATACTTACGACATTAGATTACTTTAAGGGGAAGTTATCTAGTTACTTTATGCAATGTAATAAATGCACAAGTGATGAAGTGTAAGTTATATATGTGCAAGCTATCCATTGCACATCTAGGTACAAGTGTTGGCCAAGGAACCTATTTCCTATATAAAGGGCCATAAACATAGAGTAAGACACAATAGTAGTAATTAGTGTAGAATAGTCTGGTGTGATGTACCAGTGTGATGTAATGTGATGGAGTGTGATATACTCAAAGCCTATTCTTGAGCAGTTTCTTTATTCATAGAATTTTTAGTTCCTCCATAGGTAATATTGTAAACATATCCATAATTTCTATTTATAGTATATTCTCAGTCATCTCACACACCTACTTTATTTCATATTATTTTGCATCTTGTGATTGCTATCTCCCATTACATGCTGCATCAAAATCTAACATAACCAAACCCTTGAACCAAAAAAATCCAGTTTTAAAAACATTAAAAAAACTTTAGCATGCATCAACTTAAAGGTTCCCCTTATACAAAATATCTATCAAAAGAACTTTACCTCCTCCCAAAATAAAAGTGGCCCCAAAAATATCTATCAACTAAGAGTGGAAGAAATTAACTTGGAGCATACCTATAAATATTATATTGGAAATTAAGTGCAAGGACTATGATGACCAATTATATTGCAAATTCTAGGAGATTAAAAATAATTACAAGGAATATGATGAACAAGTATCTCACTTGAAAGAAGAAAATATTAACAAGAGCCATAAGTCCAAAGAATTTAATGAACAATTATCTCAAGTGAGGATAGAAAATATTGACTTGGGTTGTAATAATAAAGAACATCATGAACAAATATCCCAACTAAGAGCAAAAAATATTAACATGGACCTTAAATGCAAAGAATATGGCAAAAAATTATCTCAAATAGGACAAGTACATGCAAAATAATTATGTCAATTGAGAGTAGAAAATACTGCATTGAAGCACAAGTATGAAAATAAAGACCAAAAATTATCTCAATTGGAAGCAGAAAATATTAAGCTGAAAAATGAAACGAAATACTATGTTGAACAATTATCTAAATTGAGATCGCTAAAGAATAGCTTGGAAAATAAGTGCAATGAAATTAGTATTGAAATTGAGTTATCAAATATACGAGAAAACCATGATAAGGGTTGAATAAATTCCCTTTCCAATGATAAAGCCCTTCTTGTACAAAGGCTTGAAGATACAAAAATCAATATGGTAAAATTGTTAGAGAATGCTTTGAAAATTCATCAACAATGTTGAGAATGGGAGAATATGGTATTAGATCTTGAAAAATCTCTAGCAATATTACAAGAAAGTGTTGACTCTCAAAAAACAAAGGCATTCTTGATAAACCCTGACACATGCTTCACATTGTAATGGTCACAAAAAATATTTAGTTACAAAAAAACAAAAGCACTACATTGCAACCCTAGACAACCTAGACCAAAAGATACATTTTACCCTAATTGTGATAATTCAAACCCATTTTTCCAGCCATTCAAACCCTAATCAAAACCTTGAACCAAAACAATATTGTTTTAAACTAATTAAAAAAAATCTTTAGCATGCATCAGCTTAAAAGTTCCCCCTTATGCAAAATATTTGTCAAAATAACTTTGCCTCCTCCCAAAATAAAATTGGCCCAACTAAGAGCAGAAATATTAACCAGGAGCATACATGTAAAGAATATGGTAAAACATTATCTCAATTAGGAGTGGAAAAGCTTATGATGGAAATTAAATGCAAAGACTATGATGACCAATTATCTTGTAAATTACAAGAGATTAAAAATAAGAGCAAGGAATACAATGAACAAGTATCTCACTTGAAAGAAAAAAAATATTAACTTGAGCCACAAGTGCAAAGAATGTAATGAAAAATTATCTAAAGTAAGGATAGAAAATATTGACTTGGGTCATAATAATAAAGAACATCATGAAAAAATATCCCATCTAAGAGAATAAAATATTAACTTGGACCTTAAATTTAAAGAATATGACAAACAAGTGTCTCAACTAGGACAAGTGAATGCAAAATAATTATGTCAATTGAGAGTAGAAAATACTGCATTGAAGCACAAGTGTGAATATCAATACCAAAAATTATCTCAAATGGACGCAAAAAATATTAAGTTGAAAAATGAAACGAAAGACTATATTGAATAATTATCTAAATTGAAATTGCTAAAGAATAACTTGGAACACAAGTGCAATAAACTCAGTATTGAAATTGAGTCAACAAAGTCACGATGAAACCATGATAATATTTTAATAAATTATCTTTCTAATGGTAAAGACCTTCTTGTACAAAGGTTTGAAGATACAAAACTCAAGATGGTAAAATTGTCAAAGAATATTTTGAAAATTCATCAACAACACCAAGAATGGGAGAAGTTCGTATTAGATGTTGAAAAAACTCTGGAATATTACAAGAAAACGTTGATTCTAAAAAATAAAGGTATTCTAGATAAACCCTCATACATGCTTCACACTTTAACGGTCACAAAAACTCTTCAATTACTAATGAAACAAAAGCACTACACTGCAACCCTAGACAACCTAGATGAAAAAACACATTTTATTCTGATTGCAATAATTCAAGCCCATTTTACAGCCATTCAAACCCTAATAAAACCCTTGAACCAAAAAAATATTGTTTTAAAAAAATTAAAAAAACATTAGAATGCATCAAATTATACACGATATGGCACAATGCACAATATGGTTATTTAAGTATTTATCTACCCATATTGTACAACCTTGCCTATTTGAACATATTTAGAAATTCAAAAACTATACACCTCTTTGAATGCATTTAAAGATTTAAACACTAAACATGTTGCTACCTTTAAAACCTAATAAATTCCTTGATAAATAATCAAATGTGTTCAACCTCAATTACAATAATTTAACAAAACATTTCCAACTATTGTAACCCTAAACAAACCCTAGACCAAACAAAACAAGAAAATATCAGCACTTTGGGTTTTATGTGTGACCTACAAGTAGGAGTAAAGGCCCTTGAAATATCGAAGATAACATTAATGTAATTAGGTTTCAGTATCCTTGTCCAATGGATTGCACCAGAAGAGAAAGTGAATGCATAAATTCAAAAATCTAGATAGAAAGGTAGGTCAAACAATTGCTTATGCTAGTGAGAAGATCCAAAAATCCCAAAAGTTGCAACCCTCACTACATGGGTGCTTTGACAACCATTCCCTGCATAGAGTGCCTAATATATATATGTAAATTTCATATGAAAGTTGCAACTCTCACTACATGGGCGCTTTAACTGCAATTCTCTTCATAGAGTTCCTCAAATGTATGTGTAAATTTCATGTGAAAGTTGCAACCCTCAATGCATGGGCACTTTGACTACCATTTCCTTCATAGGGTGCCTCAAATCTATGTGTAAATTTCATGAAAAAGTTGCAATTGTCATTGCATGGGTACTTTGAATGCCATTCCCTTCATGGAGTACCTTAAATGTATGTGTAAATTTTATGCAATATTTTCCTCATTATTCTGGGTGATCGTTGTATAAAGTAAATTTCATGACGTTGGTAATAATGACATTTGGCATGGCTAATACAATGATCTTATTACAAATGTTATTATTACCACTATTTTTTTTATGATGGCAGTTTATAACCGCCCTCATATATAGTGACCCTAAGATAACAATTATAAACCGCCCTCCTAGGTGACCCTAAGAGGGTAGTTTTCGAAATCTCTCTTATCCCTGAGATGTTATTTTGTAACCACCATATTAGGGTGACCCTACGACGGTGGTCATAAACCACCCTCTTATCCATAAGATGATGGTTCATAACCATTGTCTTAGGGTGATCCTAAGACGACGGTTATCCCAAGAGGGTGGTTTTTAACCACCCTCTTAGGATCTATTAATGTGGTTTTTTTACCATTATAAACAACCACCTTACTTTATTCATTGTTAAATCCCATTTTTGGTGTAGTGGAAATACAACAATTGATTGAAATTTTTGATAAAAAATAATACATAGCAACTAGATTTATCTACAAAGGAAGTATGAATGAAAATTTTGAAACATATGAATATTATTTTCTTTAAAAATTTGTGCAAACAATTTAAAATGCTAAATATGATATTACAATACTTTTTTATATGTTAGTATAGTGTATATGGTATTACCTTATGTAGAGGGGGAAAAATGGCCCCATCCCGTACAATTTTCAAAATATGGATCCAAAAGAGAGAAAGCCTTTGGGGTGAACTGCGGGGGTATGTTGTTCTCTACACTTAGTGCTAGGGGGGAAGGTTTCACTAGGAATGGTTAAAGGAATCGCTCCAAGTCCTATGGTTTTCAATAATGTTTGATGTATTTGATTCAAGACAAACACCTAGATTTGACCTTTCTAGATTTATGCTATAAATATAAAGTACAATGCAAAAATACAAAATGCAAGAATACAAGAGCTAACCCTAGAATGATTCTTCATTTGAATGCATTTCTAACCTAGGGTTCTAAACAGATAACTTTTAAGCAAGGGCTCAAGAAGAGATGCATAAAAACAATTAACCCTAAGTGCACATTATATGCTCTTTATCTTTCAAATGTCTAGAAAATAATTAGATATATTTCTTATAAATCAGATCTAGGGTTTACAATAGAAATATAAAGCACTCAACAAATAACCTAAAAAATAATCAAAAACTTAGCTTATCCGATGATTTATCCTTGCTTTTATCCTTTTATCCAAAGCTATTAATAATTCTTGTTATTGCAAGACAACTTAATAAACACTTGGAAAATATGATTAGCATTAGGGGGCCTACTTAGGTTGCTATACAATAGTGCTTGAAGGCACAACAATCAAGCCCCCTAGGTCCTTTTAGCTGACCTTTGATAAATAAAATCAAAAATTGACCTTTGGAAGAAAACAAACATAATACAACACAATAGAATAGAATGATATAACCACATAATAGAATATAACATAAAGCTATAAATGTAGCCTAGAATGCAATGGTTAAATTTGGGACAACATATTACCCCCAAATTTTAATTATGTAAAATCATGCCCCATAACAAGCGAGCGTGATAGCGCACAAGCGAAGTCATGCTATGTGGCAAACCGGGTATAATTCACCAAGTGAGATTAAACATTTCAAAATAGGGAAAAAAAACCTAAGATGAAATGAATGAAAACAAGCATGCAATAAAGTGCTTTCACCTAGAAAAGTGCAAGGAAGCAGACAAAAAGGTTTGAGAACTCCCAAATGGTTGATCTCTCTTTAGGGCTTCAAGACCAATCCACCAAGAGCAAGTGGAAGAAATCAACAATCCAATGCACCAGAAATATAATCAATCTTCAAAATTCAAAGTTAATTATCTTGTAAACAAAAAAGAAGGATGCAGACCAAATAAGAATGCTTTGCAAGAAATCAAATGTTAGTAAGTAATAAATCATGAATAGTTCGTACAATGTAATAATGTTGTGTTGTGTGTGAAAGGTGAATTCAAAACCTCCTTATATAGCGGATTTGAAGGTAAGAAATATAGGAAAACCAAGGAGGGCCAATGTAGAACATGCCAAACCCAAAAAATTAGGGTTTCCTTGAGAAAAACCCTAAAAAAATGAAATTGCACCCCATCAAGGCTGACCACAATTTCACCATGCGAAGTTACACCTAGTCAAGGATCAATTGTGATTTCACATAGAGAGAGAAAATAGGAAAAAAATAAGGGAAGGAACCTTACCCTTTCCTTAGACAAGTCCAAGGGGCCTCTCAAAGTGCATAGGCAACAATATAGCAAAGCACCCAAAACCATCAAGATGTCATTCATAAAGTTGAATAGTCCAACAGAGAATCATTGGTAGAATATCAAACTCTAAGCAGAGGTATATTACGATTTTGATTAAAATTTAAAATTTTCTAAGGTGCTAAGGAGAGATAAGGTTTATTTTAATTTTTATAAGGTTTAAGTTAAATTTAGAGGTATGAGTTATTTATTTGAATAGCTAGTATATTATTTGATTTTAGAATTTGTGGAGTGATAATTAGAAGTTAATATTACTTAGTATAATTTTTTTGAAGTCATTTAAATTTTTGTTAAAAAAAATATTTTTAATATTTCTTGAAATTCAAGGATATATGTAATATTTGCAAATTAATCAATTTTGAAGAGATAAGGTAGTCTACAAATTTAGAATATTAAATTTGCATGAAATCTTAGTTTGAATTATTTAAACCAAGGGAATCACAAGGATTTCTACTTCAAAATAATCGTTGAATTCAACAGATTTGGAGAAAAAAAAAGGTAAATGTCATAAAATTTGGAATAAAAAAATTGCTTGTAAAAACTGAAGGAAAATTAGATCTAGTCTCAAAATTGATCTATAGTGAAGCTATAGAAGAAAAATTTGAAATATTTGAATAATATATACATGTAATAATTGCTGAAGTGATCGATGATGTAAAGGATAGAATTATACTACTATTGGTAGCATAATGTATATGGCATTACTTACACTCAAGTTTAATAAAGAAGAAAACATGAAACAAAATAATTGATTGAATCTCTTAAGAAGGAAGAAAAAGTAGATGAATATTTTTTAGAAAAGATATTTCGTTCTTTTTACAACATTTATATTCCAAGGTCATTTCATTCCTTTTACAACATTTATATTCCAAGGCCATCTAATTCATAATCTTATCATGATACTTTAAGTGAATGTTTAGAAGTTTCTATATAGAAATAGACATATTATGTAAAGGACAAAGGTAAAGGAAAAATTCTTTTGCAATAATCTAATGACAATGTAAAATATCAAGAAAGTAAAAATACTGAAGACTATGAAGCTAAAATCAAATATGAAGACAAACAAGGAGGAGAACAAGATAAAGATCAAAGTCACATGAAGGATGAAGATCATATTGAAGACTAAAGTCTTCAATAACCAAATAATGTAATACAGGGGGTGTTGGATAATATTACATTATTTGATACATGCCAATGTACCACCTTGGTATATCATTGTGAATATTATATTAGAGTTGTGTCTTAGATTTGTGAGTGAGTAAATATTTTGTGTAATGTAATAATGTGCAAGAAATGAAAAAGTATCATGTAAATATAAGTGAAAGTTTTGTAAGTGTAAATGTGCATAATTAGAGTTGCAAAGAAGTGTGAAGGTCAAGAGTGTAGTATATGAGAAGTCACATATAATTATATATTTGTGAAATAGCATTGTAATATTTGTCAAAAATGCATAGCTTTATTCTTGCATTAGTAGACCTTTATTCAATATTTTTTTTAGTATTTTATGTGTAATATTGTGAGCATGTCTATGTGATTATTCTACGAGTAATTCTATTATTTTTATTTTTTATTTGATTCATTATATTGCAACTTCATTATATTAGATCTTGTCATATTTACATTAGTATTAAAGCTTCAAAAGCTAACAAGGAAGTGCAATAGAAAAATGGAGATATAACAATGAAAGAGAAATACAATAGAGAAGGTGAGCATAGTAGAAATTTAAGTTGAAATATCGTAAGAAGAAAAGTGATATGAATAGCTAAAGATTAATAGCTATCAAAATAGAAAGAAAGATATCTAACATAGTCCAAAAATCAAAGTGAAATTTGTATTATTAATTCAACAAAATTTTAAGCATCTCTATTGAAAGAAGCCATAAGAGGGCATTCTTTAGCGTGAAACATTTCACCAAAGAGCATTTAATTGATTGAAAATTCATAAAGAAGCACCTGCACCCTGTATTAAGGAGAGTTTCAAGAAGGATAAGTGATGTTTTACAATGTCAAGAAGACAAGCAACATTGAGGAAACTAGAGCAACATTGACTATGACCATACTAACAAAAAAATAGCAATACAATAAAATGCTTCATAATAGCATTATCTAAGGAATGGTTCACAAAAATACAATAGAATGATTTACAATAGTGTTATCTAAGGAATGCTTCATAGCGTTATAGAAAAAAAATTCATATAATAATTATCAAAGGATAAAACAGATGCTTCAGAACTTTATCTAAGAGAGAGAAAAATATTTTACAACATTACCTAGTAGCAAATGTGCAAATACATCATAGCATTGGGTAAGCCAACATAGTAAAGAAAATAGACTTCCAATGAATAACTCATGGAAAATAAACAGACAAGCATTATAAAGAAGGTGAACACACTTCATTAGAATTCATAACTCCTAAGTAGTGTTTAGCCAATAGGAATATTTTAGAGAGTAACACAATATGTTACAACAATAAACAATAGAACATTTAAGTGATGTGGAATACCACATAGCATTATAGTTTATGTTACTAAATATGCATTTTTAGGCAACTAATGTTTCAAGGATCAATAAAAAGTTGACAAAGGAAATAACAAGAAATAGTTAGCAGAGTCAGATGTAAGTGCAAGGCTCGCAAGGTTAACAAGGTTAGTTGAATATTAAATAATTTGAAATAATATCTATATTTAATGTTTTTAAGTTAGGATTTATAAGGTTTGATAGTTATTTTTGTTATTTTTTTTAAGTTTGGAGTGATCATGAATTCAACTATTGATTAGTTAATTTGTTTATTTAAAAGCTTTTTAAGTTTTTGAAGAAGTTTGGAGTATTTTTTATTTAGAAGATTTATTTTCTTAATTTCTGGGAAAATAAAAAATATTAGAAGTTTTTGAATTTTTGCAAATTTAAAAATTTGGGAGTTAAAAGGTTTTCAACACCAAAGGTTTTGAAAATTTTAGAATTTTCAAATTTCATATTTGAGTCATTTATAAACTAGGAAGACATAAGGCATACTACTTTAAAGTATTGGATGAGTTCCATTATGTCAAACAATAAAAATTTTATTTTTAAATCTCAACCTCTAAAAGGGCCAAATTTGGCATCATGGAAGAAAAAAATGAAATCAATCCTAGCTGTAGAAAAACTATGGGATATAGTTAGTATAACAAAGACAAAACCTAGCAAGGATGCAAGAAAAATAAAAATATTTGAAGAAGGTGATGCAAAATCACTTATGTTGATAACATTTATAATAATTAATGAAATTCAACCACATTTAAGTGGATAAAAAACTTGTTTAGAATCATGAAATACTTTATGAAAAAAAATTGAAGCCAAAAATAAAGCTACTATTCTCAATCTATAATCTCAATTGTATTCCTTAAAATTCAATAGTGGAGAACGTGTAGAAATTTTTTTTCATAATGTAGAAGATATAAAAGCAAATTTATGAACTTTACGATAAAAACTAGAAGATAATTTCTTGTTTAAATAACATTAAGAGCACTTTTAGGAAGCTACAAACATCTAGTCACATCTTTGCAAGTCTTAAGAAAATGAACTATATTTGATGACTTGGTCAATATTTTTTAGGGATATGAAGTATATAACTTAGTCAAATATGAAAAGAATAATAATACCTTTATAAAGATAATACATAAGCTAATATTGCCACAACTTCAAACTAGAAGAATTCAAGATATTATTAGATATGTAAGAAAAAGGACCACAACATATATTTTTTTAGATATAATTCAAGAAATCAATATCAATAAAATAAGATGAATATGAATCAAGATGGTCAAATAAACAAGCAGGTACAACAAAGGAAATATCAATCTCAATACTGATATAATCATCATCAACAACAAAAATTTCAATCTCAATATCAACAATGTCAATATCATCCTCAATATCAATATGGTCATCAACATCAAAGTCAACTATATTATAGATAAGGAAATTAAAAAGGAAATCTAGCTCAAGAAATTACTAAAATTAAAGAATTAGAAGAAACATATGAAGAAATTGAATTGAATGTTCTTTTAGCAAAACTTTTAATCAATTAAAATGTATATTTTTCAAAAAAAATGAAGATACTAATGTTATAGTTGCTATAGAGCATCAAGATATAGGAAAAAATATTTTAGAAAGACAATATGACAAGATCAAGATCAAGATAGGAAAGAAAATAATAAAGAAGCAGAAGAAGAAGATCATAAAAACATATAAGAAGAAAGCAAAAAGAGATACAAATCAAAATCAAGTACCTGAACGAAAGATGGATGAATTACATGCTGAAAACCAGATGAAAGGACAAATATGGAGATTGAAGATTGGAGAACAAGACAAAGACCAATATTGAAGATAAAAGTCTTCAACAAGAAAATAGTATAATAAAAGGAGTTTTTAGAGTATATTTCATTATTTTGTACATGCTAATGTACCTCCATGGTACATTTGTAAATTATAGATTAGGATTGACTCTATAATTTAGAGTACGATTTATGTTTTCCCTTTCATGTAAGTGTGAATGTGCTAGAAATGGACAAGTGTCATGTAAAAATGTAATGTGTAAGAAATGCACAAGTCTCTTGTATGTAAGAGTGCAAATATATAATGTAAATATATGCACAAGTGTCCTATATTATGAGTGCATGTAATATTTCAAGAGTCATGTAGATATGTGTAAATATTATAGAGTCAAGTGTTCATCAAGTATGCAAGTGACAAGTTGATAAGCCAAGAGTCATGAGACTTGGCATTTGAAGAGTAATAGTCAAGTACTTGAAGATTCATATTACCGTGGCTATATTATGGATATAATGCTCCATAGGAAAGAATTGAATCAAAATATAATCAATATTATAGTATCTATACCCATAGATGTAACAGGAAGAGGAGCAATAAAGCTTGTATACATTTGATCAATTAATATTGGAAGTTGTTCTTCATGCATAATACATGAATGATTTAGGTTATTTGAATTCATATTTTAGTATATAAATTAATGTTATTTGATTTATTATAAGACTTTATACACATATTATTATACTCATATTATATCTTGATATTTAATAATTTGGCTATTTTATATTTGGGGAGTTGTGTGATATTGTTGATATTACCCATGATATTTTATGGTAGTATAAAGGCTTAAAATTACAATAATTGGCTTCTCACATTCATTTGTGAATGTCCTATAAATATGGACTCAAAATATTCACTAGTAGGCCTTTATTGGTCTCTAGGTATATTGCAAATATTGCTAAGAATGTATTTATTTTAAGTCTTCCATGGGATTTATATCATAGATAAGATGGTTCTCTCTCTTTTTGAGGTTAAACTGATCAATATTTGACAAGGTTTTTTACCCTTGAAACCTCTTTTCAACAGAGTGAATTTTTAGATTCTTTGAATCAAAGCAAGATAAGGATATGAAGGAGATATAGCTCTTCCTTCTACATGACCTAATACCATAGGTTCAAAACTAATTTGATGCTTTGCATTATCGAATTATGGATATTTAAATACATTGGATGCCCAATTTTGGCATAACAAACCTTTAACTAATCTTGTATATATTTTTGTCATTTAGTGCATGCATAGTCCTTATGATGGGTGGTTATACCACACTCATTGTCATATGGATTATGATAATAATTCCTAAAAAAATTAGGATAAGATCTTCTACAATAATACAAACAATTATTTCTCCCTCTACATGGCAAAATGTGTCCATGTAGTGTTAGATTATAGATTCCATTTTAAATTAGGAAAGATAATTTCAATGAACTATGGATAAAATTTTGTCATTTTACTTGAATGTATAGTAGAGTAAGAAGTATGGATAGTATACAATTGGATGAATTTTTAGAGAATATTATGGGTTCATAGCTTGTTTAAGGTAATTATGACATAACAACTTCATTCAAAATTTTGTAATAACCATAAAGGAATAATTGTAATACAACCATAATTTTTATATGGAAGAAATATAATATGAATGTGATGATTGAGATAGGTCAAAATATTAAGTAATAGTAAAAATTAAAAGTGTCCTCATCATGTTAAATTGTCTTTCTTACAAGGTCAAGTGTCTTTAGATATGTAAATAAAGAATGTATGACAATATCTTATAAAATATTTAGAAAGTGTCTAAAAGTCAATGATAGTCAAAAGTACATTGAATTATGTAATTATTGACATATCATGGGAAAATTCAAGAAAAAATCTAGAAACATGATATTTTACTATCTCATGTAATTTTCAAATATTAAAAGAAGTTTCCAAGAGAATATTAAAGAGAGATTTAGATTACTTGAAATAAAGGAAATAGTTCAAAAAGGATATCTCTAGAAAAAATTTCTATGTTTCCTCGTAGAATTTTCCATACATGAGTCTATAAGTAGAGGAGATACCCCTTATTAGAGGTATGTTGAGTAATTTAGATGTAAAGCAAGAGAGAGTTAAATAAAAACAATCCAAGCCATCCAAAGGAAGAGTGTTTCCTTGTGTGGAGTGTGTCTAAGGATCATCTAAGTGAGAGTGTAGAATATAGTCATTCAGTGAGTCTACATAAGATGAAAATTGAATACGAGGACCACATCCACTAGTTAAGACATAAAAGCATTGGGTGAGTACACAAAATATGTAAATTGGATAGGAGTACCACATCCACTAGTCAAGACAATCTAATAAGCACCCATGTGTTATTGAAATGTAACTAAAATAACTTTATTTCATTTTTGTCCCTATGGCTAGATCATTGTTACCATTTTTTATCTTTATTTATTTAGTTGTACATGCTATCATGGATAAGTATTGTATTATAAAATACCATCACCTTTAAAGACAATGAATTGAAGTGAAAGATCATGGAAAGATGAGGGATTGGGAAGACATTTTTTTGTGTCACATATTGATACTTTTAGTTCCATTGCTAGGATCACTCTTCTTTATTAATGGTGGTGTTTGGTAACTATTACCTTAACCCTTTTGTAAAGTTATAGTTACCAAATAACAACAATGGATTAAATAGGAACAAGTGATGGATAGAATTTCTTCTAATATTTGTAGATGGAATTGCTTTTATGATTGTATGAGACACAAGAAAATGTGAAATTATTCGTAGGACCATGCTAGTAAGTGCATGATTAAAAGGTACAATCCATGACAAAAATAGACTGAATTGATTATCTAGATTAATAAGATGTTCTAAGAACCTAAGGATAATGTTCATAATTATAGAGGAACCTATGAATGAAGGTCAGAGCATATTTTTGTAAGAAAAACTTACCAATGGTCTAATGGATACTGTGGAAAACATGCTCTAGAAACATTTCATTGTAAGACTTAGACCAAGATTCAAATATAGGTAGCCAACTTACATGCAAGTGTACAAGATTGTAAACTAACAAGAGGAGAGTATGGAGGAATTCTCAATGTCACCAATAATAGTTGATCCAACAACCTCAGATTAGATTACAAAGCTAATATAGTAAACACCTCTTTAATTACAATACTTTATTCTAATGAACATAAATAATCCATAAATCCATTAAAATATAAAATAATTCCTTTACAAATCATTATCTATATATAACAACCCCTATAATAAAATAAAAATAAATAATACATAAAAAACAACTAAAAAATGTAAATAATATTTAACATATGAAGAAAAGGAAATCTAGCTCAAGAAATTCCTGAAATTCAAGAACTAGAAGAAACATATGAAGAAAATGAATTGAAGGTTCTTTAAGCAAAAATTTTAATCAATTAAAATGCATATTTTTCATAAACATTTGAAGATACTAATGTTATTTTTTTTTTTCTAAATAAGATATTATATTGCAGAGGGTTTTAAGGATCCCTGAACCTATTACATAAGTACCTGAGGAAGTTGTACCAAGATTTTTGAACAACAGAGAACCCCATTAGAAAAACCTGATTGGAGGAGGCATAGGAGGAGGATGCAGCCTCAGCCTGAGACATCCAGTGACAAAAACTAGCTAACAGAGGGCGAGGATGCATCCTCAGACCAGAACCTGAAACCAAAAAGACCCAGACCCTAGAAAGGAAAGGACTGCCTAACATACATAATTAAAACCCCATAGAACAGAGAGAGATAGAGGATGCCTAAATGTCATTCAAGCAAGAGCTCCACGTAGGGAGGCAAAGAGGACAAAAAAGCATAAGCAAAAAGAAGCAAAAAGGATCAAAAGGAAGCCCAAGATGTCATTCCTTGGCTTCAGCTTTGTCTTCTTCCTTGTCTTCCTCTTCGACAGTAGCCTTGGGTTCCTCATCTTTGGGTTCCATTTTGACAGTCACCGCATCCTGGTCTGTAGCAGCATCCTCGATTTGGCTGATCATTCCTGGAAAGAGTAGCTTGTGGAGCCCATCTCGGATATCCATTGTGTAGTTCACCATGCAATTCATCATTGTCATGGTCGAGCCTATGATGAAATCCTTCAGCTTTTTGTTTTCATCGCTATCATCAGTAATATCAATCACCTTGTTCTTGGTAGCCATGTTCAGAATCCTAGAAGACTTTCTCACTGGTTCCTCACTGCTTTCAAAGGAAATACTTTTCCTCACCTTCATTTTGGAAAGGGCTTCAGTAACCTTTTTCTTCTTTTCAGCTTTGGACAGGTGATCGAAAGGGGAAATTTTGGTGGCAGGGCTATTGGGAACAGGGTTGGCCATGGGACTGTTGGCAAGGATGAAGGTGTAAATAACCTTAAACATACCTTGGTGTCAGGGGAGATCATGGGATTTTTTGTCTCTGTAGCTGGAAATTGAGTGATTCATGGAATTCAAGAAAAACATGGGAATGTTGATGGGGTTAAGTTCTCTAAAGTGATTGACGAAAGCTAGATGATAGGTTTTGAAGGGTTTGTCTGGGTCATCAACACAAATGAACTGCATTATGGGTTTCATGACAACATTCCAAGGAAAGGAAAGATCACTTCTAAATAGGCCAGATCCTTTGGCTTTCTTACAAATTTTTTCATTACCTTTAAAATGTTCCAACTCAACTTCCCAGTTGTGTTTGTGGCGGTGAATGGATCGACATCCTTTAGTAGCTTGGCCATTGATGGTAGCAAGGATATGGGCATCAACAGTGAAGTCTCTCCCCCTGACAGTGACAATGTCGTTATCCCAAGACTCAAGGAAAGCCAACGTAATGTCAATCTCATCACCAAAAAAGAGTTGGAGGAAATTGAACAACTTTCTATCCTTAAGGACAGGGTCAGCTTCAGGGTCACAGACATAATAATGGGGCTCAACATACTCACTCGACATGGTAGGGGAGGGGGGTGGGAGAGGGGGTGGCAGGCGAACAAACAGGGGTGGTGGGCTGGGGGAAAGGTAACGCAGGAAAGCAATGAAAAGGTTAAAAAGGGAATGGAGGGAGGATAAGGGAGGCTGACAAAAAATATGGAGGCTTGGGCAGTGAGGGGAGGATAGGTGGAAAGGAGAAGGCTCACATGCAAGGGAGGCAATCCACCCAAGGTAGACCGATCACCAAGGACAACATGATGAGAAGGGACCGAACGACACGCAGGAAAAACTGCTAACTGAAGACTATGAGTTCCAAGGTGGAACCGGGGTATCCTCTTCTTTCTCGGGCCAAAGAAAAACATGCCTTGAGTATCCAGGTAATCAGGATTTTTTTGCCATGTTTGATGCTTGAGGACATGGAGGTGGATTATAACCCAACAATTAATCGTAATCTGAGCCTTGGGCACAGTACCCCTATGGACCAAAGCAAGGGTTCTTCGAATCATCTGCTCGGACATGGTGCTTCGAGAATGATCATAAAACTACATGCTATCATTGTTGGAAATGCTTCTCCATAACCTGCACAGAACAGCCAAAAAAAACAAAAAGTGCCAAGGTCAAAAATGGATAGACCACATGGATTCACACAAAGGCAGTGACACGGGGGATGGGTGGTGGTGGAAACAAATAGAAAATGAAAGGAGAGGGGGTTGGAATTGGTGATATGGGGAAACGTGTGGTCTATGGGGTGGAGGCCAGCTTGGATGATGTTCCTCGGAGAAACAAGGGATAGCTGACTGAGATGGTGGTGAAGGTGGTGATGAAAAATGGAGTAGGTGTGAATGGGCTCGGGCCTTGACACGTGAGAAAGAGGGGGTTGAAAAAGACAAATCTTACTATTGATTATGATCATGAGGATTAGGGATGAGGACCTATGGATGGGCTTCCTGATGAGGAGGGCTCCTGTGATGCCTCTCTTGATTAACAACCAGCTGGACTTCCATAGGGAGGATGTTATGCCAGATATGGAGATTATCTATGCTGACTTCGATGTTAGCAAGCTTATCAACCGCCTTATTAGATTCTATGAAAGTGTGTTGGTAGAGAACATTCTGTCTATTTAGGATGAGGGACCTGGCTTCCTTGATATACTCTTTGACTCTCCAAGAAGGATTAGAATTGGTGTTCTTGAGGTGGTTGATGATGTTCAGAGAGTCTCCTTCAACTATCAGATTGGTGGTGAAGTCTTTAGCTAGGCTTAGTCCTCTCCACATGCTTTTAGCTTCTGCCACATGATTTGTCTGATCCCCTAGACTTTCAGCAAAGGCAAGGATAGAGTTTCCTTGGTGATCCCTTAGGATGCCCCCAGCTCCTGCCTTCCCAGGATTACCTTTAGCCACTCCGTCAACATTAAGTTTGAGCCAACCTTCAGGAGGTGGGGTCCAAGTAGTCTTCGATCGTATTTGAGCGGGAGGACAAACCTCCTCTAGAGATAATCCCAACTCTTTACCTAGATCCATCTCGGCCTTGGACGTAGGTGTGGAAGAAGGGGGAATGAGGAAGGTGTTTTCCAATGCAAAGGCTAAGGTTTTAGCTGAGACGAGGTTTGGGGCTTTAGCCTTTAGGGAGAAAACCCTATTGTTTCTTTCAATCCAGACTTGCTAGAGGAAATGGTGGAGGAAAATTTTCCAGAAGAACTAGAGGTGGGGGTCATGGAAAGGGGTAGGCCATTGTTGGAAGAGATCACTGATGGAGGGTGGTGGGGCCCATTGGATATGGAAATGGTGGAAAATGGAGTCGAGGATGGCTGAGGAGAAGGGGTAGTGGAGAAATATGTGGCTAGTGGATTCCCAATCATTGAGACATAGAAAGCACCTATTAGGAATGGGCATGCCTTTTCTGATGAGGTTATCAATGGTGAGGATTTTCTCTTGGATGGCTAACCAAGAAAAGAAGGAAATCTTAGGAATGAGGTGCTTAACCCAAACTTTATCAATAGGTGGTAGACTATCCTCAAGAGCAAGGAGGAGGAGGTAAGCTGACTTGACAGAGTAATTTCCACTTTCAGTGTGTTCCCAGATGATGCGATCAGGCGGTGTAGAGGAAGGGATGATGGTGGAAGATAGAATGGAATTTAACAGGTTAGATTCAACAGGAAAATTTGGGTGGACAATGGGAATCCAAGAAGAGGGTGAGCCTGGAGTGAGAAAATCAAAGACTTTGTGTCCTATTCTATCATCAGTAAATATTTTGAGTTTGGACAGAATGGGGTCATTGAGGAGAGGTCCTCGGGATATCCAGTTGTCTTTCCAAAAATTTATGCTTTGCCCATCTCCCAGCATCCATATTAGACCTTTCATAATAAGAGAATTAGTGCTCCTGATGGAATTCCAGAATGTTGACCCTGTGTTAGGAATGCCATCATTGAAAAAATCACCATTTTGAAGATATTTCCTTTTTACAATAGTGATCCATGCATTTTTATCGCCTGATATGAGCCTCCAAGCCTATTTAGCAATCAATGCAGTATTAAGGGAATGGATCCTCCTAAGCCCAACTCCTCCCTATTGCTTAGGTCTGCAAACCTTGTCCCAAGCCACCAAATGAATTCTTTGTTTGTTGTCTATTCCTGTCCACAATTTTTTTTTGTATTTGCTCTATTTTGGCTGAAATAGAGGAGGGGGCCTTGAATATGGATAGGAAATAAATGGGAATGCTTTGAAGGACCATTGTAGTTAGGGTACATTTAGCTTCCTGGGATAGAAGATGTCCTTTCCAACCTTCCAGTTTCCTTTGGATGCGCTCGATAACGTTGTGCCACATGGAACCTGTAGGTTGGCCATAGAACAGAGGGGGAGACCGAGGTAGGTAGCAGGAAGATCAGCTATGGAGCATTCAAGAATTTTGGCAATCCTGATTTGTCTCTACATAGGAGTATTTAAAAAATATAGTTTTCTTTTATTGAAATTAACTTTTTGACCAGCAGCTGCTTCGTAGATTTGGAGGATGAATTTGATGACTTTAGCCTCAGGAATTGAGGCCCTTGTTGATAGAATGGTATCATCCACAAATTTTTGATGGGATACAGGTGTGGTTTGAGAGGAAGCTTTAATCCCTGTTAGCAAACCATAACTACAAGCATCCTGGATAGTCCTGCCTAGAGCTTCTGCTAAAATAATGAACAACATTGGAGATATAGGATCTCCTTGTCTAAGTCCTCTACTGCTTTGGAAGTAGCCTACTGTAGACCCATTGATTAGGACAGAGAACCAAGATGAGGAGATGCAGGTTCTAATCAGATCTATCCAATCCGCATGGAATCCAAACTTGCCCAGGATGGCTAAAAGAAAATTCCAGTTCACTCTGTCATAAGCTTTATTCATATCCAACTTGAGGACACATGTGGGATTTTTGGATTTGGAGGCTGAATGAAGGGCTTCATGGATGGAGATAACCCCATCAAGGATAGATCTACCCTAAATAGAACTACCCTGACAAGGGTCAATGATGGTGGGCAAGATAGTTTTCATTCTGGAAGCCATAATTTTAGTGAGGATTTTGTAGACTATGTTGCAAAGGCTAATGGGCCTATAGTCAGCTAAGGCCTTGGCTGAAGGATGCTTAGGAATGAGAGCTATGAAATTTGAATTGAACCCATGAGGAATCCTTATGGATGATTGGAATTCTTTGATAGTCATACACACATCAGGTCCAACAATATCCCAAAAATGTTGAAAGAAGCGAGGAGGAAAGCCATCTGGACCTGGGGCTTTGTCGAGATGCATAGAGAAAAGAGTCGTTCTGATTTCATCATCCTTGAAGGGGGAAATGAGGGAGGAATTGATAGAATCAGGGATGGAATTAGGAGGGATATGGTGAAGAAGGGCCTCCTGAGCTAAAACTGAACAAGAATCATCATCCTCAAGAAGCTTAGAAAAATAGGAACTAGCTTCATTTCTAATTTCTTCAATGTCAGACGTGATATTACCATCCTCCTTGGTTAGATTTTTGATGTTGTTGTTGCTTCTATTGATAAGGGTTGCCACATGAAAATATTTTGTATTCAAGTCACATTATTTAATCCAAAGAGCTCTGGATTTTTGTCTCCAAAAGGTCTCTTCGCAAGCAAGGATATTGTGATACTCAGCAAGGATCTATTTTTCTTCAATTCTGGTTTGGGAATCTAGCTCTCCACATTCATTTTTTATTTTGATTTGATTAAGTCTTTCTAATAGAGACTTATTTTTGGCGAAGATATTGCCAAAGACTTCCTTATTCCATATTTTTAGGTCAGATTTGAGATCTTTAAGTTTTTGAGAAAGTCTGAAAGAGGGGCACCCCTAGTATTCTTGTTGCCAAACATGAGAAACACGTTGTCTGATATCTAGGTGATGTAGCCACATGTTCTCGAATCTGAAAGGATTTTTGAAAGGATTTGGTCTATTGATGTCCAGGATGAGAGGATTATGGTCGAAACCCACTTTAGGAAGAGGATGGAGAGTCGCATCACCAAAAACCTGCACTGCTTCTTGAGAAAGGAACACTCTGTCAAGTTTAACTTGTATATGTTGAGCCCCAACTCGTCTATTGCTCCAAGTGTATTTACCCTTTTTTAGATTAACATCCATGAGACTGTTAGTATTCACGAATTCCATAAAATCTTTAGTACTTTTGGCTGGAGTTTCACACCCTCCTTTCTTATCTGAAGGATAAAGGGGAGTATTAAAATCTCCAGCCACTATCCATGGTATGTTCTGAAAGGAATATTTCATCTTTGTTAGGATCTCCCACAACTGTGTTCTCCCAGCAATCATATTAGGGGCATAAACATTGGTGACGACCCAAGATAAGTCACTATTGATGTCATGGAAGAGGACACTTAAAAGTCTTTCACTGGTGTGAAGGAGGCATCCTTCAACTTTCTGCCTATCCCACATACATATGAGGCCTCCAGAAGTTCCTCTAGCGTTACTGACTATAACTCCTGCATTTTTCCATATGGATTTAGTAACTTCAGAGCTATTGGCATTAATTTTTGTTTCCTGCATGATGAAAATGGAAGGTCTAATGTCTTTCCTCATAGACTTAACAAGTCTTTGTTTGGATGCCCTGTTGAGGCCTCTCACATTCCATGAGAGTAGCTTCATTTGGAAGTTCTAGGGGTTTTTCTGCATCCCCTACCACTTGGGTGAGGGGGTTTAGTACTCTTACTCTCCTCTAGAAGCTGAGAAGTAATATTTGGGAAGAGGGTCTTCTGAATTCCATTTGCTATATCATCCGTTATTTGGGAATTCCTTTGATCCTCTTTGGAGGGTCTGCCTCTTTTCTTTTCACTCCCAAAATCCACAGGAGATTTTGCAGTGCTTCTAGTTTTCTTGGGGCTAGGTTTATAAGGAATAATCTACTCGAGGACTAGGCTAAGGGGTCTGATGGCATGATTAAGGCTTGGCGACGAAGTTTCTTCCATCAAAGAATTTGTTGCTAGACCATCAAGGGGACTTCGAGATGGTCCAGACTTGGATGGGGTGTTGAGGAAGCTGAGATCGACATTAGGCTCAGGAAGGGTTTCAGAAGGTTTTGGGGGAGGTCTAGGGTCCTCAAAAGAACTAAATATGGTGGAAGCATAGTCTCGAGATGGAGCAACTCCTAAAAGGGTTTCTGGGGAAGCGAGAGTCGATGGGGGGAAAGAAGAGCATTTCCTTCTTGCAAAACTACAACCTCGTTTAGAATAGTAAATATATTGGCGGTAGGGATAGAGGAAATTACTTGGTGATGAGCTAGATGCATCTTCTCCTTCCCTTTGGGAGATTGGGGTTCTCCAATAACGCTTACCACTAGCTTATTCTGATGGTTCTTTGCCTGATATTGTTGGCTCCCTTTTTTTGTGGTTTGGACCCTTCACCTCTAGTAGCACTTTGGGGAATGCCAGTTGCTTGAGATTGATTATTGCCTGTGTTGGATTTAGCTTTGAGGATAGGGCATTGCGACCTCAGATGACCTTGGGTGTTGCATTCCATGCAGAAATGTGGTTTATTTTCATATTCCAATGCTTGCTTGAAAAAGAAATTCTTGTGGGTTAGGGTAACATAAGTAGGGAGCTTAGAGGCTAGGTTTGCATTAACGCAAATCCTTGCTACATTCATCCTTCTACGTTCTCTAGTAATCGATTCAATAGCTAGGAGGTCTCCTATAACACTTGCAATGGAAAGGAGGACGTCTTCATGCCAATAATGGAAAGGTAAATCAGGGATACGTACCCAAATGGGGGTAAAATTTATATCCTGGGTATCCAGGTTGAAATCTAAGTCCCATTTCTTCAATAATAGGCTCTTGCGGCCTAAGAACCATGGGCCCCTGGTGAGAATCTGATTTGTATCTTCCTCATTGCTCAATATGATGGTAAAAAAACCTCTGGACAAAACAACTATTTCCATGCTTCCAAGGGTCTTCCATTTGGTCATTGCCCATCTACAGATAGTTTCAAGGTTAGGTCTGCCTCCAAAAAACTTTCCTACCAGTGTAAATATTTCCATGGATAGGTATTTGTCAGCAATATCATCAGGGATGACGATATTTCGACCATTTGGAATAATAGTGGTGCAGGGGGGCACAGGGGGGGCCCGTCCATTTAAGGAAGTAGCATAGGAAAATACCTTGGAAGGTAAGGTAGTGGGACCCAAAGTAGGAACCTCAGATTGATGAGGAGCATCTCCCAAAAAATGTTGCTCTCGAGGCTCAATATATGGTAAACCAAATCCTATACCTATTTTGTCCTCTGTATCTTTGTCCTTGTCACTGCTATTGTTGTTGGCTACAGGTTGTCTACCAACCTTACCTAGAAAGGAATTGGTCCCTCCAAACTTACCTCCTAGGCCTGGTTTCCCTCCATCTCCATATCCTCTCGTCTCCTGGTTTCCCTCCATCATTCGCCCCTTCAAGTAAAATATCAAGATATAGTCGTTACAAAGCATCAAGATATAGGGAAACAAATTTAGATAGACAATATGACAATATCAAGATCAAGACAGGAAAAAACATAATAAAGAAGCAAAAGAAGAATATCATAAAAACATATAAGAAGAAAGTAAAAAGAGATACAAATAAAAATCAAGCACCTAAACCAAATATGGTTGAGTCACATGCTAAAAAACCAGATGAAAGGACAAATATGGAGATTGAAGATTGGAGAACAAGACAAAGACCAATATTGAATATAAAAGTCTTCAATAACAAAATAATATAATTAAAAAAGGTTTTAGAATATATTACATTATTTTCTACATGCTAATATATTCCCATGGTACATTTATAAATTATAGATTAGATTGACTCTATAATTTAGAGTATGATTTATGTTTCCCCTTTCATATAACTGTGAATGTGCTATAAATGCACAAGTGTCATGTAAAAATGTAATGTGCAAGAAATGCACAAGTGTCTTGTATGTAATAGTGCTAATATGTAATGTAAATATATGCACAAGTGTCCTAGATTATGAGTGCATGTAATATTTCAAGAGTCATGTAGATATGTGTAAATATTATAGAGTCAAGTGTTCATCAAGTATGCAAGTAACAAGTTGATAAGCCAAGAGTCATGAAACTTGGCATTTGGAGAGGAATATTCAAGTACTTGAAGAGTCATATTACCATGTCTATATTATGGATGAAATGTTCCATAGGAAAGCATTGAATCAAAATACAATCAAAATTATAGTATCTATATCCATAGTTGTTACAAGAAGAGGAAAAAAAATCGTGTATACATTTTTATCAATTAATATTGTAAGTTGTTCTTCATGCATAATACATGAATAATTTAGGTTATTTACATTCATATTTAAGTATATAAATTAGTCTTATTTGATTGATTATAAACCTTGATGCACATATTATTATACTCATATTATATCTTGATATTTAATAATTTAGATATTTTATATTTGGGGATCTATGTGATATTGTTGAGGTTACCTATGATATTTTATGCTAGTATAAAGACTTAAAATTCCAACAATTGGCTTCTCACATTCATTTGTGAATGTCCTATAAATATAGACTCAAAATATTCACTAGTAGACCTTTATTGGTCTCTAGGTATATTGCAAATATTCCTAAGAATGATTTTGTTTTGAGTCTTCCATGGGATTGATATCATAGGTAATATGGTTCTCTCTCATTTTGAGGTTAAACTGATCAATATTTGACAAGGTTGTTTACCCTTGAAACCACTTTTCAATAGAGTGCATTTGAGCTTCTTTGAATCAAAGCAAGATAAGGATATGAAGGAGATATGGCTCTTCTTTCTACATGATCTACTACCATAGGTTAAAAACTATTTTTATGCTTTGCATTATGGAATGATGGATATTTAAATACATTGGATGCCCAATTTTGGATAACAAACCTTTAACTAATCTTGTAGTTATTTTTACCATTTATTACATGCATAGTCCTTATGATGGGTGGTTATACCACATTCATTGTCACATTGACTATGATGTAATAATTCCTAACACCTTTATTATAAGGTTTTCTACAATAGAAAAATCAACCATTTCCCCCTCTAGATCGCGAAATGTGTCCATGTAGTGTTAGATTAAAGATTCCATTTTAAATTAGGAAAGTTAATTTCAATGAACTATGGATAAAATTTTGTCATGTGTATAGTGTACAATTGGATGAATTTTTAGAGAATATCATGTCTTCATAGCTTGTTTAGGGCAATTATGACATAACAAATTCATTCAAAATTTTGTAATAACCATAAAGGAATAATTGTATTACAAACATAATGTTTATATGGAAGGAATATAATATGAATGTGATGATTGAAATAGGTCAAAATATTAAGTAATAGTAAAAAGTAAAAGTGTCTTCATCATGGTAAATTGTCTTTTATTACAAGGTCAAGTGTATTTAGATATGTAAATAAAGAATGTAGGATAATATCTTATAAAATATTTAGAAAGTGTCTAGAAGTCGATGATAGTTGAAAGTACATTGAATTGTGTAATTAATGACATATCATGGGTAAATTCAAGAAACATATAGAAACATAATATTTGACTATCTCATGTAATTGTCAAATACCACAAGAAGTGTCCAAGAGAAGATGAAAGAGAGATTTAGATTACTTGAAATAAATGAAATAGTTCAAAAAGGAGATCTCTATAAAATGTTTCTATGTGTCCTTCTAGAGTTTTCCATACATGAGTCTATAAGTAGGGGATATACACCTTACATGAGGTAAGTTGAGTAATTTATATGTAAAGAAAGATAGAGTTAAAGTAAAACAATCCAAGCCATCCAAAGGAAAAGTGTTTCCTTGTGTGGAGTGTGTCTAAGGATTATCTAAGTGAGAGTGTAGAATACAATCACTGGGTGAGTCTACATAAAATGAAAATTAAATAGGAGGACCACATCCACTAGTTAAGACATAAAAGCATTGAGTGAGTATGAAAAAGATGGAAATTGAATAGGAGGACCACATCCACTAGTCAAGACAATCTAACAAGCACCCATGTATTATTGAAATGTAACTAAAATTATTTATTTCATTGGCATCCCTATGGCTATATCATTGTTACCATTTTTTATTTATTTATTTAGTTGTGTACATGCTATCATGGATAAGTGTTGTATGATAGAATACCATCACATTTCAAGAAAATGCATTGAAGTGAAATATCATGGCAAGAGGAGGGATTGGGAAGACATTTTTTGTGCCACATATTGATATTTTTAGTTCCATTGCTAGGATAACTCTTATTTAGTGGTGGTGGTGTTTGGTAACTATGACCTTAACCCTTTTGTAAATTCATAGTTACCAAATAACAACAATGGCTTAAATAGGAATAAGTGATGGGTAGAATTTCCTCTAATTTTTTTAGATGGAACTTCTTTTATGATTTTATGAGACACAAGAAGATGAGATAAATTATTCATAGGACCATGTTAGTAATTGCATGATTAAGAGGTACAACCCATGGCAAAAATACATTGAATTGATTATCTAGATCAGAAATATGGTCCAAGAACCTAAGGAGAATGTTCATCACTATTGAAGAACCTATGAATGAAGGTCAAAGCATATTTTTGTAAGGAAGACTTACCAATGGTGTAATAGATAGTGTCGAAAGCATGCTTTACAAACATTTCATTATAGGACTAAAGACAACTATTAGACCAAGATTCAAATATGGGTAGCCAACTTACATGCAAGTATACAAGGTTGTAAACTAACAAGAGGAGAGTGTGGAGGAAGAATAAGTATCACCAATAATAGTTAATCCAACAACCTCAAATTAAGTTACAAAGCTAATAATAGTAAACACTTCTTTAATTACAATACTTTATTCTAATGAACATAAATCATCCCTAAATCTATTAAAATATAAAATAATTCATCAACAAATAATTATCTATATATAACTACCTCTACAATAAAATAAAAATAAATAATACGTTAAAAAATAACTTTAAAAAAAGCAAATAATCTTAACATGAAAAAAATTAAAAAACATATCACATCTCCCCATCTTAAGAGTACCCAAAACCCCATCCAACTTTTAATCATTAAAACTTTTTAGAGAGCATCTCTCTTTTAGATACAAGAATATGATGTATAAAGCTTTCTTGAACTTATTTCTAAACCATGTATTTTTGGAATTAGATTTAAAAAAAAAATAGAATATTTAATTTTTTTATTGTTGATATTTGATGTATTATAATAAAATATAATTATAGTTTTTTAATAAGTTATATTTTATTATTTATTTATTTTATTTTATTTTTTTAGTTATAAACAATATTACGGCATAATATTATAATATTTTTATTAATAAATTAATATATATTTTTAAATTAAAAATAAAATTGAAAACTCAAATTTTCATTAAGAAGGTTTAAAATTCTGAACTGATGTACCAAACATGTCTCTTCTAGTTACCAGAATTTGAAGTATAAAGCATGCTTATTTTGGAATTTGAACGTTCTAGGTTATTATGATCCTTTTAATTCTTTAAAATTTTAAAACTCGCACTGACTCAAAAAGTTTTTAACCTTCATATTTTTATTTTAATTATGATTCTTTTAAATTTTTAAAACTAAAATAATTTTTTATTTTTATATTTTTTAAAACGTATTATTTTTTTTAAATTTATTTATTCAAAATTTAAATATCTTAATTAAAATTCTAAAATTTTATCTTCGTTATCCTTTAAAACCACAATTAATTTTTTATACTAAAATTATATATATAAATAAAAAAGTTTAAAACTCGCATTGACTCAAAAAGTTTTTAATTATGATTGTTTTAAACTTTTAAAATTAAAATAATTTTTTATTTTTATATTTTTAAAAAAATATTATTTTTTTAATATTTATTTATTCAAAATTTAAATATCTTATTTAAAATTCTAAAATTTTATCTTCGTTATCCTTTAAAACCACAATTAATTTCTTATACTAAAATTATATATATATATATATATATATATAAATAAAAACTTACCAAACTATGATTACCCAGCCTATACACTACCGTTTATTGCCTTCGTCATTCTCAATACACGGTGTTTATCTAATGGTACAATCCGTATTGCCTTTCATCATTCTCCATTATATACATGCTGTTTATCTAATGATACACTACCGCTTATTGCCTTCGTCATTCTCATTATATACATGGTGTTTATCTAATGGTACAATCCGTATTGCCTTTTATCATTCTCCATTATATACCTGCTGTTTATCTAATGGTACAATCCTTCATTCTCCATCATTTGGTTATTTATTAGTTATATAAGTATCGATAAGCATTTAAAAACTTCCTATATTTTTATATAAGTTCAAAACTGTCATTATAACCACTTCTCACTATAACCCGTCATCACTATAATCCCTAACTTTATCTACCTTGTTATTAGAAACCCACTATCATACCTTCATCACTATAACCCCTAACTTTATCCTACCTTGTTATTAGGAACCCACTTTGTTATTAGAAATCCATCATCTGAATAGGTTCACCGGTGGTAGCATGGGATAAAGTACACCCTCGTCAAAAGTTCAAATCAAATCCCTTACCTCTTAACTAGTCATCACTATAACCCGTACCTCTATCATACCTTGCTATTAGCAACCCATCATCTGAATAGGTTCACCTCTTAACCCATCATCACTATAACCCGCAACCACTATCATCGAAATAGGTTCACCTCTTAACCCCTCATCACTATAACTCGTAACCCCATCATCAGAATACGTTGACCTCTTAACCCGTAACCCACTAACCAAAAACCCATAACCCCAACCCACTAACCTCTATTTAACCTCTTAACCTGTAACCCACTAACCTCTATCATACCTTGTTATTAAAAACCCACATCACTATAACCCGTAACCCACTAACCTCTATCATACCTTGGGTTTTTAACCTCTTAACCCGTAGATCACTATAACCCGTAACCACTATCATCAGAATAGGTTGACCTCGTAACCCACTAACCTCTATCATACCTTGTTATTAAAAACCCATAACTCGTCATCACTATAACCCGAACCCACTAACCTCTATCATACCTTGGGTTTTTAACCTCTTAACCTGTAACCCACTAACCTCTATCATACCTTGTTATTAAAAACCCACATCATAACCCACTAACCTCTATCATTCCTTGAGTTTTTAACCTCTTAACCAACAACCCACTAATCTCTATCATACATTGTTATTAAAAACCCATAACCTGTAACCCACTAACCCCTTATCATATATTGTTATTAAGAACACACTATGACTATGTAGTAACCTTTATTAAAAACCCCATTATCATAAGGGTTCAAATCCCCACCTCTTAACCCGTCATCACTATAACCCGTCACCCTTTGCAGTTACTTCATCAAAAGTTCAAATCAAAAGTTCAAAATCCCCTACCTCAAAATCCCCTACCTCTTAACCCTTCATCACTATAACCCGTCACACTTGTCGAAAGTTCAAATCCCTTATAACCCGTCACTCTATAATCCGAAGTTCAAATCCCTTATAACCCCATCCCCTATAACCCTGTCACTCTATAATCCGAAGTTCAAATCCCCGTCACACTTGTCGAAAGTTCAAATCCCCTATAACCCCGTCACTCTATAATCCGAAGTTCAAATCCCCGTCATCACTATTAACCCTGTCACTATATAATCCGAAGTTCAAATCCCCGTCATCACTATTAACCCTGTCACTATATAATCCGAAGTTCAAATCCCCGTCATCACTATAACTCAAATCCCCTATAACCCCATCCCCTATAACCCTGTCACTATATAATCCGAAGTTCAAATCCCCGTCATCACTATTAACCCTGTCACTATATAATCCGAAGTTCAAATCCCCGTCATCACTATAACCCCGTCACCCTTGTCAAAAGTTCAAATCATCACTATAACCCCGTCACCCTTGTCAAAAGTTCAAATCCTCTATAACACCGTCCCCTATGACCCGTCACTCTATAACCCGTAGTTCAAATCCCTACCTCTTAACCCGTCATCACTATAACCCCGTCAACCTTATCGAAAGTTCAAATCCCTACCTCTTAACCCGTCATCACTATAACCCCGTCAACCTTATCGAAAGTTCAAATCCCTACCTCTTAACCCGTCATCACTATAACCCCGTCAACCTTATCGAAAGTTCAAATCCCCTATAACAAATCCCCTATAACACCGTCCCCTATAACCCCGTCCTTCACTCCCCGTCACCCTTCTCAGAAGTTCAAACCCCCCTACCTCTTAACCCGTCATCACTATAACCCTTCTACCTCTTAACCCGTCGTCACTATAACCCGTCATCACTATAACCCGGTCATCATCCCTCGTCAAAATCCCGTTCGTCAAAAGTTCGTTATTAACAACCCCACCCAAAAGTTCGTTATTAACAACCCCACCCAATCCCCTTCCCCTGCCTCATAACCCTACCTCATAACCATGTTATTAGCAACCCCACCCACTATGTACACCCTCGTCATGGGATAAAGTACACCCTCGTCAAAAGTCCCTACCTCATTAAAAGTCCCCCACCCACTAGCAACCCCAACCCCACCCACTATGTACACCCTCGTCCTGGGATAAAGTACACCCTCGTCAAAAGTCCCTACCTCTATCATACCTCCTTAAAAGTCCCCTACCTCTATCATACCTCATTATAAGAAACCCATCATCGAAATGGGATAAGTACCGCCAAATCTTGAAAAACTACCATTAGGTCCCTACCCAACAAATCTTGAAAAACTACCATTAGGTCCCTACCCAACAAATCTTGAAAAACTACCATTAGGTCCCTACCCACCTTGGTATGCCAAGGTAAGTAACCCTACCCACGTTGATACCAAATAATCTTGATACCAAGGTAAGTAACCCTACCCACGTTGATACCAAATAATCTTGATACCAAGGTAAGTAACCCTACCCACGTTGATACCAAATAATCTTGATACCAAGGTAAGTAACCCTACCCAAGTTGATACCAAATAAGATACATTTATCTAAGATCTTTATCCACACATGCTATGCTATGTATAATCTTCGCGAAACCATGCTCTACTTAGCTAATGTATAATATTAGCTTATTGGATTCGACTCTTAGTCTCTTACTCTTAGAAGTTTAAAACTTTTTAAAGTTCAAGGTCCAAAGTAAGGTTATATATATTGGAAACATCCAAGGTCCAAAGTAAGGTTATATATATTGGATGTTTAGATAAACATCCAAGGTCCTTTAGATAAACATTCTCTGGTATTACCAAGGTAAAAAAAAAACTACTAAATAATGGAGCATACTAATGATAAACCGAGATAACATTATAGCGCGGAGAAAAGCTATGGGTTCTACCCCACGCCATTTTTCTTTAATAATTGTTCCTGGAACTGCAATCACACATCATCTTCCTTTCTAGATCATAATGCGTACCATTATTTTAACGTTTATACCTTCATCCCCTTGGAACCCTTGCATATCACCACCTTCCTAAAAAGCTTGAAAACGCCGTTATTAGAACACTGCATCGATTCTAAGAAGCACAATTTCAATCTCACGTAATCCACCACATTATATTGCAACTTTTGAAACTTTTCCATAGACATAAATCCTTACATTGACATCAATATTATTTTACTTCAATGAAATAACCAACAGCATACACAGAGACACATGGATATACAGTCGAATTTAACATAACACATACACACATACATACGAGAGAATACATACAGAAATATTAAGATCGCACAGCCGAAGCTAAGATTCCCGGACGTCAAGCGTTCGACGCCGAGGGAGTGGAGAAGGAAAGAAAGAAACAACAGAAGTACAGTAGCTCAGAAAATCAAAAGCACGTTATTATAGATCTCCCGACCTTCAATAATCTTCAGATGCCAAGGGTTGGTGAGTAGGTTCCGTCCGGATCATGAGAAGCTCGTAAATAATTCCGGCGATGGCGCCCCCGATGAGAGGGCCGACCCAGTAAATCCAGTGGTGCCTCCAAGACCAGCTCACCAGCGCCGGCCCGAAGGCCCTGGCGGGGTTCATGCACGCCCCCTCGAAAGGCCCGCCCGCCAAAATGTTTGCAGCCACAATCAGACCGATTGCAAGGGGCGCAATGACGCCTAGGTTCCCCCGCTTCGGATCCACTGCCGTGGCGAAAACCGTGTAAACCAGCCCGAACGTCAACACGATCTCGAACACCAGAGCATTTCCCACGCCTACGCCGTGCGACACCTTGAACGCCAACGTGGACTGCAAAAACACAAAGGTCAAGTCCATTAATAAAAATACGTCTTGAGTACCAATTTAAAGCTGTAAATATTTGTCTGTATTTCGGTAAATAGCTTCGAGATACGAGAAATTTAACATCCATATCCTAAAGAACGAAGAAATTTGTCTGTATTTATGTAAATATCTTCGAGATACGAGAAATTTAACATCCATAGCCTAAAGAACGAAGAAATTTGTCTGTATTTATGTAAATATCTTCGAGATACGTGAAATTTAACATCCATAGCCTAAAGAACGAAGAAATCTTGGATTTTGCGCGTTCAATGTATAAAAAAACAGAAATATATCTACATATCCGTTGATCGCTACAAATATTTGCGTGTATTTATGTGAATAGCTTGGAGAATGAAGAAATTTAACAGCCATTAGACTATATGCGTTTGATGTAAGGCACATATATGAAATTCGCATCTATTTAGATATTTATGTATATGCAAATAATTTGTTTAAATATATGAGAAATTTACATGTATTGCTTAAAGATTGCAGAAATTCAACCTGCACAGCTAAAAGATTGCATAACTTTCAAAAAATTAGGTGTAGTTTGAAATTTTTCAGAAACTTTAGATCAATATTCGCCTTTGAGGGAGATTGCAGAAGTTTATGTAAAAGTAAATAGTATATATAAATATGTATAGCTTCGAAATTTATAGCAATTTTAGATTGATAATCGCCCTTGATGGTTGCTATTTACATATTGCTTGAAGATAATGAAATTTAACCTGCACAGCTAAAAGATTCCAGAGATTTTTAGATCTTTATTCAGTTTTGATGATAATATTTATGTACCTGCTAAAGATTGAAGAATTTGGGATGAAATGAGCTATCAGACCTTAAATATATGCGTATTAACCTTGCAAAGCTTAAAAAATTGCAGAAATTTTAGAATAATATTCGCTTTTGATGGAAGATCGCTGAAATTAGACCTGCATAGCTAGAAGATTGCAGAAATTTTAAGATTTTTATTCAGTTCTTGCGATAATATGTAAGTTAAAGATTAGAGAAAACTAAGTTTAAATGAGCTTACCAGGCCGTTTGTTGTGAATTTGAGCAGCAAGCAAGCTACGACGGCGCCGAGAAGCTGCGCGATCCAGTAAATTATGGCTCTAAGAAGCGAGACATGGCCGCCGGTGAGAAGGCCGAACGTTACCGCGGGGTTGACGTGGCCGCCAGAAATGTTCGCCGACACGGCAACCGCCACGAACAGAGCTATGCCGTGCGCCAGCGCGACCGCCACCAAACCGGCCGAGGTCGTAGGTCCGCCAGCCGCCAGCTTCGCTACAGAGACGGACAAAAACAAAGGTACACACATATTCAAACCCCTAAAATCGAAAATTATGGAGAAATTATAATAGGAATTTACAGTATATCCTCAGAACGCAGCTTCCAATCGTGGCCATCACGTTTCTCGCATGGACAATATATTAAAACAAAAAAACTTCTAAAAAAGAGGAAAAATAATCAGATACGTTTTCAATGGCCGTCGAAATGAAGATCCTCTTACCAAAAGCCATGCTGGCGCCCTCTCCGGCATAGACAAAGATGAACGTGGAGAAAAACTCGGCGAGGGCGGCCCTCATGGTGTCTGGGTGAGTAGCCTCGTCGGCCCTGCCCACGGCAAGTCTTCCGAGCGGCATGCTTCTTTACTTCTCTTCCCCTTGTTAATAACCTGGATTGGGATTTGAACTCTCGACCTCTGGGACTTAGAATTAGGACTTGAACTCTCGACCTCTAGGGCTTGGAATTGGGATTCGAACACCTGACTTATTGGGTATCAGCAGCCGACGACATGCAGGATACGCGGATGAGCTCTGGTTTATTTGCTTTATTATATTGACAAGGAAGGGTATGTGGACAGCACGCCGCTGCACAGCCCGCCACCTGGATCCTGCAAAGTGCTAAGTTTTTTAGACAGCAGCGTAAAAGCAAGATTAAACTCTGTATTATTTTGGGAAATTAAACGTCATGCGTTCATCCGGCGTTCTGCATCAGCCATGATTCCTCTACAAGGTGGCAATCATTACAATATTTATATATATAACAGCTCATGTGAAGAAGGTTGAAAACGCCTTCTTGTGGAGGTGGCATGTTTGTACAAAGTGAGGATCCATATTGTGGCCACGTGAGCATCTTGGATGACTCCACATAGTCACTGTTTAAGCATTGAATGGATAGGAATGCAGAAAATTGTCCATAGCGCCATCCCTTTATAGTGTAGTTTAGTTTGTAACGATTTTGGGTTAGCTTTTAAAATGATTAATTAAGTATATTATATGTTACTAAATGTTTTCAATTTTGTTGTTCTTCTATTGCGTATACTTGGAGCATTGTATTTTCGTATGTATGCGGTGGTGATATCTTAGGGTCCCAGCACCTCTCTTAGATGCACTATTGCATTTAAGATAGCCACTCGTGAAAATGCATATGTTGATTCTGAATATTTTGCCTTCCATTTTGTGACATGTGCTACACAAACCTTGCTAATGCTGCCAACTGATGATTTACCAACCATCCCCCTTTCTAATCAAACTTTTATACGATTACGATTGTATGTTTGCAAACCGAAATATTGTTATACATTTCGTAGTATTGATATACACTTTAGTTATTTTGACTTCTTCTACAAATTTTATAAATTTACTAAGAATGTTATGTAAATAAATTACTAACCAAAAAAATTAAATGGTATTTTTGTCATATATTTTTAAATCTTCTATAGATTTTAATAGTACCATTTTAAATAGTTTGTCTATAAAAAAATTCATTTAATTTTATTATATATATATATATATATATATATATATATATATATATATTTATTAAAAGAATGTAAACCTACTTTTTATATTTTTAATATAATTTTTTTATTGAAATGTATGAAAAATAGATATAAACATTACAAGTAAATGTAAAAAATATCTTATTTAATTTTATTTTTTATTTAAAATATATAAAACAAAAATATGATAAAGTGCATATAAAAACAATAAATCTATTAAAGTAAATCACAACAAATTTAATTAACCCAACAAACCTACCAAATTATAGTATATAGAAAAAATATCTAATGCAAAAGCTACAATTTCGCAATCTAATGCACAAAAGCTACAATTCTATTGCCAAATTCACAAATTTTTTAATGTTGTAAATTTTTCAAAAAATCAAATATAAAGGGGAAAGGCTATTATCAAATTCACATATTTTGTAAATGTTTCAAAAAATTAAATATAAAGGGAAAAATCAAATATAAAGGGGGAAAACACATGCAAAAAAATGTGCATGTATTTTCTCCTTCTAGTGTGTGCGTTGTCCAATTTTTTTCCTACCAAATTTAGGGTTCCCACATGCATTTGTCCTTTCTGTGTGCATTTCCCACTTGTTTTTTGCCTAATTTTTTTTTTGCCAAATTTAGGGTTTATTTGTGGAACTTATTCGTTAGGGTATTAAATTCTATGAATTTCAAATTTTGTCTAAAAAGTTCGACGAATTTGATAATTAAGGTTATACAAAATTTTCTACACCTTTTTAATCGTGCAATTATATGATTCAACTTACAATTGTACAACTTTTTGTTTTAACCTTGCAATCATACAACTATACAATTTAATATTACAGTGTTTAACTTTTCATACAACTTCCACCAAATGTACAATTTTATCCTATTAAATGATTGTATGATGGTACAATCACTTCTACTATACAATAGTCAATTTTATCCAACAACCTTTGCAATTGTACAATTAAATAATTTTCCAATCATACAGTTGGATCCAGCTCCAAAACGTAGTAATTATTATTAATTTTTTTTAACAGTTTATTCTTTGGAAACTCTCCACTCTGTTAATTGTACGATATTTCCATCATGCCCACTTACACTCTACAACAATCCAACATTCAACCACAACAACCAACTCCATAGGTGACAAGAGTTTTTACTATTCTCCTCATAGCCAAGATTCTTCAGAGCATGTTCTGAACCTACAATCTTCCTCACTTCCTTGGCATTTCCCAATGTTTGCAACCTTTCTCAACCACAAATGTCTATTTTTTGTTCGGACTCTAATGGTTTGAGGGATTTTTTGGATCTGCACACAGAAACATAACAATATACACAACCTACCAAATATAAGAAATCAAGGCTCAAGAATATATTAATAATGTTTTTCTCTTCTCTCTTTCTCTCCTCTCTCTCCTCTCTTTTCTTCTCTTCTTCAATTTCACCCTTTTCATCTATTTATTAACAAACAAAAATACATAAAACTATGTGTAAATAAATCATGTGCACAAAACCATGTGTACAAAACATAAACTATGTGCTCAAAACAATAAACCAAATGCATAAAACATAAACTATGAGCTCAAAACAACAAACCATGTGCACAAAACATAAACTATGGGCTCAAAACAACAAACCACATGCAAAAGACACAAACCATGTGCACAATCCAATGGTTTGAAAACCATGTTCTCCAAACCATTGTTCAAACACCCATACTTAGATGCTCCTCCATCACCAACATAAGAATTATTGGTGCATGTGAGGGGATACCATGCAAAATCATGTTATAGGTAGATCAATAACATATATTTGCGTTGATGGTTATGTTGACCAAATTAAAGTCTTGTGCATTCATATCCCTATCTCTATAGTTGGTATAGTT
Source organism: Wollemia nobilis (assembly GCA_028583015.1). NCBI lineage: Eukaryota > Viridiplantae > Streptophyta > Pinopsida > Araucariales > Araucariaceae > Wollemia > Wollemia nobilis. The sequence goes on from JAQPPZ010017072.1 coordinate 2,659,272, forward strand.
GAAAATATGAGTCTTTAAGTTTTCTAGTTAAGGGAGGTAACCCGGTCAAAAAATGAGAGGGGCAAGTTCTTCAAATTTTTGTATGCATTTTTGTGCATGAATTCAAATGGGTCTTGTGCAAAAACTTCCTAAATCAATTCAACTATTTGATTTAGGAGTTTAGTATACATAACATATGTTTATTTTCAATAAGCCAAGTGTATATATTTATTATCATGAAGAAGGCCCCTTGATTCATAACTATTCTAGATCTAGGTAACATTATTTAAGAATAATGTTAATGCTCCTTTGATAGAAACCTTCAAAAATGGCATGAGTAGGGAAAAATTATTACTGGTTTCATATGAGAAAAACGTTGTCTATCTCAAGATAAACATCAATAGGAACCTTAGTGGAAATGGTTTGGTGGAGGGAAAAGCAACATCAATTCAAATGTTCTTGGTTGTCAATTAGTGATCACATCATTTATCTTTAAAACCCTATCCTACACCTTTTTTTGATTCCTTCCTCATAACAGAATACACTACTTGCAAATAGGCTACTAATGTTCCACTAACATTGGTAATGTAAAACTAAGTTCTTCCTAGTTATTGTCCTAATTTTTGATAGATCAGGTGAGCCTTATGGTTCTTATGTGAAACATGGTTATTCCTTACTAGTTCATAGTTTTAATTATCCTTTGGATTTTTTTGTTCCCTCCTCTACACCTTCACCAATTTGAACAAATGCTTCTAGTAGCAACATTGAACTCTCATATCCATTCCTTTTTTAATGGGTGGATAAATTATTTTTAAATATTCTTTGGAAAAACAAGGGATGATTAGAACTTATAAAATTTAAAGGTATTGGTATGACCTTTCCTTTGGGTTAGCAAGGAATTAAGAGCCAAAATCAACAACTAATTATGTCAATTTATGACTTAACACTATTTATTATTATATTGGCTCTTTTATCACTTCACTAGTTAGATATCATATTTTATTAGATAATATTATGGATTTTGACATGCTAACTATGCTAAATCTATTTTTAAAGTGCATCATTTGGAAAGACTAGTACAAAATAATATCATTTAAAGAGTGATGAATGATTTATAGATCTCCTTAATATTCAACATTAATTTTGTAGAGAACTAAATATGTCACATTATGCCTTGTGCATTTTTAATGTTTAATTATTTTGCAAAATTCTCAAAAAAACCAATTATTTTGTATTATTACCTTATTTTACTCCATCTTAGGCCCTTTTCCCCACTAAACCCCATCCTACACCTAGTCCATGGTCACCATGTGACCATCCCTCTCACCTAGCCTAGGTGCACATCACTCTAGTATACCTTAGCACCCTAGTCTACCTTACCCCATACATCCCCATGATCATTCAATGCATATAAGTGGGGTAAATATATATTTTTAGGTTAGTGTGAGAAACACCTATGACCAACACACAGGACTCAACAATATCCTCCTAACCATGATCCCTCATAAAATTGAGTGCATATGCTTATCAATAGGGGATTTAACACATAGCCACCACATAGCTACCCCCTCACACACTTGCCCATGCCATGGTTTGAACGTTGGACATCCCGAAGAAGAGCCAAATACTGAACTATTAAGTGAATAATTTATTCGCCCATATACATTCATGGGGTGAAGACTTTCTCCATCCCTATGCAATAATGGGGCATGGTGCACCCATGCTCATTTAAGCATATGGATGGGGTGATGAATTCATCCCAAAAACATCAATGAGGCATGGTGCACCCATGTCACCTCACCTCCACTTCATCATCTCCCTCATCCTTGAAAATAAAAAATAAATAGACCCAATTTCATTTTATTTACATGAATGAGATAGATGCCTACAGAAAATACCAAACTTACTCCAACCCACACTTGTATGCATTGTGAGAATCCATCTTTGCTTAGAGTGCTAATACCATGGATGACATTTTGTGCTTCTCTTTGTATGCCCTTATTTTGTGAACAGGTTACAAATTTGGATTCTAGAAGTCACTAGATTTAAAGTAGAGCTACCTCACAACCTACTTAAGGCCTCCATCAGAGGAATTTCCACCAAAGTTAACACAACATAAATCATATAGACAAGGATGATTTATAGCCAAAACCATCCTGATAGGGATGGTTCCTCCAAGAACTAGGTTCTAGTTAGCCACATCATAGCAAATCATTTACAAAAGTGAGTACGAAGGTTTACTATGTTTTAAACTCATTTTATGTTATGTTTAATGCATTAGTTCAAGTTTTATTATTTGTACCCCTTTTATAAGTTTGGGTCCAACTTAGGTGGACCAAATAGGTGCTACTAATATTTGATTTAGTTTTGTAGTCTTGGAGACTTTACTCAACCAATGATGGTATGCAAGCCCATCCCTCTTGAGGTGGTCAAATAAAGTAGGAGTGTCAAATTCTATATTGCCTAGGTATTCCACATTGGAAGACAATGTTTATCCCAAGGGGTATTTGTAAAATATAGTTTGTAACAATGATTACATTTCAATGAAATGACATGTTCTCTTGTCCATATTTTAGCAATCACAGTGGGAATCTTTAACCCCGCATCACACATAGGCAAACCTGATTTTTAGGTTATAGAATTTCAATTCTCTCTTATTTATTTTATTTCACTTTTCCATTGTGTATTTTTGTTAGCTTTTAGCCCATTTTACTCACTTTTTGTATTTTTTGTCTATGTTTGCAGGTCCCAAATCCATCACAGTCCATCCAAACTAGGACATACCAAGGCTAGTCTGAAAGCAAAGTCCTCTAGCCTGAATCATAAAAAACCCATTGGTTTAGAGTTAAAACTGATAGAATTCAAACGTTTCACAATTGTCTTGACATGGATGGTTCACAATGGTCTATGTTAGGATGGTTTCCATTGAGTTAAAAAATATGTCCCATCCTATAAGGTATCTGGTTTTTCATAGCAACCACAATATGTTTAGGTAGGTATAAGGTAAGACCCTTTTGCCTAACTATCATTCATCATAGCCAAGTACCTTATTAGGCCATTTTTTCCCATTTGGAGGTATTCAAAGGTGGCATTTCTTACCTATCACTCCAAAATCAATCTCTGTTGTTAATTTCATTATAAATTTCAGATTTTGTTTTCATTAGAAGTTGCTTAAAATCGCTCCTAAAGTTAAGTTAGTTAGGTTTATTTACTTGTATTTATTTTACGTCCATGAGGAAATTATGATATTTTTGTTCTCTGAGTTTTGTAAGGCAAACCATAAAATCAGTCCTCTGTGGTAGGAAAGTAGACCCCAGTAGAGAGGAAGGTCAAAAAAAATTTCTAGCATAAATAATTCTTATCAGGATGGTTTCTACTGTAAATCATCAGAACTTGGATTATTTTTGTTGTAAATCGTTAGGACCAGGATGATTTTTGTTGCAAGCAAGTTTTGGAAAAATAAAGACTATGTAGCAACCCTATACAAAATCTAGAGAGCATTGGACCATAGGTAGGTTCTTCTAACTTCACTTCTAGATCTAATTACATAATTGCACCTAATCTAGAAATCTACTTGGTGTCTAAAAATTTGTTTTCTAGGAATTTTACTTGCTATATGCAAAAAAAAACTTTCTTAGATTATGATTTTATTTTATGCAATTTACCTATTTTCATAGGTTACATTAGAATAGGATTTTCTTTTAAGTAATTTTTTTGGACATTTTGAGTCCCTAAGCTAAAAGTTGTCATTGATGTCAAAAGGACCTATGTAAGTAAGCACTATGATTTTTCTCCACAAAGAGCTTCATGAGAAGCAAAGGTTTTGATCAAAGGTTCAAGAAGGGATGCATGACATTTGGTTCCAAAAGGAGCTTCAAGGAAAGCTTAGAAAAATGTTTTTATGAAAATGTAAGGAAAGGTTTTATTTAAAACCATGGATGGTAGATTTGAAATGGGTTTTTCTTAAAACCCAAGTTGGCTTTTTGTTTCATCGAAAAATGACCTCCGGTGATAAAGTTATTAAATTTTGAAATTTAGGTTTAAATTTAAATTTAAAACCTTTTAAAAGGTTTTCCCTTCCTTTCTTATTGGTGTCGACGATGTCATGAGGGCAATTTTAAAATGTTTGACGTATTCACATTGAAGGATGGTTTATTTAAATAAACCAAAGGTTTTTCATTTAATACACTAAGTCCAGTCGCATGATTTTATAAAACCGAAAGTATTTTGCATCCGAATATTGCGCAGCAAATTTCATGTAGTGTGACATGGGCAATCAAGTTGTTGATGGCTAATTTTGGCACCTTGTGAGGAAAGCACACATGGCTTAAGGAAGAGAGTGCCCAAGGCACTCACATGGGTAGTCTTAGCTCACGCGGCTTAGCTGTCGCTTGGCAGCATGGTGGTTAGAGGTTCGAAAGGCCAAAGCTCTTCGAGGGTTCCTTTGAGGTATGCGCTCCGAATCAGATATTTTTTGGGGTCAATAATTTAATTAAAATATTTGTTTGCTAAGGTTTGATTATAATTTTTGTGGGAGATATAAGGTTGAGCAAGTTTTAATATTTTAATAAAGGTTTTTTGATTAAATTTGGCAATGGAGTAATAAGGGACTATATGTCATATATTATTTTTGCATTAAACCAAATTTGTGCAAATGTTAATGGAGGATGCCTTAAGTTACCTTGATATTATTTTAAAGTGTTTCTAAATGCTATGGTGGTAATTTCTTCTTGAGAGGTGGTTATAATTGAGCAAGGTGCAGCGACAGTATTGTCATTGTTGTCAACACAGTCAGAAAGATCGGTTGATGCAGTGGACAGGAGTTCAGAGGTTATTTAGAGTATGTACAGTGAAGTTAAAAGCTCATGAGGATGTTTTTGATGTTTGGGTGAAGTTGTTACAGGTTGTCCAAGAAGACCGAAGTGGCCCATATGCAAAAGATCAAAGCAAAAAAACAAAGAGGAAAAAGTGTCGCGATATCGCGACATGTTGCATTTTCGCGGCCAAAAGAGAAGAGAAAATGCAAGGAGAAAAAGTGTCGCGATATCGCGACATGTTGCATTTTCGCGGCCAAAAGAGAAGAGAAAATGCAAGGAGAAAAAGTGTCGCGATATCGCGACATGTTGCATTTTCGTGGCCAAAAGAGAAGAGAAAATGCAAGGAGAAAAAGTGTCACGATATCGCGACATGTTGCATTTTCGTGGCCAAAGAGAAGAGAAAGAGCAAGGAGAAAAAGTGTCGCGATATCGCGACATGTTGTATTTTCGCGGGCCAAAGCTAAGAGAAAGAGCAAGGAGAAAAAGTGTCACGATATCGCGACATGTTGTATTTTCGCGGGCCAAAGCAAAGAGAAAGAGCAAGGAGAAAAAGTGTCGCGATATCGCGACATGTTGTATTTTCGTGGGCCAAAGCAAGGAGAAAGAGAGAGAAAGAAAAAGTGTCGTGATATCGCGACATGTTGTATTTTCGTGGGCCAAAGCAAGGAGAAAGAGAGAGAAAGAAAAAGTGTCGCGATATCGTGACATGTCGCATTTTCATGACTCAAAAAGGGCAGCCAGGCAGAGAAAGAAAAAGTGTCGTGATATCGTGACATGTCGCATTTTCGTGACTCGAAAAGGCCAGGCAGGCAGAGAAAGAAAAAGTGTCACGATATCATGACATGTCATATTTTCATGACTCAAAAATGCTAGATAGGCAGAGAAACAAAAGTGTCGCGATATCACGACATGTCGCATTTTCATGACTTGGAAAGGCCAGGCAGCAGAGAAACAAAAGTGTCGTGATATCGCGACATGTCGCATTTTCATGACTCGAAAAGGCCAGGTAGGCAGAGAAACAAAAGTGTCGCGATATCACGACATGTTGCATTTTCATGACTCAAAAATGCCAGGCAGGCAGAGAAACAAAAGTGTCACGATATCACGACATGAATACCAGGATGGTGAAACTGAAGACTGCAGAGTGACGTGGACCCATAAGGAATCTTTAATGATTTGAAATCATTTAAGATGGTCGTTACATATGGAAAGAAATGGATGCATGCCCATGTGGAGAAAATGAACAGTCATGGAAGGAGAAAATAAACAGTCATTAAAATAGAAAACGAACAGTCATGGAAGGAGAAAACGAACAGACATGCAAAGAGAAAACGAACAGACATGCAAAGAGAAAATGAATAGTCATGCAAAGAGAAAATGAACAGTCATGCAAGGAGAAGACGAATAGTCATGACCGAGAAGACGAACAGTCATGGTAGGAGAATATGGTGTCAATTCTTTGCATGTAACGTGTTTGACGAAATGCCTACTCTATATATACAAAAGGAGTTACATAAAGAAGGCGTTACAATTGACAAGTGGCGTATGAGAATATGAAAGAAGGAGTTACAACTGGAGTTACAAAGAGAAAGGATGGTTATAAAAGGAGTGTTGCTTGGAGAATTTAATGTGGGGAATTTATTCGGTGAAGTGCACGAGAGGAGCGCGAGAGGAGAGCGAGAGGCGAGCGAGAAGGGTGTGTGTTGTGTGAATTGTGGGAGATGTTGAGTAAGCAATAGACCAGTCAGGGTCTTGTAAAAGTGAAGGCATTTATATGTCAATCTTCTAGTTTCAGAATTGAAGTCCAAGTTGGTGCTTGGCATCAAGGGTTGGTGCTCCTTCCAGTTGGTGCTGGTAAATCAGGGGTTGGTGCTCCTTTCTATTGGTGCAGATAAATCAGGGGTTGGTGCTCCTTCCAGTTGGTGCTGGTAAATCAGGGGTTGGTGCTCCTTTCTGTTGGTGCAGATAAATCAGGGGTTGGTGCTCCTTCCAGTGGGTGCTGGTAAATTGATTGTAAAGTTGTTGCTTTGCAAAGGCTGGATTTGGATGGGAGTCCAAACAATCAATTTTTGAGGAGTAGCCAAATCGGTGAACCTCGGTACATCTTGTGTTGTGTGATGCTCTCTTGTTATATTTGCTTTATTTGGTTTTAAGTTTTCATTGTTTTGGCTTTAAGAGTTGAAGATTTAAGTTTTAAAGAGCTACACTGATTCACCCCCCTCTCAGTGTCATTGTGAGACTAACAATTGGTATCAGAGCCAGTTTCCCTTTTGAGGCTAAATCAGCTAGGGTTGATCTTGGATTAGTACGCAATGGGTAAGAAGAATAGATCCTCCTCCAATAAGGCATCTCAGTCAGTTTCAGTTCCTGTGGAAGAGAAAATTGAACTAGAAAAGATAGAAGGAGTGAATTCTGAAGTATGTGATGAAAACCTTGAGCTTGAAGTAGATCTAGAAGGTGAGTTGATCGCTGCACTTGAAGAGTTGAATATAGAAAGGAAAAAGAACAGAAGACTCGTCCAAGAAGTTGGAAGAATATGGGGATAAGATCGAAGATCTCTTCTTACAAATTCATAAAGCCAAGAAAATAGAAGAAGCCTTGAAGTCACACCTGGATGATAAAGTCGATGTATGTAGCAAACGTGAAGAGGAATCTAACAAAGTTTTTAGTGATCTAAAGCTGCAAGTAGAAGAGTCCAAAAGGATTGAAGAAACTCTCTGGTCACAGATCAATGAGAAAGAGATTGTTTTTCTGCAAACAAGAAGAGGAGATTGTTTTATTGAGGAAACAACTAGAAGAGGCCAATACAAATCTCAAATTTGAGAAGAGCACAGAGTTGCTAGATAAAATGATAAGGCAACAAAGAAGCCCCATGTGTAAGCTTGGTCTTGGATGTGAAGTTGAACAACCTTCATCTTCTAAATCTGCAGAGAAGAAGAAGTCCACTACTGAAGGATCAAAGCAAGAAAATCTTGAAGCTGAATCTTCAAAAGGAAGAAAATCTCAAAGGAGATCTACAACAAAGCAACCACAACAAAAGAGGTTCTATCACTCTCACTTTATTCATAATAATGCTTTTAATGGCTATTGTTTTAGATGCAACCATTATGGTCACAAGGCAATTTATTGTGGATTGAATAATAGATCAAAGAGTTATGCTGGTAGAAATACATCTGTTATTCCGGTTGAACACCATGTGCAATGTTTTAAATGTAATGGTCATGGGCACATAGCAAGGTTTTGTCCAAGAACTTTTGTATCTAATCTAAGGCAAGACAGTAGATTTCATCAGACACAAAGAATGCAACACAGACAGGGAAGAAATCATGTGCATCAAAGAAAGGAAAATAATCATCCATCAAGGATGCACAAGAGACAACCACCCAAGAGAAATGTTCAAGTTCACGAAAAGGTTCAAAATAGGGATGCAGTTGAAAAACTCAAGCCCAAGTTCAAGAAAGGTTGGAGAAAGAAAGAAGAGAGGAAATCGTGTCTCCTTGGACTGAAGGAGACTACTCCTCTATTGCACTAAGCAGCTCCAGGTAGCACATCCTCAGGGGGAGCAATCTTAAAGTTTTATTTTAATGCTCCTATGTTGTTTGGTTATCTGAGGATGAAAGGCAAGTAGTCAGGGGGAGTTGTCGTATAGTTGTCAAAGTGTGTTTCAGTTCATGTAGTTGTTTGTGGAGGTAATAAGAGAGCATTAATTTTCTCTAAAGAAGTAGCCATTATCAAAGAGATGCCAGAGTCAAAGCAAACAGTGGCACTAGCACCCAGTTGGTCAAGAGTGCCAAGTGGCACATGCAAGGCAGAGACGTTGAGAGAATAGCGCCCAGGTGGTGAAGCGCCAAGGAGGACAAGATGCCTATGCACCTAAGAAAGTCTTGCATTATTTGAGAAATGCGAGATATTGCCCGAGGAATCCCTTGATCGTAGCGAGGAGAAATGCTCCCTGGAATCGCGTGAAGAACGTTCGCCTAAGACATTGAGTAGCCCTAACATATGCCCTAGCAAGAAGCAGAACATTGAGTGTTGATGATTGTGCATAGATTGAGGCTCCAACGCTAGATGTAACGGTCCACTATCAATACCTGCATAGGCGATGAAAACATTCATGGCAGCCGTTAGAAACTAGAGACATTGAGCTGCACAACGGATGCGAGGCAAAGTCGTCAGTCACGGAGGAGGTGGCAGTCAAAAGGCTAAAGAAATCATGCGCAGGCTACCTAAAGAGTCGATCATTTTTGATTTGGGAGTAACTTTTGCATAGTTGAGAGTTGCGTGTTGATCAAACTATACTAAATAAGTAAAAGCAAGGTACAACAAGAATTATAATATGATGAGCAGAGATTAGAGTGCTTATCCAAGAAGACTAGATGATAGAAAGAGTACCAGTGGAGGTGCATTCTATCTTGGAGACTAGTTGGTCGCATGGCACAGTAAGAAACAAGAGTCAGTCTCCTTATCCATAGTAGAGGCAGAATATATTGCAGCGACAACATGTTGTACGTAGGAGAAAGTTGTGAAAGGTGAGGTTAAGTTGGATTTTGTTCCAACAAAAGAGCAAGTAGCGGATATCTTCACAAAACCGTTGCCCAAGGAAGTCTTTGAGTACCTTCGCAATAAATTGGGAGTGGTCACGCTTCCCAAGAATTGACTAGCTATCGGGACCACATTCTCAAGGGGAGCATTTGTGTATTTGTTTATCTTTTTGCTCATGTTTGTGATTTTTGCTAAGTGTAATAAATTTTTGCCTGAGAATGTTGTGCATGGACTCAGGGGGAGTCTATAGCAGCCCTTTGATATTGTTGTCAAAGGGGGAGAAGAGTTACAAGAAATTGCACGTGTGTTGCCAACAATTCCAAAGGGGGAGATTGTTGAGCAAGGTGCAGCGACAGTATTGTCATTGTTGTCAACACAGTCAGATAGATCGGTTGATGCAGTGGACAGGAGTTCAGAGGTTATTCAGAGTATGTACAATGAAGTTAAATGCTCATGAGGATGTTTTTGATGTTTGGGTGAAGTTGTTACAAGGTTGTCCAAGAAGACCGAAGTGGCCCATATGCAAAAGAGAAGCGAAAAAGCAAAGAGGAAAAAGTGTCGCGATATCGCGACATGTTGCATTTTTGCAGCCAAAAGAGAAGAGAAAATGCAAGGAGAAAAAGTGTCGCGATATCGTGACATGTTGCATTTTCATGGCCAAAAGAGAAGAGAAAATGCAAGGAGAAAAAGTGTCGTGATATCGCGACATGTTGCATTTTTGCGCCAAAAGAGAAGAGAAAAAGCAAGGAGAAAAAGTGTCGTGATATCGCGACATGTTGTATTTTCAGGGGCCAAAGCTAAGAGAAAGAGCAAGGAGAAAAAGTGTCACGATATCGTGACATGTTGTATTTTCGTGGGCCAAAGCAAAGAGAAAGAGCAAGGAGAAAAAGTGTCGCGATATCGCGACATGTTGTATTTTCGTGGGCCAAAGCAAAGAGAAAGAGAAAGGAGAAAAAGTGTCACGATATCGTGACATGTTGTATTTTCATGGGCCAAAGCAAAGAGAAAGAGAGAGAAAGAAAAAGTGTCGCGATATCGCGACATGTAGCATTTTTGTGACTCAAAAAGGGAGAAGGAAAGAAAGAAAAAGTGTCGCGATATCGCGACATGTCGCATTTTCACTGACTTGAAAAGGCCAGGCAGAGGAGAGAAAGAAAAAGTGTCGCGATATCGTGACATGTCGCATTTTTGTGACTCAAAAAGGCCAGGCAAGTAGAGAAACAAAAGTGTCACGATATCGTGACATGTCGCATTTTTGCGACTCGAAAAGGCCAGGCAGGAAGAGAAACAAAAGTGTCGCGATATCGTGACATGTCGCATTTTCATGACTCAAGAAGGGCAGGCAGGCAGAGAAACAAAAGTGTCATGATATCGTGACATGTCGCATTTTTGTGACTCAAAAAGGCCAGGCAGGCAGAGAAACAAAAGTGTCGCGATATCGTGACATGAATACCAGGATGGTGAAACTGAAGACTATAGAGTGACGTGGACCCATAAGGAATCTTTAATGATTTGAAATCATTTAAGATGGTCATTACATATGGAAAGAAACGGATGCATGCCCATGTGGAGAAAATGAACAGTCATGGAAGGAGAAAATGAACAGTCATTAAAATAGAAAATGAATAGTCATGCAAGGAGAACAAACAGACATGCAAAGAGAAAAAGAATAGACATGCAAAGAGAAAAAGAACAGACATGCAAAGAGAAAACGAATAGTCATGCAAGGAGAAGATGAACAGTCATGACCGAGAAGACGAACAATCATGGTAGGAGAATATGGTGTCAATTCTTTGCATGTAACGTGTTTGATGAAATGCCTACTCTATATATACAAAAGGAGTTACATAAAGAAGGCGTTACAATTGACAAGTGGTGCATGAGAATATGAAAGGAGTTACAACTGGAGTTACAAAGAGAAAGGATGGTTATAAAAGGAGTGTTGCTTGGAGAATTTAATGTGGGGAATTTATTCGATGAAGTGCACGAGAGGAGCATGAGAGGAGAGCGAGAAGGATGTGTGTTGTGTGAATTGTGGGAGATGTTGAGTAAGCAATAGACCAGTCAAGGTCTTGTAAAAGTGAAGGCATTTATATGTCAATCTTCTAGTTTCAGAATTGAAGTCCAAGTTGGTGCTTGGCATCAGGGGTTGGTGCTCCTTCCAGTTGGTGTTGGTAAATCAGGGGTTGGTGCTCCTTTCTATTGGTGCAGATAAATTAGGGGTTGGTGCTCCTTCCAGTTGGTGTTGGTAAATCAGGGGTTGGTGCTCCTTTCTATTGGTGTAGATAAATTAGGGGTTGGTGCTCCTTCCAGTGGGTGCTGGTAAATTGATTGTAAAGTTGTTGCTTTGCAAAGGCTAGATTTGGATGGGAGTCCAAACAATTAATTTTTGAGGAGTAGCCAAATCGGTGAACCTCGGTACATCTTGTGTTGTGTGATGCTCTCTTGTTATATTTGCTTTATTTGGTTTTAAGTTTTCATTGTTTTGGCTTTAAGAGTTGAAGATTTAAGTTTTAAAGAGCTACACTGATTCACCCCCCCCTCTCAGTGTCATTGTGAGACTAACAGTTATTTCTTTCATGTGTTGATGAGCTTCTTTCTTGAGAGTGGAGTTGATAAGGTGTATGTGGAACATGCTTTGTATTGTTGAGTGGAAGAATAAAATAAAGTATTGTTGAGATATTTCAAGAGAATATTATTGTGAAAATTTGTGCAATATTCTTTTTCCACTAACCCTCTCTAGTTTGGAAAAGAAGTGGTTATGACATTGACAGAATTGAGAGATCTTCTTCATCATCAAAAAGGTATGGGCAATATTCTCCATTGACTTGATTGGGTGATTGATTTCTGAAATATCATTGGAGAGAAAAAGATTGATTATGGTTTCCTTTTTGAAAGTGATTGGTTAAATTCTTAAAGGTTTTCTGGATCGAGAGTTGTGATTAAACCTTATTTTATAAGCATTGTTGTTGAAGCCAATTGGTTATACAAAGAACTTGAACTTGAGTTAGAAAAGAACATGAGTATCATTGTTATGTGAGATTTGTGTTTGAGCATTGTTGAAAACATTTTGAGTTGGTTGATACATGCTTGGACTAGGGTTTGTGAGAAAGGGTTGTTTATTGAGGTGATTGGTTTATTTGAGTTGATTGAGCCTAGTCAAGTGGATGCATGTAGTTGTTCAAGTTCCATGAAACAAAATATTCTATATCTGAATTGAGTTGAGAATGAGATTTGAGTATAGAACATATTGAGTCTATAACAATTCTCTTTATGCTTCTATGAGATTGATTTGAGTTGATATTGGGATTTAAGTATAGAAAATATTGAGTCTCTAACAATTCTCGTTATGCTTCTATGAGATTGATTTGATTTGAAATTGGGATTTGAGTATAGAACATTGTTGAGTGGTATTTTCACCCGGTTGTGAAAACACACTCTCCGATAGGATTTGGGTTCTAAATCCTCTGCTTGCAAAGAAATTAAACAAGTAACTTCTCCAAGGTTCCTATTATGTTAGCATTTTGCATCTGTGTATTAATAATCTCAAATGAAGATATTCATTTTAAATGCTTGGAACACCTTAGTGGTTGCAAGTAGCGAAAACAAGGGGCACTCGTGGTTTATTTTACTGTGAAAATTTAGTGATTGTTCATTGAACCTGAATAAAGCAAATATGATTTGATCTTTATATGACCATGCTGTAACCTTAAAATGAAATTTGATGAAATGCCATAAATGATGAAATTATTTATGGATTTTGAAGTTTTTTAATTTTTTATTTTATTTTAATGCTTGAAAAATAAAGTTGGAACTTCTGAAAAATAAAGTGCAACAAAAAGAAAATAAAATGTAAAAGAAAAGAAATTAAAATTGCATTCAGTTTGATGTTATCCCGTCTTGGCAAAATCGAAGATGTGAGGTTTCCATGCATGCAATCTAACCTATTGGACCTGCAAAAATGCACAATCCTGATAAGCTAAGTGTTGATTCAAAGGGTTTTGAAATTAAATTCAAATTTTGAATATTCGCCTAATGCAACCCACAAAAGTGGCATTTAACATTATCTATAAATCCAAAATCTGAAAAGTGAAAGAATAAACATTAAATTTGTAGCATGCATAGAAGATCTCCTTCTTTCTTGCCCATAAAATGCAAATTTCTAAACACTCTTGCATTAAAAATAAATCATGTTACAATAGCAGAATCTGTTGGTTTCTCCAAACCCAGTCTATGGAAGGAAAATAGCCTCAAAGCAGGCCCAGAATGACCCTCTGGCCTTTAGCATTGCAACTCTGATCGCAGCGATTTCTGACCCCTAAACCTGTCCTGTGCTTCTGCTTTTATACTTTTGATGTGGCTCTCTGTTTTGCCCTGTGGCACTTTGTTTCACCTCCCAAAATGCATTGCTTCATATTCCCACCTTTTCGTTGCTTTTGAATTTATGTTCGAGGCTAAAACGTTCGATATTTTTTGTTGACTGTAATGCTTCTGTAACCCTGACACCTGTATGCCACATGTTTCACGCTTCCTCTGCATATTCTATAATGTCCCCATGTAAATCATGACATTTTATGCATGCAGCTTTGCTCCTTTACTTTCATCGCAAAAATGTGACATGTCGCGATATCACAACATTTTCTTGCCAGTAGCCTTGCCAACGCAAAATCACGATGCTTTTCTATTTCGGGCCCCTTTGCTGCTTCCTGTCGCGATATCGCAACGCTTTTCTACTTCGTGCCCCGTTTGACTATCTTGACCACGATTTTGCAACATGTCGTGATTTCGCTACACTTTTCTGCTTCATGTCCCGTTTGACTATCCTGCCGTGATTTTGCGACATGTCACAATTTCGTTACGCTTTTCTGCTTCGTGTCCTATTTGACTGTCTTGACCGTGATTTTGTGACATGTCACGATTTCACTACGCTTTTCTGCTTCGTGCCCCGTTTGACTGTCTTGACCGTGATTTTGTGACATGTCACGATTTTGCTACGCTTTTCTGCTTCGTGTCCTATTTGACTGTCTTGACCGCGATTTTGTGACATGTCACGATTTCACTATGCTTTTCTGCTTCGTGCCCCGTTTGACTGTCTTGACCGTGATTTTGCGACATGTCGCAATTTTGCTACGCTTTTCCATTCGGTCTTTCTCTCTCCTCTCTGGGCCGCGACGGAGCAACATGTCGCGATTTCATGATACTTTTTCATTTTTGGCCACAACGGAGCAACATGTCACAATTTCGTGACACCTTTTCATTTTTGGCCGCGACGAAGAAACATGTCGCGATTTCGTGACACTTTTTCATTTTCAGCTGCGATGGAGCAACATGTCGCGATTTCGTGACACTTTTTCATTTTCGGCCGCGACGGAGAAACATGTCATGATTTCATGACACTTTCATTTTCGGCCACGACGGAGCAACATGTCGCGATTTCGCGACACTTTTTCATTCTTGTGCAATTTTTCCCTTTTCTTGATTTTTAGCATCTGGGTCACTGAGATCTTCTTTGAAAGTATGCAAAAAAGGTGGGTCCCAAATTTTGGGGTGTGTTGTAGATCAGCCACAAAAAATGGTGACTCTGATGTCAAATGCTCTTGAGCATTTGGTGAGAACCCAACTTGGAAGTATACAAACTTGAAAACCAGCATTAGCACATAAGAAATATAAACAAATGCCCATAGATCAAAAATACATGAATCATCAGAATCATTAAGTATCAGCTCGGTGTGTGCAATGTGTTTCATTTCCTATCGTTTGAAATTGATCAACATTCCATTGTCAGCTTTACATGAATGCATATGTGAGATTGTGAATGATTTGTGTAACCTAATAAATATGCTAAGAGATTTTGCTTTTATAAAAGGCATAGTCTTTCTTCTAGTATCATACACAAACATTCAAGATTATCAAACCCTCTTAGGATCCACTAATGAATTGTTTTATTATATCTCAAAGTTGGTTATGAGTCCCTACTATCTTGAACCCATGTGCAAGTGAACGTGAAATCAGAACTTTGGGGAATCAGACTCCCAACCTAACCGAGATGGGAGTTTAACCCTATCCTTACTATTCTGATTTGGAATTCATTACCTCACTTTGAGCAAAATAATTTAACCAATTATGGAAGAAATGGTCATGCTAGTCTAACCCTTTGAACAAACAGTGGTCTTGTTTTTTAGACAAGACATGTTGCCATGCATGGGCATACCTAACCCCATAATCCAAGACTTACCTTCATTTCTTTGGACCTTGGGGATGACTACCCATCCTTTGCAAAGGACAAGTAGTACGATCCTTCCAATCCAATATAAAGATGAGATGGGAAAAATTAATTTTTTTACTTCTTCAACCTTGGGGATGACTACTCATCCTTGCTAGGGACATGTAGTACGATCCTTCCAATCCAAGATTTGGGTAAAAATGGAAAATATTAATTTTATTGCTTAGACCTTAGGGATGACCACCCAACCTTTGCAGAGGACAAATAATACGATCCTTCCAATCCAATATTTATCATGAAATGAGACATAGGAGCTTTGGGGAATCAGATTCTCAACCTAAGCGAGATGAGAATTTATGCCCTATCCTTACTACTCCATGTAGGTCAAATCAAAGCTTTGGGGAGTTGGATCCTCAACCTAAGTTCGATGAGGATTTAGCCCTATCCTTACTACTCTGATTTTAGGCTTTAAGATTTATGGAAGTGGTCAAAACCACTGTCTTAAGGATCATGCTACATAATAGGATAGACATGAAATACTTCCTTCGCCCAACCTTTTCTTCCAAGCAAGGTTTTGATCATTTTGCTCAAGATCCTTTTTAATGTGTATAAAAATGTGCTTGGTTCTAGATATCTTAAGACTCAGTTCCCAACCTTAGGATCTTCTTCTTATTTATGTGATAGCATAACCTTAAGAGGATTTGACACACTTTAATGATTTGTATTTGAAATGCATTTGCAACTAAGATGACATGTATGTGCTAAGTGAGATGTAATATGAATGCATTGTCTTTTGACTTGCAGATGAAATATTGCCATATAAAACTGACTACTTCATGCATTACAAGTTTCAAACGATACTATTAAATTGTTTGTATCTCTTGTGGAGCTTTCTACCACATAATTCCAATGTTCCATATTTCCCCGATCTAGAACATAAGTTAGCATCTCAAGGCAAATTTTTCATCATTTATTTATTTATTTATTTATTTTTTTATTTTTTTATATAGACAAAAAAAACATGTCAAATAAACACACAACTTTAAATTAAAACTTATTCAATCCAAAACCAAACTGCAATCCCAAAAATGATCTTGAAAACACAAACCAAAACCCAAAAAACCAAAATCTACATACAAATGTACAATATAATACAAGATGATGCAAGGCTTGGATTATCACTTTCCTGGATCCCAAACATGATTAGAACATTTCGACAAAAATATAACATGATATGCATGCTAAATGTTGTGGGAATCCCACAAAAACAAGACAAGACCAAATAATGCAACAAATTTCCACTTGCCATGCTCACCATAGCAATTTGATTTAGTTCCATTAGTATTCCCATAGGTGAGCTTCAAATTTTCAAATAGATTAGACAATGATTGATATTCAATTTTATCATGTCTATTCTCTAAAATGTAGACTTCATAATTCCCTTCTTGATTTAGAATTAGGCTATCCTTTTCAAATATGCAATTTTGTAAGTAGTAGCCTATTTCTACACATTTCAAAGCCAAATCATTTTCCAAATTTGTAGGCCAATCAAATTTGTGTAACAATTTACAAGCATCTAGGATATTTACTAAATTAGGATCATTAAAAGTTTTTATCCTAGATTCAATTAGTAATTGTTGATGAATTTTATTTAACAATTCAAGTGCATCAACTTCTTTTCCATTCATTGAAACAATGTTATTAAAGGTGTGATTAAAAATTATACCTTGTTTTTCATTTACCTTTAATGACATTTCACCATAAACATTATTTAAATTCAAAATATGGTCATCCTTTTCAATCCTCAAACATTCTTGGTCAAAGTGTATGTCCCATGACTCATCTTGATGATCCTTCATTTGAGTTGCTTCCAATTGATCAATCTCTTTGTCATTTGGTTCTAATTCTTTGTTCACTATCCATGGTATCTCATCATGTGAATCCTCAACATCATTATGCAAACTTGCATCCACACTTTCAATGAATTTATATTCAACATGATCAAATTTTGTCACTTTCAAATCCTATGAATATGAGATCTTCGTATGATGTAGAAGGTTCAACATCCTGCATATCGCGTGAAATATGAGTTTCATTTATAGGGATGTGAGAAAAGAATGCATTATCATATCTTCCCCAACCATTATAAAAATTGTCATCCAAATCCATGGCTTGAAACTCCATGATGTTTGTGGCATGATATTTTGATTCATTCATAAATTCTTTTTCTTCTTTGTCCTTGGCAATAGGATCATTATAATCTTCCAAAATTTGATGAGATTTGAAACTTTCTTCCAAAACATCCTCAAATTGTACAGGAGTTGTAAAGTCTTCCTTTGAGTAGGCGATTATGTTGTCCTGTATATCAATGGGCACACAAGTTTCATTAGTAGTTTTGGAATGAGTGAAATCT
This sequence comes from Wollemia nobilis, assembly GCA_028583015.1. NCBI lineage: Eukaryota > Viridiplantae > Streptophyta > Pinopsida > Araucariales > Araucariaceae > Wollemia > Wollemia nobilis. Next base: position 2,677,246 of record JAQPPZ010017072.1, read on the forward strand.
TCCCACTTCTTCCAAGCATCATAATAATCATCTTTCAAAATCAAGTGGTGACGTTCAACTACTCCAACATCTTCCAATTCATCAATATGCTTCTCATCAAACTCATCTTCACCTTCCTTACATGGTTCAATTATTTCCAAAAGTGGGTTATTTCTTGAATTCAAATTTGTAAGGCTATCATCGTCCAAATTAGTAACCCATGATTCAATTTTATCATAATTTGGAGGGTGAAGAATTTCTTGATTGTTAATTTTACACATCTCATCAATAGTATCTTCCAAGAACAAGTGGTGAAACTCTATCATGTCTTCAAATTCATTTATTGGTTTTCTCCCAATTTCACTTTCAACCACTTCATTCAATTCTATGGTAGGTTTTGTTCTATCACATATTTCAAACATTGTTGAATTTAGAACCCCTTCATCCGAATAATCGTGTATCTCTATGAATGAGATCATTTTTGCATAATCCTCACTAGTGGATGTTGGCTTATCAATTTGCACCTCCTCGTGAACTACATCTAAGGTGGTTGTAAGATTTGGATATTCAAATTCATCCCCTTTATCATTTACCTTAGATATCATTGGAGTGGAGGATTCTATGTTTGATGGTTGGTGTAGGTTGGCATCAAAAGAAAAATCTCTCATATGAACATGTTGTGCCTTTTCTTCTTCAAGACCTTGTCATTCTATCTCTTCTAAGAGCTCATGGATTTTCTCTAGGGACAAACCACTCAGTTTTTCCTCAATGAGCGAAGCAAGTGTGGGGTGTATGGCTCCTAGGTATACTTCCATGGCTTCCTCTTCCAATGTGTTAAAATTTTCCCACATTTGGGAGTGCAACTCACGAAATCTTTCATTGAATTGACTCAAGGATTCATTAGGCTCCTTACATATGGAGGTAAACTGATTTTTCAGGATTTCTAAGTCAACCTAATTACCAAAATGGTAAAGATAGGCTGCTTCTAGTTGTATCCAAGAAGTCCTAACCTCCATGGGTAGTTGGTTGTACCAAAAGAATGGTTTATCTTCCAAAATGTATGCAAATAACTTACAAGCCACCTCCTCATAGAAAATCTAGAATTTACATAATGTATCCTTGTAGACATGCAGTTTTTGCAAGTATCCTAGTGGCACCTCTTGATTAAAACACTGTAAAAAATCCAATAACATTTTAGGAATTTGATAGGGTACCATAGGTATAGACAAACCCTCATAATGATCCTCTATCATAGATACCGTTCTTTCTCTTAGAGATGTTATTTCAGCTCTTAGGGATACCATTTGCTCCTCAAGTGTTGCCATTGGTGAAACTTAAAATGTAATTTTAGAACCAAATCTGTTGAATATTCAACCTGCAAGGTAAAAAAAAATCAAGTTAGCATCAACCAAGAGATGTACTTATTAAAATCAAATGTCAAGTAATTGCATGAGACCAAAATTTTCAAAATTAAATCAAATCACATATTTCTGTATGAACAATCAAAAAAGTGTTAGAATAATATACAACATACCTGAATTAAAATAGAACAAGTAAATAAATTCAGGCCATCCTTTTACAATCCACTGAGTGTTAGAGGACTAAAGCATAAAAAATTTAAATTTAAATAACACTAAAATAAACCCGTTCGGCCCTCCTAGCACCAATCTGTTGAGTGGTGTTAGAGGCCAAAGATGCTAATAAAATGGACTTGAAATATTTAGCAATGTAAAGCTCTTAAACAATTATAAACCCGTAGCATCTAAAATCATGATAAAATAAACCCCTTCAGGCCCTCCTTCTAGCACCAATCTGCTGAGTGGTATTTTCACCCGGTTGTGAAAACACACTCTCCAATAGGATTTGGGTTCTAAATCCTCTGCTTGCAAAGAAATTAAACAAATAACTTCTCAAGGTTCCTGTTATGTAAGCATTTTGCATCTGTGTATTAATAATCTCAAATGAAGATATTCATTTTAAATTCTTGGAACACCTTAGTGGTTGCAAGTAACTAAAAACAAGGGGCACTGTGGTTTATTTTACTGTGAAAATTTAGTGATTGTTCATTGAACCCGAATAAAGCAAATATGATTTGATCTTTATATGACCATGCTGTAACCTCAAAATGAAATTTGATGAAATGCCATAAATGATGAAATTATTTATGGATTTTGAAGTTTTTTAATTTTTAATTTTATTTTAATGCTTGAAAAATAAAGTTGGAACTTCTAAAAATAAAGTGCAGCAAAAATAAAATAAAATGTAAAAGAAAAGAAATTAAAATTGCATTCAGTTTGATGCTATCTTGTCCTGGAAAAACCGAAGATGTGAGGTTTCCATGCATGCAACCTAACCTATTGGACCTACAAAAACACACAATCCCGATAAGCTAAGTGTTGATTCAAAGGGTTTTGAAATTAAATTCAAATTTTGAATATTTGCATAATGCAACCCACAAAAGTGGCATTTAACATTATCTATAAATCCGAAATCTAAAAAGTGAAAGAATAAACATTAAATCTGTAGCATGCACAGAAGATCTCCTTCTTTCTTGCCCACAAAATGTAAATTTTTGAACACTCCTGCATTAAAAATAAATCATGTTACAATAGCAGAATCTGCTAGTTTCTCCAAACCCAGTCTATGGAAGGAAAACAGCCTCAAAGCAGGCCTAGAATGACCCTCTGGCCTTTAGCACTACAACTCTGCTCATAGCGGTTTTTGACCCCTGAACCTGTCCTATGCTTCTGCTTTTATACTTCTGATGCGGCTCTCTGTTTCGCCCTGTGGCGCTTTGTTTCACCTCCCAGAATGCGTCGCTTCATATTCCCACATTTTTGTTGCTTTTGAATTTATGTTCGAGGCCGAAATGTTTGATATTTTTTGTTGACTATAACACTTCTATAACCCTGACACCTGTATGCCACGTGTTTCATGCTTCCTCTGCATATTCTGTAATGACCCCATGTAAATTGTGACATTTTATGCATGCAGCTTTGCTTCTTTACTTTCACCACGAAAACACGACATGTCGTGATATCGTGACATTTTATTGCCAGCAGCCTTGCCAATGCAACCTATCGCAAAATCGCAATGTTTTTCTGTTTCGAGCTATGAGGGTGCAACCTGTCATGAAATCGCGACATTTTTCATCTCCGTACGCCTCGCCAATGCAACCTATCGCAAAATCGCAATGTTTTTCTGTTTCGAGCTATGAGGGTGCAACCTGTCATGAAATCGCGACATTTTTCATCTCCGTACGCCTCGGCTGCTTCCTGTCATGAAATCACGACATTTTTCACCCGGAGCTATCTTGCGGATTTTTATCGCGAAATCATGACATTTTTTCATCCGTACCACTTTTCCAGCTTTCCATCATGAAATCGCGAGGCTTTTCTATTTTGGGCCCCTTTGCTATTTCCTATCGCGATATCGCGACACTTTTCTGCTTTGTGCCCCGTTTGACTATCTTGACCACAATTTTGCAACATGTCGCGATTTCGCTACGCTTTTCTGCTTCATGTCCCGTTTGACTGTCTTGACCACGATTTTGTGACATGTCGTGATTTCGCTACGTTTTTCTGCTCCGTTTCCCGTTTGACTGTCTTGACCGCAATTTTGCGACATGTCACGATTTCGCTACGCTTTTCTGCTTTGTGCCCCGTTTGACTGTCTTGACCACGATTTTGCGACATGTCGCGATTTCGCTATGCTTTTCTGCTTCGTGCCCCATTTGACTGTCTTGACCATGATTTTGCGACATGTCACAATTTTGCTATGCTTTTTTGCTTCGTGCCCCGTTTGACTGTCTTGACCATGATTTTGCGACATGTCGCGATTTTGCTACGCTTTTCCATTCGGTCTTTCTCTCTCCTCTCTGGGCCGCGACAGAGCAACATGTCACGATTTCACAACACTTTTTCATTTTCGGTTGTGACGGAGCAACATGTCATGATTTCGTGACACCTTTTCATTTTCGGCCGCGACGGAGCAACATGTCACGATTTCACGACACTTTTTCATTTTCAGCCGCAACGGAGCAACATGTCACGATTTTGCAACACTTTTTCATTTTTGGTCGTGACGGAGCAACATGTCACGATTTCATGACACTTTTTCATTTTTGGCCACGACGGAGCAACATGTTGCGATTTCGCAACACTTTTTCATTCTTGTGCAATTTTGCCATTTTCTTGATTTTTAGCATCTGGGTCACAAAGATCTTCTTTGAAAGCATGCAAAAAAGGTGGGTCCCCAATTTTGGGGTGTGTTGTGGATCAGCCACAATAAACATATTGAGTCTCTAACAATTCTATTTATGCTTATATGAGATTGATTTGAGTTGAGATTTGCATTTGAGTATAGAACATATTGAGTCTCTAAAAATTCTCTTTATGCTTCTAGAAGATTGAATTGACATATTGATTAAGCATTGATTATAGAAAATATTGAGTATCTAACAATTCTTTTTATGATTCTATCATATTGGACAAGTTCTATGTGAGCTTGTTGAGCATATTTGAGCAGGTTTTGTGTGGACTTATTGAACAAATTTGTGCAGGTTCTGTGTGGACCTGTTGAGCAGATTTGAGTAGGTTCTGTGTGGACCTATTGAGCATATTTGAGCAAGTTTTGTGTGGACTTGTTGAGTAGATTTGAGTAGGTTCTGTGTGGACCTATTGAATATAATTGAACTAGATCGAATGTACTATGTTTAGTGCAAGAGATTGAGCAGAGCTGTGCTAGACCGAATGGACTGTGTTTAGTATAGTATTGAGACAGAGTTTTGAAGGTGACAAAGTACAAAGGATAGAGTATCAGTGGATAGAGATCTAGAAACCAGGACAATTGAAGATAAATCTGAGTAAGGAGTCTTCAAGTGGAGAGAGATCCACCGGTCAGTGCAGCAGAGAGACATAGTCTTCTAGAAGATCACTAGCCAGAGCAGAAGGGGAAATAGTTCTTCTCTGGAAGAGATCCATGAACTTGAAATTAGAGGATTAACATCTCCTTTGGACAGAGGTCCATAAACATTGTAATAGGGAAGGATTCCCAAAATATATTGATCAAGAAAATTTTAGTAAAATATTTTCTCTGTGGAGTAGCCCACATTGGGTGAACAACATAAATTGTGGTGTCTGTCTTGTGTATGATGTTTTTTGCATTACTTTGATTACTGCTATTGATACTACTATCTAAATTGAAAGAAAAAGTAAAAAGTGGTCTTATACTGTTCACTCCTCTTTTAGTATAAGCTTGTGTTCTTCACATTTGATTTATTGTTTCTCATTTTTATTTCGTTAGAGTAGGTTTTGCTTACTTGCTTTGTTAATTGATTTCATTAAGAGTATATTTGCTTACTTGTATCATAATTTTATTTTGTTAGTTTAGTTTACTTTCTTAAAATCATACTTTGCTTTTATTAGAGTAGCATTTTCTTATTGCACCTTAGAATAGAAATTTTCTTTCTTGTCAATTAGCTTCAATTTTTTCTCTTTCTTGTTTGTTAGATTAGGAACTCATCATTACTTTCTCAACTTAGATTTTATTTTTGAAAATCACATTTTATTTATTAGTTCTAGATTTCATTTTCTTTTATTCTTAGGTTAGTGAAATTGCACTTTACTTTCCTAGTATAGATTTTAATTTCTTATCCTTTTCTTAAAGAAAATCACATTTTCATTTCCTAGGATATATTTGTTTCATCACATTCTAAGTAGAGCATTGCCATTTCTCGTTTAGAATTTGATTTATCGCATTTAGCTTAGAAAAAGAAAATATTTGTATTCTCATCCTAGGTTATCTCTTGTTTTAAAATCATAGCTAAAATTAAACATATAGTTTAGTCACACTTATGAACATACTTTTGAAAAATAGATCGATGAAATTGGATTTCATCACCAACCATAAATTGGCTCTTTTAGACGCCCTAGTTACCTATGCATAATCTCCTAGATTTCATCACCTGGAAACTACTTACCCCTGGGATTATCTTGGGGTAGTCTAATTTAGAGCCCCACTCATAGGGCTATAGAAACTATGAGTCTGTAGCTTTCATTTTTTATCAAGCCCACCCAAGGGTGAAGCAAAATATGATTGGTCTCAAGCAGGTTTAGATAGCATCACCTCTTACATCCACTCATATGGATATTAGAAGTATTTAAACCTTTTTAGACACCTTGAGCCATCTTCACCTTAGGCAACCTTTGACCTTTTATGCTTATTATCTCTCTCCACATACTCTCAAGTATATAGATGAGTGTGCATAGAAATACCCTTAGATCTCACCCATCCAACTTTTTTAGATTTTAGGGGTAATTAACACAAAACACACAAAAACATTTAAAACAACACATGAAAAAAACTAAAAATAAATCCCAGCGAAATAACCAAAATCAACACAAAGGCAACAACAAACAAAACAACATAAAGTCATGTCAAAACCCTTTCCTTTAATTATTTTTTATATGCTTTCTTATTTTTTAATTAGCTAGGTTCTTGTTCATAAACAAACAAAATGAAAATCCACCAGGGTTATGCATAATGGCAAATATTAAAAAATTGGGCGAATATTAGAATTTTCAAAATTGGAAATTGGCAAATATGAGGACCCTCGATGTCAACCCATTCACCTAAAATTTTCGAGATCATTTTTTCTTAGGATCAATTCACCATAATATATATCCAAACATAGAAATATTTATACTCGTTGGAAATCTCTTTTCAAGCCTGATCTAATGATGGTATTTTTATGAAGTTGTAATGTGATTTAATAGATCACAATTTTCCCCAAATATGACCTTAGTTTTTAGGGCTTCAAATGCCCCAAATTTTGGTATGAAGATGATTGATTTGATTTTCTTAGGATTCACCTTGATTTTGATTAGGATTTTCTATTGTTTTTACAAGTACATTTTGAGTCCAACCCCTTATGCATAACCTTGGAATACACACCTTTTTATTTTCCACCACCTCTCACTTTGTCTCTACCCCCATTATGGTCATAACCATAATTCAAGCTAGAGCACAAGAGCATTATCCCATGGATCTCTCTATGATGACCCCTCCTTCTTCAAATAATCCTTTCTACTCATCCAAAGGAGACACACTTCACCTTGTCTTGTAGTCTATACATTGTATTTCATACCCCATATCTGAGTGGTATGGGCCATCATGGACCTTCATACTATGATCAAGGTCTAATGCACCAGGCCACCCACATCATTCTACTTGAGAGTCATCGTAAAGGGACCTCTTCATCCTCCTCACACAAAACCATTATGTACTTCCAATCTAGTTCTTTTTGACCTTTCTCTACTATGTTGCTCAACCTTTTACCCTTAATTTTTCTAATTCATGTCAAGCCCTCTTGCCCTATCCTCCATAGTATGACTCACCTTGAGTCTCCTTGAACCCAATCTATGTTCCTAATTGATAATTTCCTCATTTTTTCCCAAATTCAAACTGACCCTCACACCACACATGTCCCATCCATTCCTGATCCTCCTATCATACCCCAAGCTATGGTCATTGTGTCCGTTGACCCTATTGACTCTAAAACTTATATTCCATATTGAACATTTACAATATCCAAATAGGCAATATTGGAATCATGTTTGTCTATGAATTTTGCTTGAGACTATCATTAGCCCTTCTCTATTGGGACAAAGGTATAATTTCTCCTCCTCTTATTATTCTCTAAACTTAAATTCTAATCCAATCCAAATTTAGTAGGATCTATGCCAATGTTGAATGGTTACTCACACCCTTGCCTCATCAAGGTGGCTACTTAAGCCTACTTCTCAAATCAATTGAAGTGACATGAGGATACATACCTATGGCTAGTTAGCTTGCTCAATCGAGTGAGCTCAATATTGTCACAAGAAAAATTCAAGGATATTCATCTCTTAAATCATTAGTGGGCCTTAGTGGGCTGGGACAAAGTTACCCAGCCCAAGGTTAAAGGAGGTCTGGGTTTGAGAAAATCTAAGCTGAATAATAAAGATTTGGTCGGAAAGTCATGATCTGGAGATGGATCTCCCAACCCACCTCCCTTTTTAGTAGAATCCTAACCAAAAAATACCTGGGACAGGCCAACCCAATCGATGTAGCTCACATCCCCTTAGATGGTATGAGGTCCCTATTTTGGCAGGCTCTCAAGTTAGGGTCTCAGGTTGTTAAAGACCGCTTATTTTGGAAAGTAGGAAGAGGGGAGAAGGCTCGTTTTTGGACAGATTCTTGGGATTAGTTCCCACCCATCATTGCTAAATTTCTAGAATTATAGCCAATAAAAGCAGCCATTGAAGCCAAGGGATGGATCCGTATTGAAATTTATTTCACAAATACTCAGTTGGGGGAGTGTAAGTTTAAGTAGTTAAAGAAGTTAGATGAGTGGCCCATTTCAATCCCTTCGAATTTGACTCCCATCATGACTAAAATTCTGACAGAAAGATTTCTTACAGGGGGAGACGTGGAGGATGAATTAGCTTGGGGCTTTGGGAGTCTTGGCATCTATACAGTAAAGGATGGATATGACAAGCATTCTCCTAGAGCCCCCCTCATACTTTTTAGGTTGAGGACTCGGAGGAAAATCCGGCACTCTAAAGGCTGGCCGAAAGTTAATTTTTTTGCCTGGCAGTGCATGCACAATGGAATCCTCACTTTTGATAATCTCAGATCAAAATGTATCATTGGCCCTTCTCAATGTGTACTATGCTACAAGAGCGAGGAAACTATTGACCACTTGCTATTTGGTTGCCCTTTCACCCAACAGATTTGGCTGCATTGGTTTGCATACTTTAAAATTCAAGTAAGTGGTGACCTGAATCGGATGAATATCTGGGCAAAATGGCAGAAAGGTAGATTCAAATCTAAAGCTCTTCATTTTGGTTGGGAGCTTGATTTAAGCTTTATCTGGTGGCAAGTATGGCTGGAAAGAAATGCCAAAATTTTTAGAGAAACTTTTACTGCTCTAGACGGGGTTTGGCAGACCATTTGGAGCAAGGTTACCGAAATTGTGGCTATTCATGCTGAGGAGGAAGCTCAAATTGAAATTGGAGCTATGGAAGAATGCCTTGAACTGCAAGAGGGACAGGACACAAATTGTTGGAAACCTCCCCCTGAAGGTTGGATTAAAATCAATATTGATGGAGCTGCAAAAGGCAATCCAGGTGGAGACAAAATTGGAGTGGTGTGCCGAAACCATGCTGGGACTATGCTCTATTGGGAATTGCAAGGCCTGGGAATATCCACTAACAATGAAGCCGAAGCCATTGCCATCAAGTCTGCTTCTATTTGGGTAGTGAAACATGGCCACCGCAGGATTATTCTTGAATCAGACTCGCAAATAATGGTTGGAGCTCTAGACTGCATGAGGAACTTTGATCTGAAATCTTGGAGGTTGAGGGCTCTTGTTACCCAAATTAAAGAATTATGGAAGGAATTGGAGGATGTGATCCCAGTTTATGCAAGTAGAGATTTGAACAAAGCGACTAACTTTCTAGCTAAGATGGGTGCAGAAAAGGAGGTTGGAGTTCAGTTGCATAGTGACATGGATATTGAGGATGAGGTGATTAGATAGGGTCTAGAAAGGTCCTTGAGCCAATGATCAAAGAAAAAGCAAAGGGAGGAAAGTTGTCACGATATCATGACATGTTGCACCATCATGGTCACTGGAGGAAAGTTGTCGTGATATCGGGACATGTTGCGCTGTCGTGGTCACTGGAGGAAAGTTGTCATGATATTGCAACATGTTGCGTCGTCGTGGTCACTGGAGGAAAGTTGTCATGATATCTTGACATGTTGCATCATCGTGGTCAAGGGTGGAAAGTTGTCATGATATCGTGACATGTTGCTTCGTCGTGGTCAAGGGAGGAAAGTTGTCACAATATCGTGACATGTTGTGTCATCACGGTCAAGGGCAAAAAGTTGTCACAATATCGCGACATGTCGCTTCATCGCAGCCAAGGGAGGAAAGTTGTCGTGATATCACGACATGTTGCTTCGTCGTGGCCAAGGGTGGAAAGTTGTCACGATATTGCGACATGCTGCTTCGTCGTGGCCAGGGGTGGAAAGTTGTCACGATATTGTGACATGTTGCTTCGTCGTGGCCAGGGGTGGAAAGTTGTCACAATATCATGACATGTTGCTTCGTCGTGGCCAAGGGTGGAAAGTTGTCACGATATTGCGACATGTTGCTTCGTCAGGGCCAAGGATGGAAATTTGTCATGATATCATGACATGTTGCTTCGTCGCGGCCAAGGGTGGAAAGGTGTCACGATATCACGACATGTTGCTTTTTCGCGGCCAAGGGAGAAAAGGTGTCACGATAATGCGACATGTGGCATTTTCATGGCCAAGGGAGAAAAGGTGTCGCGATATCGTGACATGTTGCATTTTCATGGCCAAAGGAGAATAGGTGTCACGATATCATGACATGTTGCATTTTCACGGCCAAGAGAGAAAAGGTGTTGCGATATCGCAACATGTTGCATTTTCAAGGCCAAAGGAGAAAAGGTGTCGCGATATCGTGACATGTTGCATTTTTGTGACCAAAGGAGAAATGGTGTCTCGACACGACATGTTGCATTTTCACGGCCAAAGGAGAAAAGGTGTCACGATATCGTGACATGTTGCTTCATCATAGTCGAGAGAGAAAAAGTGTCGCGATATCGCGACATGTTGCACTTTCATGCCCAAAGGAGAAAAGTGTCACGATATCGCGACTTGTTGAATTTTCACGGCCAAAGGAGGAAAATGTCATGATATCACGACATGTTGCTTTTTTGCAACCAAAGGGGAAAGGTGTCGCGATATCATGACATGTTGCATGTTTGCGGCCTAAGGAGAAGAATTGTGTCACGATTTCATGAGAAGATGCATCATCTGTCCATGTCATTCCCCCTGCTAGCTAGTTAATGGTTCAGGAGATTTGGCTCCATTGCAAATTTTTTTCTACTATTGTAAGATTGTGTTCTCTCTGATTTCGAATGGGAAGAGTCTCTTCCCATATTGTAATTGATCTTTGCTTTAATACAAATTTTTTCAAATTTTTCAAAAAAAATCATTAGTGCATCTTAAATTATTAATTATTCAATATAACTTCATCAAATTAATCCTTATCATCCATATTTGTTGAACACTAATCCTTTCTTGAATAATTTTACTCCTTAGATGTCACCATTGTTTGTTTTCCCCAATACTCAATATTTTCCTTCTTTATGAGCTAATGCTACTTTCCATGTTAGTTCTTTAATTTCTTAACTCACCTTTCATCCTCCCACTCTACCTCAAGAGTCCAATCCTTCAAATCCTACTCCTTTTGTACATTTTACTAATTTCACCAACTGTCCTCCAGTTGGTGTACATGTTGTTTATTATTTCCTTCCTCAACCTTATTTTCCTCATTTTATCCTCTCCTTCAACCTTTTTATCATCATTAAAATTCTCCTAATCCTAATTCTTCTCCTCCTCATTTTATCCTTCTATTCCTACTCATTCTCCTTCTCTTCTTCAAATTTCTTCTCATCCTTATCCTCATATTACTTTCCAAATCACTCAAACCCCCATACCATTTTCCAAATACACTCTTTCTCCTTTGACCATTCTATATTCACATCTCAACCTACAAAATTAGGGATCTCCAAAAGACAAGCAAGTTACAGGATGCCCCATGTGTCTGTACATTTATCTAGTCCTAATTTGAGGCAGTATGTTGTACATAATATCACTTTATCCCCTCCTTACATAGAGTCCATTAGATATTCTTGTCATAATTAGGATGCAACCCTAAGTATAGGTGTTGTTGTTTCCATGTTGTACATAATATTATTTTATCCCATCCTCATATAGATTCCATTAGAAATTTTTGTCATATTTAAGATGCACCCCTAAGTACTTTTAGGGCTTCAAATGCCCTAAAATTTGTGTATGAGGGTGTTGACATTCCAGATTGTATCACTTCTAATATATTCATGTTCATACAGCCAATCATTTGGACTCATATCTTGTCCTATTTTGCATTTACTGTAGACAAGCAAATTGATATGTATGTATTTGGTGAATTAATTTTTGTATTATATGTAATGGTACGCAAAGTGTTTGACAAAATGAGAATACATATATTTAATAATGTTATAAAGTGCAATTTATTATTGTATGTATTAATAAAGCGATGTTAAGTCATGTAAGTTGGCTAAATCATAAATTCATAAACAAGTTTGTCCTCTAGTGGAAAATATCATGTAAATGCAAAGATCAAATGCATATGAAATGTAATTTGGGGAATTTATAAGGTAGTAAGAGGACATAACTACTTTTTGGGTGTATAAATAAGCCCTACCCTCCTTCATTTAATTTTTTCATCCATTGAAGTGGTTTAGTTGTTCATTCATTCATTAAATTAGGGTATTAAGGAGATTCATATAGGTTGGTGTATTTAATGGAGTAGCAATGGTATGTGTGATATTTGATGCATATGTGCGTAGGGAATAATGCAGTCACATATTGTATGCAACCATGAAGAGTATTTTGCATAGGGTTTGCTAGCTATAGATTGTAATGTTGAAACTATATTGTTGTAACCATAAATGACATTGTTAATATAAAACTATCTGTATTTATTGCTCTCTATTATTGCTATTATTATTATCATTGTTGTGCCATTGCCATTGTTGTTATAAATTTTATGTATTATTATTGCTATACTACAATTATTGCAAATATATAAAATTATTTAAGTAGAAATAGGAATTGTGTGTCACAATTTTAAATTTAATTTCTATATTCTGGCATCGTTTCCTATACAAATTTGGGTCTCATATGGTGATATGGATTTCCAAGAAGCAAAATCCTAGAGAAGATGCACAACATGAACATTGGATTGTAGTCGGTAAAGATGCTACAAATTTGTTTGATGATGCAGATGAAGGACCATCCAATGAAATATGCATAATAGATGTGCAAAAAATATACTAAAATAAATATGAAGACTTTGCAAATCAAGGATTCATAAACATAGAATATTTAGTCATGCACGTAGAATTTTTAATCACAAACATGCAAACCCAACCAAAAGACATTTGTAGTTTAGACGTTTGTAGAATCAATTTTGACATTTATAGTTTAGATGTCTATAGAACCATTCTAGACATTTGTAGTCTATATATCTATAGTTTAGATATCTACAACACTGGTCTAGATGTTAAAAAATCAGTTTGGATATCAACCAAACTAATGGTAAAAGTGTAATCATATATCAAGATGTTGGTAGGAGCATAATAAGTGATCCGAATGATAGTAGAATGGATAGACCAATCAACGATCTAGAATATAATAAATGAAAAAGAGGAACACTCAATGTGAAGTATGCAGGTTAGTATGCTTGATGGGGAGTGGGATGGGAGTCTAACATCGAAGCAATTGCAGGTTGAGATGTTTCATAGTATGAATGAGAGTACAAAAAAGATAAATTGCAATGTGATGAGCATCAAACTTTGCATAAGAGAGAAATATGCCAAGAATCACTTAAGTCAACTTGTGAAACCAAAGGCCAATTTGTGTAGACCATGTAAGTTTCCACTATATCATGGTGAATCAAGAGAAGATATAGTAAGGAATTGGGGAATTTGTCACTTGCTGTGAATAACAGTTGGATAAAATAATGAAGTTGATTGGAGGAGGTGGTTTCCTACAATGTTTCATGTATTTGTGATGAATTGGTACATAAAATTCCTAGTATACAAGTACCAGATATGGGAAGAGTTGCATGATGCCTTTTTCAAGAATTTTGGTTATGTGATAATGATGATGTAATCCTTACTAAAATATATAGTTTAAAACATGGTGAGAATGATTCCATTCATTCTTATAATAGGAATATAAGTGGGCTATTTGATCATTTTCAAAATTATCAATTAGACGCACTAAAGAGAATATGGTTCATAGATGAACTTCTTACTACATACTAGGAGAAGATGACAAATTTCCCTCCAACATATTACCAATAGGCTTTGCAATACACCTTGATTTTGGAAAGTGATTCAAAAATATTAAAATATTGGCATCATACCAATGAGAGTGATTCAAAGGATGAAAGTGATTTTGATATTAAGATTGATTCAAATATTCAGAGTGATGATTTTAAGGAGGATAATAGTTCATCACTACTAAATTGGGATTGAGAAGTCAAGGAATATAGCTACTCCCAAGAGACAACTTATGAATTTGAGGATGAGTATGACTTAGAGAGTGTAATATCATTGCTACAAGTATACACACCACCAAGGGAGATGGCACACTACAGAGATACCACTAATGAACAAGTCTATAAGAACCATCAGAGAACTCACAAATAGGGAATTCAATATGATAGTGAGGACCTATTGAGTTGAAATTGGGATTTGAGTATAGAACATATTGAGTCTCTAAAAATTCTCTTTATGCTTATATGAGATTTATTTGAGTTGAGATTTGGATTTGAGTATAGAACATATTGAGTCTCTAACAATTCTCTTTATGCTTCTATAATATTGAATTGAGATATTGATTAAGCATTGAGTATAGAAAATATTGAGTATCTAACAATTCTGTTTATGATTCTATGAGATTGGACAAGTTCTATGTGAGCTTGTTGAGCATATTTGAGAAGGTTTTGTGTGGACTTGTTGAAAATATTTGTGCAGGTTCTGTGTGGACCTGTTGAGCAGATTTGAGTAGGTTCTGTGTAGACCTATTGAGCAGATTTGAGTAGGTTCTATGTGGACCTGTTGAGAAGATTTGTGCAGAGGTTATATGTAGACCTGTTGAGAAAATTTGTACTAGACTGAATGTACTATGTTTAGTGCAAGTGATTGAGCAGAGCTGTGCTAGACTGAATGGACTGTGTTTAGTAAAATATTGAGACAGAGTTTTGAAGGTGACAAAGTACAAAGGATAAAGTCTCAGTGGATAGAGATATAGCAACCAAGACAATTGAAGATAAATCTAAGTAAGGAGTCTTCAAATGGAGAGAGATCCACCGGTCAGTGCAACAGAGAGACAGTCTTCTAGAAGATCACTAGCTAGAGCAGAAGGGGAAAGATTTTTCCTGTGGAAGAGATCCACGAACTTGAAATTAAGGGATCAACATCTCCTTCGGACAGAGGTCAATAAACATTGTAATAGTGAAGGATACCCAAAATATATTGATCAAGAAAATTTTAGTAAAATATTTTCTCCGTGGAGTAACCACATAAATTGTGGTGTCTGTATTGCGTATGATGTTTTTTGCATTACTTTGATTACTGTTATTGATACTGCTATCTATACACTGCATAATATTGAATTGAAAGAAAAAGTAAAAAGTGGTCTTATATTGTTCACTCCCATTTCAGTATAAGCTTGTGTTCTTCACATTTGATTTATTGTTTCTTATTTTTATTTTGTTAGAGTAGGTTTTGGTTACTTTCTTTGTTAATTTCTTTCATTAGGAGTATATTTTCCTTCTTGTATCATAATTTTATTTTGTTAGTTTAGTTTACTTTCTTAAAATCATACTTTGCTTTTATTAGAGTCGTATTTTCTTATTGCACCTTAGAATAGAAATTTTCTTTCTTGTCAATTAGCTTCAATTTTTTTTCTTTCTTGTTTGTTAGATTAGGAACTCATCATTACTTTCTCAACTTAGATTTTATTTTTGAAAATCACATTTTTTTTATTAGTTCTAGATTTCATTTTCTTTTATTCTTAGGTTAGTGAAATTGCACTTTACTTTCCTAGTATAGATTTTAATTTCTTATCCTTTTATTAAATAAAATCACATTTTCATTTCCTAGGATATATTTGTTTCATCACATTCTAAGTAGAGCATTGCCATTTCTAGTTTAGAATTTGATTTATCACATTTAGCTTAGAAAAATAAAATATTTGTATTCTCATCCTAGGTTATCTCTTGTTTGAAAATCATAGCTAAAATTAAACATATAGTTTAGTCACACTTATGAACATACTTTTGAAAAATAGATCGATGAAATTGGATTTCATCACCAACCATCAATTTAGATCTATGGCATTGTATTTCATCATCAACCATCAATTGGCTCTTTTAGACACCCTAGTTACCTACGCATAATCTCCTAGATTTCATCACCTGGAAACTACTTACCCCTGGGATTATCTTGGGGTAGTCTAATTTAGAGCCCCACTCATAGGGCTATAGAAACTATGAGTGTTTAGCTTTCATTTTTTACCAAGCCCATCCAAGGGTGAAGAAAAATATGATTGGTCTCAAGCAGGTTTAGATAGCATCACCTCTTACATCCACTCATATGGATATTAGAAGTCTTTTAACCTTTTTAGAAACCTTGAGCCATCTTCACCTTAGGCAACCTTTGACCGTTTATGCTTATTATCTCTCTCCACATACTCTCAAGTATATAGAGGAGTGTGCATAGACATACCCTTAGATCTCACCCATCCACATTTTGTAGATTTTAGGGGTAATTAACACAAAACACACAAAAACATTTAAAACAACACATGAAAAAAACTAAAAATAAAACCCAACAAAATAACCAAAATCAACACAAAAGCAACACCAAACAAAACAACATAAAATCATGTCAAAACCCTTTGCTTTAATTTTTTTTTATATGCTTTCTGATTTTTTAATTAGCTAGGTTCTTTTTCATAAACAAACAAAAAGAGATTCCACCAGGTTTATGCACAATGGCAAATATTCAAAAATTGGGCGAATATTAGAATTTTCAAAATTGGAAATTGGCAAATATGAGGACCCTCGATGTCAACCCATTCACCTAAAATTTTTGAGATCATTTTTTCTTAGGATCAATTCACCACAATATATATCCAAACATAGGAATATTTATACTCTTTGGAAATCTCTTTTCAAGCCTGATCTAATGATGGTATTTTTATGAAGTTGTAATGTGATTTAATAGATCACAATTTTCCCCAAATATGACCTTAGTTTTTAGTGCTTCAAATGCCCCAAATTTTGGTATGAAGATGATTGATTTGATTTTATTAGGATTCACCTTGATTTTGACTAGGATTTTCTATTTTTTTACAAGTACATTTTGAGTCCAACCCCTTATGCATAACCTTGGAAACCACACATTTTTATTTTCCACCACCACTCACTTTTTCTCTACTCCCATTATGGTCATAACCAAAATTCAAGCTAGAGCACAAGAGCATTATCCCATGGAATCTCTCTAGGATGACCCCTCCTTCAAATAATCCTTTCTACTCATCCAAAGGAGACACACTTCACCCTATCTTGTAGTCTATACATTGTATTTCATACCCTATATCTGAGTGGTATGGTCCATCATGGATCTTCATACTATGATCAAGGTCTAATGCACCAGGCCACCCACATCATTCTACTTGAGAGTCATCACAAATGGACCTCTTCATCCTCCTCACACAAAACCATTATGTACTTCCAACTTAGTTATTTTTGACCTTTTTCTACTATGTTGCTCAACCTTTTCCCCTTACTTTTTCTAATTCATGTCAAGCCCTCTTGCCCTATCCTCCATAGGATGACTCCCCTTGAGTCTCCTTGAACCCACTCTATGTTCCTAATTGATCATTTCCTCATTTTTTCCCAAATTCAAACTGACCCTCACACCACACATGTCCCATCCATTCCCGATCCTCCTATCATACCCCAAGCCATGGTCATTGTGTCCATTGACCCTATTGACTCTAAAACTTATATTCCATATTGAAAATTTACAATATCCAAAGAGAAAATATAAGAATCATGTTTGTCTAATAATTTTTCTTGAGAATATCATTAGCCCTTCTCTATTGGGACAAAGGTATAATTTCTCCTCCTCTTATCATTCTCTAAACTTAAATTCTAATCGAATCCAAATTTAGTAGGATCTATGCCAATGTTGAATGGTTACTCACACACTTGCCTCATCAAGGTGGCAACTTAAGCCTACTTCTCAAATCAATTGAAGTGACATGAGGATACATACCTATGGCTAGTTAGCTTGCTCAATTGAGTGAGCTCAATAATATGTCACAAGAAAAATTCAAGGATATTCATCCCGTAAATCATTAGCGCATCTTAAATTATTCATTATTCAATATAATTTCATCAAATTAATCCTTATCATCCATATTTGTTGAACCCTAATCCTTTCTTGAATAATTTTACTCCTTAGATGTCACCATTGTTTGCTTTCCCCAATCCTCAATCTTTTCCTTCTTTATGAGCTAATGCTACTTTCCATATTACTTCTTTAATTTCTTAACTCACCTTTCATCCTCCCACTCTACCTCAAGAGTCCAATCCTTCAAATCCTACTCCTTTTGTATATTTTGCTAATTTCACCAATCGTCCTCTAGTTGGTGTGCATGTTGTTTATTATTTCCTTCCTCAACCTTATTTTCCTCATTTTATCCTCTCCTTCAACCTTTTTATCATCATTAAACTTCTCCTAATCTTAATTCTTCTCCTCCTCATTTTATCCTTCTATTCATACTCATTCTCCTTCTCTTCTTCAACTTTCTTCTCATCCTTATCCTCATCTTACTTTCCAGATAACTCAAACCCCCATACCATTCTCCAAATACACATTTTTTCCTTCGACCATTCTATATTCACATCTCAACCTAAAAAATTAGGGATCTCCAAAGGACAAGCAAGTCATAGGATGCCCCATGTGTCTGTACATTTATCTAGTCCTAATTTGAGGCAGTGTGTTGTACATAACTTTATCCCCTCCTTACATAGAGTCCATTAGAGATTCTTATCATAATTAGGATGCAACCCTAAGTATAGGTGTTGTTGTTTCCATGTTGTACATAATATTATTTTATCCCATCCTCATATAGAGTCCATTAGAAATTTTTTTCATATTTAAGATGCACCCCTAAGTACTTTTTAGGGCTTCAAATGCCCTAAAATTTGTGTATGCGGGTGTTGGCTTTCCAGATTTTATCACTTCTAATATATTCTTGTTCATACAACCAATCATTTGGACTCATATCTTGTCATATTTTGCATTTATTGTAGACAAGCAAATTGGTATGTATGTATTTGGTGAATTAATTTTTGTATTATATGTAATGGTACGCAAAGTTTTTGACAAAATGAGAATACATATATTTAATAATGTTATAAAGTGCAATTTATTATTGTATGTATTAATAAAGTGATGTTAAGTCATGTAAGTTGGCTAAATCATAAATTCATAAACTAGTTTGTCCTCTAGTGGAAAATATCATGTAAATGCAAAGATCAAATGCATATGAAATATAATTTGGGGAATTTATAAGGTAGTAAGAGGACATAACTACTTTTTGGGTGTATAAATAAGCCCTACCATCATTCATTTAATTTTTTCATCCATTGAAGTGGTTTAGTTGTTCATTAATTCATTCAGTTAGGGTATTGAGGAGATTCATATAGGTTGGTGTATTAATGGAGTAGCAATAGTATGTGTGATATTTGATGCATATGTGCGTAGGGAATAATGCAGTCACATATTGTATGCAACCATGAAGAGTATTTTGCATAGGGTTTGCTAGCTATAGATTGTAATGTTGAAACTATATTTTTGTAACCATAAATGACATTGTTAATATAAAACTATATGTATTTATTGATCTCTATTATTGCTATTATTATTATCATTGTTGTCCCATTGACATTGTTGTTGCAATTTTTATGTATTTTTATTGCTATACTACAATAATTGCAAATATATAAAATTATTTAAGTAGAAATAGGAATTGTGTGTCAGCATTTTAAATTTAATTTCTATATTATGGCATCGTTTCCTATACAAATTTGGGTCTCATATGGTGATATGGATTTCCAAGAAGAAAAATCCTAGGGAAGATGCACAACATGAACATTGGATTGCAGTCGGTAAATATGCTACAAATTTGTTTGATGATGCAGATGAAGGACCATCCAATGAAATATGCATAATAGATGTGCAAAAAAGATACTAAAATAAATATGAAGTCTTTGTAAATAAAGGATTCACAAACATAGAATATTTAGTCATGCACGTAGAATTTTTAATCACAAACATGCAAACCGAACTAAAAGACATCTGTATTTTAGACTTTTGTAGAATCAATTTTGACATCTATAGTCTAGATGTCTGTAGAACCATTATAGACATTTATAGTCTAGATATCTATAGTTTAGATATCTACAACATTGGTCTCGATGTTAACAAATCAGTTTGGATATCAACCAAACAAATGGTAAAAGTGTAATCATACATCAAGATGTTGGTTGAAGCATAATAAGTGATCCGAATGATAGTAGAATGGATAGACCAATCAACGATCTAGAATATAACAAACGAAAAAGAGGAACACTCAATGTGAAGTATGCAGGTTAGTATGCTTGATGGGGAGTGGGATGGGAGTCTAACATCAAAGCAATTGTAGGTTGGGATGTTTCATAGTATGAATGAGAGTACAAAAAAGATAAATTGCAATGTGATGAGCATCAAACTTTGCATAAGGGAGAAATATGCCAAGAAACATTTAAGTCAACTTGTGAAACCAAAGGCCAATTTGTGTAGACCATGTAAGTTTCCACTATTTCATGGTGAATCAAGAGAAGATATAGTAAGGAATTGGGGAATTTGTCACATGTTGTGAACAACAGTTGGATAAAATAATGAAATTGATTGGAGGAGGTGGTTTCCTACAATGTTTCATGGATTTGTGATGAATTGGTACATAAAATTCCTAGTATACAAGTACCAGATATGGGAAGAGTTGCATGATGCCTTTTTCAAGAATTTTGGTTATTTGATAATGATGATGTAATCCTTATTGAAATCTATAGTCTAAAACATGGTGAGAATGAGTCCATTCATTATTATAATAGGAATATGAGTGGGCTATTTGATCATTTTCAAAATGATCAATTAGACGCACTAAAAAGAATATGGTTCATAGATGGACTTCTTACTACATACTAGGATAAGATGACAATTTTCCCTCCAACATATTACCAATAGGATTTGCAATACACCTTGATTTGGGAAAGTGATGCAAAAATATTAAAATATTGGCATCATACCAATGAGAGTGATTCAAAGGATGAAAGTGATTTTGATATTAATATTGATTCAAACATTGAGAGTGATGATTTTGATGAGGATAATAGTTCATCACTACTAAATTGGGATTGAGACGTCAAGGAATATAACTACTCCCAAGAGACGACTTATGAATTTGAGGATGAGTATGACTTAG
The DNA here is from genome assembly GCA_028583015.1 of Wollemia nobilis. NCBI lineage: Eukaryota > Viridiplantae > Streptophyta > Pinopsida > Araucariales > Araucariaceae > Wollemia > Wollemia nobilis. Next base: position 2,698,474 of record JAQPPZ010017072.1, read on the forward strand.
AGAGTGTAAGATCATTGCTACAAGTATACACACCACCAAGGGAGATGACACACTACCGAGATACCACTAATGAACAAGTCTATAAGAACCATCAGAGAACTCACAAATAGGGAATTCAATATGATAGTGAGGACCTATTGAGTTGAAATTGGGATTTGAGTATAGAACATATTGAGTCTCTAACAATTCTCTTTATGCTTATATGAGATTGATTTGAGTTGAGATTTGGATTTGAGTATAGAACATATTGAGTCTCTAACAATTATATTTATGCTTCTATAATATTGAATTGAGTTATTGATTAAGCATTGAGTATAGAAAATATTGAGTATCTAAAAATTATCTTTATGATTCTATGAGATTGGACAAGTTCTGTGTGAGCTTGTTGAGCATATTTGAGCAAGTTTTGTGTGGACTTGTTGAACAGATTTGTGCAGGTTCTAAGTGGACTTGTTGAGCAGATTTGAGTAGGTTCTGTGTCGACCTATTGAGTAGATTTGAGCAAGTTCTATGTGGACCTGTTGAGCATATTTGAGCAGGTTCTGTGTGGACCTGTTGAGCAAAATTATACTAGACCGAATGTACCATGTTTAGTGCAAGAGATTGAGAAGAGCTATGCTAGATTGAATGGACTGTGTTTAGTACAATATTGAGATAGAGTTTTGAAGGTGACATAGTACAAAGGATAGAGTCTCAGTGGATAGAGATCTAGCAACCAGGACAATTGAAGATAAATCTGAGTAAGGAGTCTTCAATTAGAGAGAGATCCACCAGTCAGTGCAGCAAAGAGACATAGTCTTCTAGAAGATCACTAGCCAAAGCAGAAGGGGAAAGAGTTCTCTTGTGGAAGATATCCATGAAATTGAAATTAGGGGATCAACATCTCCTTTGGACAGAGTTCCATAAACATTGTAATAGGGAAGGATTCCCAAAATATATTGATCAAGAAAATTTTAGTAAAATATTTTCTCCGTGGAGTATCCCACATTGGGTGAACCACATAAATTGTGGTGTCTGTATTGTGTATGGTGTTTTTTGCATTACTTTGATTACTGCTATTGATACTGCTATCTATACACTGCATAATATTGAATTGAAATAAAAAGTAAAAAGTGGTCTTATACTGTTCACTCCCCTTTTAGTATAAGCTTGTGTTCTTCACATTTGGTTTATGGTTTCTCATTTTTATTTCGTTAGAGTAGGTTTTGCTTATTTGCTTTGTTAATTGATTTCATTAAGAGTATATTTGCTTTCTTGTATCATAATTTGATTTTGTTAGTTTAGTTTGCTTTCTTAAAATTATACTTTGCTTTTATTAGAGTAGAATTTTCTTATTGCACCTTAGAATAAAAAAATTCTTTCTTGTCAATTAGCTTCGATTTGTTTTCTTTCTTGTTTGTTAGATTAGGAACTCATCATTACTTTCTCAACTTAGATTTTATTTTTAAAAGTCACATTTTCTTTATTAGTTCTAGATTTCATTTTCTTGTATTCTTAGGTTAGTGAAATTGCACTTTACTTTCCTAGTATAGATTTTAATTTCTTATCCTTTGCTTAAAGAAAATCAGATTTTCATTTCCTAGGATATATTTGTTTTATCACATTCTAAGTAGAGCATTGCCATTTCTAGTTTAGAATTTTATTTATCGCATTTAGCTTAGAAAAATAAAATCTTTGTATTATCATCCTAGGTTATCTCTTGTTTGAATATCATAGCTAAAATTAAACATATAGTTTAGACACACTTATGCACATACTTTTGAAAAATAGATCGATGAAATTGGATTTCATCACCAACCATCAATTTAGATCTATGACATTGGATTTAATCACCAACCATAAATTGGCTCTTTTAGACACCCTAGTTACCTATGCATAATCTCCTAGATTTCATCACCTGGAAACTACTTACCCTTGGGATTATCTTAGGGTAGTCTAATTTAGAGCCCCACTCATAGGGCTATAGAAACTATGAGTGTGTAGCTTTCATTTTTTATCAAGCCCACCCAAGGGTGAAGCAAAATATGATTGGTCTCAAGCAGGTTTAGACAACATCACCTCTTACATCCACTCATATGGATATTAGAAGTCTTTTAACCTTTTTAGACACCTTGAGCCATCTTCACCTTAGGCAACCTTTAACCGTTTATGCTTATTATCTCTCTCCACATACTCTCAAGTATATATATGAGTGTGCATAGACATACCCTTAGATCTCACCCATCCATATTTTTTAGATTTTAGGGGTAATTAACACAAAACGTACAAATTTTTTTAAAACAGCACATGAAAAAAACTAAAAATAAATCCCAGCAAAATAACCAAAATCAACACAAAGGCAACACCAAATAAAACAACATAAAGTCATGTCAAAACCCTTTTCTTTAATTGTTTTTTATATGCTTGCTTATTTTTTAATTAGCTAGGTTCTTAACAAAAAGAGAATCCACCAGGGTTGTGCACAATGGCAAATATTCAAAAATTGGGCGAATATTAGAATTTTCAAAATTGGAAATTGGCAAATATGAGGACCCTTGATGTCAACCCATTCACCTAAAATTTTTGAGATCATTTTTCTTAGGATCAATTCACCACAATATATATCCAAACATAGGAATATTTATACTCATTGGAAATCTCTTTTCAAGCCTGATCTAATGATGGTATTTTTATGAAGTTGTAATGTGATTTAATAGATCACAATTTTCCCCAAATATGACCTTAGTTTTTAGGGCTTCAAATGCCCCAAATTTTGGTATGAAGATGATTGATTTGATTTTCTTAGGATTCACCTTGATTTTGACTAGGATTTTATATTGTTTTTACAAGTACATTTTGAGTCCAACCCCTTATGCATAACCTTGGAAACCATACCTTTTTATTTTCCACGACCACTCACTTTGTCTCTACCCCCCTTATGATCATAACCAAAATTCAAGCTAGAGCACAAGTGCATTATTCCATGGATCTCTCTAGGATGACCCCTCCTTCAAATAATCATTTCTACTCATCCAAAGGAGACACACTTCACCCTGTCTTGTAGTCTATACATTGTATTTCATACCCCATATCTGATTGGTATGGGCCATCATGGACCTTCATACTATGATCAAGGTCTAAAGCACCAGACCACCTACATCATTCTACTTGAGAGTCATCGCAAAGGGACCTCTTCATCCTCCTCACACAAAACCATTATGTACTTCCAACCTAGTTCTTTTTGACCTTTTTCTACTATGTTGCTCAACCTTTTCCCCTTACTTTTTCTAATTCATGTCAAGCCCTCTTTCCATATCATCCATAGGATGACTCACCTTGAGTCTCCTTGAAACCACTCTATGTTCCTAATTGATCATTTCCTCAAATTTTCCCAAATTCAAACTAACCCTCACACCACACATGTCCCATCCATTCCTGATCCTCCAATCATACCCCAAGCCATGGTCATTGTGTCCATTGAACCTATTGACTCTAAAACTTATATTCCATATTGAACATTTGCAATATCCAAATAGGAAATATTGGAATCATGTTTGTCTAAGGATTGTGCTTGAGACTATCATTAGCCCTTCTCTATTGGGACAAAGGTATAATTAATCCTCCTCTTATTATTCTCTGAACTTAAATTCTAATCCAATCCAAATTTATTAGGATCTATGCCAATGTTGAAGGGTTACTCACACACTTGCCTCATCAAGGTGGCAACTTAAGCCTATTTATCAAATCAATTGAAGTGACATGAGGATACATACCTATGGCTAGTTAGCTTGCTCAATCGATTGAGCTCAATAATATGTCACAAGAAAAATTCAAGAATATTCATCCCTTAAATCATTAGTGCATCTTAAATTATTAATTATTCAATATAACTTCATCAAATTAATCCTTATCATCCATATTTGTTGAAACCTAATCCTTTCTTGAATAATTTTATTCCTTAGATGTCACCATTGTTTTTTTTCCCCAATCCTCAATCTTTTCCTTCTTTATGAGCTAATGCTACTTTCCATGTTAGTTCTTTAATTTCTTAACTCACATTTCATCCTCCCACTCTACTTCAAGAGTACAATCCTTCAAATCCTACTCCTTTTGTACATTTTACTAATTTCACCAACTGTCCTACAGTTGGTGTACATGTTGTTTATTATTTCCTTCCTCAACCTTATTTTCCTCATTTTATCCTCTCCTTCAACCTTTTTATCATCATTAAAATTCTCTTAATCCTAATTCTTCTCCTCCTCATTTTATCCTTCTATTCCTACTCATTCTCCTTCTCTTCCTCAAATTTCTTCTCATCCTTATCCTCATATTACTTTCCAAATCACTCAAATCCCCATACCATTCTCCAAATACACTCTTTCTCCTTCGACCATTCTATATTCACATCTCAACCTGCAAAATTAGGGATCTCCAAAAGACAAGCAAGTCATAGGATGCCCCATGTGTCTGTACATTTATCTAGTCCTAATTTGATGCAGTATGTTGTACATAATATCACTTTATCCCCTCCTTACATAGAGTCCATTAGAGATTCTTGTCATAATTAGGATGCAACCCTAAGTATAGGTGTTTTTGTTTCCATGTTGTACATAATATTATTTTATCCCATCCTCATATAAAGTCCATTAGAAATTTTTGTCATATTTAAGATGCACCCCTAAGTACTTTTTAGGGCTTAAAATGCCCTAAAATTTGTGTATGTGGGTGTTGACATTCCAGATTTTATCACTTCTAATATATTCATGTTCATACAACCAATCATTTAGACTCATATCTTGTCATATTTTACATTTACTATAGACAAGCAAATTGGTATGTATGTATTTGGAGAATTAATTTTTGTATTATATGTAATGGTACACAAAGTGTTTGACAAAATGAGAATACATATATTTAATAATGTTATAAAGTGCAATTTATTATTGTATTTATTAATAAAGTGATGTTAAGTCATGTAAGTTGGCTAAATCATAAATTCATAAACTAGTTTGTCCTCTAGTGGAAAATATCATGTAAATGCAAAGATCAAATGCATATGAAATGTAATTTGGGGAATTTATAAGGTAATCAGAGGACATAACTACTTTTTGGGTGTATAAATAAGCCCTACCCTCATTCGTTTAATTTCTTCATCCATTGAAGTGGTTTAGTTGTTCATTCATTCATTTAGTTAGGGTATTGAGGAGATTCATATAGGTTGGTGGATTAATGGAGTAGCAATGGTATGTGTGATATTTGATGCATATGTGCGTAGGGAATAATGCAGTCACATATTGTATGCAACCATGAAGAGTATTTTGCATAGGGTTTGCTATCTATAGATTGTAATGTTGAAACTATATTGTTGTAACCATAAATGACATTGTTAATATAAAACTATTTGTATTTATTGCTCTCTATTATTGCTATTATTATTATCATTGTTGTGCCATTGCCATTGTTGTTGCAAATTTTATGTATTATTATTGTTATACTACAATGATTGCAAATATATAAAATTATTTAAGTAGAAATAGGAATTGTGTGTCACAATTTTAAATTTAATTTCTATATTCTGGCATCATTTCCTATACAAATTTGGGTTTCATATGGTGATATGGATTTCCAAGAAGCAAAATCCTAGGGAATATGCACAACATGAACATTGGATTACAGTCGGTAAAGATGCTTCAAATTTGTTTGATGATGCAGATGAAGGACCATCCAATGAAATATGCATAATAGATGTGCAAAAAAAATACTAGATTAAATATGAAGACTTTGCAAATCAAGGATTCACAAACATAGAATATTTAGTCATGCACATAGAATTTTTAATCACAAACATGCAAACCCAACCAAAAGACATCTGTAGTTTAGACATTTGTAGAATCAATTTTGACATCTATAGTCTAGATGTCTGTAGAACCATTCTAGACATTTGTAGCCTAGATATCTATAGTTTAGATATCTACAACACTAGTCTAGATGTTGAAAAATCAGTTTGGATATCAACCAAACTAATGGTAAAAGTGTAATCATACATCAAGATGTTGGTAGAAGCATAATAAGTGATCCGAATGATAGTAGAATGGATAGACCAATCAATGATCTATAATATAACAAATGAAAAAGTGGAACACTCAATGTGAAGCATGTAGGTTAGTATGCTTGATGGGGAGTGGGATGGGAGTCTAACATCGAAGCAATTTTAGGTTGGGATGTTTCATAGTATGAATGAGAGTATAAAAAATATAAATTGCAATGTGATGCGCATCAAACTTTTCATAAGGGAGAAATATGCCAAGAATCACTTAAGTCAACTTGTGAAACCAAAGGCCAATTTGTGTAGACCATGTATGTTTCCACTATTTCATGGTGAATCAAGAGAAGATATAGTAAGGAATTGGGGAATTTTTCACATGTTGTGAACAACAGTTGGATAAAATAATGAAGTTGATTGGAGGAGGTGGTTTCCTACAATGTTTCATGGATTTGTGATGAATTGGTACATAAAATTCCTAGTATACAAGTACCATATATGGGAAGAGTTGCATGATGTCTTTTTCGAGAATTTTGGTTATTTGATAATGATGATGTAATCCTTACTGAAATCTATAGTCTAAAACATGGTGAGAATAAGTCCATTCATTCTTATAATAGGAATATGAGTGGGCTATTTGATCATTTTCAAAATGATCAATTAGACACACTAAATATAATATGGTTCATAGATGGACTTCTTACTAGATACTAGGAGAAGATGACAATTTTCCCTCCAACATATTACCAATAGGCTTTGCAATACACCTTTATTTGGGAAAGTGATGCAAAAATATTAAAATATTGGCATCATACCAATGAGAGTGATTCAAAGGATGAAAGTGATTTTGATATTAATATTGATTCAAACATTGAGAGTGATGATTTTGAGGATGATAATAGTTCATCACTACTAAATTGGGACTGAGACGTCAAGGAATATAGCTACTCCCAAGAGATGACTTATGAATTTGAGGATGAGTATGACTTATAGAGTGTAAGATCATTGCTACAAGTATACACACCACCAAGGGATATGGCACACTACAAAGATACCACTAATGAACAAGTCTATAAGAACCATCAGAGAACTCATAAATAGGAAATTCAATATGATAGTGAAGGAATACCTATTGTGCAATGTTGGCAATACCAATTATGGGGCATTTTGCACATGATCATCAAAGTACTACAAATCAAGATGAACCAGTTATTCATCGAGAGTTTGAATAGTTAGAAGAGAGTTATAGCCTTTGCCAAGAAGTAGAGGTAGTGAAGCCAATTGCATTGGAGGAAGTAAACCTACTTGAGATGGTTAATTTTATGATCTTGATTCAAATTGAGCATGTGAATATGATTTCAATTGATGAAAAAATAAATAAAAAAGAAACCCATATGATAGAGTTCATTTAGTAAGGAAGCCAAAAATATGGGTTTATCAAGAGACTGGTTAGACGAATGAGGCTAGTATGACAGGACAAAATAGTCCAATGTTAAAGGAGGAACTATCTGAAGAGGAGTCATCATGCCTAGATTCATCTAAGGAGAAAACATTTGAGGTGAAGACATCTTAGGTGAACCCATATAAGGATAACCCATATGAGGAGATATTATATAAGGTAAAGATGTCTGAGAAAGATCCATTATAAAGGAGCCATCTCAAATCTACTTGTCTGGAAGTAAAAAATCTAGTAGCTATCCATATGGGAGTAACACATATACTCTTTAAATGTCTACACTATTACCCTAGACATCTATTCTCTAGATGTATACTTATTTATCCTAGACATCTTCTGCTTCGATGTCTACTTGTTTTTCCTAGACATCTACCCGATTGTCCTAGATGTCTACTTATTTGTCCTAGACCTCTACTATCTAGATGTTTACTTGTTTTTCCTAGATGTTTACTATCTAGACAATAATTATTTTATCCTAAACATATTTTTGTATAGACATCTACCGTATTGTCCTAGATGTCTAACCTATTGTCCTAAACATCTAGACATTTTACCTGAAATGACATCTACCCTATTGTCCTAGATGTCTACTACATAAACATCTACCCTATTATCCTATATGTCTAACCTATTGTCCTAAACATCTAGACATTTTACCTGAAAGGATTCTCAATCCATATAGCCTAATTTGTCAAAGGATAAGCCATCAAGGATTTTCATCATGGACGTTATCATCTGATATTTTATCATTTGAGGTAGTGTAGTCAAATAATTTTCCATCAGAAGTCCAATTCAACAAGGGAGATGCTCATAAAATATTGATAGGTAGTCAATTGGATTAATAAAGTAGTGAATTAGATTTGAGAGGAAGCATTTTCTATAGGTTGAGTGGAAGCTTCCAAATGGTTGATGAGGAGAAAAAATTTATTCATACAGTGATGGTTTTTATAGTTTCACTGTTGAGGGGATGCGTAAGGATGTTGCCCCTCAACCCTACAAGAGACATTGTCCCTTAACCCTGCAAGGGGGCTTCTTCCTCCTTCACCCCCAATACAGGTGACGACGAGCATTGCCCATCATGTTGATGATGTTGCTCATGTTGATAATTAGGCTTATTGTAAAATGTGAAGTGCATATTCATAGAATACTAGTCATGCTAATGTTACAACTACTTGCAACCAATGGAGTGCACAATTGGAAAACACTATGGTGTGAGCAACAGTTTGAAGTGCAAGTTGTTACAAAAAATGTATGGAACATTAGGAAATGGAAGGAGCACAACAAGAGATTCTATTAAATTTTTTAGTACTTACATTTCTAGTATTTAGCTTGTGTCATCGATGACACTGACTAGTTTAGAGGAGGGGATAGATGTAGATAGGCAAATTGATATGCCTATATTTGGTGAATGAATTTTGGTATTATATGTAATGGTATGCAAAGTGTTTGAAAAAGTGAGCATACATACTTTTAATAATGTTATAAATTACAATTTAATATTGTATGTAATAATAAAGTGATGTTAAGTCATGTAAGTTGGCTAAATAATAAAGTCATAAACTAATTTATCCTCTAGTGGGAAATGTCATGTAAATGAAAATATCAAATGCATATAAAATGTAATTTGAGGAAGTTATGAGGTAGTTTGAGGGTATAACTAATTTTTGGGTGTATAAATAAACCCTCCCCTCATTCATTCATGTTGTTCATCCATTGAAGTGGTTTAGTTGTTTATTCATTCATTTAGCCAAGGTATTTAGGAGATTCGTGTAGGTTGGTTGATTAATGGAACAACATTGGTTAATGTGAGAGTTCATGCATATGTGTGTAGTTCATAATGTAGTCACATATTGTATGCATCCATGAAGAATATTTTGCATAGGGTTTGTTGGCTGTAGATTGTAATGTTGAAACTATATTAATATAACCATAAATGTCATTTTTAATGTAAAAATACCTGTATTTATTGTTGTCTACTATTGTTGTTGTTATTATCATTGTTTTTACCATTGCCATTGTTGTGTTGGAAATTTGAGCAAGTTTTGTTGTCACTGATGTCAAGAGGTTTGATGTCCAGTTTTGTCATCATTGATGTCATAAGGTTGTTTTTCCAAAATGCAAGGAAGTGGTTAAAATAAAAAGGATATAATATTTATTTTTAATATTATATGCCTAAAGAGGCCTAAAAGGTTGAAGACCCAAGGAAAGAGAAGCAAGTTTAAAAAGAAATAATAATATTATAGTATTTAATATTATAATATTTGGGAAAAAGGAAGAAGTGAAAATAATGAGGTCCAAGAAATCATTAAAAAATATATATCTCCGATAAGACCCATTGAGTAGATTATAAAGGTTTTAAATTAATTTATTTAAATAAAAAAAAAATAACTTAAGGTTAAAATTTTAGTTTAAATAATTAAATAGCACCAAGGTTTAAAATTTAAATTCGAATTCAAAAATTAAAATTCGAAAGGGCCGACATGTTTAATGCAAAGGATAAAGTATAAATAGGAAATACTTTTCATTTCCTAAGTCTAAGTCTCATGCAATATTCATATGCCTATGTGTGTAATAAATCGAGCGCTCCATATACGAAAGGAAGAAGCACGTGAGGGTTTTTGAAGATAAGGAGGTAAACTTGGTTTGAAATTTGTGTGATGTGAAAAACACATTCCAAGGTGTTGGGTAGTGTAGATGGTGGTCACAGGTGTGGCTAAGGTGCTTGTAAGGAGCACGTCATGGTTTTGAATCCCATACAATTCATTTTTGCAAAGGAGGTAGGGTTTTTCATTTTCATCAAAATTCTTCGGAAGCAGATAGTGTATAGGTGCAAGGATATTGTCATTTACGTGTGGGTGTATAGCCCAAGTGATAGCTTAGTCTTGGGCTAAGGTGCTATGATGGATTTTGTCGCAGGTTCGATTTTGGGCATAGTCAAAGTCATGCACAATATTTTGGTGACATGGGCCATTATTAAGGTATGCAACATTTAAATTAATTTGCTAAATTTTTTGAATGCACAAAGGTTTTTAGTGCCACGTGATAATTAAAAGGCATGTGTGGAATGTATAGCGAGTCACAAGAGTTGTTGAATAATATTTTATTTTGGTGATTGAAAATAAATAAAAACTATTGGATATTATAAGGTGTTAACAAAGGAACTTTATTTTTATGTGATGAATATTATTTTGAGAGTATTAGAGATAATAAGGTGTATTTGATATTTGATATTTTATTGTATATTTTTGAGTGGTGAAATAATTATTGAGGAGAATATTTGTGTGGAGATTTTGAGATAGACTGTTGCTATCTAACCTATAAATTGGCAAAGAGGATTTGATTGTGATTAAGACAAGTTTTGAAGACATATCTCCATCAAACCAAAAAGGTATGGGCACACTATATTTTGTTTAGAATGGTTGAAATGATTGTATGAAATATAAGGTGGAGTGAAAAGGATTGATAAGTATTATTGGACATCTGTGAGCAATTTTAAGTGCATACTTGTTGATGGATGATTTGATTTGAGATAGATATTGAGAAATATTAGAGTTAGGGTTTGAAACCCACATTGTGCTTTTTGTTTGAAGAAATTTAAAAACACTTGTTGAGGGTTTGTGAGCAAGTTGTGTTTCATTGATTGAATGATTGAGTGAAATTCTTGAGTATTGGATTTGAATAATATTGAAATAGAATGTGCAAACATTAGAAACCATATTTGTGAAAGTGACAAACTTAATTATTGAGTAGAACATATTAAGTTTTTGATAGAGTACATCATTCTCTATATGTTCTAGAGGTCAAACGAATTCTATATATAATATGTCTAAACTTCTCCAAGTTAAATGAATTACTTTGAAGATTAGAAAAAGCAATTGATAGCATTGTGTGCAAGATTTGAGGTTGATTGAGCATATATTATGAGTTATATTGAGCATGTGTTTGAGCAGATTTGAGTAAGCTTTTGTGAAAGCTTAGGGATAGGTTTGAGTAAGATTTTGTGAAAGCTTAAGGATAGATTTGAGTAAGATTTTGTGAAATATCAAGGACGGGCTTGAGAAAGCTTTTTTGAAAGATTAAGGATAGATTGAAGGCAAGTCTTTGTGAATACTTGAGAGAAAATTGAGCAAGTTATTGAGAGGACTTGAAGGTATATTTGAGGTAAGTCTTGGTGAAGACTTGAGAGAATATTTGAGACAAGTATTGGTGAAGACTTGAGAGAAAATTGAGAAATTTCTTGAAAGTACTTGAAGCCATATTTGAGACAAGTCTTGGTGAAGACTTGAGAGCAGATTGAGCAAGTTATTGAAAGGTCTTGAAGGTATATTTGGGGTAAGTGTTTGTGAAGACTTGAGAGCAAATTTGAGACAAGTATTGGTGAAGAATTGAGAGCATATTGGGCAAGTTATTGAAAGGACTTGAAGGCATATTTGAGGTAAGTCTTTGTGGAGACTTGAGTGAAGAACATGTGCTTATACTAAGAGGGGGTGAATAGTCTAAGATAAAACTTTTTGATTTTCAATTCATATGATATCATTAGAAATATTCAATTAGTAAACATGACATAAAGCATCACACAGATGAGAGACATGACTTAACATGGTTCACCCAATGTGGGCTACTCCACGGAGAAAATATTCCTTATCAAATTTTCTCAAATAAGTTCTCTTTGGAATCCTTTCCCTATTACAATATTTTATGGACCTCTATCCAATGGAGACACCAATCCTCTAATTAAGTTTATGGATCTCTACCCATAGGATAACCCCTTATCCTCTGCTCTTGCTAGTGATCATCTAGAAGAATTGCTACCTCCACTGCACTGGCTTATGGATCTCTATCCACTAAAGACTCTTCCCATCACTCATAAGACCTGTCATAACTGCCCTAGCTAATGGACATCTATCCAATAGAGACTATTATCCTCTATACTATATCACCTCCAAAGATTCTTCTCAACTCTATCTCAAATCTGCATTAAACAATCCTTCAGTCTAACACAAATCTGCTCAATCTTTGTCATCAAATTTGAACTAAACACAGTCCTTATGTCTAGCACAAATCTACTCAATATCTATCTTTGGTTTGTACTAAATGCAATCCTACAGTCTAGCACAAATATACTCAATATATTTTTATAGTCTTGGCACAAACCTGTCCTCAAATCTACACCAAACTCTATCCTCAAATCTATCCTCAAGCCTTAACATAAATCTTGACTCAATCACAAATCAACTCTTCTAGATCTACCCTAAACCTTAACTTAAGGTTTGAAAAAATCAATCAATCAAATCTACTCACAAGTTTTCTCAAGGACTTGCCTCAAATCTATCCACAAGTTCTCTCTAGAACTTACTCTTATTGATATCAAGTCTTCACCAAGACTTGTCTCAATTCTGTATTGTAAGCTTCCACAAAAGCTTACTCAACTCAACTCAATGAAATTTTATTCAATAGTGCTTATCAAACACACTTTACATAACAATGATACTCATGATATTTCACAACCCTAATCATGCACATGAAAGCTCACTCAATATTTCCAACAATTCTTATCAAAAAAAGTTTCTATCATCAACCTTTATTGAAAAAAATATTCATCAATCAAACTCAACAATGATTATAAAACAATACTTTCACTCCAACTTAGCATTCACAACATCCAATCCAACTATATTTTTCTCACAAGGAAGATGTACCCATACCTTTTATTTTTATGGAGATATGTATTCAAAAGTTGTCTTACCCACAATCAAATTTTGTCTGCAAACACTAGGGTTAGGATATCACAACTTATCTCAAAGTTTTCACAAAATATTTTTTCACAAATTATTTTTCATACAAACATAAAATCCTTTTGTACACCTTATAATATCCACACCCACAATATTTGACACAATAATTTCACCATAACAAAACACTTAACAATTTTCTTTGCACACCTTATAATCTCCACACCTTATAATATTTAACTCAACAATTTTATTAAAACAACATACACAGAAATCTCCCTTATACACCTTATAACATCCACACCTTATAATATCTAACTCAATAATTTTAATAAAATAACATACATAGCAATCTCCCTTATACACCTTATAATCTCCACACCTTATAATTCCAATCACCAAAAAATAAAAAAATAAAAAAAATAATTTTTATTTACCTTAATAACTCCCCTAAGATCTTGATGTAGGAGAATCCAGTGGTGTAAGAGTGATCTTGCATCACCCAAAAAAATTTGTAATTGTTTATTTTTTAAAACTAGTAAAACTAGTAAACTAGTTTAACTTGAAGAATATTTTTGAAGGTCTTAGAGATCGAATTTCAGGATTTTTGACTAGACGCGGGCCTTGGTGCAAAGAGACAAGGTCCACCCCACTTAGCTCATCTCGTTCCCTTTTCAAAAACATGTTGTAATAGTTAATTGGGTCAACGAGCATGAAGTTATGACCTCAAAAAGTTACCCCCAAAATTCAAATTTGAATTTTGATGGTTTTAGATGGAAAAAAGGGAAAACAGGTTCAAAAAGGGAAAATTTCGAATTTGTAAGGGGTGAGTCTCTAAAAGGTCTATCTTTTTTGGGATAGAAGGCAAGAAATCTTTGGCTCATTTGTGATTTAATCTATCTATTGGAAATTTGAAATATTTTATGTTATCATTGATGTAACATGGATCATTGATGTCACATGGATGACATTGAGTTTTGGTGGCCAAAGTATTTCATAAATAAACATTTATGATATTTTAGAAAGCATGGATGTATACAGGGTTTTTGTGAAAAGCAAGGCAGGGAAAATAAAAGGTTTTATTTAAAACCATGGATGGTAGATTTGAAATGGGTTTTTATTAAAACCTAGGTTGGCTTTTCATTTCATCAAAAAAGGTGCCCCAGTGATGAAGATAGTTAATTTTAAATATTTACTTTAAATTTTAATTATTTAAAATTTAAATTTTAAAATTAAAACTAAAGTCATTGCTGACGTCATAAAAACCATGCGCCATCAAAAGGAAATTAATAATTAAAATTAAAGGAAGGTTGCATATATATATATATATATATATATATATATATATATATATGCATATATGCAAAGGCTTTCGATTCAAAAGTCTAAGAATTGAACAAAGAGAACAAAAAAGCAAAAGCCCTGAAATCCTTCGATGTGACAGCATGGTCCAACGATGATCTTGGGAAGCATGGATTTTTTGGTTGTAATGGGGCATGCGTTCGATTCCCACTGGGTTCGATTTTCGTAGAGTGTGGAAGAAGAGCATTTGGCGCACGTTTTTGGCATGAGCAAGGGCAATGAAATATAGAGATAATTTTTGCTCTCTATCCTATGTGAGTAGATGTAGTGAATCCAATAGAGAAATATTGATTATAATACTAGAATAATAAAAAGGAATCACTTTTATTAAGGAATCACTGTTGTATTGTATGGGGAACCCAACAATTAATTAATAATTATATTCTTCGATGCCTCAACTATACCAAATGAAATGCCTATTTCTATGAGTGTGAAGGTGTGATCAAAGGTCACAACCTTTGTGAAAGAGAGAGTGATTAAATAATTAACTAATAATGTGATTAGTATGGTGGTTAGGAGTACAATCCTAACATGCCACCTTCCTTAAAAAGAGCTTTGTCCTCAAAGCTCAAAGTAAGGGGCTTTGTTGCTTGTTTTCCCAGTTGAATTTGTGTAAGTTCTTGTACTATTTTAATGTCATTTTTTTGAAGGCAAAGATATATTGAAGGTCGAAGCATTAGTGGGGGGTTGCTAGAAATAATAGTAGAATCTTCCTTAGGAGAATTGTGATGATGGTAGGCTTTCACTTTAGCCGATTATTCCTATGTAGAATGAAGGGAAAATAAAGGCGCACTCACTCTTTTGCCTCCTTTCTTAATCAAGATGCCTATATGAAGAGAACTCACTATTGGCGATGAACTTATGTTTAGTTCTTTGAGAGTGTATGTCTTTCCTTCATTGTTTACTGCATGGATGTCTACCTCATATTTTCATGGTGCATCGAGCACTTATTACACATCGAACTCATTTCCTTCATTGTTATGATCAGGTGCTTTGGTCATGTCATGCACATCTTCCTCACCTTCTTCCTCTATGGAGTGACAAAGATCAACTATATTCAATAAATATAATGTTTGTGTAGCACAACAATGAAGGGACCCAAATTGCTCATCACAAGTATAGCAGAGGTCGTTCGCTCATTGCTCCTCCATTTCTTATAGGCTAAGGTACTTAACTAGCAAGGGTTTGTGTTTTGGAATAGTGTGCGTGAATGTCGATTTATCAATAGGTTGCTCCCCCTGTTGACGTTCAACCGTGAATGTATCATTGGCTAACAAGGCTAATGCAATGGCTTCTTGTAGGGTGTGAGGAGTGTACATCATGATCTTCACTCTAATTTCTTCTTTCAATCCATTGATGAACCCACTTATGAGGACTAATTCATCCAACCCTGTGATGTGATTGGCGATATCCTGGAACTAAATTTTATATACACTCACTAATGTGATTTGACGTAGGTGGGCAAGATTAAGTAGCAAAAGTAGGTTAGGGTCGTGAGATATTCTTCCATCGGCCATTTGCATAGTCGTTTGGCAAAAAAGTGTTGCAAAAAGTGTTGATAGTCATCAAAAAAAAATTTGAAAAAATATTTTTTTAAAAATTGCGTAGAAGTCATCCTTTGGTCATTGCGATTGGGTTTTAGTTTACCTAACTGCCCTATTTTTTCACCTGTGCTCATTGGTGGTTCTTTGTTTACTATAGGGGCTCACTGTTTGCTATAGGTGAGGTCCTAGTTAATACATGGACATCGAATAAATGTAGTGCCGGTGTTTATGATACTGAGTTTCGTCGATGACTAAGTCTTGGTATTCTAGAGCAGGGAAAGGAGACGAAGACGTTGTGATGTCGTATTTTGCTTGAAAAAATCGATATTAATTTTTGATGCCCTTTTTTAAACTTCCTTCTCTTCATTTTCTACGATGTCAGCAAACCTTTCTCGGCGATCGAAAATTTAGATAACCTTAGTCAGAACTTTGATAAAAAAAATTCACCAGTTTCTTAGGCTCCGTCGAAAAACGATGCCCATGCAGTAAAAATTCTAAACGGTGATGACAAAAGATTTAACGGTGATTGGAAATGAATTTATGATGCTAGAATTATTTAAACCTTAGGTTATTTAATTTTTTGTTTCACCGGTTTTCGAATGCGCTTGCCAGAAACGCAGGGTGAGCGACTGGTTGGAATTTATTTTTTTTAGCGAGCAGCAACGTTTTGTGAATCTGATTAATCATATAGTAGTTCTTTTCGATTTGTGGCAAGTATTTTAGATGTTTTTAGTCAAAAATGGATGCCTAAAAATAGCTGGTTTCTTCTGCTCACTGGGTTGTCACATATGCAGGGGATTCGTGACGCTTTGAATTGTATATTTGCGCAAAAAAATTACAATCAGCACCACACGATAAAATGAAGAAGGGACAAAAAATTGTTTGATTATTTCTTCCCCTTTGACGAGGCTCTGATACCAGATGTAGTGAACCCAATAGAGAAGGATTGATTATAATGCTAGAATAATAAAAAGGAATCTCTTTTATTAAGGAATCGTTGGTGTATTGTATGGAGAACCCAACAATTAATTAATAATTATATTCTTCGATGCCTCAACTATACCAAATGAAATGTCTATTTCTATGAGTGTGAAGGTGTGATCAAAGGTCACAACCTTCGTGAAAGAGAAAGTGATTAAATAATTAACTAATAATGTGATTAGTATGGTGGTTAGGAGTAGAATCCTAATAGCAGATAGCTCACATGGTATTTGGTACCACGGTTGTGGTGTTGAGTGGGTAGTGATGAGGTTTCGATTCTGTGTAAGAGGCAAATAAACATTTTATTGAATATTTTTTATTATTGCCAAATGTTGGAGGAATAAGCTGATGCTAAGGGAATATTGTTTGATTAAAATTTTATTTACTTGGAAGGCAAGATATAAAGGTTGAAATGTACTTTTATAAAAAGAGAAATTTTTGGTGTTTTTCTCTTTTAGAAGTATACCATATTATATATCATTGGAAAGCTTATTTTGAGGTCTATTTGACTAACTTGATTAGATGGAGAAATAAGGTGTATGTAAAGAGATATTTTTAGTTTTTTAAACGGGTTCAAAGTGAAGGTTGTTTTGTTCTTTTTAAAAGTGTGTTGAGTGTGGCAAATTTTCAAAGGGGTTTCTTCATCTTCATAAAAGGTATGGGCACATTCTTCTATTGTTTGTTTATGGTGGTTGATTTCTAAAATATCATTAGAGAGAAAAGGGTTGATTGTGGTTTCCTTTTCAAAAGTGGTTGGTTGAATGCTTCAAGGTTTTCTAGTTTGAGAGTCGTGGTTAAACCTTGTTTTATAACCATAGTTTTTGAAGCTCATTGGTTATGAAAAGAACTTGAAAAGAACATGCGTATCATTGTTGTTGAAGTCCATTGGTTATGCAAAGAACTTGAACTTGAGAAGAACATGAGTATCATTGTTATGTGAGATTTATGGTTGAGCATTGTTGGAAACATTTGAGTTGGTTGATACATGCTTGGACTAGGGTTTGTAAGAAAGAGTTGTTCCTTGTGGTAGTTGGTTGAGAAGAGTTGTTTAAGCCTAGTCAAGTGATTGTGTGAAGTGGTTGTTCAAGTTCCATGAAACAAACTATTCTATATTCTGGATTTAAGTTGAGATTGAGATTTGAGAATATTGAGTCTCTAACAATTCTCTTTATTATTATATGAGATTGCCTTGAGTTGAGAAAGATATTGGATTTGAGTATAAAATATATTGAGTCTCTAAAAATTCTATTTATGCTTATATGAGATTGATTTGAGTTGAGATCATTGTGGATCATAGTTGTCATCCTTTGAAGAGTGTATTACCATTCATTTTTGAGTTCATCTTTGAGCCTTGCCTTCATAATATTTTTGGATGAGATTTGAGTACTACTTGAGTATGATTGATTGAGCCTTTGAGAATACTTTTGGGATAGATTTCTGGACAACTTTGTGAATAGTTTGTGGGACAGATTTGGACAAGTTCTATGTGAACTTGTTGAGCATATTTGGATAAGTTTTGTGTGATATTGTTAAGAAGATTTGGATGATTTTTGTGTGAGCTTATTGAGCAGATTTGAACAATTTTTGTGTGAGCTTGTTGAGCAGATTTGAACGAGTTCTATGTGAACTTGCTGAGCATATTTAGACAAGTTCTGTGTGAGATTGTTGAGTAGATTTGAAAAAGTTCAGTGTGAGCTTGTTGAGCAAATTTGGACAAGTTCTATGTGAGCTTGTTGAGCAAATTTGGACAAGTTTTGTGTGATCTTGTTGAGCAAATTTGGATAAATTCTATGTGAGCTTATTAAGCAGATCAGTGGAGTGCCTAGCTAAGTAGATCAGTGGATTGCCTACCTAAGCAAATCAGTGTGTTGCCTAGCTAAGCATATTAGTGGATTGCCTACCTGAGCAGATCAGTGTGTTGCCTAGCTAAGAAGATTAGTGGATTGCCTACCTGAGCAGATCAGTGTGTTACCTACCTGAGTAGATTAGTGGATTACCTACTTAAGAATATCAATATGTTGCCTAGCTGAGCAGATCAGTGGGTGAGCAGATTAGTATGTTGCCTAGCTGAGCAGATCAGTGGATTGCCTACTTAAGAATATCAGTGTGTTGCCTAGTTGATCAGATCAGTGGGTTGCCTACCTGAGCAGATCTGTGTGTTGCCTAGCTAAGCAGATCAATGGATTGCTTACCTGAGCAGATCAGTGTGTTGCCTAACTAAGAAGATCAATGGATTGCCTACCTGAGCAGATCAGTGTGTTGCCTAACTGAGTAGATCAGTGGATTGCCTACCTGAGTAGATCAATGTATTGTCTAGCTTTGATCAGATCAAATTAATCATTTTATTGGATAAGGATCCTTATTTTTGTGTGAAATGTTATAATGAGATTATCTTATGGAGTATCCCACATTGAGGGAACCACATTAATCTTGTGTCTCAATTGTGTGTGATGACTTGTGCTCTTGCTTACTATTGCTATATGAGTTATTAATGCACATTGCTATATTTTGTTATTGCAATTAAGGACATTAATTTATATTGGTTTAGAAAGAAAGTAAAAAGTGGGTGCTATATTGTTCACCCCCCCTCTCAGTTTAAGCTTGTGTTCTTTAATTGGTATCAGAGCGGGTTCCTTCGAAAAGGCTAACAACTTAAGGGTAGATTCTACAAGAACATATATGGCTTCATAGAATGGATCATATCTAAATAAGGCGCCATTGTTTGATGATAACAATTATGCTTTCTAAAGCATGAGACTTAAGAACTACTTGATATCACAAAGATATGACGTATGACAGATGGTTGAAAAATAGTATAAGGTTAAAGGTGATCTGGAGGCAGATAAGACTATAAGAAAATTGGTTGAGATCAATGCAAGGGCAATAAATTATATTTTTAGTGGGCTACGTGAGACAGATTTTGTAAAGGTCATGGTATATAATTTAGCTAATGAAATGTGGACCAAGTTGTGGAATACTGATGAAGGAGTTTCCAAGGTAAAGTTGTCAAAACTACAAAATCATAGAAAAATATTTGAGGAATTGAAAATGGAAGTGGTGTGGCCGCTCCACAACGTACCCCAAGAATTAGGGACCCACCTTTTTAAAATTGACTTTCAGAGTTTTCTTTGTTCTTGAGCATCTTTCTGCATAGGTCCTTACCCATGTGCTTGCATTAGTTTCCAAAACTCACCATGGGTAGTGTTTCTTTTATGTGGATCTTAAATATTTGGTCATCGGGGTTGGCTTGATAAGTTTGAGTTGAGAAATTCCTTTCTGGTGTTGGAAGTCTTAAATGGTTAACTTAATTTTTCTATGTTATTTCATTTTCAATAATTAACCATTTAAATATGTCTCCTTAAATAAAGTGAAAATCAAATAAATATAAAGAAAAACATTATTATAATTATATAAGTTTTATATATAATTATAATAATAAACTAAAACAAATAATAAATAAAAAAAAAAAAAATGAAATGCTTCACATTTCTTACTTTATATATTATTTAAAAGTAATAAAAGTAAATGATTAATACTTTATTATATATACATATTTCATGTATAGGTATATATAACAAAGTAATATAAAGGATATATAATATAAAATTATTTTCATCTATATGTAGTAGAAAGAAAATCAAAATGAAACACGTTGTTTATATGTCATAACTTTAGATTTGATCGCATATTATGGTTTTATTTGAAAATATAATAGGTGTGATTTGTTTTATGCAGGTTATGGCAGGTCCGAAGGCCAAAGGCATTGGATTGGAGACTCGACAACATCACCGGATGATGCAGAGATCGCCAAAAGGACGTGACCAAGGATGGGACCCACCTGACGATGGACCAATAGCATGACAACAACGATGACAATAGTGGAGGTCCGATATGAAGGCAGTGAAAAATGGCGTGGTGGTGATGTGTTTAACCATACAATGCATAGCATTCAAACTTCAAGGATGATAGGGTTTTGTGATGTGGAGGCCCTTTGGATAGGGTCAATTCCAAGGCACGATGACCATTGATGCAAGGGTTCGACGTGGCAACGAAGGGGAATTTCACCTCAAAATAGTGGACATTCAGAATGCAGAAGTCCCCTATAGCATTCGAGAGATGAGCGGCATCGAGGGAAGATTTGTCGTAGCAGGTGACGGGGCACGTTGGCCGCGGGACGACCCATCGAGAGACCATGGCAGCACACAGGACAACGTGTTTCGATAGTACCCCCTATCGAGTAGCAGTGTAGCTATGATGTGGGGTTCGAAAGCGTATCCAAGATGAAAAATGCAAACAAAAAATGACATACTTCGGGTATCATGCAGAACGGAGATGAGCGCCACTGTGACGATGTGGATAGCGGGTACAACAACACTGACATGGGTGCAATTGTTGTGTGTATCCATAGGTTTTGGAACAAAATGCAGTCCACACGTATAATTGCTCACCATAAGCGCATGGTCACTGTAAAACGAAGTATGGCCCACGTGGATGGTAGTCATTAGTGTCGTGGGCGCATGGGAGAGATGATGAAATGGTTGGCATAGGGATGTGTGACCAAAAAGGGGTATAGTGGCATTACATCGATGCATAGGATAAGATTGTATGATTTTATTTGTTGAAGTCTAAAGTGGTATTTATTTTTAACCAACAAGATAAAAGTGAAACGGCTCTCAGAGTGGGGATATTCACACACGCGGAGCATTTGTGTCAATAACGGAATATGTTATTGATTACAAGGGCAGTCTACAGTAAAAATGGGAACGTTATGAAATAAAGTGAGACCAACTAAGCCAAAACAAAAGAGAAGAAGAAAAGTCATGAAACAAGACACGAAAAGTGAACGAAAACCAAGCAAAGGAAGTCGAGCATATTGGAAAAGGAAACGAAAAGTCAGAGGAAAATGTTAAATCTTGCACAGAAACACAAAGGAGGGGGTTGGAAACTTCTAAAACAGAGTTGCAAAGCTGAGGGCAAGAGGCCATTCTGGACCTGCTTTGGATTGTTTTTCTTCCACTTTTTCTAGTTTTGGAGAACCAAATTTCTGCCATGTACAAGGACATATTTTTAATGCAGATAGTTTTTCAGAAAGTTGCATCTTATGGATTTTCAGAAAGTTGCATCTTATGGACAAGAAGGAGGAGTCATTTTCTACATGCAAGATTAAATGTTTATTTCTTTCCCTTTTCAGATTTTAGGCTTGTAAATGGAGTTTATGCAAGTTTCTTGATTGCTTCATGTGAATGCTTAAATCTGAAAACCTCATTTAAACTCTAGGAGCCAACACTTAGATTATCCGGATTGTGCTTGTTTTGCAAGTCCAATAGGTTAGGTTGCATGCATGAAAACCTCAAATCTTCGGTTTTGCCGGAATAATATAGCACCAAACTGAATGTATCATGTGTTTCATTTTTTGCATCATTTTTCTGCATTTTATTTTTCCAGAAATTTTAATTTTTTTTTAAATTTTAGGCATTAAAATAAACATTAAAAAAATTTCAAAATCCAAAAACAATTTCACCATTGCGTAGGTTATACTTCATACTTCCAATACACACTTTGAAATTTCATTTTAGGAGTTGTTTAGTATTTTTAAAAATTCATCGAAGTTGCTGTTTTATTATAGATTTCGAAAAATCCGAAAATAGAAAATTTCCATTTTTGGGCCGAATTTCATTTTTTTAGTTTCATGCTTCATTCATGATCCTATGATGACATTCCTTTCATGAAAATTATAATTTCAACGAAGGAGTCGTGTTTTATGGCACTTTGCAAATTACCATTTTGGGAGCAATCAAAGCACTAAATTATTCGTCTTGATGAAAATATGATTTCATTTAAGAAGGATAATTAAAGTGACATTTTGAAGCTACATTTGAAGACCCTATTCATCATTGAGGATTTAATGCAAGATAAAATCTATTTTAAAACCCTCAATATAAAAGGAATTAAGGCACTACATCATGGTCATATGAGGGCCAACTCACATTTGCTTTATTTTAGTTCAATGAACAATCACTAAAGTTTCATGGTAAAATAAACCAACATTGCCCCTTGTTTATAGTTACTTGCAATCACTAAGGTGTTCCAAGCGTTTAAATTGAATATCTTTATTTGAGATTACTAATACACATATGCAAATGCTAATATAGCGGAGACCTTGGAGAAGTTGTTTGTTTATCTTCTTTGCAAGAGGGGATTTGGAACCTAAATCCTAAGGGAGAGTGTATTTTCACAATTGGGTGAAAATACCACTCAACAGGAAGATTCTGAATATATTGCAAAGTTTTTACTTCGAGTTGATGAGATTACTAACACCATGAGAGGCCTAGGATTTGAGATGAAAGAATTAGAAGTTACTCAAAAGGTTTTGAGATAAATTCCCATGAAGTATGATGCAAAGGTTTCAGCAATAGAAGAAACAATGGATATCAACAAGCTAACAATGGAATAACTACAAGGAATTCTTACAGCTTATTATATGAGGGTGAGTAAGCATCAGGTTCCAATAAAAGAGATTGCATTCAAAGATTCAGATAAAGAGAAAGGGAAGGTTCCAGAGATATATAGAGATCTAGTTAATGATGAGGAAGCTAACTTCATCAAAATGAATAAGGAATCAAGGAATTTTAGGGATATGAGGAAATTCAGATGCTACAGGTGTGGTGATCTTGGTCACTATGCACATAAGTGTCCACATGAAGAAAATAGTGATGATGAAAAACAAGATCACAAAAGAAAAGAATATGGAAAGCATAAGCATGAAAAAGATGATAGATACAAGTAAAACAGGTATGAGAAGAAAAATTTTGTAAGGTAAATAAATCTTACTACATTGTAGAAGCAAGCGATAGCTCAGATCACAGTGATAAAGACAAGTCAGATGATGAAAAGGAAGGACATCTATTCCTTGGAATAGAAGTTGAAAGAGAACAGTGCTTTGTGTGTGGTCAAAGATATCATAGATCATGATATTGCAATGGATTCAGTGATAGTGAATATGAGATGACACATCAAGGAAATAGACATGGTCAAAGAAATTTTGAGATTTTATTTGCTATATAAGATTATAATGATATTAGTGACAATGAAGATGAAGAAGGGTTTTTCTATGGGATAAAAGAAGTAGAAGAAGAACATTCACTCCAAGCAGAAGAGGTTATACAAGAGAATATTGTAAGAAAGACAGATGCCTCAGATAATCTAAAGGAAGACTTCAATAATATCCATGAGCAACTACAAGAGGTTAAGGAGAATCTAAAAGAATTGAGATGTTCCATACGTGAGAAGTTTGATCCATAACATGACTCAAAAGGTCAAGATATTTTCACTAAGAAGGAAACATGTATTTCAAAGATAATAAATATGGATGCCAATTTTCTACTTGACACAAATGAAGAGAAATAAGAGGCAGATTCCAAAGCACCAAAGGTCTCATATTTCAGGTTTGGGGAATCACACTCAAAAGGAAAGGAAGTTCTAAAATATGAAAGCAAGGAAGCACCTAAGTATTATGAAGAAAGTTCCAAAGTCCCTATGGCTCCAAATATTCAATTTGGATATTGTTTTGATATAGGTGAATCAAGTTCAAAAGGAAAAGAAATTCTTGAAGAGGATAACAAGGAAGAAACTAAGGAAGAGGATTTAGATACTACAAATAAGGTTCAAGGATGTAATGCACAAGTTGAAAGTGATCATGAGTATAATGGTCAAGAGAGGTATAAGGAACCAAGGCATGAACAAAGAGCTTTTCAAGGACATTGTTTTTCTTGTAATGGATTTGGAAATAGGGCTATACACTACAGGGTATACAGATCAAAGAAGTATGATTTTGCTAGAAGAAACTTCAAAGGAAGAAGGTATGGTTTTCAGGTACATTGCTTCTTATGCAACAAGATTGGTCATAGAGATTTTCAATGCAAAGAAAATGAGAAACATGGTTTTGGTTTTAGAGCTACACAATTTAGAAGTCATGGTCATAATGGTCATGAAAACAGAGCTTCACAATACAGGGTTCATGAAAGGAATGGATATGGAAATTATTTCAAGAAAATATTTAGGATATGGGTACCATCCAAAGGCTACAATATCAAGTATTTTAATTGCAATAACTTTGGACATATTTCAAAATGGTGTAGGACTCAATTCCAAATAGGTTCAAGGCAAGAAGGTCAAACAGGTTCAAGGCAATAAGGTCAAACAGGTTCAAGGCAAGAAGGTCAAACAAGTTCTAGACAAGAAGATCAAGTAATTCATCAAGAGAAGGATATCAATAAAACATGTAAGGAAGTTGATAAAGGAAATAAACAATGTAATATGGGAGTAAAAGTACTCCCACCCCAAAATTAATCACCTCAAGAGAGAAGGTGGTGAGGGGGCTAAGCTTAAGAGTCATATCTTTTAGCCCCATAGGTGTCCCTTTTTCCATTGATGTCAAAGGGGGAGATATTTGAGTAAGGGGAAGATATTTGAGTTAGGGGGAGAAGCCTCCAAAGAGAGCATTGAGTTAGGGGGAGCAGCCTCCAAAGAGAGTATTGAGTTAGGGGGAGCAACTTTGATTCTTAGAAATGATTTTTGCAGTGATTGTGGTGATTTGCATTAGAGGTCTTGCCATCAATGACAAAGGGGGAGATTGTTGGAAATTTGAGTTATTTTATGTTGTCATTGATGTCACATAGATCACATTGATTTTTTGTGGCCAAAGTATTTCATAAATAAGCATTTATGATATTTTGGAAAGCATAGATATATACAAATTTTTTTTGAAAACCAAGGCAAGCAAAATAAAAGGTTTTATTTAAAACCATGGATGACATATTTGAAATGGGTTTTTCTTAAAATCCAAGTTGGATTTTTGTTTTGTCAAAAAAGGTGCCCTAGTGATGGAGATATTTAATTTTAAATATTTAGTTTAAATTTTAATTATTTAAAATTTTAATTTTAATTTTAAAATTAAAATTAAAGTCATCGTCGACATCATAAAAACCATGCACCATCAAAAGGAAATTAATAATTAAAGGTGCCGACGTATGTGAAATTAAAGGAAGGTTGCATATATATATGTAAAGGCTTTCGATTAAAAAGTCTAAGAATCGAACGAAGAGAACCAAAAAGCGGAAGCCCCGAAATCCTTTGATGTGACAGTGTGGTCCAACAGTGAGCTTGGGAAGCATGGAGTTTTTAGTTACGACAGGGCATGTGTTCGATTACCACCAGGTTCAATTTTTGTAGAGTGTAAAAGAAGAGCATTTGGCGCACGTTTTTGGCATGAGCAAGGGTAGCAAAATATAGGGAGCATTTTTGTTCACTGTCCTATGTGAGAAGATAGCTCATGTGGTCTTTGGCACCATGGTTGTGGTGTTGAGTGGGCAGTGACGAGGGTTTGATTACCTATAAGAGGTAAGTAAATGTTTTATTGAATATTTTTTATTATTGCCAAATGTTGGAGGAATAAGGTGATGCTAAGGGAATAATGTTTGATTAAATTTTTATTTACTTGGAAGGCAAGATATAAGGGTTGAAATGCACTTTTATAAAAAGAGAAATTTCTTGTGTTTTCCTCTTTTAGAAGTATACCATATTATATATCATTGGAAAGATTATTTTGAGGGCTATTTGATTAACTTGATTAGATGGAGAAATAAGATGTATGTAAAGAGATATTTCTATTTTTATAAAGGGGTTCAAAGTGAAGGTTGTTTTGTTCTTTTTCAAAGTGTGTTGAGTGTGGCAGATTTCCAAAGGGGTTTCTTCATCTTCATAAAATGTATGGGAACATTCTCCTATTATTTGTTTATAGTGGTTGATTTTTGAAATATCATTGGAGAGAAAAGGATTGATTATGGTTTTCTTTTCGAAAGTGGTTGGTTGAATTCTTCAAGGTTTTCTAGTTTGAGAGTCGTGGTTAAACCTTGTTTTATAAGCATAGTTATTGAAACCCATTGGTTATGCAAAGAACTTAAAAAGAATATGAGTATCATTGTTATGTGAAGAATGTTTTATTAGCATTGTTGTTGAAGCCCATTGGTTATGCAAAGAACTTGAAATTGAGAAGAACATGAGTATCATTGTTATGTGAGATTTATGGTTGAGCATTGTTGGAAACATTTGAGTTGGTTGATTCATGCTTGGACTAGGGTTTGTAAGAAAGAGTTGTTCCTTGTGGTAGTTGGTTGAGAAGAGTTGTTTGAGCCTAGTCAAGTGATTGTGTGAAGTGGTTGTTCAATTTCCATGAAACAAACTATTATATATTCTAGATTTAAGTTGAGATTGAGATTTGAGGATAGAACATATTGAGTCTCTAACAATTCTATTTATGCTTCTATGAGATTGATTTGAGTTGAGATCATTGTGGGTCATAGCTATCATCCTTTGAAGAGTGTATTACCATTCATTGTTGAGTTCATATTTGAGCCTTGCCTTCATAATATTTGTGGATGAAATTTGAGTACTACTTGAGTATGATTGATTGATCCTTTGAGAAGGCTTTTGGGATAGATTTCTAGACAACTTTCTGGATAATTTTTGGTATAAATTTGGACAAGTTCTATGTGAACTTGTTGAGAAGATTTGGACAAGTTCTGTGTGAGCTTGTTGAGCATATTTTGACGAGTTCTGTGTGAGCTTGTTGAGTATATTTGGACAAGTTCTATGTGAGCTTGTTGAGCATATTTGGATGAGTTTTATGTGAACTTGATGAGCAGATTTGAACAAGTTCTATGTGAGATTGTTGAGCAGATTTGGATGAGTTCTATGTGAGCTTGTTGAGCATATTTGGACAAGTTTTGTGTGAGCTTGTTGAGTAGTTTTGGACAAGTTTTATGTGAGATTGTTGAGAAAATTAGTGGAGTGCCTAGCTGATTAGATCAATGGATTGCCTACCTGAGTAGATAAATATTTTTCCTAGCTTAGTAGATCAGTGTAATACCTACCTGAGCAGATCAGTGTGTTACCTAGCTGAGCAGATAAGTGGATTGCCTACATGAGCATATCAATGCATTACCTAGCTAAAAATATTAGTGGATTGCCTACCTGAGCAGATCAGTGTGTTGCCTAGATGAGTAGATCAGTGGATTGCCTACTTGAGAAGATTAGTGTGTTGCCTAGCTGAGAAGATCAATGGATTGCCTACCTGAGCATATCAGTGTGTTGCCTAGCTGAGTAGGTCAGTGGATTACCTACCTAAGCAGATCAGTGTGTTGCCTAGCTGAGAAGTTTAGTGGATTGCCTACTTGAGCAGATCAGTGTATTGTCTATATTTGAATAGATCAAAGTAATCATTGTATTGGATAAAGATCCTTATTTTTGTGTGAAATATTATAAGGAGATTATCTTGTGGAGTATCCCACATTGGGGGAACCACATTAATATTATGTCTCAATTGTGTGTGATGACTTGTGCTCTTGCTTACTATTGTTATCTGAGTTATTAATGCACACTGCTATATTTGGTTGTTGCAATTAAGGACATTAATTAATATTGGTTTGGAAAGAAAGTAAAAAGTGGGCGCTATATTGTTCACCCCCCTTTTTAGTATAAGCTTGTATTCTTCCCTATATTTTTTGGATTTTATGTGTTCATTTAACGTAACTCTGCTTTAAGTGGTATCAGAGTGAGAGTTCCTGAGTGTGTAAACAGATCACTAGATGTGAGGTAGTTTACACCAAGATATGTGGTTTGGGTTTGTGAGATAAGCGATAAAAATACCTCCAGGAAGAAACCATGGTGGTGGGAGAAATGTGGTACCAGAAGAATATTTTAGAGCTTTGTAGAGGTAAGTTCAGGCTCTAAAAGAGGAGATGCGTATAGGGTTTAAGCCAAGGAGATAAGATGGTAGTGAAGATGAATTTGAAGAAGAAGATGACCAGTTCGAGTAAGAAGTAGAGGCAATAGATCCTGCACAAGCTAGGTTATACAAAGTCATATCTCATATTGGAAAGATATCGAAGATGGAGGTTTCTATGTATTCTAAAAATCTTGATCTAGAGGAGTTGATTGATTAGATAAATAATTTGGAAGAATAATTTTAGTATAAGGAGGTTGAAGATCCTGATACAGTCAAGTTTTATAAGACCAAGATGAATGGTCATGCCATCATATGCTGGAAGGGAGTGCAACTAGATAGAAACAAAAGATGAAAATATAGGATAATAAAATGGGAGTAGATGTTGGAGAAGTTGAAGAGATAGTTCATTCCAGCTTATTATGAGTTGGATCTGCTAAATAAAATGCAAGGTTTAAGACAATTGAGTAAGTATGTCAAAGAATACATAGAGGAGTTCTATAAGATCCTAATCAGAACAAGCCATTCTGAAGCCAACAAGGATAAGATATCCCGTTATATTAATGGGTTAAGAGCAAGTATTCAAGAGGAGTTAAATTTTGTTAGGATGACCACCATAGAGGATGCTTACCAGTTTGCATTGAGGGTTGAAGAGGAGCTGAACAGAAGGTTTAAGAGCAAGCAAAGAGGAAGAGGTCATGGTGGAAGAACTGGTGGAAGAAAAAATGGAGGACAAAATGAATATCAAAAGAAGAATAGAGAAGCCAAAAATAGTCAGGACCAAAAGGGGGATAATGCTTACGGCCCTCATGATCAGAACAATGGTTACCAGAGAGGAAGAGGAAGATATGGACGAGGGCTTAGAAGAGGAAGATTTCATGAAACTTGTTTCCACTATGGAGAAGAAGGACATTGAGCATACGAGTGTCCACAACACCAAGAGAGGAAAAATAAGAGGCTCAAAGGTAATTCTTGGGATGTGGTTGTTGATGAAGGTGCTAAATCTGAGCACTTTGAAGAAGAAAAAAGAATGGAAGTGCTGATCACAAAGATAGCCTTGTTGAATGAGGAGATATATCTATATTAGAGGATGAGCTTATTTAGCACAAGATGTAAATGTGCAGGTAAGGTCTATAATATTATCATAGACAATGGTAGCACGTATAACCTAGTTTCATAATGAATGGTTACCAAACTACAGTTAGAGAGGAAGAGACACCCACAACCATATCGGATTGCATGGTTGTAGAAGGACCACAAGGCTTTGGTTAGTGAGCAATTCTTGGTAAAATTTAATATTTGGAATTACCGTGATGAGGTCTTGTGTGAAATACTGCCTATGTATGCTTGCCATTTGCTATTGGGAAGTCCATGGCAGTTTGATCGATGTGCAATGCATTATGGTTGTGCCAACACTTACTCCTTGACAAATAATGGAGTGTGCCATAAGTTGAAGCCCCTGAAGGAGGTGGACGAAAAGGTATGTAGCAGTGCTAGGATATGTTTAGTTGAAGGTAGAAGGTTTTTGGATGGTTTGAAGCATGAGCATATGTGCTATGCATTAATTCCTATATTTAGGGAAGAAGAATGCAAAAATACCCCAGTAGAAGTCTTAGGTCTATTAGAAGAATTTCCAGATATTATATCAGATAACGTGTCTAAGGGTTTTCCACTAGTGAGGAAGATCAGTCACCATATAGATTTGGTATCGGGAGCTAGATTTCCCAATAATGAAGCCCATAGAATGACTCCTATAGAAAGTGAGGAGTTAAACAGGCAAGTCCAAGAGTTGCTAAAAAATGGACTGATTTGGGAGAGCCTGAGTCCATGTGTAGTACCTACAGTATTAGCACCAAAGAAATATGGAGAGTGGAGAATGTGTACAAAATGCTAAGATATTAACAAGATCACCATAAAATATAGATTTCCATTGCCAAGTATGGATGACATTATGGACTGTTTGACTGGGACCACGTACTTCACAAATATTGACCTGAAGAGTGGATACCATCAGATTCATGTCATAGAAGGGGATGAGTGGAAGACAACCTTCAATACTAGAGAGGGTTTGTATGAGTGGTTGGTCATGCCATTTGGTCTAAAAAATGCACCAAGCATATTCATGTGGCTGATTAATGAGGCATTGAAGGAGTTTTTAGGAAAATTTGTCATTGTCTATTTGGATGACATTTTAATATTTATCAAGATCCTAGAAGAGCACTTGATGCATATCAAGAGGGTTTTTGAGAAGCTGAAGGAGGAGCAGTTGCTGATTAATTTGAAGAAGTGCAATTTTGTGATATTTGGGATTTCTCATCTCATCCAAAGGTCTAAAAATGGATCCATAAAAGGTGAGGACTATCATTGAATGACCTACTCCAAGGAGCATAACTGAGGTAAGATCATTTCATGGTCTAGCAAGTTTTTTCAAAAAAATCATTAGAAATTTTAGTAGTATTTGTGCACCCCTTATAGAAACAATGAGAGGGTATAAGAAAGAATTTAAATAGGCCTTAGGAGCAGATAAGAGCTTTGATATGTTGAAGAAGAAGGTCACAGAGCAACCTATTTTGGCACTTATATATTTTAATAAGGTATTTTAGGTAGATTGTGATGCTAGTGGTAGTGCCACAAGAGCTATATTGAGTCAAGAAGGTAAACCTGTTGTTTATTTTAGTGAGAAACTCAATGATGTTAGGAAGAAGTATTCATTTTATGATCAAGATTTTTATGCTATAGTCCAGGCTCTGAAGAAGTGGATGCATTATTTGTTGCCAAAAGAGTTTTCTTTATATACTGATCATCAGGCCTTATAGTATATTAATAGCCAAGGGAAGCTAAATCAAAGGAACTTGAAGTGGGTTGAGTTTCTACAGAGTTATACCTTTGTGTTGAAGCACATGAGTGGAAAATCAAACAGAGTTGTAGATTCCTTAAGTAGAATAGAAATGAAGGTGAAATTTTTAAGGTTTGACAAACTTAAGGGTTTGTATCCTAAAGATCCTAATTTTGCAGAGGCTTGGAGAGCTTGCTAAGCACCTATTACTTTGGATAGGACTAAGTGGTTGTATTTTATAATCCAATATGGAATGTTGTTCAGAGAAAACCAATTATGCATTCCAAGGAGTTCAATGAGGTAGAATCTAGTCAAGGTGAAGCACAATGGAGGGTTGGCTAGACACTTTGGTCGAGATAAAACCATTGCCCTCGTTAGTGAGAACTACTATTGCTCACATTTGTAGCAATATGTGAAGATATTTGTGCAAAGTTGTATAGTATGCCAGATGGCAAAGGGTGTGAGACATAACACTAGATTATATCAACCATTACCTATACCAGAGAAACCATGGGAGGACATCAGCATGTATTTTGTTCTTGGACTACCAAGGACATAGAGGGGAAATGACTACATATTTGTGGTGGTTGACAGGTTTTCAAAGATGACACATTTTATTCCCTACCAAAAAAATAATGATGCAGTTCATGTTGCAGGTTTATTTTTCAAAGAGGTGGTATGACTTCATGGTCTACCAAAGAGTATAGTTTTTTACAGAGATACCAAGTTTATTGGGTATTTCTAGAGAACCTTGTGGAAGAAATTGAAGATAGATTTGAAATTCAGTTTTGCATACCACCCACAAATTGATGGAAAAATAGAGGTGGTGAATATAAGTTTGGGTAATATACTAAGATGCTTGGTAGGAGATAAGACCAAGGGATGGGATTTTGTTTTTCCACATGTGGAATTTGCATACAAAAATTCTATCAATAGGATTACCAACAAATCTCCATTCCAGATAATATATGGGAGTAGTCCAAGAAATGCTTCTGAGTTGAGTAATATGGATATAGGAGAAAAGTGCAATGGTGAGGCTGAGGGCTTTATAGAGCATCTGAAGAGCTTGCATGAAGAAGTGAAGAAGCATATTACTAAGATGAATACTCATTACAAGACAAGGGTAGACTATAAGCGACAGTTTAAGAAATTTGAAGTGGGAGATGAAGTTATGGTCCATTTGAGAAAAGAAAGGTTTCCTGCTAAAACCTATAACAAGCTAAAAATGAAGAAGTTTGGACCATGCCGAATCATAGAAAAACGAGATTCAGGCAATGCATATGAAGTGGAATTGCCAAGTGAGCTTAACATATCACTTATTTTTAACATTTTAGATTAGGTAAAATACCATGAAGGAGACAATGGTGAGGGACCAATAGCAGAATTGTGGAATATTCCTGCATATACTCTAGAGATGGAAGATATAGAAGAGATCTTGGACATCCACATCGACAAAAGTACCAAAAACAAGTAGTATGTAGAATATATGGTTAAGTGGAAGGGCAGACCTGTTGAAGATTCATATTGGTTGTCGAAGGCTGAGGTTGAATGCCTTGGTTTTCTTCCAACAATAGATAAGTTAAGGTCACTTTTCAAAATTACCCTGGGTGTCTAATGTAGGAGCATCCAGTGGTGTAAGAGTGATATTGCATCACCCAAAAAAAATTGTAATTGTTTAATTTTGTAAAACTAGTTTAACTTGCAAGAGATTTTTTAAGGTCTTAGAGGTCAAATTTGAGGATTTTTAGCCAGATGCGGTATTTGGTGCAAATAGGCAAGGTCTACTTATTTACTCGTCCCGTGACCTTTCCGAAAACATGTTGTAATAGTCAATCGGGTCAACGAGTGTGAAGTTATGACCTCGGCAAGTTGCCCCCAAAAATCAAATTTGAATTTTGATGGTTTTAGGTGGGAAAAAGGGAAAACAAGTTCAAAAAGGGGAAATTTAGAATTTTTTAAGGGGCAAGTCTCTAAAAGATCTATCTTATTTTTGGGATAGAATGAAAGAAAGCTTTGGCTCATTTGTGATTTTATCTATCTTTTTTGGATTGTATGTGTTTGTTTAATGTAACTTTGCTTCAGCTCTTAACATACATAATAATCTCAAAGCACTCAAATTTCAATACCAAAAACCGAATGACATACCTTTATTTTTTTTGTGCACAAAAAGGACTTCAACGGATTTGACCATGTGAATTATGCACTTCCAATGTCTTAGCTCCAAGCTAGGCCACCAAGTGGGCTATGCGCCCACCTGAAACACAACACGCACATTGTCCTACTAAATCTGCTACCTCACAAAATGCCAATAAAAATGGATGAAGAACTTTTTCTTCCAAAAATGGTGATCATGTGGATCGAACCATGACCTCCTCCATGTAAACCTTAACACTTTTCCAATTGCCATCTGCACTACCACCATCGATGGGAAGTCAAACCACTATGCAGGCTTTGTTGTTTAGTTTCCCTTCAAGCACCTTAAATTAGAATTGTCCTCTTCTCCAACACAATGCTCTATATTCACATTCGAAGGTATTATTAAATTCATGCCTTAGGAAATGGAAATAATTTCCTATATTAATACAAATTCATCTTTAGATTTCACATGTTGACCCTTTTTTGAATTTAAAAATTCGAATTTAATTTATTTAAATATTAAATTAAAACCTTTGCCTCGTTTATTAAATTAAATTAAAATTTTAATCAAAGATTAAAAAATTTTAATTTAACTTAAATATTTGAAAATTGCTCATGGGTCTTTTCAATTTGGACTTCATTTTTCTTCACCTTGTCATTTAGCCCGAAATAATTATAATAATAAAATATTATTATTTATTTTAAACTTGCTTCTCCTTTCTCAGGTTTGCATCCTTTGGGTACTTTTTAGGCATATAATATTAAAAATAAATATTATATCCTATTCCTTTCCAAGACGTTCTTGATTTTATAAAAACCACTTGATGTCCTTAATGACGATGACATTAAACCAATATTCTTTTGACATCAATGACAACAAAACTACTCAAATTTCCAACAATCTCCCCGTTTGTCATTAATGGCAACCCCTTTATTTTTACCATTCCTTTTTCTTTTTAAAAAGTTATTTTCCTTGAGAAACTACCCCTCTGACTAAATTCTCTCCCCCTAACTCAAATCTCTCCCTCTTTGTCATCAATGACAAAGGGTCACCTTTGGGGCTCAGGACTAAGAATGAGATTCTTAGCTTAGCGCCTCCCCTACCTCCTCTTGAGGTTATTAATTCTGGGGTGGGAGTAGAACTACTTCCAAATTTTCTTAAAGGTACTCAAAAGTCTCTTTCAGAAGTGGCTTAGTGATAATGTCTACAAAATGCTCATTTGTAGTAGCATATTCCAACCTGACTTGCTTGTCTATCACCTGTTCTCTTAGAAAGTGATACTTGATCGGAATGTGCTTTGTCCTGGAGTGCATCCCTAGATTATTTGAGATATTTATAGAAATTTTATTATCACATAGTATGGGAATAGGATGATCATGTTTTATCTTAAAATACTCTAGATTTTGCTTCATCCATAATACCTATGTACAATTGGAAACTGTTGCAATATACTCTGCCTTTACTTTAGATAAATATATTGATACCTATTTATTACTTAACCAAGAGAACAAAAAATCTCCAAGAAATAATGCTCCTCCATTTGTGCTTTTTTTGTCATCAATGTTTCCAGCCCAATCTGCATCTGTATAAGTTGTGAGAGTAAAACTATCACTTTTGGGATACCAGAGCCCAAAGTCCATAGTCCATTTTATATACCTAAGAATCCTTTTTACTACATATACATGTGTTTTCTTGGGTGCTACCTAAAACCTTTCCACTAGTCCTATTGCCTACACGATATCTGGTCTTGTAGCTATAACATACAGTAAGTTGCCAATCATAGATCTATATAATTTTTTATTTACCTCTGTAGATTCATCATCTTTACTTAACTTACCTCTTCTAACCATGGGAGTACTTACTGGCTTGCAATATTCTAAATTAAATTTCTTTAGCATCTCTTTTATATACTTGGTTTGTGAAAGAAATACTCCTTTATTTGATTGTGAACTCTGAAGTCCAAGAAATAAGGACAACTCACTAAGCATAGACAATTCAAATTCATTCTACATGCTTTTTGCAAAGTTATAACACATCTTATCATTGTTTCCTCCAAAAATGATGTCATCCATGTAAACAACCACAATTAGTAAATCATTTTCTTCATTTTTGATGTATAAGTTACTATCCGCTATTCCTTTTATGAATCCCTATTCCTAAAGTTACTTATCGAATCTTGAGTACCACACTCTAGGACCTTGTTTTAGACCATATAGTGCCTTATTCAATCTACATACATAGTCTGGTTTATCGGATAATATGAATCCCTCTGGATGCTTAATATAAACTTCTTCTAGAACACCATTTAGAAATGCTGACTTAACATCCATATGATATACTTTGAAGTTTTTAAAACTTGATAATGCTAAAAAAAATGTATAGCTTCAATTCATGCAACTAGAGCAAATGTCTCATCAAAGTCAATTCCCTAAACCTATGCATAACCCTTGCACACTAACATTGCTTTATTTCTGACCCCTTGACCATCTTCATTTAGCTTGTTTCTAAATAACCACTTAGTACCAATCACATTTTTGGCTTTTGGTCATGGAAAAATTTCCGAAGTCTTACTTTTTTCTCTTTTATCTAATTCCTCATCCATTGCCTTAATCCATAACTTGTCTTCACTTGCATCATTGAAGTCTTTTGGCTCAATTTTAGATAATAAAGAAAAAATTGTTGGTTGAGTTGATGTTATTACCTTTCTCCTCATCTGTCTCTCATATGTGTTGCCAATGATTAGATATTTTGGATGATTTTTCTATACATACCTAGATGGAGTTTTGGGAAGAAGTATTTGTTTTTCTTCCTCTTATTCTTATGATTCCTCATGAAACTCTTCTTGACAATTTTCATCTTCTTGATACATAGTTTCCTGAATTGGCTCTCTTAATCCTACCCTCTCATTGACTATTACATTTACACTTTCTACATTAGTGTGTGTCCTTTTGTTATAGCATTTATAGGCCTTGCTATTATTAGAGTAACCAAGAAAAATACCTTCATCACATATTAGGTCAAACTTTACCAAGTTTTGATCATCTCGTATTATGTAACATTTGCTTGCAAAAACTTTGAAGTGTTTTATAGTGGTTGGTATTCATTTCCAAAGTTCATATGGATTCTTGTGATGGTTTACTCTCATTTGATCCCTACTGATGATATACACTGTTGTATTGATATCTTCTCTCCATAATCCATTTGAAAGATTTGACTCATTTAACATAGCTCTAGCCATATTCTCAATAGTCATATTTTTCCTTTCAACTACTCAATTTTGTTGAGGAGTTCTTGTAGCCGAGTATTCTCTCTTGATTTAATGTTGTTCATAGAAATCTACAAATTCATTTGAGGTAAACTCTTCTCCTCTATATGATCTCAAACACTTAATCCTCTTGCTGGTTTTATTTTTTAATTATTCTTTAAATGCCTTGAATTTGTCAAATGCTTCTAACTTATCTTTCATTAAGGCCATCCAAACAATTTGGAGTAATCATATATGAACAGTATGAAGTAATTTTCACCTTGAATATTCTATGTTCTGGTAGGACCACATAGATCAGTATGTATTAGGCTTAATGGATCAGATGACATATATCCATTTGATTTGAAACTTATTCTAGTTTGCTTTCCATATTGACAAGGAGCACATATTGTGCTTTGTGGCCTTTTTATATTGGGTAAATCTCTAACAACTTGTTTATTGTTTATGTTGACTATGTTGTCAAAATTCAAATAACCCAGTATTTTATACCACAACCAACTCTCATCTTCTTGTGATAGAAAATACTTTTATCCTTTAATTTCACTAAGCATATAGAGGTTGTTTGGATTTCTACTTGCACTTGCAATGAATTCTCTATTTTTTGACTTTCTTATCTCACATCTATCAGGATGAAATGTAACCATATGGCCTTGATCACAAATTTGACTTACACTTAGCATATTATGTCTTAACCCTTTGACATATAGTACATTTTCTATTATTGTTTTCCCATTATCTAAATTCAGAGTTCCTCTTCCATCAATTTTTGTTGATCCGTTATCACCAAAACTTACTGATCCTCTATTGGTTTCTTTGAGTACAAGAAATTTGTCTTTGTCTCCTGTCATTTGCCTAGAGCAACCACTATCAAGAAACCATTATTCTTCTTTATCCTGAGCATGAAGGGTTGTTTAAACTAACATTGATCTAGCCTTTTAATTTATTTTTTTCTCTTTCCTAGTTGTTGAAGTTGTATTCTTTTTAATAGACTCAGGAAGTACCATTTTGCACCATATAGCCTTGTGCCCAAAATTATTGCATTTATAACATATGATATAATTATTCATAAGAGATGCAAAAGAGCTGAAATTTTTATTGACATCATTTTTCACATAAACAGTGCAGTGTACAACTCTTTGACCTTATTTGTTACAAGAAAAAAAATAGCCATGGAAGAAATTATGTAACCTATTTGGATGCCATTGAGATTGTGGTTGAATTCTTCTCCTTTTGTGACTAAATTTTGGCCATGGTTCATCCTTGCCTTATTCCTTCCTGATGTCTTTTTCTTTTGGAGTATACGTCACTTGCTTATATTTTTTTGAAGTTTATGCTTTTTGAAGACTTGATTCCTATTTCTATTTCCCAAAGTTTATATCTGGTAGTACCTTGGTTTTTTCAACTTCATTCCATATATAAATAATTTTTGCTTCCAATATTTCACATTTTATTTATCTTTCTTTTAACAGATCTGTCATATCCTGTACAATTTTATTTCCCTCTTCTACTTTATCTTGAGTTTTATGAGACTATGTAGAAGTTCTATCCTTGATTCTTCATCTTCTTGAATTTGACCCTTCAAACTTGAGTTTTTATTTCTAACATTTTCAAGGTTCCTGAGAGCAAAAAAGAATTTCTCTTTTATGTTAAACATGGTATTTTCTTCACTCTCTAAAGTCATGTGTGTTTCTATGTAATATTCTTCCAAGTTGTTATTCTTTTCATGGAGAAACTAGCTTTGATACTAATTGAATAACATGTGCTTATACTGAGAGGGGGTGAACAATATAAGATAAAACTTTTTGCTTTTCAATCAATATGATAACATTAGCAATATTAAAGAAGTAAACATCACACAAAGCATCACACACATGAGAGAAATGATTTAATATGGTTCACCCAATATGGGCTACTCCATGGATAAAATATTTCTTATAAACTTTTCTCAAATAAATTATCTTGGGAATCCTTTCCCTATTACAATATTTTATGGAAATTTATCCAAAGGATATACCAATCCCCTAATCAAATTCATGGATATCTATCCATAGGAGAACTCCTCCTCTGCTCTGGTTGATCATATTCTAGAAGAATTGTTGCCTCATCTATGCTAGCTTATGGATCTCTATCCACTGAAGAATCCTACCCTCACTCAGAAGACCTATATTCACTACCTTGGCTAATGGACCTCTATCCACTAGAGATTGTTGTCCTCTATACTTTGTCACCTTCAAATATTGTTCTTAGATATATCTCAAAAATGCACTAAACACATTCCTTTCGTCTAGCAAAATTTTTCTCAATCTATGTCCTCAAATATGTACTAAACACAGTACTTTGGTATAACACAAATCTACTCAATATCTATCTCTAGTTTGTACTAAATTTAGTCCTTATTTATAGCACAAATATTCTCAATCTCTATTTTTGGTCTTGGCACAAACTTATCCTCAAATATGCACCAAAATTTATCCTCAAATATGTCCTCAACCCTTAACACAAAGCTTGACTCAATCATAAATCAATTTTTCTACATCTACCTTAAACCTTAACTTAAGTTTTGAACAAATCAATCAATCAACTCTACTCATAATTCTTCTCAAGGACTACCTCAAATATATCCACAAGTCCTCTCTATAACTTTCTCTTACTACTCTCAAGTATTGACCAAGACTTGTCTCAATTCTATATTGTAAGCTTCCACAAAATCTTACTCAACTCAATTCAATGAAATTTCACTCAAAAATGCTTATCAAAAACACTTCAGATAACAATGATACTCATGATATTTCACAACCCTAATCATGCACATGAAGGCTCACTCAATATTTTCAACAATGCTTATCAAACAAGGTGTCTATCATCAACCTTTATTCTAGAAAAACCTTCATCAATCAAACTCAACAATGCTTATCAAACAATCCTTTTCACTCCAACTTAGCATTCACAACATCCAATCTAACTATATTTTTCTCACAAGGAATATGTACCCATACCTTTTATTTTGATGGAGATATGTCTTCATAACTTGTCTTACCCATAATCAAATTTTCTCTGCCAACACTAGGGTTAGGTTATCACAACTTATCTCAAATTTTTCACAAAATAATTTTTCACAAATAATTTTTCATACAAAACATTAAATCCTTTTGTACACCTTATAATCTCCACACTCACAATATTTAACTCAATAATTTCACCATAACAATTTTTTTTGCACACCTTATAATATCCACACCTTATAATATTTAACTCAAAAATTTTATTAAAAAAACATGCATAAAAATATCCCTTATACACCTTATAATATCCACACTTTATAATTTCAATCACAAAAAAATCAAAATAAAAATATTTTATTTTTTCTTTACCTTATAACTCCCCTAAGCTCTTAACATCCACGATAATCTCAAAGTACTCAAATTTCAATACCAAAAATCGAATGACATACCTTTTGTTTTTTCTGCCCATAAAAAGGACTTTGATGGATTTGACCATGTGACCTATGCACTTCCAATACCTTAGCTCCAATCTAGGCCACAAAGCGGGCTGCATGTCCACATGAAACACAACTTGCACGTTGTTCCAATAAACCTACCACATCATGAAATTCTAGGCAAAATGGATGAAGGGATCTTTCTTCCAAAAATATCGATCGTGTGGATCAAACTACAATCTCCTCCATATAAACCTTAATGCTTTCCCAACTGTCAAATATGCTATCGCCATCAGTGGGAAGTCAAACCACTATGCAGGATTTATTTTTTAGTTTGCCTCCAATCACCTTAAATTAGAATTTTCCTCTTCTCCAACACATAGCTCGATATTCGCATTCGAAGGTATGATTAAATTCATGACTTAGGAAATGGAAATTGTTTCCTATATTAATACACATTCATCTTTAGATTTCACACATCATCCCTTTTTCGAATTTAATTTATCTAAATATTAAATTAAAACCTTTGCCTACTTTATTAAATTAAATTAAAATTTTAATCAAATATTAGAATATTTTAATTTAATTTAAACCTTCGAAAATTTATCATGGGTCTTTTCAATTTGGAATTCATTTTTCTTCACCTTGTCATTTGGCCCAAAATAATTATAATAATAAAATATTATTATTTATTTTAAACTTGCTTCTCCTTTATCGAGTTTGCATCCTTTGGGCCCTTTTTAGGCATATAATATTAAAAATAAATATTATATCCTATTCCTTTCCAAGACCTTTTTACTTTTGGAAAAAACCACTTGATGTCCTTAATGACGACGATATTAAACCAATATTCTTTTGACATCAATGACAACAAAACTACTCAAATTTCCAACATTAAGAGTAGATTTGATTGATTAATTTGTTCAATCTTTGTGTTAAGGCTTGGGGTAAATCTAAGTAAAGTTAATTTGTGATTGGATCAAGCTTTATGTTAAGGCTTGATGATAGAGTTTGGTGCAGATTTATGAGTAGATTTGTACTAGACCGAGAACAATGTTTAGTGAATATTTGAGATAGATATTAAGCAAAGTTAGAGCAAGCTTTGGAGTT
Source organism: Wollemia nobilis (assembly GCA_028583015.1). Taxonomy (NCBI): domain Eukaryota; kingdom Viridiplantae; phylum Streptophyta; class Pinopsida; order Araucariales; family Araucariaceae; genus Wollemia; species Wollemia nobilis. The sequence goes on from JAQPPZ010017072.1 coordinate 2,740,137, forward strand.
GATAGAGTATATGATAGTAGTCTCTAGTGGATAGAGATACATTATACAGGATAGTGAGGATAGATGTCTTCTAAGTGAGGATAGAGGGCTTCTATGGAGAGAGATCCACAAGCTAGTACAGTGGGGGCAATAGTATTCTAGAAGATCATCAGTCATAGCAGAGGGGAAAGAATTATTCTATGGATAGAGATCCATGAACTAGATTAAGGGAAAATATTTCTCCTATGAAGTGTGATCTAGGAAGTAGCTGGGAAGATAGAGTTCTTCTATGGAGAGATATCCATGAACCAGTTGAGGAGAAAGAGTTCTCCTAGGTTAAGTTTCATGAACCAAATAAAAAGGGAAAGAGTTCTCCTATGGAGAGAGATCCAAAAATCAGAGCATTAGGGGATTGGTGTCTCCTTTGGATATATTTCCATAAATATTGTAATAGGGAAGTGATTCCCAAGAGATTTGTTGAGAAAATTTTAGTGAAATATTTTCTCCGTGGAGTAGCCCACATTGGGTGAACCACATTAAATTAGTGTCTCTATTGTGTGTGATGATTTGTGCATTGATTTTATTACTACTGTTGATATTACAATTTATTATATTAGATAATATTTTTTGGGAAAGAAAAGTAAAATTTGATCTTATACTGTTCACCCCCCTATCAGTATAAGCTTGTGTTCTTCAATTGATATCAGAGTAGGTCCCTTTGGAAGATTTTAACAGTTTGAAGGAAAATTTTATAGGAACATATATGGCATCTCAGAGTGGATATTTAGAAAATAAGGCAACATTGTTCCATGGGAATAATTATGCTTTTTGGAGTGTAAGAATGAAGACTTACTTGATGGCACAAGGATGTGAGATATGGCAAGCAGTTGAGGATGGATACACACCTCTAGCTAGTCCTCCTACATATAAATATGGTAAGATCCTACATCTGTATAATGTAAAGGAAATGAATTCAATATTAAGTAGGTTACGTGAAGCATAGTTTGTAAAAGTTATGCATTGCACATCAGAAAAAGATATTTGTGAAAAGTTGAAGAAAACATATGAGGGAGACAAAAAGGTCAAGATGGCAAAATTACAAAATCACAAAAAAACATTTGAAGGCTTGAAAATGAAGGATGAGGAAGACATTGCTACATACTTTGTTTGGATGAGGTTGTTAACTCCATGCAAGGACTTGGGTTTAAATTTGAAGAATCATATGTTTGTCAAAAAATTTTAAGGTCACTCCCTATGAGGTATAGTGAAAAGGTTTCAACCATAGAAGAAACAAGAGATATTGAAAATTTGACTAGGGATGAGCTACATGGAACTCTCACAACTTTTGAGATGAGAATAGGAAAGGATCCTATCCCCAAGAAAGAGGTAGCCTTCAAAGTAGAAAAGAAAATAAAAGATAAGAAGATAGATTCAAGTGAGGAGTCATCTAGTGATGAAGAAGTAAACTATGGTAGAAGGAAAAAGGACTTCAGAAAGTATAAAGATACAAAAATAGTTAAGTGTTTCAATTGTGGTAAATGTGGTCACTATGCATCTAACTATTTAGAAACTGGAAGTAATAGTGGTGAAGAGAAACAAGATCATAAGAACAGGGAAGCAAGAAAATCCAGGTATCAAAAGAAAAACAGGTATGGACAAGATAAGCATAAAAAGAAGTTTTTCTAGAGGTATAAGAAGAGTTTTTATGTAGATAAAATAGTCAAGAGTTCAAGTGACAGTGATGAGATATCCTTAAATAATGAAGAAGAAGAAATTCTATTTGTGGCAGTAGAAAAAGAAGATGTTGAAAAAGAAGCTAAAAGGGAACCAAAAATACTCAAATGTTTTAGGTGTGGTAACTTTGGTCATCTTGAAGATCACTGTACAAGAAATTGGTTTAGTGACAGTGAAGAAGAATATGAAGATGCTCTTGAGTTTCTAGAGGAAGAATCATAGAATGAAGGCACAATTGATATAGAAGCAAAACTTATTGTTGCCCTTAAATAATTAAAAAAGGTTAGGAAGCAGAATTCAAAATTGAAGGATCAGGTTCAAGAAGATGAGAAAAAAAAAGTAAGGCTTATACAAGATCTCAATGACTTGAGAGTTAAAATTGAAAATAAAAAAGGAGTTGAATAAGACATGATTGAACATCTAAAGATAAAAGAGCAAGAATGTGAAATACTAAAACATGAAGCTAACATTCTAAGGAAAGGACTTGAAAATTTTAATAACAAGATATATCAGTTCAGGAAAAGCTCAAAATATTTGGATGATATTATCAAAACACAGAGATCTCCATTCATAAGGACTGGACTTGGTTTTGAAGAGGAACAAAGAGAACAAGGAGAGGAGTCAATATCAAGCTCCAAAGAAGAAGAAGCTTCATAATAATAGAGTGAAAAAGAAAGTGAGACTTATGAGGATAATATGGAAAATAGATGATTCAACAAGGAAAGGAACAATGCACAAATGAGGAACAAGAAACACTACAGGTAAGAAAGGACTAAGATACCAATGGGATCAAGGCAAGACTCAGGGTTATGCATAGTGGCTATTTATCTTCAAATTGGCTAAAATTAGGATTTTCAAATTTTGGAATTGGCTAATATTTGGGACCCTTGACCAGGGCCCATTAGCCAAAATGTTTTGGGTGTAAAGTTTTATTTTGGGATATTCACCTTAATTTTATAATAATGTGACCATTTTAAGTTTAAATTTCCAATATTGCCCCTAATAATAGTGAACCTTATACATGTTTTTGGACACTATTCACCTAAATTTTGAAATTGATTCACCAAATTTTTATAAATACATTTTGGGGCTGATATATTACGCATAAACCTAGCAAGACTTCTTCAATGGACATTGCTTATAATGTCACAGGTTTGGTCACAAGACTATGTAGTGCAGGTTACATGAAAAAAAGGCATATGGTTTCACCAAGAGAAATTTTAGAAATGGATATCTCTTTCAAGGGTATTATCAATCTTGTAATCAGTTTTGTCATAAATCAATTCATTGCAGGGTTCATGATAGGAATGGATATGGCTTCACTAGGAGGAACTTCAAGATATTTCAACCTTCAAGGAACCATAACATTAAGTGTTATAAGTACAATAATGTTGGGCATATGGCTAAGTGGTTTAGAAAATAATTTCTAGAGACAAGCAAGAACAATAATACTTAAAATAATCAGATGGATCAGTGTATGCTAGGAGTAGAGATGATCACACCCCAAAATTAATCACCTCAAAGAGAGGAGGTGGGGAAGTAGCTGAGCTAAGAGTCTTATATTTAGCCCCAAAGGAATACCTTTGCCCTTGATCACAAAGGAGGAGAGATTTAATTTAGGGGGATAACATTCAGTCATGGGAGCATTTTCTCAAGGGGAGAAAAACTAAAAAAAGTAAAAGGAATGGTTAAAGAAAAAGGGTTGCCATCAATGACAAAGGGGGATATTGTTGTAAATTTGAGAAAGTTTTGTTGTCATTGATGTCAAGAGGTTTGATGTCCATTTTTGTCGTCATTGATGTCATAAGGTTATTTTTACAAAAGGCAAGGAAGTGGTTAAAAGAAAAATGATATAATATTTATTTTTAATATTATATTCCTAAAAGGTTGAAGACCCAAGGAAAGAAAAGCAAGTTTAAAAAGAAATAATAATATTATAATAGTTTGGTAAACGGAAGAAGTGAAAATAATGAGGTCCAAGGAATCATTAAAAAATATATCTCCGACAGGACCCATGGAGCAGATTATAGAGTTTTAATTTAATTTATTTAAATTAAAATATTTTAACCTAAGGTTAAAATTTTAATTTAAATAATTAAATAGCACCAAGGTTTAAAATTTAAATTTGAATTCAAAAATCAAAATTCAAAAGGGTCAATGCGTTTAATGCAAATGATAAAGTATAAATATGAAATAATTTTCATTTCCTATGTCTAAGTCTAATTCAATATTCGTATGCCTATATGTGTAATAAATCGAGCACTCCATATGCGAAAGGAAGAAGCACATGAGGGTTTTTGAAGAAAATGAGGTAGACTTGGTTTGAAATTTTTTTGATGTAAAAAACACATTCCAAGGTACTAGGTAGCATAGATAGTGGTCACAGGTGTGTATAAGACACTTGTAAGGAGCAGGTCATGGTTTCGAATCCCACGTAATTCATTTTTGCAAAGGAGGCAGGGTTTTTCATTTTCACAAAAATCATAAGGAAACAGATAGTGTATAGGTGCAAAGATATTTTCATTTACATGGGAGGTGCCTTACTGGCGCCTTACTCCCATACATGGGAGACACCTTATTGGCACCTTAATCCCATACATGGCGTATGGCATGTGCCTTACTAGCACCTTACTAGTGTCTTACTCCCATACATTAGAGGCACCCACATTGGAGACGCCATATGACCAAGTCAATATTGAACAGGTTGACCAAGGGGCTACAGAGGTTGTTGCATGTGAACAAAAATGGGGGATAATTTAATCATGCATTATTATTAAAATAGAATAAAGTATTTTTTATTTTCAACCGATTGGACGGTTGACCTTGTAAATCTATTAAAGCATTATTTTTAAGATGCATTAATTTAGGATTTTTTTGTTACGTACACCTAAGTATTTTTATATTTATCCTTCTCATGAATGTACATACTTTAAAATAGTAAAATAAAATATTTGTAGAAACCAATTGTAACTAATCACATTATGTGATTAAGATAGATTGATTTGTTATTGTAACAAGATCTGACCACACTTTATATAAAGACAGGCCAGATGAATGAGGGAGGGAATCAATTTTTACACAAGTTATTTTATATTATTTTCTGTATAATTTTTTAAGAGTGCAATTCCTCTTACTTGCTTAAAGCAAGCTCCATGTGATTAGTTGAGCGGACTATCTACGGGAGCTTGGGCCCACTCCCTGTAGTAGTCCTCCCCTATTTTATTTTTGTATTTATTTTCTATAGATTATATTTATTGTTTTATTTCCTGCTTTAATTAATTTAGTTGTGTGTTTTATTTTCTTGCATTTTATTTCTGCACTTTTATTTTTAGCACTTTAATTTTAGTCTGTAATTTATTTATTTAATTTTCCACACTTATTTTATTTGGTTTGGCTAAAATTAAAATGCACAATCATCCCCCACCAAACTAAATAAGGTACACAAAGATTCATTCCCCCACATTGTAGGCATATATTGTGCATGACACTCATAAGTTTACGGACTTACTAGGTTGATAATTTATGGTAAAAAAAAATTACTATTTTTGAAACATAATCTCTACTCAACATTTTGGCACCATGGTCAAGGAGTGTCAAACAATAGTGTTATGATTTATAGGTCATAAAAATCCCATTTAAAATTACCTGTAGATCTTCTACCTGAGAAGTGTTAGTCCACCAAGGTCCTTTTCACAAGGCCAAAATAGTTGTCGAAACTGTCACAACTATATCCCATAGGCAATAATTTAAATTTACTAGCTTCTTAGGTAAATACGGGAATGAACCTGATGTACCATATTAAGTGTAGAAGTAGGAATAAATTGTGTTGTTGAAAAAAATTTAGAAAATTAGGCGATGAAGGATTTCCATCATATTCTGAATGGTTTCAAGAAATCAATAACACAACCCAAGTCTGATTGAAAATTTTTAGATATGTGTTTTTATATAGAAACCATTAGGAAATTGTGTCTCTAGAAGCTTGGTTTTAACAATTAAAATTTTTTACAAGCTTGACGCTTTGCAACATATTGGTAAAATATTTTAATGATGTAGGAAAAATGATAGATCATAATTTAAAGAGAACATCTTGTTATGGAGTATGCTCTTCACTTGCACTTAAGGTGACCTAGTGAATCAAAAACTAGCATGTGTTTTTAACATATTTTTATACCATGTTTTCTTTAGGTTGTTAGCCCATATATAGTCATTTGCCAGTCTGCACATTTTTCTATTACGTTGAAAGAGTTTGGTTGTGAGGCCATGAAGGAAAATACTCTTCTCATGCTATAGCGTATCAAACTATTTGATCAGAAGGAGATGATTTTTTTAGAAGACTAGTTTAGATATAGTCATGGGTGGATCCCACCTTCATCATTGCCACCAATAACACAAGGAACGCTATTTACAGTGTTCATGAAAAAAGAGAAAAAAATAAATCTTTGACTGAAAAGGCTCCACTATTAAGAGCAATTCAAGGACAGAGTTTTATTTTTGCTACTTGTCATAAGAGAGTATCCTCTTTCCCGAGGACCAACTTAGTCAAGAAGGGAAATGAAAAATCTCCAACTAGTAGCTAAATAAAACAGGGGAGGAGCCTAGAAGTAATCAGATGTCAAATATTTGCAAGAAGGCCACATGGTGCCTGAGAATGATAAATAAAATGAATGGAGCTCATAGTTGCCAGAGAAAAAAATAGCACATAAATCTCAATGATGTGTCTCATGAAAGCATCACACATGAACACCCGACACATGTTGTGGATAATTATGGAAAGATTTTTGTTTTATCCTCACTCTAGGAAACAAATTAGACGATCACAGTGCTGCTCTAATTATACCTAAAAAGGAAATAATTCAGAGTGGGAGATCAGTTTGATTTAGATGCACATGTATCAAGGCTACTCAATTGAAAAAAAATGATGCATTCAAGAGCACACGACAAGAAATAATAATGCACAAAGATTGATACCTGCAAGGCATTCAGAGAGTTCCATGCTCTTGAGATACGCGAAAGTACAATTAAATTATTTTTTATGTGCTGTTCATGCTGTTCATGGAGAGCTTGGTGTTTCAAATATTTGGATCTATTGGCTATCACAAATACTCTAATAGTGGTACATGGAATGTAATTTCCATACACCAGGATGCATAGTTTCCTGGATCAATTACAATATACACAACCTCCACTTTTTAATGCATAGTGCCAATAATACGGTTTTATGATAGCATTTCATCCTGTTAAAATATGTGGGAAAATAAAATACAGAGAAGAGACAAAGTCTCACTATGGTGGAAGTGAACGCCAACTTTGTAAAGATATGGTGAGAATATGAAATCATGGAGAAATCTACTATCATAGTGCATAAAGTTCATTATTTCTCACAAATAGTTTGGTAGAGAAGATATTCTAGTACACAAATCATTGACAATCCTTCAATTTGGCCACCTAATATCAAAATCACTAGCTCACATTGTTGTAGTTGACATTCTATTATCTGATGCAGACGATGAAAAAAAAGAACCAAGATCTATTATGGTCATGACAGAATAGATGAAAGAAAAAAAAAATAGAATTTCATTCTAACACCTTTAGTTTAGTTTTTTATGTTTTACAGGATAGCATGAAGTGTGATATATATAAATAAGGATATGTTAATGAAGTGATATTTATATGCATGAGGGAGACCCCATACCATACCAACAGTTTTTAGGAGCACCTTAATATTCAGAAAGGTGCCTTACTCTTGAGACAAGCACCTTACTCCTATATATATATATATATATATATATATATTTGGAGTCGCCTTACTCCCAAAAGAATATATGTTTCACAAGGCGCCTTACTCCCATAGTAAGGTGCCACACCCCAAAAAAAATTGCACAAAATCTGTCCTACTTAGCATAAAATTTCTTTTGCTTTGCACGAAATCGTGAACCACATGCAAGCTGTAGGCATTCTGAGAGCCATGGCCTAATAGGCATGGATGTCATGATTCCTATTTTTCCTACTTTCGTGTGTTGTAGGTAAAGTTCCCGCATGCAAGTTGTAGGTATCCTGAGAGCCAGGACCTAATAGGCAAGGATTACATTGAATTGTATTTTAGTTTTTCTCAATTTATTTTGCAGGTGAAATGGCCTGATTGTACGAAAAATAGGCATCTTGGTATAAAAGACCTATACTGGCTCCATGAACCTAAACAATTTTTTTTAGAAGGTATAAACTTGACTATTTACATCCAAAGGATATAGTCCCCATCTGGGCATGGACATGGGTGTTAATTTTTTACAAAGGGAAGAGGTACCCACCTCTGTGCTTGGGCCAAACAGATGCTTATGAGGCATGAGAAAAGTTTTGGAGGGCCTGATAAACTCTGCAATGGTAGACATATCAATAATTATTGACTTCTCAATAGTAGGAAGGTGCCTCGATTCTCAATAAGGTGCCCTAATATCATGCATTTCTAGGCACCTTGATGCTCATTGATAGAAATATGTAACTTCTGTGAGAAGCCATTTAAAAAAAAAGAATCGGATGGCTAGGAAAGATAAGAGTTCTAAAAATAATTTGTAGCTCTTCTTAGAGAAGAGAACTGCAAATCTACTTTACACCCAACAGTGCTTAAATTTCTTCTCCCTATATTGGGGGCTCTTATTAATAAGTATGGGACCTGATGTTCAGAAGGCTGCAGACCTGTTGCACAGAGGGACCTGTTACTAGCAATGAGAGCATCACCAATTTAAGTGGGGGAGGATATGGGTGAACCTGAATATCCTATAAATAAAATAGGGAAAGAGCATGAGCCAGTATCCATATTTGATGGTAGTATGCTCACTCCAAAATGGAGAACTTCCATTGAATGTCAAAGGATATTATTTAAAAAAAGAGTTAGTGGTAAATTATGGCTGTGATGTTGGACTTGTTAAAATCCACACCTACAAAAAGAACCAACAATACTTAGAATAAAAACCACGAAGATTATTAGCGATGTGGATGATGAAGGCATCTAGAGAAAAAATAAAAAAATAAAATAAAATAAAATTCTCCAGATGCACAAATGTCACCAACAATCTCATTTTTTGGTACACCATGATTACAGGCAGTACGAAGACATTTTACACCATCAACATCATACAAATTAGAATCTGTGAAATTCATCCAGGTATGTACTATGTTTTATGTTAATTATGTGTAAAGTTATTTTAAAAATCATTTTGATGTTAATACCAGTAGATGCCTCCATAATATTTTAAATCTCCCATTATAATTTCAATGTATGACATGCCTCGGATATAAAAAATTCATTACCCAAAAATAATTTAAAAAAATACAATTTGAATGGTGAGTTGCAAAGTTGAACAACGATCCGAGTAATTTTCACCATTACCTAACACAAGCTTGTATTCTAGAGTAGAATAAGATTATTTGGTAACAATACAATAGAATATTCATAGGGGAACAAAATAAGAACACCCACTCCAATTCAAAGAAATTACAGTTTATCCTGCAACACTACTCTTTATGCTGCAATTCTTGAGTGGAATGAAAATCCATAAAATTCTTACACAGTTGTGGGAGTGGAATGGCATTCGATGGAATTTCAAAGAAAATATAGTGGACTAGAGTTATAATTATCTCACACCACCCTTTGGTGGGAAACTAAGAACATATGCAGGAGCGAAATTGGATTGAAAAAAAAAAGAGCTATGGCATTTGTGTGAATAAATTTAGTATTGTCGCATCATGACAATGGTAGCCAGATCTATACCACAAAGAATGTTCTATAGATGGATTAAATGCATTCCAGATGTGGGAAAACATAGCAACAAGTGACCACACTCATTGTAAACTTTTGTTTCACCAAATTTGATCAATGTGCAATACTAAAAAATGTGGCCCTATGATAACTACATGAAGTCTCGAATGGGTAATTACATGGCAACATTTATCAAAATCAGTGTAGTGTGCTTCCGCTGGTGCTGCAATGTTTAATAAAGAAAAACATAGTGTAGTTTGCTTAATGAAGAAAATAGGGATGCTAAAGATAGATAAACTAAGGATACTAAATATAGATAAAACAGAGATGTTTAGTGTATCTAACTTTCGTAGGTGTCGTAGTGCTTAAAAAAATAGATATGCTTAGTGTATCTGAATTTCGTAGGTGCTATAGTGTTTTAAACATAGAGATGCTAAAGACAAATAATATATATATTATTTCAAGGGCTATTGTCATGAGGACGTGACAATATTTAGGCATAGGGGGATGATGAGCACCAAAAATGTTTTTTTTATATACGTTCTTAAGGGGCATCATGTTGGAATATGTAATGCAACATTATGTAAATTATTCTTAGACTAAAATATAAAGTCTAAAGAATAATATTTGAATTAGAAAATAATTCTATTTTATGTAAAAATATTCCCACCCAATTAATAAATAAAATAAGGGTGCTAGGAATATTTAATTTGTGGGAAAAATTTATTTCCCCTTTTTTAACAAATATTAGAAAGTAACTAATCACTTTCTAATATTTGATAGATGCCACTTATTACACATCTCAAATATTATATTGTGATAATATTAGAAAGTAACTAAGCACTTTCTAATGTCTGATAGATGCCACTTGTCACACATCTCAATATTAGATTGTGATAAGATTTAGGGTTGTAGTAGAAAAACTTCTCTTTAAATAGAGGTGTTGTCTACCACATCTTAACATATCTTGTCATATTGACTTGTGTTGTAATATTATGTTGATGCATATTGTTGCATAACATTAAAGCATTCTTGTATTGTTGAATCAAATGAGTAATATAGTGAGCTTCATAGTGGATGTTTCCCTTCTTCATTTGAAGTAGGGTTTTACCACTTAATATTGGTACTATAGGTTTTCCTCTTTTGTGTGTGACTGATCTTGTGGAGAATTCTTTGATCTTGGGGAGACTTTGCTTGTCTCACATTTGGTATTAGAGCGGTTGGGATCTCCATCAAGTTTCTTCAATCCTTTGAGATGAAAAACCCATTAAGGTATATATATTTTTTTTTGCATTCATTTGATATTTGGGTATTTTATGCAAACTTATTTTGCAAATTTGTCATTAGGGTTTATAGATTTATTGTGTTTTTAGATCTAGTTATTAGATATTTTACAAATAGTATTTTCATTTTAAATATATAATTTTTTTTTTGGTATTGAGCTTTTGATGGAAGGGTTTTGGAGCCAAACAGACCCCATGGTTGCGTCCGGAAGACCCAAAAACCCCTATTTCCATATATAGTCATTTTTTTTTAAATAAAAATACAATCGGCTATATATATAAATAAAAAAATAGTCGACTATATATATATATATAAACAATCGACTATATAAAAAAAACATCCGACTATATAGTCTGAAAAACTGTTAATTTTTTTTTTTTAAGTTTTGCTTTATAAAAATCTTTAAAAAATTTCATGCGATTTTTTTTTATTAATTATTTAATAAAATAAATTCATTTTTTTTATTAAAAAAGATTTATTATTATTTTCCTTAAAATGCAATATTCTTTTGTTTTTCTCACATTAACAATGGTTGTTTGTGAGTTTGCTTGTTTTGCAAGGTTATCCAAGTATGTTTTGGAGTATACAAGGCAATTTCGGATCAACTTTTTCACTCTCTTCCCCTTATTTTTATTAATTTTTTCTAATCTCTCTCAAGCATTTGCTTGAAGCATAATGTAAATTAATGTAACTTGAATTTCTCATAATGAAATAAAAGAGAATAAAAGTGAGAGTGAGAGAGAGAGTGTGTGTGTATTTGTGTTTTGCTTTGTGTCTCCACTATCTCTTGTTTATCTTTCTTACATTTTTTTTTTTGCATCTTTTACATTTTGCATCTCAACTAATCTAACTACTAACTTACTAACTTGCTACTAAACAATCTACTAACCAACTAACTTATAATTTACTAATTTTCATATTAATCAAGAAGGTTAAAAATGAATTAACTTACTAACCACAACTTCAGTATTTTATTAAAATTTACTTAATCTTGCAACACAATTTATATTTGCTAAACACCTATTGAATCCAAAATAATCCGCTCTATCGATAGAAAGTCCTTTTCGGGTCCTCGTACCCGTACCCTTTTGGGTAGCTTGGTTGTCCTTGGTGAGATGAATTGGCAATTCATTAGGCTATAGAAAAACCTTAAAATGAACACTAACTTACTAACTTATTGACTATCTAACATTTAACAATTGTTTTATGGTTAAATTCAAGTTAGTTTATTTTGTTGCAATATGGTTGTTATGATTAGTTACCTTCTTATTGCAAGTTAATCTATTGCAAGTTGATCTTGGTTTATTTTCTTTATTCAATTGCAATATGGTTATAGTTGTTTATTGCAAGATGGTTATAGTAGTTCATGATAATGTTGATTATCTTTCATGATGATGCTTATCTCTCTTGATGATGCTTAATTTTAATTATCTTTCATGATGTTTATATTTCATGATGATTATATTTGATGATTGAAAAGTAGATTACTTGAAAGTTATGTTTTTTTTATATATGCAAGTATGTTTATCTACTTTCTTATTGCATCATTCATTTCCTTTGTCAATGCATCTTATGTTTTGATTATGTCCACTTTCTAGAATGGCTGATCATGGAATCTCCTTCACACCTAAGCACATCCTTGATGGATAAAATTTTAGAATATGGGAACCAAGGATGAGGGCTGAATTTCAAGCAAGAAATTCATGGCCCATTGTGAATGGAGATGAAGCAATCCCAACCCAGGCAATGTCACTTGAGACATAAAACAACAAGAGTTACCTTACACTTTCCATGATTATCAATAGTGTGAGTGATGAGATATTGCTCACTATAAGCCATTGTGAGCATGCTAAAGATGTATGGGATTTGCTAAAACAAGTCCATCTAGGGTCCAACACATCAAGGAAATTCACTTTATTGTCCAAAATTTTTAGCACTATGCAAGGTGAAGAAGAAAGTGCCTTGATCTTCCTCTCAAAGATGAAATACATGAGAACTCAACTATTGGCTTGTAATTGTGATTGTATAAGTGAGAAGCTCTTAAGCTTTATAATTTTGAGAAACTTGTAAAGCACGTTGAAGAATTTTGTCACCATTATTGAGACTAGGCTAGAACAATAAGAGGATGACATTCCTCTCAACACTCTTTCACAATTATTGATTCAACATGAAGAGTCTCTTAATAGAGACAAAGTGAATGGTCAAGTTGTCAAGGAGAAGAATGTTGCCTTGAGTGCCACTAAGGCTTTCTTCAAGAAGAAATACAAGGGAAGGAAAAATAAAAATTTCCAACCCAAAAAGCCTAGAGTTTATTTCACTTGCAACTTTTGTTGCAAGAAAGGCCACAAAGAACAAAATTATTTCAAGAAGAAGAAGATTGCAGAAAAGCAAGAGAAAGAAAAGGCTAAGGGACAAGGACCTAAGAAATGGTTTGGAAAGGGAAATAAAAAGAACAACAATGTAAAGAAAAATTCTAATAAAAATGCCTTTGTTTGTGCCCTCTACTCCATTGACTCATCTACTTCTAATGAATGGGTGTTAGATTCTAGATGCACTAACCATATGTGTTTTGAAAAGGATAAGTTTGTGGAATTTCATAAGCACTCTTTAGATTCAATTGTCATTGGTGATAATACTAGACTTCAAGTAGAAGGTGTTGGCAATGTTGTAATTGAAGAGAAATTACTTGATAATGTCCTATATGTGCCTAACCTTAGGAGAAATTTAATTTTAGTTTTGCAAGTTTCTAGAAGTGGTCACACTATTGAGTTCAATGCAACTTCATGGAGCATTAGGAAAGGCATGCTACCAATCATTACAGGTTATGTGAAGAATAATATTTATGTGTTAGGTGATGCTCCTCCTAAAGTGTGTTTAGCAACTAATATTTCTCCTAGTAGCAAGATTTGGCACTTAAGGTTAGGCCATACAAACTATCAAAATATTCAAATGATGAAGTCCAAAAATTTGTTTGAAGGCTTGCCTAACATTTTACCTATTCATGGTTTGTGTGAAACATGCATCTTAGGCAAGATGAGGAAACAAAAATTTGCAAAGGACAAATCAACAAGGGCCACACAAATTCTTCAACTCATTCATACATATATTATGGGTCCATTACATGTTAGATCACTTGGTGGTACATCCTATATTCTCAACTTTATAGATGATTATTCAAGAATGATATTTGGGTATCTACTTAAGAATAAATCATATTGTTTTGAGACATTTAAGGAGTTCAAAGCTTTGGTAGAAAATCAAAAGGGAGTAAGGATCAAAATTATTAGAAGTGACAATGGAGGGGATTGATATTCTCACAATGACACTGAGAGGGGGGGTGAATCAGTGTAGCTAAAAATCTAATCTGCAACTCTTAAAATTGAAGCAAAGAGAACTTGAAAATAGATAAAGCAATAATCACAAAAGAGCACACCACAACACACAATGTAACGAGGTTCACCAATTTGGCTACTCCTCAAGAATGACTGCTTGGACTACGGTCCAAATCCAGCCTTTGCAAAACACCAATTTTACAATCTGTTTACCAGCACCCACTAGAAGGAGCACCAACCCCCGATTTATCTGCACCAACCCCTATCCAAGCACCTACTTGGATCCCTGTTTTGAAAGATATATTAATGACATACAAATGCCTTCACTTTTGCAAGACCCTGACTGGTCTCCAATTTATCAAAATACAGTAAACATTTCCTGCTCAGCCTGTCGCTCTCTTACAACACTCTTCTCACCCTCTTTCGATAGCACTTTCACACATACGGTGACAACCTTATTCTTTACGTAGTCCTGCTTTTATAACATATTAGTCTCTATTTTTACGCATGCAACCCGTAACTATTTCTTAAATATTCTCTTCTGCCACTTGTCAATTGTAACTGCATCTTTATGTAACTCCTTTTGCATATATAGAGTGTGCATTTCGTTAAACACGTTACATGCAACATATAACTCTTCCATGACTGTTCGTATTCTTTTCTATACATGCATGCATTTTTTGAATCTATTTATGCGACTGTTCGATTTCTCCTTCTTCGACTGTTCTTAAAAAAGTTGCATGATTTCTATCTGTAACTGCACCTGTAACTATCGCATTTACTCTAGTTAACTCTTCTTATTTTGACTGCATGCTTTTCCTCTACAACTGCCCCTTTAACTGTTGTTCTATTCTAGTTAACTATCTGTTATCGTGCTGTTGCGACCTGTCACAAAATCGTGACACTTCTGTATCTTTTTGCCCTTCTCGCCTTTTACCCGCGAAAATACATGTCATGAAATCGTGACAGTTTTTGCCTCCTTGTCCACTTCTTCGCTTGCACCCGCGAAAACCAGACATGTCACGAAATCGTGACACTTTCGCCCTCTCGCTACTCTTCTTGGCTTGCTCTAGCGAAAACTAGACATGTCATGAAATCGTGACACTTTCACCTTCTCGCTACTCTTCTTGGCTTCAACCAGTGAAAATGGAACATGTCATGAAATCATGACATCTTTCTCTGCCTTGTGCCTTTTCTGCCTTTCGCCCATGAAAATGGAACATGTCACGAAATCGTGACATCTTTCTCTGCCTTGTGCCTTTTCTGCCTTCCGCCCATGAAAATGGAACATGTCGCGAAATCGTGACATCTTTCTTTGCCTTGTGCCTTTTCTGCCTTCCACCTATGAAAATGGAACATGTCACGAAATCGTGACATCTTTCTCTGCCTTGTGCCTTTCTTGTCTTTGGCTAGTGAAAACACAACATGTCGCGAAATCATGACACTTTTCGCTTCCTTGCACTTCTCTTCGACCCTGTCATGAAATCGTGACACTTTCTCTCCTTGGCACTTTCTCTTCGATCATGTCATGAAATCGTGACACTTTCTCTCCTTGGCACTTTCTCTTCGATCCTATCACGAAATCATGACACTATTTCATCCATACAGTCCTTGCAAATTGTCACGAAATTGCAATACTTTCCTTTGCAAGCTCCTTCTCTCCGAACATGTCATGAAATCGTGACAGTTTTCTTTGCTTGTGCCTTTTCTCCAAACATGTCACGAAATCATGACAGTTTTCTTTGCTTGTGCCTTCTTTCCAAACATGTCGTGAAATCGTGACAATTTTCTTACTTGCCTTCTTTGCTTCCAACATGTCACGAAATCATGACAGTTTTCCTTGTGCCTTCTCTCTCCTCGTCCATGTCACGAAATCATGACAATTTTGCTTGTGCCTTCTCTCTCCTCGTCCATGTCATGAAATCGTGACAATTTTGCTTGCGCCTTCTCTCTCCTCGTCCATGTCACGAAATCATGACAATTTTGCTTGCGCCTTCTCTCTCCTCGGCCATGTCGTAAAATCGTGACAATTTTGCTTGTGCCTTCTCTCTCCTCTAATATGTCACGAAATCGCGATAGAAAACATGTCGCGATATCGTGACAGTTTTCTTACTTGTATTTTTCTTTGGTTTTCTGAATCTGGGCCACTTTTGTCTTCTTGAAAATTCACTGTACATGTTCTAACTGACCTCTGAACTCCTAGCCACTACATCAATCGCATCAATTGATCTATCTGTCTGTGTTGACAACAATGACAATACTTTTGCTGCACCTTGCTCAACAATCTCCCCCTTTGGAATTGTTGGCAACACTCATGCACTCTCCTGTAATTCTTCTCCCCCTTTGACAATAATACCAAAGGGCTACTGCAGACTCCCCCTGAGTCTATGCACAACATTCTCAGATACACATTGTTATAGTTAGCAAAAATCATGAATATGAGCAAAACTATAAACATAGGCATAAATACTCCCCCCTAAGAATGTGATCCCAATTGATAGTCAGTTCTTGGGAAATGTGACTACTCCCAACTTACTCGGAAGGTACTCAAAAACTTCCTTTGGCAATGGTTTTGTGAATATATCTGCTACTTGCTCTGTAGTCGAAACAAAATCCAATTTGACCTCACCTTCTGCAACTTTATCCTTCAAGAAGTGATACCGGATTGCAATATGTTTGGTTCGAGAATGCATAACCGGATTCTTTGATATGTTTATAGCACTGGTGTTATCACATTTAACTGAAATTGGCTCTTTGAAGTGAATACCAAGATCTTTCAGTGTTTGTCTCATCCATAATATCTGTGTACAACATGTTGTTGCTGCAATGTATTCTGCCTCTACTGTGGATAGAGAGACTGATTCTTGTTTCTTGTTGTGCCATGCTACCAACTTGTCTCCAAGATAAAATGCTCCTCCACTGGTACTCTTTCTGTCATCAATACATCCTGCCCAATCTGCATCAGAATATGCAATAAGAGTGAAGTCCTTACCTTTTGGGTACCACAACCCATACTCCATAGTACCCTTGAGGTACCTAAAAATCCTCTTTACAACTGTCACATGAGTCTCTTTGGGACTAGCCTGAAATCTTGCTACCATGCATACTGCCTGTAATATATCTGGTCTAGTGGCTGTCAAATACAACAGGCTTCCAATCATAGACCTGTACATGGTTTGATCTACATCTGGAGATTTGTCATCCTTGCTCAACTTGCAACCTATTGTCATGGGAGTGCTGACAGGTTTACTATCCTCCATTGTGAACTTTTTCAGCATTTCTTTCACATATTTTACTTGAGAGATAAAAATGCCCTTTTCACTTTGATTGACTTGTAGTCCGAGGAAATAAGAAAGTTCACCAATCATTGACATCTCAAATTCTGTCTTCATTTTATTTGCTATGTCTCTACAATATTCATCCATGCTGCTGCCAAATATTATATCATCTACATAAACAACAAGTACAATAAGATGGCCATTCTCTGTTTTGATATATAAATTGTTGTCCACCATACCTTTCTTGAACCCCTATTTAATAAGATAGTTATCCAGCCTTGCATACCATGCTCTGGGTGCCTGTTTCAGACCATACAACACTTTCTTTAACCTGCAAACAAAATCGGGATTGTCACCGAGTTGGAAGCCATCTGGCTGTTCAATGTAAACCTCTTCTTCCAGTTTTCCATTCAGAAATGCTGATTTTACGTCCATTTGATATACTTTGAAATTTTTATGGACTGCTAAAGCCAGAAACATTCTGATTGCCTCTAGTCTAGCTACTTGGTGCAAAGGTTTCCTCAAAATCAATGCCTTCAACTCTGAGCATAGCCTTTACTAGACCAATCTTGCCTTATTTCTGACAACTTGTCCGTCTTCATTTAATTTATTTTGAAAAATCCATTTAGTACCGATTATGTTTTTATTTGCTGGCCGTGGTACTAATTCCCAGGTTTTGTTTTTCTCAATCTGATCTAGTTCTTCATTAATTGCCTTCATCCAACTTTCATCTGTGCTTGCTTCAGCAATATTTTTGGGTTCAATGCTAGATAATAGAGAGTAGTTCCGTACTACTGCTCTTCTTGTCTGAATACCAACTGTTGGGTCCCCAATAATCTATTCTCTGGGATGATTTTTTTGCCAGTTACCTGTTTTGAATTTCTTGTTCTCTTCTTCTTCTGAGTCAATTCTTAAATCAGCTAGGTCAATTTTTTGATTTTCTTCTGTTTCCATTTCTTCATCTCCTTCAATGACTTCTTCATAAATAGGGTAGTTTTCTTGATAAGTAATTTCTCGATCTCTACCTTCATCAACTTTAACATCTGCACTCTCCACAATTTTCTTTAGCCTCTTGTTGTAACATGTGTAGGCTTTGCTTTTTGTCGAGTAACCAAGAAAAATACCTTCGTCAGCTCTATCTTCAAACTTATCAAGATTATCTTCAGTTCATTTGATATAACACTTGCTATCGAACACTTTGAAGTATCTTGTTGTTGCTTTCCTGCCGAACCACAGCTCATAAGGTGTTTTGCTTTCATGCGTCCTTAACATGCACCTATTTTGAATGTAAACTGCAGTATGTACTGCCTCTTTCCAAAATCTATCAACTATTTTGTTCTCAGCTAACATTGTCCGTGCCATTTCTTGCACAGTCCTGTTCTTCCTTTCAACAACACCATTCTGCTGAGGTGTCCTTGCTACTGAAAACTATCTTCTGATCCCATATTTTTGATAGTATTCTGCAAACTCCTCTGAGATAAACTCTCCTCCTCTGTCTGATCTTAGGCATTTAATTCTTTTTCCAATTTGATTCTCAACCTATTTTTTAAAAATCTTGAACATCTCAAAGGCATCTGATTTAAGCTTTAAAAATAGTACCCATGTCATCCTAGAGTAGTCATCTATGAACAACATAAAGTATTTGTCACCATTTATGCTTTGTGTTCTCATGGGTCCACATAAATCGGTATGTATCAGCTCTAACGGTTTCTTTGGTGAAGTATTCCTTTGCTTTAAATGTGGATCTGGTTTGCTTCCCTTTTTGGCATGAAGCACAGATGCTATTTACTAGTTTGCCAATGGTAGGTATATCTCTTACTGCTCTTTTTGAACTTATTTTTACCAGATTGTCAAAGCTAATATGACCGAGCCTCTTGTGCCATAGCCAATTTTCATCTTCCTATCCAATCAAGCATGATCCTTCTGAAGTTTTTGAGAGAGTATATAGATTTCCAGAAGTCCTCGATCCAGTAGCTATCAACTTCCCACTGTGTGCTTTTCTGACTTCACAGCCCTACTTTTTAAAGATGACTTCATGACCTCTATCACAGATTTGACTTACGCTCAGTAAGTTGTGCTTCAAACCAACTACAAACATAACTTCTTTGGAATTGATCTTTCCATCACTTATCTTGACTGATCCTTTGCCAACTATTTTGGCTCCATCATTATTTCCAAACTTTACAGAGCCCCCTTCATATTTTTGTAATTTTTCAAATTTTTGTTTATCTCCTGTCATGTGACTGGAGCATCCACTATCCAATATCCATGGTGCAGATTTGTTCTGTGCTTTGAATGTTGTCTGTACAATCAAGGATTCCTTTTCTTCCTTGAGTTGCTCTTTTTCTTTCCATTCTGATTTGACTGTAGTTTTGGTCACTTGTTTAGACTTTTCTTTGTCGATGGCCTGTGCATGTTTATCTGGGAATTTTTTGTTTTGCCTTAAACTGTTTGGTTGAGTTCTTCTTCCCTGATATTTATTTGTTGCATATGTGCTTCTATAGTTTCTTGCAATGTGTCCAAAGTTATGACAGTTATAGCATTCTACTGCATAATCCATCAAGGGTGAAAAGACATTTCTATTGGTAAAATTTCTTTGTCCTATATTATAAATGCAGTCTAAAATCTTATGACCGTAAGTATTGCATTTAAAACAATAACCAAAAAAGGAATGATTGAACCTGGGAGTTGGTCTTTGCCAATTTGTAGTAGGAGCCACAAATTTTCTTCTCCTTTGATGTGTGACTTTTGTGAATCCCTCATTGTCAACGAGTCTTCTCGTGCTTGGCATTGTTGCTTTCTTTTGCAAGATTCAATTTTCTTTGGTCAACCTTGATTTTATCCTCTTTCTTTACTGGTTCTACAGTTATGGCCTTTGATCCACTTGATGATTCTCCTTCGACAAACCCCAAGCCAAACTTGATGCCTGTAGTCCTCTGACTATTTATAATCTTTTCAAGCTTTGCAGAACTTCCTTCAAGTTTGTGATAGCAACTCAATTTTTGATTCTTTTCTTCTAGCCACATTCTTAAAACAACAATCTCTTCTTCTAGTTTGCTGCACTCATCTATTCTCATGGTTAACTGTACTTCAAGTTCTTTAGACATTTTCTTAAATTCTTCTATCTGTACTTTCAAACTGTTTATTATGTCATTTGCATCCTCAAGCTTTCTTGAGACCTTATTATTCTTTTTCCTTTCTGTCTTCAACTCTTTAAGTGCAGCAACCAACTCTCCTTCCAGATAAACTTCAACCTCATCCTTACTTTTTGTATCACCTTCCTATTTTTCTTCTGTTTTTGCTTCTTCAAATGCCATGAACAGAGCTTCACCTATTTCTTCTTCAGAATCTTCACCTGAGCTATCTTCAGAAGAGTTGACATTCTTGGATATGAAACTTTTCTTTTTGAAATTGCTTTTCCTAAAGTTTGGTTTCTTCTTCCAGTCACTTCTTTCTTGGTGTGACCCTTCATCACTTTTGGTTTTCTCATTCATTGGACACTTAGCTGCAAAGTGACCGACCCCTCCACAATTGAAACACTTAAACGGTAACTTTCCTCTATATTTTCCTTTTCCCTTTGTAAGTTTTCGAACAAAATTGGCTTCCATTTCATCCGATGTCTCTTCATCCTCAGATTCTTGTTCAGCTTTTGTATTCTTGTGTGCTTTAAAAGTAGCTTCTCTGTCTATGGGCTTAGTTTGTCCTATTCTCATTTCGTATGTAGTCAAAGAACCATGCATCTCATCCATGCTAAAATTATTTAGATCTTTAGCCTCTTCTATTGCAGAAACTTTAGAATTAAATATTTTGTGAAGAGTTCTAAGTACCTTTTTCATGACAACCGCATCTTCGATTTTTTTGTCGAGTCCTCTGATTGCATTAATGATTCCATTGACTCTCAGCATATAGGCTTCTATGTTCTCATCGTCATTCATTTGTAATGCTTCGAACTGAGCTCGATGAGTTTGCAGCTTGGCTTCCTTGATCTTGCTGTCTCCTTCATGGATGCTCTTCAGTTTGTCCCACATGTCTTTTGCTGATTCACAGCTCATGATCCTTATCAGTTCACTGTCTACTAGCCCACACATTATGGCATTCTATGCTTTGGAGTTATTCTCAAACTTCTTCTTCTCAATAGTATCTATTGGAGGAGTAGCGGGTACTGTGTATCCATTTTCTACTGACTCCCAAATGTCGTATCCTAACGCACTCAGATATGTCTGCATCCTGAGTCTCTAGAATGAGTAATTAGTTCCATTGAACAAAGGAGATTTGTTTGATGAGAATCCTTCATTACCTGCCATTGTGTTCCTTCCAAGATCACCTTAGCTGATTAAGCTTTGTTCAAGAACCTTGCTCTGATACCAATTGATATTCTCACAATGACACTGAGAGGGGGGGTGAATCAGTGTAGCTAAAAATCTAATCTACAACTCTTAAAACTGAAGCAAAGAGAACTTGAAAATAGATAAAGCAATAATCACAAAAGAGCACACCACAACACATAATGTAACGAGGTTCACCAATTTGGCTACTCCTCAAGAATGATTGCTTGGACTACGGTCCAAATCCAGCCTTTGCAAAACACCAATTTTACAATCTGTTTACCAGCACCCACTGGAAGGAGCACCAACCCCTGATTTATCTGCACCAATAGAAAGGAGCACCAACCCCTATCCAAGCACCTACTTGGATCCTTGTTTTGAAAGATATATTAATGACATACAAATGCCTTCACTTTTGCAAGACCCTGACTGGTCTCCAATTTATCAAAATATAGTAAACACTTCCTGCTCAGCCTGTCACTCTCTTACAACACTCTTCTCACCCTCTTTCGATAGCACTTTCACACATACGGTAGCAACCTTATTCTTTACGTAGTCCTACTTTTATAACATATTAGTCTCTATTTTTACGCATGCAACCCGTAACTATTTCTTAAATATTCTCTTCTGCCACTTGTCAACTGTAACTGCATCTTTATGTAACTCCTTTTGTATATATAGAGTGGGCATTTCGTTAAACATGTTACATGCAACATATACCTCTTCCATGACTGTTCGTATTCTTTTCTGTACATGCATGCATTTTTTGATTCTATTTATGCGACTATTCGATTTCTCCTTCTTCGACTATTCTTAAAAAAGCTGCATGATTTCTATCTATAATTGCACCTGTAACTGTCGCATTTACTCTAGTTAACTCTTCTTATTTTGGCTGCATGCTTTTCCTCTACAACTGCCCCTTTAACTGTTGTTCTGTTCCAGTTAACTATCTATTATCATGCTATTGCGACCTGTCGTGAAATCGTGACACTTTTGTATCTTTCTGCCCTTCTCGCCTTTTACCCATGAAAATACATGTCATGAAATCATGACAGTTTTTGCCTCCTTGTCCACTTCTTCGCTTGCACCCACGAAAACTAGACATGTCACGAAATCGTGACACTTTCACCTCTCTCTACTCTTCTTGGCTTGCTCTAGTGAAAACTAGACATGTCACGAAATCGTGACACTTTCACCTTCTCGCTACTCTTCTTGGCTTCAACTAGCGAAAACGAAACATGTCACGAAATTGTGACATCTTTCTCTGCCTTGTGCCTTTTCTGCCTTTCGCCCGTGAAAATGAAACATGTCACGAAATCGTGACATCTTTCTCTGCCTTGTGCCTTTTCTACCTTTCGCCCGCGAAAATGGAACATGTCATGAAATCGTGACATCTTTCTCTGCCTTGTGCCTTTTTTGCCTTTGGCCGTGAAAATGGAACATGTCACGAAATCGTGACACTTTCTCTGCCTTGTGCCTTTTCTGTCTTTGGCCAGCGAAAACACATGTCATGAAATCGTGACACTTTTCACTTCCTTGCACTTCTCTTCGACCCTATCGTGAAATCATGACACTTTCTCTCCTTGGCACTTTCTCTTCGATCCTGTCACGAAATCGTGACACTTTCTCTCCTTGGCGCTTTCTCTTCGAACTTGTCGCGAAATCGTGACACTTTCTCTCCTTGGCACTTTCTCTTCGACCCTGTCGTGAAATCGCGACACTATTTCATCTGTACAGTCCTCCTTGCAAATTGTCATGAAATCGTGACACTTTCCTTTGCAAGCTCCTTCTCTTCGAACATGTCACAAAATCATGACAATTTTCTTTGCTTGTGCCTTTTCTCCAAACATGTCACGAAATCGTGACAGTTTTTCTTGCTTGTGCCTTCTTTGCAAACATGTCACGAAATCATGACAATTTTCTTACTTGCCTTCTCTCTCTTCCAACATGTCACGAAATCATGACAATTTTCCTTGTGCTTTCTCTCTCCTCATCCATGTCATGAAATCGTGACAATTTTGCTTGCGCCTTCTCTCTCCTCGTCCATGTCATGAAATCATGACAATTTTGCTTGTGCCTTCTCTCTCCTCGTCCATGTCACGAAATCATGACAATTTTGCTTGCACCTTCTCTCTCCTCGGCCATGTCATGAAATCATGACAATTTTGCTTGTGCCTTCTCTCTCCTCCGATATGTCACAAAATCATGACAGAAAACATGTCGCGATATCGCGATAGTTTTCTTACTTGTCTTTTTCTTTGGTTTTCTGAATCTGGGCCACTTTTGTCTTCTTGGAAATTCATTGTACATGTTCTGACTGACCTCTGAACTCCTATCCACTACATCAACTGCATCAACTGATCTATCTGTCTGTGTTGACAACAATGATAATACTTTTGCTGCACCTTGCTCAACAGGGATTACAATAGCAATGATTTCAATGAGTTTTGTTCTTCTCATGGGATCAAAAGGCAGTTTACTTGTCCATAAACTCTGCAACAAAATGGTTTTGTAGAGAGGAAAAATAGGACAATCATAGAGATGGTAAGATGCATGCTTGGTGACCACTTACCTCAATTTATTTGGGGTGAAGCAACCAGTATAGCAATCTACATTCTTAACAGGTGTCCTTCAAAATCAGTTGAGGGGAAGAATCCTTATGAGGCTTGGAATGGTAAGAAGTCAAATTTTTCACACTTAGGAGTGTTTGGATGTGATGCATTTTCATATATTCCTTTAGAAAAGAGGAAGAAATTGGACAAAAAGTCTAAAAATGCATCTTTGTTTGCTATGATGCAGAACATAGGGGCTATAGGTTATACTCACCTTCTTCATGCATTGTATTTGTTTCAAGAGATGTCAAATTTAATGAAGACCTTCTTGAGTTAGAAAAAGGGTGGGCCTTGTGTCAAAAGGACCAAGTGGTTGGATCATTCTAGGGGTCCTAAAGAGCAGAATTTAGTTAACCAAAGGATAACTAGAAGTATGACCCTTAACATGTCTCTTATAGCTAAGATATAGAATGATCATGAGCCTACTTCTTACCAAGAAGCTTTACACCACTCTTGTTGGGTTGATGCCATGAAGGTTGAGATGGATTCTCTTATAAAGAATAAAACTTGGGATCTAGTGCCTTATCCTAATAAGAGAAATGTTATTGGGAACAAGTGGGCCTATAAAATCAAGTACAATTCTAATGGAGAGATAGAAAAGTATAAGGCTAGATTGGTTGCTAAGGGTTATGCTCAAAAATATGGTATTGACTATGATGAAACCTTTGCACCAGTTGCAAAAATTCCCACCATTTGGCTTCTCATTTCTATTGTTGTTGCTCAAGGTTGGCAGATCTTTTAGCTTGATGTGAAAAGTGCCTTTCTAAATGGTGATTTGGATGTGGATATCTACATGATTCAACCACAAGGATTTGTTGTACAAGGTAAGGAAATACTTGTGTGTAAACTAAAGAAAACCTTGTATGGTATGAAGCAAGCACCTAGAGTATGGTATATGAAGATTTCAGGTTACTTCTTGTCTCTTGGTTTTGATAAATGCTATTTAGATACAGATCTCTATGTGCTTAGTAAGGATAACATGGTAATTTTAATTGCTCTATTTGTTGATGAACTTGTTGTGAATGGAAATGAGAATGAGGCCATTTTTTATTTCATCTCCAAATTAAAGTTAGAGTATGAAATGATTGACCTTGGTCTTCTACACTACTATCTTGGCATGCAAGTTTATCAGCATGAGGATTGTACCTTTTTGATTTAGTCCAAATAAATTGGAGATATTTTTAAGAGGTTTGATTTGGAGGATGGTAATCCTACTTCCATTCCTATTTATATAGGGGTTAAGTTGGAAGTAAGTACAAAATTTTAGTTGGTTGATGCTAAATTGTATAAGTAGCTCATTGGTAGTATTATTTATGTTACCATCACAAGACCAGATATTGCTTTTGCAGTTGTTATGATGGATAGGTTCATGTAGAAACCTTATATTGAGCACTTACAAGCTGCTAATAGGATTTTGAAGTACCTTTTAGGTACTAAATATTTGACACTCAAGTATTCTAGGCTTCCTTCCTTTGCTTTTTCCAACTATGCTGATTCTGATTGTGGAGGGAATAGAATAGACATAAATTCTACCACAACATATGTTTTTAGTATTGGATCTAAAACTATCTCTTGGTATTCCAAGAAGCAAGATACAATTGCTCTTTCTACAATGGAAGTGAAGTATAAGGCTATGACAACAACTACACAGGAAGCGGTTTGGATTCATACCCTCATGAAGGAAATTGGCTTTGAGCAATTTGGTCCTTCATGTTTACTCTTTGATAATAAATCAACTATTGCCTTGGCTAAAAATCCTTCAATGCATCAAAGGACAAAGCATGTTGAAATCCAAGCCCATTTTATTAGAGAGAAGTGATATTCTCACAATGACACTGAGAGGGGGGGGTGAATCAGTGTGGCTATTAAAATTCTAATCTACAACACTTAATGCTGAAGCAAAGAGAACTTAAAAATAGGTAAAGCAATTTTTCACAAGAGAGCACACCACAACACACAATGTAACGAGGTTCACCAATTTGGCTACTCCTCAAAAATGACTGCTTGGACTTCAATCCAAATCCAGCCTTTGCAAAACACCAATTTTACAAACACTTTACCAGCACCCACTGGAAGGAGCACCAACCCCTTATTTTTCTACTGCAATAGATAGGAGCACCAACCCCTAATGCCAAGCACCAACTTGGACTGCAATTCTGATTTATTTTAGTGACATAAAAATGCCTTCGCTATTTACACGACCCTGACTGGTCTGCAATTAATTAAACTCTGCACGCTCTCACGGCTCTGCTTATCTCTCTCTCGGCCCTCTTCTAACCCTCTTTACGCAACAATTTCTCACTTACAACAACAACCTTATTCTTCACGCAGACCTGCTTTTATAACATATTAGTCTCTATTTTTAACTTCCATATTAATGCATGCAACCCGTAACTGTTCCTTTAATATTCTCTTTTGCCACTTGTCAACTGTAACTCCTTCTTTATGTAACTCCTTTTGTATTTATAGAGTGGGCATTACGTTACATGCAACGTATATCTCTACCATGACTATACGTCTTCTTGAACATAACTATTCGTATTCATTTCTATGCATGCATGCATTTTTTGATTCTATTTATGCGACTGTTTGATTTCTCCTTCTTTGACTATTCTTAAAATAGCTGCATGCTTTTCCTCTACAACTGCCCCTTTAACTGTTGTTCTGCTTTAGTTAACTGTCAGTGATCGTGCTATCGTGACCTATCGCGAAATCGTGACACTTCTGTCTCTTTATGCTCTTCTCACATTTTACCCATGAAAATGCAACATGTCATGAAATCATGACATTTTTGGCCTCCTTGTTCACCTCTTGTCTTGCAGCCGTGAAAACCAGACATGTCATGAAATCGTGACACTTTTCGCTTCCTTGCACTTCTCTACCTTTCGCCCGTGAAAACGGAACATGTCACGAAATCGTGACACTTTCGCTGCCTTGTGCCTTTTCTATCTTTGGCTAGTGAAAACACAACATGTCACAAAATCATGACACTTTTTGCTTCCTTGCACTTCTCTGCCTTTCGCCCACGAAAACGGAACATGTCACGAAATCGTGACACTTTCGCTGCCTTGTGCCTTTTCTGTCTTTGGCCAGCGAAAACACAACATGTCACGAAATCGTGACACTTTTCGCTTCCTTGCACTTCTCTGCCTTCCGCCTGTGAAAATGGAACATGTCACAAAATCGTGACACTTTCGCTCCTTGTGCCTTTTCTCTTCGAACATGTCATGAAATCGTGACACTTTCTCTCCTTGGCGCTTTCTCTTCGAACCTGTCATGAAATCGTGACACTTTCTCTCCTTGGCGCTTTCTCTTCGATCCTGTCGTGAAATCGTGACACTTTCTCTCCTTGGCGCTTTCTCTTCGATCCTGTCGTGAAATCGTGACACTTTCTCTCCTTGGCGCTTTCTCTTCGAACCTGTCATGAAATCGTGACACTTTCTCTCCTTGGTGCTTTTCTTCTCATCGGATCATGAAAACCCGACATGTCATGAAATCATGATAGTTTTCTTTGCCTGTGCCTTCTCTCCAACCATGTCATGAAATCATGACAGTTTTCTTTGCTTGCGCCTTCTTTCCAAACATGTCACAAAATCGTGACAGTTTTCTTACTTGCCTTCTTTGCTTCCAACATGTCGCGAAATCATGACAGTTTTCTCACTTGGCTTCTTTGCCTCCAACATGTCACGAAATCGTGACAGTTTTCCTTGCGCCTTCTCTCTCCTCGGCCATGTCGTGAAATCACGACAATTTTGCTTGCGCCTTCTCTCTCCTCGGCCATGTCACGAAATCATGACAATTTTGCTTGCGCCTTCTCTCTCCTTGGCCATGTCGCGAAATCACGACAATTTTGCTTGCGCCTTCTCTCTCCTCGGCCATGTCATGAAATCATGACAATTTTTCTTGTGCCTTCTCTCTCCTCGGCCATGTCACAAAATCGTGACAAAAAACATGTCGCGATATCACGACAGTTTTCTTACTTGTCTTTTTCTTTGATTTTTTGAATCTGGGCCACTTCTGTCTTCTTGGAAATTCACTGTACATGTTCTGACTGACCTCTGAACTCCTATCCACTGCATCAACTGCATCAACTGATCTATCTGTTTGTGTTGACAACAATGACAATACTTTTGCTGCACCTTGCTCAACAATCTCCCCCTTTGGAATTGTTGGCAACACTCATGCACTCTCCTGGAATTCTTCTCCCCCTTTGACAATAATACCAAAGGGCTGCTGCAGACTCCCCCTGAGTCTATGCACAACATTCTCAGATACACATTGTTATAGTTAGCAAAAATCATGAATATGAGCAAAACTATAAACATAGGCATAAATGCTCCCCCTGAGAATGTGATCCCAATTGATAGTCAGTTCTTGGGAAATGTGACTACTCCCAACTTACTCCGAAGGTACTCAAAAACTTCCTTTGGCAATGGTTTTGTGAATATATCTGCTACTTGCTCTGTAGTCGGAACAAAATCCAATTTGACCTCACCTTCTGCAACTTTATCCTTCAAGAAGTGATACCGGATTGCAATATGTTTGGTTCGAGAATGCATAACCGGATTCTTTGATATGTTTATAGCACTGGTGTTGTCACATTTAACTAAAATTGGCTCTTTGAAGTGAATACCAAGATCTTTCAGGGTTTGTCTCATCCATAATATCTATGTACAACATGTTGTTGCTCCAATGTATTCTACCTCTACTGTGGATAGAGAGACTGATTCTTGTTTCTTGTTGTGCCATGCTACTAGCTTGTCTCCAAGATAAAATGCTCCTCCATTGGTACTCTTTCTATCATCAATACATCCTGCCCAATCTGCATCAGAATATGCAATAAGAGTGAAGTCCTTACCTTTTGGGTACCATAACCCATACTCCATAGTACCCTTGAGGTACCTAAAAATCCTCTTCACGGCTGTCACATGAGTCTCTTTGGGACTAGCCTAAAATCTTGCCACCATGCATACTACCTATAAGATATCTGGTCTGGTAGCTGTTAAATACAACAGGCTTCCAATCATAGACCTGTACATGGTTTGATCTACATCTGGAGATTTTTCATCCTTGCTCAACTTGCAACCTGTTGTCATGGGAGTGCTAACTTGTTTACTATCCTCCATTGTGAACTTTTTCAACATTTCTTTCACATATTTAACTTGAGAAATAAAAATGCCCTTTTCACTTTGATTGACTTGCGGTCCGAGAAAATAAGAAAGTTCACCAATCATAGACATCTCAAATTCTTTCTTCATTTTATTTGCTATGTCACTACAGGACTTATCATTGCTGCTGCCAAAAATGATATCATCTACATAAACAACAAGGACAATAAGATGGCCATTCTCTGTTTTGACATACAGATTGCTGTCCACCAAACCTTTCTTGAACCCTTGTTGAATTAGATAGTTATCCAGCCTTGCATACCAAGCTCTGGGTGCCTGTTTTAAACCATACAAAGCTTTCCTCAACTTGCAAACAAAGTTGGGATCATCACCGAGTTGGAAACCATCTGGCTGCTCAATGTAAACCTCTTCTTCCAGTTTTCCATTCAAAAATGTTGATTTTATGTCCATTTGATATACCTTGAAATTTTTATGAACTGCTAAAGCTAGAAACATTCTGATTGCCTCTAGTCTGGCTACTGGTGCAAAGGTTTCCTCAAAATCAATACCTTCAACCTGTGCATAGCCTTTATAGACCAGTCTTGCTTTATTTCTTACAACCTGTCCATCTTCGTTCAATTTATTTTAAAAAATCCATTTAGTACCGATTACATTTTTATTTGTCGGCCTTGGTACTAACTCCCAGGTTTTGTTTTTCTCAATCTGATCTAGTTCTTCATTAATTTCTTTCATCCAACTTTCATCCATGCTTGCTTCAACAACATTTTTGGGCTCAATGCTGGATAATAGAGAGTAGTTCCATACTACTACTCTTCTAGTCTGAATACCAACTGTTGGGTCCCCAATAATCTATTCTCTGGGATGATTTTTTTGCCAGCTGCCTGTTTTGAATTTCTTGTTTTCTTCTTCTTCTGAGTCAATTCTTAAATCAGCTGGGTCAATTTTTTGATTCTCTTCTGTTTCCATTTCTTCATCTCCTTCAATGACTTCTTCATAAATAGGGTAGTTTTCATGATAAGTAGTTTCTCGATCTCTACCTTCATCAACTTTAACATCTGCACTCTCCACAATTTTCTTTAGCCTCTTGTTGTAACATGTGTAGGCTTTGCTTTTTGTTGAGTAACCAAGAAAAATACCTTTGTCAGCTCTATCTTCAAATTTACCGAGATTATCTTCAGTTCGTTTGATGTAGCACTTGCTGTCGAACACTTTGAAATATCTTGTTGTTGCCTTTCTATCGAACCATAGCTCATACGGTGTTTTGCTTTCATGCGTTCTTAGCATGCACCTATTTTGAATGTAAACTATAGTATGTACTGCCTCTTTCCAAAATCTGTCAGCTATTTTGTTCTCAGCCAACATTGTCCGTGCCATTTCTTGCATAGTCCTGTTCTTCCTTTCAACAACACCATTCTGTTGAGGTGTCCTTGCTGCTGAAAACTGTCTTCTGATCCCATATTTTTGATAGTATTCTGCAAACTCCTCTGAGATAAACTCTCCTCCTCTTGTCCGATCTTAGGCATTTAATTCTTTTTCCAATTTGATTCTCAACCTATTTTTTAAAAATCTTGAACATCTCAAAGGCATCTGATTTAAGCTTTAAAAATAGTACCCATGTCATCCTGGAGTAGTCATCTATGAACAACATAAAGTATTTGTCACCATTTATGCTTTGTGTTCTCATGGGTCCACATAAATCAGTATGTATCAGCTCTAACGGTTTGCTGGTGAAGTATTCCTTAGCTTTAAATGTGGATCTAGTTTGCTTCCCTTTTTGGCATGAAGCATAGATGCTATTTACTAGTTTGCCAATGGTAGGTATATCTCTCACTGCTCTTTTTGAACTTATTTTTACCAGATTGTCAAAGCTAATATGACCGAGCCTCTTGTGCCACAACCAATTTTCATCTTCCTGTCCAATCAAGCATGCTCCTTCTGAAGTTTTTGAGAGAGTATATAGATTTCTAGAAGTCCTCGATCCAGTAGCTATCAGCTTCCCACTGTGTGCTTTTTTGACTTCATAGCCCTGCTTCTTAAAGATGACTTCATGACCTCTGTCATAGATTTGACTTACGCTTAGTAAGTTGTGCTTCAAACCAACTACAAATAGAACTTCTTTGGAATTGATCTTTCCATCACTTATCTTGATTGATCCTTTGCCAACTATCTTGGCTCCATCATTATTTCCAAACTTTATAGAGCCCCCTTCATATTTTTGTAATTTTTCAAATTTTTGTTTATCTCCTGTCATGTGACTGGAGCATCCACTATCCAATATCCATGGTGTAGATTTGTTCTGTGCTTTGAAAGTTGTCTGAACAATCAAGGATTCCTTTTCTTCCTTGGGTCGCTCCTTTTCTTTCCACTCTGGTTTGGCTACAGTTTTGGTTACTTGTTTAGACTTTTCTTTGTCAGTAGCCTGAGCATGTTTTTTTGGGAATTTTCTATTTTGCCTTAAACTGTTTGATTGAGTTCTTCTTCCCTGATATCTGTTTTCTGCATATGTGCTTCTACAGTTTCTTGCAATGTGTCCAAAGTTATGACAGTTATAGCATTCTACTGCATAATCCATCAATGGTGAAAAGACATTCCTACTGGAAAAATTTCTTTGTCCTATATTGTGAATGCATTCTGAAATCTTATGACCATAAGCATTGCATTTAAAACAATAACCAAAAAAGGAATGATTGAACCTGGGAATTGGTCTTTGCCACTTTGTAGTAGGAGCCACAAATTTTCTTCTCCTTTGATGTGTGACTTTTATGAATCCCTCATTGTCAACACTCTTCTCATGCCTGGCACTGTTGCTTTCTTTTGCCTGATTCATTTTTCTTTGATCAACTTTGATCTTATCTTCTTTCTTTACTTGTTCTATAGTTATGTCCTTTGATCCACTTGATGATTCTCCTTCGACAAAGCCCAAGCCAAACTTGATGCCAGTAGTCCTCTCACTATTTATAATCTTTTCAAGCTTTTTAGAACTTCCTTCAAGTTTGTGATAGCAACTCAATTTTTGATTCTTTTCTTCTAGCCGCATTCTTAAAACAATAATCTCTTCTTCTAGTTTGCTGCACTCATCTATTCTCATGGTTAATTGTACTTCAAGTTCTTCAGACATTTTCTTAAATTCTTCTGTCTATACTTTCAAACTGTTTATTATGTCATTCGCATCCTCAAGCTTTCTTGAGACCTTTTTATTCTTTTTCCTCTCTGTATTCAACTCTTTAAGTGCAGCAACCAACTCTCCTTCCAAATAAACTTCAATCTCATCCTTACTTTTTGTATCACCTTCCTATTTTTCTTTTATTTTTGCTTCTTCAAATGCCATGAATAGAGCTTCACCTGTTTCTTCTTTAGAATCTTCACTGAGCTTTCTTCGAAAGAGCTGACATTCTTGGATATGAAACTTTTCTTTTTGAAATTGCTTTTCCTAAAATTTGGTTTCTTCTTCCAGTCACTTCTTTCTTGGTGTGACCCTTCATCACTTTTGGTTTTCTCATTCATTGGACACTTAGCTACAAAGTGACCGACCCCTCCATAATTGAAACACTTAAATGGTAACTTTTCTCTATATTTTCTTTTTCCCTTTGTAAGTTTTCGAACAAAGTTGGCTTCCATTTCATCCGATGTCTCTTCATCCTCAGATTCTTGTTCAGCTTTTGTATTCTTGTGTGCTTTAAAAGTAGCTTCTCTGTCTATGGGCTTAGTTTGTCCTATTCTCATTTCATATGCAGTCAAAGAACCATGCATCTCATCCATGCTAAAATTATTTAGATCTTTAGCCTCTTCTATTGTAGAAACTTTAGAATTAAATCTTTTGTGAAGAGTTCTAAGTACCTTTTTCATGACAACCGCATCTTCGATTTTTTCATCGAGTCCTCTGATTGCATTAATGATTCCATTGACTCTCAGCATATAGGCTTCTATGTTCTCATCGTCATTCATTTGTAATGCTTCAAACTAAGCTCGATGAGTTTGCAGCTTGGCTTCCTTGATCTTGCTGTCTCCTTCATGGATGCTCTTTAGTTTGTCCCACATGTCTTTTGCTGATTCACAGCTCATGATCCTTATCAGTTCATTGTCTACTAGCCCACACATTATGGCATTCTATGCTTTGGAGTTATTCTCAAACTTCTTCTCAGTAGTATCTGTTGGAGGAGTAGCGGGTACTGTGTATCCACTTTCTACTGACTCCCAAATGTCGTATCCTAACGCACTCAGATATGTCTACATCTTGAGTCTCCAGAATGAGTAATTAGTTCCATTGAACAAAGGAGATTTGTTTGATGAGAATCCTTCATTACCTGCCATTGTGTTCCTTCCAAGATCACCTTAGCTGATTAAGCTTTGTTCAGGAACCTTGCTCTGATACCAATTGATATTCTCACAATGACACTGAGAGGGGGGGTGAATCAGTGTGGCTATTAAAATTCTAATCTACAACACTTAATGCTGAAGCAAAGAGAACTTAAAAATAGGTAAAGCAATTTTTCACAAGAGAGCACACCACAACACACAATGTAACGAGGTTCACCAATTTGGCTACTCCTCAAAAATGACTGCTTGGACTTCAATCCAAATCCAACCTTTGCAAAACACCAATTTTACAAACACTTTACCAGCACCCACTGGAAGGAGCACCAACCCCTTATTTTTTTGTTGCAATAGATAGGAGCACCAACCCCTAATGCCAAGCACCAACTTGGACTGCAATTATGATTTATTTTAGTGACATAAAAATGCCTTCGTTGTTTACATGACCCTGACTGGTCTGCAATTAATTAAACTCTGCACGCTCTCACGACTCTACTTATCTCTCTCTCGGCCCTCTTCTAACCCTCTTTACGCAGCAATTTCTCACTTACAGCAACAACCTTATTCTTCATGCAGACCTACTTTTATAACATATTAGTCTCTATTTTTAACTTCCATATTAATGCATGCAACCCGTAACTGTTCCTTTAATATTCTCTTCTGCCACTTGTCAACTGTAACTCCTTCTTTATGTAACTCCTTTTGTATTTATAGAGTGGGCATTACGTTACATGCAACGTATATCTCTACCATGACTGTACGTCTTCTTGAACATAACTGTTCGTATTCATTTCTATGCATGCATGCATTTTTTGATTCTATTTATGCAACTATTCGATATCTCCTTCTTTGACTGTTCTTAAAATAGCTGCATGCTTTTCCTCTACAACTGCCCCTTTAACTGTTGTTCTACTTCAGTTAACTATCAGTGATCGTGCTGTCGCGACCTATCACAAAATCGTGACACTTCTATCTCTTTATGCTCTTCTCGCATTTTACCCATGAAAATGCAACATGTCACGAAATCGTGACATTTTTGGCCTCCTTGTTCACCTCTTGTCTTGCAGCCACGAAAACTAGACATGTCACGAAATCATGACACTTTTCGCTTCCTTGCACTTCTTTGCCTTTCGCCCGTGAAAATGGAACATGTCACGAAATCACGACACTTTCGTTGCCTTGTGCCTTTTCTGTCTTTGGCCTACGAAAACACATGTCGCGAAATCATGACACTTTTCGCTTCCTTGCACTTCTCTGCCTTTTGCCCATGAAAACGAAACATGTCACGAAATCGTGACACTTTCGTTGCCTTGTGCCTTTTTTGTCTTTGGCCAGTGAAAACACAACATGTCATGAAATCGTGACACTTTTCGCTTCCTTGCACTTCTCTGCCTTTCGCCTGCGAAAATGAAACATGTCACGAAATCGTGACACTTTCACTGCCTTGTGCATTTTCTATCTTTGGCCAAAAAAAATGAAACATGTCATGAAATCGTGACACTTTCTCTCCTTGGTGCTTTCTCTTCGAACTTGTCATGAAATCGTGACACTTTCTCTCCTTGGCACTTTCTCTTCGAACCTGTCGTGAAATCGTGACACTTTCTCTCCTTGGCGCTTTCTCTTCGATCTTGTCATGAAATCGTGACACTTTCTCTCCTTGGCACTTTCTCTTCAATCCTGTCATGAAATCGTGACACTTTCTCTCCTTGGTGCTTTCTCTTCGATCCTGTCGTGAAATCGTGACACTTTCTCTCCTTGGCACTTTCTCTTCGAACCTGTCGTGAAATCGTGACACTTTCTCTCCTTGGCGCTTTTCTTCTCATCGAATCATGAAAATCTGACATGTCATGAAATCGTGACAATTTTCTTTGCTTGTGCCTTCTCTCCAACCATGTCACGAAATCGTGACAATTTTCTTTGCTTGCGCCTTCTTTCCAAACATGTCGCGAAATCGTGATAGTTTTCTTACTTGCCTTCTTTGCTTCCAACATGTCGTGAAATCGTGACAATTTTTCCACTTGGCTTCTTTGCCTCCAACATGTCGTGAAATCGTGACAATTTTCCTTGCGCCTTCTCTCTCCTCGGCCATGTCATGAAATCGTGACAATTTTGCTTGCGCCTTCTCTCTCCTCGGCCATGTCGTGAAATCATGACAATTTTTCTTACGCCTTCTCTCTCCTCGGCCATGTCGCGAAATCATGACAATTTTGCTTGCGCCTTCTCTCTCCTCGGCCATGTCACGAAATCATGACAGAAAACATGTCGCGATATCGCGACAATTTTCTTACTTGTCTTTTTCTTTGATTTTTTGAATCTGGGCCACTTTTGTCTTCTTGGAAATTCACTGTACATGTTCTGACTGACCTCTGAACTCCTGTCCACTACATCAACTACATCAACTGATCTATCTGTTTGTGTTGACAACAATGACAATACTTTTTGTTGCACCTTGCTCAATAAGAAGGTATTGGATGGGACTATTCAGTTGGAGTATTGCCCATCATCTTCTAATTCTACTGATTTGTTCACCAAACCTCTTTCCAAGGAGCAGTTTTGTAAGTTGAGGGACTCACTTGGTTTGGTGAAGTTGTCCTCAAGTGGGAATGAAGTGTAGTTACACTTGTGTGATGACAACTTCATCCTTATGAGGTGTTTTGTGCTATATATATGAGTTGATCTTTGATGGTATAATTTCTTTTTGCATCTCTTTTGAACATGATACTTTCTTGTTTGCCTTGTGCAACTTTTGTACGTGTTACTTTGTAGATGGCATTATGCAATTATGGTGCAATTGCTTTATGCAACTCTTTTACATGGTACTTTATTATTGCCTTGTGCAACTTTGTACATGTTTTTATGTACTTGGCATTATGCAATTGGTTTATCATGGTACTTTCTTGTTAGAATTTATGCTACTTTTGTACATGATATCTTATGGTTGGCTTTATGCAACCGATGTGCACACTTTATTATTTTCATATACCTTATGTAAATTTTGAATATGGTACTTTAGAGTTTGCATTATCATGGTACTCCTTGTTTGCTTTATGCAACTTTGATCATGATATTTTTTTATCAACTATATAGCACGTGATTATAAGTATGGCTTGGCATATTTTTGTGATGACTTATAGTTTACTATTTTTTAGATTAGTTTTGTTATCATCTTTGGATATTCATATATGTTGTGGTGAATATATTTATAATGATGTATCTAACTGATCTTATGTTGACCTGCTTGTAGCTTGCAGGTACTTTCGTTTGAGGTTTTGCAGGCTTACTGAAGACACCCTTGTGATGTTTTATTATTGTCATTTGCAACCACTTGTGGTTGATGGATTTCTTTGTAAGTTGCTTGTATTTGAAGCTACTCCATTGGGGGCTTGCATTCTCATTTTGGCCCATTTTGTATTGGTGCCTTATTGTAGACCATTCTTGGTCATAGAAGCTCATTGTAACTATATTAGTCATTTTATTCTCATCCCCATTTGTATCTTTAGGGGGAGAATGTTTATTTGTTTCATAATTACTTTCCCCAATATTGCATTAAGGGGGAGTGTTGGAATATGTAATACAACATTGTGTAAATTATTCTTAGACTAAAATATAAAGTCTAAAGAATAATATTTGAATTAGAAAATAATTCTATTTTATGTAAAAATATTCCCACCTAATTAATAAATAAAATAAGGGTGCTAGGAATATTTAATTTGTGGAAAAAAGTTATTTCCCCTTTTTTAACAAATATTATAAAGTAACTGATCACTTTCTAATATTTGATAGATGCCACTTATCACACATCTCAAAGATTAGATTGTGATAAGATTAGAAAGTAACTAAGCACTTTTTAATATTTGATAGATGCCACTTGTCACACATCTCAAGATTAGATTGTGATAATATTTAGGGTTGTAGTAGAAAAACTTCTCTTTAAATAGGGGTGTTTTCTACTACATCTTAACATATCTTGTCATATTGACTTGTGTTGTAATATCATGTTTATGCATATTGTTGCATAACATTGAAGCATTCTTGTATTGTTGAATCAAATGAGTAATATAGTGAGCTTCATAATTGATGTTACCCTTCTTCATTTGAAGTAGGATTTTACCACTTAATATTGGTGTTGTGGTTTTTTCTCTTTCGTGTGTGATTGATCTTGTGGAGCATTCTTCGATCTTAGGAAGACTTTGCTTGTCCCACACATCATAACTATTTTAATTAGCATGTGATATGTATTTTTATTTAACTTGTGCATATAATTGATAGAAAATTTGATATTATGCTTGACTAATATTTTTAGTGGAAACTGTGTATAAGTGCAACGTTTACTACTAATTTGGTGTTTTTCATTCTACACCCTACTTAGACATGGCAGTGTGCAAGACGGTGCCTTACTCAATAAAGCACCTTACTTGTGTCTTACTCTCATACATGGGAGGAATCTTACTGGCACCTTACTCTCATACAAGGGAGGCACCTTACTGGCACCTTACTATCATACAAGGGAGATGCCTTACTAGCACCTTAATCACATACATGGGAGGTGCCTTACTAGCACCTTACTCCCATATATGGGAGGCACCTTATTGGCACATTAATCTCATACATGGTGTATGGGATGCACCTTACTAGTGCCTTAATCCCATACGTTGGAGGCACCCGCATTGGATACGCCATATGACGAAGTCAACATTGACCAGGTTAACCAAGGGGCTATGGAGGTTGTTGCACATGAAGACAAAGGGGGATAATTTAATCATGCATTATTGTTAAAATAGAATAAAGTATTTTTTATTATTAATCTATTGGACGGTTGACCTTGTAAGCTCTTAAAGCATTATTTTTAGGATGCATTAATTTAAGATTTTTTTTTTATGTACACCTAAGGATTTTTATATTTATCCTTCTCATGAACGAACATACTTTAAAATAGCATAATAAAATATATGTAGAAACCAATTGTAACTAATAACGTTATATGATTAAGATAGATTGATTTGTTATTGTAACAAGATCTAGCCATGCTTTATATAAAGATATAAGCTAGATGAATGAGGGAGAGAATCAATTTTTACATAGAAGTTATTTTATATTATTTTTTGTATAATTTATTAAGAGTGCAATTTCTTTTACTTTCTTAAAGCAAGCTCCATGTGATTAGTTGGTCATACTATCTGTGGGATCTTGGGCCCACTCCCTGCAGTAGTCCTCCCCTATTTTATTTTTGTATTTATTTTCTATAGATTAGATTTATTATTTTATTTCCTGCTTTAATTAATTTAGTTGTGTGTTTTATTTCCTTGCATTTTATTTCTACACTTTTATTTTCAACACTTTAATTTTAGTTTGTAATTTATTTATTTAATTTTTCGCACTTAGTTTATTTGGTTTGGCTGAAATAAAAATGCACAAACATCCCCCACCAAACTAAATAAGGTACAAAAATATTCATTCCCCCACATTGTAGGCATATACTATGCATGGCACTTGTAAGTTTATGAACTTAACATATTGATAATTTATGGTAAAAAAATGACTATTTTTGAAACATAATATTTGCTCACCATTTTGGAACCATTGCCAAAGAGTGTCAAACTATAGTGTTGTGATTTATAGGTCAAATAAAAAGCCAATTTATAATTACCTATAGATCTTCTACCTGAGAAGTGTGAGTCCACCAAGGGCCTTTTCACAAGGTCAAAAAAATTGTCGAAACAGTCACAACCAGATCCCATAGGCAAAATTTTAAATTTTCTAGCTTCTTAGGTAAATACGGGAATGAACCTGATGTACCATATTAAGTGTATAAGTACGAATAAATTGTGTTGTTGAAAAAATTTAGAAAATCAGGCAATGAAGGATTTCCATCATGTTTTGAATGGTTTCAAAAAATCAATAGCACAACCTAGGTCTGATTGAAAATTTTTAGGGATGTGTTTTTATATAGAAACCATTGGGAAATTGTGCCTCTAGAAGCTTGGTTTTAACAATTAATTTTTTTTAATAGACTTGATGCTTTGCAATATATTGGCAAAATTATTTAATGATGCAAGAAAAATGATAGATCATAATTTAAAGAGAATATCTTGTTATGGAGTATGCTCTTCACTAGCGCTTAAGGTGACCTAGTGAATCAGAAACTAGCATGTGTTTTTAACAGACTGCTATGCCATTTTTTCTTCAGGTTGCTAGCCCACAGATAGTCATTTGCCAGCCTACATATAGTTATTTTCTAGCCTGCACATTTTTCCATTATCTTGAAATAGTTTGGTTGTAAGGCCATGA
Source organism: Wollemia nobilis (assembly GCA_028583015.1). Lineage (NCBI taxonomy): Eukaryota > Viridiplantae > Streptophyta > Pinopsida > Araucariales > Araucariaceae > Wollemia > Wollemia nobilis. The sequence goes on from JAQPPZ010017072.1 coordinate 2,780,165, forward strand.
AGGAAAATAATCTTCTCATGCTATAGCGTATCAAACTAGTTGATTAATAAGGAGATGATTTTTTTAGAAGAATAGATCAGATGTAGGCATGGGGGGACCCCACCTTCATCATTGCCACCAACAAAACAAGGAACACTACTTACAATGTTCATGAAAAAGAAAAAATAAATCTTTGACTGAAAATGCTCCAAGATTAAGAGCAATTCAAAAATAGAGTTTTATTTTTGCTACTTGTCATAAGAGAGTATCCTCTTTCTCGAGGACCAGCTTGGTCCAAAATGGAAATGAGAAATCTCCAACCGGTAGCTAAATAAAATAGGGGAGGATCCTAGAAGTAATTGGATGTAAAATATCTACAAGAAGGCCACATGGTGCATGAGCATGATAAATAACATGAATGGAGCTCATAGTGGCCAGAAAAAAAATAGCGCATAAATTTCAACGATGCGTCTTATGAAAGCGTCACACGTGAACATCCAACACATGTTGTGGATGAGGATGGAAAGTTTTGCTTTTATCCTCACTCTAGGAAATAAATCAGAGGATTGTAGTGCTACTCTAATTTTACCTACAAAGGAAATAATTTAGAGTGGGAGATCAATTTGATTTAGATGCACGTGTCTTTAGGCTACTCAATTGAAAAAAATGACGCGTTCAAGAGCACACAATGATAAAATAATAATACACTCAGATTGATCCCTGCAAGGCATTCAGAGAGTTCCACGCTCTTGAGATATGTCAAAGTAGGATTAAAATATTTTTTATGTGTTGTTCATGGAGAGCTTGGTGTTTCAAATATTCGAAGTTGTTGGCTATCACAAATCCTCTAATAGTGGTACATGGAATGTAATTTCCACACACCAGGCTATGTAGTTGCCTGGCTCAATTACAACCTACACAACCTCCACTTTTTAATGCACAATGCCAATATTATGGTTTTTTATGATAGCATTTCATTCTATTAAAATATGTGGGAAAATAAAATACAGAGAAGAGACAGAGTCTCACTATGGTGTAAGAGAACACCAACTTTGCAAAGAGATGGTGAGAATTTGAAATCATGGAGAAATCTACTGTCACAGTGCATAAAGTTTGTTATTTCTCACAAACATTTTGGTGGAGAAGACATTCCAGTACACGGATCATTGACAATCCTCCAATTTGGCCACCTAATCTCAAAATCACCCACTCACATTGTTGCAGTTGACATTTTGTTCTCTGATGCAGATGATGAAAATAAGAGAACCAAGATCTATTTTGGTCATGTTAAATTTAAGTAGAAATGGAATTGTGTGTCAGCATGTTAAATTTCATTTCTACATGGACATCATAAAAATCTAGGCCCTTTTGAAATGAACCTTTTAAAATTTGTCAAATAAAGGGTGTCCCTAAAAACTTGAACCTCAAATTTTCTTCAAATAAAATAAAAAAATCTCCAATCACAACTAAATATCAATTTATCATTTTTATAGTGATATTGGATATCCAAGTAATCATGTAGACCATTTTGTTTTCTTAGTTTTACCCATTTTTGATGCCTAATTAATTTCATTTGAAACTTAAAAAAATTGGACATCCCTTTAGTAAATTTACCCTTTTTGACTCATCAAATTTGTACATAAATAAACCAAGGCTCATAACATGCTAATTTGGTCATATTTTGGATGCGTAGATATGAATTTATCGATCATGATTGTGTTGGAAATATGAGCAATATTTATTGTCATTGATGTTAAGAGTCAATTTTAGTGAGCAATGCAAGAAGAAGGATGTCAAGGATAAGTTTCAGTAATCAGTGCAAGTGAAAGATTGCTTCTAGACCTAAGGGAAATAATATTATAATATCACCCATTATAATATTCAAGGTGATCAGATAAGGTGTATAGGAGAAATAAAAAGGCCCAAGAAAAATAAAATTATAATATTTTATTATAATATTAAATGTCTAATGGTAAGACCTAAAGAAATTAAATTAATTATAAATCAATTTTAATAATTTCATTATAAATTAATTTATAATTTAATTTGATTAACTTTATAGTTATTAAATTAATTATACATTAATTATAATAATTTATTATTAATTAAATTATAATTTAATTTAATAACCCTAAGGAGCAATTTGAGAGGTATTAAAATTTTAATTATAAATGGGTTTTTGCTCCTAAGGTTGTATGGTGTATTTTTGAGCTTAGGGAGATATAAGGTTGATAAGGTTAAATAAATAATTTTTTTTAATTATTTGGTAAATTTTAAAGTGGAATTATAAGGTGTAATAAAAAATTTATTTCTCTGTATTGATTGGTGAATTCTAATTTCAAGAAGGAGTTATAAGGTGTATTTGAGTTTAATTATTTTTGTAATTAAGAAATATTTTGAGGGAGTGCTAGAGTGATATTTGTCATCTAATATTTGAAATTGGAAAAGAGTTGATTGTGATTGAGACAAGTGTTTGAGGTCAAAACTTCATCAATTAAAAGGTATGGGCACATCTTCCTTGTGAGTGATTGTTAATTTTGTGAATGCTAAGTTGGAGTGAAAAGGACTGTTTGGTAAGCATTGTTGAGTTTTATTGGTAAAGAATTTTCTGAGTGAAATTTGAAGACAAAAACCTTGTTTGATAAGCATTGTTAGAAACATTGAATGAACCCTCATGTGTATGATTTGTTTTTGTGAAAGAACATGAGTATAATTATTATGTGAATATGAGAAATATCTATAATTAGGGTTTACAAAAGATCATGAGTATTATTGTTATGTGAGATTGTTTGATAAGCATTGTTGGAAATAACTGAGTAGGTGTTCACATGCTTGGACTAGGATTTATAAGCAAGTTGTGTTTCATTGAGTGATTGGTTGAGTGAAGTTTATTGAGCCTAGTTGATTGGAAGAATTGGAGTGATAGTTCAAGTTCTGTGAAACAAATTTTTCTATATTCTGAATTGATTTGAAAAAAAAATGAAAGTGTTTGAGTGTTTGTGAGGAAGAAACATATTGAGTCTCTAACCATTCTCTATATGTTTATGTGGTAAAATAAATAGATAGAAAGTGTTTGAGTGTTTGTGAGGAAGAAACATATTGAGTCTCTAACCATTCTCTATATGTTTCTGTGGTAAAACAAAATAGATTGAAAGTGATTAAGCATTATTGTGAGTGTGAAACATATTGAGTCTCTAACCATTCCCTATATGTTTCTGTGAGATTAAAACAAGAGTCTATGTGAAACATTTTTGTGTGATTAAAGAGGTTTTTTGTGATAAATAGACTTGAGTTGAATAAAATTTTGTGAAAGGTTGTGAGCTTATTTGATTAAGTTCTAAGGTGGACTTAAGGACATAATTAAGGAAGCTTTTGTGAAAGATTAAAGATAGATTTGTGTGAGATTTTGTGGAAGCTTACAATCAGATTCAAGGTAAGTCTTGATGAAGACTTGTTGAGAAGATTGAGCAAGTTCTAGTGAGGTCTTAATGAGAAGATTTGAGGTAAGTCTTCGAGAAGACTTGTTGAGAATATTGAGCAAATTCTAGTGAGGTATTGTTGAGAAGATTTGAGGTAAGTCTTGATGAAGACTTTTTGAGCAGATTGAGCAAGTTCTAGTGAGGACTTGTTGAGCAAATTTGAGGTAAGTTTTGGTGAAGACTTTTTGAGTAGATTGAGCAAGTTGTAGTGAGGACTTGTTGAGTAGATTTGAGGTAAGTCTTGGTGAAGAAGTTTTGAGTAGATTGAGCAAGTTCTAGTGAAGACTTATTGAGCAGATTTGAGGTAAGTCTTGGTGAAGACTTATTGAGTGGATTGAGCAAGTTCTAGTGAGGACTTGTTGAGCAGATTTGAGGTAAGTCTTGGTGAAGACTTTTTGAGCAAATTTGATCGATTTATTTTTTTAAACATTGTGTTAAGGTTTGAGCCAAATCTAGTAGAGTTGATTTATGATTAAGTCAAGCTTTGTTTTAATGCTTGAGGACATATTTGAGGATAGATTTTGGTGTAGATTTGAGGATAGGTTTGTGTCAAACCAAAGATAGAGTTTGATCATATTTGTGCTAGACCAAATGACTGTGTTTAGTGCATATCAAAGATAGAGATTGAGCATATTTGTGCTATACCGAAGAACTGTATTTAGTGTAGATCAGATATAGAGAATGAACATATTTGTGCTAGATCGAAGGACTATATTTAGTGCAGATTTGAGATAGAGCTGAGAGCAAACTTTAGAGGTGATAGAGTATAGAGGAAAATAGTCTCTACTGGATAGAGGTCCATTAACTAGGGTGGTGATTCATAAAGGTAGGTCTTCTAAGTGAGGTCAAAAGTCTTCAGTAGATAGAGATCCATAAGCCAGTGTAGTGGAGGTAGTAGTTCTTCTAGAAGAACACCAACTAGAGCAAAGGAGAAGGAGTTCTCCTATGGATAGAGATCCACAAACTTTATTAGGGGATTGGTTTCTCCATTGGATAAAGGTACATAAACAAGGATTTCCAAGAGATTTATTGAGAAAATATTAGTGAAAACATTTCTCCATGGAGTAACCCACATTGGGTGAACCGTGTTAAATTGGTGTCTTTATTGTGTGTGGTGATTTGTGCATTGCTTTGATTACTACTGTTGATATTGCCATTGATATATTGCATAATATTTATTGGGAAAGAAAATTAAAAAGTGACCTTATACTATTCACCCCCATCTCAGTATAAAATTGCATTCTTCAATTGGTATCAGAGTGGGTTCGTTCGAAAGAGTTTAACAGCTTGAAGAAAAAGCTTATAAGAACACATATGGATTCTTAGAATGGATCATCATGAAATGTGGCACCATTGTTTGATGGAAACAATTATGTACTTTGGAGAACAAGGATGAAGTTTTATTTAATGGCACATGGAAATGAAATATGGGAAGCAATTAAGAATGGATACACACCACCAACAACTCCGTATATAGACAAATATGGTAAGCTTCTATATCATTACAATTCAAAAGCAATGAATGCAATTCAAAAGGGCTTTCATGAAATAGAGTTTATAAAGGTTATGCATTGCACATTAGTAAATGAAATTTGGGATATGTTGCAAGGCATATATGAAGGAGATAAAAAGTTCAAAATGGAAAAATTGCAAAATCTCAAGAGAGCGTTTGAAGACCTAAAAATGAAGGATGAGGAAAATATTACGATATATCTACTTCATGTGGATGAGATTGTTAACTCCATACACAGAATTGGGATTAAATTTAAAGAACTTGATGTGTGTGATAAGATTCTACGGTCACTTCCAAAAAGGTTTAGTGAAAATATTTCAGCTATAGAAGAGGTAAAATATATTGAAATTTTGACAAGGGATGAATTACATGGCATTCTCATAAATTTTGATATGAGAATAAAATAGGAATCTATTTCCCAGAAGGAAGCAACATTCAAAGCCACTAAGAATACTAAGGGTAAGAAGTCATATTCAAACAATGAGTTATCCAATGATGAAGAATCAAATTATGGTAGAAGGAAAAAGAACTCGATATATTATAAAGGTACAAAAGTAGTTAAATATTTTTGTTGTGGAAAGTATGGTCATTATGCATCTGACTGTCCACAGGCTGGAAATAGCAATGATGAAGAAAACATGATCATAAGAACAGGGAATCAGAAAAACATAGGTACCAAAATAAAAATAGGGATGGACAAGGCACGCAAGGAAATAAGTTTTTTCAAAGACATAAGAAGGGTTTCTATGCAGAAAATGTAGGTAAGAACTCAAGTGATAGTGATAAAAATTTTCTCAGATAATGAAGAAGATGAAGTTCTATTTTTAGAAAAAGAAAAAGAAATGGTTAGGAAAATATCACCAATAATTCTTAAGGGTTTTAGGTGTGGTAACTTTGGACATATTTAATATAGTTGTACAAAGAATAGATTTAGTTTCAGTGATGATGAATATGAAGATACACTTGAAGGACCATAAGAGAATTTACTCTTGGTATTAAAGGAACAAGGAGGCGATCCTATAGAAGATAAGTTAGAAAGGAATAAATATGATCCCAAAGGTAAACAAATAGAGGAAGAATCAAATAAAGGAGAATTTGACCTTGAGGATGAGCTTATTCATGCCCTTGATGCATCAAGCGTGGTAAGAAAGCAAAACTTAAAATTCAAGCTTAAAATTCAAGAATGTGATGAAGAGAAAGGAAAGCTTATAGAGGATATAACCAAATCAATAGCTAAGACAAGGAGATTCAAAGAGAAGTTAGATTCTAAGGTTTTAGAATGTGAAAATTTAGATCATGAGGTAGACTCACTAAGGAAGGAAGTAAAATAATCTAAGGATAAGTTACACAAGTTTGGGAGAAGGTCAAAGAAATTGGATAATATTATCAAGACACAAAAACCTACATCAAGCAAAAAATATCTTGGTTTTGAATAGGTACAAAAGAAACAGGTGGAGGAGTCAATATCTAGCTCCAAAGAAAAAGAAGATTCAGAAGAAGAGAGTGTAAGAGAAAGTGAGATTTTTGAGGATGAGTTGGAAAATAGAAATTTCAACAAGGAAAGGAACAATGCACAAATGAGGAATAGATGGAACAAGAAATAGTAAAGGGTAAAATAAACCAAGAGACCAATGAGGTCAAAGTAAGGCAAATTCAATGGGTGATGCTTTTTGTGTCACAAGTTTGGGCACAAGGCTACATAGTGTAATACACATGGAAGATAGGAATATGGGAATTTTACAAACAAATATCTTTTTTATAGGTATTGCTACTCTTGTAATTAGTTTGGTCACATGGTAGTAAATTATAGGGTTCATGACAAGAATGGATATGGCTTCACCAGGAGAAACCCCAAGACATTTGCATATTTAAGGAATAATAACATTAAGTGCTATAAGTGAAATAATGATGGACATACAAAAAAATAGTGTAGAGCAAAAATTCCAGAGACAAGAAGGAACATGAATAGTCAGAGGAATCAGAAGGATCTATTAAGGAAGAAAGTGGACAAAGGTAAATATTAGTGCTTGCTAGGATTAGAAATACTCCCACCCCAGAATTAACCACCTCAAATGGATGTGGGAGAGGGGCTAAGCTAATATTTTCATTCTTAGCCCCAAGCCCCAAAGGTGACCCTTTGCCATTGATGACAAAGGGGGAGATATTTGAGTAAGGGGGAGAGATTTGAGTTAGGAGGAGAGAATTCAGTCAGGGGGAGTAGTTTCTCAGGGGGAGCAAAGTAGAAAAAGGTAAAAGAAATGGTAAAAGTTAAATGGATTGCCATAAATGACAAAGGGAGAGAATGTTGGAAATATGAGCAAGATTTATTGTCATTGATGTCAAGATTCAGTTTCAGTGAGCAATGCAAGAAGAAGGATGTCAAGGGTCAGTTTCAGTAATCAGTGCAAGTGAAATATTACTTCTAGACCTAAGAGAAATAATATTATAATATCTCCCATTATAATATTCAAGGTGATTAGATAAGGTCTACAGGAGAAATAATAAGGCCCAAGAAAAATAATTTTATAATATTTTATTATAATATTAAAGGTATAATGGCAAGACCTAAAGAAATTAAATTAATTATAAATGAATTTTAATAATTTCATTATAAATTTATTTATAATTTAATTTGATTAAATTTATAGTTATTAAATTAATTATAATAATTTTATTATTAATTAAATTATAATTTAATTTAATAACCCTAAGGTTAGGGTTATAAGGGAAAAATAAGTGTCGACATCATACATTACCTCCTCCATCAACATTAACAAATTTCAAGGCATGGGTATAAATACCCAAAGCCTAAGTGGCTTAAAAACCATCCACAATTTTAATTAATCTCCCAAGCAAATTGTGTGGGCATTATTCGACGGGGAAGAGAAGGAAGAAGTTCCTCATTTGAATTCTTTGGTAGGTAACGAAGGGTGAAAAGGCACAAGGTACGAAGGCCTTGTCACCACCTAGCTAGGTGGTCTAATGAAAATTTAGAGCACCTTGAGAATGCGAGGTACCACATTCGATTCACAGCAAGGAAGGATGTGAGGGGTTTTTGTACGCCAAAGATGCCAAAGATTTTTTGGCCTTGGTGCCAAGGTAGAAGACAAAGCACCATGGGTGCTTTTGCCTTCCACATGAGCACATAGGTCACATGACTTGGCATCCACAACTAAAGTGCTAGAGGCACTGTGATGTGGGATCAAATCCCACTGGGAGCATTTTGAGAGGTATTAAAATTTTAATTATAAATTGATATTTTCTCCTAAGGTTGTATGGTGTATTTTTGAGCTTAGGGAGATATAAGGTTGATAAGGTTAAATAAATAATTTTTTTTAATTGTTTGGTGAATTTTAAAGTGAAGTTATAAGGTGTAATAAGAAATTTATTTTTATGTATTGATTGGTGAATGCTAATTTCAAGGAGCAATAAGGTGTATTTGAGTTTAATTGAAAATATTTTGAGGGAGTGTTAGAGTGATATTTTTTCATCTAACCTTTGAAATTGGTAAAGAGTTGATTGTGATTGAGACATGTGTTTGAGGTTAAAACTTATTCAATTAAAATGTATGGGCACATCTTCCTTGTGAGTGATTTTTAATGTTGTGAATGCTAAGTTGGAGTGAAAATGACTGTTTGGTAAGTATTGTTGAGTTTGATTGGTAAAGGTTTTTTTCAGTGAAAGTTGATGATAAAAAACTTGTTTGATAAGAATTGTTGGAAACATTGAAGGAACCTTCATGTGCATGATTAGGGTTTGTGAAATAACATGAGTATCATCATTATGTGAAGATGAGAACTATCTAGAACTAGATTTTGTGAAAGATCATGAGTATCATTATTATGTGATATTTTTTTATAAGCATTGTTGGAAATAACTAATTAAGTATTCACATGCTTGGACCAGGGTTTGTAAGCAAGTTGTGTTTCATTGAGTGATTGGTTGAGTGAAGTTGATTGATCCTAGTTGATTGGAGGAATTGAAGTGATAGTTCAAGTTCTATGAAACAAAATTTTCTATATTTTGAATTGATTTGAGAAAGAGATTGAAAGTGTTTGAGTGTTTATGATGAAGAAACATATCGAGTATTTAACCATTCTCTATATGTTTATGTGGTAAAACAAAATATATAGAAAGTGTTTGAGCGTTTGTGAGTGAGAAACATATTGAGTCTCTAACCATTCTATATATGTTTTTGTGGCAAAACAAAATATATTGAAAGTGATTAAGCATTGTTGTGAGTTTGAAACATATTGAGTCTCTAACCATTCTCTATATTTTTCTATGAGATTAAAACAAGAGTCTATATGAAAATTGTTTGTGTGATTAAAAAGGTTTTCTATGATAAATAGACTTGAGTTGAATATGCTTTTGTGACATCCTATGAGCTGATTTTAGTAAGTACTAAGGTGGACTTAAGAATAGAATTAAGGAAGCTTTTGTGAAATCTTAAAGACATATTTATGTCAGCTTTTGTGGAATATTACAATCAGATTTAAGGTAAGACTTGGTGAAGACTTGTTGAGCAGATTGAGCAAGTTCTAGTGAGGAATTGTTGAGAATATTTGAGGTAAGTGTTGGTGAAGACTTGTTGAGTAGATTGAGCAAGTTCTAGTGAGAACTTGTTGAGAATATTTGAGGTAAGTTTTGGTGAAGACTTGTTGAGCAGATTGAGCAAGTTCTAGTGAGAACTTGTTGAGAATATTTGAGGTAAGTCTTGGTGAAGACTTGAGAATATTGAGCAAGTTATAGTGAGGACTTGTTGAGCATATTTGAGGCAAGTCTTGGTGAAGACCTGTTGAGCAGATTAACCAAGTTCTAGTGAAGACTTGTTAAGCAGATTGAGCAAGTTCTAGTGAGGACTTATTGAGTATATTTGAGGTAAGTCTTGGTGAAGACTTGTTGAGTGAATTGAGCATGTTATAGTGAGAACGTTTTGAGTATATTTGAGGTAAGTCTTGATGAAAACTTGTTGAGAAGATTTGATTGATTGATTTGTTCAAACCTTGTGTTAATGTTTGAGGCAGATCTAGCAGAGTTGATTTGTGATTAAGTCAAGCTTTGTGTTAAGGATTGAGGATATATTTGAGAACAAATTTTGGTGCATATTTGATGAAAAGTTTGTGCCATACCAAAAACAAATTTTGATCAAATTTGTGCTAGATTGAAGGACTATGTTTAGTACATATCAGAGATAGAGATTGAGAAAATTTAAGCTAGATCGAAGGATTGTGTTTAGCGCAGATCAGAGATAAATATTGAGCATATATGTGCTAGGCCTAAGGACTATGTTTAGTACAAATAAAATATATTTATTGATCAAATTTGTGCTAGATCGAAGGACTATTTTTAGTGCAGATCAAAGATAAATATTGAGAAAATATGTGCTAGACTGAAGGACAGTGTTTAGTGCAGATTTGAGATAGAGTTGAGAGCAATATTTGGAGGTGATAGAGTATAGAGGATAATAGTATCTAGTGGACAAAGGTCCATTAGCTAGGGTAGTGAAGAAAGGCCTTCTGAGTGAGGGCAGGAGTCTTTAGTAGATAGAGATCCATAAGCCAGTTCAGTGGAGGCAGTAGTTCTTCTAGAAGATTACCAAATAGAGTAGAGGAGTTCTCCTATGGATAGATATCCATGATATTTATTAGGGTATTGGTGTCTCCTTTGTACAGATATCCATAAACAATGTAATAGGGAAAGGATTCCCAAGATATTTATTGAGGAAATATTAGTGAAATATATATTTTTTGGAGTAGTCCACATTGGGTGAACCACGTTAATGCATTTATTTGATTACTACTATTGATATTATCATTGATATGTTGCATAATATTGATTGGGAAATAAAAGTAAAAAGTTACTTTATACTGTTCACCCCCTCTTAGTATAAGCTTGTGTTCTCCAGATTGGCATAATTAATCAATGATGTATACATGTTGTACATATTGTTCTTGTATTTATGTGTTGCATTTTTACCCATTTTTCATGTCTCATTATCATTTGTCTAAATGTAGTGTTTTATAATATGGCATGTTGTATTGTCAACCATATTGCACACAAACATCTTTTGTATTTCAAAATATGTCAACAAGTATACATTACTTCTCACCAATGTCACAATGCCTTGTTCAATAATATTCATAGCTTGCTTGGAAATATAATTCTATTCTATTACTCAACCATTCCTAGTTTATCTAATCAATATTTGTCAAACATTGTTGTAATATAAGGAGATTTTAGGCTTCCCTGATTGACTTTAGTTATTTCTTGGACCAATCATATATCACACTTTAATTAAATTTTGAGTTTAGGGAACCCAATGCCATGAGTAATATTTCCATAAAGTGATAGTTTTCTCACTCATCCTCTAATTCACATAATCCAAACCTAAGGATCCATTTGCAAGTTGTAAAAAAAAGAGAAAAAGTGATCCAAAGAATAAGGACGATATCCAAACACATTTCTCCTTGGTCCACTCAGGTATTACAAGTGCCTCCACTAGGGCTATAGATGTTTGGTTGGAAGTGAAGCTACGTTGAAGGATTATGGAGCTAACCTCCATTATGGTTGTAGATGCCTAACTAGCAGTGGAGTATTCCTTCTAAGTGGTGACATGTCTATCAAATTAGCCATATTTTGTACAAACCTATGAATTCTCATGGATGAGCTAGATTATATTGGCTTGAGTTCATATTGGTTAATCTAACCTTACTCAATATGTAAAATGAACCTCCTTGCACACACTTTTGTCCACTATAGACTGGATATTATTTGGGACGATCTAGATTTCTATGGGCTATTGACTAACCATTATATGAGTTTTATTGTTGAAACTAGCATGTCTTTCTTTCTTAAGATTCTTCTAGCATCCAAAATACCTAGGATATATGGATGAACCACATGTTGGCTAGCCTTCATTCATTGTAAATATATCCTTAGTTTTACTTCATGTCATTAATCATTAACCATTATCCATTATTTATTCAGTTAGCAAATTGCCCATTATATTTTGTCTTAATGTTTATATCCTCACATCATTTTTCCAATGTTAATTCATCTTGTTTCTTATGTTCATTTTTATTTGTTATTAGATTCATGGTTAATTGATTGTCCCTACTAATCTACTAGTTGTCCTTATTATCTTGTGTTCATTGCTTGTTATCTTGTCTTATGTTGTGTTAATGTGTTTATTGTGATTGTTAAATTATCATTGATTAATTAAGCCATTTTTTATTGTAAAATTCATACACAAGCACCCAAAAAGTAATTAAAATAACACATGTGATTCTAAACCATGTAGATCAATATAGGAAAAATCATACATTATATAAGCATATAACATCCCTATCATCTAATATTGTTGGATAATATTACATTATTTGGTACATGCTATTCTACCCCCATGGTACCTTCATGGTATATCTTATAAATATTAGATAAGGGTTGAGTCTTAGTTTAGAGTGTGAGTAATATTTTATGTAATGTTGTAATGTGCAGAAAATGCACAAGTTCTATGTAAGTGTGTATGTACAAGAAATGCACAAGTATCATGTGAGTATATGTGCAAGTGTAATGTGAGTCTATGTGCACAAGTGTCTTATATATAAGTGTGTACAACTGTCTTTAGATTAGAGTGTGCATAGTGAAGAGTCATGTCTAGGTATGCATACAAGATAGATTCATGTGTATGCAAGTGCCAAGAAGAGAAGCCAAGAGTCATGAGACTTGAAATATGGAAAGTAATAGTCAATTATCCAAATATTCATTCTACTATGGCTATATAATACTCCATAGAGAAGATATAATAGCATAATAGGATCATAGTATATCATATATTCATCAACAAGTGTTATATTTGTAATAGAAAGTGAAGTAATAAATATGACATACATTTTGAGCAAGTAATATTGTAAGTTGTGCTAAATGCTTTGTACATGTATGGTTTAGGCTATTTACATTCACATTGCTATTTATTAATGAATGTTATTTGATATATTATAAGCCTTGATATACATATTAGTTTGCTCATATTATTCTACTTACATCATTATCTTGATATTATTATCTTGTGGCTATATTATATTTGATCTTGTGGAATTTATCCTATGAGGTTTATATTAATATTAAGGCTTAAAAAACTATCAATGGTATCAAAGCTAGTGCAAGTAGTTTCTTTCATAAGTTGAATTTATTTATCTACAAAAATTAATTTTGTTTAGTTTGATAAAATTGATTTAGAGTTTGTCTATTTTAAAGGGAGTTATACCTAGATTCTATTGTAAGGTCATAGTAATTAGAAAGGCTAGAGTATTTCCAATGTTGGAGCAACAACTAGTGATGACCATGACTCAACTATAGAGTATTTCCATAGTTGGAGAATGACTAGTGAAGACAAGGACTCGTCTTCCTATAATAGATAGAGAACAATTTCATCTTCCAAGTGCAATAGAAATCTAAATAGAAGAATAATATATCAAGAAAATATATGCACCCTATAGTAAGCTTTTATAAAGAAAATATTAATTAAAGTTACAAGATAAAAAGATTCAAGTTTTGAAGATAAACCTTGAAATAGATGAAAAATATTTAAGTCTTTAAGAAATATCTTGAAATAGATAAAAGGATTTAGGTCTTGATGATAGACCTTGACATAGATGGAAATATTCAGGTCTTGAAGCTAGACCTTGATAGTAGGCTTGACATTCATAACCATACAAATATTCTATGAAGAATATTCTAACGTGCAAAAAGCAATAAGGTTTAAAAATGATAAAGATATTGGATAAAAGGATATAACCAAAAGAGTGCAACCAATATAGAAGTTGAAGAGGTTAAGAACCAAAACAACAAGTATAAGGAGAGACCAACATTCAAAGGTTTTATATAGAAGAAAAACTAAGAAACCAACACAAAAATAAGACTATAGCATTGAATCTAAGTGGCCAACTTTGGAATAGAAAGGGGATCGAGGTCAAATATGTGAAATAAGTAGCCATTTATAAATAATTTAAAGGTAAAACAATAAAGTAAATAGAAAAGGTTTAACTCTAAGTAATGTAAGGAAGAAAAGATCCATATGGCTCAAGGAAATAAGGCCAAAGCCATTTGACTCAAATTGAAACCAAGAGGAACAAAGTTATCTATAGTAGATGTGGAGTAGAAAGAGTTGAAGATACGAAGCACAAATTAAAGAGAACAATGCCATATGTAGCATCCTACTATCATTATGCAACAATGCCAAATAAACATTGTACGATGCATGTAAGCAATATTGATTAATAATATTTGGATAGTTCTCAAAAATCAATCAGTGCCTAGACATCAAGATAGCACCTAGACTTTAGAAAATGCCCAAATTTTATTTAGCACTTAAACACAAAATAGCAGATAGCACCCAAAAATTTGAAGAGCTTGGACAAAGATAGTAGACAATAGAACCTTCATATTTGATAGCACCCTGATTACAAGCACCTAATAAGCATCCAACATATTGATGATGCTTTGGATAAAGAAAGAAAAACAATAGTACTATGATTTAACATTTGATAAAAGCATTCCTTAGTGTTAGGTGACATGTAGCAGTGAAGCAATGTGAGACAACATCATTCTAGATTGAAACATGATAGGAAAAGTGAAGTGTTTGGTATGCAAGAGAAGACAATGCATCAAATGAGTGTGTAATGATAGAAATGTTCATTGATTGGTAAAGTGTTGGTATCAAAATGGAATCAAGTGCCAATCATATTATAATGATATTAAGCACAAAACTTTGAAAAATAAAAAGGCAAGAACAAGAACATCAACCTAACTTGTATTGTCTCCTCCACATGCTTGAAGCTGAAATGTTTCATCTCAATTCAATTGAGAGACATGTGACAATTTATCCAAGATCATGAAGACCCTCTACACACACTTGAATAGGCATTCACATCAGAGTTTACAAGAAAAAATGAATGTGAGCATCCAAAATATTAATTGAGGCAATTTTTAAGGTTTTTAGGGTTTTATAAAGCTTTATTAACATTAGGAGTTATAAGGTGATGGTTAGATAAATAATTAACTTTATTGGAGAGATAAGAAATGCTTATTTATTTTTTTAAACTTTAGGAGTGATAAGGTAGAGATTTATTTATTAAAGTGACCTTATTAAGGCTGAATTAGGAGTTATAAGATAAGTAGAAATAATAAGAGTTGTTTTCTTATAAAGTTGGAGTTACAAGTTTTTTTTATTTTCTAGATAAATTTCTAGATTTAAAATTTATTTAATTTAACAATTTTTTGAAATATAAGATTATTGAATATTTTCAAAAATATTTAATTTGGGAGTCAAAAGGAGTTCTACTTCAAACTTAGGAAAACTAAATTTACAAAACTCTTAATTCTTAGTTTCTAAAAATTAGGGATATATAAGGATTAATACTTCATAGGATTTAATGTAGAAACTTTAAAACTCTTGAAACCTAGGAGTTATAATGTAGCCTACTTCAAGGGAATCAAAGTCTACAAAATTAATAGATTCAGATTTTGTGTGCTTGAAGACAATTTATATGGTGATAGGGAGTATGTCTAGAGGTGGCATGGGGGGCCAATTGGGACTTTGGGGAGGTGAGTTTTCACATATACCACAGTGTCATCAGGAGGGAATCGGTTGATGCTGAATCTATGGTAGATAAAAATTTCTATGCTACAATATTAGATGTGTTAGATGGTGATTTGAAGTCATCTAGTTTTGGTTATGCTCATAATCAGCCATAAGAATTTTCAAGAGGAGGTGGCTAATTGTGCTAGTGTTGTGATGGTGATTGTGTCTATTGTTGTGGTCATGGCTATGGATTATTTTATTTTGTGAGGGGGATTCCCTCTTTATTACTAATTTATTGTCTAACACTCTTGATCCTCCTTGGAACCTTCTCCATATAATAAATGAGGTACGAAGGCTTATTCTTTTACTAAATAGAGTCTGTGTGCTACAAACTTACCAATATGGAAACAAAGTGGCCGATACCCTTACTAACTTGGGGGTTGAATAGGAGTATTATAAATCTTAGTTTAATGATTTCCCAACAAATATCATATTTTGTGTCATTGAGGGTAATTTATATGGTGATAGAGAGGATGTTTAGAGGTGGTATGGGAGGCCTATTGGTACTTCAAGGATGTGAGTTTTCATAGATACCACCATGTCATCAAAAGGAATTTAGTTTATGCTAGCTCTATGATAGATGCTAATTACTATGTTGTTATATGTGTCAAATGGTGATTTGAAGTCATCTAGTTTTTTTATGCTCATAATAAACCATAAGAATTTTTAATATGACATGGCTAATTGTGTTGGTGTTGTGATGGTGGTTGTGTCTATTGTTGTTGCCATGGCTATGGATGATTTTGTGCCTATGACTATGCCTATAGTTGAAGTTGTTTTTGTGGCTATGTCAGTGACTATGGAAACTACTACTACTATTGAAGAGTAACTACTAATAGTTGATATTGTTGTTGTAAACTAGAATTGATAGATAGGTGTCTGGTTTAGTTTTTAGCTATTGATTTCTATAGAGGGTTATCTTTTTGGCTAAGTGAAATGTGGAAGAAAAGGTTGGTTGGTTTGTATTATATTTTTTGTAAGGTCTTAAATTATTCTCCATTTGGTTGTTTCATATTTATAAAAGGGAGGAGACCCTTTCAAAAACCCCTTACTAATACCAAAAAAAATATGGATTCCATGATACAAAAAGAAAAGTAGATGTCATAAAATTTTGGATCAAAATTTTGATTGAAAAATATAAAGGAAAGATATATATAGTTTCAAAATTAATCTATAGTCAATCCATAAAATAAAAATTTAAACTTTTGAATACTATTTACATGTAAGAATTGTTGAGGCAATTGACGATGTAAAATATTGTATTATGATACCTTTAGATATTGGTAGCATAATGTATATGGAATTGCCTACACTTAAGTTTAATAAAGAATAAAATATGAAACAAAAAGAGCTGACTAAATTTCTCAAGAAGAAAATAAAAGCAGATGAATCACTTTTGGAAAAGATATTTCATTCTTCATGCAATATTGATAAATCAAGTTCATCTAACTCAGGAATATATGATGCTTTAAATAAATATTAAGAAGTTTCTATACAAGAAAAGAAAAAATCATATGATTCTAAAGACAAAGGAAAAATAAATATTCCTATGCAATAATTTTTTGACTATACAAGAGTTTATGAGACTTGTAATCTTGAACCTTAAAATATTGAAGAATATAAAGTTGAATCCAAAGAAAAATAAATCAAGAAGAACTTTATGGAAATCAATACAAATATCACTTGCATTGTAAGGTCACTTGAAGAAAGAAAACAATGATTTAAGACTAAAGTCTTCAATAACCAAATAATGTAATACATAGGGGTGTTGGAGTATATTACATTATTTGGTACATGCTAATGTACCCCTATGGTACCTTCATGGTACATATTGTAAATATTATATTAGGTTTGAGTCTTAGTTTAGAGTGTGAGTAATATTTTATGTAATTTTGTAATGTGCAGGAAATGCACAAGTATTATGTAAGTGTGTATGTGCAAGAAATGCACAAGTGTCATGTATGTATGTAAGTGTAATATGAGTCTATGTGCACAAGTGTCATTATATTAGAGTATGCATAGTGAAGAGTCATGTCTAGGTGTGCATATAAGATAGACTCATGAGTATGCAACTATCAAGAATAGAAGCCAAGAGTCATGAGGCTTGGCATATGGAAAAGAATAGTCAAGTATCCAAAGAGTCATTATACTATGGCTATATAGTAATACATAGAGAAGCTATAATATCATAATAGTATAATTGTATCATATAATATAATCATCATCAAGTGTTATATTTTCAAGAGAAAGTAGAGTAATAAAAATTGCATACATTTTGAGAAAATAATATAGTAAGTTGTGCTACATGCTTTGTACATGTATGATTCAGGATAATTACATTCATATTGTTGTTTATTAATGAATGTTATTTGATATATTGTAAGCCTTGATATACATATTAGTTTGCTCATATTATTCTACTTACATCATTATCTTGTGGCTATATTATATTTGATCCTATGGAATTTATCTTGTGAGTTTTATATTAACATTAAGGCTTAAAAATCCATAAAACCTGTCATGTATATATAATTACATACATCCATCAATTATAAAACAATAAAAAATAACCTAGATATATACATCACATCATCCTCAATAGAATCATATTATGTCAACCATCAGATAATCATTACGTGTGTATATCATGAAAAAAAATTATTATTCATCAAATATTCATATACATACATCTCGTATTCAATACATGTCAATGAAAAATTAGTAATATATCATCATAATAAATGGAGATACCTCAAAAATACCCCCGCGGCCACATCATACATCCATCTATATAGGCCACAACAAATACATCTTGCTCATATCATAAAATATGCTCTAAAAATTATGGCTAATCTATGACATAAAAAATAAAATCATTGTTGTTGATATCCTAGAGTATATCCATTCCCTTCTTGTTTTCCCTCTCTATCATTCTATCATATCCCTCCTTGCCTATCATCCCTTCTACTTTGTTGCCTCTCACTAAACTAAGAAGTGGTTGGTTGTTCTACCTATGATACTATCAAATCTTTAAAATAGGGCAGTAATGGTGTGCTCCTAAAACTATGTTAGGATTGAGAACCTATGAGTAATGAAATTAAAATGCACTTGATCATCATCATATCCTTATACAATCAAGCTCTCTCTCTCCTATGAATAGCTAAAACTATACTCAAACCAAGCCTATTATAGTTTCATGATCTCAACTTGCAAATACACCATGTCACCTCCATCTCCTTTGATCACTATTATTGGTGGTTGTATTCTCATATACTATAGCTACTATGATAAATGCTCCACTTGATGTCGTGACCCATCATGCTTTGATATCATGGTATCCCTCTCTATCCTCAAACCATCTCATTCTATTGTCACTATATCAAGCTACCCCCACATCCCTATCCTCTCTAGCACCCACATTGCCCCCTGCTTTGCCAATATGGTATCCACCTTCCATGCTTGCTCCATCCAAATATTAGCCTCCACTATCACTATGTCCAATCTAGATCAACTATATCATCAAAATTGGGTGCCCCTCCGCTACCAAACTTTTTTGTAGGTATCTCCACACTTGCTACCCCTGATAGGCCCTCTCCTTCATCTACTTGATAGTGTACTCACTACTTTAGTGGCTCCTCCTTCTCTTCTCCCCCACCATAAACCTCACCATAATCACTCTCCTCCCCATATAACCTCTCATTTCTTGAAGAATTTTTCTCCTTAAATGTCACCATTATTTTTTTTCCCCAATACTCCGTATTTTTCTTCTTTACGAGCTAATGCTACTTCCCATATTACTTATTTTATTCCTTAACTGACTTTTCCTCCTCCCAATCTACCTTAAGAGTCCAATCCTTCAAATCCTACTCCTTTTGTACATTCTATACTTTCAAAAATTATCCTCTAGTTGGTGTGCATGTTGTTTATTCTTCCCTTCCTCAACCTTATTTTCCTCATTTTTCTCCTCTCCTTCAACATTTTTCTCATCCTAAAACTTTTCCTAATTCTCATTCTTGAACAAATCACCAATGAACTTTGCTCATATTTGCCCCAAGCCTTAATAAAGCTTGAACAGATCACCAATCAACTCTACTCTTAATGTTGTATCAAGTCTTCACAAGACTTTCTCAAATTTTCCTTCAAGTCTTCACCAAGACTTTCTCAAATATACCTTCAAGTCTTCACTAAAACTTACTCAAATTTACCTTCATATCCTCTCAAGAACTTGCTCAATATTCTCTTAAGTTTTTACCAAGACTTGCTCAAATCTGCTTTCACAAAATCTTGCTCAACTCTATCCTTAAGATTTCACAAAAGATTTCTCAACTTTGTCCTTAAGCTTTCATAAAATATTACTTAACTCTATCCTTAATATTTCACAAAATATTTCTCAACTCTTTCCTTAAGCTTTCACAAAATATTGCTTAACTCTGTCCTTAAGCTTTCACAAAAGCTTTCTCAATTCTATCCTTAAGCTTTCACAAAAATTTACTCAACTCTATCCTTAAGATTTCACAAAAGATTACTTAACTATGTCCTTAAGGTTCCACAAAAGCTTGCTCAACTCTATCCTTAAGCTTTCACAAAAGCTTGCTCAATTGTATCCTTAAGTGTTCACAAAAGCTTACTCAACTCTGTTCTTAACCTTTCACAAAAACTTACTTAACTCCATCCTTAAGCTTTCACAAAATATTACTCAAATCTATCCTTAAGTCCCCTCAAGGACTTGCTCAAATTTGTTCAAATAATTTCAAATATTGCATACAAAATACCACTCAACTATCTTTCAGAAAAACTCTCTTCAAACAAATTCTACTTGCCAATATTCTTCTCAATTTCAATCACTTAAATAGTTCTCACAAAGATAATTTGTTTTGCAAACCTAGCAAAAATGATTCTCACTCTTTATCTCAAAACTTCCCAAAACTCATTCAGCAATACAGCCTAGATTTTTCTCAAAAATCCATCTCAAAGATATCCAAAACCATTCAACCATGAGGTACATAAAAATTACTCAACATTTTCAACAATGCTTATCAAACAAAACCTTTTCACTCCACCTTATATTTCACACACTCATTCCAATAACTTTTAAAAAAATATGATTTGCCCATACCTCTTATTTGATTGATGAAGAATTACCCATAAAACCTATCTTATAGCCAAATCCTTTTTCCAATTCAAGTTAAATTAGCAAAAATCTAACTCAAAATATTCACAATAATATTCACCTCAACAAATATTTCTTCATACAATGCCAAATCACTTATACACCTTATTACTCCTATCTTAAAAATAAATTTCATCAACAAGAGTTATAAACAAAAAATCTCACATACACCTTATAACTCCTTTTTAACAATAAAGCACTTTAAATAAATTCAAAATACTACTCCCTAATCCTTATGACTCCCAACTCTGAGCATACACAATAATATTTATTTAATCCTCATTAGTTTCAAATCATGACAACAAAAACTTTATCCAAACCTTATAACTCCCAACTATGGAAAATAATAAATATTTATTTAAACACCTTATAACTCCCAACTATGGCAAATAATAAAAATTAATTTACCACCTTATAACTCCCAACTATAGCAAATGCACATACCTTAATGCAAAAATAAAATGCCTCCATCATCTCTCGAACCTACGACCTCATAGCTTCATACGTCCTAACACAAGGGCCACTACCATGTGGGCTACACTACCCCACATGAACCAAGGAGCATGTGTTCCTTAATTTCCATTTTTACTAGCACAAAATTTGAATGGTCTATGCTCGAACAAAACCCTTTGTAAAGTTTGAACTCCACACCTTGCTGCTCCTAATGCACTACACCAACCAACTTGGCTGCCACCTCACTTAGGTGGGGACAGGTGCCTTCCATGGTTTGACCTTCTACCTCCTCTGAAAAACACGAACACCTACATCTTCCTCTCTATGTTGCATGCGAGAAATAAAATGTGCAAGGGCAAATATTGAATGCAAATTATTATCTTGGCTTAGGCTAACCTTAGCCTTATTTATACACATGCCCAATATAATTTTTGATGTCGGCTGCCTTTGTTTTAATTCGAATTTGAATATTTCAAATTATTATATTTAATTATAATTATTTAAATCCTAAAGGATTTAAATATTATAATTTAAATATTTAAAATCTTTTTGGATTTTTTCTTTCAGGGAGAACCTCGCCACCATTAGTAAATATTTTAACCTTTTCCAAATTATCACCAAGGTAATTTATAAATCATTTTTCAAATATTATGTAGAGGTATTCCTTTCTTCTTGATACCTTATACCTCATATGCCATCAAGAGAAATATTCTTATAAATATATCCATCAATTTAGGACCTCTAACATTTTGACATTAATCAATGCTTTTGTCATTAATTTCATCAAATTGGGATATCAAACCTCTTGACATCAATGACAAAAAAACTTGCTCAAATTTCCAACAATATCCCCCTTTTTCATTGATGAAAATTATTTTTTTATTTAAGAATTCCTTTTACCTTTTTCAATACCACTCCTCCTAAGAAACTGTTCCCCTTGACTGAATGCTCTCCCCCTGACTCAAATCTCTCCCCCTTTGACATCAATGACAAAGGGGCTTCTTTGGGGCAAAAGATAAGACTCTTAACTCAGTGCCCTCCCCACCTTCTCTCCTTGAGGTGATTAATTTTAGGGTGGGAGTATCTCTACTCCTAGCATACAATGTTGTTTTTCTTTGTCCACCTTCTTCCTCAACTAATTCCTCTTATTCTTTTGAGTAACTCATGTGTCCTGCACTGCATAACCTTGTGACCAAACCTGCTACATGAGAAGCAACATCCCTTGAAGAAATATTGCCTTGAACCCATTGGTATCTTAGTCCTTTCTTCCCTGTGATTTTTCCTATTTACCATTTGTGTATTGTTTCCTTCTTTGTTGAACCTTCTATTTTTCAACTTATTCTCATGTTGGTAAAATATCTGCCTAATCAACAAAATTGTATTTGTGCACCCTAGATATGGCCAACATTTAAATGCCAGAGGAAATAGATGTCCTACATGCCAATCTCTAGAGAGGGCTAGTTCCCTTACTAATCCTAAATTGGTTGAAGCCTAGAGATGCAGGAAAAAAATTAAAAAATGTAGAAAGAAATAGAAATATGGCCACATGCCGACTGTGTAGCATGGAAATAAACTGATAGCAAGAATCCACACCAAGCAATTAGTAGCATGCAATAGATAAAGAAATGGTAGAATTTACATAAACCTCCACACATATAATCCTTCAAATTTGCACTCCAGCACTTACACCTCTCATCAGCAATATTCAAATTCAATTTGTAGAATTTGAATTCAACAAAAAATAAAGAATGAGTGTATATAAGAAATGCATAAATCAAAAGACAATAA
Source organism: Wollemia nobilis (assembly GCA_028583015.1). Lineage (NCBI taxonomy): Eukaryota > Viridiplantae > Streptophyta > Pinopsida > Araucariales > Araucariaceae > Wollemia > Wollemia nobilis. The sequence goes on from JAQPPZ010017072.1 coordinate 2,803,192, forward strand.
TGCACCAAGTCATTTGCAAATCCAATAGCTCTATATGTTTATTACTATGGAGAACTTGAAGAGTTTTTTCGTAGGATATCTATTTTTTCCAACCTCTTACAATGAAATTTTTCTTAGTATTTATAGAGGTTTGTGCCTCTTTCATTGAATACATGAAAGGATCCAATGTCCATAGATCAAAGACATAATGAGTCATCATTTCTTGGAAATATTCTTCTAACAATCACGATCTAGAAATGATTTGGAGTGACGAGGCATTTTGATCACCATGACATTAAATTTTGTTCACCTTCATTTTCTTGAAAATCAAACATATGCTTCAATAATTTACTCATTAAATTTGCTTCAAAGAGGAAGTAAAACCTTTGAGAAGATGTTATTGAAAATAACACAAATGCTTTACACTTCGCCACCAGTATTAAATTGCAACAATAATTCAAGGCATATATTTGACCAAAAAATCAAACTTTAATACTGTCCAAGATGATGGCAATTAAAGATCAAATCTTGGATCATTTAATTTGGCATATATTTTCCATCATTTATCCTCAGGTGTTGCAAGCAGCTAAACTCATTCACCTTCACCATGAAAATGCCTTCATCAAGAAAAATATTTAAAAATCCTCTTCGCCTGAACTTTGAGAATTTTAATAACATTTACCCCAAACAAAGGGACGAATGCAATTATCCTTTGAAACATATTTACCCCTTCTTTTTAAACTTCAACAACACTCACCTGAAACAAGGGGCGAATGCAATTTTTACTTGAACAATTTAAAATAACCTCCAGTTCAAATGCTTTTTTCGAATGAAACTCCTAATATGTGTTCACACCTTGAAAAAGGCGAAACACATCTCCACCGAAGTGCAAAGGTAAAACTAATTTTAATTTTATTGTTAGCAATTTGAGTTATTTTATGTTGTCATTGATGTCACATGGATCATTGATGTCACATGGATCACATTGAGTTTTGGTGGCCAAATGATATTTTGGAAAGCATGGATAAATACAGGATTTTTGTGAAAACCAAGGCAGACAAAATAAAATATTTTATTTAAAACTATGGATGGTAGATTTGAACTGGGTTTTTATTAAAACCCAAGTTGGCCTTTCGTTTCATCGAAAAAGGTGCCCCGATGATGGAGATATTTAATTTTTAATATTTAGTTTAAATTTTAATTATTTAAAATTAAATATGCAATATTTCTGCCGACATCATCAAAAATAATAAGGAGGATATATAAATGGGATACCTAAGGTTCATAAACTGATCCTTTATCTTGGTTAGTAATCATTGGCTAAGAATCCAAATTGAGCTCATGTGAAAATATTTTAGAAAATAGAAGCAACGAATAAAAGAAGGTTGGTCAAAGTCCAAAGTCATCGTGGGTAAAGTGGCGCACTGGCAATTTGATTTTGGCTAAGGCATGTGGTAGCACAAACATCAAAGTTTTGAATCCCCTTGACTATGTTTAGAAGGCATTGTAATAAAAGCACTCAAAGAGCTTTTGATTTGCAAAAAGAGAGGAAAGGTTTTAAGGCACGTTGTGTCTTTCCCTTTCGAATGAGCAGCTAGCTCATGTGGAACCTTGGCCATGGATAAGGCGCTCGTGGTGTGGGTAAGTTAGGGGTTCGAATCCCCTTGAGCAGGTAAATACTTTTTTGCTCTAATTAATTTGCTTAAGCCCTAAGTTGGAGTTATAAGGTGGTTAGGAATAATTAAAGTTTTTAATTAAACTTTGTTTTTATAAGGGCTATGATTATTATTTCAAAGGTGGATGAGTTTTTTATTTAATTTGATGTTCATGAAATTGAGAATTAATATTTAGGATAAATAAGGAGTTGTTATAAAATAGTTTCTGAGAGGTTTATTGATTATTATTTTTATAAGGGTTTTTATTAAAAAAGGACTTTGGTGGATATGTTTATTAAGTTGGAGTAAAAAGGTGTAAATTGAGTTATGCTTTATATTGTGATCATTATTTGAAGTCCACTAACCCTTATTGATATTGGAAAGGAAAGTTGTGTTTAGTGTGGCAAAGTTTATGGAAAAATTCTTGGCATCAAAAAGGTATGGGCACATTCTCCTATTGATTTTTTATGGTGGTTGATTTTTGAAATATCATTGGAGTGAAAAGGATTGATTGGGGTTTCCTTTTTGAAAGTGATTGGTTGAATGCTTCAAGGTTTTATGATTTGAGAGTTGTGTTTAAACCTTATTTTATAAGCATAGTCGTTGAAGCCCATTGGTTACATAAAGAACTTGAAAAGAACATGAGTATCATTGTAATGTGAGATTTGTGGTTGAGCATTGTTGGAAACATTTGAGTTGGTTGATACATGCTTGGACTAGGGTTTTGTGAGAAAGAGTTGTCCCTTGTGGTGATTGGTTGAGTTGAGTTGATTGAGCCTAGTCAAGTGATTGTGTGAGGTGATTGTTCAAGTCCCATGAAAGACACTATTCTCTAATTCTGATTTGAGTTGAGATTGAGCTTAGAACATATTGAGTCTCTAACAATTCTCTTTATGCTTCTATGAGTTGACTTGAGTTGAGATTGAGCTTAGAACATATTGAGTCTCTAACAATTCTCTTTATGCTTCTATGAGTTGACTTGAGTTGAGATTGATTTTATTTGATTTGAGTTGAGACCATTATTGTTGAGGATACTTAGGAACTGCATTTTAGCCTAAGTCCTCCATTCATATTTATTTTTATATTTTGCACTTTATACACGTGAAGGTATAGTATACCTCATGATTTATTATTTTACATAGATAGGAGGAAGTTTTGATTTCCTTGGTAGATAGTATAGTGTGCATGTTATCGTGATCGAGCGTTGTCCATTTTGGGCACTTTGTTAAAATGCTCTCACCTGATTACAGTTTATGTATTATTATATATATGTGTACTGCATAATAAAGAATCTAGCTTTGTTTGGGTTCTCTTGCTGGTCCTATCCATATCAGTGGTATTCAGAGACAAGGAAAAGATCCTGTGTTGGCGATCACGTGAAATTGGCCTCCATTACCAGCCGCATCGTTGATGAAGCTCGTGGTGATAGAGGGCAGCCATCCCCCTGCACCCATTTTTTCCTGACGAAGACGTCAGAGGGTTTACCCTCTGGGTAACCTCCTTCAGATTCGGTTCATAGCAAGGACGAGCTGCAACTCTCAAAGTTTTTCGATGTACAATCAAGATGAAACCTTAAGTTCACCAAGGTTTCAAATTAATTTTTATTTGTTGGATTATTTGGACCTCCGACAACGTGTCCATTCCGGTGTAGTATTCCTCAGGTTCTCTGGAGATAATCACCCAACTTTTGGCATCCTTCGTGAAGGTTTATCCATGGATGCTATTATTCTACCGGTTTGATAGATCGTCGTTGATTATTTCAATTGCCAATCCCGACCCATTCTGAAATTCAAGCATCAGTAAGAATCGGTGTCATCACACCCTTTGACTTCTTTCTGGCATAGTTTTATTTTTATGGTAATCTTGGTGTTGTGCTCATCCGACATCCCTCAGCTCATAGTGGCATAATAGAACCTCCTCGACCGTCTGGACAAAACAAAATTGACTGCAAGTAGTAATTTCCCAACTTACTCAGGGCAGGTCATGTACAATACCAACTGACGCAGGCCGCGTGGGGAAAATATTAGACGATGAATATTTTTTTGGTTCATTGCTAAGGTCTTACGCAAATATTTTTCATGACACCTAACATTCCAACAGAGTCAAATCCTATTGAGGGACACGTGGAAATTTCATCCACGTGAAAAAAAACGTGTTGATTCTCCCACGATATTTTTTTGACACCCCACAACACTGTTTGATGCCCATGATGTCGATTTGATGCCCTATAGTGTCGTTTGATGCCTTACGGCACCGTTTTGATGCCCTGTGATGCAGTTGATGCCCTGCGATGCGGATTGACGCCCTGCGAGGCATTTGATGCCCTGCGATGTGGATTGACGCCCTGTGATGGCTGTTTGACACCAGTGACGGTCTGTTTGACGCCCGTGATGCCTATTTGATGTCAGGGTTCAAATTTTGCTACAACAATTGGAGGTGAACATTTTTTTGCACATAAGGGTTAAAAATTTGAGTTTTAGAGTGCATTTTTTTTTTTTTTTTTTGGAAATTTGGAAAAAGGAGTTGATCTTTTAGCACTTAAAACTCACCCCTAGATTGCAAAATTGGAAAGAAGACAATTGTGTTTGAGTTATTTTTGGAAACCCTCATATACTAGCATACACTAGAAAACAAATGGCCAATGACCTTGCAACACAAGTGGCAAACATCGCCACTATAGTAGGAGATTTGATGGACAGGGTGAAAGAAATTACTGTCAAAAATGATGTCAAAATCTACAACAACAAATACTCCAACAAAGCAAAGTGTGATGTAAAACCTTATGATGGATCCAGGAATCCTGACGTATTGTCCACTTGGATCCTAGATATGGAAACTTGGTTTGAGTATTCCGAGGTTCCTGAAGATGAAAGAGTACCTTTTTCCATGATAAAACTTACAAGGTTAGCAAAGATGCTCGTTTCAGATGAGAAAGCTAAGGTAAAAAACTGGAAAGAGTTAGTCACACTTTTGAAGGATACCTTTTTTCCACCTAACTACCAGGCCGATCTAAGGATCAAATGGTATAGGTTAAAGCAAGGTTTCAATATGCCAGTTTTTGATTACATTTTTCAGTTCAATAAGCTTAGAGTTCTTTCTAGTATCACTTCTTCTAACGAAGAGCTTATTGAAAAATTTGTAAGTGGATTGCATGATCCTATAATGAGGGAGTTGAAATTCATTCCATTTGTCACATTGTCATCGACATTCAAACATGCTAGCTTGGCGGAGGAGAAAGTTGGTGGTTCCTACAAAGCATGACAGGCACAAGAGAGCTCATCCAAGGGTTCAAATCAGCATCAACAAAAGGTGAAGAACTCCTCTTTCCCTAATTCTTCTACTCCTCCCCATTCATCTAAATCCTATTCTTCCTCTTTTGGATTTAAAAATTTATCTTCTTCATTTTTTTGTAATTATTGTAAAAAAAAATGGTCATACCAAAGCAAATTATTTTGTACTTGGGAGAATGAAGAAGAAATCCCTTGTTGTAAAGTTAGATGAGGGCACACAAGATGGCCCCATTATGGCTATAGGGAGAGAGGAAGAATATCCTGCCTTGAAGGGTAAACTCAATAAGGTTACCCTTATGAAAAATGTTTCTGCTTATGGGGGTCGTGACCATTTGTTTGTCACTAAGGCCCACCTTACACATAATGTTTCTGTTGATTGTATCATAGACAACGACTCACAAAAAAATCTGATTGCGAGATCTATTGTAAAGAAGTTGAAGCTCCCCACCAAACCACATCCTCAACCCTATGCACTTGGGTGGAAGGATGTTGACTCTACTTTGACATCACACACACTTGCACCGTGTCCTTTGCCTTTGGTGACAAATTTGTGGATAAGGTTAAGTGTGATGTCACAGACATGGATTGTTGTGGAATGTTGTTGGGTAAACCCTATCAATATGATAGGAATGCCATCTACCATGCTAAAAAGAACACCTACACATTGGAAATGGATAACAAACAATATATGGTGGAATGCACTAAGGACACATCTAATCTAGTGCTAAGTTGTAGGCAAGCTCGCAAAGCAGTAAATCAAGCACAAGAGTTGGCACTCATATTCATAAGACCCACACAGAAAGAAGGTCAAACAAAAACTTCTAAGTTCCACACAAAGAATGCTTCACTTCAAAAGATTTTGCAATCACATCAAGTTGTGTTTAATGAACCCACCACTCTACCACCAGAGAGAGATATCAATCATAGCATTGACATAATTCCAGGAGTTTCACTTCCAAATGCACCTATGTACAGACAATCAATAATACAAATGGATGAAATCAAACGTCAAATTGAGGACTTGTTGGCAAAAGGATTCATTCAACCTAGCACTTCCCCTTGTGCTTCCCCCATTCTTTTGGTGCTTAAGAAAGATGGCTCATGGAGACTTTGTATTGATTTTCGTGCATTGAACAAAATCACAATAAAAAATAGATATCCTCTCCCTCGCATTGATGACTTGTTGGATCAACTTCAAGGGGCAAATTTTTTCTCTAAAATTGATCTTAAGAGTGGTTATCATCAAGTAAGGGTTCAAGTAGAAGACACTTGGAAAACAACATTTAAGACTAAATTTGGGCTCTTTGAGTGGTTGGTGATGCCCTTTGGTCTTACAAATGCACCTGCAACCTTCATGAGGTTGATGAATGAAGTGTTTAGGGATTGCCTAGACAACTTTGTGATCATATAATTGGATGATATCCTTGTATACTCTACTACTTGGAAGGAACACTTGCAACATCTAGATCAGGTTCTCCACACCCTTGAGAGGAACCAATTTTGATCCTAACCTTCCTAAGTGTTCATTTGCTCAAAATTCAATATCCTATCTTGGCTTTATAATAAATCAACAAGGAATCAATGTTGATCCCACAAAGGTAGAAGTACTCCAAAATTGGCCAACTCCCTCCTCTATCACTGATCTTAGGAGTTTTCTTGGACTTGCAAATTTCTATCGTAAGTTCATTTTTGGCTACTCTACCATTGCTCACCCCTTGCATCATCTCACGAAAGCCAAAATTAGATTTCATTGGCTCAAGGAACATGATCAAGCCTTTGAGACCTTGAAACACAAACTATGCACTGCCCCTATTCTTGTACTCCCCAACCTTTCTCATCCATTTGAGATAGATACAGATGCCTCACAGTTTGCGATGGGAGCAATTTTGAAGCAAGATGGACACCCTGTGGCATATCATTTTGAGACCTTTTCAACTGCCAAAAGAAACTACTCCACATATGACAAAGAGTTGTATGCTTTGGTCCAAGCCATCAAATATTGGAGACACTATCTTCTTGGGAAAGAAACAATTGTCCACACAGATCACATGCCACTCAAGTTTCTTCAATCACAAACCAAGATTGAAGAGGCTAGACACATGAAGTGGGCCACTTACTTGCAGTAGTTCCACTTGGTCATCAAGTACAAGAAAGGAACAACTAATACAGTGGCTGATTGTTTGAGTCATCCACCCATGGCTCAAACCTTGACAACAATTGTGACTACCTCCCATATTGGATTTCAGACTTGGCCACCTCTTTATGCTCTATGATACAGATTTTAGCAAGGTGCACCATCATCTTGTACACCCTTCATCTTCCAACCTCACTCCTTTTCAGGACTATCACTTGAAGGATGGACTTTTGTACAAGCTAGACAAACTTTGTGTACCACAGGAGCATAGGGTTTCTCTCATCAAAGAAGCCCACTCAACTCTTTATGGAGGTCATTTTGGGAAACATAAAACACTCCACCACTTGCAGCGGTTCTTCTACTGGCCTCACATGCAGAGAGATGTCCTGCAATTTTTGAGACAGTGTGTCGTATGTTGTCGCTCCAAATCAGAAAATAGGAAGTTGGGCTTGAGTGTTCCTTTGCCCATTCCTTCACGTCCTTGGGAGAGCATATCCATGGACTTGGTGAGTGGATTTCCCATGACTGTGAGACAACATGACAATGTTCTTGTGATTGTGGACCGATTCAGTAAGATGGCCAAATTCATTCCATGCAGGAAGACTAGTACAACACCTGATTTGGCACAGTTGTTCTTTGAGATAGTGTGGCGATCCTTTGGTCTTCCCACTAGCATTGTTTCTAACTGAGATCCACATTTTGTGGGACACTTTTGGAGATCCTTGTGGAAAATTTTGAGAGTTTCCCTTAATTTTTCCATGGCTTTCCACCCTCAATCAGATGGGTAGACCGAAGTTGTGAATCACACACTAGTACAGAGTTTGAGGATCTACCACCACACCTCACCGGCTAAGTGGGATTTGAGCCTCACTCACATTGAGCATGCATATAATAGAGTGGTTCACAGCTCCACAACACATTCACCTTTTGAGGTTTATCTCGGATTTTAGCCACTTGCACCTTATGAGTTGCCTCTTGCTTTGCCCTCTCCCACCATTGCACACATGGAGAAGGAGCAAGATAAGGCAACCTCTTTCATAGAACATTTGTAGAGCCTCCAAGCTAAGGTGACACAGATCCTACAGAGGAATTAGCAGTAGCAGAGGAAAGCGAGGGATCGGCATTGCGTTCCTCATCCTTTTTAGGTTGGTGATAGAGTTTGGATTCACTTAGACAAACGATGTTTTTCAGAGAAGGCACATAGCAAACTCAAGCCTCTCCGCTATGGGCCATACACCATCATTCAAAAGATCTCTGAGAATGCATTTCTTTTGGACCTTCCTTCACATCTTGGCATCCATGATGTTGTCAATGTGGATCTTTTGAAGCCATATCAGGACTCGACTTTGGAGACTACACCTGTCATCAACCATCCAGTAGATGTGGTACCTAACTTTCAGCTTTCGCTTGATACAGATAGATTTTTTGACATGAAGACTCATCAGACTCGATAGGGTTTGACCACTTCCTACCTTGTCGCCCGTCGGGGTCAGCTTCCACACCAGGCATGCTGGATCTCTCACCATCAGATGGCTTGCAACCTTCTAGATTTGTTGAGAGCATTGGGGTCCAATGCTTCTATGGTTGGGAGGAGTGTTGAGGATACTTAGGAACTGCATTTTAGCCTAAGTCCTCCATTCATATTTATTTTTATATTTTGCACTTTGTACACGTGAAGGTATAGTATACCTCATGATTTATTATTTTACATAGATAGGAGGTAGTTTTGATTTCCTTGGCAGATAGTGCAGTGTGCATGTTATCGTGATCGAGAGTTATCCATGTTGGGCACTTTGTTATAACGCTCTCACCTGATTACAGTTTATGTATTATTATATATATGTGTACTACATAATAAAGAATTCAACTTTGTTTGGGTTCTCTTACTGGTCCTATCCATATCAATTATGGATCATTGTCGTCATCCATTGTAGAGTGCATTGCCATCCATTGTTGAGTTCATCTTTGAGCCTTGCCTTCATATATTTGTGGATGAGATTTGAGTACTACATGAGCATGATTGATTGAGCCTTTGAGAAGGCCTTTGGGATACATTTATGGACAGATTTGTGGTAGATTCTATATGATTGATTGAGCCTTTGATAAGGATTTATGGACAATTTTTGGGACAGCTTTGTGGACAGTTTTAAACATATTTGAGCAAGTTCTTGGTGAGCTTGCTAGAGCATATTTGGACAAGTTCTTAGTGAAATTGTTGGAGCATATTTGAGCAAGTTATTGGTGAGCTTGTTAGAGCAGATTTGGACAAGTTCTTAGTAAGCCTGTTGAGTAGATTTGGACAAGTTATGTGTGAGCTTGTTGAGAATATTTGGACAAGTTCTTAGTGAGCTTTTTGAGAATATTTTGGACAAGTTATGTGTAAGTTTGTTGAGCAAATTTGAACAAGTTCTGTGTGAGCTTTTTGAGAATTTTTGGACAAGTTTTGCGTGAGCTTGTTATGTAGATTTGGACAAGTTATGTGTGAGCTTGTTATTGCCTAACTTTGAGAAGATCAAAGAAATCATTGTATTGGATAAGGATTCTTATTTTTGTATGAAATATTATAAGGATATTATCTTATGGAGTACCCCATATTGGGGGAACCATGTTAAATATTGTGTCTCAATTAAGTGTGGTGACTTTTGCTCTTGCTTAATATTGTTATCTGAGTTATTAATGCATACTACTATATTTGGTTATTACAATTAAGGACATTAATTGATATTAGTTTAGAAAGAAAATAGAAATTGGTCTTATATTGTTCATCCCTCCTCTCAGTATAAGCTTGTGTTCTTCAATTGGTATCAGAGAAAGTTCCTTACAAAAATCTAACAGCTTTAGGGTAGATTCTACAAAAACACAGATGGCTTCACAAAATGGATCATCTAAAAATAAGGCTCCACTGTTTTATGGTAACAATTATGCTTTCTAGAGCATGAGGATGATGAACTACTTGATATCAAAAGGATATGGGGTATGTCAAATGGTTGAAAAATAGTATAGGGTTGAAGGTGATCCCGAGGTAGATAAGACTATCAGGAAATTGGTTGAGATTAGTGCAAGAGCAATGAATTGTATTTTGAGTGGGCTACAAGAGATATATTTTACAAAGGTTATGGTATGTAATTCAGCTAATGAGATGTGGACCACGTTATAGAATACTTATGAAGGATATTCTAAGGTAAAGTTGGCAAAACTACAAACTCAAAAAAATATTTGAGGAATTTCAAATGGAATATTTTGAAGATATTGTAAATTTTTTACTTCGAGTTGATGAAATTACTAACACCATGAGAGGCCTAGGATTTTAGATGAAAGAATCAGAATTTATTCAAAAGGTTTTGAGATCACTTCCCATAAAATATTATGCAAAGGTTTCAGCAATAGAAGAAACAATGAATATCAATAAGCTAACAATGGAAGAATTGCAAGGAACTCTCATAGATTATGAGATGAGGGTAAGTAAGCATCAAGTTCCAATAAAAGAGAATGCATTCAAGGATTTAGAAAAGGAGAAAGGTAAATTTATAGAAACATATAGAGTTTTAGATAAATATGAGGAAGCTAACTTCATCAAAAGGAATAAGGACTCGAGAAATTTTAGGGATATAAGGAAAGTTAGATGCTACAAGTGTGGTGATCTTGGTCACTATGCATACAAGTGTTCACATGAAGATAAAAGTGATGATGAAAAATAGGATCACAGAAGAAAAGAATATGGAAAGCATAAGCATGAAAAAGATGATAAATAGAAGCAAAACACGTATGATAAGAAGAAAAAATTTTGTAAAGCAAAGAAATCTTACTATGTTGTAGAAGCAAGTGATAGCTCAGATCATAGTGATAGAGACAAAGCAGATGATGAAAAGGAAGAACATCTATTCCTAGGAATAGAAGGTGAAAGAGAGCAGTGCTTTGTGTCTGGTTTAAAAGATCACATATTAGGATATTGTAATGGTTTCAGTGATAGTGAATATGAGATGACACATCAAGGAAACAAGCATGGTCAAAGAAATCTTGAGAGTTTGTTTGCTATAGAGGATTATAATGATCTTAGTGACAGTGAAGATGAAGAAGGGTTTTTCTATGGGATAAAAGAAGTAGAAGAAGAACATTCACTCCAATCATAATAAGTTAAACAAGAGAATAGTGTAAGAAAGTTAGAATCTCAATTGATCTAAAAGAATACTTCAATGAGATCCATGAGCAACTACAAGAGGTTAAAGAGAATATAAAAGAATTGAGATGTTCCATAAGTGGGAATTTTGACCCATCACATGACTGAAAAGGTCAAAATATTTTCACTAAGAAGGAAACATGTATTTCAGAGGCTATAGAGATGGATGCCAATTTGCTACTTGACACAAATAAAGAGAAAGAAGAGGAATATTTCAAAGCATCAAAGGTGTCATATTTTAGGTTTGGGGAATCACACTCAAAAGGAAAGGAATTTCTAAAATATGAGAGCAAGGAAGCACCTAAGAGTTATGAAGAAAGTTCCAATGTTCCTATTGTTGCAAGTGTGAACATGACCACGTTCTAAGTGGCTTAGAAAAAACCTTGCAAGTGTGAACGCCTTGTAAAATGTCGGCAAAATAGTTTTGTCGGCAAGATTTGTTTTTTATTTCTCTATCTCTCCTCGAATTTTTCTTTCCCCTTATTCCCGCTCCTTATCTCTCCTATCCCTTCTCCCCTTATTCCTCCAACTTCCCGTCCTCATCTCTCCACCGTTCTACCGTCTCATCCCTATATATATATATATGTGTGTGTGTGTATTATTGTTTAATATACATGAATAAATTTTGATTTCGCCCTCATTCTGGTATCAGAGCCGAAGGTCCAGGGGTGCAAAAATTGGGGCACGGCTCCCGAGGTGAGAAGGGAGTAGTCAGCAGGAAGCTGTCCGAGGTGGCAGTTACTAGCGTAGTACGCATCCCGAGGCAGACGCGATAGCAGAGAGAGCTGAGGAGCTGTCAGGGACAGCTGGGCACACGCGGATCGAGAAGGCAGACTGACAAGGACACGTGGCAGTGGCACTCGGATCGAGGTGGTGACATAGCTGGCAGCAAGGAGGGCGGTCATTGGTTAAAGCAGCGACAAAAGGAGGCGACGTCGATTGCCCGAAGGCAATCAATTTTTTGTAGTCGCGTTGGGGTTTTTCAACCCCAAATTTCCCCACACACGATGAATGTGGGATATTAAGTTCAATTTTTTTTTAAAAATCGTCGCCACTTGATGTTATAGAGGCTCTCGTGCCTCTATTGTCTCAACCGACAGTCGTGGGCTAGCGGTTAAAACCTTCCGCCAGCAAAGGAGAAGACCCGGGGTCGAATCCCACCGGGTTAGGAAAATCAAAGTTTTTTTGTGGTTATCACCACGAAGGAGCCTTAAGAGGGAGAGCGGGCGGATTTGTTTTCAGAGGAGCCACGCGGTGTAGCGGCAAAGGTGCTTGTCTGCATACGTGAGGTCGGGAGTTCGAATCACCAGAATAATAAAAGGTTTTAAAAAGTTTTTTTTATTAAAGTTTCTTTTAAATTGAATTTAATTTTCAACTAAATGCTTTTAATTATTTTATTAATATAGTTATTTTTAATTTATTAAAAGCATTATTGATTATTAAATTTAAAAAAAAGGGGCTTTATAAAAAATTTGAAACCCTTTTTTTTGGAGAAAAATTGTGAAAAGTGGAAAGTGAAAATTTGCATATTGTGAACCTGGAAAAGTGACGGGAAGTCTTTCGGAACGCCCGTTTAGCACCTCCAAAATTTTTTGGACTCCCCGTGGCACGCCAGGGGCGCTGCCCCTTGGAACCCCGTTCAAGGTTAAATATTTGTTTTGTAATAGCCTCAACGGCTGCAAAAGGGTGAAATTTTTTAACCTTAGAGGCTCTAATGAAGTTGTTTTTTGCATTGATGAGTAGATGAGCAGATCAACCGGATGCTATCATGCTCTTTGTTCTCTTTTACAAAGAGAGAACGCCAAATGGTTTGACGAAAAAGTTCGGAGATATGGTTTGCATACAGTTTTCAATCAATTAGAAAACGCGGTCATAGCCCACCAAAGGAAGTCCGATTCTGGATACGAGGCTGACTCAGAAGACAATATCTTCGGGCAAAGAATAGAAGAGTCGGAGACGGTTGAAGAAGCACCTGAAGGACAATCAAGTGACAGTTATACACCTATAGTGCCTGAAATAGAATCAAGTGAGAGCTATACACCACACTCTCCTAATCCGGGGGGGGGGGGGGGGGGGGGGGGCGAGCCCACCACACCAAAGGGGGGGGGTCACTGGGCAATCCACAACAAGAGGAGCAAGAAATCAGTGAGAGAATTAAAAAGGCTAGATTTGATTTAAATCAGTGATCTATTTTGTACTTCTTTGTACTACTTGCTTGCAATTGAAATAAAGTCTGCTTTCTGAAATGGCATCCAATACTAGTCTACCAATCCCTGAGTTCAATGGTAGTGATTATGAATACTGGTCAATAAAGATGAAAACTTTGTTAATAGGAAAAGGTTTATGGGATATTGTAATAGAAGGGTATATAGAACCCACAACTACTGAATGGGCAGCTTTGAGTGCTGCAGATAAAAAAACTAGAAAAGAAGCCCAAAAAAATAATTCCTCCGCCTTGTACTATTTACAAGCAGCCCTAGATAAAAGTATCTTTCCTAGAATAGCATCCTGTGTCACAGCTCAAGATGCTTGGAAAGTTTTGAAAGAAAGCTTTCAAGGTAGTGATCAAGTAAAACAGGTTAGACTTCAAACATTGAAGAGAGATTTTGAAAATCTCAGAATGCAGGAAAATGAGAAAGTAGGAGACTACTGTGTGCGGGTTAAAGCAGTAGTAGATAAAATGGTCACTCTAGGTGAAGATGTTAAGCCCGAGGTTATGGTGAAGAAAGTGTTGCGAACACTTCTTCCGAAGTGGAATCATGTAGCAATCATTATTGAAGAGTCAAAATATTTGACTACTCTTTCTTTTGAAGCACTGATTGGTTCTCTTCTTTCACATGAAGAAAGATTGCAGGATACTCTTTCCACCAGCCATGGAGGAGATGATAAAGCCTTTGCTTCACAAGAAGGAAGAGGTAGAGGTCATGGCAGAGGTCAGTATAGAGGAAGAGGCAAGAATAGTCCACGAGGTGGAACCCCAAGTAGAGGAGGATCTTCAAACAGAGGAGGAGGTCAGAATAGAGGTGGACAACAGAATAGAGGAAAGCATCCAGGCCGAGGAAAAGGAAATGACAAGTCAAAGCAAGTTTGCTACAATTGTGGCAAACCTGGCCACTATGCTCATGACTGTTGGTCAAAGCAGCCTTCACAAGGGAGCAGCAGCAGCCAGAGCAATCAGTATGGCAATTTTGGAGAAGAGGAAGGGACCACAAATCTCTTTCTCTCATATGGTCAGTCAGATCAGAACATGAATGACACCTGGATTTTGGACACTGGGTGTTCAAATCATATGAGTGGCAAAGAAGAACTCTTTGCTACCTTGGATTCTTCCTACAAATCCAGCATCAAGTTGGGGGACAACAAGTCATTGGTAGTTGAAGGCATTGGAGCCATGGCGGTTCCAACTAAAGAAGGTGTTAAGCAAGTAAGTGATATCTATTACACACCCCATCTCCAACACAATATTTTAAGTGTTGGTCAAATGTTAGAAAAGAACTACAAGTTGCTTTTTGATGAGGGTAAATGCACCATTTTTGATAAAAATAATAGTAATAGAATCATTACACAAGTGCCAATGACAAAGAATAGGCTATTCCCTTTAAGGTTTGGTCAGCCAGGGGGAGATCAATTAGCAAATGTTGCTATTTTAAATCCAAGTGTGTTGTGGCACTTGAGATACGGTCATCCGAATTCAGCTAGTTTGAAGATGTTAACCTCTCAAGCGATGGTGACCGGACTTCCTAAAGTTCAGGATAATAAAGAAGTCTGTGAAGGTTGTGTTTTGGGCAAGCATGCCACGACCAAATTTCCACGAGGGCAAGCATGGCGGGCCAAGTATCCACTCCAACTAGTGCATTCGGACATCTGTGGTCCAATGCAGACCAAGAGCATCGGTAACAACTCTTACTTTCTTCTTTTTATTGATGATTTTTCAAGAATGTGCTGGATATATTTTTTGAAGCATAAAGATGAGGCATTTGATTGCTTCGTAGATTTTAAAGCAAGAGTTGAAAATGAGAGTGGATATTTTGTTAAGTGTCTCAGATCAGATAAAGGAGGAGAATACTCCTCTAATGAATTTTTGAATTTTTGTAAAAAACATGGAATAAAGAGGCGGTTCATCGCTGCCTACACTCCACAGCAGAATGGTGTGGCTGAGAGAAAGAACCGCACCATTGTAGAGATGGCAAGATCTATGCTTCAGATGAAGCATTTGAGTAATATGTATTGGGCAGATGCAGCCAGGACCAGTGTGTATATTTTGAATAGGAGCCCTACTTCAAGTTTGAAAGGGAAAACTCCTTACCAAGCATGGTATGGTAAGAAACCAAATGTCAAGCATTTTCGAGTGTTTGGTTCACTGGCATATTCTCATATTCCTGATGAGCTGAGAAAAAAGCTTGATCCAAAGAGTCAAGCATGCATATTTGTAGGGTACTGTGAGAACACAAAAGCTTATAGACTCTACAATCCTAGGACTCGAAAGATTGTGCTTTCCAGGGATGTGATTTTTGATGAAGGGGGAGAATGGGGTAAGCCCCAAATATTCAGTGATGATGAATCCAATGATGCAGTTTCTAAACAGGTGCAACAACAATCACCGCAGAAAGGTAAGAAGTCTCCTCCAACAAGCCCAAGTTCATCTTCGAGTTCAACTTCTTCACCAAGTCCTTCTCCTCAAAGGTCGGTCAGTTCCTCACCAATGGATATTGATTCTCCATCCAGAGGTAAGAGAACACTCCAGCATCATCCATCTTATCAGATGTTGGATAAAAACTTTCAAAGAAGATATACTAGAAGTCAAGCTAGTGAAATGAGTTCAGTCTTGCAAAGACTTGAAAATATGCATTTGTATGGTGATGATGACTCCCAAGAACCTCGAGGAGATATAGTTAACTATGCCTTGTTAACTAGTGCACAACTTGAACCTTCTAGTTATGAGAAGGCATGTACTCAAAAAATTTGGCAAGATGCCATGAAAGAGGAGATAACCTCTATAAAAAACAACGACACTTGGGAGCTGGTAAAGCTTCCTAAAGGCAAGAAATGTGTTGGATGCAAATGGGTCTTCAAGACCAAATTCAATGCTGATGGAAGCATTGAAAGGCACAAAGCAAGATTGGTTGCAAAAGGATTTACACAGAAGTATGGTATTGATTATGAGGAGACATTTGCTCCTGTAGCCAGACAAGGAAACCATCGGAACAGTTCTTGCTTTAGCTGCTCACAAAGGTTGGAAAGTCCAACACATGGATGTAAAGAGTGCATTTCTCAATGGTTACTTGACAGAAGAAGTGTATGTTGAGCAACCACAGGGATTTGAAGAGAAAGGCAAGGAGCACCTTGTTTACAGACTGAAAAAGGCACTCTATGGCCTCAAGCAGGCACCACGAGCTTGGTACTCACGCATTGATGGGTACTTCAAAGATTTTGGGTTCACTAGAAGCAAAAATGAACCCACCCTTTACTACCTAAAGCAAGGTATTGACATCCTCATAGTTTGCTTGTATGTAGATGATCTCATATTCATGGGTAGTAATGAAAAAGTGAATATGGAGTTCAAGCGCTCCATGATGAAGCAGTTTGAGATGAAGGATCTTGGCTTAATGCACTACTTTCTTGGCATGGAGGTTCATCAGTCAGAGACAGGGATCTTCATCTGTCAACATAAGTATGCTCGGGACATGATCAAGAAGTTTGCTATGGAGCATTGCAAACCAGTTGCAACTCCAGTTGGACATGGGATCCAATTAAGCAAAGATGATGGAGCACCAAAAGTTGACGTGACCACTTTTAGAAGCATGGTTGGGAGTTTGATGTTTCTCGCCAACACCAGACCTGATATTCAGTATGTTGTTTCTCTTGTCTCTCGATTTATGGCTAGCCCTTCTGAGATGCATTTGCAAGCAGCTAAGAGAATTCTCAGATATGTAAAGGGTACATGGGATTTTGGAATCCATTACCATAAATGTAACACTATCAAGCTTGTAGGCTTCAGTGATAGTGATTGGGGCAGCAACATTGATGATAGGAAATCAACTTCAGGGAACTGTTTTAGTCTAGGGTCAGGACTAATAACATGGAGTTCCAAAAAGTAGACTGTAGTAGCTTTGTCCTCTACTGAAGATGAGTATATAGCAGTCACATATGCTAGTACTCAAGTGTTATGGTTGAGAAAAGTGCTGGAAGAGATTGGAGAACCGCAAAGTGGTCCGACCAGAATCTACTATGACAACATCAGTGCCATTCAGTTGGCATACAATCCAATCCACCATAGTAGAATGAAACATTTTGATATGAAGTACCACTTCATCCGAGATATGGTGGAGCAAGAAATTGTTGAGCTTCAATTCTGCCGCACTTTGGAGAATGTTGCAGATATCTTCACCAAAGCGATGGCTAAAGCTCAATTTATAAAGCTGAGAGACTGTCTAGTCAGTCCTCTCAACTTTAAGGGGGAGAGTGTTGCAAGTGTGAACATGACCACGTTCTAAGTGGCTTAGAAAAAACCTTGCAAGTGTGAACGCCTTGTAAAATGTCGGCAAAATAGTTTTGTCGGCAAGATTTGTTTTTTATTTCTCTATCTCTCCTCAAATTTTTCTTTCCCCTTATTCCCGCTACTTATCTCTCCTATCCCTTCTCCCCTTATTCCTCCAACTTCCCGTCCTCATCTCTCCACCGTTCTACCGTCTCATCCCCTATATATATATATATGTGTGTGTGTGTGTGTGTGTGTGTATTATTGTTTAATATACATGAATAAATTTTGATTTCGCTCTCACCTATGGCTCCAAAAATTTAGTTTGGTTCTTGTTTTGAGATAGGTGAATCAAGTTCAAAAGGAAAAGAAATACTTGAAGAGAAAAACAAGGAAGAAACTAAGGAAGATGATTTAGATACTACAAATAAGGTTCAAGAATGCAATGCACAAGTTGAAAATGATCATAAGGATAATGGTCAAGAATGGTAAGAGGAACCAAGGCATGAACAAAGGGCTTTTCAAGGACATTATTTTTCTTGTAATGGATTTGGACACAGGTCTATACACTGCAGGGTTTATGGATCAAAGAAGTTTGATTTTTCTAGAAGGAACATCAAAGGAAGAAGGTATGGTTTTTAGGGACATTTCTTCTCATGTAACATGATTGGTCATAGATCTTCTCATTGCAAATGAAATGAGAAACATGGTTTTGGTTTTAGAGCTACACAATTCAGAAGTCATGGTCATAAGGGTCATGAAAATATAACTTCACAATATAGGGTTCAAGAAAGGAATGGATATGGAAATTATTTCAAGAAATATTTTAGGATATGGGCACCATCCAAAGACTACAATATCAAGTATTTTAATTGCAATAACTTTGGACATATTTCAAAATGGTGTAGGACTCAATTCCAAACAAGTTCAAGGCAAGAAGGTCAAACAGGTTCAAGGCAAGAAGGTCAAATAGGTTCAAGGCAAGAATATCAAGAGAAGGATATCAGAAAAACATGGAAGTTGATAGAGGAAAGAAACAATGTAATATGGGAGTAAAAGTACTCCCACCCCAAAATTAATCACCTTAAGAGAGAAGGTGGTGAGGGGGCTATACTTAAGAGTCGTATATTTTAGCCCCATAGGTGTCCCTTTTGCCATTGATGTCAAAGGGGGAGATATTTTAGTAAGGGAGAGAGCATTGAGTTAGGGGGAGAAGCCTCCAAAGAGAGCATTGAGTTAGGGGGAGCAACCTCCATAGAGAGTATTGAGTCAGGGGGAGCAAATTTGATTCTCAAAGATGGTTTTTGTAGTGATTGTAGTTTTTGCATTAGAGGTGTTGCCATCAATGACAAAGGAGGAGATTATTGGCAATTTGAGTTATTTTATGTTGTCATTGATGTCACATGGATCATTGATGTCACATGGATCACATTGAGTTTTGGTGGCCAAATGATATTTTGGAAAGCATGGATAAATACAGGTTTTTTGTGAAAACCAAGGTAGGCAAAATAAAAGGTTTTATTTAAAACCATGGATGGTATATTTGAACTACGTTTTTCTTAGAATGCAACTTGGCCTTTCATTTCATTGAAAAAGGTGCCCCGGTGATGGAGATATTTAATTTTTAATATTTAGTTTAAATTTTAATTATTTAAATTAAAAATTAAATATGCAAGATTTCCATCGACGTCATCAAAAATAATAAGGAGGTTATATAAAGGGGATACCTAAGGTTCATAAACCGATCCTTTCTCATGGTTAATAATTGTTGGCTAAGCATACGAATTGAGCTCGTGCAAAAATATTTTAGAAAGTAGAAGCAACGAATAAACAAAGGTTGGTCGAAGTCCAAAGTCATCGTGGGTAGCGTGGCACATTGGCAATTGGATTTTGGCTAAGGTGTGTGGTAGCAAAAACGTCAAGGTTTCAAATCCCCTTGAATGCGTTCGAAAGGAATTGGAAGAAAAGCGCTCAAAGTGCTTTTGATTTGTAGAAAGGGAGGAAAGGTTTTAAGGCATGTTGTGCCTTTCCCTTTCGAACAAGCGGCTAGCTTGTGTGGTAACCTTAGCCACGGCTAAGGCACTCATGGTGTGCGTAAGTCGAGGGTTCGAATCCCCTTGAGCAGGTAAATATGCTTTTGCTCTAATTAATTTTGTTAAGCCCTAAGTTGGAGTTATAAGGTGGTTAGGAATAATTAAAGTTTTTAATTAAACTTTGTTTTTATAAGGGTTGTGATTATTATTCCAAATTTGGATGAGTTGCTGATTTAATTTGATGTTCATGAAATTGAGAATTAAGATTTAGGAGAAATAAGGAGTTATAAAATAATTTCTGAGAGGTTTATTGATTATTATTTTTATAAGGGTTTTTATTAAAAATGACTTTGGTGGATGTGTTTATTAAGTTGGAGTAAAAATGTGTAAATTGAGTTATTCTTTATCTTGTGATTATTATTTGAAGTCCACTAACCCTTGTTGATATTGGAAAAGAAAGTTGTGTTTAGTATGGTAGATTTTGTGGACAACTTCTTGGCATCAAAAAGGTATGGGCACATTCTCCTATTGATTGTTTATGGTGGTTGATTTTTGCAATATCATTGGAGTGAAAAGGATTGATTGGGGTTTCCTTTTCAAAAGTGGTTGGTCAAATGCTTCAAGATTTTCTGGTTTGAGAGTGTTTAAACCTTTTTTTATAAGTATAGTCGTTGAAGCCCATTGGTTATGTAAAAAACTTGAAAAGAATATGAGTATCATTGTAATGTGATATTTTTGGTTGAGCATTTTTGGAAATATTTGAGTTGGTTGATACATGCTTGGACTAGGATTTTGTGAGAAATAGTTGTCCCTTGTGGTGATTGGTTGAGTTGAGTTGATTGAGCCTAGTCAAGTGATTATGTGAGGTGATTGTTCAAGTCCCATGAAACAAACTATTCTATAATTCTGATTTGAGTTGAGATTGAGCTTAGAACATATTGAGTCTCTAACAATTATCTTTATGATTCTATGAGTTGAATTGAGTTGAGATTGATTTGAGTTGAGATTGACCTTAGAACATATTGAGTCTCTAATAATTATCTTTATGCTTCTATGAGTTGACTTGAGTTGAGATTGATTTGAGTTGAGTTTATTTGAGATCATTGTGGATCGTTGTTGTCATCCATTGTAGAGTGCATTGCCATTCATTGTTGAGTTCATCTTTGAGCCTTGCCTTCATAGATTTGTGGATGATATTTTAGTACTACTTGAGAATGATTTATTGAGCCTTTGAGAAGGCCTTTGGGATAGATTTATAGACATATTTGTGGCAGTTTGTGTATGATTGATTGAGGCTTTGAGAAGGCTGTGGACAATTTTTGGGATAGTTTTAAACAGATTTGAGCAAGTTCTTGGTGAACTTGCTAGAGTAGATTTGGACAAGTTCTTAGTGAGATTGTTGGAGAAGATTTGAGCAAGTTCTTGGTGAGCTTGCTAGAGCAGATTTGGATAAGTTCTTAGTGAGCTTGTTGAGCAGATTTGGACAAGTTCTGTGTGAGCTTGTTGAGCATATTTGGACAAGTTCTTAGTGAGATTGTTGAGCAGATTTGGACAAGTTTTGTGTGAGCTTGTTGAGGAGATTTGGACAAGTTCTATGTGAGCTTGTTGAGCAATTTTGGAAAAGTTTTGTGTGAGCTTGTTATGAAGATCTAGACAAGTTCTATGTGAGCTTGTTATTTCCTATCTTTGAGCAGATAAAAGAAATCATTGTATTGGATAAGGATCCTTATTTTTGTGTAAAATATTATAAGGATATTATCTTGTGGATTACCCCACATTGGGATAACCATGTTAAATCTTGTGTCTCAATTGTGTGTGGTGACTTGTGCTCTTGATTTCTATTGCTATCTAAGTTATTAATGCACACTGCTATATTTAGTTATTGCAATTAAGGACATTAATTGATATTGGTTTAGAAAGAAAGTAAAAAGTGGTCTTATACTGTTCACCTCCCCCTATCAATATAATCTTGTGTTCTTCATTTATTTGTTGCCCAATTATCCATTCCAATGTTGTTCGCCTCCTAAATGGGCGAACGGGCCAATCAGCCAAATTTTGGGGTGATAATGACACACATTCTTGAAATCATGTTCGCCCAAATGAAAGATGAACACGATGTTTGACCCATTCATGAGGTGAACGTGATTGAATTTTTTTTAAACCTTCAGCGTCTGGCTTCCCTTAGAACGTGTTCACCCCAGCAATGGGTGAACGTGATTACGTTCCAACACTTCGACTGAATTTATCATTTTTCTTATTTCTTTGCTACTAATTTGCTTTTGCGGAAGCTTCTAGAGTGAAATCAATTTCACTTCAACTTTGAATTTCTTCTTTGAATAAAAAATTTTCAAGGTTGATTTCCAAGCTGTGATTGGGGTTAGAGTGTTTATTTTTCAAATGAAAAATTACCTAAAAAACTAAAATGACTACAATTTTTGTTTTAAAAATTAAGCAAGATGCTACATCATGATTTTTTTACATTACAATTAGCAATTTATTTAAAACCAATGTGGCATAGTGTAAAACTACCAATATTTCTGGTGGCTCTCGGGGTATCCAGCTTGCATGGATGCAAGAGATACTAGGCCTTAATCCATTGGGTGATATTGATTCTTCTTTCTAGACTCTTTGTATGGTGCCTTTGATTTAGATACCTTCTGGTGCTCTTCCTCTTCAGCTTCCTTAATGGATTCTACTTTTCCTGCAACTCAAAGTACTTCTTGTTCCTATTCTTCAACGGCCTTTTCGGCCGCTTCTTTTGCCATTGTTGCTTGTTTTTCTTGTTATTTGAGGCTCTCAAAAGTGAGCTCATAAACTTCAACCACATATTTCCATACCTTCATGGTGAACAAGGAAGGAGTACTCAAAGATTCATAAACAAAATGCAGATTTCGAATGTCCTCCAAACTCATATGCCTCACTCATTGGGCTAACTCAAACAGTGAAAGCTCCATACGAGTGTACTTATGCATGAATGAAAATACTTGAACATCTATGATAGGCTCCTCCCAAACATCAATCTCATAGGTATATTCAACAAATTTCTTCTACGCTACCTCCAATTATGCTTGTGGAAAATGTTCACCACACATCGATAAATTATGGAAAACCCATGTCATGTAGAGCATTAACATGAGTCATCAAAATAGTGTGTTCTTGCTCTATAGCATTTAGAATTTTTTAACCTTCACACACTAAATAAATCCACTAAAAATAGTTGTGCAACATGAATTTTACATATGACTAGGAATGGTACATATCACTCAGGGATTTCACATACATGGTGGAATTTGCCAAGGCCTGTATTTTGACTACCATCTCCATATGGGGTGACAATAAATCATATGTATTGTTAATTATGTGTTGTCCCATTTGAATCTAAATGTGATCCATCCATAAGTAATGCAAAAATTGAAATGCTTCTAGAGCCAATTTTTCAAAGTTGTTTGCAGAGCGAAGATGGGCTTCTTTGATATTATCTCAGGAAAAACCCGTATCTTGAGCAACTTTCTCAACCAATTGAGTTTGGACAGCTTATAGCTTCAAGCGAAGGTTTTTCATCTCAATCTGGGCTGCATATATTTCTTTCATATGAAATCCTACCTGTCATCATAAGTGCTCATTTTTTGTAGCAGTTTTTTTCTCCTGTGCTCTGCTTTTAGCCAAAGCGGTCTCGAGTTCAATGATCTTGTCAACTTGATAAAAATACTTTTTTTTTATAGTACTCACTGTGAAGGTAAACTGAACTCATATCCACTTGTATGTTGCCCATATTTTCTATAGGATCAATCCTTGTGAGGTCTTCTATTATGGTCTTAGAAATAAGATTTCCTGGCAACAATTATACTTGAGGATTTTGAATCAATGGAGTAATTTTTGAGATATGAGCCTCCATTGCAACAAGATCAAAAGCAATTTTCTTAAGAGGATGGGCTAGTGCGAGAACCTCTTTGTGTCGATTTCTTTTCAACCACTATGACACCACCTGAATGCTAGGCAAAACTTACAATTCTAAAAATTGGGTGAATAAAATGAGGGCATCAAAGTGGGTAGGTTGTGAAACGAATGTGGCAGTAAAAAGTGGAGGAATGGAAATAGTGGAATGGATAGGTGGATCAATTTTAACTGTAGTTATGCTTACTCTTGGAGGAGCCTGCATACTTATAGCTTCGGTGGAAATGGTAGTGATAATGGATGTGGAAGGGTGCAAAAATGGGTTCGGCCCCGATGCATATGAACTAAAAGAAAGGGAGGATGAAGAAAAAGGAATATAAGATGGAGCAGTAGTAACTTTGGGAAGAGGAGAAGGAAGTGGAATGAACATAGAAGGTATACCAAAAGGTGGGGAAATAAACATAGAAATTGATGGTAGTGAATCAAAAGAAGTCACTACATGCTCCAATAAAGGAGGAATGGGAGATGTACCTTTGAGTGCGAGCATCGTGTGATGCAAATATGGAGGTAGTTGTAAAATATATGCTTCTCATTGCTCCTCTGCCACCTCTTCAAAATTTACTTGGGTCTCCAAGACCTCTTGTGATGGTTTTGATAGATAATCTTCCTCTTGGCCTTGAACCATAGGAAATATTTACGTAAGCATGGTTGGATCCTCAGTCATTGTGAGAGGATAGACAACTGTAGCAGAGAAAATTGAAGCTATGGTAACTATATTAACTAAAGCATCGATAGAAGAAATGGTAAAAGCATTGGTCCTTGGCTTCTTCACCACTTTGGGAAATGGTGGCACCTTTTGCACATCTTGCTTCTTTGAGATAGGTGCTTCTTCAACTTTTTGTTTTGTTCACAACGATCTCAACTTAAACACATATTGTTGCTCTTCTTCCTTAGGAGTCTCCTGTATGACCAAAGGACATTGTCCCTAAGACTTGCTTTCACCAATATCAGACTGTTGAAAACTATGTAGTAAAACACCGGTGAAAGCATTTGGATGATAAGAATCAACATATTCATCATAAACTTTTGAAAATACATCATCCAGTTTGAGCCCATAAGGAGTCTTTGGCTTTCCTTAGTGAACCCGCATTATCCACCAATTCATTATCTTTTCTTTAGACCATTCAAGATTATTGGCTTTAACCTAACTAAACAATCTCTATGGAGGGACATGATATCTATACTCTACTTCCTACTCATAGCAGTCATGCCAAGGGGAAAGTGTAGCCATTTTCTCAATATGCCAATTCATGTCAAGCCCATTGAAATTATTTCTATTCTAATAAATATCGATTCAAGGACAACAATAAAATGATTTGAACTTGACAATTTCCTTAAACTTACCCAAGGGGTCATACCTCCAATGCTGTGGTAGTTCTATCAATCCTAGATATTGCAAGGCAATGGTGATAAGTTGATTCTATCCGATTTGGCTCACTACTATACCACAAAACTTGAAGGGCATATTGCATGTCTTTTTTTCATGCCCAACTCCATATATATCATTTACGTAATATGACTGGTGCACTACCTCCATAGGAAAAACATGCTCTATAGCGAAGTATGGCAACAAAAATGGCTTACCCATGAACCCAAAAAATCATACAACTACACCCTGGGTAAGTAGAAAAATATCACCCTTTTCGTGAGTGACCAATATATCTCTCAACTCCCATGAAACTCTTTCACATGTACCACATAATAGTTTTATTGTCGGTCCCAAAAACCAACTGTTGAAACTATAGAAAGACTCCCTTCTTGACAAAATTGAAGTCCACTTATATACTGGCAAAGGTTGATCATTTTCATCTATTTGTGTAACTGCAATAAAAGGAAAACATTGTTGCAATTGAAAGAAGAAAAACCATACCAAAAATGAACTATGCTTGAATGAATTTGCTTTATGAGTATGTAATTTCTCTAGTTGAGGATTCATCCTCCGTGAGATGTAATCAGCCCAATCGAAAAATATTAGATTGGTGTCCTCTGTCATAATTGATGGGGAATAAAAATATACCCGACCAATACATTGTGCTAAAGTTGCTTACCACTTGTGCATAGTATCATCAGAAGGTAAACCTACAACCCATGCTAGCATTGAATAAATATCCAAGCTATTAAAATATTTAAGTGGTTTAGGCAAGTTAGGAAGCTGCCCCATGAACGGTTCTTTGATTAGCTGAGTCTCCATGAATTTACGCATCATTACAGTAGAGATGTATCTATCTTTCTGTTCATTGGTGTGCAACTTGTTATGAACCCCATATGCAGGTGCTTGTAATCCACATGTGAATGCTTCTTGGATCTCATCCGGGGTAATAGTGAAAAGAATATCCCTCTTCGCATTCCTTACCGCCCTGGTGAATGGGTCATAAAATTCAGCAATGATCTGCACTAGCTTAGGACAAGAGTGTACAGGCGGGCATAGGTACCACAAAAGCTATGAATGGTATGGCACTGTTAGCCAACTTTCTGATGTGAGCCCTTGATTAACTATAATTTCAACTTCTTTTCGCAGTCTCTCCACTCCTTTGTGGGTTATTATGCAATCACCAATCTCAACCATCATGTCATCATAGGGGTCTAGGTCAACAGTCATTTTTTATGCCTTTTTAGACCTCATACA
This sequence comes from Wollemia nobilis, assembly GCA_028583015.1. Classification (NCBI taxonomy): domain Eukaryota; kingdom Viridiplantae; phylum Streptophyta; class Pinopsida; order Araucariales; family Araucariaceae; genus Wollemia; species Wollemia nobilis. The sequence goes on from JAQPPZ010017072.1 coordinate 2,829,518, forward strand.
CCCCTCTTTTGTCTTTGACTTCTTGGTATTTGTACGATCTGAAGAATCTTGGGGCTATTTACTACATCTTCTCATTTTTCTCCTTAAAAAATTTACTTAACACTTCCCATACACTTCTACAATAACAGTTCGAAGCACACGAAAACAGAAAAAATTTAAATAAAATTTTAACTACGAACTTTACCAGGATTTTTAATATAGAGCTTCTCTCCAATCGCCGCAATAAATGCTAAGTTACTTGGATGCCCTTGAAAAATGTGAGCCTTGATGCACTTGCCTAGCACTATTCCCAATGTATTCCAACATATCCTCTAATTCACTATGAAATTCACCTTGGGGAAAGCATCTTTCTTTGCTGCATAACTATTTCGTAGATCGTGTATTGGCTGCCAAAGCTTGCTTTGAAAAAATAAATTACCCACTTGAACCAATTAAATGTTTATTTTTCTCTTTTGATAAAAAAACTTCCACCAACCTACATGTTTTCCAATAATTGCCTCGTCTTGGGGGAAGAAATATACCCGCACTAAATCTCCGAGATCAAAGGGGATGTTTGCTTACTGAAATTTGCTTCTTCTTCAGGGTGATTTCTGCTTGATGAATTTGGGGTGAAGGCTCTCCTTTTATACATTTTGTTCCTTGTCTTTACTTTTTCCTTTGGAAAATCGGAAAAAAAAAAACTCGCCTCTCTTTTTTGAAAAAACAACTTTCTCTTTTTTTTGCGCCTTCAAAAAAATATTGAATGAATTATATCGTTTTTTATTTTCTTTTGCAAATTATTTTTTTCCTTTTAATTTTACTATGATCGCCCCTAAGGCGGGTGGGCGAACAGGACATTTGCCCGACCCTTAGGGCGATCGTCCTTTTGTTTTAATTTTAGTTTAGTTGAGTTTTGTTTTTTTTTTTTTTGTTTTTTTTTTTAATGCCTTTTAATAAGGCTTTGGGCTATGATCACCCCGTAAAAGGGACGAACGTTATGTTCGCCCAACCTTTGGGGAGATCATAGTTTTTATGCTAGACCACCCACAAAGGGGGCCGATCATTTTAATATTTTTTTTTTACTTTAAAGTTAGGTCACCCAATGGAATGGGCGACCATTATTTAGTTTTTTTTTATTTAATTTAAAGTTTGCTCGGCCAAGGGAATGGGTGACCATTATTTTAGTTTTTGTTTTTATATGTTTTAAAGGTTAGTCATCCAAGGGATGGACGAATGTAATGCTCGCCTAACCCTTGAGGCGATCATGTTTTTTTTTAAATTTATTTTAATTTTTTTTTTTAATTTTAATAATTTTTAATAAGGGATTGCCCAAGATTTGGGCGACCCCCTTATTTATTCATGCTAGGATCGCCCAAGCTTTGGGCGATCCTAGTGAGTTTTTTTTTATTATTTATATATTTTTTTAAGTATTTTTTATTTTTTAAATTAGTTTGGATCGCCTAAGGTTTGGGCAATCCTTTTATTTACGTTAGGATCACCCAAAGAGGTGGGTGATCATAATTTTTTGTTTTTAAGTTTTGTTTTCTTTTTGTAAATTTCAAATTTTTTAAAGTTTTTTCTCTTATTTTTTTAGTTTAGGATCGCCTGCAAAGGGGGGCGAACGTTATGTTCACCCCACCTTTGGGTGATCTCATAATTTTATGTGGTCACCCTTAAAGGGAAGGGTGAACATGAATTTTTTTAATTTTTTTATATATTATTTTATAATTTTTTTTGTGCTTGTTTTTCTATGAACATGATTTTTTTTCTTTTTTTTCAAGAGGACAAAAATGGGACGAACATTTACCTATATATATATATATTTAAAAAAAAAAAAAAAGTAATTAGGAAAACAAATATATATACCTATATATATATATATTTAAAAAAAAAAAAAGTAATTAGGAAAACAAATATATATATATATATATATATATATATATATATATATATATATATATATATATATATATATATGTATTACAAAAGTACCTTATCAAGATGTTGTTACTGAATATAAGCCTTCAAATGAAGGCCATTCATTGGAATTGGAAGATCCCAACCTTCAATGTCTTGAAGATGATAGGCATTAACCGAGTTCACAATAGAGATTTGGAAAGGGCCCTCCCAAATAGCTTTAAATTTGTGATGCTCTCCGAGCTTGGCCTTCTTTGCATTTCACTTGAGAACTAAATATTCTACTTGAAAACTATGTTCGATTGCCTTATTTTCAAACCACTTTTGCATTCCCTTGTTATGTTCGGTGAAATAATTAGTTGTTATAAATATGTACTTATGCTCTACAGAAGAATGTAGGTCAATAACTCCCACAAAGTCAAGAGTACATTACTGAAAAGATGCTTCCACTTGAATCAGATGAAGAGGCAATGTCCCCTTTTTTATTTTTCCAACATATCACTGACAACTATCACAATGCATACTCACTTTATGGGCATTAGCAAACAGAGTAGGAAAAAATAGCTTGCTCAGATGATTTTCAAGGCCATGGACCTTCCTGCGTAATGACCACCCGATAGTACCGAATGAAATTCTTCTAATATTTTTTCTTTTTCAGAGTCTCTCACACACCTGAGAAGAACGCCATCAATGTTATTGTGAAATAGTCCCTTGGGCAACAAAACATATTTGAGAGCTTGCAACCTAAATCTTCGATGTTACGAAGAATCAAGGTGAGATGGACATTTTTTAGAGGTAAAATAATAAATTAGCTCTTTTGTCCAATCATGATCATTGGCGGTATGATTTGCATAAATGCTTTCACCTAGACTATCCTCATGCACCACATCCAATGATTTGGAGGTCGCACTTTTGGCTAGCTCCTCGAATAGAGCTCTCCCATAAACTAGCTTCGTTGGTCGGATCTCCACATCATATTCTTGAATTTTTGAGACCCACCTATTCTTTTGTCTCCTAATTCTCCTTGGAGAATAAAGTTTTGCACATCAGGGTGTATAACATACACAACCGTTTTGCTCTAAGAAATAAAGTATTAGAATTTCTTCAATGATTTCATCACCACATATACTTTTTTCTCAATAAAATTATATTTCTCCTAATGGGGAGAAATGACCTGCCTCAGGAAAGCATATGGCTTCTCATCTCCATCCTCTTGCCATTGTGTCAAAACTACAACATAACTCTCATGTTCACCTACCTCATAGAGAATGAAATATTTAGAATAATCAAGATTAACCAATACCAGAGCTTGAGTAATCCTCTCTTTGATTTAATTGAAATCTTATCTTCTTGGTTCAGTCAATTTAAACTCAATATTTTTCTTCAAAAGCTTAGTCATGGGTTTGACCACCTAAGCAAAATCAGTAATGAACTTACAAATGAAATTAATTTAGCCAAATAAGAACTACAAATATTTTTTGTTCGCAGGAAATGGTAACTTCATTAGAGCTTCATATCTTACAGGATCGATTACCAATCCTTATTGCGAGATCACATGGCCTAATTCCACTATTTGATAGCAAATATTAACTTATTCAGATTAATTAAGATCCTAATCTCACAACACTTCTTAAACACCTGCCTCAAATGAGCAATATGGTCTTCTCTGCAATGTGAAAACATTGTCATATCATCAAGATATATCACAATAATCCTATTCAATAACTCATCAAAAGCAATGTCCATGGCCCTATGGAAAGTGGCACCGACATTTGAGATTCCAAAGGGTATTCACTGGTAGGAAAATGTGCCCCACTTGGTGGTGAATGTTGTTTTCCATTGATCCTCATCTTTCACCCAGATTTGATTATAACCAGAGAAACCATCTAGTAATGAGAATATCTATGCACCGACTACCATATGAAGGATTTGATCAATATAAGACAGAGGGTAATGATATTTTAATGATGCTTGGTTCATATTTCAAAAGTCAATGCACAATCGAATATCTCCATTCTTCTTCTGTACTGGAACCAGGTTCGTCACCCATGTCGAGTGATTGAACGGATAAATTATATTTGCCTCCAACATCTTCAAAAACTTCACCTTCATGAGCACTTCGATTTTGGGATTGATAGGGCATTGCTTATGTTGGAAAGGTTTTACCCCTTCCTATAGTTCTATAGTATGTTGGATCACATTATTATTGTAACCCTTCAAATCATGGTAGCTCCAAGCATCAATGTCAGGGTATTAGTAGCATAAGTTTTTAATGCCTTCCAGTTCATCTAGCATGCAATAAATTCCAATTTTGATAACCTTTTCAGGCTTCAACCGTAATTACTTGTATTCCTTGGTGTCTACCTTAATACTATGTTTTTTAGCCCAATAATTTTGGTCGAACAAACTTTTAAGTATAATCAGTACCCTAGGGATATGACTATTTTTTAGCTGAATCATCCTTTCTCTCTCTTATTTGACAAGAACTCTATCATAAGTGCTTGGAGTTTCTTTAAATAAGAAGTTAACTATCTGCTCATTATTTTAAAAACTTGCCAATAGAGATTTTTTTTGGGAACCGATGGTCTATAAATCACCCTAACTATCTTAGGCTTTCTAACTACTTGCTCAATAGAAGAGTAGTTAGCACCAAGAGAGGCCAAAATATTTGCATGTTTGTTTAGCTTTCTAGAAATCACCTGGATATTTAAAGTAGTGAAAGATTCAAATAAGTCCCATACTCTGTTGCAATAAGCCTTTAAGTAATGCTACTTTGATACACACCTTTTAGTGATATGATTAACTATAAGTTTAGAGTCACCAAAAATATGCAGTTGTTTAATACCCAACTTCTTAGCTTTCTTCAATCCAAGGCATAACGCCTCATATTTAGCTGCATTAATTTTGCAACCCCAAGTTAGCCTATAAGAATAGGTATTTTGCAACACTTCGGGAGAGATCAACAAAATGCCAACTCTTGAACCATTATTACACCTGGAACCATCAAAATACATTCTCCATAACTGATTTGCAACAGGATTGGGAGAATCAGGAACCTTCTCTTCAATTTTATTTGGCTAAGTTATAGTATAGAAGCCAATGTCCATTCCAACCATTGCATTGAAATCCATGAGCGAAAACTCATCCTTGAGGTGAATTTCACCCAGTGCTTCTTCCATTAAATCAACATCTCCTAACTCCTCAATCATCATGTTAACTGTACCTGGAAATTTTTCTTCCTCTTTCAACATTTCAATGTGAAAAGGTGAGGGCTTTTCATTATGAACGTGAATCTTCTTCCCTTTGAATGGTATCGCAAAATGCGATAATTCTAGGGAAAGATATACTTATAGCTTAGCTATAAACTCCATTGAGAGGCACATGCTAAAGTATAGTTCCAGGTTGACTACTACCACTTCTTGGATGATCATGATTTGTGGCATACTATGAAGGATAATGGGAATATCTTTGATCACTCCCATCATCTTGACTAGAGTTCCATCCAACTGTAACACTTCGAGGCTACTCCTTGTATATTCCATTTCCATCACTTCACATACTACCTTTGGCATGACAGTAGTCGCAGCTTCATAGTCGATCATACAATTGTGTACAATCCACCCTTCCATTCTGAGTGAAAAATAAAATTGGGGAGACCTATTTTTCTCATGGCCTAAGTTGGTAATGCTTGCACCAAGACTATTTGAGAAGGATTTTACTTTTGATATTTATTAGTATTCAAATATTCTTTGAGTAGGTCAACTTGTTCGGGTAATTGAAGTGCATCATACAAGCTTAATTTCATAGGTATTTTCTTAATTTCTTCCACAATGTTATAGTCAGATAGTTTTGGAGTCTTTTCTTCTACAATTCACTCAAATTTATCTCTGTACTATTGGGTAGCTTCCACCATTTGTCGCTTGGTCAAAGATAGATATTTGAGATGCTCCTTGGATTGTTCTCTTGTTTCATCTTGTGTTTGAGTAGTTGTTGCGTATTGTGAAGTTGATGCCTTTGTTGGTGTCTTTCCTTGAGTCTGCTTAGGCAATAAATCTTTCAACAAGATAAAATATTGATGTTTATCCATCCCACTAGACACTTTCGCTGGAGGATGCCCCTTTTCATATTACGTATTTGGTTATATAGGTACCTCTAAGGGTTCAAGATTAGTAGGATCTTCTGTTATTGGCTTCTTTTTGGATCGTGTGAGAACTGAAACTTGCTCTATAGACGTTATCATAAAATTGTGATTGGTTTCCCTGATCATATTGACTTGTCCACCAGTCAAACTCTCTACTAGCATTTGTACATAATTCATATGCACCATGCAAGTTTCTTCTTCATGAGTATCATTGCATTTTGAACACTAAAATGCCTTCTCATTTTTGTTAGTTTCTTCATTTGCTTTCACTGTTGTGTTCTTCTCAGGGCCTCTACTAGTAGATGCTTTCTCTCGAGTGATCGGTGGAATTTGGAATCTTCATGATCAAAATTCAGCCTTTGCTTGCTTCTTCCTTACTATTGTAAGATCATTGGATATTGTCCTTAAGGCTGTGTTATTAGATTTCACCTCCTATAATAGAACTATGAAAGGATCCAGATTAGCCAGTGTAGGAGGCACAGGTAGAGGCAAAGGCATTGGAGGCATGGGCAATGGTAATGGAATTGGTGGTGTTGGCAGTGTCTAAAAAGTAATGGATGAAGGTAGCTAGGGTATTTTTGGAGTGGGTGATTTTGGAAGACTTGGAGCCGCATGTTGTAGAGGAGGAATAGGTGCAATCTGATGAGGACCTAATATCCATGAGGGAACTAAGGATATATGGAAGGTATAGGGTATGAAAATGAACTGGAATATAAATACTGTCGAAGATCAGAAAGAATGGGCATAGTTGTTTTGGGGGGAAGCCTACCTACAAAAATCAAATCAAATTCACCTTTCTATGCTTGTGTATATAGTTCTAGGAATGTAGTCACATTGGGTTGATGCATAGCCATACATATTTTGATGTTAAACGCCCTTAAGGATCATTATATACATCAAATGGCCCAAATTGGAAGCCCACGGTTAAATTGATCACACCAAACGTTATTATATTCATTGAGAATTTGGTCGTTACGTTATGTGGAAGTAAGGAGATAAGATTTGGGGATGTAAAATATTAAAAAAAAGGGAGCGTTTTGAATCCCATAGATGGTATGAATAGAGACAGATGTTTTCGAAAATGGGGAAGAGGAAACCAAATGGAAGAAGGAAAGCGAACAGTTGAAGGAAAGATGAAAAGGTTTCTAAAATATTAAATATCCCATTCAAAAAGGGAAGAGAGGTTGGACCTTCTAGGAGGCCACATGTTGTTGGAAAGTGATGTAATACAAAGATGCTTTTAAAACAAAATAGGCCAGAAATTTGTATTTAATGTGCAAGAAAGGAGTTTTATTTTGCATACCTATTATACCTGCTTATTCTTCCCCTTTTCATGTTTAGGCTTATAGAAGGTGTTGAATGCATTATTTTTAATGGTTGCACCAACAAATGTTTAAAACATGAAATTTATTTGTTCTTTCCCTTAGAAGCTCGCACCTAGATTATTTAGATTTGTGCAAATGTAGATTCGGTAAACTAGGTTGCATGCAAGATTTTCTCACATCTTCAGTTTTGTAGAAATTGGGTGGAAAAATACTAATGATATTTTGCATGTTTAGGTTTTATTTTTCTGTCATTTTTTCCAGATTTTGTTTTCATTTTTCTAACTTTTTATTTTGTATATTTTTTTAATATTCGGGTATTAAACTAAAAACCGAAAAAAATAAAATGATAAAAATAATTAAATGGGTGTAAATAATGATATATAATATATCATCTAAAACAAATTCGAATTCATTCCGAAGTCTAGTTGATTTTATAAAAATTGTTGAAAATGACTATTTGATGCAGATTTTATCATTTTATAATTTCATTTTTTTTCATATTTAGGAATCAAATCAGATATTTATGTTTTTTGTTTTCATTCATAAGCATAAGATGATCTTACCTTTATAAAAATTCCAATTTCGTTAAAGGGGGGTTAATTTTATGGCATTTCATAAGTTATCTTTTTTGGAGTAATAAATGCACCTTCTCATTGTGAAAATTCTGATTTCATCCAAGAGAGGTCATTTATCATTACATTAAAAGGCTACTGTTTTAAAACATTAAATTATTTTTCTTTATGAAAAGTATTTCATTAAAGAGGGATAATTAAATGACATTTTCAAGATATTATTTTAAGGCTATAAATTATTGCCGCTTTGTGAAAATTAATTTCATCAAAGAAAAATAATTAATTAATCATATCAAAGGCTATCTTTATCTCCATTATATGAAGCTACATTTAATGAGTCTATTCATCATTTCAGATTCACATAAATAGATAGATTTTAATCTTCATTTCCATGCTTAAAGTAGGATCTAATGTAAGATAAAACTCGACTAAAATCCACTTAATAAGAGAAGATAAAATCTACCTTAAAAAATTTCAAGATAATAGGAATTAAAGCACTACATCATGGTCATATGAGGGCCAATTTACATTTGTTTTTTGTAAGTTTTTATGAACAATCATTAATATATCATGGTAAAATAAACCAACATGTGCCCCTTGTTAATAGTTACTTGCAATCACTAATACATATATCGAATACATGTGCCCCTTGTTAACAGTTACTTGCCCCATTTGTTCATAGCATTTAATTGATATATCTTTATTGATATTACTAATACACATGTGTAAATGCTAATATAGCGAAGACCTTGGAGAAGTTGTTTTGTTTAACTTATTTGCAAGAGAGGGTTTTGGGATCAAAATCCTAAGGGAGAGTGTAATTTCATAATCGGGTAAAATTATCACTCAACATTTTTGGCGCTAGAAGGAGGGCCTTAATTGGTATTCATTAATCTAACGCTTTTGAATTTTTCATATAGGAAATAATGTGATTTGGTATTATCATAAGGTTTTTAATGGCTAAATATTTCAAGTTCATTTGATTAGCATATTTAGAAATCTTTTAGCACTCAACACTTTGGGAGTTAGGAGAGCTTGAATTGATTTATTTTGTTGCTAGTTAGATGCTAAATTGTTCATGTTGAAAGATTTATTCAAAGACATTGGTCTTGACTAATGAAATTTTGTTGATCACTTCATTGATTCTAACATTCTCTATTTGATGATGTCTTAATATTAACCTTTTGGAAAATTTGAGAATGTATTTCATGTCAAGGATTAATTGGTGCATATTTTTTTGGATGATACTAACATGATGATCTTTGTGGTTTACTCATTTGAAAATTGTTAGTCATTTTATGCTTCTTTCTAAGATTATTTTATCTGACTAACAAATTTGGTTCTAAATTTATTCTTTGAGTTTCACTAATGGTGATATTTGAGGAGCAAGTGGCATCTTTAAGAGAAAGCATGGTATCAGTGTTAGGGAATTATTATGAAAGTTTTCCTATGTTTAGAATACCCCATAAAATTCTTGAAATTTTATTGGAGTTTCTACGACTATTTAATCAAGACTTGACATTAGAATACATAAAAAAATTACATGTTTACAAGAGCATGTTATTTCAATGCCAATTCTTTCATGAGGCTATCACTTGTAGGTTTTTCTCATACATTTTGGATGACAGATCATTCTTGTGGTATGGCCAATTACCCATGGAGGTTAAGACTTCTTGGATCCGACTAGAAGTAGTCTATCTCTTATCATTTTGGTAATTAGGTTGACTTAGATATGTTGCAAAATCAATTTACCTCTATTCATAAAGAGCCTAATGAATCCTTGAGTCAATTCAATGGGAGATTCCATGAGTTGTACTCTCAAATGTGGGAAAGTTTTGACATACAAGAAGAAGAAGCTATTAAAGTATACATGGGATCCATACCCCCCGCACTTGCTACACTTATTGAGGAAAATCTTGATGACTCATATTTTCCTAGAATCTATGAGGTTGCAATAATGGTAGAACAAGGGCAAGTGGAGGCACAACATGTTCCCATGAAAGATTGTTCTTATGGAGTTATTGATGCCAACCTACACCAACCATCTAAGATAGCACCCTCTACTCCAATGATGCCTAAGGTGAATGACCAAGGGGATGAATTTGAATTTCCAAATGTTATAACCACCTTATATATGGTCCAAGAGGAGGTGCAAGTTGCCAATCTAACATCCACTAATGAGTATTGTGTAAAGATGGTTTCATTTCTAAAAGTGCATGAGTATTCAAATAATGGAGGTGTCCTAAATCTAATTAGGATTGAGATATGTGATAGGACAAAACCTACCATATAATTGAATAAAGTGGTTGAAAGTGAAATTGAAAGAAAGTCAACAAATAAATTTGAAGACATAATAGACTTCACCACTAGTTCTTGGAAGACACTTTAGATGATATTTTTGAAACTAAGGGTCAAGAATACCCACACCTTCCAAATTGTGATGAAATTGAATCATGGGTTACAAATGTGGATTGTGATAGCCTTACAAATTTGAATACAAAGAGTAACCCACTTTTGGAAATTATTGAACCATCTAAGGAAGGTGAAGGTGAATTTGATGAAAAATACATTGATGAATTGGAAGAAGTTGAAGAATTAGTTGAGCATCACAACTTGATTTTGGAAGATGATCACTATGATTCTTGGAAGAAAGTGGATGAATATTCTCACTCTAAACCTTCTAACAAATCCTTTGTGTCAATTGATATGTAAGATAACACTATCATTTTCTCACAAGAAGATATCATAAGTCTTGTACAATCTAAGCTTGTTTTGGAAGAGAGGTTAGAATCTCATAAAATTTTAGAATATGATAACGATCCTACTACAAAGGACAAAGAAGAAAAATAATTGATAGATGAATCAAAATATTATGTCATAGATACCATGGATTTTCATCCCACGAATTTGGATGATAATTTTTACAATGGTTGGGGGATATATGAAGATGTGTTATTTTCTCACACTCCTATTTATAAAACTTATATTCCACTTGATATGTAGGAGGTTGAAACTTATACTTCACACGAAGAGCTTACATTCACAAGATTAAAAAATATTGCAAATTTGGATCATGATGAATGTGAATTTATTGAAGATCTTGCTAAAAAAAAAAGGGAAGAAATGGTAAATGTTTCTTATGACTCATCTATTTTGGATGAGGAAGAGGTAAAATTTGATCTTTCATTACGGGATATTGAAAAATCAGATGCAAAATCACATGATTTCTTTGAATATTCAAATGAGGAAGTATTGTGGATGATTAACAAAGAATTGAAACCAAATGATAAAAAGGTTGACCTATTGGAAGAAAATCAAATTATTGATCATGAATATGGGTTACTTGACACACACTTTGACCAATGATATTTAAGATTTAAAAAGGATGGACGTGTTTTGAATTGGGTGCCTAATTTTGGTATGTTTTATGAACAAGTAATCAATGAAGAAGTTACAAAGGTTCACCAAGTGTTGGTAAATGAAAATGTACAAAAGGTAGAATCTAACCTTTTGTGTCCTAGAATCCGAGCTTCAGGTGAAAATTTGTATAACCATTTATCGGATTTGAATTATTTTTATGATGAAATATCATTGAAGGTGAATAAAGAACAAGGATTTATTTCTACTCACACCTTTAATAAGATTGCTTTGATGAATGAAAAAGAAGTTGATGCACTTGAATTGTTGAATCAAATTCATCAACAGTTGATAATGGAATCTAGGATAGAGATTTATGATGATCCCCATTTAATAAACATCCTAGACGCATGTAAGTTTTTGCACCAATTTTATTGGCCTACGAACATGGAAAATAAATTGTCTTTAATTTTTTTAGAAATAGGCTCTTGTTTACAAAACATCATTTTGGATAAGGTAAGCCTAGTTCTAAATCGTAAAGTGAGTCCTAAAATTTACATCTTAAAGAATAGATAAGATAAAATTGAAAATCAGTTATTATCTAATAAATTTAATGATTTGAATCTCACTTATCGGATCACTAATGGAACTGAATCAAATTGGTGGGGTGAGAGAGGTACATTGAATATTGTTGTATTGTTTGGCCTAGCTTTTCTTTGGTTGGATTTCTATGAAATTTGGTATGCGTATCATGTTACATATCTTTTGAAATGTGCTAATCATGTTTGGGATCCAGGGAAGTGATAGTTCAAGCTTTGCACCATCTTGTACCATATTGTACATTTGTATATAGTTTTGGTTTGTGTTTTGAGTTTTGTTTTTTGGGTTGTTCTCTTGTTTTGAGGTGATGTTTCATGGTCGCTAACTTATGATCTCTGGCTCGCTTTTGAAGCTCATTTACTTAGTAGGTTGGAAACCTGATATGAAAACTAATGAACCCGAGAAAAGGGAGATGAGTTATTTTGTGATCATGCTCATATTTTGGAACCAAAATGGTGGAAAGTGAAACAATGAAAGATTTAGTCAAAGCTCCACATGAAACTCACACATGTTAAATGGTATTTCTGGAGTTATAAAGGATGAAGTTATCTTGATCTGCAACCCTAGGTGAAAATCTAAAATTCTTCACTTGTAGGCTACCTTACCCTAGTAATGCTTGAAGATTTGCAAGGTTTTTCTTTTGAGAAGGAAAAGGTTGTTTATATATATAAAAATTTGAAAAAAATAAAAAAGAGAGAAAAAGAGAGAGAGAGAGAGAATGAGCATTGAAAAGCTTGATCAAATTAGTCACAAGATATAGATAAAATCTATCGGGGCTATGGACATCTGCCTGGTAGTAGGGCTCTGTCTAGATATAGCTCGGGTAAAAGAAAAGACTTTACAAAACGTTGAGCAAACACAAGGTTCAATTAGATAAACTCCACCGGGGATATAGATGCTTGACTGACAGTGGGGTTCTATCTATAGTTGTTTCGTTATGAGTGATACTCTATATCTTAATACATAAAGGGATGATGGAATATGGAGGATTTTCAAAAATGTAGGAAATGAATCACTTTTGCACACACTGAGTAAAGGCAGATGGATTAGTTGTTTTCATTTTGAAGTTGTTTACTCTCACCTTCTCAGGATATTGCTAAATTATTGTGTCTCACTGATCTTGTGTGTTTCTGTTTTAGGTTGGGTTCTTATCAAGATTCTCAGGAGCATTTCCTAGCAGAGTCACCATTTATTGTGGCTGCTTGACAACTAGACCCAAAACTTGGGGACCTACCTTTTTGCTTTGAGTTTGGTTGCAATTTTTGTTTGATTGTTGGTTTGTAGGTGTCCTTCACAAAGTTCATATGGGCTTCTTGATACATGTTCTTCGCAGGCAAACCTTAGCATTTGATTGAATTTTCCAAGACATTGTTCTACGATGATAAGTGTGGCTTGAGACACTTTGGTTTTTCGTATTTTTGCTTGCATTGGTTGCTTGGGTTCGCATATTTGGAAGTTTCAATTGTTCTAGAGTGTTGTTTTGATAGGTCCCTCTTTATTAAGGGTGCAATGCAAATTGCTTGTGGGATAGTGCATCATTGTCTTCTTCTAAAGTGTCCAATTTGTTGGTTGGATTTGGGGATTTTCTCTTTAGCTTTAGTATTTTCCCTTTATTTTGGTTTTCATTTGTTCGAGCTTTCAAAGTTTCAAAAGAAAAAAAATGAAAAAAAAAATCAAATAAAAAGTTATATATATTTATATTTTTATAAATATAATATATATAAATAATAAAACAAAAAATATATATATAAAATAATAACATATATCAAAATAATAATAATAATAAAAAAAAAAACAAAATATATATATATTAGAATAAGATAACAATATATGTATAAATAAATAATAAAACATTGTCTATTTGTTTATATTTATATAAAAATAAAAAGCCATGTGTTTCATTCATGAGATTTTAAGTCATGTAATTTCAATTTGAAAGTCTCTAATCATTTGTTTGTGTATGCACCAGGTAAAGGAGATTAGCGTGGCGGATACAAGAAAGTCCAAAATTATGGACATGGACTCGTGGGCCTCATAGGGATATATACCACGAAGCAGTGGACCCCACCGATAAATACAATGATCAATTCGACAATGGAACAACGATTCAGAAGGTTTGAATTAAGGCATGTCATGCTCGAACATTGTGGAGATAATGTGGGTTGTCTGTTCATGGACACGGTGATACATTGAGAATTGGCGCATATATGATGCAGCGGTCGATAGATCAGAGCAAGTATATGGTCAGACGCACTAGGTTGAGGTGGACCCATAGTCGAAAGTGTGGTGGATGACATGGATTCAAACTTGAACGGTAGACCCCACCAAGGAACATGGCAATCAAACGTGCATCGTGGACAGTTTATGATAACAATCAATCTTCGATCAAAGCAGCAAGGAATGAGAGATTTACGGAACCTCCGATATGAAGATAGGTGGGGTTTCAAATTGTGATGATAATTATTTGGCATAGTTGTATTGCAGGAAGCAACACCATCATGGTCGATCGGTCGCAGACCAATGAAGCTCTCAAGACGTTGATTGGGAAATGTAGGTAACTTAGATCCCGTGACCAGGCAACAACGGATGATGACTCGGTGGTACACGTGGAACATGAGATGGATATTGAACACAACGACGTGTACGTAAAGACCTCACATGTGGATATGGCTGAACATTTGAAACTATGTGAAGTCATTAGATGACGTATTGAATTGCCAAACATAGAGCACAGTGGATGCATTCGATGGATGATGGAAAGTATATACAGTGGACAGTATTCGATGTGAATATGAGGATGGGTGAAGCCATGTAGGCTAGAATCAATAGCCTTCAGTGCTAGAAAAATAATGGAGAGGATTCGACGAGAGGAGTGTTGTGTGACGGAGCACCGTTTGAAGGAATGGGACCACTCATTGGTACTCAGAGCATGTAGCAGGATGTCTGGTGGCTAGCGGTAGTGAGAATTTTGAGGTCTCGACCCAAGAATTAATGACGATGAATGGCATCTTCGAGTGATGCCGAGAAAGTAGTACAATTTACATCATGTTTGGGTTTCTTGAATATCATCAATGGCAAACGTAAAAGGTATATCTGTGATGGTGAATATCATCGATGGCCTCGCGATGTCCTACGGGAACCTGATGAAAATAGTGACAAGCAGGTTAGACTGCGAATATACTCGGCAGTAGTGACAAAGTGTGTGAACAGCGGGCAACGTACGGGAATCCATGGACATCAGCGAAGCATCCTTCGACATGAAAAATTTGCTAAATGTGGAAGTCACAAAAGGCACCGGCAACAAGAGTTATCGTGGACTACTACCAAAGTATACAGCAGAGAAGGGCGCGGAATACCTAACCTAACACCGAGCTGAGATAAGCCACTGCCATATAAAGACAAAAATCCTCTAAAATGGGTAGACGGTTTTAATACGAGGGTAAACACTCTTAGGGTTCTAGGTGTTGGAAATGTTAATTCTAACTTCGCACCCGTAAGCGCTTCGGCGCGAAGCTTTGCCGAATCGCGTTCGGAAAGCACTTCGGCGCGAAGCAGTTTTGAAACGCTCTCGGGCAATGTTTCGGCCCGAAGCAAATTTGACTCGGCCGTTGAAAACACTTCGCCGCGAAGTAAGAACAAGTTGCCCTCCGAAGCGAAAATCAGCCGAAGCAAATATTAAGCGCGGGAATCGACGCATTAATTATCCATGCGTGCGAGTAGCTGGGGTTGTCCGACAGTTGGTCGAAAAGCCACTTCGGCATTTAATTCTGTCAGCGGGTTGGTGAGTTTATCCCGCCCTTTGTCCTCATTCCCCGCCTATAAATACCGGGGCCATTTTGTCATTTAGTAGCATGAGGAGTAAGAGTACAGAGTGGAGAAGAGAGAGGAGCAGAGCAGCAGAAAGGCAGAGCAGCCGGAGAGTGGAGCAGCAGTCTCCCGTCCAAGTCTTGTGTTTATCCTGCAAAGTCTTTACTTGCAGAAGATTGTATTCGCTTCAGTAGGAAGCTTTTGTAATCCGGCATTATTCTAATATATAGAAAATATTCATTCTTCTATTTGAGTCGTTGTGTAAGGATTTTATCTGCAGATATTCCAGAGCTAGGGTTTGCCCGGAAGTGGCAAAGTACCAGTTCGATCCAGAAAGGGATCAAGTTCATTTGTTTGTGCCGAAACACATTGCGACACTCTGTTTTTGCTGAAGTTTCCGCGGGCTGCCAAATTTCGCAGCCTTCCCGTCCGAAAAATCCTTTCGGCACGAAGTTCCCCGAAGTAGATTTACTTCGGAAGGTTTCGCCCCGAAACACATACTTCAGGAGTAATTTTCCCGAAGCATTTTTAGTTCGGGAGAATTCCCGCCGAACCTCCTCCCGAAGCTCCCAACTTTCCGAAGTAGAAATACTTCGGGAGTTTTTCCCCCGAAGTAGATACTTCGGGAGTTTTACCTCCGAGACTCTTCCCGAAGTTCATATTTGCCGAAGCATTTTTCCGAGACCCTCTCGCTCGCCGAAGTAAAATTGCCGAAGCAATTTTTTGGACGCGATTTTAATTCGCGATTTGGAATTATTTCATCTTTAAATTCCTTCACTAGGTAATAAAATCAAAGGGTGATTTATTAAGGCTTGTTATATACATAAAATGGCCCAAATTGGAAGCCCACGGTTAAATTGGTCGTGTCGAACGTTATTATCATCATTGAGAATTAGGTTGTTACGTGACGTGGAAGTAAGGAGAGAAGCTTTGGGGATGTAAAATGTTAAAACAAAGCGAGTGTTTCGAAGCCCACGGATGGTATGAATAGAGAAGGATGTTTTCGAAAATGGAGAAGAGGAAACCAAATGGAAGAAGGAAAGCAAACGGTTGGAAGGAAATATGAAAAGGTTTCTAAAATATTAAATATCCCATTCAAATATGGAAGAGAGGTTGGACATTTTAGGAGGCCACATGCTACTGTAAAGTGATGTACTACATAGATGTTTTAATATAAAATAGGCTAGAAATTTGCATTTAATTTGCAAGAGAAGGAGTTTTATTTTGCATGTCTGTTATACCTGTTTATTCTTCCTCTTTTCATGTTTAGGTTTATAGAAGTGTTGAATGCATTATTTTTAATGGTTGCACCAATTAAGGTTTAAAGCATGAAATTTATTTATATTTTGCATGTTTATGTTTCAGTTGTCTGTCATGTTTTCCAAATTTTATTTTCATTTTTCTAATTTTTTATTTTGCATTTTTTTTAATCTTCGGTCATTAAAATAAAAAATAATAAAATAAAATGACAAAAATAATTACATGGGTGTAAAGAATGATATATAATTTACCATCTGAAACAAATTCAAATTTATTCTTAAGTTTGGTTGATTTTATAAAAATTGTTGAAAATGACTATTTGATGCAGATTTTATAATTTCAGAATTTCATTTTTTTCACATTTAGGAGTCAAATCAGATTTTTATGTTTTCTCTTTTTATTTTATGAAAATTCCAATTTCATTAAAGGGGGGTTAATTTTATGGCATTTCATAAGTTATCATTTTCAGAGAAATAAATGCACCTTCTCATTGCGAAAATTCCGATTTCATCCAAGAGAAGTCATTTATCATTACATTAGAAGGCTACTGTTTTAAAATATTAAATTATTTTTCTTTATGAAAAATATTTCATTAAAGAGGGATAATTAAATGATATTTTAAAGCCATTATTTTAAGGCTATAAATTATTGTCTCTTTGTGAAAATTAATTTCATCAAAGAGAAATAATTTATTAATCATATCAAAGGCTATATTTATCTTCATGATAAGAAGCTATATTTCATGAGCCTATTCATCATTTAAGATTCACATAGATAGATAGATTTTAATCTTTATTTCCATGCTTAAAGTAGGATCTAATGCAAGATAAAACTTGATTAAAATCCACTTAATAAGTGAAGTTAAAATCTACCTTAAAATATTTCAAGATAAAAGGAATTAAAGCACTACATCATGGTCATATGAGGGCCAATTTACATTTGCTTTTTGTAATGTTTTATGAAAAATCATTAACATAGCATGGTAAAATAAACCAACACATACCCCTTGTTAATAGTTACTTGCAATCACTAAGGTGTTCCTAGTATTTAATTGATATATATTTATTGAGATTACTAATACAAATGTGCAAATGCTAATATAGCAAAGACCTTGGAGAAGTTGTTATTTTTAACTTCTTTGCAGGAGAGGGTTTTGGATCAAAATCCTAAGGGAGAGTGTAATTTCACAATCAAGTAAAATTACCACTCAATAGAACTTAGACAAGATTGGATACTATTTTCTATCAACTCGGAAGGAAGTTTAATAATTCAGGATAGTTGAGTCATATTGAATTTGATTGTGACATAAACAAAATTTGAGTTACCTTGACATTGTTTCTTGAGTCTTTAAGTGCGACCTAAGGCATTTGTAGTAAATATTGATCGCCATAACTATGAGAAGATTCCTATAATAGATAGAGAATAATTTCATGTTCTACATGCAATAGAAAGTTGAATAGGAGAAGAATATATCAGGAGGATATATCCACTCTATAGTAATATTTTATCAAGTAGAGATTAATTAAAGTTACAAGATAGAAAGATTCAAATTTTGAATATATCAGGAGGATATATCCACTCTATAGTAATATTTTATCAAGTAGAGATTAATTAAAGTTACAAGATAGAAAGATTCAAATTTTGAATATAAACCTTGAAATAGATATAAAATATTTAAGTCTTTAAGAAATATTTTTACATTGATAAAAAGATTCACATCTTGAAGATAGACCTTGACATAGATAGAAATATTTAGGTCATGAATCTAGACCTTGATAGTAGGCTTGACATTGATAACCATATAAATATATTCAGTGAAGAATATTTTAATGTGCAAAAATAAAGAAGGTTGAAAAAGTATAAAGATATTGGATCAAAGGATATAACCAAAATAGTGCAACCAATATAGAAGCTGAAGAGGTTAAGCACCAAAGTAATGAGTATAAGAAGGAGCGACCAACATTCAAAGGTTTTATATAGAAGAAAATCTAAGTAACCAACAAAAAAAGAAGACTATAGCATTGAATCTAAGAGGTCAAATTTAGAATAGAAAGAGGCCTCAGGTCATATATTTGAAAGAAGCAACTATTTATGAAGAATTTAAAGGTAAAACAATAAATTAAATAGAAAAGGTTTAAATCTAAGTAATGTAAGGAATAAAAGAGCCATGCGGTTCAAGGAATTAAGGCCAAAGCCTTTTGATTCAAAGCAACACCAAGGGTAACAAAGTTATCTAGAGTAGACGTGAAGTAGAAAGAGTTGAAGATATGAAGCACAAATTAAATATAACAATGCCCTATGTAGCATGCTACTATCATTTTAAAGCAATGCCAAGTAAACATTGTATGATGCATGCAAGCAATATTGAACAATAACATTTGGATAGTGCTCGAACATCAGTCAGTGCTTAGACATCAAGATAGCACCTAGAATTTAGATAATGCCCAAATTTTAGTTAGCACTTGAACACCAAATAGTAGATAGCACCCAAAATTTTGAATATTATTTAGAGTATTGAAGCGCTTGGACAATGATAGAAGTAGAAAATATAACCTTCATATTTGATAACACCCTAATCATAAACACCTAATAAGCACCCAATATATTGATGATGCTTTCGATAAAGGAAATAAAACAATAGTACTATGATTTAGCATCTAACAAAAGCATTCCTTAGTGTGAGGTGACGTGTAGTAGTGAAGTAATGTGAGACAACATCATTCTAGATTGAAACATGATAAGAAAAGTGAAGTGTTTGGTATGTAAGAGAAGACAATGCATCATATTAGTGTGTAATGATAGAAATTTTCATTCATTGGTAAAGTGTTGGCATCAAAATGGACTCACAAAACTTAGAAAAACAAAAAGGCAATAAAAGAACACCAACCTAACTTGTAATGTCTCCTCTACATGCTTGAAGTTGAAATGTTTCATCTTAATTCAATTGAGAGACATGTGGCAATTCATACAAGATAATTAAGACCCTCTACACACACTGGAATTGGCATTCACATTAGAGTTTACAACTGAACATGAATGTGAGCATGCAAAAATATTGATTGAGATAATTTTTAAGTTTTTTAGGGTTTTATAATTTTTTATTAACATTAGGAGTTATAAGGTGATGGTTAGATAAATAATTAACTTTATTAGAGAGAAGAAGCACATATTTATTTGTTAAACTTTAGGATTGATAAGGTAGAGATTTATTTATTAAAGCGTTCCTTATTAAGGTTGAATTAGGAGTTATAAGAGAAATAGAAATAATAAGAGTTGTTTTCTTATAAAGTTGGAGTTATAAGTTTCTTTTATTTTCTAGATAAATTTCTAGATTTAAAATTTATGTAATTGTTTTTTTTTTAAATATAATATTATTGAATATTTACAAATTAATTAATTTGGGAGTCCAAAACAGTTCTACTTTAAACTTAGAAAATCTAAATTTATAAAAATCTTAATTATTAGTTTCTAACAATTAAGAAGATATAAGGATTACCACTTCATAGGATTTAAGGTAGAAACATTGAAACTCTTTAAACCTAGGAGTTATAATGTATCCTACTTCAAAGGAATCAAAATCTATAAAATTATTAGATTCAAATTTTGTGTCCTCAAGGACAATTTAGATGGTTATAGAGAGGATGTCTAGAGGTGGTATGGGGGGGCTATTGGGACTTTTGAGAGGTGATTTTTCACATATCCCATAATGTCATAAGGAGGGAGTCGGTTGATGTTGGCTCTATGGTAGATACCAATTTCTATGCTATAATATTAAATGTGTCATATGGTGATTTGAAGTCATTTAGCTTTCGTTATGCTCACAATGAGCCATAAGAATTTTCAAGAGGAGGTGGCTAATTGTACTAGTGTTGTGATGGTGGTTGTGTCTATTATTGTGGTCATGGCTATGGATTATTTTATGTTGTGATGGGGATTTTGTTTATTACTAATTTATTGTCTAACTCTCTCGATCCTCCTTGGAACCTACTCCATATGATAAATGAGGTATGAAGGATGATTCTTCTACTAAATAGGGTCCGTGTGCTACTTACTTAATGATAGGGAAACAAAGTGGTTGATGCCCTTGCTAACTTGGGGGTTGAATAGGAGTATCATAAATGTTGGTTTAATGATTTCCCAACAAATATTAGATTTTGTGTCCTTGAGGATAATTTATATGGTGATACAAAGGATGTCTAGATGTGGTATGAGAGGCCTGTTGTGACTTCAAGGAGGTGAGTTTCATGGATACCACCATGTCATCATGAGGAAGTCAGTTGATGCTAGCTCTATGGTAGATGCCAATTCCTATGTTGTAATCTTAGATGTGTCAAATGGTGATTTGAAGTCATCTAGTTTTGGTTATGCTCATAATAAACCATAAGAATTTTCAATATGATATGGCTAATTGTGTTGGTGTTGTAATGGTGGTTGTGTCTATTGTTGTGGCCATGGCTATGGATGATATAGTGTCTATGACTATGCCTAGATTTGAAGTTGTTGTGGCTATGTCAGTGAATATGGTAGCTACTGCTACTATTGAAGAGTAACTACTAATAGTTGATATTATTCTTGTTGTAAACTAGAATTTATAGATAGATCTCTAGTTTAGTTTTTAGCTACCGATTGCTATAGAGGATTATCCATTTGGATAAGTGAAATATGGAAGAGAAGGTCAACTGGTTTGTATTAGATTCGTTTTATGGTGTTAAATTGTTCTTCATTTGGTTTTTTCATTTTATAAAAGGAAGGGGACCCTTTCAAAACCCTCTTACCAATACCAAAAAATATGAGTCCATGATATGAAAAGAAAAGTAGATGTCATAAAATTTTGGATCAATTTTTTTAATGAAAATATAAAGGAAAGATAGATATAGTTTCAAAATTAATCTATAGTCAATCCATAAAAGAAAATTTTGGAACTTCTGAATACAATTTACATGTAAGAATTATTGAGGCAATTTATGATTGAAAATATTGTATTATGATACCTTTAGATATTGGTAGCATAATGTATATGGAATTGCTTACACTTAAGTTTCATAAAGAACAAAATACTAAACAAAAAGAGTTGATTGAATTTCTCAAGAAGAAAACAGAAGCAGATGAATCACTTTTGGAAAATATATTTCATTCTTCATGCAATATTGATAAATCAAGTTCATATAACTCAGGAATCTATGATTTTTTAAGAAAATATTCAGAAGTCTCTAAAAAAGAAAAAAAAATATTATTCTAAAGACAAAGGAAAAAGAAATATTCCTATGCAAGAATCTGATGACTATACGAGATTTCATTAAAATTGTAATCTTGAAGCAACAAAAACTGAAGAATATAAAGTTAAATCCAAAGAAAAAATCAAGCAAGAAGAATAACTTGATAAAAATCAAAACAAATATTTCTTGCATTGTAAGGTCACTTGAAAAATGAAAACAATGATTGAAGACGGAATTCTTTAATAACCAAATAATGTAATACATAGGGGTGTTGGAGTACATTACATTATTTGGTACATGCTAATGTACCCCTATGGTACCTTCATGATACATATTGTAACTATTATATTAGGGTTGATTCTTAGTTTAGAGTTTGAGTAGTATTTTATGTAATTTTATAATATGCAATAAATGCAAAAGTGTTATGTAAGTGTGTATGTGCAAGAAATGCACAAGTTTCATATATGTGTTTAAGTGTAATATGAGTCTATGTGTACAAGTGTCTTTATATTAGAGTATGCATAATGAAGATTCATGTCTAGGTGTGCATATAAGATAGACTCATGTGTATGTAACTGTCAAGAAGAGAAGCCAAGAGTCATAAGCTTGGCATATGGAAAGGAATAGACAAGTATCCAAAGAGTCATTCTACTATGGCTATATAGTAATCCATAGAGAAGCTAGAATAACATAATAGGATAATTGTATCATATCATATAATCATAATCAAGTGTTATATTTGTAAGAGAAAGTAGAGTAATAAATATTGCATACATTTTGAGCAAATAATCTAGTAAGTTGTGCTACATGCTTTGTACATGTATGATTTAGGATAACTGCATTCATATTATTGTTTATTAATGAATGTTATTTGATATATTATAATCCTTTATATACATATTAGTTTGCTAATATTATTTTACTTACATCATTATCTTGATTTTACTATCTTGTGGCTATATTATATTTGATACTATGGAATTTATCTTGTGAGTTTTATATTAACATTAAGGGTTAAAAATCCATCAAACATGTCATGTCTATCTAATTACATACATCTATAAATCATAAAACAATAAAAAAATAACTTAGATGTATACATCACATCATCCTCTATATAATCATATTATGCCAACCATCATATAATCATTACGTGCATACATAATGAAAAATAATCATAATTCATCAAATATTCATATACATACATCTCATCTTCAATACATGTCAATGAAAAATCAGTAATACATCATCATCATCAATGGAGCTACCTTGAAACTACCCCTGGGGCTACATCATACATCCAAATATATAGGCCACAATAAATACATATTGCTCATCTCATAAAATATGCTCTACAAATTGTGGCTAATCTACCACATAAAAAATAATATCATTGTTGTTGATATCTTAGAGTCTCTCCATTCCCATTTTGTCTACCCTCTCTATCATTCGATCCTTCCCCTCCTTGACTATCATCCCTACTACTTTGATGCCTCTCACTAACCTAAGAAGTGGTTGGTTGTGCTACCTATGATACTATTAGGTCTGTAAAATAGGGTACTAATGGTATGCTCCTAAAACTATGCTAGGATTCAAAACCTATGAGTAATGGAATTAAAATGTAATTGATCATCATCCTATCCTTATACAATTAAGCTCTCTCTCTCCTATGACCAACTAAACGTATACTCAAACCTAACCTATTTTAGTTTCATGATCTCAACTTGCAAAGCCACCATGTCACCTCCTTCTTCTTTGATCACTATAATTAGTGGTTGTATTCTCACCTACTATAGCTACTATGATAACTACTCCAATTGATGTCGTAACCCATCATGCTTTGATATCATGGTATCCCTCACTATCCTCAAACCATATTGCTCTATTTTCACTACATCAAGCTAGCCTTACATCCCTATCCTCTCTAGCACCCATATTACCTGTTGCTTTGCCAATATGGTATCCAATTATATTGCTTTATCCATCCATATTTTAGCCTCCTCTACCGCTATGTCCAATCCATTGATATCAACTATATCATCAAAATTGGGTGTCCCTCTACTCCCAAAATTTTTTGTAGGTATATCCACACTTGCTACCCCTGATAGATCCTCTCCTTCACCTACTTGATAGTGTACTCACTACTTTATTTGCTCCTCCTCCTCTCCTCCCCCACCATCAACCTCACCATCATAACTCTCCTACCTATCTAAACCCTCCTTTCTTAAAGAATTTTTCTCCTTAGATATCGTTAGTATTTTCTTTTCTCAATCCTCCATATTTTCCTTCTTTACAATCTAATGCTACTTACCATATTACTTATTTTATTCCTTAACTGTACTTTCACCCTCCCACTCTACCTCAAGAGTCCAATTCTTCAAATCCTACTCCTTTTGTACATTTCTCTACTTTCAACAATTTTCCTCTAGTTGGTGTGAATGTTGTTTATTTTTCCCTTCCTCAACCTTGTTTTCCAGAGCCTATTGTATACTGTAGGTGCTCTCCAGAGCTTGTTGTATATCGTAGGTGCTCTCTAGAGCCTGCTGTATCCCATAGGTGCACACCAGAGCCTACAAAGCTCGCATCAGAGCCTTCCAAGTGTGCATCTAAGCCTGCTACAACTATAAAAATGTGAATCTAATCCTGCTACACCATGTCATTTACAACAATAGAATGAAAGCAAGGTATATCTCATTTGAATGTATTTTATCTCATAATTTGTTGATCTGGCATACTTTATGACTTCATTGTTAACTAGGTTTTTATTTATGTTTGAGGGTATCACACTGTGGAGCCCTCATAGGTATTACTAACCCCCTTGTTCTATTTTTATGTATGCAGATCTGCAAGTTCTAAATATTGTTGAATGGCTGTTGAAACTAGAGTGGCCCTATACTGGATACTCGAAGCCCACTCAAACTGTTGGAAGCAAGGACACACTAAATTTGAAGACACTTTGTTGTTATTCCTAGGGTTTCAAAGAACCCTAGTGCCATTGTAAATCATTGTATCAAATACTCACACTGAGTACTGATTGTAACAAAGGAGTTCATTGTCCCCCCCCCATTTTATTAGATACATCCATTTATGCAATCTTTGTATTTCCTTGTGTTATTTGATTTCTTGTTGTTATTTAAGTGTTGTGTCTTTGTATTCACATTTTGCATTTTGAAGCTCCTTACGGTTGGATTTTGTGGGCATTTACTACTAGTTTCTAGCCACAATTGTCAATTGTAGCTATTTTTGTTAAATTCCTTAGCCACGACTGACACCTATGGTTAGAAAACCCTAATTCTGTGTCTATAGTTACCAACCATAATTACCAGAAAAATAGGAAATATAAAAGAAAAATCTATCATTTTCAATTTTATTATTTCCATTGTCAGTTGTTGAGAAAGAGAGCTCTGATGGAAGAAAGTGAAAACTTGACATGGAACGCTACCAAAAAACACACAAACTACTCTCATGGCTAACCAACCGAAGGTGTCCACCAGTGGCAGAGCCGGTGCTACCAAGGTAGCATTGCAAGCCTCACTTTCGAATTTACCAAGTTTAAAATGGACCAAATTAATTAATGGGAAAAATAAATCAAATTAAACTATTTGCAATGAACCGCACCCTAGTTAGGATTTAGACTAGGCTAGTTAGAAGGAGGATTTAATTTTTGGGGTGATTAGGGTGGAAAATGACCTCATAAGAGGTTTTTCTCGTAGTTGTGGGTGGCAACCACTGCTCCCACTTGGCAAATTGGGGACTGTGGCTATTAATCATGGCTGAATTCAAATCCCAATGGTCAAAAATTTGATCATTGCTATCAGTCGCGGGTGACAGCCATGGTTGAGTAAATTTGGGAAAAAAAATTATTTTTTTAATTTTTTGGGTGCATTATTTTAATTAATTGATTTTTTTTTAATTTTTCCCTTTAGCTGATTGCTAGAGCACGAGAGTTCAAAATATTTTTTAGGCTTCTATGTGAGATGGATGATGTTGACCAAGATTTTTTCGTGGTCATAGGCCTTGGTTACATGCTTTGTATTCCTTCCATTAGGGTTGATTAGGACTATATGAGTACTTTGGCCCACCACTGGGATGCACAAACCAACACCTTTCACCTAATGATTAGAGATATCAAAGTCATTTTGGAGGATGTATATCGCATCTTCTACATCCTTATTGATGGTGAGACCATCACATATTTGCATACTACGATGAAGGCTATGATATTTTAAAGGGTATTTGGTGTCCGAAGTAATAAGGCATTAGCTAACATAGAGCATAGGGGCATGCCTATTTAGTTCTGGTATAGGGCGTGGGTCTCCTCATGATGGCATATCATGCTAATGTATATCATTATAGATGTGCTACTTCTAGATACTTCTTGGGGGAGTGCTCTCCTCGCATAGCTCTATGACATATCACATCACACAGTGGGGCCATGTGGGAGGTGGGTATAGCTTGATATTGTAGATATGGATGTGGGAGCACATCACTATTGATCACCTTGGAGGACTACCTCTATAGATCAGTTAAATTGTAGAGGAGTCCCAGTGCTATAACACTTCCTAGACTAGAAAAATCAAGGGCTTTAGGAGTACGTCTCACATAAGGAATCTATAGTATTACATGGATCATCTCAAAGAGCTAAGGCCAAGGTAGATTCTATGGTGCTATTATATGGATTACCAAGCATGAGTGGAGGCAGATCGCTACATGAGGTGAACGTGACATGACATATGGCTCCTTGGGTGCAAGTCTAAGATGTGTGAGTTCTTCCACTTCTCATGCATCACCAGGAAGTTTGGTATCTATCAGGATATATCATATGAGCCAGTTTTCTACCACCACCTTAAGGTAGAGATACATTTAGTCTAGCCTTGAGTGACCTCGCTAGGATATGAGGACAATGTCTACCAGGATTCAAGGCTGGTAGATGTAGGAACCATAGTAGAGTATGATACCTAGTGGACTACCAAGTTATAGTAGGGTGGTGTCTTGCTAGGTAGATCTGGGGATGGAGCAACTACATAGGTAGTAGTTGCTAATCCTGAGGGGTGATGCGTTCACTATAGAAATTTAATCATAAATCATATTAGATCATAAATTAGTTTTTTAATATATGTAGATGGAATTCTAATTTATAGCAAAAGGTAAATACTAGAAGATGAAAGAACATTGAATTCATTAAAAATATATTGATTTTAAAATAACAAGTTAATGAGCACTATTTCTATGCCTATGGATACATTTACTAAAATAATATTCTTGGTGAAATTCCCTAGTTGGATGGAAACTAGTGTAATTGAAATTACTTGATCTTTCACAAAATCAACTATCTAAAAATATTTTTATAGAATTACAATTACTCACAAGCTATCCAATGATTGGTGCATTATTTCAATAGTGAGATTAATTTATCTTCCAACACCTCCTATATATTAATCTTTTGTAAGACTTGCAAATTCCCCACACGCTAGAGGAATATGGGTTTCACCTACTTCCTTGGACCTTATGGTTGATTAGGTACTCATTTAAAATAAGGGTCTTCATCAAATTTATCATTTTAAAAATATAATTTAAATCATATTGTGTGTACAAACATCACTAAGGGTTTTCAAATGGCTAACCTAAAACCATCTCAATTTTTTTTTTTTATGGTTTACACCCAACAAACTCATATAAGGGAGTTTATATGGATAAACCCATATCAACCACCTAACCAAGCATACAAATGAGGCTTTATGGACATCAATAATCATCATTGGGATACTTTATCCTATTCTATTACTATTTGTTCCTATATTTTATACTTTATACTACTTGTTTTGTGAAGAAAATGTTTCTTGTAGAATACTTTAAACATGTCTTTATTGGAATATATTACATTATTTGGTAGATGCTTATATACCATATTAGGTGCATCTTTATATTAGGAGTGTGTCTTAGATTAGGGTGTGAGTATTTACTTTATGCAATGCAATAAATGCACAAGTATTATTAGAATGTGCAATGATGTAAATGTGCATGTTAGTCCATGTATACATGAGTCCATAGAATAGGAATATGAAGAGTCATAGGAATATGAAAGGCCAAGAGTCACATTCCATTATATATTGGTCTTCGTGTGAGCATTTGAATATAATTTTAGAGAGCATAAGGTAAAGGAGTAGTAGATGATACAGTAGATATAATGTATAGCATGTATGAAATATGAAGAGTTTGAGATCCCTATTTTATATCAATATTCTAATTTCATGAGATTTTTTTAATGATAATTTAATAGCAATTAAAAGTGTTTCTTATATTTTTTACATGCTTAGTATATTGCCATTATCTTATATTCAATATTTCTTGATCATTTTAAACCTCGTGGTTATTTTTCATTAGATATTTAGTATCTAAAGCTATTTGCGGTATAAAAATACAATGGATATTGATAGGAGATAAGGAGATATCATTTTTAAAATTGGTTTTTTGCTAGAGTATTTCCACAAGATTTCCAGAAAACTCGTGAAGACTATGATTCAACAAAGATTTCTTTCTACTAGATCAAAGGATAAGTAGTGAAGTTTATTTATTTTAGAGATCTGGAGATTTGCATGTATTTTCTTGCTACTATCTAATTTTTTTTTTTCAAAAAATTAGTTCTCAAAAGTTGTGAATCTTCCTACAATCTATAGAGAAGCATTTTATATTCGATTGCCTAAAGTCTACATGCTTTTCTTGTGTAGGGATTAGATTTTCATTTAAGTAAAAAGGTAGACGTTGAATATTAAGGAAACCCAAGAAAGATGATCCCATAGAAGTTTGGAGTTTGGATATTGAAGAGAACCAAGAAAGAGGTACCCATAGAAGATTAAAGATTTAATATTGAGGAGACCCAAGAAGGAGGTACCCATAGAATATTTAAGACTATATACTGAGGAGAACTAAGAAGGAGGTACCCATTGGATATTAAAGACTCTAGATTGAAGAAAGAATGAAGCAAATTTATTGGATATTGAGAAAATAAATATACCCGAGAGGAGAGGTCCCCATTTCAGATTTGAGAAAGAATATAGAGGAGGACTAAGAAAATATAAAATTCAAGAGTTGTAGAATTTGAAGACCTAAGCGAAGAGGTCTCAAGAAAATTTGGAAAGAGAAAGAAAAAATAAGGCAAGAGAAGCCTTACTAAAAAAGTTCAAGAAGTGGCCATTAGACAAGATTTGAAGAAATCTCAAGGTAGAATATTGCAATTAGGGTTATGCTTAGTGGCTATTTTTGCAAAATTGGCTAAAACTAGGATTTTCAAAATTTGGAATTGGCTAATATTTGAGATCCTTGAACAGGATCCATTAGCCAAAAATTTCTAGGTGCAATTTTTTTTTTTGGGTTGATTTACCCAAATTTTATAATATTTGACCATTTTAAATTTAAATTTTCAACATTGCCCCTAATAATGGTGAACCTTCTACATGTATTTCAAAATTATTCACCTGGATTTTGAAACTGATTCATAAAATTTTTATAAATATATTTTCGGGTCGACCCCTTACGCACAACCCTGATTGCAACTAGGAGAAGCTCCTAAAAATAAGAATTAAAGAAAATTATTGCCATTTGACAACATGTTCAAAAGGAAGAAGGATTTGGCAAGAATTTTGCCAAAATTTGGAAAGGTTTTTTGAATAACTTAAGAAATTCATATTCTTGAGGAAGAGGTCAAAAAATAGGTCTTATTTAAAGTCAGAATTTGACAAGAATATTGAAAGAGAAAGAATATAGAAGAGTCCATCAGATTTTAAAATTTTGAATACAATCATAAAGGATTTGAAGACTGATTGGTAGAGGAGAAGATTGCTGATTTTTTTAGTAGAAGTTGAAAAATCATTGGGCAACAATTTGAAGGTGACATAATACTGCAAACCAAAAAATAATTGGGTAGTTTTTTAAATTTCCTTGAAAAACCAATTGAATTAAGTCTTGACAATAAAAGAAGACAACAATTTAGAGGAATTGAATGTTGTTTGACAACAAGATAAAGAAGGAGAAGTCAAAATTTTTGAGGTAGCAATTCAAGATATTTGGGTTGCAAGACTGGGTTGCAAATTTAAGGATTCATAGAGCTACAAATTGAAGGATTTTTGGGAAGAATTGAAAGAATTTTTGGATAGCAAGAAGATATTTGTAGTTGTAAATTTTACAAATTTAGGATAGCAAAACGGAGAATCAAATCACCAAGAATATTTGCTATGAAAGGAGGACAAAATGTATGCCACATTGGTACTACAAAAGTTTATTATTCAAGAATTAAATATAGTCTTATTTATTTTTTAATAGAACCATATTAGAGTAATTAAAAACAACAAAAAAAAGAATCTTCAAGCAAAGGAAGGAAATAGTATTATCATTATTAAACTTGGAAAATATAACAACAAAGTTCTGAGTTAAAGGTTACTTATAAAGGAGTGATGATAAAAAGTATTATATGATATTTATGTAATCAAAATAAGTGCAAAAAAAATTAGAAGCTCTATTTTCTAAAGGAAGGCTAAATAAGTTCTCAAAGATAACATTCTTAAGGTGTCTAAAGACCCCAAGTAAAACACTAAAGTTTGTAGAATATAGTGGAGTGTTAGTCTTACAATGGCACTGAGAGAGGGGGGATGAATCAGTGTAGTTCTTTTAACTTGAATTTACAGCTCTTAAAACTGAAATAATGAAACCTTAAAACCAGATAAAGCAAGTATCACAAAAGAACATATCACACAACACAAGATTTAACGAGGTTCACCAATTTGGCTACTCCTCAAGAATGACTGCTTGGACTACCATCCAAATCCAACCTTTGCAAAGCACCAACTTTACAATCAATTTACCAACATCCACCGGAAGGAGCACCAACCCCCGATTTATCTGTACCAATAGAAAGGAGCACCAACCCCCGATTTACCAGCACCAACCGGAAGGAGCACCAACCCCTTATTTATCCGCACCAATAGAAAGGAGCACCAACCCCTGATGCCAAGCTACAACCTGGACTTCAATTTGAATCTATAAGTTTGATAATAAGATACCTTTGCTTTTGCATGACCCTAACTGGTCTTCTCCACCTTTGCATTCTCTGCGCACTCTGCTCTTTCTACGCAAACACTTCGCACACTCTACTTTGCTGCAATCCAACTTCATGATCGTCTTCTCCCTTTTGCACACTCTACTCCTACTTTCTCTATGCAATCACAGATGCACTTAGGACAATTCGACATGACTTCTTTGCTCACTTTGTGCACTTTGCCATCATCTCACCGCTTCTGCGCTTTCTGCGCTCTTACGGCCACATTTCACACTTCGACACATATTCGACGATGCATTCAACAACACTTCAAATCTCCAAACAACCCTCCTTTTATAGCAGAATTCTTGTGATGAAAACCCTAATCTTAGTCGGCTGTAAACCCTAATATTAGTCGGCTTTCATGACAACTGTAAACCCTGATTTTAGTCGGTTGTCATCGGTCTTCGTCGGCTTCAACTCAACCGTGAAAATACAACATGTCACGATATCGCGACACTTTCACTTTCTCTCTCTTTCTCCTTGCTTTGGCCCCGAAAATATAACATGTCACGATATCGTGACACTTTTTCTTTCTCTCTTTCTCTTTGCATCGAACCACGAAAAAGCTACATGTGATATCACGAAATTTTTTCTCCTTGCTCTTTCTCTTTGCATCGGACCACAAAAAAGCTACATGTCGTGATATCGTGACACTTTTTCTCCTTGCTCTTTCTCTTTGCATCGGACCACGAAAATACAACATGTCGCGATATCGTGACACTTTTTCTCCTTGCTCTTTCTCTTAGCTTTGGCCCGCAAAAATACAACATGTCGCGATATCGTGACACTTTCGCCTCCGTACGCTTTCTCTATTCCTTTGTCGCGAAAATGCGACATTGCACGATATCGTGACACTTTTGTTATTCTGCCTGCCTGCTCTTCTTGAGTCATGAAAATGCGACATGTCGCGATATCGTGACACTTTTGTTACTCTTCCTGCCTGCCCTTCTTGAGTCATGAAAATGCGACATGTCACGATATCGCGACACTTTTGCTTCTCTGCCTTCCTGTCCTTTTCGAGTCACAAAAATGCGACATGTCACGAAATCATGACACTTTTTCTTCCGAAGTCTTGCTTTCTACTTTTGTCGTGAAATCATGACACTTTTGCCTTCGAAGTCTTCTTCACTGCTTTTGTCACGAAATCGTGACACTTTTTCTTCCATACTTCACTTCTTTGCTTTTGTCATGAAATCGTGACACTTCTGCTTCTGAAATCGTGCTTTTTGCTTTTGTCATGCAAAATCGTGACACTTCTTCTTCCATACGCTTCCTCTCTTTCTTTTGTCATGAAAATGCGACATGTCATGAAATCGTGACACTTTTCAAACTTGCTTTCTCTCTCCTATTTTAGTCGCGAAAATGTGACATGTCGCGAAATCGTGACACTTTTCCAACTTTCTTTTTTTCGACCAACATGTCGTGAAATCGCGATAGTTTTTCCACTTGCCTTTTTCTCTTCCAACATGTCACGAAATCGTGACAGTTTTTCCTACTTTCTCTTTCTCTTCCAACATGTCGCGAAATCGTGATAGTTTTTCCACTTGTCTTTTTCTCTTCCAACATGTCGTGAAATCGTGATAGTTTTTCTTGCTTTCTCTTTCTCTTCCAACATGTCGTGAAATCGCGATAGTTTTTCTACTTGCCTTTTTCTCTTCCAACATGTCGCGAAATCGCGACAGTTTTTCTTGCTTTCTCTTTCTCTTCCAACATGTCACGAAATCGTGATAGTTTTTCCTGCTTCTTCTCTCTCTTCCAACATGTCGTGAAATCGCGATAGTTTTTCTTGCTTTTTCTCTCTCTTCCAACATGTCGTGAAATCATGACAGTTTTTCTTGCCTATTGTATATGTCGCGATATCGCGACACTTTTCTTACTTGTCTTTTTCTTTGATCTTTTGCAAATGGGGCACTTCGGTCTTCTTGGAAAATCACTGTACATACTCTGAATAACCTTTGAACTCCTGTCTTCTGCATCTGAGTAGCTTTTGAACTTCCTGTCCACTGCATCAACAGATCTATCCGACTGTGTTGACAACAATGACAATATTGCTACTGCACCTTGCTCAACAATCTCCCCCTTTGGAATTGTTGGCAACACGTGCAATTTGTGAAATTTCCTGTAACTCTTCTCCCCCTTTGACAATAATACCAAAGGGCTACTGCAGACTCCCCCTGAGTCCATGCACAACATTCTCAGGCACAATTTATTATACTTAGCAAAAATCATGAACATGAGCAAAAAGATAATCAAATACTTAAATGCTCCCCCTGAGAATGTGATCCCTATAGCTAGTCAATTCTTGGGAAACGTGACCACTCCACAATCTGTTGTTGGAATAAAAATCCAACTTAACCTCACTTTCTGCAACTTTCTCCTGTGTACAACATGATGTCGCTGCAATATATTCTACCTCTACTATGGATAAGGAAACTGACTCTTGTTTCTTACTGTTCTACGTGACCAATCTGTCTCCAAGATAGAATGCACCTCCATTGGTACTCTTTCTGTCATCTACACATCCTGCCCAATCTGCATCTTTTGGATACCATAACCCATACTCCATAGTACCCTTGTGACATTATAGAAGACTCTGTCTCTCTGCTGCACTGACTGGTGGACCTCTTCTTCCCTTGAAGAATCCTCACTCAGATCTATCTTCAACTGTGTTGGCTGCTGGATTTCTATCCATTGAGACTCTGTCTTTTATACTCTGTCACCTCCAAATATTAGTCAATAGGCTCACTCAGAACCTGCTTAACAAGCTCACACAGAACTTGTCCAATGCTGAATAACAAGCTCACACAAAACCTGTCCAAATCTGCTCCAACAAGCTCACTAAGAACTTGTCCGAATCTACTCTAGTAAGCTCACCAAGAACTTGCCCAAATCTGCTCTAGAAATCTGTCCCAACATTGTCCTCAAATATTTCCCAAAGGCCTTCTCAAAGGCTCAATCAATCATGCTCAAGTAGTACTCAAAATGAACTCAACAATGAATGGCGATCTCAAATCAAATCCACTTCATAGAAGCATAAAGAGAATTGTAGAGACCAAATTCAAAACAACCCAACCAAACAAAAAAAAAAGAAAATTTTTTTTTTTTTAAATCACTTCACACATAACTTGACTAGGCTCAATCAAATCAACTCAACCAATCATCACAAGGGACAACTCTCTCTCACACAACCCTAGTCCAAGTATGTATCAACCAACTCAAATAATTCCAACAATGCTCAACCACAAATATCACATAACAATGATACTCATGTTCTTTTCTAACTCAAGTTCTTTCACAACCAATGGGCTTCAACCACTATGCTTATAACACAAGGTTTAAACACAACTCTCAATTCAAAAAACCTTGATGCATTCAACCAACCACTTTCGAAAAGGAAACCACAAACAATCATTTTCCCTCCAATGATATTTTAGAAATCAACCACCATAATGTTGTCACATGAGTCTCCTTGGGATTAGCCTAAAATCGTGCTACCATGCATACTGCCTGCAAAATATCTGGTCTGGTAGCTGTTAGGTATAGCAAGCTTCCAATCATAGATCTGTACATGATTTGATCAACAGGTGGAGATTTGTCATTCTTGCTCAACTTGCACCCTTTCTTAAACCTTTGTTGAGTGAGATAGTTGTCTAGCCTTGCATATCATGCTTGGAGTGCCTATTTCAAGCCATATATCTTCAACTTACAAACCAAGTTGGGATCATCACCAAGCTGGAAACCATATGGCTGCTCAATATAAACCTCTTCTTCAAGCTTCCCATTCAAAAATGCTGATTTCACATCTGTCAACAAAATTGACAAGTGACTCACACTTGTACCAACTTTTGTCCAACACTGTACCGACACTACAATTTTACTGCCAACTCTGTGCAAGCATCAAACACTGTACCACAACACCAACCAAATCCCTTTTTACATTTTCAACTTGGTCTATGTTTTCTATAGTCACCGCTGGTCACACCTTACTTTCAACTGTTCGAATCAGGAGACAATATTTTGTTAAACACTTCACGGCCAACTATAGTGCACCTTACTCAAACTCATACTTCTGGACCTCGGATAGGTATGATTCACAAAGCAAAGTTGCTCATCTTGATGAGCTAAACATGAATCAATGATCAGAATTCAATATTTTTCACCACAACATCATAATAGATCTAACAATCTTCACGTCAATGTGTAGTTCAAATACACACTACTTTTATCGAAACACATATATGCGGCTAGGGCAACATTCTTTCACTAACCAAATTATCTGAACCGTTATAATCCTTAACTTTGGATAGTGGCAGTAAGAACCATCACCAGTACAACAATGACATATAGCAATACTACCAATAATGACAACTCTCAATTTAATCACCACCCTTCACGGCACTTCCACAAACTACATGAACTGAAAACACACTTCGACAACTATACGACAACTTCCCTGACTACTTGCCTTTCATCCTCGGGTAATCAAACAAATACATAGGAGCATTAAAATGAAACTTCAAGATTGCTCCCCCCGAGGATGTGCTACCTGGAGTTGCTTAGTGCAATAGCGGAGTAGTCTCCTTCAGTCCAAGGAGACACGATTTCCTTTCTTCTATCTTTCTCCAAACTTTCTTGAACTCGGGCTTGGATTTTTCAACTGCATCCCTGTTTTGCACCTTTTTGTGAACTCGAACATTTCTCTTGTGTGGTTGTCTCTTGTGCATCCTTGATGAATGATTATTTTCCTTTCTGTGTTGTGTTCTTTGCATCTGATGAAATCTACTATTTTGCCTTAGATTAGATACAAAAGTGCTTGGACAAAACCTTGCTATGTGCCCATGACCATTACATTGAAAACATTGTACATAGTGTTCACTCAAAAATGCAGATGTATTTCTACCAACATAACTCTTTGATTTATTCAATCCACAATAAGTTGCCTTGTGACCATACTGTTTGCATCTGAAACAATAGCCATTAAAAGTATTATTATGAATAGAGTGAGAGTGATAGAACCTCTTTTGTTGTGGTTGCTTTGCTGTAGATATCCTTTGATATTTTCTTCCTTTTGAAGATTCAGCTTCAAACTTTTCTTGCTTCGATCCTTCAATAGTGAACTTCTTCTTCTCTCTAGAGTTGGAAGATGAAGGTTGTTCAACTTCATATCCAAGACCACGCTTATCCATGGAGCTTCTTTGTTGGCTTATCATTTTATCTAGCAACTCTGTGCTCTTCTCGAATTTGAGATTTGTATTGGCCTCTTCTAGTTGTTTCTTCAATAAAACAATCTCTTCCTCTTGTTTGCAGCAACCAATCTCTTTCTCATTGATCTGTGACCTGAGAGTTTCTTCAATCCTTTTGAATTCTTCTACCTGTACTTTCAAACTGGTTATTATTTCATTTGCATCCTCAAGCTTTCTTGAGATTTCCTTATTCCTTTTTCTTTCTATCTTCAATTCATCCAGAGCTGCAATTAGTTCCTCTTTCAAATTTATTTCTGCATCAATTTCTTCTTCATCACATTCTTGTTCTTTTTCTGTTTCTTCTTCGAGTGTCATGAAAAGACCTCCACCTATTTCCTTTTTAGAATCATCCTCTAGGACTTCATTAACTCTCAACATATATGCCTTTATGTTCTCATCGTCATTCAACTTTCAAAGCTTCGAACTGAGCTTGATGTGTTTGTAACTTGGCCTCCTTGATCTCATCGTCTCCTTCATGAATACTCCTTAGTTTGTCCCATATTTCTTTTGCCATTTTACAACTCATGATCTTTACCAGTTCACTGTCTACTAATCCGCACCTGATAGCATTCTTTGCTTTTGAGTCATTCTCAAACAGATTCTTACCAATAGCATCGATTGGAGGAGTGATGGGTATTGTGTATTCACTGTCTACTGAATCCCAGATGTCGTATCCCAAAGCACAAAGATATGTCTACATCCTGATTCTCCAGACCACGTAATTAGTTCCGTCAAACAAAGGTGCTTTGTTTGATGAGAAGTCTTCAACCTTTTTTGGTTCAATTTTCTCTTCCATAGGAACTGAAACTGACTGAGATGCCCTTTTGGAGGAGGATCTATTCTTCTTACCCATTGCGTACTAATCCAAGATCAACCCTGACTGATTTAGCCTCAGAAGGGAACTTGGCTCTGATACCAATTGTTAGTCTTACAATGGCACTAAGAGGGGGGGTGAATCAGTGTAGTTCTTTTAACTTGAATTCATAGCTCTTAAAACTAAAATAATGAAACCTTAAAACCAGATAAAGCAAGTATCACAAGAGAACATATCACACAACACAAGATTTAACGAGGTTCACCAAATTTGGCTACTCCTCAAGAATGACTGCTTGGACTACCATCCAAATCCAGCCTTTGCAAAGCACCAACTTTACAATCAATTTACCAAAGCACTCCACTGGAAGGAGCACCAACCCCTGATTTATTTGTACCAATAGAAAGGGGCACCAACCCCTGATTTACCAGCACCAACTGGAAGGAGCACCAACCCCTTATTTATCTGCACCAACAGAAAGGAGCACCAACCCCTGATGCCAAGCTACAACCTGGACTTCAATTTGAATCTATAAGTTTGATAATAAGATACCTTTGCTTTTGCACGACCCTAACTGGTCTTCTCCACCTTTGCGTTCTCTACGCACTCTACTCTTTCTACGCAAACACTTCGCACACTCTGCTTCACTGCAATCCAACTTCACGATCGTCTTCTCCCTTTTGCGCACTCTGCTCCTTCTGCTTTCTCTGTGCAATCACAGATGCACTTAGGACAATTCGACATGACTTCTTTGCTCACTTTGTGCACTTCGCCATCATCTCACCGCTTTTGTGCTTTTTGCGCTCTTACGACCACATTTCACACTTCGACACATATTCGACGATGCATTCATCAACACTTCAAATCTCCAAACAACCCTCCTTTTATAGCAAAATTCTTGTGATGAAAACCCTAATCTTAGTCGACTATAAACCCTAATCTTAGTCGGCTTTCATGACAACTGTAAACCCTAATTTTAGTCGGCTGTTCATCGATCTTCGTCGGCTTCAACTCAATCACGAAAATACAACATGTCGCGATATCGTGACACTTTTGCTTTCTCTCTCTTTCTCCTTGCTTTGGCCCCCAAAAATACATGTCGTGATATCACGACACTTTTTCTTTCTCTCTCTTTCTCTTTGCATCGGACCATGAAAAAGCTACATGTCGCGATATCGTGACACTTTTTCTCCTTGCTCTTTCTCTTAGCTTTGGCCCGCGAAAATACAACATGTCGCGATATCGTGACACTTTTGCCTTTGTACACTTTCTCTATTCCCTTGTCGCGAAAATGTGACATTTCACGATATCGTGACACTTTTGTTATTCTGCCTGCCCGCTCTTCTTGAGTCGCGAAAATGCGACATGTCACGATATCACGACACTTTTGTTACTATGCCTACCTGCCCTTCTTGAGTCGTGAAAATGTGACATGTCACGATATCGTGACATTTTTTCTTCTCTGCTTTCCTGTCCATTTCGAGTCATGAAAATGTGACATGTCACGAAATCATGACACTTTTGCTTTCAAAGTCTTGTTTTTTGCTTTTGTCATGAAATCGTGACACTTCTACCTTCGAAGTCTTCTTCACTATTTTTTTCATGAAATCGTGACACTTCTACTTCGTACTTCACTTCTTTGCTTTTGTCATGAAATCGTGACACTTCTACTTCCAAAATTGTGCTTTCTACTTTTGTCATGAAATCGTGACACTTCTGCTTCTGTACGCTTCCTCTCTTTCTTTTGTCGTGAAAATGCGACATGTCATGAAATTGCGACACTTTTCAAACTTGCTTTCTCTCTCCTATTTTAGTCACGAAAATGCGACATGTCATGAAATCGTGACACTTTTCCAACTTTCTCTTTTTCGACCAACATGTCACGAAATCGCGACAGTTTTTCCACTTGCCTTTTTCTCTTCCAACATGTCGTGAAATCGTGATAGTTTTTCCTGCTTTCTCTTTCTCTTCCAACATGTCACGAAATCGTGATAGTTTTTCCACTTGTCTTTTTCTCTTCCAACATGTCGCGAAATCGCGACAGTTTTTCCTGCTTTCTCTTTCTCTTCCAACATGTCACGAAATCGTGACAATTTTTCTACTTGCATTTTTCTCTTCCAACATGTCGCGAAATCATGACAGTTTTTCCTGCTTTCTCTTTCTCTTCCAACATGTCACGAAATCATGATAGTTTTTCTTGCTTCTTCTCTCTCTTCCAACATGTCATGAAATCATGACATTTTTTCTTGCTTTTTCTCTCTCTTCCAACATGTCGCAAAATCACGACAGTTTTTCTTGCCTTTTGTATATGTCACGATATCGTGACACTTTTTTTACTTGTCTTTTTCTTTGATCTTTTGCAAATGGGGCACTTCGGTCTTCTTGGAAAATCACTGTACATACACTGAATAACCTTTGAACTCCTATCTTCTGCATCTGAGTAGCTTTTGAACTTCCTGTCCACTACATCAATAGATCTATCTAACTGTGTTGACAACAATGACAATACTGCTGCTGCACCTTGCTCAACATGGAGAAGCTGAGCAACATCAATTTGAGTTAAGGAGAAGTGTTGTGGGTTCAAGAGTAGCAACCAAATAAGGAAGGAGTAGCAGCCACCAAACATGGAAGGAGACACCACCAAGGAAGTGGAGGAACTACCGAGTAAAAAATCCATCAAGTGATAAAGCAAAGTGACACCATTAAGGAGAAAAACAAAGGGTTAAAGAAGTGGGTTACTCAGGAAGAATACATAGAAAATATTTAGCAAAGGTAAAAATAGCACAAGGATAAAAGTATAGGAGTTTTTTAAGTGCCATTCGAGTGACATCTAGAAAGGAAGAGAAAAAGTACCATTCGGGTGATGATCAACAAAAGGGATACAAAGCACCATTTTGGTGATAAAAATGTCGAAGAGACAATGTGGATAGATGTACTCAGGCATTTGAAAAGCCAAACATCACATATAGAATAGTGCATTCAAAATTTGAGCATTTGGAAAGTTGAATATCATGAATTGGAAAGGTATTCAAAGGAGAACCAAGCATTGAAGAGAGTATTAAAATGTTTTAGCTCCACATAGATGAGAGGCAACAAATGAAAATAAAATTCTATAAGTTTCATTAAGAACTTCTACCAACTTGTGAGAAGCACCAACAATCTATTTTTAAATCTCACAAGGCATTGACGAAATCAATTTAGAAGCAAGAATCGATAGTGAAACACTCATTTAAGAGCAACTTCGATTATTTAATATGTTTGCAGTAATAGTTGGAAGACATTGAAGCAAAGCTAGAACATTGTCATTGATTGGAGGTTAGATAAATATAATTAATAGGAGAATTATAAAACTACGAAGCACATGTGAAAGTCCAATCAAATATTATACGTTGGAAGGCAATGAAACATTCAAGATACTAAAAATAATTACCATTTTGTTGAATGCAAAGCCAAGGGAGAATTTGATAGTTGGAGAGGAGTTAACCGTCCCATTGTTGAAGTAAAACCAATATCCATTGGAAGAGATAATATGAGGACCACCAGGAAGCCAAAAAGTTTTTTTTCAAAATCAAGGAAAAGGTATGAAGGTGTATGGTTATAGCATAAACTCAATATAAAATTATTTGGTCATTGTAAAGAAGACATAAAATATCCACTCAATACATACACTATTTGGAGGAGAATTCTAGTGTAACATTTACCATTCACTGCAAGAGTAGGGTGAATCGACTGAGTAGTGCATAGTGTAAC
The DNA here is from genome assembly GCA_028583015.1 of Wollemia nobilis. Taxonomy (NCBI): domain Eukaryota; kingdom Viridiplantae; phylum Streptophyta; class Pinopsida; order Araucariales; family Araucariaceae; genus Wollemia; species Wollemia nobilis. The sequence goes on from JAQPPZ010017072.1 coordinate 2,870,593, forward strand.
GTATAGAATCTAAAAGAGTTATTGTGATAGTTGTTGAAATAGAAATAAGAGCACCAAATATATTTTAAAGTGATTGAAATGTTTTGAGGTTCAATAAATGCAAGGCATGTAGACTCCATTCGGCACATCATTATCTTGCATCAAACAAAGTATGGTAGAATCATTCATAATCATGGAGTTTTAGGTCTAAAGTATGGTAGAGGAGAGGAAAATCATGTACAGTGTTGTTTAAGGTAAGGTCAAACGACTTTGAACATAAAATTTGGGTGCTACCTTGGAGATAAATAATATTTGAGTTACTTGCTGATTATTTTTCCAATATTAGAAGTTATAACGGTGGAGAATATTATTTTAATTATTAGGTTATTGAAAACTAATATAAACATACATATATTAATTTAATTGCATGGAGCTATAAGGATTAAAAGTGAAATTGAAAACCTTATAAATCAGATTTAATATATTTGGAAATATTTGAGAAGCCTTAAAATATTTTATAAATTTAAGGAATTATTTTTAAATTTTTCAGGAAGATTTATAATTGGATTATTAAATTTTGTAAAGCATTTTAAATATTTTGAAAATTTAGAGAGATAAGGATTCCTACATCAAATTACGATTACAAAATTGCAAATATAGTTTTAAAAATTCTAAATTTCCTATTTGGGAGCCATAAGGACTTCTACATCAAATTAGGTTTTTAAAATTTAGAACCTATTTAATCATATACATGAAATTTGGGAGATATAAGGATTACAACATAGGATTTTGCAAAATTGAAAATTGCATTATTAGTCTCTTATTCAAAATTAAAGAGACATAAAGATTGAAGTTTTTGAAAATTGAAATTACTTCAAAATTATTGTTTGACAAGTCTAACTAGGGAGATACAAGAAATTCTACAAAACATAAGAATTGAAATCTTGTCAAAACTAATATTTGATCATATACTCAAATTCAACTTACAATTTAGAAGTTGAAAAAAATCTTATCAAATTGATCATATATACAAGATTTAGGAATTAACTTTAAAGAATAAAAATTGAACATTATATTGAAACTAAGGAAATAAAAGATTGTAAACATCAAGTTGGAGAATTAAAAATTATCCTTAGTCTATCATTCAAAAACTAATGAGAATAAAATATTTAAAAATTATTATCTTAAACTAGGGAGTCATAAGGTAGTCAACCCCAAAAGGTTTAAGAATTGATAGGTTTATTAGTCAAAGTAAAATGGAAGATATAGTCAGAAATACATTTAATGAAAATAGTAAAGAATGATTTCATAAGCTTAGACCAGATAGACACCTTTTATGGATTCATAGATTTGAAAGAAAAGTTCTCCTTGTTTCTCAAAGAAGCTAAAGAAGGAAAATTTATGACACTAATTGGATATCTTCATGAGGTCCTATTTAATACTTGGTGGAATACTCAAAACAAGATTGTCCTTTCATTAGAAGAGTGTTTAATGACATATTTTTCATTAATAATTTTTGAGTTATTTTAAGGAATAAAACATAATAATAAGAATATACTAGAAATGAACCTCTAAATCCAAGTCGTCATTATTATTATGATGTACTAACTTATTGTATTGAAGATATATCTATAGTGATTATGCAGAAATGAAGAAGAATAAGAAGAATAAGAATAAGAAGAAACAAGAAGAGAAAGCATGTCAAAAAAGAAAATATGAATATGGAAGAAAATACTTTCAAGCTAAATCCAGATATCAATTTATAGGAGGTAGATCAAAGTGAACTAAAGGAACAATATGAAGATCCATATTGAAGACTAAAGTCTTCAATAACCAAATAATGTAATACATGGGGGTGTTGGAATATATTACATTATTTTCTAGATGTTAAATGTACCATCTTGGCTACATCTTTAGATTAGGAGTGTATCTTATATTAGGGTGTGAGTATTTATCTTATGCAATGTAATAAATGCACAAGTATTATTAGAATATGCAATGATGTAAATGTGCATGTTAGTCCATGTGAACATGATTCCATAGAATAAGAAGATGAGCAGTCATAGGAATATGGAAGTCCACGAGTCATATCCCATTATATATTGGCATTTATGTGAGCATTTGGATATAATTTTGGAGAGCACAAGGTAGAGGATTAGTAGATGATATGGTAGATACAATGTAGAGCATGTATGAAATATGGGGAGTTTGAGATCTCCATTTTATATCATTTTTTTTTTTTTGTTGGCTTTTGTTAATGGAAGTTTTATTAGTTGTAGAATTTTCTTATGGTTTTTACATGCTTATTAAATTGTCATTATCTTATATGCAATATTGCATACTCATTTTAGACATTGTGGTTGTGTTTTCATTAAATATTTAGAATCAAAAGATAACAATATTTCACTTTGTCCTATTTTATCACATGTATCCATTTATAATCAACATGTATTTTGTTGACCATTTTATAATTTTTCCAGTAATATTTCTTACAATTATTGTTTCCACCACATATCTCACAAGGATGTAAATCCCAACACTTAGTTGTCATACTTTTTGATCAACCACAATGACTAAAAAAAAATTCTTATAGTTGAACTTGTTTTGGTGCACCTATGTATGCCACATATTCCATGTATTTATTGTGCTTTTACAAATTGAGTGTCCCCATTACTTGTTTGAACATACCTAAGGCTTTCATTTATGAGCCTTATGCTTGGATTTATGAGATTTTTTATTTCTTCTCCATTCCTTCCCAATCCTTTGCCATCATATCCTATTATTTTGACTAATTGAGATCCAATACCTTTGGTGTGCTTTTCAAAGCACCCAATTTCTTCAATAATATGGTATTTTATCATGACCAACATAGTGATCATTATCAACAAGTTTACAATAAGCATACATTACATTGTCATCATCATGATATATTTTAATATGAACATGACAATCAACAATAATGTTGAAGTCTTCAATATCACAAGTAGAATACATCCTCTGGATAAAGTCTCATGTGTCACAAAAAATATCTTCCACCATAAACTTCATCTTCAACCTTTCATTTATCTCCTAAAACTTTTTACTTTCCTCCTCAAGCATGTCAATATATATTAGTGTGTTGTGTACCATCTTCAAGAAATCAATAGGGAACATAATACTATTTTTGAAATGATCTTCTCAAATATATATTCCTTTGATAATCATCTCTAAGTTGCACTTAAGTGCTAATAGTTCTCCACCTTCACTTGAAAATAAAGAACTTTATTTGGTGTGGATCTCTTTTTAACTTGGGTTTATTTTTGAGTTTATCTTCTCTTTTCATTTCCTATTTCATTAAGTGATGTGAATGTCTCATTTTTGTGATATTTGAGGCTTGTATTTCTCAACACAATAGTTATTTATATTGGATATCGTCGATCATGCATCCTAAGAGGCCGATTCTACATTTGAGAATTTTGAGAATGATCAAGGAAACTATTTTGTTTTGCAAGTTTGAGGAAAAATCATGGAGAAAACCCATTTTGGGTGAAAATCATGGCAAAACCCCATTTTAGGCGAAAATCATGGCAAAATCCCATTTTGGGTACAAGTCATGGTGAAATCCATTTTCGACCCACACCTTGGCAAAATCATGTTTTGGGTGACTCCTTGGCAAGCTACGCTTTGGTGAAGGTCCATTTCAGGCATCGCCTTGGCAAAATTAATTTTCACCATTTCCCCCAAGTGAATGGCACTTTGAGCAAAAATCATTTTAGGGAAATTTCAAGGCTAACAAATTCAAATTTTGGGAAAATAATTTAATGTTTCTAGAGTTATATCTGATGAAAATCATATTTGATAGATGACTAGAGGATTGCCAAAATTAAATGTTGTTTTCTTCTCAATATGCTTCACCCTTGACTCTGGTGTGATCCTGCTAATTTTTAGGTACTGTCCACTAGGGTGAATGTTCATTTTCAAGGCATCACCATGAAGATGAAATTTTTTCTAATAATTTAGGCTAAGTCTCGATATGCCATCTGCAAAAATTTCTTGTAGCTTCCTAATGTATCATCGGATTGGTTCATTGTTGCTATCAAAGAGAAAATTGCTACCAACCAATATTTGACTCATCATAATTTTATTTAATGATCATTCAATTTTGGAGGTAAAATCCTCTATAAATACTAGGAAACACGATGTAAGAAAGAGGATGGATATTTCCTTGTGAAACTCTCAAAGTTTAACATTTGCCTTGAATCAAGGACTATTTGGCTTTGAGTTCCTGATCATTTTATGTATGTTCATTCTTTCTGCTATGCATTTATATCATATTTATATCATAATTGGTGGATTAAATTTTGAGTCTGGATTTAGTTTTTCAATTGGTAATGAATTTTGGAATGCTATTGAAAGTCATGCTTTATAATATGATCTAAGTTTTTTTTGTGTTTTGTCCTTCTATTGAATGTTGTTATTTTAAACTAAGTTGTTACTGTTAATTTATCCCACATTATCTCTTCAACTTACAACCATATTTCCCTTACTTTTATTAATTTATTTCCCTAATATTTATACTAATTTTTAGATTAGCAAGGGAACCAACCCCCTTTGGAGATTTTCCTGGAGGAAATTTCTTTCCTTCAGCCTTTCAATGTTGGTTGGGTTTAGGATAAATATATACATTTTATCATAGGGAAGAATCTTGACCAACAGTTTTTGGCATGCCAGGTGGGACACAAAAGGTCCACCTTAAGTAGTATTAAGATTTGATGTTCATATTTTGCTATTTTATTAGAACATCTAGCAACTCAGTTTTACCTATAAATTTAGAAAGCTTTATTTCATGATAATAATATTGAAGGCCAAAAATTTAGAAAATCCTGTTGAGTTTTTTGAGCTTGACACCCAAGTCTTGGGAGAGCATCCTAGATTAATCACTCTGACTGTCCTATAAATTGTAACATCTTAACAGGTATCTGGTGTGTTTTCTATTCCTTCAAGTTCCTCTAGCATTACCACTAGATTTCCTCCTTGAGAAAATTCACTGGTCCAAATGGGTCAAAATCCACCATGACAGTTTCCAACATGGAATCATTCTAGAGATTTTAATATGTAAGCTCATAATCTAATCTCAACAACAACATTAAAGGATTTGCCTACTTACGATGGTACATGAAAAATAACTTATGAGTATTTTAAATGTGTGGCTTCTTTGGCAACTATTAATAGCATCATAGATGAAGATGTCATGGTTATATTGCTAGTGACCTCTCTTATGGGGAAGATGCTTTATTGGTACCGGTACTTATCGCCTACCACTATTACCACATGGTACCAGTTGGTTGAGTTAATGATAAAAGGCTTCAATAAAAAAAAAAAAAAATTCCTTTGTTGCATCAATTCAGTAATATTTAGAGGTATCTATAGGAGGAAATCATTGACTTCAATGTTAGGTTTTCTCAAACTTGGTAGAGAGTCCCTAACGGTCTTCAGTCAATTCATTAAAAATATACATTTTATTATCTCTAGGAATTTAATTTTGACATTAGCATGGTCATATGTTAGTCCAATTTTAATACATTTTTGGTCTTGTACTCCCAAGTGCAAAAGGCTAAAGCTGATTTGATGACTATTGGTAAGGTCCCACAAAAAATGATAATGTTGATCTTTATTGATCTCCTACAATATTTATATACCAATGCATCTTCTTAGTCTTTACCAATGTCCCCCATGTATCTAGTTCCTTCATGGAATCCTAATTACTCTCAAACCTTGATATTTTATGTCTCACAATTGCCTTCCCCTTTCATTCCAAAACTACCTACTCTAGTTCAATTCCTAACATTATTGTCTCTTCTAGTACCACTACCATTACCAGCTCCTCCAACACCCTCAAATCTTGATCCTCAAATTAAGATGTTGCAAGATATGCAATCAACAATGAGAATGATTACAAATGAATTACAACCCTAAAGAAAAGAGAAGTTGATAGAAGTTTCTAACCTAGGAGATTTCAACCTCCACCAATCACCAAATAGTAAGCAACTTTGACCAACATGATTCTTGAAATGAATGTAAAAATGTTGAAAAATAAAGAAGTTAGCCCATAAGACAAAACATATTGGTGTTCTACCTATAATGATCTGCATGGCAAAGGAACTTGCATGGTTCATATAAACTATGTGTAGACATTGGCAAATAGCTCTTTCAGTAGTCATATAAAATTTATGAGAGAAGATGATGGAGATCCTATCTTAGATTAGTTGTGAAAATTTCCTTTATAGTAGACAAAAGATATATTCTTATTGACTGGTATGGATTTTTACAAATAACACTACTGAGTATGAAGCATTGTGTTTAGATTGAATAAAGAAGATAAACTTGGGATCAAACAACTCTAGATTTTTGGAGATTCAGAGCTGATTGTCAATCAAGTGACTAAAAAGTGTGTCTCCAAACAACACTATTTGAAGGTGTATCACAACAAATTTTGGGATATATTTGAATCTTACGCTGCATTAAAATATCCAAGCAATTTCAGGGGAATAAAATAAGCATGACAATATCTTGGTATCCATTGGTGCCAGGTTTTTTCCATCTGAACACATTATCCAAAAACCAATTACTATGAAGCTTTTTTATAGGCCTTCAATTCCTGATAAGGATATTTATTGGCAAGTGTTCGAGAATGATGAGTAGATTATGAACTTTTTTATAAATGAATATAAAAGTATTGAAGGGAGAACATTTGATGAAGAAGAGCCTAAAGGATTGATCAATTTGAAAAATAGTCACATCCTAAAAGTATTGATTTCACTCAAAAGTCTCCTTGATCAAAATGATAGAACAGTAAAACATAAGATCAAGGTGGATGAAAATGAGTACAAAGAGTTACTTTTAGAACTTAGAAAATCAATCAAGGTGGGAACTGACTACACACCTAAATAACTTGAGAAAATCAAGGAACTATGCTAAGATTCCCATATATTATCACTTGGAGTTATCAAGACCTCTAAGGGTATGACAAGAATGTTATCCAGCATACAATTAAACTACGAAAAGAAGTAAAACCTTTCAAAAAAAATTAGAGGCTAATAAACCCCAAAATCGAGACCCTAATTAAGGTAGAACTCTTGAAGATGCTCAAAGTGAAGATCATTTATCCTATTAGGCACTCTTACTGGGTAGAAAATATGGTCCTTGTGTGGAAGAAGAATGAAGATATTTGCTTATGTATTGATTCCTAAAATCTTAATCAGTCTTCTATAAAGGAACATTATCCTTTGCCACAAATAGATTAGATCCTCCACATGGTTGCAAGAGCGCATACATTTTCTCTACTAGACGGATTTTCTGGGTATAATCAAATCTGGGTCAAAGTTGGAGATCAATACAAACCAACATTCACCACAAAGTGGGGAATATTTTCTTACCATCGAATGCCTTTCGGCCCCTCAAAATCTGAAGCAACCTTTCATAGAGAAATAAACCTAGATTTTAATGAGTTATTGAACATAATAATTATCATTTATTTAGATGATATGACAATTTTATTCCATAAAAAGGATGAACATGGTTTGAATTTACAATAAATATTTGAGAAGTTTTGAGAATTCAAGGTATCTGTCAACTGGAAGAAGTCCATTTTTGTGATAAAACAAGGAAAGCTCCTGGGCCATGTGATTTCTAAGAAAGGGTTAGTTGTTGAACCATATAGAGTTGAAGCTCTCCTATAGATCCCATTACCGACTAACAAGAAAAGTTTGTAGTATTTCTTTAGCCAAATCAACTTTGTTAGGAGGTTTATTGCAGCCAATGACTTAACTCATGTTGAGTTCAAATGGATAAAGAAAATAAAATAAGCATTCAGAGAGATTAAGGAGAGGATTTATGAGGCTCCCATCTTGGTGAATCCTCTAATTATTATAAGGATAACATCCTTTATGCTATCGATGAGAAATAAAGTTATGTGATTGTCCTTACACATAAGGGAGAATATGGAAATGAACAATATATTGCATTATTGAGTCAAGTGATTCAAACACATGAAGAAAAATATAACTTCATTGAGAAGCAAGTATATATAGCGATGACATCTTTGAACAAGTTTCAGAATTTTATTTCACAAAGCAAAATAATAGTCCATGTTGTACATCTAGATGTTCAAAGTTTTATTATCCAGGGAGAACTTAGAGATAAGAGAGTTAATTGGATCTCTAAGATCTAAGAATATGATATCGAGATTCGGTCGACCAAGTTGGTTTGTGACTGAGCACTGTGTTAAGAGCTTGCAAGGAGTGCTACTTCTAAAACAAAAGGGTTCTATCTTGAAGCTCTAGTGTAAGAAAGTAATCATGCTAATCAACCCATAATTTACAGATATTGGACAGAGAACCTTGTTGAGTACTTCAATACAAGAATGTGTCCTTCTCATCTTAATGCTTTATAAAGAATAAGCTTTAGGTTGCAAGCCCGCATATGTGTCATGTTAACAAATGGGCTATTCACAAGAATATTGATGGAGTGCTTTTGAGATCTGTCAAAGAGCCAGAGAAACATAATATCCTGGGAGAATTCTATTTTGTATTATCAAGAGGACATTATGCAGGTAGACCCACAACTCTAAAAAATATAAAGGTGGGTTATTATTGGCCTAATCTCTTTTCTAATACATTCAATGTTAGCCAAAGTTGTGACAAATGTCAAAGATATGTTGGCTGAAAAAGAAATTCTTCCTTGCCACTTCACCCAATTCAATTAGAAGCACTTTTTCAACAATGGGGCTTAGATTTTATTGGGGTTATTGACCCTAATTCATATGTTGGGCATAAATATATTTTAACAGTCACTGAATATTTCACTCAATGGGAAAAAGCAGTGGCAACTAAGAAAGTAGATCATGAAGTTGTCATTTCTTTCCTAGAGGGGTTGATAACATCATTTGGTGTACCAGATTCCATTGTGATAGATAATGGGAATCCATTCATTGGAGCCAAGATTGAATTTGCAAGCAAATATAGAATATATTTGAAGACTTTGTCCAACTATTATCCATAGGGAAATGGATTGGCTCAATCGACAAATAAAAAGCTGCTCAAGATTTTAAAAAGAACTCTAGAAGATAACAAGCAGAGCTAGCATTTACTCCTGAATAAATCTCTATGGGATTATCACATCTCAATTAAGAAGTCCATAAAAACATCTCCATACTCGTTGGTGTATGGAAAATAAGTGGTTTTGCCTATCATATAGAATTGTTGGTGCTTTAGTCCTTATAATTTATTGACAATGAAGAGGGTGATGTTGGCAATTTGAGTTATTTTATGTTGTCATTGATGTCACATGGATCACATTGGGTTTTGGTGGCAAAAGCACTTCATAAATAATCATTTATGATATTTTGGAGAGCATGGATATATATAGGGTTTTTGTGAAAACCAAGGTAGGAAAAATAAAAGGTTTTATTTAAAACTATGGATGGAAAATTTGAAATGGGTTTTTCTTAAACCCAAGTTGGCTTTTTGTTTCATTGAAAAAGGTGCCCCGGTGATGGAGATATTTTATTTTAAAAGTTTAGTTTAAATTTTAAATTATTTAAAATTTAAATTTTAATTTTAAAATTAAAAATAAAAGTAATCCGTCGACATCGTCGAATATGAGGGAGAATACTATATATAAAATGATGCTAAGGTTTATTAATCATCATCCTTGCTCTTGTGGTTAATTTGATTTTTGGAAAGAATATAGAGCTCATGCGAAAAAGTTGTAGTAGTGGAAGCATTGAACAATTCGAACGATGTGCAAAAGTCACCTTGGGTAGTGTGGCATGTTGGCAACTAGGGCAACGCAAAGGAATTTGGTAGCATGAGGTTGTTTGTTCAATTTTTGGCAAGGTTTATTCGTTGTGCTTTGTGGTGGAAGTGCCTAGGGAGTGCAAAGTTTTTTGGTATGTGGACCTACAGCAATTAAAGGGACATCGATTCCATTTTACATTACGAACGAGCAGGTAGCTTGTTTGGCTACCTTAGCCAAGGCTAAGGCACTCATGGTGAAGGTGTCAAGGGATATAATCCCACCAAAGGGCAAAGGCAAGTTAATATTTATAATATTTTATTTTTCTAAAGTTTCTCTAGGAGAAATAAGGGTTATGATGCACTTTAGGAACAAGAGATATTTTTGGTAATTTTCTTTTTGAAAGTATATCATATTATATATCTTTGGAAAGCTTATTTTGAGGGATATTGTATTAACTTGCTTAGTGGGAGAAATATGATGTGTGCAAAGATATATTTTAGATTTTGTAAAGGGGTTTCAAAAGTGAAGTTTTATTTGTTCTTTTTCAAAGGGGATTAATTCTTTCATGAGGTGACATGGTGTATTTTATTGAGTAGGAGTAATAAGGTGTTATTTGGATTATTGTTGTGTTATTTATAAAGATCTCTAAATCTTATTAAAAGGTTGAAAAATAAATTTTATTGAGTGTGGCAGATTTAGTGGACAACTAATGAGGCATCAAAAAGGTATGAGCAATATTCTCCATTGACTTTATTTAGGTGGTTGATTTATGAATTATCATTGGAGAGAAAAGGATTGATTGTGGTTTCCTTTTTGAAAGTGATTGGTTTAATGCTTCAAGGTTTTTTGGTTTGAGAGTTGAGATTAAACCTTATTTTATAAGCATTGTTGTTGAAGCCCATTGGTTATGCAAAGAACTTGAACTTGAGAAGAACATGAGTATCATTGTTATGTGAGAGTTATTGTTGAGTATTGTTGGAAACATTTTGAGTTGATTGATTCATGCTTGAACTAGGGTTTGTGATAAAAAGTTGTTCCTTGTGGTGATTGGTTGAGTAGAGTTGTTTGAGCCTAGTCAAGTGAATGAGTGGAGTGGTTGTTCAAGTTCCATAAAATAAACTATTCTATATTCTGATTTGAGTTGAGATCATTGTGGATCATTTTTGTCATCCATTGAAGAGTGCATTACCATTCATTTTTGAGCTCATAATTGAGCCTTATATTCATATATTTGTGGATGATATTTGAGTGCTACTTGAGCATGATTGATTGAGCCTTTGACAAGGCTTTTGGGACAGATTTGAGGAATATTTTGTGCATGATTGATTGAGCCTTTGAGAAGGATTTTGGGATAGACTTGCTGAAAATATTTGAGAAAGTTCTTGGTGAGCTTGCTAGAGCAGATTTTGAGAAAGTTCGTAGTGAGCTTGCTAGAGCATATTTTTAGCATGTTCTTGGTGAGCTTGCTAGAGCAGATTTTGAGCAAGTTCTTGGTGAGCTTGCTAAAGAATATTTGAGCAAGTTCTTGGTGAGCTTGTTGGAGCAAATTTTAAGAAGGTTCTTGGTGAGATTGCTGAAGCAAATTAGTGGATATCCTATCTGAGTATATCGGGATTGCCTAGTTAAGAAGATCAATGGATTGCCTAGCTAAGCAAATCAGTGGATTACCTTACTAAGCAGATCTATGGATTGCCTACCTGAGTAGATCAAGATTGCCTAGCTGAGCAAATTAGTGGACAACCTACTTGAGTAGATCAGGATTGCCTAGCTGAGCATATTAGTGGATAGCCTACCTGAGTAGATCATGATTGCCTAGATGAGCAGATCAGTGGATTACCTAGTTAAGTAGATCAATATATTGCCTTGCTGAGAAGATCAGTGGATTGCCTACCTAAACATATCAGGATTTCCTAGTTGAGCAGATCAGTGGACAACCGACTTGAGTAGATCAAGATCACCTAGCTGATCATATCAGTGGATAACCTACCTGAGTATATTAGGAATTCCTAACTGAGTAGATTAATGGATTTCTTAGCTAAGAAAATCAATGGATTACCTTGCTGAGTAGATTAATGGATTGCCCACCTGAGCATATCGATGGATAGCCTAGCTTTGAGCATATTAAAGTAATCATTTGTATTGGGATAAGGATACCTATTTCTTTGTGAAATATTATACGAATATTATCTTATGGACTACCCCACATTGGGGGAACCATGTTAAATCTTATGTATCAATTGTGTGTGGTGATTTGTGCTCTTTCTTACTATTGTTATCTATGTCATTATTGCACATTGCTATATTTGGTTATTATAATTAAGGACACTAATTGATATTGATTGAGAAAGAAAGTAAAAAGTAGGTGTTATACTATTCACCTCCCCCTCTCAGTATAAGCTTGTGTTCTTTAATTGGTATCAGAGTGGGTTCCTTTGGAAAGGCTAATGGCTTGAGGGTAGATTCTATAAGAACACATATGGCTTCATAAAATGGATCATCTACAAGTAAGGCTCCACTGTTTGATGGTAACAATTATGCTTTTTAGAGTATGATAATGAAGAACTACTTGACATCACAAGGATATGAGGTATGACAGATGGTTGCAAAAGAGTATAAGATTGAAGGTGATCCTGAGGTAGATAAGACTATCAGGAAATTTGTTGAGATCAATGCAAGGGCAATGAATTGTATTTTGAGTGGGCTACGTGAGACAAATTTTGTGAAGGTCATGCTATGTAATTCAGCTAATGAAATGTGGACCAAGTTGTGGAATACCTATGAATGATATTCCAAGGTAAAGTTGGCAAAACTACAATATCATAGAAAAAGATTCTAGGAATTGAAAATGGAAGACTTTGAGGATATTGCAAAGTTTTTACTTCGAGTTGATGAGATTGCTAACACCATGAGAGGTCTAGGATTTGATATGAAAGAATCAGATGTTACTCAAAAAGGTTTTGAAATCACTTCCCTTGAAGTATGATGCAAATGTTTCAGCAATATATGAAACAATGGATATCAACAAGCTAACAATGGAAGAACTAGAAGGAACTCTCATAGCTTATGATATGAGGATAAGTAAGCATCAGGTTCCAATAAAAAAAATTGCATTCAAGGCTTCAAAGAAAAATAAAGGGAAAGTTCCAAAGATAGATAGAGATTTAGATAATGATGAGGAAGCTAACTTCATCAAAAGAAAAAATGACTTAGGAAATTATAGGGATATGAAAAAAATCAAATGCTATAAGTGTGGTGATTTTGGTCACTATGTAAACAAGTTTCCACATGAAGAAAACAGTGATTATGAAAAACAAGGTCACAAAAGAAAATAATATAGAAAGCATAAGCATGACAAAGATGATAGATACAAGAAAAGTAGGTATGAGAAGAAGAAAATTTTTCGTAATACGAAGAAAACTTTCTACATTGATGAAACAAGTGATAGCTTAGATCACAATGATAGAGATAAGTCAGATGATGAAAAGGAAGAACATCTATTCCTAGGAATATAAGGTAAAAGAGAACAATGCTTTGTGTGTGGTCAAAGAGATCACAAATCAGGATATTGCAATGGCCTCAGTTATAGTGAAGATGAGATGATACATCAAGGAAACAGGCATGGTCAAAGAAATCATGAGAGTTTGTTTGCTATAGAAGATTATAATGATCTTAGTGATAATGAATATGAAGAAGGGTTTTTCTATGGGATAAAATAAGTAGAATAAGAATACTCACTCCAAACAGAAGAAGTTAAACAAGATAATATTGTAAAAAAGACATATGTCTCAGTTGATCTAAAGGAAGACTTCAATGATATCCATGAGCAACTACAAGAGGTTAAGGAGAATCTAAAAGAATTGAGATGTTCCATACTTGAGAAGTTTGATCCATCACATGACTCAAAAGGTCAAGATATTTTCACTAATAAGGAAACATGTATTTCAGAGACAATTAAGATGGATGCCAATTTGCTATTTGACATAAATGAAGAGAAATAAGAGGAAGGTTCCAAAGCACCAAAGGTCTCATATTTCAAGTTTGGGGAATCACACTCAAAAGGAAAGGAAGTTATAAAATATGAAAGCAAGGAAGCACCTAAGATTTATGAAGAAAGTTCCAAAGTTCCTATGGCTCCAAACATCCAATTTGGATCTTGTTTTGAGATATGTGAATCAAGTTCAAGAGGAAAAAATTCTTGAAAAGGAAAGAAAGGAAGAAATTAGGGAAAATGATTTAGATACTACAAAGGAGGTTCAAGGATACAATGCACGAGTAAAAAATGATCACAAGGTTAATGGTCAAGAAAGGTATGAGGAACCAATGCATGAACAAAGGGCTTTTCAAGGATATTGTTTTTCTTGTAATGGATTTGGACACAGGGCTATACACTATAGGGTCTATGGATCAAATAAGTTTGATTTTGCTAGAAGGAACTTCAAAGGAAGAAGGTATGGTTTTCAGTGACATTACTTATGCAACATGATTGGTCATAGAGCTCCTTAGTGCAAAGAAAATAAGCAACATGGTTTTGGTTTTAGAGCTACACAATTCAGAAGTCATGGTCATGATGATTATGAAAATAGAACTTCACAATACAGGATTCAGGAAAGGAATGGATATGGAAATTATTTTAAGAAAGAATTCAGGATATGGGCACCATCCAAAGGCTACAATATCAAGTGTAATAATTGTAATAACTTTGGAGATATTTTAAAATGATGTAGGACTTAATTCCAAACAAGTTCAAGACAAGAAGATCAAGTAACTCATCAAGAAAAGGATATAAAAAAAATATGGAAGGAAGTTTACAGAGGAAAGAAACAATGTAATATGGGAGTAAAAGTACTCCCAACCCAAAATTAATCACCTCAAGAGAGAAGGTGGTGAGGGGACTAAGCTTAAGAGTCATATATTTGAGCCCCATATGTGTCCCTTTTGCCATTGATGTCAAAGGGGGAGATATTTGAGTAAGGGGGAGAGCATTGAGTTAGGGAGAGTAGCCTCCAAAGAGAGCACTGAGTTAGGGGAAGTAGCCTCCAAAGAGAGAATTGAGTTATGGGGAGCATACTCCAAAGAGAGCATCGAGTTAGGGGGAGTAGCTTCCATAGAGAGTATTGAGTCAGGGGGAGCAACTTTGATTCTCAAAGATGGTTTTTGTAGTGATTGTGGTGATTTGCATTAGAGGTGTTGCCATCAATGACAAAGGGGGAGAATGTTAGCAATTTGAGTTATTTTATGTTTTCATTGATGTCACATGTATCATTGATGTCACATGGATCACATTTGGTTTTTGTGGCAAAATAACTTCATAAATAATCAGTTATGATATTTTGGAGAGCATGGATATATATAAGGTTTTAGTGAAAACCAAGGTAGGCAAAATAAAAGGTTATTTAAAACCATGGATGGAATATTTGAAATGGGTTTTTCTTAAAACCCAAGTTGGATTTTCGTTTCATCAAAAAAGGTGCCCCAATGATGGAGATATTTAATTATAAATATTTAGTTTAAATTTTAAATTATTGAAAATTTAAATTTAATCCATCAACATCATCAAATATGAGGGAGAAGACTATATATAAAAGGATGATAAGGTTTATTAATCATCATCCTTGCTCTTGTGGTTAATGCGATTGTTGGAAAGAATATAGAGCTCGTGCGAAAAATTTGTAGTGGTGGAAGGATTGAATAATTTGAACGACGTGCAAAACCCAAGTCACCTTGGGCAGTG
Source organism: Wollemia nobilis (assembly GCA_028583015.1). Taxonomy (NCBI): domain Eukaryota; kingdom Viridiplantae; phylum Streptophyta; class Pinopsida; order Araucariales; family Araucariaceae; genus Wollemia; species Wollemia nobilis. The sequence continues at coordinate 2,886,080 of JAQPPZ010017072.1, forward strand.
TGGCCTATTGGAAACTAGGGCAGCACAAAGGCATTTGGTAGCATGAGGTTGTGTGTTCGATTTTTGGCAAAGTTTGTTCATTGTGCTTTGTGGTGGAAGCACCTAGGGAGCGCAAAGTTTTTTGGTACGTGGGCCTACAACAAATAAAGGGACATCGATTCCATTTTACGTTACGAATGAGTGGGTAGCTCGTTTGGCTACCTTAGTCATGGCTAAGGTGCTCGTAGTGAAGGCGTCGAGGGATCGAATCCCACCAAGGGCAAAGGCAAGTTAATATTTTTAATATTTTATTTTTCTAAAGTTGCTCTAGGAGAAATAAGGGTTATGATGCACTTTATGAACAATAGTAATTTTTGGTAATTTTATTTTTGAAAGTATATCATATTATATATCATTGGAAATCTTATTTCGAGGGATATTTGATTAACTTGCTTAGTGGGAGAAATAAGGTGTGTGTAAAGATATATTTTAGATTTTGTAAAGGGGTTTCAAACGTGAAGTTTTCTTTGTTCTTTTTCAAAGGGGATTAAATCTTTCATGAGGTGACATGGTATATTTTATTGAGTAGGAGTAATAAGGTGTTATTTAGATATTATTGTTGTGTTATTAATCAAGATATCTAATCGTTATTAAAGGGTTGAAAAAGAAAGTTTATTGAGTGTGGCAGATTTAGTGGACAACTAATAAGGCATCAAAAAGGTATGAGCAATATTCTCCATTGACTTTATTTTGGTGGTTGATTTATGAATTATCATTGGAGAGAAAAGGATTGATTACGGTTTCCTTTTTGAAAGTGATTGGTTTAATAATTCAAGGTTTTCTAGTTTGATATTTGATATTAAACCTTGTTTTATAAGCATTGTTGTTGAATCCCATTAGTTATGCAAAGAAATTGAACTTGAGAAGAACATGAGTATAATTGTTATGTGAGAGTTATTGTTGAGTATTGTTGGAAACATTTTGAGTTGATTGATTCATTCTTGAACTAGAGTTTGTGATAAAAATTTGTTCCTTATGGTGATTTGTTGAGTAGAGTTGTTTGAGCCTAGTCAAGTGAATGAGTGGAGTGGTTGTTCAAGTTCCATAAAACAAACTATTCTATATTCTGATTTGAGTTGAGATCATTGTGGATCATTGTTGTCATCCATTGAAGAGTGCATTGCCATTCATTGTTGAGTTCATCATTGAGCCTTGCATTCATAGATTTGTGGATGAGATTTGAGTGCTACTTGAGCATGATTGATTGAGTATTTGAGAAGGCTTTTGGCACATATTTTTGAAAATATTTGAGGCAAATTTTGTGCATGATTGATTGAGCCTTTGAGAAGGCTTTTGGGATAGACTTTATGAATATATTTGAGCATGTTCTTGGTGAGCTTGCTGGAGCAGATTTTGAGCAAGTTCTTGGTGAGCTTGCTGGAGCATATTTTGAGCAGGTTCTTGGCGAGATTGTTGGACCAGATTTTGAGAAATTTCTTGGTGATATTGTTGGAGCAAATTTTTATCAAGTTCTTTGTGATCTTGTTGGAGCATATTTTGAGCAAGTTATTGGTGAGATTTCTAAAGCATATTTGAGCAAGTTATTGGTGAGCTTTCTAAAGCATATTTGAGCAAGTTCTTGGTGAGATTTTTGAAGCAAATTTTGAGTAGGTTCTTTGTGAGCTTGCTGAAGCAAATTAGTGGATAGCCTACCTGAGTAGATCAAGATTGCCTAGCTAAGTATATTAGTGTATTGCCTAGTTGAGCAGATCAATGGATTACCTTGATGAGAATATTAGTGGATTGCCTACCTAAGTAGATTAAGATTTCCTAGCTGAGTAGATCAGTGGATAACCTACTTGAGCAGATCAAAATTGCCTAGCTCAGCAGATCATAGCCTACTTGAGTAGATCAGGATTTCCTAGCTAAGTAGATTAGTGGATTGCCTAATTGAGCATATCAATGGATTGCCTTATTGAGCATATCAGTGGATTGCCCACTTGAGAATATCAGTGGATAGCCTAGCTTTGAGCAAATCAAAGTAATAATTTATATTGGGATAAGGATCCCTATTTCTTTGTGAAATATTATACGAAGATTATATTGTGGACTACCCCACATTGGGAGAACCACGTTAAATCTTGTGTCTCAATTGTGTGTGGTGATTTGTGCTCTTGCTTACTATTGTTATCTATGACATCAATGCACACTACTATATATGGTTATTATAATTAAGGACACTAATTGATATTGATTGAGAATGAAAGTAAAAAGTGGGTGCTATATTGTTCACCCCCCTCTTAGTATAAGCTTGTGTTCTTTAGGGGAGTTCAATCCTATGAGTACAAGGTTTTATTAGCTCTTGTAGTTAAAAGAGGAAATATAGAAATCATATACTACATTCATGAAGCATATCTAGGTGACTAAGAAGTGGTTCAGTAAGAAAACTTAAGACAAAGTTTTTAGTGTTTGTGATCTTATGTTGTAATAAAATGAAAATAAGGCCAAGCCAGTAAATCATCATAAATTAGAGGTAATATGGGAAGGTCCCTTCTAGATCATCAGTAGTAATGAAGTTAATTTGTTCTATTTCTAGGACATAGAAGGTCATGTTATATTGATTCCAGTCAATGGTATTCATATGAATGCCTATTATCCATAAAGAAATGCTGGAACATCCAAGTTGTAAATATGCATATAGTCTATTTGACTTTGTTTTATTTTAAAAAAATAAAAGGGGTCATTTTTGCTAGGCAAGAGTGTCTCCGTTGGTGAAAATCATTTTCACCAATGAAAATCCTCTTTGCTCCTTTATTATATTTTGGGATCCAAAGACATGAAATTCATCCAAAAGCATTATTTTCATGCCTAAGTTGGAAAATTTACCCAAAAGTGCTCTCTCGCCTACATGCCCTAATGTTTTGGGAGTAAAGACATCAATAGGCATTTTCGGTGCTTAAAATTAGTGAAAACACATGCATGTTTTAAAAGTTTTGCTTTTTTGGTGCATGGAGTTAAGTCGTGCCTATTTTTAATAGCTGAACCACCAAAAAGCAATGTTGGTGCTCAAGTTAGTGAAAACACTTGATGAAAAGAAAAAATAGCTTCGCTCAAAACAAATATTTTGCCCATGCATATCTTATTTTTCAAAGCGAAACCCATCTTCATGCCACCAAAGAGTATTTTTGGTGTTCGACAAAGTTGTCAAGAGATAATTCCACTTAAATGCATTATGGATGCTATAGTCGACGAAAGTCATTTTTGATGTCTAAGTGAGTGAAAGTACTTTTCACCTTCGTTTTTAATGAAACTCCCACATGCATGGTTGTTCACCAAGGATGTCATAAAAAGGTATTGTTGACACTCCACATCAATAAAAATTAGTTCTTATCACACAGTTCAAGGCAAAAAAGTAGGAAATCATGCTTTCCAAGGATAACATTTAATGATAGGTTGCGTTCCCCAAAAAATAAAAATAAAACAACCTATCATAGTGCTAACAAAAGATATGGGCAAAACCATTAAAATAATGGAAGAGCATGACATGCTCCAAGACCTAGGTGCACATTCATTCCAAATTTAGCAGGTGAATTGCATGTATTAAATATGGTAGGTGTGGTTGAAAATCTATAAAAGGGTGAGCACTTCAGCTGAATAAATAAAGAAAATTGTAGAGCTCATGTTTGGAGAGTCATTGCTCAAATTTGTAGAATTGCTTTTACTTGGAGGTATAAAATTATCTACTATATGTTAAAGAAAATATCCAATATTGCAAGGAATACCATAGAATCCAAGAAAGAGAAGTCATAAAATAAGGTTGTGTAGGTGGCAAATCCTCTTCCTAGAAGAAGATAAAGTAACCTAGGGATTTGCCCAAGTTGACAATTTTGATAGTTTTGTAGTTGCTCGAAACTGTACAGTGAGGAGTAAATCATACAACTAGAATAAAAAATCGTACAAGGTAGTAGAAAATCATACAAGGCACTCTAAAATGCATCCAAATGCAAGGGAAATGTAATTTCAAGGTAAAATGGTGCATATATTTGCTAATTAAGGTGTTAGACTTAGTAAAAGTCTAAATTAATGCATTCCATTGTGCATGGGTAGTTGTAAATAAATAATTGCCTCAAGAACCACTTTGGAATGGCTTGGGAAATGTTATATAAGGCCCAATTTTTAATTTTGTAAGTCTGATAGAGTTGTCATTGGTAGATACTGGTTATAATCCAAGAGTATAGTGGAATTTCTGAGTTATTGCAGATCTAGAGTTATATATTCCATATTGTAATACAAATTGAAGAAAAAATAATATATCAATGAGTATTTGACATCATTTTATGATTTATTATGGTTCTGGTATCGTTGATATTGATTTATGGATGAAATATTGCTTAGTTATGTTTTCTAGTGAATGTTTTGTGCTAGTTTTATGCATTGTTGCAACTTGTAATTAAATATGACACTGGTGAAGCCCAAGGAATGATCTGGAAGTAAGGATGCATTGTGGAATATGTTTATGATAGTTTTATATAATTTTTGGGTATAATTAGTTGCTAAGAATCTCTCCCCAGCCTAATGAATATGAATTGCATGCAAGGAAGAATGGATTGATTGGAAAATAAAACTATTATAAAACTAATCAGAGAGAGATTGATGTGTTAGAGAAACTAATTTGGTACTTTTATATACATTCATTTTGTACATATCGTACACCCAATACCATACAAATTGTACACATAAAACTTACCCGATTTGGAAAATAGGTGAGTGAGAAGAAACTTAGCCAATTTGGCAATTTTGTGGAATCGACTTATACGATTACAAAACTGTGTATGAAAACCTAAAAGACCAAATATGTCAATTTTATGAGTGTAGTATCATACAATATAAGTTATTGTATGATTTTGGATCATATAATGTGAGTAATTGATGACCGTACAAGCTTGTCATTGAGCGTCATTTGGCAGTTTCGAGGGATATACGATTGTACGATTTGGTAATTAAGTTGGAGTTGATTTTTTGGTCATTCCTAGTCTTGGAAAACCACCTCCCTATTAGGAATACTCCACCAATGCACTACATTTGGTGTCATTGCCTTATCAAATCTAGTATTTTTGGTAAAACGGGTGAGATCGATGAAGTGTGAATACTACAAATTGGAGGTGAATGACAAACACCAGTACATAGAGCCATGGAAGAAATATAGTGTGAGAAAAAATTATAGTAATAAGGAGCATGCGGATTTATCAAAGATAACAAACATGTAACTCAGACCGTAGTATTCAAGAACCAAAGTTTGAGTAAGTTTGGACATCAGAGGACGAAGACTTTGAGGCATTATCGATCGAGACATAAGTTGAAGAGATTGATCAGTCTAGATTTGACAAAGAAGAGGTACAAGAAGATAAAGAGTGGATGGTGACACCTGAGAAAGTTATGGAAGGGTTGTGTTGTGGTTGCTCCACAACACACCCCCCTTGTTTGCACACTTTCCAAGAAGATTGCAGTGGCCCAGATGTTAAAAGAGCAAAGAAAAGCAAAAATGAAAAGTTGTCGCGATATCGCGACATGTTGCTCCGTCGCGACCAGAAATGAAAAGTTGTCGCGATATCGCGACATGTTGCTCCGTCGTGACCAGAAATGAAAAGTTGTCGTGATATCGTGACATGTTGCTCCGTCGTGGCCAGAAATGAAAAGTTGTCATGATATCGTGACATGTTGCTCCATCGTGACCATAAATGAAAAGTTGTCGCGATATCGCGACATGTTGCTCCGTCATGGCCAGAAATGAAAAGTTGTCGCGATATCGTGACATGTTGCTCCGTCGTGACCAGAAATGAAAAGTTGTCGCGATATCGTGACATGTTGCTCTGTCGCGGCCAAAAATGAAAATTGTCGCGATATCGCGACATGTCGCATTTTCATGGCTAAGAGCAACAGAATGCAGCATGATGAGAAATTGTCACGATATCATGACGTGTCGTGAAATCACGGGTCATAGAGGAGAGAGAAAGACAAAGTGGAAAAATGTCGCGATATCGCGACATGTCAGGTTTTCGTGGCTCATAGAGGAGAGAGAAAGACGAAGTGGAAAAATGTCGCGATATCACGACATGTCATGAAATCGTGGTCAAAGCAGTCAAACAGGGCAAAGTATAGAAATTGTCACGATATCGCGACATGTCTCGGTCTCGCGGCCCACAAGGAAAAATTGTCGCGATATCATGACATGTCATAAAATTACGGTCAAAGGCAGCAAGAAAAAGTCAATGCAAAAGTTGTCGCGATATCGCGACATGTCGCATTTTCGTGATAGAGTTTCACAACCTGAAGCAACCAAAGTGGATGTAGAAGAAAAGTGTCACGATTTCATGACAGAAAGCAAGAAGATGATGCAGAATGAAAAGGTGTCGCGATTTCATGACATGTCGTGTTTTCGCGGACAAGTGCAGCGAGATAGAGCGAAAGAGAAAAACGTCATGATTTCACGACAGGTCGCATCTGCACAACCCGAAAGCGAAAAATGTCATGATTTCACGACAGGTTGCATCTGCATAGCCCGAAAGAGAAAAATGTCACGATATCATGACATGTCGCATTTTCATGATGCATGAAGGCGAACAAGGTTGTTGATAGAAAAATGTCATGATATCGTGACATGTCTCATTTTTGCGATGCATGAAGGCGGACAAGGCTATTGACAGAAAAATGTCATGATATCGTGACATGTCTCATTTTCATGATGCATGAAGGCGAACAAGGTATTGACATAAAAATATCACGATATCATGACATTCTCTTTATAGGTAGAGGAGCAAAGCTACAGATATAAAAATGTCACGATATCGTGACATGCTATTTTTTGTCATGATTCATGGCGAGCCATTACAGAATGTATAGGGAAGTGTTGAACACGTGTCATAGAGGCATAGGGACTATGATAACATTTTAGGATCATCAGTTACAGTTCGCTGAGGAGACCAAACGTTTCAAACCCGAGAAAAAAAAGCCAAAACAGCAAAGAGGCGGGAAGATGAAACGAAGCGACTTGGGAAATGAAATGAAGCGTCATAGAGTGAAACAGAGAGCATGGCTAGAAATTTTAAAAGTAGAAGCACAAATTGGTACAAGGGTCAGAAAACCACTGCGGGTAGAGTTGCAGAGCTGAAGGTGATAGGCCATTCTGGGCCTGCTTTTGGAGCGTTTTCCTTCACTTTGTTCTGGTTTTGATAAACTGGAAGCTTCTATTGTTGTAAACTGACATATTTTTTAATACAAAAATTATAGAGAGTTGCATCTCATTGGCAAGAAAGAAGGAGTTATTCTCTGCATGCAAGATTGAATGTTTATCTTTCCCCTTTCCAGTTTTAGGCTTATAGATGGAGTTTAATGCAAGTTGTCTTGGTTGCTTCATGCGAATGTCTAAATCTGGAAACCGTAGTTAAAACCCTAGAAACCAACACTTAGCTTATCTGGATTGTGCATGTTTGTAGGTTCAATAGGTTAGGTTGTATGCAGAAAACCTCATTATCTTCGGTTTTGTCGAATAGGATTGCAGCTCCTGAATGTATTTTAGTTTCATTTCTCTTTACATTTTATTTTTATCTTTTCTGCACTTTTATTTCTAGAAATTTAATTTTATTTTAATTACAGTCATTCAAATAAACAATTGAAAATCTACCAAAGTCGAAATAAAATAATTCCATCATTAATATCAATTCACATCGAATTCATTCGGATCAAATGAACAATCATTGAAGTGTCAAATAAAATAAACCACAGTGCCCCTTGTTTACAGTTACTTGCAATCACTAAGGTATTCCAAGCATTCAAATTGAACAATATTATTTGTGCAAAATGCTAACATAGCGGAGACCTTGGAGAAGTTACTTGTTTAATTTCTTTGCAAGAGGGGATTTGGAACCCAAATCCTATCGGAGAGTGTGTTTTCACAATCGGGTGAAAATACCACTCAACATATTGGCGCTAGAAGGAGGGCATGAATTGGTTTATTTCAGTGTGATTTAAGTGCTACAGGGATGTCAATTTTGAATATTTCATGCCCTATTGGTTATTATCTTTAGCCTTCTCTTAACAATACAACTTTGTACTGTTAAAAGGAGGACATGAATTGCTATGCACTATTCTAACGCTTTGATTGTTCATACAAGAATAATGTGATTTGATTTGATTTAAAAAATATAAATAAAAAAAAAAAAAAAATTGGGTATTAAAGTTATATTCTTTAAGATTCACTAATGGCTATGTTTACACCGTGGATGACAGGTAGCCCATTGAACATACCAGGAGTTCAACATTATTTTCCCGTTGGTTTTGAGAGATGTCTTCCTCGATTTTTGTCTAATGGGACAAATATTGCAGAAGAACATATTCAAGCATTCAAATTTGTTGTGAATCACTTAACAATTTGGTATGATGATGTTGTTTGTAAAATGTTCCCTTACACCTTGGACAAAGTGGCATATGATTGGTTTACAAGTCTGCCTTTAGGGTCTATCACTTCTTGGGCTCAACTAGAGGCAACATTTCTTAATCAATTCAACAGAGAGCGAGTTGACCCAATCCGCATGTATGAGCAATTTTTCACTATTAAAAAAGGACCAAGTGAAAATGTGAAGTCATTTTCTGAAAGGTTCTTTGGATTATATACTCAATTAGTGACATTTTATGCTCTTCAAGAAGAAGTGGCTCTCCAAATATACGTCAATGCTCTTGACCCACTCACTTCCACATATTTGCGAGGGATGCCTCAAATCACATCTTTGTCACAAGCCTATACTCAAGCAATGGCAATTGAGCAACAATTGAGTTATCAAAATTATGGTGTGGGTTTTGGATCATATAATCTTCAATCATTTAATACCTCCCTTACCCACCCGATGATTTATCCACCTCAACCGAGTTCAAGTTTGAATCAATTTCAGAATCAACAATCGTTCCCAAGCTTTAATCAATTTCAAAATCCTCAACCTACTATGCAAGATCAACCATCTTTCTTAAGTATGAATCAACTTCAAAATACTCATCTTGATTCAAAAGATGTTTCTAAAATCAATTTCAATGATTTTCATAATATGATGATTTTAGGCAAGGGAGGAGTACTAGATCCAACTAGTATTGAAACATGTGATAGATTGGGAACCCTTGACTCACCAAAAGATGAATTCTATGAGGATGAATCTTGCTTGGAGGACGCATTGGATGACATTGTTGAAAATAATGGCCGAGAAAATTCCCACCTTCCAAATTATGTTAAACCTGAATCATGGGTTACACATGTGGACTATGATAGCCTTATCAATTTGAATACAAGCAATAACCCAATTTTGGAAGTAATTGAACCATCTAAGGAAGGTGAAGATAAATTTGATGAGAAACATGTTGATGAATTAAAAGATGATGAAGAAATAGTTGAGCATCACAATTTGATTTTGAAAGATGATCATTATGATTCTTGGGAAGAGTATGCTCACTCCAAACCTTCTGATGAATTTTGTGTGCCTATTGATATACAGGATAATACAATTGCCTTTTCATATGAGGATATTACAAGTCCTGTACAATCTGAGAATGTTTTGGAAGAAGGGTTGGAATCTCATCAAAGGTTGGAGAAGGATAATGATTCTACTACCATGGATAAAGAAGGAGAATCAATTGATTTTGTTCCCCTTGAGGGGCAAGAAATCAAAAATCTTGATCCACCTATTGTTTCTACAATGTCTATGCCATCTCAAAATGATGAAATTACAAAACCTAAGTGGTGTGGGTTTGATACTATTGATGATCCTAATGAAAATGTGGATTTTGAGGCAACTCAAGCCATTGATCATGGAAAGGTGTCACGCGACACATATCTTGAAAAACTAGGCTCTTGTTTTGAAAAGGATGGACGCATGTTTGATTGGGTGCCTAACTTTGGTGTTTTTGAACAGGTGTTGGATGATGAAGAAGACAATGAGAAAAAAGAAAAAGCTACTAACACTCATCAAGTTATGGTAAATTCTAACCATGATGGGTTGAGTATGGATGACAAGGTGAAATCTTTACCTTTGGTAGTAGCTGCAAAAATTTTAAGTGATAGGTTACATGATGTCCCTTTGGATGCTAATATCATTAATGAGGAAATGTCAAATTTTGTTGATGCTTGTCAAGTTTTAAATGATTTTCATTGCTTTAAAATCTTGAAAAATGATTTGAAGTCAAGACTTTTAGAAATAGGCTTTTGTTTGCGACATCTCATATTTGAAAAGGAAGGCCTGATTTTAAATCATGAATCGAATTATGAAATGGATATTTTCAAGAATAGACAAGATAAAATTGAATATCATTTATTGTCTAATCATTTTAGTAATTTGACGCTCGCCTATGAGAATACTAATAGAATTAAATCTAATTGGTGGGGTGAGCAAGGTAAGTTAAAAGTTGTTGCATGGTGTGGTCTAATCTTGTGTTGGTTGGATTCCTACAACATTTGGCATGCGTATCATGTTATATTTTTGTTGAAATGTTCTAATCATGTTTGGGATCCAGGAAAGTAATAGTCCAAGCTTTGCATCATCTTGTACTATATTGTATATAGATTTTGGTTTCGATTTTTGGGTTTGTGTTTTCAAGTTTCATTTTTGGGATTGCTATTTGGGTTTGGATTTAAGTTGTGTATTGGTCCTCTGGATATGTTTGGTTGGTCTATATATATAAAAAAAAAAAAAAAATTGAGATGTCAACTTATGCCTAAGATCAGGAGAATATGAAACATTGGAATTGTGTTGTAGAAAGCTCCACAAGTAACACAAACATTTTAAATAATATCGTTTGAATCTTGTGATGCATGAAGTTGTCAGTTATTTTTTATGGCAATACTCCATCTGCAATTCAAAGGGCAATGCATTCATATTACATCTCACTTTGCATATACATGCCATCTTAGTTGCATATGCATTTCAGATACAAATCATTAAAGTATGTCAAATCCTCTTAGGGTTATTCTATAACATAAATAAAAAAAAATCCTAAGGTTGGGAACTGAGGCCCGAGATATCTAGAACCAAGCACATTTTATACACATTAAAAAGGATCTTGAGCAAAATGATCAAAACCTTGCTTGGAAGAAAAGGTCAGGCGAAAGAAGTATTTCATGTCTATCCTATCATGCAACATAATCCTTAAAACAATGGTTTTTACCACTTCCATAAAGCTTAAAGCCTAAAACAGAGTAGTAAGGATAGGGTTAAATCCTCATCGAACTTAGGTTGAGGATCCAACTCCCCAAAGCTCTGATTTGACCTACATGGAGTAGTAAGGATAGGGCATAATTCTCATCTCGCCTAGGTTGAGAATCTGATTCCCCAAAGCTCCTATGTCTCATTTCATCATAAATATTGGATTGGAAGGATCGTACTACATGTCCTTTGCAAAGGATGGGTAGTCATCCCCAAGGTCCAAGAAATAAAATTAATATTTCCCATTTCATCTAAATATTGGATTGGAAGGATCGTACTACATGTCCCTAGCAAGGATGGGTAGTCATCCCAAAGGTCCAAGAAATAAAAATTAATATTTCCCATTTCATCTTAATATTGGATTGGAAGGATCGTACTACATGTCCCTCGCAAGGATGGGTAGTCATCCCAAAGGTCCAAGAAATAAAAAAAAGAGAAGAGAATGAATGAAGCCAAATCATGGATTATGGGGTTAAGTATGCCCATGCGTGGCAGCATGTCTTGTCTAAAACAAGACCACTGATTGTTCAAACGGATAGACTAGCCTGACCATTTCATCCATAACTGGTTAAATTATTTTGTTCAAAGTGAGGTAATGAATTCCAGATTAGAGTAGTAAGGATAGGGTTAAGCTCCCATCTCGCTTAGGTTGGGAGTCCGATTCCCCAAAGCTTTGATTTCACTTTCACTTGCACATGGGTTCAAGATAGTAGTGACTCATAACCAACTTTGGGATCTAATAAATCAATTCATTATACATATAGTTGATCCTAAGAGGGTTTGATAATTTTAAATATTTGTATATGATATTAGAAGGTTTAAAGCTTTTATAAAGCAGGTAGTTATATCTCTAGACCATTAATTAGGCTATGCAAATCATTCACAACCTCACATATGCATTCATGTAAAACTGACAATGGAATGTGGATCAATTTCAAACGATAAAGAATGGAACACACTGCACACACCGAGCTGATACTTAATGATTCTAATGGTTCATGTATTTTTGATCTATCGGCATTTGTTTTTTATGTGTTGACGCTTGTATCTAAGCTTGTGTATTTCAGGTTAGGTTCTCACCGAAATGCTCAGGAGCATTTCCCAGCAGAGTCACCATTTGTTGTGGCTGCTCCACAACACACCCCAAAATTGGGGACCCCCATTTTTTGCACACTTTCCAAGAAGATTGCAATGGCCCAGATGTTAAAAGAGCAAAGAAAAGCAAAAATGAAAAGTTGTCACGATATCGCGACATGTTGCTCCATCGCGACTCAAAAATGAAAAGTTGTCGCGATATCGTGACATGTTGCTCCATCACGACCAAAATGAAAAGTTGTCACGATATCATGACATGTTGCTCCGTCACGGCTAAAATGAAAAGTTGTCATGATATCGCGACATGTTGCTCCGTCCACCAAAATGAAAAATTGTCACGATATCACGACATGTTGCTCCGTCATGGCTAAAATGAAAAGTGTCGCGATATCGCGACATGTTGCTCCGTCGCGACCAAAAATGAAAAGTTGTCATGATATCACGACATGTTGCTCCATCACGACCAAAAATGAAAATTGTCACGATATCGCGACATGTCACGTTTTCATGGCTAAGAGCAATAGAATGCAGCATGATGAGAAATTGTCATGATATCGTGACATGTCATGAAATCGTGGCTCATAGAGGAGAGAGAAAGACGAAGTGGAAAAATGTCACGATATCATGACATGTCATGAAATCATGGTCAAAGAGAAAAAGGAAAGTATAAAATGTCACGATATCGCAAGGAAAAGGAAAATTCGTCGATATCGAACATGTCATAAAATCACGGTCAAAGGCAGCAAGAAAAAGTCAATGCAAAAGTTGTCGCGATATCGCGACATGTCTGTTTTCACGATCTAAAGACAAGATGAAGGGCAAACAAGAAAAACGTCGCGATATCGCGACATGTCGGAGTTTCACGACCTGAAGCAACCAAAGTGGAACATAGAAGAAAAGTGTCACATTCATGACAAAAGCAAGATAGATGATAGAATGAAAGTGTCACGATTTACATGTCGTTTCAGGACAAGATAGACGAAAGAAAAATGTCACGATTTCATGACATGCAAAAAAAAAATCACGATTGACAGGAAAAAAGAAAAATGTCACGATATCAGACATGACTAAACAAAAAAAATGTGCGATATCGCGACATGTCTCATTTTAGATGCATGAAGGGACAAGGCTATGATAGAAAAATGTCGCGATATCGTGACATGTCTCATTTTCGTGATGCATGAAGGCGGACAAGGCTGTTGATATAAAAACGTCGCGATATCGCGACATGTCTTGTTTTCGCGATACAGGTAGAGGAGCAAAGCTGTAGATATAAAAACGTCGCGATATCGCGACATGCTATTTTTTTGTCACGATTCATGGCGGGCCGTTACAGAATGTGCAGGGAAGTGTTGAACACGTGTCATAGAGGCAGAGGGACTATGATAACATTTCAGGATCGATAGTTATAGTTCACTGAGGAGACCAAACGTTTCAAACTCGAGCAAAAAGGCCAAAATAGCAAAGAGGCGGGAAGATGAAACGAAGCGACCTGGGAGATGAAACGAAGCGTCACAGAGTGAAACAGAGAGCATGGCTAGAAAGTTTAAAAGCAGAAGCAAAGATAGGTACAAGGGTCAGAAACCACTGCGGGCAGAGTTGTAGAGCTGAAGGTGATAGGCCATTCTGGGCCTGCTTAGGAGCGTTTTCCTTCATTTGTTCTGGTTTTGATAAACTGGAAGCTTTTGTTGTTGTAAATTGACATATTTTTAATACAAAAATTACAGAGAGTTGCATCTCATTGGCAAGAAAGAAGGAGTTATTCTCTGCATGCAAGATTGAATGTTTATCTTTCCCCTTTCTAGTTTTAGGCTTATAGATGGAGTTTAATGCAAGTTGTCTTGGTTGCTTCATGCGAATGTCTAAATCTGGAAACCGTAGTTAAAACCCTAGAAACCAGCACTTAGCTTATCTGGATTGTGCATGTTTGCAGGTTCAATAGGTTAGGTTGTATGCAAAAAACCTCATATCTTCGGTTTTGTCGAATAGGATTGTAGCCCCTGAATGTATTTTAGTTTCATTTTTCTTTGCATTTTATTTTCATTTCTTTATTTTTTCTGCACTTTTATTTCACAGAAATTTAATTTTATTTTAATTTACAAGTCATTTAAATAAACAATTGAAAATCTACCAAAATCTAAAAACAAAATAGTTTCATCGTTAATATCAATTCACATCGAATTCATTCGGATCAAACGAACAATCATTGAAGTGTCAAATAAAATAAACCAGCATTGCCCCTTGTTTACAGTTACTTGCAATCACTAAGGTATTCCAAGCATTCAAATTGAACAATATTATTTGATGCAAAATGCTAACATAGCGGAGACCTTGGAGAAGTTACTTGTTTAATTTCTTTGCAAGAGGGGATTTGGAACCCAAATCCTATTGGAGAGTGTGTTTTCACAATCGGGTGAAAATACCACTCAACAGGTTGTAAGAGAGTGCGAAGGACAAAATTCAGGCACTAGAGGAACAGGATGTGATGTTTTAAGAAGATAGACCAGAACCATTTCGATCACATCAGCAAAGGAGGTCACCGAGTGAGGATGCACAAGAGTTTGGTCAATGAGTGGTGGAATAGAACAAGATCCCTAGAATCTATACTTCTGATGATAACGGGATTAAGACACACCAAAGAGAAATAAACCAGAGGTTCCTAGAGAAACCTCAAGTGATAGTGATGATTCTATGAATATGGCTAATAGAGTAGCCAAGTAGATATGTCCACCATTTTCAGGTGAGGGTAAGGAAGATCCCACAATGCATATTGGAACTTGCATAACCATTTGGAAAGCAAATGGTATAGATAGACCATACAATTGGGTAACTATATTTCCTGCTACCTTGAGAGGATTTGCGATTGACTAGTACTTGAAGATAGCAAATGAGGTGAATTTTTAGACTTGGAACCAAGTGAAGGATAAATTCATCAAGGAATTTATACCTCTAAATTATTATGGAGACATTGTAACATAATTGTGTACAATAAAGATAAAATCCGATGAGGATGTAAAGTCATATAATCACAGGCTCAAGTAGTTATTGGATAATATGGAGATGGCATTAGCTAACATCTTGGTGAAGCGATGGTTTGTTGATGGACTACTTCTAAAGTACAAGAAGAATATGAAATGAGTCCCATAAAAAATATATGAGGACATAATAAAGCATGTGAGGAACTTTGAGAGTGAATTAAAGCAAACATACATAGGAATATTGTCTCATCCTAAGTCTCATAAGTCAGACAGTGGAGACGACAAAATGATACAGAGAATGGTAGCATCCTTCTATCAAGAGTTCAAGAAAATGATAAAGTAAAATAAGAATAAGCCTGATAGGAATGACATCTAATGCATGAAGTGCAAAACATGTCACACAAATGTGAAGTATCCACACAATTATTATTACCACATTTTTAATGTGATGGGACATGAGGTGATGCTACGTCCGTATAATATGAGAGTTAACCCATAGGTCTTGTCAATCTAAGAGTAGGAAGAGAAACCAAAGGCCCAAGGAAGTGAGAAAAAAGAAATGAATGGTGGTTATAGGAATAGCTGACGATATGGTAGACATAACCAATGTAATCGGCAAGGGGGACAAAGTCGTTTACAGTATGATGCGGATGGGAGACCGATCATGCAATGTTGCAATTTCTAAGAGGGGGACTTTTATGAAGAATTGTTCTGCATCCCAACAACAAGGTATGTCATAAGCAAACAATACACATGTGTAAGTTGTGTGGTCTAGGAAACCATAAGGAAGCAAATTACCTAAAACAAGCAAGTATGAGTAATTCATAGAACATGACTTATATCGATATACAGGTTCCTTAAGTTAAGGAGGAAACTCAAGAAGTATTAGCCATGACAAGGAATCGGGCTAAGAAGAATAAGTATTCGGAGCCAGCAAAGGAGAAGCAACACTGGCAAGTAGCAAAGAAAATACTGCAAGAAAAAGCACTAAAGGCAAAGCAAGTAGAACTAATAGTTGAAAAAGAATAAAAAAACCATCGAAACAAGATATTGTTGTGCAAAATCTGGTAGCACAAGTATTAGACACCATAGTAGGAGTGAAGGTGGCTAGTCTATTGGAAGTTATTCCATCCTTGCAGCAAGCAATGATAGAAGAAACTTGACCACATAAGGTGATGGAAGTACAGAGCCATCCAGTTTAGGAAAAATAATAGAAAGATCAATTTATAGATCCAACCATATTGTTGATCGATGTAGGAAAGAAACCTGCATTGGTGCACATGGAGATCCTAGGGTACAAACTAACACAAGTCATAGTGGATGGAGGATCCAATGTCAACGTGCTACCTAAAATAACTTGGTTAAAATTAGGAGATCCATCACTATGGGCACCAATTTTTTTATTATATGCTGCTAAATAGAATGATATTGACATCAAAAGTATATTGATGACACAACAAGTGATGATAGCTGAGAAAGAAATTGTCTTGGACTTCATTGTGATTACCATGCAAAATCTTGCATATGATGCTCTATTAGGAAGAGGATGGCTAAGAGTAGCCAAATTTAATCACAACTGGGGTAAGAATCAGATCACCTTCATGAAAGGACAACATAAGTACATGATCAATCTAGCTAGCTAGAAGGTTAGTGAGGATGTGGCTACAATGGATGAATAAAAAAACTCTTCAAGAAATGAAGGATATGAACCTTACGGAGAAGGGATGTTGTACCTAGAGGAATGTAGTGAAGATGAGGTGAGATCTAATAGCAGGATTCTTCATTGGAAAATGGAGGATCTGTTACAACCTACCTACCTCTGCATTGAGTCAGAGGAGATCAAGAAAATTCAATATGAACCAAAGGCCAGTAAAGAACCCAAGAAGGAGGTTGAAGAGAAATGAACATTCCCAAAGAGTTTTTCCAAATATACAATAGGTGATATGGAGATTGATGCAAGACCAACACATCCTGGAAATGTGGAAAAGGTCTCAAGTGAGTTGGAGACCATCAAGTATGAAGTACCAAGGATAGGGGATGTCAATTTAGGGACAAAAGAAGAACGTAGGATGATCCACTATAGAAATGATTGGAATCCTATACTAAAAGCAGCGGCTTTCAAGATATTCTTGGAGTACAAGGATGTCTTTGCATGGACGTATAAGGATTTGAAGGGAGTACCACCTGAGTTATGTGTCCACAAAATCACACTAATTCCTGGAGCATAATAAATAATAAGGAGACCATATAGAATTAATCTAAAGTATGCTGCATTAGTGAACTCAAAGATCGAGAATATGTTGGATACCGGCATCATATTTCGGGTGACAAAAAGTTAATGGGTATCACCCATCATGGTTACCTTGAAGAAATAAGTGGAAAAGATCAGAATATATGTGGACTTTAGGAGTTTGAATGCAGTAACGATCGAGTATCCCTTCCCTATTCCCTTCACAAACTTGATCCTAGAGGAAGTTGAAGGATATGAAATCTATTCATTTTTGGATGGATTTTTGGGATAAAATCAAATCAGCATAGATGAGGAGGACAAGCCAAAGACCACATTCATTATGGAGAATAGCATTTATGCATATAATCGAATACCATTTGAATTGTGCAATTCCCTAGCTACCTTCCAATATATCATACTATATGTATTTGACTAGTTAGCAACATGGAATTTTAAAGCATTTTTGGATGATAGATCCATTTATGGGAATATTAAGGAGCATATTCATACCCTCAGTGAATATATGAGTAGATGTAAAAATGTGCAGATATCACTGAATCTTGGAAAATATTTTTTTATGGTACTGTATGGGAAATTTTTGGGACACATAGTGTGCAGTGAAGGATTGAAGACTGATCCTGATAAGATCCATGTGATTTTTCACATGGAAGAACCATTTGATGTGAGTTCACTTAAAACCTTTATGATAGGATACTAAAAGAGGTTTATCAAGAATTATGCACATGTATCCTACCCATTAGATTCTTTGACAAAGAATAATGTTCCCTTTAGATGGACACAGGAGCACCAGGGAGCCTTTGAAGAGTTAAACGCTAAGCTCGTGAGTAGTCTGATTTTGGTGTTTCCAAATTAGGATAAGGAATTCCATGTCCATGTTGATGCTTCAAATTTTACAATTGGATGTGTGTTGGCACAAGAAGGACAATTTAGGCTAGATCAACCTATTTTCTTTGCAAGTCACCTATTGTCAAGGGCATAAAGAAAATATAGTACAACAAAGAGGGAAGCCTTGGCGATGGTATATGCAGTACAAAAGTTTAGGCATTACCTGTTATTGAATCCCTTTGCTTTCTATGTAGACCATCAAGATTTGTTGTACTTAATAAATAAACTGGTGATACAAGGATGGGTCACTCGATGGCTCATCATCCTTCAGGAGTTTGTATTTTGAGTAGTGGTAAGACCTGGTAAGAAGCATGTGATTGCAGACCAATTGTCTCAGATATGATCGGGTAAACTTGCAGAAACGAGAATTCCTGATGAATTTATAGATGCTCAATTATTTGCCATCAATGTTGTTCCATCATGGTACAAGTTGGTCGGCCAGTATTTATCCATAGGAGAGTTGCCACAAGAGTTGATAGCAATGGAGAAGAAGAAAGTCATAATGAATTCAACACCTTTCCAAGTAATAGCAGGATTGCTATATAAAATGGGAAGTGATGGTATTTTGCAAAGATGTGTGATGGAGGAAGAAGTTAAGGTAGCATTGAAATAAGCTCATGCGAGCTTAGTAGGAGGACACATGGGACTAGATGAAACTGCAAGGAAGGTATTGCCATATGGACTATGGTGGCCCACACTGTACAATGATGCGAAAGAGTACACGAAAGCATACGATACTTACCAAAGAGTAGGGAAGCCAGTAAGGAGGGACTTCATGCCTCTACATCCATTACAAACCCAAGAGTTATTTAAACGATGGTGATTAGACTTCGTAGGACCATTGAAGACATATCAAATGAGGAAATGCAAATATATTGTAGTGGCAACTAAATACTTAACAAAGTAGATTGAAGCAAGGGTATTACCTGATAAATCAACTAAGAGTATAGCAATATTTTTATATGAATAGGTAATCACAAGGTTTGGTATTCCACTATAAATAACAAGTGATCAAGGAGGATACTTCGTTAATGATATCATCAATATGCTGACTATGGAGTTTAGGATTTTACATTCATTATCAAGTCCATACTATCCTAGAGCAAATGGACAAGTAGAAGCTATGAATAAAGTTCTGATCTCAACTTTAATAAAACCTGTAAAATCAAAGGAGTAGACTAGGAGGAAATGTTACCATCTATTTTTTGGGTATATCGAACAACCTTTAAACCAAAAATGGAACATACACCTTTCTAGTTGATGTATGGTCAGGACGTAGTAGTGCCAGTCGAGTTATTGATACCAAGTTTGAGGGTTGTTGTGGAGCATCGCTTGGGAGATAAAGAAATTTTGGAAGAGTGACTGACAACCCTGATCAAGTTAGATGAGAGAAGGGTCATGGCATAGTAGCAAATTGAGATAGCCCATAAAATAAGGAATTTATGGCATGGCAAGCATCTATGAAAGCTAGAACTCGGTCCAAGGGACTTAGTTCTAAAATTCAATGGGAAGAGGAAAATCAAGCTTGGAAAGCTGAAGACACTTTGGCTTGGACCCTATAAAGTACTTGAAGTGATGGATAATGGAGTATTCAAGTTGCAAAACTTGAATGAAACTGAGGTAACCGACACTGTGAATGGCTCAAAACTAAAGCCTTATAGAGTACAATGTTTATACATTTCTTCAAAAGAGAGAAGACGTAGAGAGAGTGAAGAAGCTCAACAGAGGGCTCGAAGAGAGCCAGATCCATCACAAGAAGAACCTGATACGAGACTCGCATGGTTATTCACAAAAGGAGAGGGAATATTACTAATAGTATAATAGCAAGAGTTGGCACCTCGACCCAGTGAAAGAAGAAGAATGCGAGTACACATAAAAATGGCTAATGGGATCGTATGAGAAGAAGAGAAGTGGGTTTCTCCAGATCCAAGAGGCTATCAAGAGATAGCATTGTTACCTAGAATGGTGAATGTGAAGTATCCACAAGTAAAAAATAAGGAACTACCTCGACAGACGAAAGGAGGAAGAGGGATAAGGTTGACAGTGCACAATGAAGATAGAGTGGACACGTTTGAAATGGAAATTCAAGAGGATGACAAGGATGAAACCTTAGATGAGGAATTATTTGGAATTTATCCATTGGTTTAGATTGGGCTATTACAACAAAGGATGCAAATGCAAATTCAACAAGTGCAAGAAGAGTATTAAACATTGTGAAGTCATAATGTGAGTTTGAGGGAAAAACTCATCTAGGAGTTGGATGGTACCATACAAATATTGGATGAGCAAAGAGAAGTTAGACTGATGGAGATTGAAATAGAACCTAATGAAGCTAAGAGATTAACTCCGAGGAGCGATGGAGGAAATGAAGACACAAGTACAAGTTTGCCACCCCACCGAGTGAACCACCAATGACAAATGAAGACACGAAAGAACTTTTTCGAGACATAGAGGAGGTGAAAACATTGCCTGAATCATAAGGCAACATATTATTGGACATGACAGATTTCAGTTACGGAGGAATATCATGGTTAGTAAGGGAGCCTAGTATAGATAGTAGTGATGATGATGCGCTAGAGAATCCTCATAATTCTTTGATAGAGTGTAACCCTACAACTAGTGCATCGAGACAAAGGTAAATAGGGAGAGCTCAAGAGGGCATACCCTGTATTGATCCGCAATCTTATATAATAGCTCATCGAAAACTGAGAAGAAAAATAAGGGAAGTATGAATATTGCAGAGAGTGATGAATTTGCAAAATGATTGGGCATAATAGAGGGATGATGATCAAAATGATTCCATCTTAGATACAAACTTCTCTAATGCATATAGAGAAGTATTGGCATCCTCATCCACCCAAAAATCCTTTGAAGAAAGAATATGGAGACGTCACTTAGAACATACTGATAGGAGAGTCATAAATTTGAGACAATTGTCACCTAATCGGAGTCCGCTAGCCAATATTGAGTTGGTAGAAATTACTCCTAATAACTAAGGAACAATAGGAGGAATTGAACATTGAAGGTGAATGAAGAACAATGATTGATTTCTACTCACACTTTTGATAAGATTACTGTAATGAATGAAAAATAAGTTGATGCTCTTAAATTGTTAAATCAAATTCATTAAAAACTGATAATGGAATATAGGATAAAAACTTATGATGATCCTCATTTAATAAACATCGTAGATGCTTGTCAATTTTTGCATAATTTTGATTGGCCTACGAACATGGAAAATGAATGGACTTTAAAATTTTTAGAAATAGGATATTGTTTACAAAACTTCATTTTGGATAAGGAAATCCTAATTCTAAATCGTGAATTGAGTCTTGAAATTTACATTTTAAATAAAACACAAAAAAGAATTGAAAATCAAAGTTTGTCTAATCAATTTGATGATTTTAAGCTCACCTATGGGATCACTGATAGAACTAGATAAAATTGGTGGGTGAGAGAGGCAAGATGAATTTTGTTGTATGGTTTGGCCTAAATTTACTTCGGTTAAATTTATTTGAAATTTGGTATGTGTATCATGTTATATGTCTTTTGAAATGCGCTAATCATGTGTAGGATCCATGGAAGTGTTAGTTCAAGCTTTGCACCATCTTGTACCATATTGTACATTTGTATATATATTTTGTTCTTGTTTTGGTTTTAGTTTGTATTTTCAAGTTTTGTGTTTTGGGTTGTCCCTTTTTTTTAGGTCATGTTTCGTGGTCACTAAATTTTGGTCTCTGGCCCATTTTAGTGTTTCTTTTCTTAGTAGGGGGAGTACCTGATCTGAAAACTGGTAAACCCAAGAAAAGGGAGATGAGTTATTTTGTGACCATGCTTAGATTTTGGGACTAAAATGGTGGAAAGTGGAACAATGAAATATTATTCAAAACTCCACATGGAACTCACACACATTAAATGGTGTTTCTGGAATTAATAAGGATGAAATTGTATTGATTTGCAATCCTAGGAAAAAATTTAAAATGCTCTACTTACTGGCTTTCTAGCCCTAGTGAGACTTGAGGCTTTGAAAGAGTTCCATAGGTACGAGCTATGCAACAGATTTCTTGAAATTTTTCATCTAGTTCAAGAAAACTCCACCATGGCTATAGGCGCCTGATTGGCAGTGGGACCTTGGCTAGGCAAAGCTTGATACATAGAAAGAGAGAAAAAAAAGAGAAAAAAAAGAGAGAAAAAGGAAGAGAAAAAAAAAAGAGAAAAAAAAGAAAAAAAAAAGAAAAGAGAGAGAATGAGCGTTGAAAATATTGACACACCTCAGATATATGGACTTTGCAAAGCATTAAGAGAACACACGAGTGAGTTAGATAAACCTCACCAGGGCTATAGACACTTGACTGGTAGTGGGGATCTGTCTGTAAAAGTCTTAATTTCATGAGTTGTATTTCATAGCCTAATGTAGAAAGAGATGATGGAATCTAGAGGATTCTCATAAATGTAGGAATTGAATCACTTTT
Source organism: Wollemia nobilis (assembly GCA_028583015.1). Classification (NCBI taxonomy): domain Eukaryota; kingdom Viridiplantae; phylum Streptophyta; class Pinopsida; order Araucariales; family Araucariaceae; genus Wollemia; species Wollemia nobilis. Next base: position 2,908,980 of record JAQPPZ010017072.1, read on the forward strand.
GCACACAAATAAGAAAAGGTAGATGGATTAGTTGTTTTCATTCTGAAGTTGTTTACCCCCACCTTCTTGAGACGTTGCTAAATTATTGTGTCCCACTTATCTTGTGTATTTTCGTTTTAGGTTGGGTTCTTACAGAAATGTTCAGGAGCATTTCCCAGGAACGTTTGTTGTGGTTGCTCCACAATGTACCCCAAAATTGGGGACCCACCTTTTTGCTTCAAGTTTGGTTGGAAATATTGGTTTGATTGTCGGTTTATAGGTGTCCTTCACAAATTTCATACGTGTGTCTTGATTGATATCCTTAACTTACGAAAATCTCCATGGGATTGATTTTCTCAAATCATTATTTTGTAATGATACTTGTGGATTGGTTCACCTTAGTCCTTTAATATTTGCTTGCATTTGTTTATTTTAGTTTATGTATTTGGGTTTTTGAATTCATTTTGAGTTTTGATAGACTTAGGGTGTTGTTCTAATCCTTTAAGTGTGAAGTTTAGTATTTTTTAAGTTGTTGGGGTTAAGGTTGGCTAAACCCATAACTTAATAAAAAAAAAATTATATACATATACTTTTATATATATATATATATATATATATATATATATATATATATATATATATATATATACACTTAATATAAAAAATATAAAAATATAAAATTAATAAAAAAAAACATAAATATTTATAATAGTTATATATATTTAGGAAATAAAATAAAAAATAAATATAATAATATTATTATATAATAATAATAACATTATTATATATAATAATAATCCATGTCAAACTATAATAAATAAATAAATAACATATAAATGAATAAATGAAGTAACGATAGGCAAAATTCAATAAGGGCTAAATTACCATAGGCCCCAATGTATGTTGTATGCTTCAATATTCAAATATTAGGTATTTAATTTTTCTTATAAATATTTCATTTCATGTGGTATATGGTGTGCAGGTAGTCAGGATGAGGCAGAGGTTTCGACCATCGTAATTGATCAACTTGGACACATTCGAATTCACACAGACTACGTATTGGGCGATGATGATGAATCATATATGGATGGACACCACATTTCGAAATCAAAGAGGCCCAGCGATAGTAAGAGACATGCAAGATGAAGACGAAGTTCAGTCAGTCATCATCGGCAGAGTTGAATTTGTAAGTTTGGACAACGAGGTGGATATGACACAGTACAACGCAACACGTAAGCAAGAGATAGTTGGCACAGCAGTTTCCAAGAGCCAATGAATTATGGTGAGAAAAACCCACGATCAATGGGCAAGATGTTGTGTTCGAAGGATTACCAACTGCAAAGAAGACTTTCATCAAAAACGTGACATGGACTGCAATGTGGGGTGTGACTTGGAACGCACTGCATAACACCTGTGATGACGTGGCTACACTAGAGGATTACCAGGACGGCGTACACGGAAAGCTTACACATGACGATAGGCTAGTAGGGTTGAAGCCATTGGATGTTGTGTCTATGAAGCAACACAAAAAAACGTGGACAGGACATAAAGATGGCATTCACCAGAGTAGAAGACGTAGACTGTTGGACGTCTGATATGAAAGGAAAGGACCCCTAATGGATGAAACACAGGACCGTCGGTGGAGGATCTAAAGGATGTTTGCATCGATATTAGAAGTGTATGGGGCCTACGTGGATGCCAGGAGGTGGAGACAATGCAGTATGGCCAACCTGGCAGAGAGATGAGGTTTCCAAAATGTGAGAGTATAGGGATTTTGAAGGCTCGACGGTGGACCAACGGTGGATTTGAAGACTCGAAAATGACAATAGCGGTGGATATCACCCACCTAGTGCAGGAAAGGAGGTAACTCGACGTAGCAATTTTGACAATGAAGCTGCAAAATGCAAAATACGAGCAATAGTCGATGTATAATGTTAGCAACAACGATGTAGATAGATTTCGGACGTCGAATGTGTATTGTGGCCGGAGTTCGAGGAAGCATAGAGACAACGTGGCAATAAGAAGTGTAGAGGTCCAAATCCATACTTTTTATTTATTTATTTTTTTTTTCATGCCCATAACATGGAGGACTTCTAAGCATCCGAAAGCAACAGCGAGAAGCCATACATGAACAATAGAGGCACTTGAAATACAGGGGGGAATCGTAGTGCTTATATGGTAGGGTATTCATTTAGATGGTAGTTGTAGACGACTATGTTGAGAGGGATATCGACAGTAGGGATGTGGCAACTGGATTCTCAGGTCAGACGGAGTCATCGAAGAACCAAAAGGTGGATGGCAAAAATAAAGCCACCAGGTAATAACACTGGTTTTGGCACAGTTAAAGATGGAGTTCCCAACACGTAGCTAGAGACTACACGGGCAACATCTATTCGATAGTCATTGATTTTTGCTAGTTATAGCTCCGTAATTAATTTTGCTGGTGGATATGAAGAGACGTTATTGAAATATAAAGCCCACGTGCCACCATGTGAATATAATGACACTTTATAAAAGAAATAAAAAGGAAAGCTTTATTTAAATAAAGGGAATGCCCCAAATAGGGTAAGATTATCGAACGATATATCCCTTACTTTATCATAAAATAAAGTAAAGTAATGTAAATGGTCCAGCACCATTTTGAGTATAGGTTCTCCACGACATCAAGTATCGCGTGAAAGACAACAAAGAGAATGATACAAAAGCGAGAACGTTACATTTTATGCAAGCAGATGAACATTCGACTGGGAAACCAAAAGAAACCAAAAAAAAAAAACTAGGAGCCGTGGAAAATGGAAAATGAGAGAAATGAAACGAAGTGTTTCAAGACCAAACAGAGGAAATGAAAAGTTTTCTGTCATTTCAACTACAGGATTCAGAAATGGAGTAAGGTCTAGTTTTTTTTGAAAAACCATTTCAACTACAGGATTCAGAAATGGAGTAAGGTCTAGTTTTTTTTGAAAAACCATAAATATGCTGCCAAAATATAGATGTAAAAAAAATATATCAATGCAGAAATTTGGGTTTTGTTAGTAAAAAAGAAAAAGATTTTTTTAGCATGTTTAGACTTTAACTGTTTTTATCTTTCTCTTTTCAGTTTTCAGAATTATAAATGATGTCAATGCATTTTCATTGTTACATTATTGAATTTCTAAAGTCTAGAATTATTTTTTTGTACCCTAGGAGCTAGCACTTAGTTTATTTTGATTTTGATTGTGTAAATGCAGGTTTGAATAGACTAGGTTGCATGTAACAATGTCTCACATATTCGATTTTGTAAAACGGGGTGCCATAAAAATGATAATGCTTTGCATGTTTCTGTTTTCAACATTAAAGTTTAGTTCAGATTTTATTTTTTTTCATTTTTCTAACTTTTATTTTGCATATTTTTTTTTTAATTTTCAAGCATTAAAAAAAAATGGTAAAAATAACTACATGGAGCCCTAGAATCAACATCAATCTCCCATACGCAACAAATTTGGACTCATTTCAAGTTCATTTCGATTTTATAAATATTTTTGAAAACTGTTGTTTTTAAGGGTTTTTATAATTTCGGAAATTCATTTTTTTTTTTAAGTTTTGGAGGCAAATCAGATTTTTAAATTCTGCATTTTCATTCATAAGCATAAGATGACCTTTACTTTATAAAAATTCAATTTCATAAAAGGGGGGAATTTTCATGGCATTTCATAAGTCATTATTTTCGAAGCAATAAATGCACCTTTCTTTATGAAAATTCTGATTTCATTAAAGAGAGGTGATTTATACTTTACATTAAAAGGCTATTATTTTAAAGCATTAAATTATTTTTCTTTATGAAAATTATTTCATTAAATATTGATAATTAAATGACATTTTGAAGCCATTATTTTAAGGCTATAAATTATTGTCTCTTTGTGAAAATTGATTTCATCAAAGAGAAATAATTTATTAATCATATCAAAGGCTATCTTTATCTTCATGATAAGAAGCTATATTTAATGAGCCTATTCATCATTTTGGATTTACATTCATAGATAGATTTTCATCTTCATGTTCATGCTTAAAGTAGGATTTAATGCAAGATAAAACTTGTTTAAAACCTACCTAAGAAGGGAAGATAAAATCTACCTTAAAGTACTCAAGATAAAATGAATTAAGGTACTACATCGTAGTCATATGAGGGCCAATTCACATTTTATTTTTGTTAGGTTTTATGAACAATCATTAACATAGCATGGTAAAGTGAACCAACACATGCCCCTTGTTAAGGTGTTCCTAGCATTTCATTGAAATTATTATTGATATTACTAATACACATGTGCAAATGCTAATATAGCAGAGACCTTGGAGAAGTTGTTTTGTTTAATTTCCTTGCAAGAGAGGGTTTTGGAATCAAAACTCTAAGGGAGAGTGTACTTTCACAATTGGGTAAAATTACCACTCAACAATTCTTCCACTTGAAGTTAGTATTAAAGAATTCTTCTACCAATTTTTTTCATCCAGTTCCAATTATCCAATGCTACCTTTGTTACTTTTTTAGCAAGCCTAGAGAAGTTCTGCACCACTCAAACTTCTCTACCTTGATCGGATTTGTAAGCATATCTACAGGATTCACTTTAGTGTCAATTTTTTGCAACATGATCCTACCTTCTTCCACCACATTTTTTATAAAGTGGTACTTGACATCAATGTGTTTTGTGTGATCATGGAATGTTGGATTCTTCACTAGTTGAATAGCACTTTGGCTATCACAATGTAGCGTAATTTTCTCCTACATTACCTTGAAGTCACTAAACAATTGCTCTAGTCAAATTGCCTATTTGCTGACATGATTTGCTGTAATATATTCTACTTCAATGGTGGATAAAACCACAAAAAAGAGCAACTTAGAATCCCAAATCACCACTCCTCTAGCAAGAATGAAGGTATATCCTATAGTGGATTTTCTCCCATCTCTATCTCCACCATAATAAAAATCCACAAAACCTTTAACTTGCAAATATGCCAATCCAAAGTAAATTGCAACATTTGAAGTGGCTCTTAAATATATAAATATCCACTTCACCACATTCCAATGCTCCTTACCAATATTTTCCATGTATCGATTGACTACTCCCACTACTTGGGCAATATCTGGTCTGGTGCTCACCATGGCATACATGATGCTTCATACTATTTATGAATACAGTACATGAGATATGCATGTATTTTTTGCTTCTATTCTAGGACACTAGTTGGAATACAAATTTAAATGTGAGAGAAGTGGGGTACAAATTGTTTTACATTTTACATATTGAAGCATTGCAAAATCTTCTCTATATATGACTTTTGACTTAACTAAATCTTTCTTCCTTTTATTTCCCTATGTATTTCATCCCTAAAATTTATTTTTTTTTCTCCTAAATCCTTCATTTCAAATGTACTAGCCAATCTAGCCTTAAGTTCAATTATTTTCTTCATGCTAGGACCTGCAACCAACATATCATCAACATAAAACAACAAAATAATAAAACTAGCATCATCAAGCCTCTTATAGTATCCACAATGGTTACCTTCACTCCTACTAAAACCTTGGCTGTTAATGGAGGTGTCAAATTTCCTATAACACATCCTTGGTGCCTGTTTCAACCCATATAGTAATTTATTTAGTCTGCAAATCAAATGATCTTTGCCTCTTTCTTGATAGCCCTTAGGTTGATCCATATATCTCTTCCTTGAGATCACTATGCAAGAAAGCAATCTTTACATCAAGTTGCTCTAGTTCTAAATCCTATGCAACTACAAGTGCAAGTAGAACTCTAAAAGTAGTCATCTTCACAACAAGAGAGAAAATTTCATTAAATTCAATACCAAAGTTTTGCACATAGCATTTTTCCACCAAGCGAGCTTTATAGTATTCCAAAAACGCATCGTTGTTCTTATTCACTTTGTACATCCACTTGTTTTCAACAATATTTCTTCCAGGTGGGAGATCCACAAGTTTCTACATTTTATTGTTGTTAAGTGTCTCAATTTCCTCCTCCATGGATTTCCTCCACTTTTCTACATTCTCAAACTCTCTATCTTCCTAAAGTAAACTAGGTTCACCATCATAAGTTAACAAAGCAAAAGATGACTAATAAACATTAGAATATATTTTTTGAACACTTTTATGGACGTGTAGATCTTCTAAACCAATGATTTGTTGATTGTGGCTCTTGGTCTTGTGATCATTGTGGTTGCTTTACTTTTTGTTCTACTTATTATTCCACATGCTGATCAAAAACTTCAGTATGTTGATTTTCATATTCATCTTCACTCATTTCTACTTCAATTGGTACAACATTAGGAATTTGATGTACCTCATTTTTTTGCATAGGTTTTTCATCAACAATTACATACCGACTAATAATTACCTTGTGGACAGTAGGATCCCACAGTCTATACTTCTTCTTCTAATGCCATTAGAATATTTTCATCTCGTATTTCAAGTGCATCTTCATATTCATCATCACTGAAACTATAACCATCCCTTGTGCAATCATCTTCAATATGTCTAAAGTTACCATATATAAAACACTTGATAATAATTGGAGTCCTTTTTTTAACTAGTTATTTTTACTCAATCATAAATAGGACTTCATCTCTATCATTATCTAAAAAACTAGCATCACTATCATCTGAGTACTTACTTGCATTATCCACATAGTAGCTCCTCTTTTGTATTTGGAAGAACTTATTTCCTTGTCTTCTCTGTCCATCTTTGATTTTATTTTGATGCCTATATCTTTCTGATTCCCTATAATTGTGATCCTATTTTTATTCACCATTGTTGTTCTTTGGTTATTTACAATCTATTGCAAAATGTCTAAACTTTCTACAATTGAAACACTTAATAGATCTTAGATCTATAGGTCTTTTGGAACCTTTGTCTCTTCTACCATAATTAGCTTCTTCATCACTAGATGACTCATTGCTTGATTTTAACTTCTTACCCTTTGTTTCCTTGATTACTTTGAATGTTGTTTCCTTTTGGGAAATAGGAAATTTTGTTCTTATCTCAAAAGCTGTTAGCATACCAAACAACTTATCTCTTATCAAAGTATCACATCCAATGATATTTTTATAGCAGAAACCTGTTCACTAAATCTATTTGGAAGATATCTTAAGACTTTATCACAAACATATGATTCATCAATATTCATTCCAAGTCCTTGCATATCATTAACAACCTTATCAATTCAAATTAGATAAGTATTGATATTTTCATTATCATTCATTCTCAATGCTTCAAATTGTCCTTTGAGATTTCGTATCTTTGCTTTCTTGACACTTTTATCTCCCTCATATATACATTGCAATTTATCCCACATTTCTTTTGCAGTTCTACAATGCATAACCTTCATATATTCTAATCTACATAAACCTCTCACAAGTGCATTTATTGCTTTTGAATTATAGTGTTGTAGTATCTTACCTTCCTTATTTATAGGAGGATTGATTTCTGGATCATATCCAAATTCCACTGCATCCCAAACTTCATTGCCAAGTGCCATCAAGTAGAACCTCATCATCATACTCCAATATATGTAGTCACTTCCATAAAATTTTGGTGCTAAATTACTTGAGAATGCATCCTTAGGATCCATTGTGTTCTTGTTAGTTTTTCCTTCAAGCTGTTAAACTCTTCTTAAGGAGCCCTCTCTAATACCAATTGAAAAACACAAGCTTATACTGAGAGGGGGGTGAACAGTATAAGAGTAATTTTTACTTTTATTTCAAAATTAATATTATATAGTGTATAGATAACAATATCAATAGCAGTAATCAAAACAATGTACAAAACACCATACACAATAGAGACATCACAATTTACATGGTTCACCCAATGTGGGCTACTCCACGAAGAAAATATTTCACTAAAATTTTCGTAATCAATCTCTTGGGAATCCTTCCTAATTACAATATTTATGGACCTCTGTACAAAGGAGATGTAGATACCATAAATCTAGTTTGTGGATCTCTATCCATAGGAGAACTATTTCTCCTTTGCTATGGTTGGTGATACTCTAGAAGACTACTACCTCACTACATTGGCTTGTGGATCTCTCTCCACTGAAGACTTGTTCTCACTCAAAAGAATTATCCTCACTACCCTAGCTGATGGATATCTATCCACAGGAGACTATTGCCCTCTCTACTTTGTCACCTCCAAAGCTTTATCTCAATTTTGTACTAAACATAGTCCAATAGGTCTAGCACAGCTCTGCTCAACTCTTGCACTAAACACAATCTAGTCGGTCTAGCATAATTTTGCTAAACAAGCTCACTCAAATCTATACTAAACATAGTTCATTCGGTCTAGCACAAATTTACTCAACTCTTATATTAAACATAGTCTAGTCAATCTAGTACAAATCCACTCAAATATACACTAAACACAATTCATTCATTCTAGTACAAATCTACTCAATAGGTCCACTTAGAACCTACTCAAATCTTCTCAATAGGTCCACTCAAAACCTGATTAAATCTGCTCAACATGTCCACTCATAACTTGCTCAAATCTTCTCAATATGTCCACTCAGAACCTGCTCAAATATGCTCAACAGGTCTATGCTATGTAAGTGATATAGAATATATCACTAATAAAATGCACTAGTGGCTGATTGAAAGGGGCTCGCACAAAGTGCAAACAACACTTATTGAAGCATATACCAAGTTACTTGCCCCAAAGCTTTCACGGAAAGACGTTTGGAGAATTACAAAATGCAGTTCCAAGTCAACTTCAGCTTTGAGGACAAAACTATTTTCAAGAGGGGTGGAATGTTAGGATCCTATCCTAACATTAATTAATAATATTAATAATAATAATATATTATATCCTATGGTCATAATAATAAAATAATAAATAATAAATAATATAATAATTAATTATATTATTTATTATATTATTATAATATTAGGGTTAGGAAGCATTTCAACCTTTCACCTATAACCCTAGAGGGGTATAAAACATTGTAAGAACTTATCATTCAATCATCCATGAATATAAAATATAATATAATTTATTGAAGGGACTTCCCGACAAAATCAAAAGGTGATTCTTTTAGATTTAGGTTATTTATTATTTATTTATCATTTTATGTGCTAGGAACCCTAGGTTCCTACCAATGTTCTACACTCAATGCTCAATCACTTTCTCAACTCAAATTAGAATATAAGATAGTTTGTTTTATGGAACTTGAACAATCACTTCACACATTCACTTAACTAGGCTCAATCAACTCTACTTAACCAATCACTCAATGAAACACCCCTTTCTCACAAACCCTAGTCCAAGCATATAACCAACAACTCAAAATATTTTAAATAATGCTCAACAACAAATATAACATAACAATGATACTCATGTTCTTTTCAAACCCTAGTTCAAGTTCTTCGCTCAACAACTCACTTCAATAACAATGCTTATAAAAAATCTTCACATAACAATGATACTCATGTTATTTGCAAAACCTAACTCAAGTTCTTCACACAACCAATGATTTCAACAACAATGCTTATCAAACAAGGTTTTAACAATAACTCTTTATTCCATAAAACCTTGAAGCATTAACTAAACACACTCAATAGGAAACCCTAACCAAGTCCTTTTCACTCCAAGTTTATTTTCTAGAAAACCAATCAATCAGCTCAACTATGAAGAATGTGCTCATACCTTTATTTGAAGATGCAGGGATCTCATAAATTTGTCACAACAACAAACACTTATATGCAAAGCTCAAAGAGGTTAGAAAATATTTCTCACAATATAATGTAAATACTCAATTACACCTTATCACTCCACATTTCAAAAACAACCATCAACATACATAAAATATTTATCCAATAACACCTTATAAACTCCCAACTCAAAATAATTTCAACTTCCACCAAAATAACTCAAAACCTATTTAATCAATTTTAATGGCAAAATGAAATTTGGCAAGAATCAAATCCTTTTTCCTTAAAATAACATAAATCACTTCTAAATAAAACAATATTTCAAAAACCTTTTTAACTCCAAATGGCACAAATCAACTTCCAATAAAATAATTCTTCACAAACCCTTATAACTCCAAACAACACAAATCAATTACCAAAAAATAATTCTTCAACAAACCCTTATAACTCCAAACAACTCCTTAGAAAAAAAAAATTTAGGCAATATAAAATTTAATCAAAAATTACCTTTTCCACTAGTGGGATTCAAACCCAAAATCTCTGCCCCCACAAGTGCTCTAGCCGTGGAATTAGCCACCACATGTGCTAGACGTATGCTTAACACTCCACGAGAACCTCGTGCTATTTCTACCACACCTCATGCTCAAACCAAACGTGAACAAAACTTTCCCTTGGCACTCAAGTCGAACATGCTAAACATCCATGCGAATCGATCGTGGACTCCTTCCACTCCAACGCTCTCACATAACACGTTGTACCATTGGACCATCGTGTCCTATGTGGGTCACACCATGTGATTACACCTTTCGTCTTCTGCCTGTGCTAATAAGACAAATAAGATCTTTGTCTTCTTCCTCAATGTTCAACAATTTTGCACGAATTCCTTTAGTTTGGTCGCATGAAAATTAATTCAAATAGGGATGCTTTTGAATACCTCTTGGAATACTATTTATATATGATTTCACCATATGTCTTGGATGTTGGTGCTCCAATTTATTGGATGATGTCGGTGCATTTTGAAACCTTTTATAATTTTAAATTATTTAAATTCTAATAGAATTTAAATTTTATAAATTATATTTGTAAACCTTTTGAATTTAATTAAATTAAAGTCTTCCTTGGGATAAAATTAAAACCTGCCAAATGTACTCCACTAATTTTATTATTCTGCCATCCGGATGTTTAACAAAAACCCTTATAGAATAATATTTTAATAACATTTTTCTTCAACACTTTGTATTGCTCCTGGTTTTAATGATGGTATACTCCATGGTATTAGTGACAACTTCATGTGTTCAATTTGGCATCAATGACAACTTCTCACCTTGACATCAATGATAAATGAATGAGCTCAAAATGTCCAACCATTTCCCCCTTTGTCATTTATGGCAACCCAATTTTCTTTTACTAAAAACTTGACCTTTCCTTTGTTCTACTCCCCCTGGGACATTGCTCCCCCTGGCTCAATGCTCTCTCAACTATAAAATCTCTCCCCCTTACTCAAATCTCTCCCCATTTTACATCAATGAAAAAGGGTTACCTTTGGGGCTCGGGTCTAAGAATGAGCCTCTTAGCTTAGCTCCTCCCCCACATTATTTTGAGATGGTTAATTCTGGGGTGGGAGTATTTCTACTCCTAGAAATCCATGTTATTTACCTTTATCCTCTTTTCTTCTTATCAAAATCTTCTAATTCCTGTAACTATTTCTATCCATATCCATGTTCTTGTCCATGTATACTTTCCTATTTCTATTCTTGTTCATGTTCATATACATGTTCCTATTCCTATTCCTATTCATATCCATGTTCCTGTTCATACCTATTTTTGGAATATCTGCTCTAAACCACTTTGTTGTATGACCATAATTATTGCATTTATAACACTTAATGTTATTATTCCTTGGAGGTGTAAAAGTCTTAGGATTTCTCCTAGTGAAGCCATATCCTATTCTGTCATGAACTCTGTAATCATTTCCTAGTAACCAAACTGATTACATGATTAGCAATACCCATAGAAAAATTTTCTATTCCCATATTCCTGTCTTTCATGTGTCTTGCATTGTAAAGCCATGTGCCCAAACCTGAGACATGAAAAACATCTTCCATTGAAGTTTTATTTTCTTGACCTCATTGGTCTCCTAGACCTATTCTGATTGTTGTTCCATCTATATCTTCTTTGTGCATTGTTCCTATTTTTTAACTCTTTATTGTCCAACTCATCCTCAGATGTCTCACTTTCTTTTACACTGTCTTCTTTTTAAGTATTTTCATCTGAAGTTTCTTCTCCTCCAAAAATTGAGGTTGACTCTCCTTCCCATTTCTTTTGATTCTATTCAAATCCAAGACTTATATTGCTTGATGTAGTATTTTGTGTCTTGATGAACTTATCCAAGTTATTTGAGCTATTTTTAAACCCTTTCATATTGACATTGGAGTCTTCTAAATATTCTCTTAGTAGTGCCATTTTTTGTGTTAACTTCTCACATTCTAAGATCTTTGCTTCTAACTTATCCTTCAACCTTTTTGCCTTAGGATTTGATTTATGTAAATTCTCTAAAGCAATATTTGAATTTCAAGTTTAGAGTGTTGCTTTCTTACCTTCTTTACCGTGTCAAGGGCATAAATAAGTTCTTCCTTGAGATCATAACCATCTTTTTCTGAATATTCCTCTATTTGTTTGCCTTTGTCCACATCTTTATTTTCTATGGGATTGTCTTCTATAGGATCACTTACTTCTTCTTCTAATGCCATTAGAAGATTTCATCTGGTCCTTCAAGTGCATTCTCATATTCAACATCACTAAAACTATAACCATCACTTGTACAATTATCTTCAATACGTCCACAGTTACCACATCTAAATTACTTGAGAATTACTGGAGTCTTATTATTAACTTTCTCTTTTTCTTCAATAATAAATAGGATTTCATCTCTATCATTGTCTAAAAAGCTAGCATCACTATCACTTGAGTACTTACTTTCCTTATCTGCATAGTAGCTCCTATTTTATCTTTGAAAGAACTTCTTTCCTTGTCTACTTTGTCCATCCTTGATTTTCTTCTGGTGCATATATCTTTTTGATTCCTTGTTCTTGTGATCTTGCTTTTATTCACCATTGTTGTTCTTTGGTTCTTGAAAATCTGTTGAAAAATGTCCAAACTTTCCACAATTGAAACACTTAACAAATATTAGATCTCTGAATCTTCTAGAATATTTATCTCTTCTACCATAATTAGATTCTTCATCATTGGATGACTCACTACTTGATTTTGACTTCTTAACCTTTGTCTTCTTGATTGCTTTGAAGGTTGCTTCCTTCTAGGGAATAGGATCTTTTGTTATTATCTCAAAATTTGTAAGCATACCAAGCAATTTATCTCTTGTCAAAGAATCATCATCCATTGACACTTCTATAGTATAAACATTTTCACTGAATTTTTTTGGAAGAGTTCTTAAGACTTTATCACAAACATTCGATTCATCAATCTTCATTCCAAGTCCTTGCATATAATTAACAACCTCATCAAATTGAAGTAGGTAAGCACTAATATTTTCGTCATCATTCATTCTTAATGCTTCAAATTTTCCTTTGAGATTTCGTATCTTTGATTTCTTGACACTTTATATATACCTTACAATTTATCCCACATTTCTTTTGTAGTTTTACAATGCATAACTTTCATAGACTCTATTCTATGAAACCCTCTCAAAAGTGCATTCATTGCTTTTGAATTGTAGTGTTGTAGGATCTTACCTTCCTTATCTATAGGAAGATTGATCAAGGGATCATATCCAAGATCAATTGCTTCCCAAATTTCATTACCAAGTGCCATCAAGTAGATCTTCATTCTCATGCTCCAATACATATAGTCACTTCCATCAAATATTAGTGTTGAATTATCTAAGAACCCATTCTTAGAATCCATTATGTTCTTGTTAGCTTTTCCTTCAAATTGTTAAAATCTTCTAAAGGAACCCGCTCTGATACCAATTGAAGAATACAAGCTTATACTGAGAGAGGGGGTGAACAATATAAGACCATTTTTTACTTTTCTTTCCAAATCAATATTATGAAATGTATAGATAGCAATATCAACAATAGTAATAAAAAAAATGCACAAATCACCATACACAATAGAGGTACCAACTTAACGTGGTTCACCTAAAGATGGCTACTTCCATGAAGAAAATATTTCTTATAAATCTTCTCAAATAAATTCTCTTGGGAATCCTTTCCTTACAATGTTTATGGATCTCTGTCCAAAGGAGATGTTGATCCCCTAAATCAAGTTCGTGGATCTCTATCCACAGGAGAATTTATTCTCCTCTTCTCTGGTTGGTGATCCTTTAGAAGACTACTGCCTCCACTGCATTGGCTTGTGGATCTCTCTCCACTGAATAATCTTATCCCCACTTAGAAGACCTATCCTCACTACCCTGGCTGATGGATCTCTATCCACTAGAGACCACTATCCTCTTTGCTCTATCACCTCCAAATCTCTGTCTCAAATTTTCACTAAACATAGTCCTTTGATCTAGTATAAATCTTCTCAATATCTAACTTTGGTCTGGCACAAACCTATCCTCAAATCTGCACCAAAATATGCTCCATAAGTCCACATAGAACTTGCTTAAATATGCTCAATAATTCCATTCAAAACTTGCTCAAATATACACCAAAATATGCTCCATAAGTCCACACAGAACTTGCTTAAATATGCTCAATAATTCCATTCAAAACTTGCTCAAATCTACACCAAAATATGCTCCATAATTCCACATAGAACTTGCTTAAATATGCTCAATAATTCCATTCAAAACTTGCTCAAATCTACTCAATAAGTCCACTTAGAACTTGCTCAAATATGCTCAACAAGTCCACTCAAAACTTGCTCAACTTTGCTTAACAAGTCCACTCTAGAACTTGCTCAAATTTGCTCAACAAGTCCACTCTAGAACTTGCTCAAATATGCTCAACAAGTCCACTCTAGAACTTGCTCAAATATGCTCAACAAGTCCACTCAAGAACTTGTCCAAATATGCTCAAAAAGTCCACTCAAGAACTTATCCAAATATGCTCAATAATTTCATACAAAACTTAACCAAATTTGAGACCATAACCAAATGATTGTAAGCTTCCACAAGTCTCCTCAAAGACTTGCCTCGAATCTACAGTCTACATAGAACTTGTCCAATCTCATAGAAACATAAAGAGAATTTTTAGAGACTCAATATGTTCTACACTCAATGCTTGTAGCACCCTAAAATTGGCATGGTTAAAACCTTAGTAAAAATATAAAAGATAAAAATTTGAATTTCAACCCCAAACTGCCTGTTAAACCGCCTATTACCCGCTTTCCCCATTTTTCGTGCCATTTTTAGGATTTGTTTTGACCGTTGGACGATATCATCGTAGATTAGACGAAATCGTCCCCGATCTGACGAATTCGTCTGGAACAGAACGTCCAGATGATTTCGTCCCAAAACCAAATTTTCATAATTAGCTTCTTTTTCAAAAGCCTCTCCAACTCGGGCAGAAGCGTGTCTATGCGGTTGGAGATTTCCCTGTTGGAGATCTCCCAGATTGGGATGATCCCCAACCTCCCAAACCTCTTCCTAATCCTATATAAACTAGGATTTTTCTAGTTTATCCCCCTAATTCCCCGATTCTCCCTGAACCCCCTAAACCCCTTAGTTGATGGATTTCATTTTAGAGTTAGCTCCTTATTCCCTTGCACTATTGCTTGCATTCGGTATTTTTGCATTTTTATTGCAGGAACTCTACTATTTTTCAGTCGAAGCTAGCTCGGATCGTCGCGGACGATCTCGGACGATTACGGATGATTTTGAGAGGAGCTCGGATGATATCGTATGATTGGAGGCGATCCTGACTGTAGTCTAGATTGGGGGCAGTCAGAGTTTAGAGTTTGCATTTTCTTAGCTTTCTCTACATTTTTCATATTGTATTTCTGCACTGTTTTAAGTTATTATGTTTTTTTGCATCTTGGAGTTCACCTCATTTAGCATAATCGCATGATAAAGTTAAAATCAATCATTAAATCTACTGCATTTCCTTATTTATTATTGGAATCTATTATTTAGGCATGTTTGTTGTTATTTCTACCATTATCCTTTGCTTCTGCATTTGCATATTTGGTATTTTGCATCTATTTTTGTGATTGCAGGTTTCTGACAAATTCGTCAGATTTTAGACGATTTTATCTGATTTCAGATGACCTTCTATGATTTGGGATGATCTCGTGAAATATCAGATGATTACGTACAAATTGAGACGATCTGAACTGCTACAAGACTCAGAATCTTCATCAGACATCCGAAATTAGGTATGACACCTTCTAGTTAGCATATTCTCTGTTATTTGCATTCATTTCTATTTTTTGTATTCATTTAAATCAGCATTGGCATATAGAATAGTTTAGATTCATATTTGGCCAAACCTAGGAGTTGAATGATCAAGCATAAAAATGAACACATCAAACTCACTGTCAACCTAGGCATGGAAAATGCCATTCAAAAGTTTCCTGGTGAACCCACCATCCGTCAAAAATTCACCCTTATACACCTCCCCCGAGAGGCGGGACCTTCCAAGGGCCTCTCAGTCCGAGGTATTGTCCCATCCTTTTCACATCCCCCTTCTGAGCGTGGATCCTATAGCCTGAAGGTAAGGGTGCGAAAAATTTGGAGCGATACATTTTGGTGAACCCGACGTGAAACAGAAACCTTTTGAAAACAAATAAAAATAAGAAAAACAAAACATAAATGCATTTAGACTTGAATAAAAAAAAATTTGCATGTCATATTTAGATGGTAGACTATAATAAAAGACGAGCTGTCACCATTAATGTTGAAAATCAATTAGCAGCTATAGAGATTACTTCTGTGCTTAGAGTACCTCAAACAAATAGGGTTCAACCTTTGTGGGATGAACTTGATAGGATATTGGATCTCATTTCATCTAGAGCAACCGAACTTAGGCAAATCAAGAGGTTTGTCCTAGATAGAATCTTGGATCCCGATCAAGTGATTTTGTATCATGAACTTCAGAGAGCTTGCCATAGGTGGTTAGCAGATAAAAGAGCCCTTGTGTCTTCTGAGTTGTATACCTTTGAGGAATACCTTGAGAATGCAGCCATAGTACATAAATTTCTGTCTCGTATAGAGGACCAAGAGGTCGTTCTTACGGATAGAAAGAGATGGAATAGAGTTCCCAGAGCTGTGTTATATCGAGAGTATTGCCATGAGATTTATTTTTACAAAATAGAATCTAAAATAGATAATATCACCATAGCACACTTTGTTGACTTCTTGAAAAACAATTTCCAATTTGAAGAGGAGCATTTTATGACTCTGACTCCCGGGGACCTTGACCCTTCCATGATATCTATAAACTATTTATAGAAAACTAAGCTATTATTTTATTATTGTTATTTCTTGTATTTAGTGTGTTGTTTATTGTCTTTATAAGCATAAAAAACAAAAACAAAAACAAAATAAAATCATAACAAAAAAAATCAAAACATTTTCTTTTAAGTATTATAGTAGGTATATAATTAAAATATATACCTCCCAAGATCTTGCAAATATATTAATATATATTTTCTAAAATATAGATTCAGACATCATGACTAGACTCAGAAATGGAAAACAAATTTAAGTAGAATAAGATTGGTTAGGAAAAACTAGCACTTAGAAATTTAAGTAGAATAAGAATGGAAACCAACAAAAAAAAAAGAAAAAAACAAAAAAAAAAAACCCAAAAAAAAAAAAAAAAAAAAAAAAAAAAAAAAAAAACTAATCCTTTGTCCTTTGTTGATCAAGAGAGTGATCAAGTTGGACCGTCCAATTTGGACATGGCTGCTATAATCCAGAACATGCAACAACAACAGGCTACCCAACCACCTAGAGTGCCTATTACCAAGCCAAGGGTTATTCCCACACAAAAGAAACCTTCATTCACTACTCTATTTCGCCAAGCTATTGATCAATATACCTCAAATCAACAAAATCCTAAAACAAAACCAAATACCAATTTCCAACAATCTGGGATACAACATAATGCTACAACAAATCTTCTTCATAATACTCTTCCTACCAACCATTTGCATAACAACAATATAGCATCTAATCCTTATGTCCCGCCTTCCTACGGTCACAAATCCCATACTCATGTACCACCAAACCAATATGGTGGACAAGCTGGTAATCTGGAAGCCATGGTGAAACAGTTAGTCTCTCGCATGGACCAGATAGATCCCTACCGTCCCTCGTACAATTATCGAGAGATGTGTAGTCAACCTCTAGATCCTATAGTTGTAGCACAACCATATCCCAAACACTTTCCTATGCATGTCCTACCTATATATAAAGGAACTGAAGATCCCATAGAGCATCTTCGTATGTTTAGGATAGCATGTCATGACATATCACATGATGATTTGCTATTACTAAAAATGTTCTCGAAAAGCTTAGGGGGGATGGCATTGGAGTGGTATTATCAACTACCCACTCATTCTTTGAGAAATTTTGAAGAGACCGCTGAGTCTTTTGTGCATCAATTTAGTGCCTATATCGAAAGGCATGTAACCATTAAAGATTTGTACAACCTAAAACAAGATAAAGATGAGTGTTTTGCTGACTTCTTAGCTCGATGGAGACAGTTGATAGGAAAATTACACTTTGTGTTACCTTATCGGGAAATGTTGGATATTTTTATCAATAATTTACAAGAACAACTATCCTATGAATTATCAACTGCTACCTTGACCACCTTCGATCAAGCTATAGACTTAGCTCGAAGGGTGGAAGATGCTCTCATTAGAAGAGGTCAGCTCAAAAAGAAAGATGATGAGAAAACATCCAGAAATCAATATAAAAATAAACAAGTTGTGGGTGACGGAGTCACCGATAGCGGAAACATTGCTAATGTTAATACTACGAAAACAACGAGAGAAGTTTATATTGAAACCTCCTGATAAACCACCCCAAGAATTTACTAGGTTAAATCAACCTTTATCAACCATTCTCCCGCAATTACTAGCACGAGGCTTGATCCAATTACCGACTATCCGGGAACCTGATCCAACCATACCCGGATACAGAGCTGATTTACATTGTGATTTTCATAGAGGACCTGGACATGCTACCAACTCTTGTAAAATATTAAAACATAAAATACAAGATTTGATTGATAATAATGAGATGGAGGTGCAAGCCTTCCAACCTAAACAAAATCCTTCTAATAACGCTCAAAAGAACATTCCCCAAAATCAGAATCAGAATGCCAATCAATCATTGGACATATTTCAACATCCTTTACCAAAACATGGTAAAGAGGTGGCCAATCAAATTGAGCATCACAATGTTCCTCCTCCTACCCGATATGTAGGGACTATTAGTGGACAATTACCTATTCATGATCCTCAAATATTTGACACAAATTTATCCATAGTTACGACCAGACCTCTACATAATATTCGGATACTTGATCTTAGTGACACCGAATATGAGAATGAAAGTGACATGGAAATCACCTCAAATAAATCGAATAGTTTTGAAGATGAATCAGATCCTATTCAACCTATCACAAGTTCTATGGTTCCAGAAGAACCATTTCCTAGAAGAGTCACTACTAGACCATCTTCTCACCAATTATTTTCTAATGAACAAGCCATAAACGCTAGACCAAGACCTATTCATCACCCGCAAAATAATATTGTAGGAACCATCGGAGCCGTTACCAGACAACAGGCTCAAACCTCTCAACAGGATCAAACTCAGAATGATGGATCAGCCCCATTTGTTTTGAAAAATCCCAATAAAGGGAATTATGCGCCTAATGTTCAACCTAAGCCTCCTTACAATATTAATGAACAATTATCCAATACTACGGCTAGAATTTCCCTTTTGGACCTGTTAAGATCTTCTCCTACCCATAGGGATGAATTAATGCTCACATTAAGCCAAATGATGGTACCACAAAATATTCAACCTGAAGCCATGTCCAATACTATCATCACTCGAGAAGTCGATTGTATTGATTTTCGAGATAAAGATATCCCGCAACATAGTTTACATAAGGATAACCCCTTATATATTACTGCCCTAATTGGAGATGTAGCCGTTAAACGAGTCTTGATTGATAATGGTTCATCTTTAAACATCTGCACTTTTGACTTCTACCAATGATTTGGGTTTAGAAGTGACGAAATGAAAAGAATGGATATGATTATAAAAGCCTTCAATGACGAGACACAAGAAACGTGTGGAGTCATTACTATACCCTTGCAAGTTGGTCCTAGAACCCTAGATACGACCGTGTTTATTGTACATTGCCCTGCATCGTACAATATACTTTTGGGTCGCCCTTGGATCAACGCGATGCGAGCGGTTCCCTCCACTTTACATCAGTGTGTTAAATTCGAATTTAAAAACCAGTTGGTTACCATTCATGGTGATCCTAGACCCTTTGATATGTGCGCTTTGGCAGAACCTGTTGGAGTTCAATTTTGCCCTGCCCTGTCATCCACACATCCTAATTCTTATCATCCATCCAAACATGTGAAACACACACCCATAACATCATCTACTCTTTCAACTACACCTATACATATAGCTCAACCATCTTCTGAACAAACCACATTAGGACCTCGAAAAGATCCTAAAACTACAACCAATGCTTCCTGTTTTACTCCTATATCTTCCATACCTATAGACTCACCCATCAATATCCCTATGACATCTACATCCACTACAGGCATCCTTTCTACATCCGACGATGTAGGAAATGTCCCTTCTACCTCTTATGCTCTCACTGATGAGCTCTTACCCGATTTATCTACAATTCTTATATCTGAGGAAGCCAACACTGCCATGCAAACTTCCCTCCTTTTAAATAAACTCCCACCCTCTCCTCGTACCTTGGGCCTCCCACAGCCTATGGGAAGTATCTACCAAGTCGGGAGTTGTGCTTTTATTTATAAAGGATATGATTGGGGAAGAATACCCAGAAACATTAAGACACATTGTGATGGATATGCTAGATGCTATTTTGCTAATGATTATCTTAAAGCTAAGCCCATAATGCTTAAATTGGGATATAAAGGGAAAGGTTTGGGACCTTTCCAAAATGGTATGAAAGAACCTTTTGAGGTAGAACCGTGGCCTACCCGTTGTGGTGTGGGCCTATTTTCTAGTAAAGGTCAGCCCTTTCCATTTGAGGATGATGACCATCTCGTATGTTATCAAGATTATCTAGATAAACAAGATTCTTTGTGTCTAAAGAATAATTCCTTTAATTGCAATATGCTATCCATAGCCTACCCTGAAATGATTGCCGAATCCGACGACGAGTTGGAGGGAGATATCTTTCATGATGTTTCCATTGAGGAATTGTTATATAATGAATTTTATTTTGATGGCTCTATCCCGAATATAGCCCAGCTTGAAGCTACGACTTCTCAAGATGAATTATCCAAGTTAACCTTGGAAGAATTACAAGAATTGGGTGTTTCATCCGCCCCACCTAATTTTGAGAGAGATTTACATATGGAAGTTGAAAACGTTATAAAAATTAACATTGGAACCGAACATAACCCTCACATAATCAATATTGGATCAGAATTAAGTCAAGAAAAACAAGATAAATACATTTCATTTCTTAAAAACTATGAAGATGTCTTTGCTTGGACATATGAAGACATGCCAGGTTTGGACCCTTCTGTAGTTATGCATCATCTAGTAGTCCATCCAGATGCTAAACCTGTTAAACAGAAACTTAGAAAAATGCATCCTAAAGTGGCCTTACTAGTCAAAGGAGAACTAGAAAAGCTGTTGAAAGTCATTTTTATACAAGCCATTGATTATGCTGAATGGATCTCCAATGTAGTTCCAGTAACTAAGAAAGAAGCCACTAAAGTTAGGGTTTGCACAGACTTGAGAGATATTAATGTTGCATGCCCTAAAGATGATTTTCCTCTTCCCAACATGGATCAGATCATTGACTTTACTTGTAGAAGTGGAATGATATCCTTAATGGATGGATTTTTTGGTTATAATCAGATCGGGATAGCTCCCGAAGACCAGGCTAAAACAGCCTTTATTACCCCTTGGGGAACCTTTTGTTGGAAAGTGATGCCATTTGGCTTAAAGAATGCAGGTGCAACCTATCAACGAGCTATGACTTATATCTTTCATGATATGATGCATGATATCCTACATGATTATGTAGATGATATCATAGCTCGTTCCATCAAAGAAGATGATCATTTAAATGACTTAAGGAAAGTATTTGATCGGTTAAGGGAATATCTTATCCGACTAAATCCAGCTAAATGCATATTCGGAGTTAAGTCCGGTAAATTATTAGGGGTTATAGTTTCTTTACGTGGCATTGAAATTGACCCTCTCAAGATCGTGGCTATCATAGATATGCCCGCACCCACCAATATATCAGAATTACGAAGTTTACAAGGTAAGCTTCAAGCTATTCATCGCTTCATCGACAAGTTGGCAGACAAAACTGGACCCTTTCTTAAGCTTCTTAAGAAAGATGTCTCTTTTCATTGGGACGAAGAATGCCAAGAAGCATTTGAACTCCTTAAGCAATATCTCCTCAAACCACCAGTGCTTTCCCCACCTAGATCCGATCGTCCTTTTATCTTGTACATTTTTGCTTTTGATTCTGCCTTAGGAGCTATGTTAGCTCAGCTTGACGATGAGAAGAAAGAACGTGCTAATTAGTAGAACTTTAATCAGTTATGAAACTTGCTATACCATATTAGAGAAATTATGCCTAGCAGTCGTATTTTCTACACAGAAACTATGACATTATATGCTCAGTCAGAAAATGTATGTTATTGCCAAATTTGACCCTTTGCGATATCTCATGAGTCGACCGTATTTATCTGGTCGCACAGCCAAGTGGGTTCTTGCGCTAAGTGAATTTGAACTCATGTTCATAGGACAAAAGTTTGTTAAGGGTCAAATCATAGCAGATCAATTAGTTGCTGCACCCTTAGAATCTACTCATCCCCTCATCATTGAGTTTCTTGATGAATGCCTTAAACTAGAGGCAGACCATTCAGAGCAATGGTCCCTATACTTTGACGGAGCCCGATGCATGAGTGGGGCTGGTGGGTATTATTTTAATATCTCCACAAAAACATCTTATACCTCTGTCCTTCAAATTAACATTTGCTTGCACCAATAACACTGCTGAATATGAAGCTCTTATCCTTGGATTACGAGCTGCCTTGGCATTGAAAATTAAAAGTTTATTGGTTTTCGGTGACTCCCAACTTGTCATAAATCAAATCAATGATGTTTATCAGACCAGAGATGATAAATTATGCCCATATAAAGCATATGTTTTGTAGTTATTATCCTTGTTTGATCAAGTTACTTTGGAAGCTATTCCTCGAACTAGCAATCGTGCGGTGACGCTATGGCTGCAGTTGCATCTCTTTTACCCTTGGAGTTAGACGATGAATATGCTACCATCATTATTCATCGACTCCAGGAACCCGCTTCAAGCAAATCATGCTTAGAACCTTTGGATGTGTTTCTCATCAACGAAACAACTCCTGAACCATGGTATACTTGATATATTTAATTTTTTGCGGAAAGGAACCTTCCCTGATGGTTGTACTAGCAACCAGCGTAGGTTATTACATAGACAAGCAAGTCGCTTTGTGATTATTGGTAATACCTTGTACAAAAGATCTTTTGAAGGCATCTTACTGCGATGTTTGAATCTAGAAGAATCTAGATCAGCTTTGAATGAAGCCCACAATGGATCTTGTGGGGGACATTTTAGTGGTAGCGCCATTGCTAAGAAACTCCTTCGGATAGGATATTTTTGGCCTACCATGGAAAATGATGCACATAATTATGTGCGACATTGCGACAAGTGCCGAAACACGCTGACCTTGTCCATGCACCTGCACAAGAAGTGCAGGCTATTTCATCTCCTTGGCCCTTTTCAAAATGGGGCCTAGACATCATTGGAAAAATCAACCCTGTGTCATCCGATGGACACAAATTCATCATAACCACCACTGAGTATTTCACGAAGTGGGTTGAAGCTATGCCATTAGCTTCTTGCACTGGAACACAAGTTTCCAAGTTTATTTTTAATCAAATTATTTGTAGGTTTGGAATTCCTGCCAATCTCATTTTTGATAATGGAACTTGTTTCAAAAATAAAGATGTTAAAAAATTATGTCAAAAATATAAAATTCAACATCGCTGGTCCACTCCCTATTATCCTCAGGGTAATGGTCAAGTAGAAGCATCTAATAAAACCTTAATCAAAATTCTCAAAAAATTGGTCAATAAATCCGGTCGAGATTGGCACATTCAATTATATCCTGCTTTGTGGGCCTATCGAACTAGTGTTCGAACCCCCATTGGAACTTCACCTTTTGTCTTGGTTTATGGTGCTGAAGCCATTTTTCCCTTTGAATTAGAAGTTCCTTCTTTAGCTCTACTACTTCAAGATACTGAAGTAGGGGATGAATATCGTGCTGGCAGATTTAGTCAGCTAGAACTTCTAGATGAAAAGCGCATCAATGCTTTGGAGCATCTTCGCGCCTACCAAAATAAACTTAAGAGAGCATATCTTAAGAAAGTTCATCCTCGATCCTTTGAGATCGGTGACCTTGTCTTAAAAGAAAATAAAAAAAATACTAATGCAACTAAAAACCTTAAAGGTAAATTTGAGCCCAAGCTGGCTTGGACCATATGTCATCACTGCTAAATTTGGATCGGGAGCATACAAATTATCTACCTTAGATGGTAAAGAACTTAAAGAACCTATGAACATTATGCATCTTAAACGTTACTATGCATAAAAATTGGTCATTTCATCATTGTATATATTTGTTTTGCATATTATTTCCTTTTAGTCACTTATTTAAAACATTTCAAAAAACAATTACCTTGTATTTCTTTCAATTCATAACTTAAAATTAAAAACATCCAAATCATCAAAATCTTCAAAAAACATCTTTTATTTTTGTACCTGTCAAATTGTGAAGTATTGCAGTTATATTTTCAGTTATTTTGGATAAATTAGCATTTATTTGGAATCCCGCACTTTCACATTCACATGAATAAATATCTTGATTTTATTTGGTATGATTATTCATCTCTCTTATATCAAAGTCCACAGTTGAATTAAATAAAGTTTTGAGCATAGAGAACTGATCTTGTTATTTACTTGAACCAAGTATATCTTTTCACATTAAAATGATTTCATTGCAAATTCGATATGATGCTACATAGTAGAAATGGTTTCCTGAGCGAAAAGTTTCCCCTGCTATCCTATCATGCACATGGTCTAGAATCTTTGAGAATTGACAAAAGGACAAGCTCACCCCTACCCAGAATAAAAATCCCTTGCTCTACGACTAATCCGAGCAAGTATCCCTAGCATAGGAAGAAAAGAAAAGTTCAAGAAAAAGAGAAAAAGAAAAAGGTTATTTTGTATCATCACAACAATATTTCAGTATTTTCTCAAATATCAAGCAAAAATACAAAAGTACAAAAAAAAAAAGAAGCAAAAGAAAAACGCAAAAGCAAAATGCAATAAAATCCTTTCCCTACCCCTTGAAAAGAAAAGAAGGGTGAATGAGCTTGAATCCCTGGAATTCTCAATTATTCGAAAACTGTGAGGTAAGCCCCATAACAGGTGGTTTGTGCCCAACCCGCTTGGCCTTGGGTAATCCCTAGCGTGGTGATATGTCCGTCACATTAGTGACCTTCTTTTGTACAGACCTATGTCGGCTTATGGATTAGCTAGCTCTTGATAACCTAACTTACATAGTAGTACAGTACGGTTACATGCATATAAATCATGGTCAACGAACATTCATTTGGTTAAGGCAAATTACTTGTATCAAATTATCTTGCTCAAAATTGGTGAATGAACAATACAATCGCACACACATTTGTATTTGAGAGATTTTGTATCATTATGATAAATCAAGATCGGTAATGAACTCACATTTGCACATGAGGATTCCTTATAAATCTACATTTCTCTTTGAGATAATTTAAAATATTTTTGTAATTCTTTTCGGAATAATTTTACCCTTTTATTTCAGAATTCTTGTTTTCTATAAAAGCAATTATATAAATTTTCTCACAAAATCACAAAAATGATTTCAAATAACATGTTCATATTATTATGTTTATCAAAAATCAAAAATTCATCTTGCAAAAACCAACAATCTATTTTCTTCTTTGGATTTCGCGATGATGGTATAAGTCTATACCTATAATTCTATGCCTAGCGCAAACCATTGTTCTAATTTTATTTTCCATTTATTTTAAAACAAATTCATCAAAACATATGACTTGCATCATTATGTTACACAATTATGCTTTACAAACAAACGAACACTTATTCTATTTCATGTCATTATGTTCAAATTCAATTTTGCAACCATGGTATAAATTCTAAGGAATTGTTCAAAATTTTATCACACTTAGGAATTTATGCCTAGCAAAATCATATTTCTTTTCGTATCTCATGCATACTATTTTTATGAAAATCTGAAAACAAATCATCAAACCATCATTATCTCCATCATTACAACACAAAGTCTTAAGACAGTCTCTTAAGCACTCTTTTACTTTTAACAATATTTCTATACTGGGATTAGCTTGACGACCGAGTGAGCGGCGACTCCATGAAATGGTCTATAACAGCGACAATGTCCTTTGAAATTATTGTTAGAAGTCTCTTTTTATTTTTCATCAAATCACACCACAACAACCAATTGTTTACATCAGATTATTTCATTTAAAATCTTACAACATGACATCAAATTATAATATTTCCAAACGACATAATTACATGAATCCTCAATCAAATAAGCAAACAATTCAAACATTAAAGCATCATAAAAACATATGAACAAGTCATATCATCAAAACAAGATCATATATATATATATATCAAAAAATTATATACATCATATCAAAACTGGATTGGTATGCCACAATCTATACCCTGGCATACTCAATCCTCTCAAAAATCTCTACAAAATCTATAGTCCATAGACACCTAGCCTCGAGAAGCCCTCGAGCTCTCAGCCTCATCTCCTCCCCCGCCCTGACGTGGAGGAGGTGGTCCCATAGAGGTTCGGGATGTATCTCGGGTCCTCGTCGTCGATCGGGAGGATGTCCTCATCGATCCCAGCCTGACTGGTTCTGCAATGTTGGTCGACAGTTGTACCCTCTGGCCCTCTGGAACCAGCTGGAAGTATACACCCTGGTAGAATGTAGTCTGCATCATCGACCGCACTAGATCATCTCTGCTCACCCCTCCACTCCGTGCCCTGAGCCGTGTCGTCTCATCCTGTAGTGTCCGTACCTACGTCCTCAGCTGAGTGGCCTCGTCCTACAGTGACTGCACCTAAGCTCGGAGGTGGGTAGCCTCAGCCCGGAGAGTCGTTGTCTCGTTGCTCTCCCCTATGTCAACACCCTTGCCCTTATCAGGTGATGGTGGTCTCTCCCCCTGCTATGAAGGGAGTCTCTCCTCCCTCTGCCCTGTCTCCCACGGCCTCTATGGAGCCCATGCCATCCTTTGGCGTCTCTCCTATGGGGACCACCGTTGCTCTCTCCCCCCGTGACCCCGTGTTGCCTCAATAGTAGCCTACCATTGCCTCCCCATCTGGTGCACCACAGCGTGCACTAGACCCTATGCCCTCGTCATCCGAGGAGGGCGGATGCCTGCGTACCAGGCATCGTAGCCATCCACAACCCTAGTGTCGTCACCATCCACTGGCTGGATGGGGGCATCATCCGCGTCTTGACTCTAGAATCACTGCATATCTGGAGCCCCGCTCAGTGTAGTACTATCCCGAATAGTTTGGGAGTACTCGTAATCCTTGAGAGAAGGGATCCCCTACTGTAGACCGAACTATCATAGTACTCGATCATAGCGGTGGAGCTCTACCTCTCCCCGCTCCATCCTCAGCCAGACGAGACTCGCCTCGATGCGAGCCGGCTCCTCGCCAATCCTCTGCCCACCTAGGGTGCTCTCGCCATGGCCTCCAGGTGATCTGGTCTGGGATGAGGTCGTCTAGCAACCTCCGTGACATCGACAGATCTATCCACCGTTGTGACCCCCATTGTAGCCACCAATAGAAAACCCGGGGCCTCTCCCGGTCAACCCCTATCAATGGGAGCCCTATCGGCCTCTGCACCGCAATGTGCTCCCAGCACCAAACCTACAATAGTGATGTCAAGACCAGACATCGACCTCCCTTGTATACGACCCCATGCAGGATCCTATACAAGCGGCAAAGAACAAAGCTACCCCATGCAAATCTATACCCATGGTCTCTCATGTCGCAGACTATGTCTGAGAGCACCCACGATAGTCTGCATCCACTCTGGTGGCACAACAGTAAGCCACCGACAACTCCTGCAAAAACTTGAGTCAGCCTAGATGCCCCAGGCATCTGCCGTAGAGACTCGATGTTCACTCCGCCCTTCTCTAGGGTGAAGCTCGGGTCTCTAGTGAGCCTCATCATCGCCTGGCCCTGATTGGCCGTAGGCGTCATCAGCCATCCCTGTATGGGGATCCTCATGATCCTCCATACGTCCTCTAGAGTGGGAGCCATCTCCCCTGTCGGTAACCAAAAATAGGATGACCCTGGATACCACCTCTCTGCTAGGGCTGTCAGTAGCCCCATGTCAGTCGGTACTTGTGGCATCTCTGCCACATGCTGCAGACCGACCTGTCCTAGTCGGTCATGCTCTGCCTGGTCGAGCGTGGCTATGTCATCTCTTAGCCCATCGTATTTCCATTCCCGGCTCTTTAGTAATCCCTTCTGCAAAATAAACAATAAAACAACAAAATCATTAATAAATCAATCATTCAAAACAACTTAAAATCAAGTTTAAAATGATATCGTCCACCATTGGATGATATCGTCCCCAATTGGGAAAAATCATCCTTTGTGAGGATGAAATCATCTACGATTTCGCAACTTGGGGATCGCCCCTTGTTGGACGAAATCGCCCCTAATTCGCCGATTTCGCCCTTAGACGAAATCGACGATATAGGGACGATTTCGACGAAATCGGGATGATTTTGTCCCGATGACCTAAAAACGGCCGCGATGCCCCAAACAATCAAATTTAACTCAAAAAAACTTGCACAAAGTTAAATTAAACCTAATCTACTAGGATTAGATCCTTACCCGTAGCCCGCATCGGACCTCTGTCGCTCTGTGCACTGTCTCCACCATTTTTCTTCTCTGTAGAGCTCTGGAACAATAAAAGTGAATAGTAAAAATGAATTAGGGTTTTACCCTATTTTCTTAGTTTTATTTAAAAATCAACATTTTAATTTTTGCTTTTCCATGTTTTTACCTCAAACGTTCGATTTGGGTAAAAACACGGAGGGGGCACCATAGTCAGCATTCGTACGATTCGACCAAGAATCGTCGTCTAAAAAATTGAGTATATTTTTGCTTTCTCGTAAAACGAGAAAAACTCGTCTTTAACGCATTTTCTTTAGAAAATTCGCTAAAGAGGGGGCAAAATGTAGCACCCTAAAATTGGCACGGTTAAAACCTTAGTAAAAAGATAAAAGATTAAAATTTGAATTTCAACCCCAAACTGCCCGTTAAACCGCCTATTACCCGCTTTCCCCGTTTTCTGTGCCATTTTTAGGATTTGTTTTGACCGTTGGACGATATCGTCGCAGATTAGACGAAATCATCCCCGATATGATGAATTCGTCTGGAACAGAACGTCCAGACGATTTCGTCCCAAAACCAAATTTTCATAATTAGCTTATGTTTCAACAGCCTCTCCAACTCGGGCAGAAGCGTGTCTGCATAGTTGGAGATTTCCCTGTTGGAGATCTCCCAGATTGGGATGATCCCCAACCTCCCAAACCTCTTCCTAATCCTATATAAACTAGGATTTTTCTAGTTTATCCCCTTGATTCTCCCTGAACCCCCTAAACCCCTTAGTTGATGGATTTCATTACAGAGTTAGCTCCTTATTCCCTCGCACTATTGCTTGCATTCGGTATTTTTGCATTTTTATTGCAGGAACTCTACTATTTTTCAGTCGAAGCTAGCTCGGATCGTCGTGGATGATCTCGGACGATTACGGACGATTTTGTCGAGGAGCACAGACGATCTCGTACGATTGGAGGCGATCCTAATTGTAGTCCAGATTGGGGGCAGTTCGAGTTTAGAGTTTGCATTTTCTTAGCTTTCTCTGCATTTTTCATATTGTATTTCTGCATTGTTTTAAGTTATTATGTTTTTTGCATCTTGGAGTTCACCTCATTTAGCATAATCGCATGATAAAGTTAAAATCAATCATTAAATCTACTGCATTTCCTTATTTGTTATTGGAATCTATTATTTAGGCATGTTTGTTGTTATTTCTACCATTATCCTTTGCTTCTGCACTTGCATATTTGGTATTTTGCATCTATTTTTGTGATTGCAGGTTTATGACAAATTCGTCTGACAAATTCATCAGATTTCAGATGACCTTCTATGATTTGGGATGATCCCATGAAATATCAGATGATTACGTACAAATTGAGACGATCTGAACTGCTACAAGACTCAGAATCTTCATCAGACATCCGAAATCAGGTATGACACCTTCTAGTTAGCATATTCTCTGTTATTTGCATTCATTTCTATTTTCTGTATTCATTTAAATCAGCATTGGCATATAGAATAGTTTAGATTCATATTTGGCCAAACCTAGGAGTTGAATGATCAAGCATAAAAATGAACACATCAAACTCACTATCAACCTAGGCATGGAAACTGCCATTCAAAATTTTCTTGGTGAACCCACCATCCATCAAAAATTCACCCTTATACACCTCCCCGAGAGGCGGGACCTTCCAAGGGCCTCTCAGTCCGAGGTATTGTCCCATCCTTTTCACATCCCCCTTTCGGGCGTGGATCCTATAGCTTGAAGGTAAGGGTGCAAAAAATTTGGAGCGATACAATGCTCAATCACTTTCTCAACTCAAATCAGAATATAAGATATTTTGTTTTATGGAACTTGAACAATCACTTCACACATTCACTTGACTAGGCTCAATAAACTCTACTCAACCAATTACTCAATGAAACACCCATTTCTCACAAAAAATCCCAAGCATATAACCACCAACTCAAAATGTTTTTAATAATGCTCAAAAACAAATCTCACATAACAATGATACTCATGTTCTTTTCAAACCCTAGTTCAAGTTCTTTGCTCAACAATTCACTTCAACAAAAATGTTTATAAAACAATCTTCACATAACAATGATACTCATGTTATTTGCAAAACCTAACTCAATTTCTTCATACAACCAATGGATTCAAAAACAATTCTTATCAAATAAGGTTTTAACAACAACTCTTTATTCCAAAAAGCATTAACTAAACACTCAATAGGAAACCCTAACCAATTCCTTTTCACTCCAAGCATATTTTATAGAAAACCAATCAATCAACTCAACTATGAAGAATGTGCTCATACCTTTTATTTGAAGATGTAGGGATCTCATAAATTTGTCACAACCAAAAACACTTCTATGCCAAGCTCAAAGAGGTTAGAAAATCATTGTCACAATATAATTTAAATACTCAATTACACCTTATCACTCCACCTTTCAAAAATAATCATCAACATACATAAAATATTTATCCAATAACACATTATAAACTCCCAACTAAAAATAATTTTAACTTCCACCAAAATAACTCAAAACCTATTTAATCAATTTTAATGGCAAAAAGAACTTTGGCAAAAATCAAATCCATTTTCCTTAAAATAACATTAATCACTTCTCAATAAAACAATCTTTCAAAAACCCTTTTAACTCCAAATGACACAAATCAAATTCCAATAAAATAATTCTTCACAAACCCTTATAACTCCAAACAACACAAATAATTACCAAAAAATAATCCTTCACAAACCCTTATAACTCCAAACAACTCCTTAGAAAAAAAAATTAGGTAATATAAAATTTAATCAAAAATTACCTTTGCCACTAGTAGGATTCGAACCCACAATATCTGCCCCCGCGAGCGCTCTAGCCGTAGACTTAGCCACTATGTGCACTAGATGCATGATTAACACTCCATGAGCACCTCATGCTCTTTCTACCACACCTGGCTCTCAAACCAAATGCAAACAAAACTTTCCCTTAGCACTCAAGTCGAACACGTCAATCATCCATGCGAATCGATCGTGGAATTCTTCCACTCCAACGCTCTCACACAATGCATTGTACCATTGGACCACCGTGTCCAATGTGGGTCACACCATGCACTTATACCTTTCGTCTTCTGTATGCGCTAATAATACAAATAAGCTCTTTGTCTTCTTCCTCAATGTTCAACAATTTTGCACAAATTCCTTTAGCTTGGTCGCATGAAAATTAATTCGAAGAGGGATGCTTTTGAATGCCCCTTGGCATACTATTTATACACAATTTCACCATATGTCTTGGACATCGGTGCTCTAATTTATTTGATGACGTCGGCACATTTTGAAACCTTTTATAATTTATAAATTATTTAAATTCTATTAAAATTTAAATTTTATAAATTATATTTATAAACCTTTTGATTTTAATATAATTAAAGTCTTCCTTGGGATAAATTTTAAACCTACCAAATGTACTCCACTGATTTGATTATTCTGCCATCTGTATGTTTAAAAAAAATCCTTTTAGAATAATATTTTAATAACCTTTTTCTTCAACTCTTCACATTGCTTCTGGTGTTAATGATGGTATACTCCATGGTACTAGTGATGACTTCATGTATTCACTTTGGCATCAATGACAACTTCTTACCTTGACATCAATGACAACTGAATAAGCTCAAAATTTCCAACATTGTGATATATATGTATCATAAAAATATAGATCTAGGGTTTGGAGGTGAAATGTTACCCCAAACTTAGCACTAGAAAAATAATTCCTTGTACAAGGCATATATAATTTTTCTCCTAAAAAAATCATGCCCTACAATTGTAGTGTGTGATTTTGTAGAATGAAGAAGAAACAACATATTAATGCAAATGAAGAAATGATAAATGCAAAAATAACAATATGCAAATGTAGATGAGTGAAAACAACCTAGTGGTAGTGAAAAAATAGATAAAAGTATGAAGGTCTCCAAGAGCAGTAGACTCCTCCTTAGGTCTCCAATGCTTGTCCACCAAGGGTAGAAAAACACAATCAATGTAGTAGAAGAAAACTTCACAAAATTATTAGAAAAACTCTAGTAGATCACTTAACACATTAATAACTTCTCTTGGTCATTAGATTAATTTTAGAACTTAGTTCACTTAGATTGCTTCCATTAATTTCTCTAGCCAGTTAGGATAAAATAAGACTTTAGTCCTTCTATTTATAAAGAAATTGAAACAAGAATAGGTGGGAAAACCAAAAGAAACCAACATCAAAAGAAGTCAATTTCAAAAAATTAGGATTTTCTAAGAGAAAACATTAG
This sequence comes from Wollemia nobilis, assembly GCA_028583015.1. Classification (NCBI taxonomy): domain Eukaryota; kingdom Viridiplantae; phylum Streptophyta; class Pinopsida; order Araucariales; family Araucariaceae; genus Wollemia; species Wollemia nobilis. The sequence goes on from JAQPPZ010017072.1 coordinate 2,942,179, forward strand.
CTATTCAAAATCATGCCCCATAAGGGCCAATCACGATTTAGTTGAAACTAGAAAAAAAAAGGAGGGAAAGGAAGGGAAGAGAAGTCTAAAATTGTTTTACACAAGTTGGGGGTTTGTCTAGGGATCTAGGAAAAATGACTCACTCAAGCACATTAATATTTCATGTCTACATTTTCCTTCTCTTTAATCCATTTAAGGCCCAATAAATGCATCAAAGAAATATGTAGATGCCTATGGAAAAATAACAACAAACAAAAAGGGGGTAGTTGGTTTAGAAGAAAGGAGTGGTGCAAAAATGGTGTTATTCCATTTTTTTTTTTTTCCATTCAAATCAACACATTAGGGGCATTAATGCCTATTGTGGGGATTTCCTGCTTACCTTATCAAAGATTTGTCACGTCACAGTAATCCTAAGGATCACAATGAGTATTATGGACTCTGGTGGATCCACCTCTTTGACCCAGGAATAGATTACCTAAAGAGCTCTAAACAGACCAGGTCGGGTAAGGAAACCCCAGACAGTGGGCTCGTATATTTGTTGTTATGGTGCAATCACCCATTCACTACCAGATAGAATGATATTCTTTTATTTTAATTATTTGTGACAAAACCTAACGTTAATAGAGCATATCAAGACCAAATCGATGCCATGTCCATTGGGCAGTTGTAACATATTTGTATTAAATGACTTAGGAAATAAAGAGAAGGGAGAACTAGTTTGTTTTAATTTATTCAAATAATGTAATGGAAGAAAATGATTAAAATTAGTGAAAGAAGACATCATCCACATATTATGATTGCAGTAATACATAGACAAGAAAACATATACCATTAACATAAGAGATACTAGAATTAGAGCTGGAGTTTTCATTAATATAAGGTGTTTTTACATATGGAGAGACCAACAAGGTGCTCGGATCTTATATGATAATAATTATAATGAACCCTAGTTTGAATAATGTAACAAGGGGTTGTTCCTCTCCATTATGATTGCAATTATGTAAGAGTCTCCAACTCTGATGCATTCCACAAGAAATGATCTCAATGAACAACGCTTCCTGGGTAGTCCCTGGTGACAAAAGGAAGGATGATAAGAAAGACAGAAAGAAACATACAAGTAAAATACAACTAACACTTAGAAAAGGCTATACATGGACTTGGGTTTTCTCTCTCAAAGGTTTGATGAAAAACTTTGTTGTTGCAATTATCTTCTTTATATAGTGCAGGTTGTATGAGCGAGGTTGTAATCATTTGATCCAACTAGATCAATCTCACTCCCTCCAAAAGCAGGATGTAATAAAAAATGGGTATGTATCCCATGTCTTCTATCTAAGTAGGTGGTATCTATGACTGGGTGTCTTCTTCTCCACTACACTGGGCTAGAGGCTATTCTACACTTGGTGCGTGCATTCCAGGTGAACTGGACCCCACTCCCCTCCTCTGAGGTTCTATATGGCTTGGTCAATATAACTCCATGCCTCATCATGGAAGGTTAAAGTAAATAATAACAAGTTCAGATCCTACATGGATTTTTTCACACTTTCTCTAATCCAACCTAATGTATTCTCAGTGAAGACACATAGGTGATCTACCATTTGCACCCAGGTTGTAAACTCCTTTGATAACTTTACATTAGGATCAGAGTCAAAATTTTAAATTTTTTGGAGCATGAACTCTTTGACATCATTGGTCTGCATAAAATCATCAATTTTGAAACCAAAATCCTCTAGCTTATCTTCGACCTCTCGTTCGTGTCCACCACTTCTTGGTTCCACAGGAGCCAGTTTTATCTGTTCTGCAGGAAGAAAACAACTTTGGCATATTCTTTGGCAAAGAAATAGACATAATCATTTACCAATATCACTGTCATCCCAAAATTGCTATGTAGTTCTCCTTGAACCTCTTGTAGATGGGGAACATGGTGTTCACTCTTTGATATCCTTGCTGCAGTTGATCGTGTAAGAGGCCAATAGTGTACCTGGTGGTATAGATATCATAAAAGATGGATCGAACATCCTCCATTTTATCCATTATCATATCTTTCATTTCTTGTTTAAATTATTCCACAGACCCAAAATGATTATTGGTCTATAAAGTACTGGCCTGGGAAGGAGCTGGTATTCTTAATCGATTGACCTCAATTTGGAGTTGTTTTACTTTGAGATAGAGTTGCCCTACCTCCGTAGCCTTGGACTTTAAATATTCTATCTCTTTATCCACTGTTACTACCACTTGCACTTGGATGGTCACTTGGGATTTGATCATTTTGATAGGTGCAACCTCTGCCCGTATAACACCTTTACTGATGTTAATGGTGGCCTCCTTTAGACTTTATGGCAAAGGGATATCAAATGTGGCAGTGGATACTTCACCCATCTCTTGCCTTATTGTCCTTTAGGACCTACTTACTCATTTTCATAGGGGCCTTTGCTCTTCCATATCCTGTATTTGCTCCTCTTCATCAGTAGTAAATTGGAGCGAGTCCCTCACTCTTGCCATCATAATATTCTTAGTGTCTTTGATGGAAGACCTAGTTCTAGCTTTCTTTCTGATAGGGGATTGCATGGGGCTTCCTTATTGTACCTCATATTCCTTAAGTATACTGAACAATTCCCTTATTTCTGTTATTTTATTCAAAGCCTTGGGGGAATAGGACACTCCTCTTGGTTGACTACCAAGGTGGCATAGAATAAAGTAGGTTGGCCCACTGCCACACCGGTATGCTTTGATGGGGATATCAATGTTAGAGCTGATGATGTGAGGCCTTATGACCGCTGCGAGGAATAAGTGACCAAATCCTTCCCTCTTGAGGTGGTAGTCAGAGAACTGGAAGAAGAGGGGATGTTGGCCTGCTCTTGCTGTGCCTCACCCACCATTTTTATCATGACCTCAAAAATATCAGTATCTTGCTAGAACAATTTGAAAGTGGGATCCTAAATTCTTCTGGGGGAGTAGTTGGGACCAGAGGTACCACCTTATCCACCAATAATTGTCTATGCAGTCTCAGCTCGGAGCCATAATCTCCAACTGCTTTTATTTTACTATAAGGCCTATTGCTCATTTTCACACATATTCTAATGACTACCTACTCCAATTGCCTTTTGCATATCATGTTCAAAGTCATATCCTATATGAATAACTTGTAGAAGAGCCAAATTACCAGCAACAACCCATCTATGGTGGCCCTCGGGGTCGTAGGGTCTCCACATAACTTCAAGGAAGCAATAAGTATCCATGTTAAATATTGCTCGCAACAATACAAAGTGGCCTAAATATGAATAATGGCCCATCAAGAAAGAGATAGGCAACCATGGCACACTTCCCTTCTTCCTAAGGTCTATAATTTTCACCTCCTCAAAAATATTTTGAGTTATTTCCAAGATAGTGATTGAAGTTGGGTAGTACCTCAACAATGCCTTTGGGGGTAATTTAGAATCGTAAACCCTGATATTGGAGAATTTCTATGTAGAAGAAAGCCCCTTCCTAAGCCTCATGAAAAACATTTCTCACCTCAATTCCAAACTTGTTTGGTTCCTCGCCACATAATCGAGTGTGCACTACTGGCAAGACCTTCTCAAAGAAGACCTTATAACATGAGCACCCCTCTTGGATGCAATTGATCTTGAAGGGTGAGGGTTATCACCCCTACTAATTGAGACACAAAAGACTTGCCCAATTGTGCTACAAACAAGTGAATTAAAAATGAATAATAGGAAAAAGGGGGAAGTTCTTCCTTGCCCACCAATATGGCCTTCTATAATTCTATCAACTCCTAGTCCATTTTATCACTGATTACATCTTCCCATTGGTAGAGGGGCGTGTTGTCTATCCTATTGCATTGGATAATTAGGAACATCATCTCCTTCATAATAAAATCTAATTATTTGACACCCAATACCAGGTTGATCAAGTCTGCATAGTCTTGAGCCCACAAATGTAGCAGAAACTTTTGAATAGGAAAACTTGAAGGCTTGTGTTTCCCCCTCTTCAGGAGCATCTCCAAAAATATGGTATTAAGCATGAAATTATCCTAGAGGGTCAATATATTAAATTCCATGACCCACGATACTGTGGTGAACCTAAACACCTACCTGATCCTGTCTACCATCAACCTAGCCACCACTTGATTTTTATGGTCATGAATGGTCTGGTTTCTATGGTCATAGGCCATCGCCATCCAAGACAGGATGTCTAAGAGTGATATACCTTTGGTAAGTTAACCAGCCCAAATTGGTTCTCCATTTATTACAAATGATGGCTAGCTCAGTTCTATCTTGTTATGCCCTCATAAACAGACTCCTTAGCAGTGTTGGGTGGCACTGATTATCCTCCTCCAGTGGGATCAAAGCTATAGATAGTGATGCCTTCCACATCTTATTGCTACTCTATCATTATATCTCTACTAAATCTAGTGGATTTATGAGCACTTTCAGATCCTAGGCTCTCCTCGCCCTTCTCATCATAGGCCATGCCCCAATAATTCTATTGATACAGGCCTTCACATCAGGTATCCCTATCACAATCATGCTCATAGAAGCCATTTAAACACACTACTACAAATAGAGGGGATTCCTTCTTGATTTTATATGCTCGACCTCATCGAGAAAGCACTTTGCATGCATTAATGACATGGGGGAGCTCCACCACCATCTTTTAAAGGGCATATAATTAATTTGCATTGGTTGGTGCATGCTTCTCATTGGGTGATGCTTTATGACTGGTTGTGCCATGGGGTTGGGTGCACCACATCACATTACTTATTGGCTACAGATTGGATGTGCTTAGGTTTTTGGGAGATTTTGGATGCATGGCAGCTTTTGATTAGCTTGAGCGAGGCACATTTGGGTGAAGTGCATGACTTTTTGGAAGGAGCACAAGAAAACTATGCTTCATTAAAATATTATGCACCTCGAAAGGACTGGATGCATAGATCATGTCGATAAAATCTGTGTGCTCCATTGGACAAGTGGAGCCCATGGTCCCTAAAGCGAGCACACGAATTTGTGTACCTAAAAAACCTTACACACTTTGAGGGAGCAGAGTGCACGAATCTTAGTGGGGTGCATGAGCTCGTGCACCCTTAAGACATTCATGCACTCCATAGTGGAGTGCATGAACCCATAGGTGAGTGCATGACTTTGTATGCCCAACTAGACCCTCGTGCGCTCCATGAAAATGGAGCACACGAACATTATTTGGGGTACCCCTCAGGTTTTTACGTGCTCCACTAAAGAGCAGAGAACATGAGTTGGGGTTGGGTACATGAATTCATGCACCCTAAAGGCTTTCATGCACTCCACTGGAATGGAGCACGTGGGTGGAATCCAGGTGCATGAAGGTGCACACCCTTAAGGGACTTCATGCGCTCCAAGGGAGTGGAGCACATGAGCTCTAGGTAAGCATGTGATGGTGCGTACCTCTAGAAAATCTTGTGCGCTCTGTTCTCCCATGGAGTACATGAACTAAAGGTAGGGAACATGACCTCATGCACCCCTTGGAAAAATTTGTGTGTTCCATCCCCCAATGGAGCGCATGGGGAAAACTCGAGTGCATAGCTTTGTGCACTCGAAAGGGCTTTTGCATGCTCAACTTGTGGGGTGCATGGACTAACTTGAGGGCACAAGGGCTCATACACCCTTTGGGATTTTCATGTAATATACTTGTGGGATGCATGGGGATATGCTTGGATGCACCACATTATGCACCCTTAGAGGAAAAAGGAAAAATGAAGGGACCATAAAAAAAAGGGACTATCCTTTTTTTGAGCAAGGTGCAACAACAGTATTATCATTATTGTCAACACACTCAGATGGAAAGGTTGATGCAATGGATAGTTTTTCAGAGGTTGTTATGAGTATTTACAGTGATGTTCAATGCTTATGAGGATGTTTTTGATTTTTGGATGAAGTTTTTACAGGTTGTTCGTGCAAATTTGTAAAAGTTGAAAAAATCATCAAGAAGTTGTCAAAAAATTGCAAAAGTCATCACAGACGTAGTTGGATAGGATTAATCAGTTTGGAACATACCAGCATGTTAATAAATAGTATAAAATATCATTGGAGGTATCAGCATAGTGTTTGGATTGATCAATGATGTTTTTGGTATCTTGGCGGATGATTTGGCAAGTGGTTGTACAGGCCAAAAAATTGTAGTTTTGTTAGAAGCACTGAGAGCAAACCGAGAAGAATTTTATAGCAAAATTGAAACTGGAGGTGGTAATTATCTTAAATAACATGTGTTCCAAATTTCCACAAAAAAAAAAGAAACAAGGTGAATGTTACAAGTATTGCAAGACTGTCACAAAAACACTTTTTGGAAAAAGTGTGTCAGTAGAAGTTTTTGTGGAGGTGGTATAGGCGAACCGTAAGGAGTTATATAGTGATATTTAGACTGGATGTACTTAGCATTACAAATATTCTATGTTTTAAATTTCAAATAAAATAGAGTTACGAGGTGAGAGTTATGATTGTTGCAAAAACGGTATAGGTCATTTTTGTGTTAATTTGTTCCACTTGTGGAAAATATTTCAGTTGGCCGTTTCAACCTTACAGATTCGCCAGAGTTTCAGTTTCAATGTTGGTACACCTTCAAGGAATCAAATAGAGCATCTTTAATTTTTTTTTTGAGGTGTCACGTGGCTCCGAAGTAAGAGAACGAGTAGGGTGTCAATTCTTTGCATGTGACATGTTTAACGAAATGCCTTCTAAAAATAAAAAATGAAGTTATATTGTTTTAAGAAGCTTCATTGAAAAAAATATTTTTAAAATTGAAAATGGAAAAATAATGCAAGTTTGTGCTTTTTAAGTGACAAGGGATTTTATTGAAAAGTGTGGACTTTATTTTGTGAAGAGAGAAGTGTGTGTGGAGAAAAATAAAAAGTGAAAATCCATGATTTTTGGAGTGGTGAAAAATGTCAATTCATTAGTTTGGGCATAACTTTCTCATATGATACCCATTTTGGCTGAAATTGTGTGAGGAGTTCATAGAAAAAGTACTGCACAATACCCAAAAAGCATTTAGCAATTGGTAGAACGAGCTAAGAGAACAATCAGTTTTATTTTTTGTGAGAAGAGAAGATTCAAATTTTGAGTAATGCAGAGAGAGGGATGTTATACTGGGTGAAATAGAAAGTTTATATTTTGAGCTTACAGACTAGAGAGGGTTCTATTTTCATTGAAGACATTCATATATGTCATTTTATTATCAATATCAAAATCAAGTGGGTGCTTGGTAGAGGGGTTGGTGCTCCTTTCTGTTGGTGCAGATAAATCAAGGGTTGGTGCTCCTTTTTGTTTGTGCAGATAAATCAAGGGTTGGTACTCCTTCTAATGAGTGTTGGTAAATTGATTGTAAATTTGGTGCTTTGAAAAGGTTGGATTTGGATGGGAGTCCAAAAAGTCATTTTTGAGGATGTAGCCAAATCGGTGAACCTCGGTACATCTTGTGTTGTGTGATGTTCTCTTTTTATACTTGCTTTATTTGGTTTTATGTTTTCATTTTTTCGGATTTGAGTTTTGAATATTTAAGTATTAAAGAGCTACACTGATTCACCCCTCTCTCTCAATGTCATTATGAGACTAACAATTGGTATCAGAGCGAGGTTCCTGAACAGGCTTAACCAGCTAGGGTGATCTTGGAAGTGACACAATGGTAGGTGGTGAAGGCTTATCATCAAACAAAGCACCATTGTTTTATAGAACTAATTATGTATTTTGGAGACTCAATATGAAGACATATATTTGTGCTTTGGGATACGACATTTGGGATTCAGTAGATAGTGGATACACAATACCCACCACTTCTCCAACCGATGCTATCGGTAAGAAACTATTTGAGAATGACTCAAAAGCAAAGAATGCTATCATATGTGGATTAGTGTACAATTAACTGGTAAATATTATGGGTTGTAAAATGACAAAGGAAATATGGAATAAACTAAAGAGCATTCATGAAGGAGACGTTAAGATCAAGGTGGCCAAGTTACAAACACATCGAGCTCAGTTAGAAGTATTAAAGATGAATGACGATGAGAATATAAAGATATATATACTGAGAGTTAATAAAGTCATTAATGCGATTAGAGGACTCAACGAGGAAATCAAATATTCTATCATCGTGAAAAATTTATTAAGATCCCTTCCCCAAATATTTGATTCTAAAGTTTCAACTATAGAAGAAGCTCCAAATCTAAATTCTTTTAGTATGGATGAGATGCATGGTTCTTTGACTGCATATGAGATGAGAATAGGAAAATCTAAACCCAAATATAGAGAAGCTAATTTTAAAACCCATAAAAATATGAAAGCAAAACAAGAATCCAAGGAATAAGAGACATCAGATGAAATGGAAGCAAACTTTGTTTGAAAACTAAAAAGGGGAAAATGAAAATACAGAGGAAATTTACCATTTAAATGTTTCAACTGTAGAGGCATTGGGAATTTTGTAGCTAAATGTCCACTTAATGAAAAGAATAAAGTGATGAAGGATCGCACGAAGAAAGAAGTGACTGGAAGAAAAAAACAAATTTCAAAAAAGGCAACTTCAAGAAGAAAAGTTTCATCTCCAAGAATGTCAGTTCATCAGAAGATAGCTCCAATGAGGATTTTGAAAAGGAAATAGGTGAAGCTCTTTTCATAAAACTCAAAGAAGAAAAATCAGAAAAAGAATAGGAATGCGATGAAGAAGAAATTAACGCAGAAGTGAATTTGAAAGAGGAACTAATTGTAGCTCTAAATGAATTGAAGATAGAAAGAAAAAGGATAAGAAAATTTCAAGAAAACTTGAGGATGCAAATGAAATCATAACAAATTTAAAAGTACAAATAGAAGAATCCAAGAAAATATTTGAAGATCTCGAAGTGCAAATAACCATGAAAATAGATTATTGTAGCAAGCTAGAAGAAGAAATTATTGGTTTAAGAATGCAGCTAGAAGAGATGAATCAAAAAATTAGTTGTTATCACAAACGTGAAAAAAGTTCTATGAAGCTGGATAAGATCATAAATAACCAAAAGACTACAAGAATCAAATTTTGTTTGGGTTTTGATGAAGGAGAATTGTCAAATGGATCAAAGTCCATAAATGAAGAATCCACAAAAAATGAAGAGAAGAAACAGGTTGATCAAGAAAAAATGAATCATGCAAAGGAAAGAAATAATGCAAGGAACGAAAAGGAGAATTGATAATGATGGCTTCACCAATATCACACATCAAATAAGAAGAATATTTATGGCTCCTACGATAACATGGAAATGAAGAACACAAGCTTATACTGAGAGGAGGGGGTGAACAGTATAAGACCACTTTTTACTTTTTCTTCAAAACAACTTTCAAATCAGTATTATGCAGTGTATAGATAGCAGTATTAATAGCGATAATCAAAGCAATGCACAAAACACCATCCACAAAAGAGACAAAGCAATTTACGTGGTTCACCCAATGCGGGCTACTCCACGGATAAAATTTCTCTCTAAATTTTATCAACTCACAATCCGGGAATACCTTTCCCGATTACAATATTTATGGGCATCAACCCAAAGGAGATACCTTCCCCTAGCTCTGCTCTTTAGTGGTGATCCTCTAGAAGACCTCTACCTCCTCTGCCCTTAGCAAGTGGAACTCTATCCATAGAAGACACCTGTCTTCCTTGCTCTGGCTGGAGATCTCTGTCCTCAACTCTATCACCGCAAAGTTGGTCCTCGAATATGCACTAAACATAGTCCTTCGGTCTAGCACAAATGTCCTCTATATTTTTCTTTGATCTGCACCAAACACAGTCCTTCGGTCTGGCACAAGTCTGTCCTCAGATCTCTTTCTGTTCTATTACAGCTGCACTTGGTCAAAACCAACTTTTGCACTGAACGCGCAAACACAGCAACACTCGATCGAATATCAACTTATGCACCTCTACACAAACATAGCATCATAGTCTTTGCACACTCTGTGAAATCATAGTAGCACAGTCTTCGCACACTCTATGCAATCACAATAGCATAGTCTTTGCACACTCTGCTTCTCGACGATCGAACTTCTCCCTCGCACTCTATCTACGAATATCGCACTTCGAACGCACACTTCGATCGATACCTGATCTCTTCAAACAACCCTCCTTTTATACTAACAAAATCAAGATCTAAACCTTGGTCTTAGTCGGTTGTTACCCTTAAACTACATCGGTTGCAAAACCCTTAGCTGCGTCGGCCCAAATTTAACTCTGTCGGCTTCAACCACCTCTATGCTACTATAGCTTCTACCATGAAACCACAACATGTCGTGATATCATGACATTTTTGCAGCCGTACACTTTCGTTTGGCTATTGTCGCGATATCATGACACTTTTGCTTTTGTCTGCCTTGACTACGTCCTTGTCACGAAATCGTGACACTTCTGTCTTTGCTGATGTCATCTTCACTCCTATCGCGAAATCGTGACACTTTAGTCTTCATTGCCTTCTTCTCTACTTTTGTCATGAAATCATGACACATCTGCTTCTGCTGACGTCATCTTCAACTCTGTCATGAAATCGTGACCCTTTTGACTTCATGGCCTTCTTCTCTGCTTGCACTAGCAAAAACGGAACATGTCGCAAAATCGTGACACTTTCGCTGCCTTGAGCTTCTCTCTGCCTTACACCCACGAAACTGGAACATGTCGCGAAATCGTGACGCTTTCGCCTTCGAGCTCTTCCTTCTTGAATTCATCGTGAAATCGTGATGCTTCTTCTGTTGAAGACTTGCTAACTGTTTCTATCGTGAAATTGTGACACTTTCTCCAACTGAATGCTGCCATCTCAACCTGTCGTGAAATCATGACACTTTTTGCATTCATAAGCTTTCTCTTCAACCTGTCGCAAAATTGTGACACTCTTTGCATCTGTATGACTTCTTTGTAGCCTGTCGCAAAATCGTGACCCTTTCTGCGTCCGTACGCTTTTCTTTCATCCTATCATGAAATCGCGACGCTTTCAGCTTCCGAAAGCTTTCTTTGCAGCCTGTCGCAAAATCGTGATGCTTCTCATTTCAAACTCTTCCCTTTGTTGCATGTCGCGAAATCGTGACGCTTCTCATTTTGAGCTTTTTAGCATGTCACGAAATCGTGACAGTCCTCACCTTGACCTCTGTAGCATGTCGCGAAAACGTGACAATCCTCACTTGGAACTTTGCATCATGTCATGAAATCATGACAGTTCCTGAATAACTTTCTCTCTCTTCGAACTTGTCATGAAATCATGACAGTTCACACTGCGGACTCTCTCTTCTACAACATGTCACGAAATCGTGACACTTTCTCGTTCGTACAACCTTCTTTGCAGAATGTCACGAAATCGTGACACTTTTCCTTCTCTGCCTTCCTGCACTTTTCGAGTTGCGAAAATGCGACATGTCGCAAAATCGTGACACTTTCCAACTTGCTCTCCTTCTCTGCCAACATGTCACGAAATCGTGACAGTTTTGCCAGCTTCTTCTCTTTCTTCCAGCATGTCATGAAAATGCGACAGTTTTGCCAGACTTTCTCTCTCCTCAAACATGTCGTGAAATCATGATAGTTTTGCCAGCACTTTCTCTCTCCTCAAACATGTCACAAAATCGCGACAGTTTTGCCAGCACTTTCTCTCTCCTCAAACATGTCATGAAATCATGACAGTTTTTCTAGTCGCCTGCATACTTTTTCTTACTTGTATTTTTCTTGATCTTTTGCAACTGGGCTACTCTGATCTTCTTGGAAACTTACTGTCCATGCTGAAACCTTCATCAAAACAAATTCTTTGACATCAAATCAAATTGCTTCAAGAACTTCTTGACATCAATGACAACATCTACACTTGAGCAAAGGCAATGTACCCAAGGTACCCAAAATTGCCAACAATCTCCCCCTTTGTCATTGATGGCAAACCTTTACTGAAACACATCTTAAGAGCCAAAACTGAAACCACTGATCCAACAAGCGAGAATCTGCCTTTGAAGTTTTGCTCCCCCGACTTGAAGCTCTTCTCTTCACTTGAAGCTCTCCCCTTTCATTCTCCCCCTTACTCATATCTCTCCCCCTTTGTCATCAATGGCAAAGGGTCACCTTTGGGGCTTGGGACTAAGAATGAGCTTCTTAGCTTAGTCCCTCCCCCACCTCCTGATGAGGTGATTAAAACAGGGGTGGGAGTGAAACTCCCATTAGGCACTCATCATCATCAGTGTCTACAATTTCCTTGCTAGGCCTTCTCTTGAATTCTTTGTCCGTATTTCTATTCTTGTCACTATTTTTGTTCTTGTTCTCATTCTTGTTCTTATCCATGCCTTGATCCATGGACCTGTTCATACCACTTTTTCTATTCCTGTACCTTGGCAATTCAGCTCTGCACTGTCTAGTTGTGTGACCTGCATTGTTGCATTTATAACAAGTAACAATGTTATTTCTGTTCGGCATACCTGTTCTTTGAATCCGCCTATTATGACTAACCGTGTTCCTGTAATTGGCCTTGCAGAAAATTGCCTTATGCCCAAACTATTTACAAGAGTAGCAATACCCTTGAAAGAAATTATGGCCCCTGAAACTATCATTTACCTTCCTTACTTGAGTCATGCAATGCGAAGCCATGTGGCCAAACCTGTGACACGCAAAACATCTGCCGTGAAATATTCTTTTAATCGACCTCTTGGGTCCCGAAAACTTCTTCTTCGCATTCAGAATTCTGTTTTCTGTTTCTGCGCATTTATCACTCACGGACTCTTTCTCTGAGATACTCTCTTCATCAGAACTCTCTTCTCTTTGAAATCTCTTACTGGATTCCCCAACCTGTTCCTTGTGTGGTTTAACAAAACCAAGACCTATTTTATCTGTTGTCTTTCTTTGTCCTTTGATGAGAGACTTAACCTTTTTGGAGCTATCTTGAAACCTGTACAGCTTATCCTTGTACTCTTTAGTTTCCTCTTTCAAAGAAGCCATTTTCTGTTCTAATTCACTATACTCAAGCACCTTAGATTCTAACTCAGTCTTGAGTTCTTGTGTCTTAGCCATAGAGACTTCAAGACTTTCTATAAGATCATCTCTCTCCATACAACATTCATCTAACTTATCCTTGAGTCTAGTATTCTTCTTTCTTTCCTTTTTCAAAACACTAAGAGCATTAGTAAGTTCACATTCAAGATCCTCTATTTGATTGCATTTTGAATTATCAAGGCCTTTTTCAGATTTCTTATCACTAGAGGTGCTACCCTTTTCAAAAACCATACATGCATCTTCTTTATCGTTTTCTGAAGCATCCTCATACATACTAGCAACCAATTCATTATTTGTGCAATCATCCTCAAGGTGCCCAAAATTTCCACATCTAAAACATTTCATGATAATGAATTTATGTTTCGGTTCTTCCTCCTTTTCCGAAATGAACAACATCTCATTTTCATTATCACTAGAAGAACTTTCACTATCACTGCTAGAACACTTACTTGCTTTGTCTAGGTAGAAGCTCTTCTTGTTCTTGTGTGAATACCTCTTTCCTTGATTGTTGTGCTCATCTTTGTTCTTTCTGTAATACCTGTGCTTTTTAGAATCCTTGCTCTTAACATCCTGTATATCTTCATCACTTTCATTCTTGGAAATAGTACAGTCAGTAGCATAATGACCAAACTTCCCACAGTTGAAACATCTTATATTTTTCTTGCTTTTGTGCTTTCTGGAAAACTTGCCTTTCTTGCTGTAATATGCCTCTTCATCACTAGAAGACTCATCACTCTCTTGAATCTGTTTACCCTTTGATTTCTTGGTAGCTTTGAAGGCTGCCTCTTTCTTAACATCAACTTTCACTTGAGTTCTCAGCTCAAATGCTGCAAGTATACTATGGAGCTCATCCTTTTTCAATTTATCTAAATCTTTAGCTTCCTCAATGGCAGAAATATTTTCACTAAATCTATTAGGAAGAGATCTTAAAATCTTATCACACACATCATTTTCAGCAAGTTCAAGACCTAAGTCTTTCATGGAGTTAACAACCTCATCCATTCGAAGCATGTAGTCACTAATATTTTCATCATAATTCATCTTGAGTTGTTCAAACATACCTTTAAAGTGTCTCAATTTGGCCTTTCGGACATTTGCATCACCTGTATGAACTACCTGCAACTGTTTCCACATTTCACTAGTTGTCTTGTAGTGAATCACTTTGGTAAGATCAGCCTTCTGTAAACCCTTCAGGATTGCATTCATGGCTTTTGAGTTGCTGTGAAGCATGAGCCTGTCTTCTTTAGTATAAGGACCATGTTCAGGAATAGTGTACTCATCTTCAATCACTTCCCATACCTCATTACCAAGTGCCATTAGATAGACTTTCATTCTTGCACTCCACAGACAAAAATTAGATCCATCAAGAATAGGTGTTGCATTGCCACTTGAATAGTCCATTGTGTTCTTTGCAAGCTTTTCCTTCAAGCTGTTAAACTTTTCGAAGGAACCCACTCTGATACCAATTGAAGAACACAAGCTTATACTGAGAGGGGGGGTGAACAGTATAAGACCACTTTTTACTTTTGCTTCAAAACAACTTTCAAATCAGTATTATGCAGTGTATAGATAGCAGTATTAATAGCAGTAATCAAAGCAATGCACAAAACACCATCCACAAAAGAGACAACAATTTACATGGTTCACCCAATGCGGGCTACTCCACGGATAAAATTTCTCTCTAAATTTTATCAACTCACAATCTAGGAATACCTTTCCCGATTACAATATTTATGGGCATCAACCCAAAGGAGATACCTTCCCCTAGCTCTGCTCTTTAGTGGTGATCCTCTAGAAGACCTCTACCTCCTCTGCCCTTAGCAAGTGGAACTCTATCCACAGAAGACACCTGTCTTCCCTACTCTGGCTGGAGATCTCTGTCCTCAACTCTATCATCGCAAAGCTGGTCCTCGAATATGCACTAAACATAGTCCTTCGGTCTAGCACAAATGTCCTCTATATTTTTCTCTGATCTGCACCAAACACAGTCCTTCGGTCTGGCACAAGTCTGTCCTCAGATCTCTTTCTATTTTGTTACAGCTGCACTTGGTCGAAACCAACTTTTGCACTAAACATGCAAACATAGCAACACTCGATCGAATATCAACTTATGCACCTCTACATAAACACAACAACACAGTCTTTGCACACTCTGTGCAATCACAGCAGCATAGTCTTCGCACACTCTATGCAATCACAGCAGCACAGTCTTCGCACACTTTGCTTCTCGATGATCGAACTTCTCCCACGCACTCTATCTATGAATATCGCACTTCGAACGCACACTTCGATCGATACTTGATCTCTTCAAACAACCCTCCTTTTATACTAACAAAATCAAGATCTAAACCTTGGTCTTAGTCGACTGTTACCCTTAAACTACGTCGGCTGCAAAACCCTTAGCTGCATCGGCCCAAATTTAACTCTGTCGGCTTCAACCGCCTCTATGCTACAGTAGCTTCTACCGTGAAACCACAACATGTCGCGATATCGCAACATTTTTGTAGTCGTACACTTTTGTTTGGCTATTGTCACGATATCGTGACACTTTTGCTTTTGTCTGCCTTGACTACGTCCTTGTCACGAAATCATGACACTTTTGTCTTTGCTGACGTCATCTTCACTCTTGTCGTGAAATCGTGACACTTTAGTCTTCATTGCCTTCTTCTCTGCTTTTGTCATGAAATCGTGACACATCTGCTTCTGCTGATGTCATCTTCAACTCTGTCATGAAATTGTGACCCTTTTGACTTCATGGCCTTCTTCTCTGCTTGCACTAGCGAAAATGAAACATGTCACAAAATCGTGACACTTTCGCTGCCTTGAGCTTCTCTCTGCCTTACACCCACGAAACTGGAACATGTCACGAAATCGTGACGCTTTCGCCTTCGAGCTCTTCCTTCTTGAATTCATCGTGAAATCGTGACGCTTCTTCTGTTGAAGACTTGCTAACTATTTCTATTGTGAAATCATGACACTTTCTCCATCTGAATGCTGCCATCTCAACTTATCGCGAAATCATGACACTTTCTGCATTCGTAAGCTTTCTCTTCAACCTATTGTGAAATCGCGACACTCTTTGCATCCATACGACTTCTTTGTAGCCTGTCATGAAATCATGACCTTTTATACGTTCGTACACTTTTCTTTCATCCTATCACGAAATTGCGACGCTTTCAGCTTCCAAAAGCTTTCTTTGCAACCTGTCATGAAATCGTGACGCTTCTCATTTCAAACTCTTCCCTTTGCTGCATGTCATGAAATCATGACGCTTCTCATTTCGAGATTTTTAGCATGTCGCGAAATCGTGATAGTCCTCACCTTGACCTCTGTAGCATGTCACAAAAATGCAACAGTATTCACTTGGAACTTTGCATCATGTCACGAAATTACGACAGTTCCTGAATAACTTTCTCTCTCTTCGAACTTGTCATGAAATCATGATAGTTCACACTGTGGACTCTCTCTTTGCAACATGTCATGAAATCGTGACACTTTCTCGTCCGTACAACCTTCTTTGCAGAATGTCACGAAATCGTGACACTTTTCCTTCTCTGCCTTCCTGCACTTTTTGAGTCACGAAAATGCGACATGTCACGAAATCGCGACACTTTCCATCTTGCTCTCCTTCTCTGCCAACATGTCACAAAATCATGACAGTTTTTCCAGCTTCTTCTCTTTCTTCCAGCATGTCATGAAATCGTGATAGTTTTGCCAGCACTTTCTCTCTCCTCAAACATGTCGCGAAATCGCGATAGTTTTGCCAGCACTTTCTCTCTCCTCAAACATGTCATGAAATCGTGACAGTTTTTCCAGCCGCCTGCATACTTTTTCTTACTTGTCTTTTTCTTGATCTTTTGCAACTGGGCTACTCTGATCTTCTTGGAAACTTATTGTCCATGCTGAAACCTTCATCAAAACAAATTCTTTGACATCAAATCAAATTGCTTCAAGAACTTCTTGACATCAATGACAACATCTACACTTGAGCAAAGGCAATGTACCCAAGGTACCCCAAAATTGCCAACAGGCAAAGGCCACCACCCAGGCTCAATCATCTCTTTTCTGTTTACTATTTTAAATACAATGTCTATGGACATAAGATCTCAGATTGCAAGTATAATGTAGGACCAAGGAATTTTACCAATAGAAATGTTTTTTCACCTTTGATGGATTATGTAGTAGAATGTTATAATTGTCATAATTTTGGGCATATTGCAAGAAATTGTCGAAGTACATTTGCATCAAATCAATTTTAGGGAAGAAAATTTCAGCCAAATGGAATAAGACAAAATAGAAAATTTTCCAAAAAACATGCACAAGCTACTGAAAAAGAAAAGCCAAAACAAGAGCCCAAAATTGTAATCAAACCTGAGTGGAAAGAAAAAGAGTGACCTAAGGAAGAAAATGAATCCTTGATCATATAGACGACATTTAAAGCACAAAATAAATTCGCACCATGGATACTTGATAGTGGATGCTCCAGTCATATGATAGGTGATAAACAAAAATTTGAGAAGTTGCAGCAATATGAAGGTGGTTCAGTAAAGTTTAGAAATAATGATGGAGCTAAGATAGTTGGTAGAGGTTCAGTTAAGATTAGTGATGGAAAAATCAGGTCAAAATAAGTCTTGTTTGTGGTTGGTCTGAAGCATAACTTGTTGAGCGTAAGTCAGATTTGTGATAGAGGTCATGAAGTGATCTTTAAGAAGTAAGGTTGTGAAGTTAGAAAGGTAAACAATAGGAATTTGATAGCAACTGGATCAAGGACATCTGGAAACCTATACACTCTCTCAGAGACTTTAGAAGGATCTTGCTTGATTGGATAGGAAGAAGAGAATTGGTTGTGGCACAAGAGGCTTGGTCATATCAGTTTTGACAATCTAGTAAAAATTAGCTCAAATAAAGCAGTGAGAAATATTCCCACCATTGGAAAACCATCAAATAACATTTGCGCTTCATGTCAAAAGGGGAAGCAAACTAGAGTCTCTTTTAAAAAAAAAGAGTACTACACAAGCAAACCTTTGGAACTAGTACATACTAATTTATGTGGACCCATGATAATGCAAAGCATAAACGATGACAAATATTTCATGTTGTGTATAGATGACTACTCCAAGATGACATGGGTACTATTTTTGAAGCATAAATCAGAAGCTTTTGAGATGTTCAAGGTTTTAAAAAACTAAGTTGAGAATCAAACAAAAAAAATTATTAAATATTTAAGGTCAGATAGAGGAGGAGAGTTCATTTTAGAGGATTTCACAGAGTATTGTGAAAACTATGGCATTAGGAGACAATTTTCAACATCCAGGACACCTTAGCAGAATGGTTTGGTAGAAAGAAAGAATAGGACAATGCAAAAAATGGCATGGACTATGTTGATTGAGAGCAAAGTAGTAGACATATTTTGGAAAGAGGTAGTCCATACTATAGTATACATCCAAAATAGGTGCATGTTGAGGATGCATGAAAGCAAAACTCCTTATGAGTTGTGGTTCGATAAAAAGGCAACAACAAGATACTTTAAAGTTTTTTGCAGCAAGTGTTACATCAAAATAACTAAAGAAAACCTTGGTAAGTTTGAAGATAGAGCGGATGAAGGTATTTTTCTTGGCTATTCATCAAAAAGCAAAGCTTACAAATGCTACAACAAGAGGCTAAGGAAAATTGTGGATAGTGCCGATGTTAAAGTTGATAAAGGAAGGGTATGAGTAATTAGTTATGAAGAGAACTACCCAATTTATGAAGAGGTCATTGAAGGAGATGAGGAAAAGGAAACAAAAAAGAAACCAAAAATTGACTCAGAGGATTCAAACAGTGATTCAGAAGTGGAAGAAAACAAGAAATTCAAAACAGGCAACTGGTAGAAAGATCATCCTAAAGAGCAAATAATTGGAGACCCCACAGTTGGTGTTTAGACAAGAAGAAGATTAGTAAGTAACTACTCTTTATTATCAGCATTGAGCCCAAAAATTTTGTTGACGCAAGCAAAGATGAAATTTGGGTAAAGGAAATAAATGAAGAATTAGATCAGATTGATAAAAACAAGACTTGGGAGTTAGTACCAATACCCATAAATAAAAATGTAATCGGTACTAAATGGGTCTTTCGAAACAAATTGAATGAAGACGAACAAGTAGTCAAGAACAAAGCAAGATTGGTATGCAAAGGCTATGGATAAGTTGAAGGTATTGACTTTGAGGAAACCTTTGCATATGTGTCCAGACTAGAGGTAATTAGAATGTTTCTGGCTTTAGCAGTTTACAAGAATTTCAAAGTTTATCAAATAGATGTGAAATCAACGTTTTTTAATGAGAAAATTGAAGAAGAGGTTTATATTGAGCATCCAGATGGTTCCTAGCTTGGTGATGATCCCAACTTGGTTTGCAAGTTGAAGAAAGCATTATATGGCTTAAAACAGGCACCCTGAGCATGGTATGCAAGGCTAGACAATTATCTTACTCAACAAGGGTTCAAGAAAGGTATGGTGGATAGTAATTTGTATGTCAAAACATAAAATTGTCATCATATTGTTCTTGTTGTATACATAGATGATATCTTATTTGGTAGCAACAAAGATGAGTTGTGTAAAAATTTAGAAAATAAAATGCAGAAAGAATTTGAAATTTAAATGATTGGTGAATTTTCGTATTTCCTTGGATTGCAAGTTAATCAAAAGGAGAAGGGCATATTTATTTCTCAAATTAAATATGTGAAAGAGATGCTGAAAAGTTCACAATGGAGGATTGTAAGCCAGTTAGCACTCCCATGATGATAGGTTGCAAGTTGAGCAAGGATGAAAAATATCCACATGTTGATCAAACTATGTATAGATCTATTATTGGGAGCTTACTATACTTGACAGCTACCAGACCAGATATTTTGTAGGCAATATGCATGGTAGAACGATTTTAGGCTAGTCCCAAGGAGACTCATGTGAAAAAAGTGAAGAGGATTCTTCGGTACCTCAAGGGTACTATAGAGTATGGGTTATGGCATCTGAAAGGTAAGGACTTCACCCTTATTGTGTATTTAGATGCAGATTGGGTAGGATGTGTAAATGACAGGAAGAGTAGCAGTGGAGGTGCATTCTATCTTGGAGACAGGTTGGTCACATGGCATAGTAAGAAATAGGAGTCAGTCTCTGTATCCATAGCAGAGGTAGAATACATTGCAGCGACAACGTGTTGTACGTAGGTTTTATGGATGAAATAAACTCTGAAGGATCTTGATATTAATTTTATGAGCCGATTTTAGTTAAGTGCGATAACACTAGTGCCATTAACATCTCAAAGAATCTGGTTATGCATTCTCGCACAAAACATATTGCTATCAGGTATCATTCTAGTAGTTTTCATGGAGGTGGTACATGTGAACCGTAAGGATTTATACAACGAGATTTGAACTGGATGTAGTCAGCATTGTAGAGATTCTATTTTAAATTTTAGAGAAAACAAAGTTACGAGGTGAGAGTTATGATTGTTGCAAAAAAGGTACAAGTCACTTTTATGTCAATTTGTTCCACTTGTGCAAAATTCTTCAGTTGGCCGTTTCAACATTGCAGAGTCACCAGAGTTTCAGTTTTAGTGTTGTTACACGTTCAAGGCATCAAATAGAGCATCTTTTATTTTTTTTTGAGGTGTCACGTGGCTTCGAAGTAAGAGAACGATTAAGGTGTCAATTCTTTACATGTGACGTGTTTGACAAAATGCCTTGTCAAAATAAAAAATGAAGTTATATTGTTTTAAGAAGCTTCATTAAAGAAAATATTTTTAAAATTGAAAAGGGAAAAAGAATGCAAGTGTGTGATTTTTAAGTGACAAGGGATTTTATTGGAAAGTATGGACTTGTTGGTCACGCATATGCCACAGGAAAGGATTTTATACAAAATGTGCCTTAGACCCGGCCAACATTGAAAGGTCGAGAGAAAGAAATGTCTCTTGGACCAATCTCCAGAGAGGGCTGGTTCTCCTACTAAATCTATGCTATTGAAGACTAGAGTTGTAGGAAATAAATGGGAAATATGTGAAAAGAAATGGGAAATTACGGAAAGAGAAGTAAATATGGCTGAAGCCGATCGTTAATGGGGAGAACAATATCGAACAACAATAACTTCAACAGATCCTAAAGCTAAGTAGCAACTGACTCTTAGAATACTTATACAAAAATTAGATTACGCATTAGCCATGAGTCCGCTTCCAATTGTACTTCAAACACTCAAATGCAAACACAACCAAATTCAGAACAGCAGAATTTGACTTATGCTAACACTGGACTAACAGAAGTAACTCAAACATAAAGCTAAACATGCACAACCATTTAGATCACCAACTCTAGAAGACACTAAGAATGGAAGAAAATGCATCCAGGAAAACTATTTCAATTTTTGCAACAAGATCCTCCTCATTTTGCTTGAGTTTTACATTGGTATTTAGAGAGGTCCGTCCTCTTCCTTTCATATTACAACATTCAATACGTGAAGCAGATTTCGAAGAACAATCCCCTTAATCTTCCTTGGAGAAATGATAGTCCCTACTTTTAATGGATTACAACTGAGAATGAAATAGAAACGAGGGCCCATATCTCTTCATCAAATGACTGTTATCAAGGGAAGCTGAAAGTTGTTAAGAGATCACAAACAGGTGCTTTGAATATTGGAGGCATCTTTAATTTTGGCGACATCAAAAACTGCTTCAGGTTCTTCCATCTTGCACACCTTGGTAATCAGCAACATTTAATCATGGAACCGTTTCTTTGACCATGATCTAAAAACCATTGGAGAGCCTTTAATTGATCCTTATCTCCTCTGCACGTTCTCCTATGCAATCCTTAAGAAAAATGCAACATAATTGTATCAGGCCTTTTTTGTTGCTTCGGTTGCGAAAATGAGATAGGTCACGAAAATACGACATGTCGTGATATCATGAAACTTTTACCTTGCTGCCTTCTCTCTCCGCCACCAGCCATGAAAATGAAACATGTCATGAAATCATGACATGTTTCTCTTGTGCTGTCTTTGCCTCCTCACCCACAAAAATGCAACAGGTCACAAAAATGCGACATGTCGCGATATTGTGACCTTTTCCTTTTGGTTCTTTCATCTTCAGCATGTCGCAAAATCGTGACAGGTTTCTATGTTCTCCTTATTTCTACATTCTGCCTCGTGAAAATGGAACATGTCACGAAATCATGACATTCTGTACAATCTGGCCGCCTCCTTGCTTTTGCCTCACAAAAACGTGACATGTCACGAAATCACGACAATTCTTTGCATTTTGCCCTTCCTGTCAAATATGTCACGAAATTGTGATATTTTCTTGCCTTCTTCATCATTGTTGTTTCATGTCGTGATATCGCGACGTCTTCCTCTTGCTTCAACCTCATCCTCAAAAATGTCATGAAATTACAATGTCTTTTATGCCTTATGTTTTCTTTCAACCATGCTGTGATAATGCGACATGTCACGATAGTGCAACATTCTGTACCATTTGCCCCTTGCTTGCTTTTCTATCTCGATATCACGACGTTTTCTTCTCACTACTCCATTGCTAATTTATGTCGCGATATCATGACACTTTCTCTTATTATGCTCTATGGTCACTGCAAGTCGCGATATCGTGACAACTTCATTTTGGTGCTTCTGTTGACTATGTTGACCGCGATAACGCGACAGGTCGTGAAATCGTGACAACCTTTTGACTTAGCCCTTTTCTGCATTTGGTGCCGCAAAACTGTGACAGGTCGCGATATTGCGACAAATTCCCATGCTTGCTCATTTTGGATTTGGACCCCGCGAAAACGTGATAGGTCATGAAAATGTGACATGTCACGATATCGTGACATGTTTTGTGCTTAGCATTTTTATAGTATGGACATCATGAAAATGTGATAGGTCATGATTTCGTGACATGTCATGAAAATGCTACAGATCATGATTTCATGACATGTCACGAAATTGCGACACCTTTGCTTTTCACTTACAAACAGAGGAATGGGTGTCTTTACAATTTGAGCATTCTTTTGCAGGAAAAACAACAACAAAAAAAATGTGGCAAAAATGCACAAATCTCAGGCCTTTATGCATTGGGCAATAGAGTAAAAAAACTGGAGAAGTAAGAAAGTAAGTGCTGGTTGATGCTGGATGCATCTGCGAATTGCTACAACAAACTCTTGCCGGTACTCAGCACTCAAAAATAGGATCTTCAACAAAAATGTGTGGAATAGCAGAACTTCCTTTATTTCTTTAGAACTACTGCCCTTAGCCTAGCTCGGATGAGCTGGGCAATCACCAGGTTCTGTGCAAGGATTTCCATGGCAGTAGTGAAAAAGCACCTGTGTTACAAAATGGAAATGAATGGAGGGATGATGGGATAGGGAATGATGGAATGATGAAAAATGGAGGAGCAGGAGTGGTAGATACAGCAACAGGGTGCTACTGTGCTACCAACTACTGGGGTGCTATGAAACATATAATGAAATGGAAGTGGATGGAATGGAGATGATAGCAGGAACTATGGCTATGATGAAGTACTCACAAGACAAGGGACTAGAAGAAAGAGAAAGTAGAAATGGGAACATCAGAGGGGTGAGTAGAAACAATAACAGTGGCTTGAGTAATTGCAGAAGGAGTAGGAGAAGAAGGAAATGAAATAAATAAGTGGAAAGAAGAAGTAGAGAGGAAAAGCCACTAGTTGCTGGGAAGGAAGAGAAAAAATAAATAAACATACCTACAGGCTCGCATGCAAAAAGAGCCAAAGTAAAAAAAAAAAAAAAATTGTCTATTTTTTCTTCCTTTTTTTTTTTTGCTATGTACAATATTTACAAAAGTTTGTGACATGATTGGCATGCCGCCACCACAAACCCAGCTTCGGGTGTCTATCCGGTGAACCTGCAATGTCCAGACCAGATCTGATCATACTTCAGTTGACCTTTGAAGTTCGGTTGGCTTCTTCTCGAAGTTCTCCATGGTGCAAATAGGGCACAATGCGATAGGTTATCATTCTTACTAGTACCCGTGCTATTGATGAATAATGTGGCAAAGAGGTTTGCCACATGGGGGATTTATTCAGGTATCGGATGTAGTGGTTGTAACCAATACCACCACTTTGAAGACTCCACTAGCTATGGACCAAGTTCCTCCGACCCTTCGATGCAATAATAGAAATTGTCCAGCGACAGTCCTTTTTCCAAGATCCTTTTAGGCTCTGCCTCTTGATGAGACATAGTTAATGGGTTCTGGTTGAACACTTGCATGCTATGCCCTGGGATACAAAAAGGGTGCAAAAATGTGCCCTCCTTGCTCTCAGGTTCTACCACTTGAGCCTGTTCTTCTTCTCCTTCACTCATCTCCTCTTGATCCATTTCCTGATAGAAACTACAAGCAACCATATTATCTATTGCCAGGACAAGGCTTGCCGATTCCCATCATTGGCCTTGGATGAAATCTGCCTCTTGAGTTCCACACAATTGCATTTCAGGTCTCTGCACAGTACGATGGATCGACCATGATGAATATTGTGTGGGATAGATAGGAGCAGGAACTATCGGAGAAAGTAATGGAGTTTCTCCCCATGGTAATTTTCTTGATAGGAGTAGAAGGTGCTCCGCTTGTAATGCTTCCTCAAAGATTTGAGGGAATCTACGTTTGCCTGATTGTAGCAAGAGGAGGCTTATGTCCGGATGGAAAGCTTGAACATAGAAGAGGTGGGCTTGGGTGGGTGTCGGTTGGATCTCCCCTGGAATTCTCTTCCAAGTTCTACAAAATCGAACGTTGAAATATGTGATGCTCTCCTGAGGTGTTCTCGTGATGGTGGAGAGATGCATCAAAAGTTGGAAGGGATCCTGAGAGCCATCAAATGTTGTAATGAGCACTCTCGCTAAATCATCCCATGAGCAAATGCTTTTACGCCCGAGAAATCTATACCACTGCAACGCCCTTCCTTCCAGAGATGAGACTAGAAGTCTAATAATGACATCTTCATGAATTATATCATGAAGGGTCTCTAAAGTAGCAACATCATTAATATGCTCTCGGGCCATTCCCTTGGTGCCATTGTATTTTGTTAGAGCTTTCAGGACACTTTTGGGAATATTGTGCCAAATTTTGAGATTCAGAGGGCCAGGATCATCCCATATAGGACATACCCTCGCCATTATAGCAGTGGTCTACGAGATCATGGCTATCACCAAGTCAGAGTCACCAAGTGAACATTCTTTCCTCCACTTGTAAGGTCAAGGCTACTCACCAAACCTTGATTCCTCTAGGGTATCTTCTTTTAGCTTTAAAAGGTGTCTACGATCAAGAAATTTGGATCTTCAGCTTCAGTAGAGTCGCCAGATGAAATTACAATCTCCGCTATGAGGTTAAGACAGTTCATCAAAGTCTTGATTCCTTCGGGTGCTAAACAATGAAATAATCAGTCTCACTGATTATGGATCTTTGGGAGATAGAAATAGTCTGTCCCACTTGGCGTGCCAAAAATTGTTGGTCACGAATCTACCACAGGAAAGGATTTTATACAAAATGCACCCTAGACCTAGCCAACATTGAAAGGCCGAGAGAAAGAAATGTCTCCTAGACCAATCTCCAGAGAGGGCTGGTTCCCTTACTAAATCTATGTTGTTGAAGACTAGAGTTACAGGAAAGAAATGGGAAATATGCGGAAAGAAATGGGAAATTACGAAAAGAGAAGTAAATATGGCCGAAGTCGATCGTTAATGGGGAGAACAATCTCAAAAAAAAATAACTTCAATAGATCCTAAAGCTAAGCAGCAACTGACTCTTAGAATACTTATACAGAAATTAGATTATGCATTAGCCATGAGTCTGCTTCCAATTGTACTTCAAACACTCAAATGCAAACACAGCCAAATTCAGAACAACAAAATTTAACTTATGCTAACACTGGACTAACAGAAGTAACTCAAACAAAAAGCTAAACATGCACAACCATTTAGATCACCAACTCTAGAAGACACTAAGAATGGAAGCAAATGCATCTAGGAAAACTATTTCAATTTTTGCAACAAGATCCTCCTCCTTTTGCTTGAGTTTTACATTGGTATTTATAGAGGTCCGTCCTCTTCCTTTCATATTACAACATTCAATATGTGAAGTAGATTTTGAAGAACAAATCCCATTAATCTGCCTCAGAGAAATGACAGTCCTTGCTTTTAATGGATTACAACTGAGAATGAAATAGAAACGAGGGACCATATCTCTTCATCAAATGACCGTTATGAAGAGAAGCTAAAAGTTAAGAGATCACAAACAGGCACTTTGAATATTGGAGGCATCTTTAATTCTGGCGGCATCGAAAACTGCTTCAGGTTCTTCCATCTTGCACACCATGGTAATCAGCAACATTTAATCATGGAACAGTTTCTTTGACCATGATCTAAAAAAAGTTGGAGAGCCTTTAATTGATCCTTATCTCCTCTGCACATTATCCTATGCAATCCTTAAGAAAAATGCAACAGAATTGTATCGGGCATTTGTTGTTGCTTCGGTCATGAAAATGAGATAGGTCACAAAAATATGACATGTCACGATATCGTGACACTTTTACGTTGCTACCTTCTCTCTTTACCACCAACCATGAAAATAGAACATGTCACGAAATCGTGACATGTTTCTCTTGTGCTGTGTTTGCCTCCTTCTCACTTGCAAAAACACGACAGGTCACAAAAACGTGATAGGTCGTGAAAATGCGACATGTCGTGATATCGCGACGTTTTCCTTTTGGTTCTTTCATCTTCAGCACATCGCAAAATCATGACAAGTTTCTATGTTCTCCTTATTTCTGCCTTCTGCCTCACGAAAATGGAACATGTCACGAAATCATGACATTCTGTACAATCTGGCCGCCTCCTTGCTTCCGCCTCGCAAAAATGTGACATGTCGCAAAATCGCAACAATTATTCGCATTTTGCCCTTGCTGTCAAATATGTCATGAAATCTTGACATTTTCTTGCCTTCTTCATCATTACTATTTCATGTCGCGATATTGTGATGTCTTCCTCTTGCTTCAACCTCATCCTCAAAAATGTCGTGAAATCGCGACGTCTTTTATGCCTTATGTTTTCTTTCAACCATGTTGCGATAACGCGACATGTCCCGATATCGCGACATTCCATACCATTTGCCCCTTGCTTGCTTTTCTGTCGCGATATCACAACGTTTTCTTCTCACTGCTCCATTACTGCTTTATGTCGTGATATCACGACACTTTCTCTTGTTCTGCTCTATGGTCACTGCAAGTCGCGATATCATGACAACTTCATTTTGGTGCTTTCGTTGACTATGTTGACTGTGATAACGTGACAGGTCATGAAATTGCAACAACCTTTTGACTTAACCTTTTTCTGCATTTGGCACTGTGAAACTGTGACAGGTCGTGATATTGTGACAAATTCCCATGCTTGCTCATTTTGGATTTGGACCCCACAAAAATGTGACAGGTTATGAAAATGCAACATGTCGCGATATCGCGACATCTTTTGGGCTTAGCATTTTTATAGTACGGACGTCGCAAAATCGTGACACCTTTGCTTTTCACTTACAAACAGAGGAATGGGTGTCTACAATTTGAGCATTCTTTTGCAGGAACAACAACAACAAAAACAATGTGGCAAAAATGCCAACAGGACTTTATTTTGTGAAGAGAGAAATGTGTGTGGAGAAAAATAAAGAGTGAAAATCCGTGATTTTTGGAGAGTGGTGAAAAATGTCACTTCAATATTTTGGGCATAACGTTCTTATATGATATCCATTTTGGCTAAAATTTTGAGAGGAGTTCACGGATAAAGTGCTACACAATATCTAGAAAGCGTTTAGCAATTGGAATAGTGAGCAAAGAGAAAAATTAGTTTTGTTTTGTGAGAAGAGAATATTCAAATTCTGAGTAATGCAGAGAGTGGGATGTTATACTGGATAAAATAGAAAATTTTAGATTTTGAGCTTACAGACCATAGAGGGTTCTAGTTTTAGTGAAGACATTCATATATGTCATTTTATTGTCAATATCAAAATCAAGTGGGTTCTTGGTAGAGGGGTTGGTGCTCCTTTATGTTGGTGCAGATAAATTAAGGGTTGGTGCTCCTTTCTATTGGTGTAGATAAATCAGGGGTTGGTGCTCCTTCCAGTGAGTGTTGGTAAATTGATTGTAAATTTGGTGCTTTGCAAAGGTTGGATTTGGATGGGATTCCAAACAATCATTTTTGAGGATGTAGCCAAATCGGTGAACCTCGGTACATCTTGTGTTGTGTGATGTTCTCTTGTTATACTTTATTTATTTGGTTTTATGTTTTTATTGTTTTGGATTTGAGTGTTGAAGGTTTAAGTTTTAAAGAACTGCATTGATTCACCCCCCTCTCAGTATCATTATGAGACTAACACCTTTTTTGAGATTAACAATGCCTCTTAAATCAGGGTACCCCCTCGAGTTTTTGAAAGAATGTAAAAGTCCTAATTAAACTTGAAATGGTAGAAGCATAAGAAAGAAGAGCAAGAAGAACAAGAAAAGAAAGAGGAGAGAGAAGAAGTAAAATAGGAAAACATGTGTATGTGTGTGTGGACATGTGATCATATTTTTTTAATGATGAATTATGAGCAAAAACATAGTGGATGCAATGTATAATGGACTTAATTAAATGGAATGAATGAATAAATCTAAATAATAGAATGCCTAAAAATGTAGGCTAAGATGAATGCAAGTATGAAATGCAATGGATGAGTGGGGTGACAAAACACAAAGAGGTGAAGCGAAAAGGAAAGCAAAAGCACAAAAGCAAATATTTGAGGAGATCAAAGAAGAAGACAAAAATAAAAACCCAAAAAGGATGTATGCTCACAAATGATTGATATGGAGGCTACTCCTTGTGTGTGGCCATGAAGCTATCCTGTAAGGGTTGTACAGAGGGACAAGTAGATTTGTACCCTCTATGGTTGTAGTGCTCACTAATATGGATAGAAATTAAAGAGATACCTATCTTCAATATCTTTGTCTTAAATAAAAAGAAGAAAGAAAATATGCAAAGGAAAGGGATATACAAAAGGAAGAAATATATACCTTTACTTTTGAAAAATTTATGATTAGCTTTAATGTTTCAAGGTCAAGTAATATAAGAGAAGAGAAGAAATGAATAAGGGATAGACACATGCAAAGATGAAAATATGCACATGGATGGGCCCTAGGTTGGGGATTTTCTAGGCATCAGAGCCTAGTGAGAGTGCAATGCATGTGAGCTACAACCTAACTAGGTGTCATTACTTACCATTATTGTGGATCCCAAAAATCTATATGAATAAGTAATCATGCAAATATGAGCAAGAAGAAATGCAATTATGACAAGCAGAGATGCAAGTGGATTAAAATATTATGCAACCATACAAAATATGACATGCAATCATGCAAAATGATTAAGTAAACAAGATGCAATATGAAACTATGCTAAATGCAATATGCAATGCAGATGATGTATCATGCATAATATCATTTGAGATGCATTATGTTAATTGGTTCTTTAAGTTCTTTACTATCTAGAGAAGCTAAATGATAGGCACTTGAATCCAACATGGCCATTATGACAAAGGACCCTAACCAATTGGGTTAAAACATATCTTTAAGATTACAATGAGCATTAGCATTCTTCTAGTTTTATTTGAGGATAAGATCCCCAACCTCAAAATAATGATTGTAAAATTTCTTGGAGTAATAGCACTTGATCCTATGATTATAGGCTAACAAAATGCTCTAAGGCATGAATACACATTTCATCCAGTAGCTCCAATTGGTGCAAATGATATATGTGATACTCATCGTCGATTGAGGTATCCTACAACAAGATGTGTAATGAGAGAACCTCAAGCTCAAAAGGAAACTCTACCTTAGACTCATATGTTAAGACATAGGGTGAGGCTCCTGTGGGAGTATGTAATCTTATACAATATGTCCATAAGATAAGATAAATCTAGATATGTCAATCATGACTAGTCTTACAAATCAAATTCTTCAAGTTCTTCATTAAAGACTTGTTGGATGATTTGTATTACCCGTTACCTTGAGGATAATACAAAGTTAACCACCTATGTTGAATTTTGTACTTAGCACAAAGTTTATGGAAATACTTGTTCTTGAAATAAGTGCCATTATAAAAAATAATCATCAAAGGAATCTTGAACCTACAAAGAATCTGGTTGAATATGAACTTCAAAACTTGAGTCCCAATCAATATGGCCAGTGGTATGGCTTCAAACCATTTAGTTAAATACTCAATCACTATAATTATAAACTTATGATCATCATACAATATGGGATTAATATTCCCTATAATGTCCAATCCCAAAATGGAGAATGACCAAGGGGAAGAAATCACCTGAAGGTCTTGAGAAGGAAATTGGACAAGATGGTCATGGTGTTGAAACTTATCGCAGCCTTAAACATGATCACATGCATATTTCTCCATGAAAGGCTAATAATACCCCATCTAAAGTATCTTCTTCACAATAGCATTATAGTTGAAATGGCCTCCACATGAATCTTCATGAGCCTCACAAAGACCAATCTAGGTTTCATTGAAGTTAAGACATCGCAAAAGGATACCTTCAAAAGAACATCGATAAAAAATATTTCTAATTTTAATGAATCAACATGATATTTTTTACAAAATCATGCACTAATTGTGATCTAAACCAATAGACATCAAGCCATCCTTAATAAAATTAAATATGTCAATATACGATGGCTCACACGAGGAAGCTTCAATGGTCAAAACATCTAATAGGAAAAGACAAGAACCAAGCGATATGAGCTCCTTGAGTTGTCTAAATATAATCAATACTTGATCATCTTCCAACTCCAAAGGAAGCAAGGATGCAACAACAACCATGGCATCAACATGGTAGTTAGAAAATATAGGTATAGACTCTATGGTTACTTGATCGAACAAAGATAAAATATAAGTGATAATATCATTATAAGGCTTTAGCTTATCATCTTGAGTCTGATAAACATAATTAATTTGATTAACCATAAGTTGAGAGTTAGAAAAGACTAAAAGGAATCTAACCTACAAATCTAAGGCTGCTCTAAGGCTAAGGATCAAAGCTTCGTACTCTACAGTATTGTCTGTGCATGATAAATGAAGTTCGAAAGACAAAGAGATGAGTTGCTTTTGTAGGGTAACTAGAATGAATATAGAACTAACACCCTTAATGCATTAGGATCCATCAAAAAAAAAATTCAATACTCAAAATCTTCAACCTCAAAATTAAAGCACTCATCAAGAAACTCAACAACCAAAGGATGGATAGATTCTAGGGGAGTAAAGGATAATTGATCAAAAATTACCTGATCCTTGATAGCCTTTTGACCTCTTAAATTTAGGTCAAAATTGCAAAGAGTCAACACCCATTTAGTGACATGACCTGAGACGTTGGGCTTAGACATTAAATAGCATAAAGGATCAAACTTTGCAACTAATAATATCTTATGGATGAGCATGTAGTGCCTTAGATTCTAGGAAGTAAACACTATGGCAAGGCAAAGCTTCTCTAAAGGAGTATACCTATTTTTGTAACTAATCAAATTTCTACTAATATAGTAGATAGCTCGCTCTTTATTTTGATCATCGTGGAGACAACATGGTTTCCAAAGTGTGAGTTGTGGCTACTATGTAAAGCATCAAATACTTACAAAGCATAGGAGGAACTTAAATAGACGAGGAAATGAGATATTTCCTGAGGTCATCAAAATATTTTTGACACTCAAAATCCCATTGGAAGATGACATATTGCTTAAGAATCTTAAGAAAGGGCTCGTACTTATTGGCTAATTAAGAAATAAACCAATGAATAGTCTAAAACTTGCCTTGCAAGCTATGCAACTTGATTAAGGTGTGGGGAGGAGGCATGTCAGTGATAGCCACTATCTTAGTAGGGTCCACCTTAATATCTACCTAGAGAAAATGAAGTCTAACAACTTGCCAAATGTGACTTCAAACACACACTTAGTAGGTTTAAGATGAACCTTGAAATGTTAAAGCCTTTCAAAAATCCATATTAAATTATGGACATGATCATATCATTGTATGGAGTGACCTAAAATATTGTCCACATAATCTTGGATAATATAATGCATCATGTCATGCAAAATCTAAGTCATAGCCCGCTAATAGGTTTCACTAGTGTTTTCCAAGACAAAAGGCATGAATTTCCAATAGAAGATACCCCATGGAGTGATGAATGTTGTCTTGGCCTGACCTTCAACGATAATCATAATCTGATTGTATCCTTAGAAACCATCCATGAGTGATAGCATGTCACATTTGGTAGTAAAATCTATGATCTAATCTATGTTGGAAAGGGAAAATCATCCTTGTACATTCGAAGTTAATGTTCCAAAAATCAATACATACTTTGATTATTCCTTCCTTCATAGCCGAAGGAACAATATTGGAGATCCAATCATAATTTTCTATGGTTTTTATAAAACTTATGCTAAAGAGATTTTGGAGCTCCTCCTTGAATAAAAGTGTGACCTTAGGATGCATCTTACTAAGTTTTTACTTAATAGGCATAATAATAGGCTTGAATACCAATGATGCATAAAAATGGAAGGATCTAGCCTTGGCATGTCGATATATGAACAAGCAAAAACATCATGAAATTCCTTAAATAAATTGGTCAACTAATATTGCTCGTCCATGGATAAGGCTTTACCTAGGTTAAGGATTCTAGGGGATTTCTCGAAACCTATGTTCATGAAAAACACAAGCTCATACTAAGAGGGGGGACAAACAGTATAATATAAAACCTTTTACTTTTCTTTCCAAAACAATATTATACAATATCATCAATTGCAATAATAAAACAATGCACATATCATCACACACATACGAGACATAGATTTAACGTGGTTCATACAATATGGGCTACACCCATGAAGAAAATATTTCTTATAAATTTTATCAACAAATATCTTGGGAATCAATTCCCTATTACAATGTTTATGGGCACCAACCCAAAGGAGACACCAATACCCTATGCTCAAGTTCATGGAACTCTATCCATAGGAGACACCAATTTCCTTTCCTCTAGTTCATGGGCCTTTATCCAAAGGAGACACAAATCCCCTTACTTTGGTTCATGGACCTCTATCCACAGGAGATACCAATCCCCTTTGCTCTGATTCGTAGACCTGTATCCATAGGAAACACCAATCCCCTTTGCTATGGTTCATGGAACTCTATCCATAGGAGACACCAATCCCCTTTATTCTGGTTCATGGACACCTATCCACAGGAGACCTCAATCCCCTCTACTCTAATCTACTCCAAAAATTTATACAAGGCTTTCTAAAACCTACTCCAAGCCTACACAAGACTTGCTCAAATTTTCTCCCAAAACTTACTCTCAACTCTACTCAAATATGCTTCAAGTTGACATATAAGGCTTGCTCAAATCTACTCAAATATTTCTCCAAGTCTACACATAAGGCTTGCTCAAAACTGCTCACCAAAACCTACTCAAATCTTCTACAAGCCTACACACAAGGCTTGCTCAAATCTACTCTCCAGACCTACTCAATCTGCTCCATATCCTCCTCAATGTGCTCATAGATCCTGCTCAAATATACTCATAAAAACTTGCTCAACTCTTGCTCACAGTATTGCTCACAAGCATTGATCATATCTACTCCAAACCTTGTACAAATAATATTTTTCTATTTATAAATCTTACATAATGATGTCATCAAGTGCTTTATCTATTCTTCAAAGTACTTTCCTTGACTAAAGCAATTTAGATATATTCTACCTAGAATTAATTTAACCTCTTGAACATATGAAGAACGATATGCACTAACAAATGCTCAATATGTTCTTCACATTCATTAAGTCTATCGCTTTCACATGTCTTACATTTATTTCATTTTAAAGGTAGCTCTAGTCTAGCACTTGATAACTGACCTGGTAATTGTTGATTTGTACCTTCACTCCAAAACCAATCATAATGCACAAGTTTATCTTTTTCATCTACTCCCAAAATCAATCACAATGATGCACAAATTTTTCCTTCAAATCTCTACTATAACCCTTGCCAATTTTCACTTCAATTTTACTCAAAACAATGCACAATTATGTTCTCAACCACTTGCACTTTTTATTCCCAATATCATTCAATACTCATGCACAACCGGTTATCAAACCCTAGCTCATATATTTCCAATATCAATCAAAGCAACATACAATTAATCTCAACTTCAATCAATCACACAATATATTTTCTCAATTATTTCATGGCTACCCTCATAAAACACTTGTCTTTTATATTTCCACACTTTGCTCAAAAAACTATGCACTCATTCTCTTGTTCTAACAAAAAAAATTATTCATAAAACCATAGTGCATTAATGAATTCTTACTATCTTATATTTTGTCCTTTTGAAGAAAACTTCCAAACATAACTTTTCATAAACAAAATTTCATTTCTTTATATAACTTAAAATACACTTCTCTTATTTGCTTGCCTTCCAAAAGAATTCATCTTGCGTTCGAACTCGAACCCTGGTATTTTCCACAATCCTTATCTTCTGGCAGTGAACCAATTCCACTACATAGCTTTATGGAAGGTGATTCCACACTCTTTAATTTGAGGACGTGGTCATATTTATTCAACCCAAAATGCAACCTTTACGGAATACGAACTCAATATTGTTGCTCTCTTTTTCTTCAACACACTTGCCTCTTCATATTTCCACACAGATGCCTCTTTCATTGATGTTATATTTTTTGGATTAGGGTTACAATGACTTGCATCCAATATTTCTTTTTCAGTACCAATACTTCCACTGCAAGATAATGGATTTAATTTATATGCAAATTAATCAACAATGATATACCTTTATGTCTTGTTCCTGTGTAAGTCTCTTGAGCACAAATATGATCACAACAATTTTGAGATATCTTTCACTATCACTATTATCATATTCATACTATGAGCACTTCACATGTCCCGTAGAGCTCTCCCTTGAAAACATTGATCTGTGTAGACAATGTTTCTTCCTATTTTCTAATGCTGCCCAGAATTTATCATAATATTTATTGCTGTGTCTATTGTCTTTGGCTTTTTAAACGAAATTTAATTTGTTTGGTCTCTGGTGCAGCATAGATGACTTTTTACTTATTCCAAAGCACATATTGTAGACAAAGTCTATTCTCATTCAAGGAAATGGCACACTTCCTTCTCCAAGCTCGACACTCAACAAATAGTGCACTCTCTTTCAAACATAGTATTCAGTAATGGCACACTCTCCCTCTTCTAGGATCAGCACTCAATTAATGACACACAAAATTCAACACACTTACTCATACTGTCTCAAAAAATGGAACTCGAGACTAAGCGAATGATGAAAAACACACTCAATGAATTATGCATAGTACTTAGTGAATGGTAAATGGCATACTCACTCAATAAATTGGCACACTCTCTCAACGAACGGTGCACTCTCTCAATGAACAACACTCACTCTCAATGAACGGTGCTCACTCTCAATGAACGGTGCTCACTCTCAATGAACGGTGCTCATTCTGAATGAATGATGCTCACTTATCATATGTATATTCTCTTCTCAGTCACTCTTTTGAATGCAAATGAGGGCATGCAAACGAAATACTCTTATCTTTCCCCGAGGACAACACGAAGACTCATCCACACAAAAAATTCTTAGCCATAATGTTAGAACCATATATATAAATAATTTTTTAATATTTTAACCATAAGAGTCGGCCCTTATAATATTCAATATATTTAAAAACTTTGATTTAAATATTGCCCACTTTAAGACCTTACTTTAATATTTAAATATTTAATTTAAATATTAAAGTGTACATTACCAATTAATATAAAGAATGTACATCACCATTTTAATTTCTCAAGCACCATAATATTGACAATGCAACCTTTTATTCTTGAACATATTCTTGCCTTTGACATCAATGACAACTCACACTTCCATTCTTGAACTCATCACTCTTGAAGAATATTTCTACCTTGAATACCTTGTTCCTTTGACATCAATGACAACTCACTATTTCCAACAATATCCCCCTTTGTCATTGATGGCAATCCTTACAAAAAAAAGTTATTTTTACTACAACTGGATTTCCAAATTGCTCCCCCTGAGAAGCTACTCCCCCTCACTGAATTCTCTCCCTCTTTGATATCAATGGCAAAGGGATCTTTGGGGCTAAACTTAAGATACTTAGCATAGCCCCCTCACCACCTCATTTTCTTGAGGTGATTAATTATGAAATGGGATTGAAACTCCCAAATTACTATGCTCATCTTATTTTTCAATATTTTTCTTAACTTTTGAAGTCATACCTCTTTGAACATTTTGGGTATCCTTTTTCTTGCTTGTAAAAATTCTATTCTATACCACTTTGCTCTATGCCCAAAATTATTGCAATTGTAACACCTAATGTTGTAGTCCTTGAAAGGTGCAAATGAATCCTTGGTGAAGCTATAATAATTCTTACCATAAACCATGCATTGTATAGCTTTATGACCAAAATTATTGCAATTAAAACAAATGATGTTCTAGTCCTTGGAAAGTGCAAGTGACTTAAAATTTCTCTTGTTGAAGCCATAATAATTCTTACCATGAACCCTAAAATGTATAGCTTTATGACCAAAATTATTACATGAGAAGCAATAACCCTGGAAGAAGTATTCATATTGCTTTGGAGGATATGGTCACATGATTATTTCTTTGCTTATTTTGTGCTGGTCCATTTTCCTTGATGATTCTTTGTTTTCTTCCTCATTGATGTTTCTACTTCTCAATTCATCAGTACAGGTCTTATATTCTTCTTCAAATACCTTCTTTGATGCTTCTATTTATTTTGAGCTTAACTCCTTTTCTTGTACCTCTTGATCTTCCTCAAAATGAAGTCCAACCTTCATAAATAGAGATCTTTGTGCTTTTATAATATCATTCAAATATTTTAAGCTATTCCTAAACTGATATATCTTATTATTGAATTTCTCAAGTCCATTTCTTAGAATGTCAACTTCATATCCTTGTCTTTCAAATTCTAGCTCCTTTGTCTTTAATTGTTCAGCCATACCTTCTTCAATTCTCCTTGCCTCTTCAAACTTATCTTTTAAGTCAATGAGATATTGTAGAAGTTATTATTTCTACAATTCTCCTTGCCTCTTCAAACTTATCTTTTAAGTCAATGAGATATTGCCTCTTCAATTCTCCTTTCATCTTCTTGAACTTGAAAATTCAATTCTGAATTCTTATTTCTACCCCTCTTCAACTATTAAAAAGAAACAATAAGTTCCTCTCTTATGTCAAATGTGACTTCTTTTTCATATTCTAAAACTTTATCTTCTTCTTGATCTTCAATAACAGGAGCATATTCTTTCTCTTCTATGGCCAAAAATAGAATCTCTTCTTTTTCATTATCTGAGAGACTTTCATCACTATCACTGGAAGCACTGCTTGCTTTTCTTTCTTTCTTTTTCTTGTATTCCTTTTCCTCTTCACTACTACTATTTTCATCTTGTGGAAAATTAGCTGCATAGTGACCAATATTGCCACCACTTAAGCATTTCATAGTTTGCATATTTTTGTGTTTTCTTATACCCTTATTATTTCTTCTTACAAAGTTAGCCTCCTCTTCATTGCTTGATTCATCACTTGATTATGGTAATTTATATTTTGTCTTCTTTGAAGCTTTGAATGCTGCCTCTCGTTTGGATGTTTGTTCTTTTTATATCCTCATCTCATAGGATGTGAGTATTCCATGTAGCTCATCCATACCTAATGTTTTGATATCCTTCATATCTTCTATTTCTAAAACCTTTGCATCATACCTCATAGAGAGTGACCTCAATATTTTTTTAACAATAGTAGATTTCTCAATATTTTCTCCAAGTCCACAAATAGTGTTGACAACCTTATCAAGACAAAGTCGATACCTAGAAATTTTTTCCTCATTTTAATCGTCAGTTCTTCAAAATTCCTCCCGTGTGTTTAAAATTTTACCATTTAACATTGTCATCTCCATATGTATTTTGTAACTTATCCCACATTTCTTTTGTTGAAGTGCAATGCATGACCTTCACATATTATGATTCACATAACCCACTTAAAATTGCATTCATTACCTTGGCATTAATTTCATATGGTTTCTTACCATTTACATATGTGGGAGGAATTGCAGGTGGTGTGAACCCATCCTCAACTAATTGTCATGTATCATATCCCTGGGCCATAAAAAATTTCTTCATCCTTATTCTCCAAAAAGCATAGTTAGTCCCATCAAAAAATGGAGCTCTATTTGATTAATAACCTTCCTAATGTGCCATTTGGGTTCTTGTAGGATTTACCTTCAACCTGTTAGGCTTTCATGAAGGAACCCACTATGATACCAATTGAATACCACAAGATTATATTGAGAAGGAAGGGTGAGCAGTATAATATAAAAATTTTTACTTTTATTTCCAAAATAGTATTATCCAATATCATCAATTTCAATAATGAAACAATGCACAGATCATAACATACATAAGAGACATATTTAATGTGGTTCACCCAATGTGGGCTATGTCCATGAAGAAAATATTTCTTATAATTTTTCTCAACAAATATCTTGGGAACCAATTCCCTATTACAATGTTTATGGGCACCAACCCAAAGGAGATACCAATCCCCTATGCTCAAGTTCATGGACCTCTATCCATAAGAGACATCAATCCTCTTTGCTCAAGTTCATGGACCTCTATCCACAGGAGACACTAATCCCCTTTTCTTTGGTTCATGGACCTCTATCCATAGGAGACACCAATTCCATTTGCTCTATTTTATGGATCTCTATCCATAGGAGACACCAATCCCCTTTGCTCTGGTTCATGGACCTCTATCCATAGGAGACACCAATCTCCTTTGTTATAGCTTGTGGACCTCTATCTACATGAGATCTAAATACCCTCTACTCTAATATTCTCCAAACCTTTACACAAGGCTTGATCAAACCTACTCCAAGACTACATAAGGCTTTCTCAAATCTTCTCCCAAAACTTACTCTCAACTCTACTCAAATCTGCTTCAAGCCTACACACAAGGCTTGCTCAAATTTTCTCATTAAAACCTGATCAAATATTGCTCCAAGCCTACACATAAGGCTTGCTCAAATTTGCTCACCAAAACCTACTCAAATCTTCTCCAAGCCTAAACACAAGGCTTGCTCAAATCTGCTCACCAAACCTTCTCAATCTGCTCCAGGTCCTCCTCAATCTGCTCACAGATCCTGTTTAGATCTACTCATAAATACTTGGTCAACTCTTGCTCATAGTGCTACTCACAAGCACTGCTCATATTTGCTCCAAAAATTGTAAAAATAATATTTATCTATTTATAAGTCTTGCATAATAATTTCATCAAGTGCTTTATCTATTTTTCAAAGTGCTTTCCTTAACTAAAGTAGTTTAGACATATTCTACCCATAATTCATTTAACCTTTTGAACATATAGAGAATGATATGCACTAACAAATGCTCAATATGTTCTTCAATTCTTTAAGTCTGTCACTTTCACATGTCTCACATTTATTTCATTTTAAAGGTAGCTCTAGTCTAGCACTTGATAATTGACCTATTAAATGCTGATTTGTACCTTCACTCCAAAACCAATCATAATGCAAAAGTTTATCTTTTTCATCTACTCCCAAAATAAATCATGATGAAGCACAAATTTTGCTTTTAAATTTGTAATATAACCCTTTCCAATTTTCACTTCAATTTTACTCAAAATAATGCACAATTATGTTCTCAACCACTTGCACTTTTTATTCCCAATATCATTCAATACTTATGCACAACTGGTTCTCAAATCCCAGCTCATATATTTCTAGTTTCAATCAAAGCAATGCACAATTACTCTCAAATTCAATCAATCACACAATATATTTTCACAATTCTTTCATGGCTACCCCCATAAAACACTTGTCTTTTCTATTTCCACACTTTGCTCAAAAGACTATGCACTCATTCTCTTGTTCTAACAAAAAGAACTTTCATTCATAAAACCATAGTGCATTAATGAATTCTCACTATCTTTTGTTTTGTCCTTTTGAAGAAAACTTTCATACATAACTTTTCATCAATAAAATTTCATTTCTAGATATAACTTAAAACACACTTATCTCTTATTTCCTTGCCTTCCAAAAGATTTCTTCTCTAGAACTCGAACCCTGGTCTTTTTCCATAATCCTTATCTGCTGGTAGTGAACCACTTCCACTACATAGCTTGATGGAAGGTGATTCCACACTCTTTAATTTGAGGACGTGGTCATATTTCTTCAACCCAAAACATAGTCTTTGTGGAATACAAACTCAACATTGTTGCTCTCTTTTTCTTCCACACACTTGCCTCTTTGGATTTCCACACAACTACCTCTTGCATTGATATTACGTTTGCTGGATTAGGGTTACAACGACTTGCATCCAATATTTATTTTTTTGACACCAATACTTCCACTGCAAGATAATGGATTTAATTTATATGTAAATTAATCAACAATGATATACCTTTATGTCTTGTTCTTGTGTAAGTCTCTTGAGCGCAAATCTGATCACAACAAGTTTGAGATATATTTCACTATCACTGCTATCATATTCATACTGTGAGCACTTCACATGTTCTATAGAGATCTACCTTGAACATTTTGATCTATAGAGACAATGTTTCTTCCTATTTTCTAATGCTACCCAGAATTTATCATAATCTTTACTACTATGTATATTGGCTTTGGTTTCTTTACACGGACTTCAATTTGTTTGGACTCTAGTGTATCATAGATGAATTTTCACTTGTTCCAAAGTACACTCTTGTAGATGAACTCTATTCTTATTCAAGCAAATGGCACACTTCCTTCTCCAAGCTTGGCACTCAACAAATAATGCACTCTCTTTTGAATGTAGTATTCATGAATTACACACTCTCCCTCTTCCAAGATTAGCACTTAATGAATGACACACAACACTCAACACACTTACTCATACTATCTCAATGAACGACACTCAGGACTTAGGGAATGATGAATGGTTCACTCATTCAATGAATTACATACAATACTTAGTGAATAGCGAATGGTATACTCACTCAATGAATTGGCACACTCTATCAATGAATGTTACACTCTCTCAACGAACGATGCTCACTCTCAACGAATGGTGTTCACTCTCAATGAATGATGATCACTCTCAATGAATATTTCTCACTCAATAAATGGATATTGTCCTCTAACTCACTCTTTTGAATGCAGATGAGGGCATTCGAATGAAATGCTCTTATATTTCCCCGAGGACAACACAAAGGCTCATCCACAAAAAAAAATTCTTAGCCATAATGTTAGAACCATATATATGAATAATTTTTGAATATTTTAACCATAAGAGTCAACCCTTATAGTATTCAATATATTTAAAAACTTTTATTTAAATATTGCCCACTTTAAGACCTTACTTTA
Organism: Wollemia nobilis; assembly: GCA_028583015.1. NCBI lineage: Eukaryota > Viridiplantae > Streptophyta > Pinopsida > Araucariales > Araucariaceae > Wollemia > Wollemia nobilis. The sequence continues at coordinate 2,983,711 of JAQPPZ010017072.1, forward strand.
ATATTTAAATATTTAATTTAAATATTAAAGTGTACATTACCAATTAATATAAATAATGTACATCACCATTTTAATTTCTCAAGCACCATAATATTAATAATACAACCTTCTATTCTTGAACATATTCTTACCTTTGACATCAATGACAACTCGCACTTCCATTCTTGATCTCATCACTCTTGAAGAATATTTCTGCCTTGAATACCTTGTTCCTTTGACATCAATGACAACTCACTATTTCCAATAGTTCACATTTATTATATCATCAATGAGAATGGATGACTCATCAACAAGAGGAGGTAAGGCAGGAATTATTCCTAGTTTCTCAAGGTCCTTAGGAGACATAGAACCAAAATACTCTTTGAGAACTAGAAGACTCAACTTGCACAACATAAGGGACTAACCCATCAAAGTAGATATCATTCCAAGGGACATTCTCAGGAGCTATGTCACAAATATTGTTACCTTTAGCATACTACCCTAGGGTCACAAAAAACAAAAATGGGAGAGGGTAGCCCTCATCCTCAACACTCCATTCCAAACTTTGATGAGATGTATCCTAAAGATATTCTTATAGAAAAGGATATACTTGATCATGTGATGAAACATTGATTAATGATTCCTCTCTCACATTTAGATTTTAAAATTGCTCAATTGTGTGAGATGGGGATTTTGATATAAGTGAATGAAAATTAGATTGATCTTGCTCACCTAGTGAGCAATATTCAAATGGGTGAGGATCACCCAAAGTGGTGACAAGTTGATCTTTAAATTTGAATTTTAAACATTGACGAAAAGTTGAAGGGACAACCCTCATTGCATGTATCCAAGGGTATTCAAGAAGTATATTAAAATATGTAAGGCAAGACACCACATAGAACAAGGTATCTAAGGTCTTGGGTCCAAACCTAAGGGGAGGGATATAATTCCGCAAGCTTCTTGGGACTTATTATTGAAATTTTTGATGATTGCATTGGATTTAGTTAAATATTTTTTTTTCAATCCAAAATTAAAAAAAAATTGATGTGTATAAATTTAGGGAAGAACAATTGTCAATCAAGATTTATTTGACAAAATTTCTCCCAATAAATATTGTGGTGTAGAGGGAATAATCCCCTCGTATTTCTAACGAAGGCATATCATCATCTAAAAATGGGATGTGATGTATCCCAAGAGAACTTACAACATTAGCCATAGCACTAGGGGAAATGTCATGAGGAACAAATTATCATCTTAGAAACTTTAACAAGGCTTCCCCATTGATAGGATAGGTTTACAAAATTTCTAAGAGAGAGATCTTAGTTGGGGTACTAGCTAGTTGTTGTTGAGTATCGAAGGAGACTTAGGGTTGAGGTTTTAAACTTGTTGGTCAAATATCTGCCTAATTAGCAAAACTGTGTCTGTAAGCCCTAGATACAACCAAAATTGAATAACCGAAGGAAAGGAATGTCCTTTGTGTCAATCTCCATAGAGGGATGGCTCCCTTACTAATTCTAAACTGGTTGAAGACTAGAGATGCAAGAAAGAAATTAAAAAATGCGAAAATAAATGTAAATATGGCCACAGGATGATTGTGTAGGATGGGAATAGAATGATAGTAAAAATCCACACCAAGCAACGAGTATCATGCAATAGATAAAGAAACAATAGAATTTACTTAAAACTTCGAACATATAATCTTTCAAATAGGCACTCCAACACTCACTCCTCTCATCAACAATATTCAAATTCAATTTGTAGAATTTAAATTCAGCAGCAAATAAAGAATCCGAGCATGAAAATAAATGCATAAATCAAAATATAATAATGCACCAAGTCATTTGCAAATCCAAGAGCTCTTTATGTCTATTACTATAGATAACTTGAAGAGTTTTCTTACAGGATATTTATTTTTTCCAACCCCTTACAATGAAATTTTTCTTAGTATTTATAGAGGTTTGTGCCTCTTTCATTAAACACGTGAAAGGACCCAATGTCCATAGATTAGAGACATAATGAGTCATCATTTCTTAGAAATATTCTTCTGACAATCACGTTCTGGAAATAATTTGGAGTGACGAGGCATTTTTATCACCACAAAATTAAATTTTGGGCACCTCCATTGTATTGAAAATCAAACATATGCTTCAATAATTTATTCCTCATTAAATTTGTTTTAGAGAGGAAGTAAAACTTTTGAGATGTTCTTGAAAATAACACAAATGCTTTCCACTTTACCACCAACATTAAATTGTAGTAATAATTTAAGGTATATCTTCAACCAAAAAATCAAGCTTTAATATCACCCAAGATGATGGTAATTAAAGATCAAATCATGCATCATTTAATTCAGCATATGTTTTCCATAATTTATCCTCAGGAACCATGAGCAGCTGAAATCATTTTCTTTCACCATGAAAATGCTTTCGCTAGGAAAAATATTTAAAAATTCTCTTCGTGTGAGCTTTGATAATTTTAATAACATTTGTTCCCCAACAAAGAGATGAAGGCAATTGCCTTTTGAAATATCTTCGCCCCTTCCTTTTAAACTTCAACAAAACTCACCCGAAATAAGGGGCGAGCACAATTTTTATTTGGAACAATTTAAAATCACCTTCGCTTCAAACACTTTCACTGAATGAAACTCCTAATATGTGTTCACCCCTTGGAAAAGGAGAAACACATCTCCGCCAAAGTGAAAAGATAAAACAAATTTTAATTTTTTTTGTTGCCCATTTATACATTCCAATGTCGTTCACCCCCAAAAGCGTGAATGGGACCATCGCCCATACTTTGGGGTGACTATGCTGGCATACTTTAAAACCTGTTCGTCCAACCAAAGAGAAAACATGACGTTCACCCCTTTTAAGGGGCAAACATGATCACGTTTCAAAACTTAAGCCGAATCTCATCATTTTTTATTCATTGCTGCTCTTTTACTGTGAATTCAATTCTCTTGCTCTTTCAACTTCTTCTATGCGCGATTCAATCAAATTAATTTGAAGCCGATTTCCAAGCTGTGATTGGGATTAGAATGTTTATTTTTCAAATGAAAAATTACATACATATAAAAAACTGAAATGACTGCAATGTTTATTTTAAAATTAAGCAAGATGCTACATCATGAATTTTTATATTACAGTTAGTAATTTATTTAAAACTAATGTCGCATAGTGCAAAACTACCAATATTTTTGACAACTCTTAGGGTATCCAGCTCGTATGGATGTTTTTGATCCTAGGCCTTAATCCATTGGGTTATCAGGAGTCTTCTTACCAGCCTTCGTGACTGGTGCCTTCAATGTAGATGCCTTCTGACGCTTCTCTTCTTTAGCTTTCTCAGTGGCTTTGACTTCTGCTACAACTCGAAGGACTTCTACTCATTTCTGCTCTTCAATTACTTTCATGGTTGATTTATTTTCTACCTCTGCTTATTCTTCCTATCCTTTGAGGCTCTCATAAGTGACCTCACAAACTACAACCACGTCTCTCCATACCTCTATGGTGAACAAGGAAGGAGTACTCAAATATTCGTATACAAATTACAAATTCTGGATATCTTTTGAGCTCAGGCATTGTGCTCATTGGGCTAACTCAAAAAATGAAAGCTCCATACGAGTGTACTTCTACATGAATGTCAAAACCTAAATATTTGTGATAGGTTCCATACCACCTCTAATTATTATGCTACTTGCATCAATATCAAAGGTATTTTCGACAAACTACTTCCATACCACCTCTAATTGTGCTTGTGGAAGAGGTTCACCCCAGTCATTAAAAATTTCTAGAAAACCCATGTCATGTAGAGAGTTAAGATGAGTCATCAAATTAGTATGTTTTCGCTCTATGGAATTTATAATTTTCTAACCTTCCCTCACTAAATCCATCTACTGAAAATAGTTGCACAATGTGACTTTTGTATCTGACCAGGAATGATCCATCTCACTCAGGGGTTTCACATACATAGTGGAATTTGCCAAGGCCTGTATTTTTACCCATATACATATGGGGTGACAATAACTCCTCTGTGTTGTCAATTATGTTTTGTCCCATTTGAATTTAAATGTGAGTCACACATAAGAAATGTATAACTTGAAATGATTTTGGAGCCAATTTTTCATAGTTCTGTGTGGAGCGAAGATGAACTTATTTGATATTATCTCATGAAAAACTTGCAACTTGAGCAACTTTCTCATCCAATTGATTTTGAAAAGCTTCTAGCTTCAGGCGAATGTTGTTCATCGCAATCTAGGTTGCATATTTTTCTTTCAAGTGAACTCCTACCTATCACTGTAAGTGCTCATTTTAGGTAGAAGTTCTTTCCTCCTATGCTATGCTTTTAGCCAAGGTAATCTCGAATTCAATGATCTTATCAACCTGATAAAAATATTTTCCTTTTAGTGCTCATTGTGAAGGTGAACTAAAATCATCTCCACCTAAATATTGTCCATATTTTCTACAAGATCAATCCTTGTGAGATCTTCTGTTATGGTCTCAGAAATAAGATCACTTGACAATAATTCTTCTTGAGGCTTCTGAACCAATGGAGTGATTTTGATAATATGAGCCTCCATTGTAATAGGATCAAAATCAACTTAAGAGGATGTGCTGGTGTGAGAGCCTCTTTTCACCACTTACTTTTCAAACACTACGAGGAAATCAAGTGAGCCCTATTGATCTTTTCTACATTGGACTGCTTGGATGTCACCTAAATATCAGATAAATATTACAATTATAAAAATGGGATGAAGGAAATGAGGGCATCATAGCGGGTAGGATATGAAATGCATGTGGAAGTTAAAATTGGAGGAATGAAAATAGTCATATGGATGGGTGGATCAGTTTTAACTGTAGTTATGCTCACTCTAGGAGGAGCTTGCATACTTACAATTTTGGTGGAAACGATAGTGATAATGGATGTGAAAGGATGTAAAAATAGGTTTGGCCCCTACGCATATGAACTAAAAGAAAAGGAGGACAACGAAAAGGGAATAGAAGATGGAGCAATAGTAACTTTGGGAAAATAAGAAGAAGGAAGTGAAATGGATACATAAGGTATACCAAAAGGTGGAGAAATGGACACATAAACTAATGGTTGTGAATCAAAAGAAGTCACTACATGCTCCAATAAATAAGGAGAAGAAGAATAAGGGGAGATGTACCTTCGATTGTGAGCGTCGTGTGATGCAAATATGGAGGTGTTTGTAATGTTTCTTGTTGCTCCTTCGCTACCTCTTCAACATTTACTTGGGTCTCCATGACCTCCTCTTGTGGTGGTTATGATAGCTTTTGATCTTACTCCTAGCCTTGAACCATAAAAAATATCAGCACAACCATGGTTGAAGTGTCGATCATCATGAGAGGAGAGATAATTGCAATAGAGGAAACCAAATCTGAGGTAATCATAGTAATTAAAACATCGAAAAAAGAAATGGTAACAACACTAATCCTTGGTTTCTTTGTTATCTTGGAAAATTGTGGCACCTTTTGGACATCTTGCTTCTTTGAGATAGGTACTTCTTCAAATTTTTGTCTTGTTCATAGCGATATTTGCTTAAATACATATTTTTGATCTTCCTCCTTAGGAGTCTCCTTTGTGACTAAAGGACGTTGTCCCTCAGACTCACTTTCACCACTACCATATTATTGAAAACTATGCAACAAAATGCTAGTGAAATCAATTAGTTGATATGAATCAAAATATTCATCATAAACCTTTGAAAATGCCTCATCCAATTTAAGCCCATAAGGGGTTGTTGTCTTTCCTCAGTGAACCCATATTATCCACCAATTCATTATCTTTTCTTCAGACCATTCAGGATTACTAGCTTCTATATTCTACTTCTTGCTCATAGCAGTCATGCCAAGGAGGAAGTGTAGCCATTTTATCAATATGCCAATTCATGTTAGGCCCATTGAAATTATTATTTTTTCAATCAATATCGGGTTGAGGACAACAATTAAATAATTTGAACTTGAAAATTTCCTTAAAATTACCCAAGGGGTCATAGCTCCAACACTGTGGTAGTTCTATCAATCCTAGATCTTGTAAGGCAACAATAAGAAGCCGATTCTATCCAATTTGGCCCACTACTATACCACCAAACTTGAATGACATATTGCATGTTGTCTTTTTTCCACGTCCAGCTCCATATATATCATTTACGTAATCTGACTGGTGCACTACCTCCATAGCAAAAACATACTTTGTAGGAAAGTATGGCAACAAAAATGGCTTACCTGTGAAACCAAAAACTCTTACAACTACACCCTGGGTAAGCAAAAAAATATCACCCTTTTCCTAAGTGACCAATATATCTCTCAACTCCTGTGGCACTCTTTCACATGTACCACATAACAGTTCTATTGTCAGCCGTAAAAACCAACTGTTGAAACTATAGAAAGACTCCCTTCTTGACAAAACTGAAGTCCACTTGTATACTGACAAAGGTTGATCATTTTCATCTGTTTGTGTAATTGCAATAAAAGGAAAATATCATTGTAATTTAAAGAAGAAAAACCATACCAAAAATGAATTGTGCTTGAATGATTCCGCTTTTCGAGTCTGCAATTTCTCCAACTAAGAATTCATCCTCCACGATATGTAATCAGACCAATCAAAAAATATTGGATTGGTGTCCTTTGTCATAACTGACGGGGAATAAAAATCTATCTGACTAATATATTGCGCTAAAGTTGCCTGCTACTTGTGCACAGTATCATCAGAAGGTAAACCTGTGATCCATGCTAGCATTGAATAGATATCCAAGATTTTGAAATACTTAATCGGTTTAGCTAGGTTGGGAAGCTACCCCATTGGTAGTTGTTTTATGAACTGAGTCTTCATGAATTTACACATCATTACAGTAGAGACGTATCTATCTTCTTGTTCATAGGTGTGCAACTTCTAAAGAACCCCATAGGCAGGTGGTTGCAATCCACATGTGAATGCTTCTCAGATATCATCTACGGTAATAGTGAAAAGAATCTCCCTCTTTGCATTCCTTACTGCTCTGGTGAATGGGTCATAACATTTGGTAATGAGCTGCACCAGCTCAGGACAAGAGTGTACAGGTGGGCACAAGTACCAAAAAATCTACAAATGGTATGATACTATTAGCCAACTTTCTAATGTGACCCCCTGATTAACTGTAATTTCAATATCTTATCGTAGTCTCTCCACTCCTTTGTGGGTGATTATGCAATCACCAATTTTGACCATCGTGTCATCATAGGGTCTAGGTCAATGTAATAATTTTTGTAGGCCTTTTTAGATCTTGTACCTCACTCTTTTCTCTTTGAATTCTTGGGCTTTGTACTATCTAAAGCATCTTCGGGCTCTTTACTACATCTTCCCATTTTTCTCCTTGACAAATTTACCAAACACTGTCTAGACACTTCTGTAAAAACACTTCGAAGAACACGGTAATATAAAAAATTTAAAATATAACTTAATCGTGAACTACTACCTTGCTTTGTTTAAATAGATCTTCTATCCAACCACCACAATAAATGTTGAGTTACTTGGATGCCTTTGAAAAAAATATGAGCCTTGATGCACTCGTCTGACACTATTCCTAATGTATCCCAATATATCCTCTAATTCACTGCCAAATTCACCTTGGTAAAAACATCTTTCTTTGTCGCATAGCAGTGTAGTAAATCATGCCCTGGTCACCGAATATTGCCTTGGAAAAAATAAATTAGCCACTTGAACCAATTAAATGCTTCTTGTGCTTCTTCGAGAAGAAAAATTCCGCTAGCCTGCATGCTTTCCATTAATTGCCATGTCTGGGGGGAACCTCGAGGCATTTTTAATCTGCTTGATGATTTGAAAATAATATAAATTTTGTTCCTTGCCCTTTTACTTTTTCCTTTAGAAAATTAGATTTAAAAAAAAAAAAACTCGCCTCACTTGTTTAGAAAAACAACTTTCTCTTTTTTCCACCTTCGAAAGATAATGAATGCATTTGAATGCACCATATGCAACATCCTCCCCTCCCTTTTTTTTTCTTATTTTAATTTTTTTTTTTAATTATTTTTATTTTTTAATTTTACTATGATCGCCCCTAAGGCGGGCGAATGGGACATTCGCCCAACCCTTAGGGTGATCATGCCCTTTAGGTTTTTTTTTTTTTTTTTCAAATTTTCTTTTAATTATTATTATTATTATTTTTAATTTTATACTTCGGGCTACGATCGCCCCGAAGGCGGGCAAACATGACGTTCACTGGACCTTAGGGAGATCATACCTTTTTTTACTTTTTATATTTATTTTTAATTTTTTTTAAATTATTTTGATCTCCCCCAAAGGTGGGTGAACCGGAAATTCACCCGACATTAGGGCGATCGTCCTCAAAGACAGGCGAACATAATGTTCGCCCAACCTTTGGGCGATTGTCTTTATATTTTATTATTATTTTTATTTTTTTATGTTAAAGTTTTATTTTTAATTTTTTAAATTTTGGATCGCCCTTCAAGGTGCGCGAACGTAATGTTCACTTGACCTTCAGGCGATCAAAAGTTTTTGTTTTTTTAAGTTTTTTCTTTTTTAATTTTTTATGCTCTCAAAGGGGGGCGAACGTAATGTTCACCCACCCTTTGGGCGACCACATTATTATGTGGTGTGGTCACTCTCAAAGGGGGGCAAACGTAATGTTCACCCACCCTTTGGGTGATCCCATTAATCATTTATGGGATTGCCCTCATAGGAGGGTGAACATTACGTTTGCCCATCCTTTGGGCGAATGGTTTTGTTTTTTTTTGTTATTAAATTTTAATTTTATTTTTTTTTAATTTAGTTTATGGTCGCCCTTAAAGGAGGGCGAACGTTACGTTCGCCCAACCTTTGGGTGACCTATTATGATGGTAGGGTTTCCCGTAGATGAGGGCGAACGTTACGTTCGCCCAACCTTTGGGCAACCCATTATTTTTATATTGTTGTTTTTTATTTTTTATGTACACAATTTTTTTTTCCTCTTTTTTTAATATATATTATATTTATTTATGAACATGTTCTCCTAACAAGAGGACAAAAACGGGATGAACACAAGGACTCAATTTTTTTTCTCTTTTTACCTATATATATATATATATATATATATATATATATATATATATATATATATATGTGAAAGTAATTAGGAAAACAAATATATACATATTTTAAAAAAGTACCTTATCAAGATGTTGTTATTGAATATAAGCCTTCAAATGACAGTCATTCACTGGAATTGGAAGATCCTAATCTTCAATGTCTTGAAGATGATATGCGTTAGCCGAGTTCATAGCAGAGATTTGAAAAGGGCCCTCCCAAATAACATCAAATTTGTGGTGCTCTCCGGGCTCGGCCTTCTTTGCATTCCACTTGAGAATCAAATCTCCTACTTGAAAACAACATTCGATTGTCTTCTTTTTGAACCACTTCTGCATTTCTTTGTTATGTTCAACAAACACCTAGTAATAATTTTATCTATCCTCTTCTAACTGTATTAACTGTGCCAATCACGCGCTCATAGGATCAAACACCTCATCTTCCTCCTGAAATAGTTGTAATGTCTGAAGTATCGAAAGCTCAATATGAGTAGGAAGAATTGTTTCCTTACCATACACCAATGCATATAGAGAAGTTTTAATGGATTTTTTTATGAAGTGCAGCAACAGTATTGTTATTGTTGTCAACACAGTCAGATAGATCTGTTGATGCAGTGGACAGGAAGTTCAAAATCTATTCAGATGCAGAAGATAGGAGTTCAAAGGTTATTCAGAGTATATACAGTGATTTTCCAAGAAGATCAAAGTGGCCCACATGCAAAAGATCAAAGAAAAATACAAGTAAGAAAAGTGTCGCGATATCGCGACATATACAATAGGAAAGAAAAATTGTCACGATTTTGTGACATGTTGGAAGAGAAAAAGGCAAGTGGAAAAACTATCGTGATTTTGTGACATGTTGGAAGAGAAAAAGGCAAGTGGAAAAACTGTCACGATTTCGTGACATGTTGGAAGAAAAAGAGAAAGCAGGAAGAAGTGTTGCGATTTCACGACAAGTTTGAAGAAAGAGAACAAGTAAGAAAAGTGTTGCAATTTTGCGACATGTCGCATTTTTGCAACTAAAATAGGAGAGAGAAAGTAAGTTGGAAAAGTGTCACGATTTTGTGACATGTCGCATTTTCGTGACTAAAACAGGAGAGAGAAAGTAAGTTGGAAAAGTGTCATGATTTCGCGACATGTCGCATTTTTGCGACTCGAAAAGGGCAGGAAGGAAGAGAAAGAAAAAGTGTCGCGATATCACGACATGTCGCATTTTTGTGACAAAAGAAAGAGAGGAAGTGTATGAAAGCAGAACTGTCATGATTTTGCGACAAAAAGTAGAAAGCAAGACTTCGGAAGTAGAAGTGTCGTGATTTCATGACAAAAGTAGAGAAGAAGACTTCGAAGGCAGAAGTGTCATGATTTCATGACAAAAGCAGAGAAGAAGACTTCGAAGGCAAAAGTGTCATGATTTCACGACAAAAGCAAAGAAGCTAAGTATGGAAGTAGAAGTGTCATGATTTCATGACAAAAGCAGAGAAGAAGACTTCGAAGGCAGAAGTGTCGTGATATCACGACAAAAGCAAAGACGAAGTATACGGAGGTGAAAGTGTCGCGATATCATGACATGTATTTTCACGGGCCAAAGCAAAGAGAAAAAGGAGAGAGAAAAAAGTGTCACGATATCGTGACATGTATTTTCGTGGGCCAAAGCAAAGAGAAAGAGGAGAGAGAAAAAAGTGTCGTGATATCGCGACATGTTGTAGTTTCGCGGCAACAACAACAAAAGAAGCTACAGAGGCAAAAATGTGGTGATTTTGTGACAGGTCGTATGTGCACAAGACAAGAAGAAGAACCCAACTAAAATGAGAAGTATGACAGTGGACCGACATCTCTACAACATTTACAGGGGCAGATACGAGTGAATTCATGTAGCTAAAATATGAAGAGTGAAAAAAAGTCAGTGCGGCGGCTATAGGGATTGTTACCGAATGAAATCTTCAAGAGGTGGAATTATCGAATATCTTCATGAGTTGAAACCGACTAAGACTGATGACAACCAACTAATATTAGGGTTTACATTTGTAATGCAAGCTAACTAAGATTAGGGTTTTCATCATAAAAATATTTTTATAAAAGAAGGGTTGTTTGGAGAATTGTGGAGTTGATAAAAATCATCGAATGTGTGTGATATACGGTTGTTGTGCGTAGAGAGCAAGTCGTGTCGAATCATGCTAAGTGTGAAATTTTCAAAGAGAGCAGAGTGCGTAAAATGGAGAAGACGATCGTGAAGTTTGACTGTAACAAAGCAAAGTGTGCGAAGTGATTATGTAGAGAGAGCAGAGTGTGCAGAGAGCAAAAAAGGTTGAAGTTTGATCAGGTGCTGCTACGATTGCGTAGAGAGAGCAGAGTGCATAGAGAATGCAAAGGTGAAAAAGACCAGTCAGGGTCTTGCAAAAGCAAAGGTATCTTACTGTCAAACTTATAGATTCATATTGAAGTCCAGGTTGTAGCTTGACATCAGGGGTTGGTGCTCCTTCTAGTTGGTGATGGTAAATCAGGGGTTGGTGCTCCTTCTAGTTGGTGCTGGTAAATCAGGGGTTGGTGCTCCTTTCTGTTTGTGCAGATAAACCAGGGGTTGGTGCTCCTTTCTATTGGTGCAGATAAATCAGGGGTTTGTGCTCCTTCTAGTTGGTGCTGGTAAATTGATTGTAAAGTTGGTGCTTTTCAAATGTTGGATTTGGATGGTAGTCCAAGCAGTCAATTTTTGAGGAGTAGCCACATTGGTGAACCTTGTTAAATCTTGTGTTGTGTGATGCTCTTTTGTTATAATTGTTGTATCTAGTAATAAGTTTTAATTATTGTGGTATTAAGAGCTAAAAATTCAAGTTTAAAGAGCTACACTGATTCACCCCAGCTTCTCAGTGTCATTGTAAGACTAACAATTGGTATCAGAGCAATGTTCCTGTGCAAGCCTAATCAACCAGGGTGATCTTGGAAGTAACACAATGGTAAGTAGTGAAGGCTTCTAATCAAACAAAACACCATTGTTTAATGGATCTAATTATGCATTATGGAGAATCAAGATGCAGACATATCTCTGTGCTTTGGGTTACAACATCTGGGATTCAGTAGTTAGCGGATACACAATACCCATCACTCCTCCAAAAGAGGCTGACGAAAAGAAATTGTTTGAAAACAACTCAAGAGAAAAAAATGCTCTCTTGAGCGGATTAGTAGAAAGTGAAATAGTAAATATCATGAGCTGTAATACGACAAAAGAGATATGGGACAAACTGAGGAGTATTCATGAAAGAGAAAATAAGATCAAGGAGGCCAAAATACAGACACATCGAGCTCAGTTTGAAGCATTGAAAATGAACGACGATGAAAACATTGAGGCATATATGCTGAAAGTTAATAGAATCATTAATGCGATCAGAGGACTCGACGAGGATATTGGAGACCCTGTCGTCATGAAAAAGGTACTAAGATCTCTTCTTCAAAGGTTTTGATTCCAAAGTCTCAGTGATAGAAGAAGCTAAAAATCTAAATTATTTCAGTATAGATGAGATGTATGGTTCTTTGATTGCATATGAGATGAGGATAGGAATATCTAAACCCAAATACAGAGAAGCAGCTTTTAAAGCCCTTAAAAATAAAAACACAAAATAAGAGTTCGAGGAAGAAGAGACATCAGATGAAATGGAAGCTAACTTTGTTAGAAAACTAAAAAGGGGAAAAGAAAAATACAGAGGGAATCTACCATTTAAATGTTTCAACTGTGGAGGCGTTGGGAATTTTATGACTAAATGTCCACTTAAAGAGCAGAACAAAAATGATGAAGGATCGCACCATGAAAGAAGTGACTGGAAGAAGAAAACAAATTTCATAAAAGGCAACTTCAAGAAGAAAATTTTCATCTCCAAGAATATCAATTCATCAGAAGACAGCTCCGGTGAAGAATCTGAAGAGGAAAAAGGTGAAACTCTTTTCATGGCATTTGAAGAAGTAAAATCAGAAAAGGAAGGAGTGAACTCTGAAGTATGTGGTGAAAACCCTAAGGCTGAAGTAGATCTAGAAGGTGAGTTGATCTCTGCACTTGAAGAGTGGGAGATAGAAAAGAAAAAGAATAAGAAAATTTCAAGAAAGCTTGAGGATGCAAATGAAATCATAACCAGTTTGAAAGTATAGATAGAAGAATCCAAGAAAATCTCTAAAGATCTCGAAGTGCAAATAACCATGAAAATAGATTATTGCAGCAAGCTAGAAGAAGAGACTATTGGTTTGAGAATGCAGCTAGAAGAGATGAATAAGAAAATTAGTTGCTATCACAAACGTGAAGAAAGTTCTATGAAGCTGGACAATATCATAAATGACCAAAGGCCTACAAGCATCAAGTTTGGTCTAGGTTTCATCGAAGGAGAATCATCAAGTGGATCAAAGGCCAGAAATGTAGAATCCATAAAGAATGAAGATAAGAAACAGGTTGATCAAGGGAAAATGTCTCATGCAAAAGAAAGCAATAATGCCAGACATGAAAGGAGAACTGACAATGATGGCTTCACCAATGTTACACATCAAAGAAGAAGAAGACCTATGGCTTCTACGACAACATGGCAAAGACCATCACCCAGGTTCAATTATCCATTTTCTGGTTTTTGTTTTAAATGCAATGGCTATGGACATAAAATCTCAGAATGCAAATATAATGTAAGACCAAGGAATTTCACCAATAGAAATGTTTTTCTCCTCTGATGAATTATATAGTAGAATGTTACAACTGTCATAATTTTGGGCACATTGCAAGAAACTGTAGAAGTACATTTGCATCAAATCAATTTTTGGGAAGAAATTTTCAACCAAATAAGATGAGACAAAATAGAAAACTTCTTGTAAAACATACACAAACTGTTGATATGGGAAAGGCAAAACAAGAGCCAAAAACTACTATCAAAACGGAGTGGAAAGAAAAGGAGCAACTTAAGGAAGAAGAGGAATCCTTAATCATACAAACAACTTTTAAATCATAGAATAAATATGTACCATGGATACTTGATAGTGGATGCTCCAATCATATGACAGGTAACAAACAAAAATTTGAGAAGTTACAGAAATATGAAGGTGGTTCAGTAAAGTTTGGAAATAATGATGGAGCTAAGATAGTTGGCAAAGGTTCAATTAAAATTATTGACAAAAAAATTAAGTCAGAAGAAGTCTTGTTTGTGGATGGTTTGAAACATAACTTGTTGAGCATAAGTCAGATTTGTGATAAAGGTCATGAAGTAGTTTTTAAGAAGCAAGGTTGTGAAGTCAAAAAAACAAACAATGGAAAATTGATAGCAACTAGATCAAGGACATTTGGAAACCTGTATACGCTCTCAGAGACTTCAAAAGGAGCTTGTTTTATTGGACAGGAAGAATAAAATTGGTTGTGGAACAAGAGACTCGGTCATATTAGTTTTTATAATCTAATAAAAATCACCTCAAAAAGAGTAGTGAGAGATATTCCCACCATCAGCAAACAACATTTGTGCTTCATGCCAAAAGGGGAAACAAACTAGAGTCACTTTCAAAACAAAAGAATACTACACAAGCAAACCCTTGGAACTAATACACACTGATTTATGTGGACCCATGAGAACACAAAGCATAAACAGTGACAAATATTTTATGTTGTGCATTGATGACTATTCTAGAATGACATGGATATTTTTCTTGAAGCATAAATCAGAAGCCTTTGATATGTTCAAGATTTTCAAAAAACAGGTTGAGAATGAAACAGGACAGAGGATCAAATTTTTAAGATTAGAAAGAGGAGGAAAATTCATTTCAGAGGAGTTTACAGAATACTATGAAAAATATGGTATTAGGAGACAGTTCTCAGCAGCCAGGACACCTCAGCAAAATGGAGTGGTAGAAAGAAAGAACAGGACAGTGCAGGAAATGGCACAAACTATGTTGGTTGAAAGTAGAGTAGTAGACATATTTTGGAAAGAAGCAGTCCATACTGCTGTGTATATCCAAAATAGGTACATGTTGAGAACACATGAAAGCAAAAATCCTTATGAATTATGGTTCGGTAAAAGGGCAACAACAAAATACCTCAAAGTTTTTGGTAGCAAGTGCTATATCAAAAGAATTGAAGATAATCTTGGTAAGTTTGAAGATAGAGCGGATGAAGGTATTTTTGTTGGTTATTCACCAAGAAGCAAAGCTTACAAATGCTACAACAAGAGGCTAAAGAAAATTGTGGACAGTGTCGATGTTAAATTTGATGAAGGTAGAGAACGAGTAATTAGCTATGAAATAAACTACCCAATTTATGAAGAGGTTATTGAAGGAGATGAGGAAAACGAAATGGAAAAGATATAGAAGAGTGACTCAGATGATTTAAGTTGTGATTTAGAAATGGAAGAAAATAAGAAATTCAAAATAGGTAGCTAGCAGAAAAATCATCCTAGAGAGCAAATAATTGGAGACCCCAAAGTTGGTGTTCAGACAAGGAGAAGAGTAGGAAGTAACTACTCTCTGTTATTCAGCATTGAGCACAAAAATATTGTTGACGCAAGACAAGATGAAAGTTGGATGAAGGCAATAAATGAAGAATTAGATCAGATCGAGAAAAATGAAACTTGGGAGTTAGTACCTAGACCTGAAAATAAAAATATAATCGGGACTAAATGGATTTTTTGAAACAAATTGAATGAAGACGGACAGGTAGTCGGAAATAAAGCAAGATTGGTATGTAAGGGTTATGCACAAGTTGAAAGCATTGACTTTGAGGAAACTTTTGCTCCAGTAGCTAGACTAGAGGCAATTAGAATGTTTCTAGCTTTAGCAGTCTACAAGAATTTCAAAGTTTATCAAATGGATGTGAAATCAGTGTTTTTGAATGGGAAACTTGAAGAAGGGGTTTATATTGAGCAACCAGATGGTTTCCAACTTGGTGATGATCCCAAATTGGTTTGCAAGTTGAAGAAAGCATTATATGGCTTAAAACAGGCACCCCGAGCCTGGTATGCAAGGATAGACAACTATCTCACTCAACAAAGGTTTAAGAAAGGTATGGTGGATAGTAATTTGTATGTCAAAACAAAAAATGGGCATCTTATTGTTCTTGTTGTATACGTAGATGATATCATATTTGGCAGCAGCAAAGATGAGTCGTGTATAGATTTAGCAAATAATATGCAGAAAGAATTTGAAATGTCAATGATTGGTGAACTTTCGTATTTCCTCAGGTTGCAAGTTAATCAATGTAAGAAGGGCATATTTATTTCTCAAGTTAAATATGTAAAAGAGACGTTAAAGAATTTCACAATGGAGGATTATAAGCCAGTTAGCACTCCCATGACGACAGGTTGTAAGTTGAGCAAGGATGAAAAATCTCCACTTGTTGATCAAACCATGTACAGATCTATGATTGGAAGCTTACTGTACCTGACAGCTACTAGACCAGATATTTTGTAGGTTGTATGCTTGGTAGCACGATTTCAGGCTAATCCTAAGAAGACTCATTTGACAGCAGTGAAGAGGATTCTTCGGTACCTTAAGGGTACTATGGATTATGGGTTATGGTATCCAAAAGGTAAATACTTCACCCTTATTTCGTATTCAGATGCAGATTGGATAGGATGTGTCGATGATAGAAAGAGTACCAGTAGAGGTGCATTCTATCTTGGATACAGATTGGTCGCATGGTAGAGTAAGAAACAAGAGTCAATTTCTTTATCGACAACAAAAGCAGAATATATTGCAACAAAAACATGTTGTATGTAGGTATTATGGATGAAACAAACCCTGAAAGATCTTGGTATTAACTTCAGTGAGCCAATATCAGTTAAGTGTGATAACACTAGTGCCATTAACATCTCCAAGAATCCAGTTATGCATTCACGCATAAAACACATTGCTATCAGGTATCACTTTTTGAAGGAGAAAGTTGCAGAAGGTGAGGTTAAGTTGGATTTTGTTCCAACTACAGAGGAAGTAGCAGATATCTTCACAAAACCATTGCCTGAGGAAGTTTTTGAGTACCTTCGCAATAAATTGGGAGTGGTCACACTTCCCGAGAATTGACTAGCTACAGGGATCACATTCTCAAGGGGAGCATTTAAGTATTTGATTATCTTTTTGCTCATATTCATAATTTTTGTTAAGTGTAATCAATTTTGCCTGAGAATGTTGTGCATGGACTTAGGGGGAGTCTGCAATAGCCCTTTGGTATTATTGTCAAATGGGGATAAGAGTTACAAGAAAGTGCACATGTGTTGCCAACAATTCCAAAGGGGGAGATTTTTGAGCAAGGTGCAGCAACAATATTGTCATTGTTGTCAACATAGTCAGATAGATCTATTGATGCAATGGACAGGAAGTTCAAAATCTATTCAGATGCAGAATACAGGATTTCAAAGGTTATTCCGAGTATGTACAATGATTTTCCAAGAAGACCGAAGTGGCCCATATGCAAAATATCAAAGAAAAAGACAAGTAAGAAAAGTGTCGCGATATCGCGACATATACAACAGGAAAGAAAAACTATCACGATTTCGCGACATGTTGGAAGAGAAAAAGGCAAGTGGAAAAACTATCACGATTTCGCGACATGTTGGAAGAGAAAAATGCAAGTGGAAAACCTGTCACGATTTTGTGACATGTTGGAAGAAAAATAGAAAGCAGGAAGAAGTGTCACGATTTCGTGACAAGTTCGAAGAAAGAGAACAAGTAAGAAAAGTGTCGTGATTTCGTGACATGTTGCATTTTCACGACTAAAATAGGAGAGAGAAAGTAAGTTGGAAAAGTGTCACAATTTCACGACATGTCGCATTTTCATGACTAAAATAGGAGAGAGAAAGTAAGTTGGAAAAGTGTCACGATTTTGCGACATGTCACATTTTTGTGACTCGAAAAGGGTAGGAAGGAAGAGAAAGAAAAAGTGTCGCGATATCGCGACATGTTGCATTTTTGCGACAAAAGAAAGAGAGGAAGCGTACGAAGCAGAACTGTCGTGATTTCATGACAAAAGTAAAAAGCAAGACTTTGGAAGTAGAAGTGTCACAATTTCATGACAAAAGTAGAGAAGAAGACTTCGAAGGCAGAAGTGTCACGATTTTGTGACAAAAGCAGAGAAGAAGACTTCGAAGGCAGAAGCGTCATGATTTCATGACAAAAGCAAAGAAGCTAAGTACAAAAGCAGAAGTGTCACGATTTTGCTACAAAAGCAGAGAAGAAGACTTTGAAGGTAGAAGTGTCATGATATTGCAACAAAAGCAAAGACAAAGTATACGGAGGCGAAAGTGTCGTGATATCGTGACATGTATTTTCATGGGCCAAAGCAAAGAGAAAAAATTGTCACGATATCGTGACATGTATTTTTGTGGGCCAAAGCAAAGAGAAAGAGGAGAGAGAAAAAAGTGTCGCGATATCGCGACATGTAGTTTTACGACAACAGCAACAAAAGAAGCTACAAAGGCAAAAATGTCACAATTTCATGATAGGTCGTATGTGCGCAAGACAAGAAGAAGAACCCAACTAAAATAAGAAGTATGACAGGTGGACTGACATCTCTACAAAGATTTACGAAGGCAGATATAGAGTGAATTCATGCAGCTAAAATATGAAGAGTGAACAAAATTCAGTGCAACAGCTAGATGGACTATTACCGAATGAAATATTCAAGTGGTGGAATTACCGAATATCTTCATGAGTTGAAACCGACTAAGACCGATGACAGTCGACTAAGATTAGGGTTTACATTTGTTATGCAAGCCGACTAAGATTAGGGTTTTCATCATGAAAATATTGTTATAAAAGGAGGGTTGTTTGGAGAATTATGGAGTTGATAAATATCATTGAATGTGTGCGATATACGGTTGTTGTGAGTAGAGATCAAGTCATGTCGAATCATGCTAAGTGCAAAATTCGCAAAGAGAGAAGTGTGCGCAAAAGGAGGAATATGATCGTGAAGTTCGACTGTAACAAAGTAAAGTGTGTGAAGTGATTGCGTAGAGAGAGCAGAGTGCATAAAGAGCGAAAAAGGTTGAAGTTCGATCAGGTGTTGTTGTGATTGCACAGAGAGAGCAGAGTGTGCAAAGAATGCAAAGGTGAAGAAGACCAGTCAAGGTCTTGCAAAAGCAAAGGTATCTTACTGTCAAACTTATAGATTCATATTGAAGTCCAAGTTGTAGCTTGGCATCAGGGGTTGGTGCTCCTTCTAGTTGGTGCTAGTAAATCAGGGGTTGGTGCTCCTTCCAGTTGGTGCTGGTAAATCAGGGGTTGGTTCTCCTTTCTGTTGGTGTAGATAAACCAGGGGTTGGTGCTCCTTTCTGTTGGTGCAAATAAATCAGGGGTTTGTGGTCCTTCTAGTTGGTGCTGGTAAATTGATTGTAAAGTTGGTGTTTTGCAAAGGTTGGATTTGGATGGTAGTCCAAGCAATCAATTTTTGAGGAGTAGCCACATTGGTGAACCTTGTTAAATATTGTGTTGTGTCATGCTCTTTTGTTATACTTGTTGTATCTAGTAATAAGTTTTAATTGTTGTGGTATTAAGAGCTAAAAATTCAAGTTTAAAGAGCTACACTGATTCACCCCCCCTCTCAGTGTCATTATAAGACTAACAGAGTTCATAGCAGACATTTTAAAAGGGCCCTCCCAAATAACGTCAAATTTGTCATGCTCTCCAGGCTCGGCCTTCTTTGCATTCCACTTGAGAATCAAATCTCCTACTTGAAAACAACATTCGATTGTCTTCTTTTTGAGCCACTTCTGCATTTCTTTTTTATGTTCAGCAAACACCTAATAATAATTTTATCTATCCTCTTCTAACTGTATTAATTGTGCCAATCATGCACTCATAGGATCAAACACCTCATCTTCCTCATGAAATAGTTGTAATGTCTGAAGGATCGAAAGCTCAATATGATTAGGAAGAATTGCTTCCTTACCATACACCAATGCATATAGAGAAGTTTTAATGGAATTTTTTACGAAAATACGATCTGCTCAAATCGCCTGGTTCAACAACAAATACTAGCTTCTCTTGTTATTTCCTAGTGTCCTTTTCAAAATTTGTATCAAATTCTTATTAGTGGATTAGGCCAAACCATTCCCTTACGGGTAATAATTGGACGAAGTCTTGAGATAAATCCCGTATTTTCTAGTGAACTCTATGATCTTGGCCCCAATAAATGGAGTCCCATTATTGGTTATAATTGAGTCTGGAACACCAAAGCGAGTGATGATTCTCTCCAAGAAAGATATGCTAGTTACTTGGTCCGCTTTTTGGTAGGAATAGCCTCTACCCATCAGGTGAAATAATCAATTATTGTCAATATATACTTATGCTCTATAGAAGAATGTGGGTCAATAACTTCCACAAAGTCAAGATCCCACTACTGAAAAGGTGCTTCTACTTGAATTGTGCAAAGAGGCAATGACCCCTTCTTGATTATGCCAACATATCGCTAACAATTTTCATAGTGAGTACTCACTTTATGTGCATCAAAAAACAAAGTAGGTCAAAAATATCCTGCTCAAATAAATTTTAAGGCCATGGGACTTCCTGCATAATGACCACCTTATAGTCTCGAATGAAATTCTTCTAATATATTTTTTTGGATTCCCTTACACACCTGAGAAGAACTCCATAGATGTTTTTGTGAAATAACCCATTGGGAAAAAAAATATATTTGAGAGCTTTAAACCTGAATCTTCAACGTTGTGAAGCATCAAGGCGAGATGGATATTTTCTTGAGGTAAAATAATTAATTAGCTCTTCGGTCCAATCACGATTGTTGGTGGTATGATTTGCGCAAATGCTTTCACCCATATTATCCTTATGCACCACAACCATTGATTCAGAGGCCGTGCTTTTGGCTAGCTCCTGGCATAGAGCTGTCCCATGAACTAGCTTTGTTGCTCAGGTCTCCACATCATATTCTTAAATTTTTGAGACCCAAACTACTCTCTTGTCTCCTAATTCTCCTTGGAGAATAAAGTTTCGTACATCGGGGTGTATAACATACACAACCATTTTGCTTTGAGAAACAAAGTGTCAAAATTTCTTCAATTATTTCATCATCGCGTATACTTTTTTCTCAATAAAATTATATTTATCTTGATGGGGAGCAATGACCTGACTCATAAAAGCAATTAGCTTCTCATTTCCATCCTCTTGCTATTGTGTCAAAATTGTAGCATAAATCTCATGTTCGCCTACTGCATAGAGAATAAAATATTTAGAATAATTAGGATTAACCAATACCGGAGCCTAAGTAATCCTTTTCTTCATTTCCTTGAAAGCCTATATTCTTATCTCAGTCCATTTAAACTCAACATCTTTCTTCAAAAGCTCAGTCATGGGTTTCACCACTTGAGCGAAGTCAACAATGAACTTATACATGAAATTAATTTAGCCAAAGAAGGATTGTAGGTCCTTTTTATTAGTAGGTACTGGTAACTTTATTAGTGCCTTGGCCCTTGCAAGGTCGATTGCCAATCCTTCTTGTGAGATTACATGGCCCAACAACTTCCCTTATTTGACAACAAATATTAACTTCTTTCGATTAATCGAGATCCTGAAATCATGACACTTCTCAAAAACTTGCCTGAAATGAGCAATGTGGTCTTCTCTGCGATGCGAAAACATGGTCATATCATTAAGATATATCACAATAATTATATTTAATAACTCACCAAAAACGATGTCCATAGCCCTTTGAAAAGTGGTGCCAGCATTTTAAAGTCCAAATGGTATCCGCTAGTAGGGAAAGGTACCCACTTGGTGGTGAATGTTGTTTTATGCTGATATTCATCTTTCACCCATATTTGATTATATACAGAGAAACCATCTAGCAATGAGAATATCTAGGAAGAAACTACTACATGAAGGATTTGATCAATCTACGATAGAGGGTAATTATCTTTTAATGATGCTTGGTTCAGATTGTGAAAGTCAACACACATCCGAATGTCTATGTTCTTCTTCCGTATTGGTTTCAGGTTCACCATCCATTTTGAGTGCTTAATTGGGCAAATTATTTTTACCTCCAACATATTCAATAACTTTGATTTCATAAGGACTTCAATATTGGGATTGACAGGCCACTATTTTTGACGGAAAGGTTTTACCCCTTCCTGCAGTTCTATAGTATGTTGGATCACATTATTATTGTAACTCTTCAAATCATGGTAGCTCCAAGAAATAATATATGGATACTCATAACACAATTTCTTAATATATTCTAGTTATTCTAAGGTGCCATCTATTCCAACATTGATGATTTTCTCAAGCTCCAAATATAGTTCTTTGTAATCCTTCGTATCTATTTTGATCTTGTATTTTTTAGCCTGATCATTCTAGTCGAATAGACTTTCAAGTGTAATCAGTCCCCTAGGAATGTGATTATTTTTTAGCTGATACATCCCTTCGCTCTCTTCTTCGGCAAGAATTCTATTGTCAACACTTACAATTTATTTAAGTAAGAAATTGAAAATTTGTTCATCATTGTCAAACACTTGCCAATAGAGATTTTTGTCAGGAACTAAGGGTTTGTAAATTACCCTAACTATCTTAGGCGTTCTAACTACTTGCTCAACAAGAGAGTAGTTAGTACCAAGAGAGGCCAGAATATCTGCATGTTTGTTTAGCTCTCCAGAAATCTCCTGAACATTTAAAGTAGTGAAATATTCAAACAAGCCCCGCACTCTATTGCAATAAGATTTAAGGTAATGTTGCTTTGATACACACTTATAAGTGATCTTATTAACAATAATTTCAGAGTTGCCAAAAATTTGCGGCTATTTAATACCCAAATTCTTAGCTTTCTTTAATCCAAGGCAAAATATCTCATATTCACCTGCATTATTTGTGCAACCCCAAGTTAGCCTATAAGAGTAGGTATTTTGAAACCCTTCTGGAGAGATCAACACAATGCCAAATCCTACACCATTCTTGCACCTGGTACCATCAAAATACATTCTCCATAATTGGTCTAGAACAGGATTAGGAGAATCAAGAACCTTCTCTTCAATATGCTTTGACTTAGTTATAGTATAGTAGCCAATATCTATTCCAACTATCGTATTGAAATCCATGAGTGAAAACTCATCCTCGATGTGAAGTTCACCCAATTCTTATTCCATTAAATCAACCTCTCCTAACTCCTCAATAATCATGTTAACTGCACCTAGAGATTCTTCTTTTTCTTCCAACTTTTCAATGTGAAAAGGTAATGGCTTTTATTTATGAATGTGAATCTTATTTCCTTTGAAAAATATCTTCAAATGAGAGTAGTCTAAGGAAAGATATCCTCCTAGCTTAGTTGTGAACTCCCTTGAGATGCACATGCTAAAGTATAATTCCAGGTCAACTACTACCACTTCCTAGATGATCATGATTTATGGCATACTATGGAGGACAATGGGAATATCTCTAATCACTCACACTATCTTGATCAGAGTCCCATCAAGTTGTAACACTCCTGGGCTACTCCTTGTATATTCCATCTCCATCACTTCACATACTACCTTTGGCATGACAGTAGTCACAGCTCTAGAGTCGATCATACAGTTGTGTACAATCCACCCTTCCATTTTGAGTGGCAAATAAAATGGGGGAGGCCTATTTTTCCCGTGGCCAAAGTTGGTAATGCTTGCACTAGGACTATTTGAGAAGGATTTTACTTTTGATATTTAGCAGTCTCCAAAGATTCTTGTAGTAGGTCAACTTGTCCAGGCAACTATAGTGCATCGTATGCAGGTATCTTCTTCATATCTTCCACAATATTGTAATTTTAAGTAGTTAGATCCTTCTCCTCTACAACCCATTCATACTTGTTTCAATACTGTTGGGTAGCTTCCACCCTTTTTCACTTGGTCAAATATGGGTATTTGAGATACTCCTTGGCCTATTCTCTTGTTTCATCTTGTATTTGTGCAGCTGTTGCAGGTCATGAAGTTGATGCCTTTGTTATATATTTCCTTGAGTCTTCTTAGGCAATAAATATTTCAAGAAAATAGAGTCTTGCTACTTCACCATCCCACTAGGCACTTTCGCTGGAAGGTACCCCTTTTCATCTTGCATATTTGGTTTTGAAGGCAAATTTAAGGGTTCAAGATCTGCAGGATCTACTATACTAGCTTCTTTTTGAATCATGTGAGAATTAAAACTTGCTCTACATATGGCATCATAAAATTGTGATTGGCTTCCCTGATCATATTGACTTGTCTGCTAGCCAAATTCTCTGCTAGATTTTGTACATAATTCATATGCACCATGCAAGTTTCTTCTCCATGAGGATAATTGCATATTGAACACCAGTACGCCTTATCTATTGTGCTAGTTTCTTCATTTTATTGCATCGTTGTGTTATTCTCAAGGCCTCTACTAGTAGATGCTTGCTCTCGAGTTATTGATTGATTTTGTAATCTTCATGATTGAAATTTAGCCTCAGCTTGCTTCTTCCTTACTGTTGTAATCTCATTGGATATTATCCTTAACGCTAGGTTATTAGATTTCACTTCTTGCAACAGTATTGTAAAATGATAAGGATTAGACGGTGCAGGAGGCACAAGCAAATGCAAAGGTGCTAGAGGTGCAGAAAATGGTAATAGAACTGGGGTTACTGACAATGTCATAAAAGGAATAGATGGAGGCAGTTGGGGTACTAATAGAGCGGGTAATTGTGGAAGACTTGAAGCTAGATATTGTGGGACAGGGATCGAAGCAATATGAGGTGGGCTTGAGCTCCATGAGTGAACTGGATAGATGAAAGGAATGGGCTTTGAGAAGGCACTTGAGTACAAGTACTATGGGATATTAAGAATGATGGTCATATTCATATTTGGGGGAAGTCTTCCTACAACAATCAAATTAGATTCGGCCTTTTGTGCATGTGTATATAGGTCTGTAAACATATTCACATTGGCCTATCGCATGACCATGCCAATTTTAGTGCTAAACACCCTGAGATAGTAGAAATAATATTGTTCATGCATGGGCTACAAACCATAAGGAACTCTTTGTGAGCTCCATGTAAATTTGACATTGAAATCAACTATATCCTCCTGCGGATGTCTTTAGATTATTGTAAATAGGTGTAGTAAGGAGTATGGATCAACTTGTTCATGAAATTTTTTAATCAGTACCTCCACTAACTGATCCCATGATGTAATAGTACCTGATTGCAATGATCAGTACTAATACAACAATTTACCTCTTAGCAATAATACTAGTAATTTTATCATTACATCTTCATATGTTATGTCATGAATTGTAGCAAAAGACGCTACATCTTGAATATGCTCATACGTAGTTTTACCGATACCATCATAGGTTGGAAAGGCCTTCAAAGCAACTTGGGGGACCAAATATTGTACCTATGGGTTCAAAGCCCCTGAGCTATTCCATGTTGGGAAATTCTTAGGTGGCTATTGTGGTGGTGGATTTTAAGCCATGTGGACTGGTATATGAGGTGGAACGTGAGGGAAACTAGCAGTCGTGTGAGGCAGAGGTTGAATAAGACTATTGGTGGTACTACCTGGGCTTACGAGAGTGGAAAATACATCAACTAGTTGTGATGATGTGATAGACGATATATGGTATATATGAGGTAATGAAGATGTATGACACAAGGTGGCTAATTGAGGATGTTCCCCTAACCTTTAGATATCAAGTTCGTAGAACTCAATTTGGTGATCTAGATTTTTGGCCTTTGATATTGTATTCATGAGACACAAATTTTTTTGTGCTCACATTTGGAGATTTTTGGGTGTAATCAAGTTGCCAGATGTTCTAATTCTATAGCATGAAGGTGAACATAAAACCTTAATACTATCAAAAGTGAAACTTTTGAAGTCCCATTGGGCATGCCAAAAACTATTGGTCAAATATCTACCTAATTATCAAATCTACATTTGTGCACCCTAGATACAACTAATATTGAATGACCAGAGAAAAGGATTTCCTCCATGTCAATCTCCAGAGAGGTCTGGCTCCCTTACTAATTCTAAATTGGTTGGAGACTAGAGATGCAGGAAAGAAATTAGAAAATGCGAAAAGAAATGAAAATATGGCCACAGGCTGATTGTGTAGAATGGGAATAGACTGTTAGCAAAAATCCACACCAAGCAATGAGTAGAATGCAATAGATAAATCAATTATAGAATTTACTTAAAATTTTAAACATATAATTTTTCAAATCGACACTCCAGCACTCACTGCTCTCATTAGCAATATTCAAATTCAATTCACAAAATTTAAATTCAGTAGCAAATAAATAATTTGAGTGTGAAAATAAATGCATAAATAAAAATACAATAATACACCAAGTCATTTGCAAATCTAAGAGCTCTATATGTCTATTACTACAGATAACTTGAAGATTTTTCTTGCAGGATATCTATTTTTTCCAACCCCTTACAATAAATTTTTTCTTAGTATTTATAAAGGTTTGCACCTCTTTCATTAAATACATGAAAGGACCCAATGTCCATAGGTCAGAGACATAATGAGTCATAATTTCTTGGAAATATTCTTCTAACAATCACTATTCAAAAATGATTTGGTGTGACAAGGCATGTTTATCACCATGACATTAAATTTTGAGCACCTCCATTGTCTTAAAAATCAAACATATGCTTCAATAATTTATTCCTCATTAAATTTATTTCAGAGAGGAAGTGAAACCTTTCTTGAAAATAATACAAATGCTTTCCACTTCACCACCAAAATTAAATTATAGCAATAATTCAAGGCATATCTTCAACTGAAATATGAATCTTTAATATCGCCCAAGATGATGGCAATTAAAGATCAAATCTTGCATTATTTAATTTAGCATATATTTTCCATAATTTATCCACAGGTGCCGCGAGTAGCTAAACTCATTTGCTTTCACCATGAAAATAGTTTCACCAAGAAAATATTTAAAATTTCTCTTCATCTGAGCTTTGAGAATTTTAATAACGTTTG
This sequence comes from Wollemia nobilis, assembly GCA_028583015.1. Taxonomy (NCBI): domain Eukaryota; kingdom Viridiplantae; phylum Streptophyta; class Pinopsida; order Araucariales; family Araucariaceae; genus Wollemia; species Wollemia nobilis. The sequence continues at coordinate 3,010,695 of JAQPPZ010017072.1, forward strand.
TCCCCCAACGATTGTCTTTTGAAACAACTTTGGCCCTTCCTTTTAAACTTCAACAACACTCACCTGAAACAAGGGGTAAACACAATTTTTATTTGGAACAATTTAAAATCACCTCCGCTTCAAAAACTTTCACCGAATTAAACTCTTAATATGTGTTTACACCTTGGAAAAGGAGAAACACATCTCCATTGAAGTGCAAAGGTAAAACCAATTTTAATTTTCTTTTTGCCCAATTAGACATTCCAATGTCATTTGCCCCCAAAAGAGGTGAACGATATCATCGCCCATACTTCAAGGTGATTGCGCTGGCATACTTTAAAACATGTTCACCCAACCAAAGGACGAATATGATGTTCGCCCCTTTTAAGAGGTAAACACGATCACGTTTCAAAAATTTAGTCGAATCTCATCATTTTTTATTTTTTGCTGCTCTTTTACTGTAGCTTCAATTTTCTTGCTCTTTCAACTTCTTCTATGGGTAATTCAATCAAATTAATTTGAAGCCGATTTCCAAGCTATGATTGGGATTAGAATGTTTAGTTTTCAAATGAAAAATTACATACATATAAAAAACTGAAATGACTGTAATGTTTGTTTTAAAATAAAGCAAGATGTTGCATCATGAATTTTTACATTACAATCAACAATTTATTTAAAACCAATCTGGTATAGTGCAAAACTAACAACAAAACTAAAGGCAGGATTTCTACTCTTGTGCTCATTTTTTGGGTATTCTTCAAAACTAATGGAGGTTTTGAAGGTGGGTAGGATGAAGAACTCATATTGTACTGAGAATGTTGAGTCAGTTGAACCTTTTATTGTTGTCTTGTGGTGGTTTCTACCATACCAATCATATTATCATAAGCAAGTGGTACATTCTTATAGGACACTTGATTTGTTACATGCTAACCATGCTTAAGGAGGATCTTGAAAAATCACCATATCTTGATTTATTGTGGGTTTTTGTTATGTAGGGGGTTGATTTTTTGTTGGGTTATTGGATTGAGAACCTTCTATAGTAAGGAATACTTCACCAATGAGGTACTAAACCACATGTTTCAACCTCTTACAAGAATTTATCCAGTGCCACTCCACTCTATGATACTAGGTGACTATGGTGGCTATTATAATCTCTACACTCAGTGTAGGGTTAGGAGGATTCACTAGGAACAGTTGGAGGAGTCACTCAAAATCAAAGGTGGAATGTGTTTGGATGTTTCAATTAAGCATGCACCTATGTTTGGCCTTTCTATGGAAGCTAAGAGAAACAAAATAACTATGCAGGACACACAAAATGTAACAAGACACGAGCTAACCCTAGAATTAGTTTTTATTTGAATGATCTCTAACCCTAGGTTACAAGAATGAAATATTTGAGTAGGGGTCCAAGAGAATGCACAATTTATATTAAAAACCTAGATGCACACTATATGCTTTGGTTCTCTCAAATACCTGGAGTCTTAATTAAATATTTTTCTTTTTTTATGATCTAGGTTTTCAAAAAAATGAACATAAAAGCACACATCAAATAGGCTTGATATCTATTAGGGTACTTAGCTGATTTAGGGGTTGATCCAAGCTTTATATTTTGTCAAGTATTGTCCCACAACTTTGACCCTCCAAAATAACTTCACAAAGCACTTGAAAAATATGATCAACATTAGGGTTCTTGCTTAAGCCATTATATGACAATGCTTGAAGGTGCAATAGTCAAGCCCATAGGTAATTTTAGTTGAAATTTAAAGCACAAAAGTAAATATTGACCTTTTTGGAAGATGGACAAACAAAATAAACATAAACAAAACAATATGCAGAAAAAAAATTAAATTAAACTATTATGATCTATATGTATCATAAAAATGTAGATCTACAGTTTGGAGGTAAAATATTACCTCTAAAATTAGCACTAGTGAAATCCTACCCTATACAAGGCAACCACAATTTTTATCCTAGTGAAATTGCACCCTGCAATTACAGGGTGCAATTTCACAAAAGGAAGAATAAATGATAGATTAATGGAAATGAAGAAATGATAAAATAAAAACTAACAATATGTGAATGTAGATGATAAAAAAAAACCTAGCGGTAGCAAAAAGTAGACAAAATGATGAATATATACAAAAGCAATAGACTCCTCCTTAGGGCTACAACACTTTTCCACAAAGGGTAGAAAAACAAAATCAATGCAACAAAAGAAAACTCTACAAAATGATTAGAAAAGCTTTAGTAGATCACATGGTACATTAAGAACTTCTCCTGGTCATTAGATTACTTTTAGAACTTAGGTCACTTAGATTGATTTTGTTAATTTATCGAGCTATATAGGAGAAAATAAGGCTTCATATCCTCTACTTATAAGCGATTTGAAACAAGAATAGGTAATAAAATCAAGAAAAATTGACATTAAAAGAAGTCAATTTGAAAAATTAGGGTTTTCTAAGAGAAAATCCTAGCTAGAAAAAATCGTGTCCCATAAGGGCTGACCATGATTTCACTGAAACTAGAAAAAAATAAGGGAAAGGAAGGGGAGAGAGGTACAAATATTTTTCGCACAAGTTTTGGGGTCTCTCTAGGGATCTAGGGAAAATTAATCACTCAACTGGGTCAATTTTCCATGTCTACAAAAACTTATCTTGTATGGGGTGTGCTATGTGTGAGTGATATGCAAAAGTGAGTACTACCAAATAGGGTGTAGTGTGTACAAGAAGGTGTATGGATAAAGCAAAATTGAGTGAAACAAGATGTGAGTGTATGCGTGTGTTAGAAGAAGAGAGAAAAGAAAAGAAGAAAGAAAATAATAGTCGGTGTGTGTATTTGTATTGAAGTCTTAATGGTTAAGAGATGTGCATAAGATACTTAGTGGTCGTATCAACACCATAAATGACATTTATGTGTTACCTAAGCTATTCCATTAGGACTTCTTAATGATTGAGAAGTCAAGAAAAAAGACATGTGAAAGTGAGAATGATGAGATAGAAGAAGAATATATATCCTTATCTTGATGAAATGAAGAATGAAAGACATGCAAAGGGAAAGTATATAACAAGAAAATAATTGTATCCCTTGACTTGGAGAAAAATTTATGGTCATTATAAAAATATTTGAGGTCAAGGAATATAAGAAGAAGAAATATAAGAAAAGAAATAAGATAAGGAATGGGTAAATACAACAAAAATCATGGGAAAATTGGCCCTAGGTTGGGGACTTGCTAGCATCATAGCCCTAGTAATAGTGTAATGCATGTGAGCTACAACTTAACTAAGTGCCATCACTTGCCATTATTGTGAACCCCCAATAATCTATATGATAAAGCAACCATGAAAATATGAGCAAGCAAGAATGCAATTATGACAAGAAAAACTGCAAGTGGAACATAATGTTAGGCAACCATGCAATATTTGATATGTAATCATACAATATGAGCAAGCAAACCAAATCCAATATGGAGCTATACTAAATGCAATATGAAATATAGATGATGGTTCATGCATAATATATTTCTAGATGCATTGGTTCTTTAAGTTATTTACCATCTAAAGAATCTAAATGATAGGTTCTTGAGCTAAACTGAAATGCTATGATAAAGGGACCTAACAAATTGGGATAAAAATTACCCTTAGGAATGGAATGAGTATTGGTGTTCTTTTGGTTTTATTTAATGACAAGATCCTCAACCTCAAAAGAATGATTGCAAACTTTCGTAGAGTAATATTGCTTGCACCTATTTTGAGAGGCTTGTAAATATTGTAAGTCATGAATGCACATTTCATCTAGTAGCTCCAATTGGTTCATACAATCTAAGTGATACTCATTGTTGACCGAGGCATCTTGTAGCAAGATGTGCAATGGAGGAACCTTGAACTCAAAGAGAAAGACTACCTTGGTCCCATAGACCAAGATATACAAAGAATCACATGTGGGAGTATGCATGCTAGTATGATAGACCCACAAGGTAGTGTAAAGTTAAATATGCCAATCTTGACTGGTCTTAAAAACCAAATTCTTCAATATCTTGATCAAAGACTTGTTGGATGCTTTGAATTACCCATTAACCTAAGGATAATATAGAGTTGACCACCAGTGCTAAATCTTGCACTTAGCACAAATTTTATGGACATCCTTGTTCTTGAAATGAGTGCCATTGTAAAAAATAATCACCAAAGGAATCCAAAATCTATAAAGGATTTGGTTGAAGATGAATTTGGAAATTTGAGTTCCAATTATTGTAACTAGGGGTATGGTTTTGACCCATTTAGTGAAGTACTTAGTTGATACTATGAAACACTTATGACCATCATATGATGTTAGGTTAATCTTCCCTATGATGTCCAATCTCCACATGGAAAATGACCAAGGAAAAGAAATAACCTAAAGGTTTTGAGGATCATGAACAAGGTTTTCATGGCATTGACATTTGTCACAACATCAAACATGGTCACATGCATATTTATCCATGGAAGGCCAATAATACCTCATCCAAAGGATCTTCTTGGAAATAGCATTTCTATTGTAATTAACTCCACATGAACCTTCATGAGCCTCACTAAGAGCAAGTAGGGCCTCGTCAGAGTTATGGTATTGTATGAGGATGCCTTGAAAAGAATTTCTATACAAAGTATTGTCAATTATAATGAATTTGCATGCTCTTTTATGCAAAATCTTATTCTAATTTTGATATAAACCATCAAGCATCAAACCATCCTTAAGGAAATTAAAGATATCAATATACCATAGCTCGTATTGGGTAGCTTTGATGTAAAAAAAATATAGCAAAAAAATACAAGAACCAAGTGATGTAGGTTCTTGGAGTTATCTAATGATAATCACATGTGATCATCTACCAACTCCAAAGGAAAAAAGGATGTAGTAGTGGCCATGGCATCTACATGGTGGTTGGAGGATCTAGGTATAAACTCTATGGTTACTTTATCAAACATAGATAATAGGTTGTTGACAATATCCTTGTAAGGTTTTAGCTTATCATAAACATCATTAATTTTCTTGAACACAAGTTGTGAGTCACCAAAAACTGAAAGAACTCTAACCTGCAAGGCTAAGGCTACTCTAATACCAAGGATCAAGGCTTCATACTCTATAATATTATTTTTGCAGTAGAAAAAAATCTTGAAGGACAAGGGGATGAGCTACTTTTGTGGGGTAACTAGAATAATTCTAGCACTAGCACCCTTTAAGCATTAGGCTCCATCAAAAAACAAACTCTAAGACTCTAGCCCTTTAGCTTCTATGTTGAAGCACTCATCGAGAAACTTAACATCTAAGGGATGAGAAGCTTATAAGAGAGTGGAGGCTAACGGATCAACAATCACCTGATCCTTGATAGCCTTTTGACCTATGAAGGTTAGGTCTAATTTGTTAAGGGTTATAACCCACTTAGCAGCTCAACCTAAAAGGTGGGACTTAGACATTAAGTAGTGGAGAGGATAAAAATTTGTAACTACCAATATCTTATGGCTATGCATGTAGTACCTTAACTTCTAAGAAGTAAACACTACAACAAGGCAAATATTCTCTAGGGTGTATACCTAGTTTCATAGCTAACTAAGGTTCTACTGATGTAGTAGATAACTCAAGTTTTTATTTGATCATAATGTTGAGCCAACATGGTTTCCAAAGTATGAGATGTGGCTACTATGTAAAGCATCTAGTACTTACCAAGAACAAAAGGAACTAAGATAGGCGAGGAAGTGAGATACCATTTGAGGTCATCAAAATCTTGCTAAAATTTGGAATCCCACAAGAAGATGACATCTTTCTTAAGAAACTTAAGAAATACTTGGTACTTATCAACTAACTATACTATGAACTTATGAATAGCTTGAAGTTTACCTTGCAAGATATACAACTCGATTAGGGTGTGGGGAGGAGGCATGTTAGTGATAGCCAATATCTTATTAGGGTCCACTTCAATAGCTTATCTAAAGATGATAAAACCTAACAACTTGCTAGATGTGACTCTAAACACACATTTGGAGGGCTTAAGGCAAATCCTAAATTGCCAAAGTCATTCAATTTTTTTTCTTAGATCATGAACATGATCTTGTCAACATATGTAAGAACCCAAATGATTGTCCACATAGTACTATAAAATATCATGCATCATTTCATGAAAAATATAGGTCATAGCCCTCTGATATGTGGCACCAACATTCTATAAGTTGAAAGGAATAACTTTATAACATAAGGTACCCCATGGTGTGATGAAATTTATCTTGGCCTGGTCCTTAGGGGTAACCATGATTTTTTTGCATATTAAAAATCATCCATGAGCGAAACCATACCACATTTGGTGATGAAATATATGATATGATCTATTTTGGACAAGGAAAAATCATTCTGGGGACATGCTAAGTTAACATCCTTAATGTCAGTGCATATTTATATTGTTCATACCTTCTTAGCCACATGAACGATGTTGGAGATCCAATTAGAATATTCAATAGCTTTTATAAAACCAATATTAAGGAGTTTCTGGAGCTCCTACTTGACAAAAAGGGTGACCTTAGGATGCATCTTCCTAAGTTTTTTCTTAACAATCTTAACACTAGGGTGAACTACCAAATTATGTATAACAAGGAAGGGATCAAGCCCTATAATATTGGCATATGACCAAGCAAAAATATCGTGAAAATATTTTTACAAATTGGTCAACTACTTCTACTCATCCATGGTCAAGGATTTACCTAGGTTAAGGATTATATGGGTCTCCTTAGAACCTATGTTCACATCTGGGGTCTCCTCGATGAGAATTTTGGACTTATCCTCATGAGGAGATAGGGAAAGGATTACTCCTACACAATGCAAGGGACTAACTCATCAAATAAGAAGCCATTTTGAAGGACATCCTCATGAGCTATTTCACAAAGAGTGTTTCCTTCAGCACACTCCATTGGGATCTTAACCAAATTGGAATGCACCAAAGTTATTATATTACAAAAAAAATGTCAAAGGGATAAGGTGATCCCTCATCCTCATCACTCCACTATGAATCTTGATGATCTAAATATTCAACATAAAAATAAGGTGAGCATCATCATCAAAGGGTAAAGGGTTGTTGTTGTTAGGTATGTAGCCTAGGCCACATATCCCAGGCCAAGTCTCAATATCCAAAGACTCTTGAATGTCTTTCTATCATGGCCCCAAACCTTTATCGACATATCCCATGCTATATAGGATCTGTTTAGGGAGTGAATTATCATTGGACAAGTAAAAATGAATAAAATAACACTCTAAAGGATAGGGGTTGCTACCATGAATTTTTTTAAGGCTATATCCACAAAGATAAAAGTACATGTACTAATGTGTATAACTTCACATTTCTTATGAGGTAAACCCATAGTCCATGGTGAAGGTGGTAGCTTAGCAAGATATAGAAGAGGCTTTTGTAGAAATGTATTAACTTGATCCTGTGATGATAAATTGATTATTGGTTCCTCACTCACTTTTAAATTTTCAAGTTACTTAGTTATTTGAGATGAGGATACTCATGGGCAAAGATTAATATCTCATTGAGTTTCCTACTCTACACCTACTCTAATCCATGAGCTCATAAGCTGCTAGCTGACTCCTCACCTCCTCCAAAGTGTGATGGAGAGCCCTCAACTTTGTTGTCTACCAAACTAATATTGCAAGAGGGCCAAATGATGTAATATCTCCAACACCCTCTTGTACTACATTATTTGGTAGGAAGACCTTATGCCTTAATTATTTGATTCTTCTTTCTCTTCAATATTTAGCTCTAAATCTATTATGATTGGATACTATTATCTATGCATACCTCTAGATAAATGTATCTAAGTTGTCTTTTGGGTATATATATCTAGGTCACTACCTCTAGGTCACTGCTACTAGCTCTACCTCTAGGTCACTACCTTTGGATCTCTGCCTCTGGTTCACTATCTCTAGGTCACTCCCACTAGATCCCTACCTTTGGGTCACTACCTCTTGAACTCTACCTCTGGATTACCTCTAGATTATCATTGTCTATGGGTCATCCACTATAACATTCATAACACTATAATCTCTATAGGATCATCACTATAGGTACTTTCACTGCAGGTTACCTCCCAAGGTATACTTGAGTCATTATTATTTATTTTTATTTTTATCAATATCATTCTTTTCATTCAATAAATTTTGATTTTTCATCACACTTGGTTTTATTTTGTAGAAACCATACAACATTCATTTTATCTTATTCCATTTATTTATAATTATCCATCCATAATCTATTTTCAATTTTTTACTTTCCTTCTCTTTATATAGACAATATTTTTGAGAATGATTATCCACCACAAATTTCACAACAATGGAGATTCCAATATTTCTCTACCTTATGTCGATATCTACCTGTAGACACCTAAAACATGTAATGTTTAGGAGACTACTCATATGGGCACCTTTACAGACCTTATGAATGATCTTGGACATTTCCAAGACCAAGAAGTGGTTCTAACCACTCATTTTAGGCAGTCTAGTCCTATAAAACCTTAGTCAATGTTAGCATCAGTAGCTAGGATCCTAGTCATTAATGATCATAGCGACTAAGAGTAGCCTACCCCTAGATGCACTAAGTAAGAGTGGCTAGCCTATAAAAAACTTGGTCTTCTTAAGCTGAGCAAAATCAGTTGCAACTACCAAAATTGCAATGGTTTTGGAGCAGTTTTGGATTGGAAAGCTTATATAGGTTTCCTCCCAACTGGTCAGGATAACTAATTCTTGATCTTCGCTTCCTTGAGAAGCCAAGATTGGGATTTGTAAAAGTCTATTTGTAGACCCCCCAAAGAGGTATGATCAACTAGAATCCATTGTAGCAAATCTCTATCAGTTTGAAGATTGAATTTACAACCCTTGAGGAGTAGTGAAGTGTTGTCAAATTTGAGAATGACACTTGTTGTGTCAATGGAGTTTCCAATAGCTTGAGGAGAAAGCTTTCCATTCCACACCAATCCATCATGAATTCAAGATATTTCAACCACAAATATATATTTGGACACACCAATGACCCTTGATCATCAATACAATGGAGGAATTGAGCATCCACAAACCTGATTTCAAAAATAGAACACTTTCCCTGTGGTCATTGTTTTTAATACATAGGCTTAGTCATGGCTATCAATAGTGGCTAACAAAGCTAGCTTCTATGAGCATCAGTGGCTAGGGTTTGATATGCTTAATCCTTCAATTTAGCCATTGATTTACATTTATTAGCATGCATGTAGCTTAACTTAGCGTATACTAATCACATTTCATATATTTCCATGGTTTACTTGCAGTTTAATAAGTATTTTTGCTTACATTTGTGCACTTCATGCTTTCCTTTACATACTTTCATATATTAGGTTCCTTTATTCTTAATATGCAAGATTATATGCATCTTTAGGTTCTTTTACATGTTTTAATTTTTGCTTCATGCTTTATTGTCAATATTTTAGGTAACTTTATGCATATTTATACATGTTCATGCATTCTTTACATATTCCCTCTATCTCATGAACTTTCTTGGAAATCAACCTCATCATGAGAGGTTTCATGTGCTTAATGTGCTTTGTTGTTTCCTTATATGTAGATATAGATCTCTCAAAGACAAAGCATATTTCAAGACTCTTCCTCTTGACATTAGAGGAGACATCCTAGTAAGCCCTCAATAAAATTGGTGTTAAAATGAAGACCATTCAAGTGCATATTTTCCCGTTGAGGGGCCTCAACTATTGTAACAATTGTATCAATTTGAGTTACTCCCTAAGAGGGAGACATTTCAATCGAGTTTCACCATTTTTAATAAAAGATCACCACCATTTCTTGAATATATTTTATTTGTGCAAATGATTACTTGATTTACTTTGTTAAATTGTTATATGCTTGCAATAGTGTATATGCATGGTTTTTACCTTTATACACTACCATAATGATCACATTTGTTCTTTGTTACAAAATTCTTTTTTCCAATTTATCCTTTATTTTTATTGATTCTATCAATCCTTATCATAGATTTGATGTTACTATTTCCTATTACAAACTTAGTATCTTGCTCATTACTACTAGTTTGTCTTGTATATCCAAGACCTTCATATTTTGGTCTAATGTTTTATACAATTGGATATTTTATTCCTTGTCCATGTTTTCCTAAACCTATGTTTTTGTATCCCATTTGATTTAATAATTTTGAACCAATTCCTTTAGTATACCTTTCAAAATAACCAAAAATATCATCAAACTGATCCCTATCAACATCAATACAACTCTAACCATCACTATCCATGTCATCATTTGAATCTCTGTCATCATAAATTATGAAATCATAAGATTTTTTGACCAAACATGAACTATACTCAAATCATTTGAGCTAAATCTATATCTTTTCTTTTTGTGTCACAATATGCATTTTTTGTCATAGGTTATAAGTCTTTATTGAATTTCTCAATACTTGATAACATATGTGATTTACCATAATATTTCTATGTATAGAATCTGATTGAGCAACATACCCTAGTTGATTACATTAATCTCTTCGATTCTCGTTAGGAGATTCTTTTCTTGATCCTTCCTTGTCAATGCATTATACTTACAAGATTTTGCATTATGTCCTTTTTTGTAAATATGACTATACTTCTTTTGTTTTTCTTTTTGTGATGAAGTGTAAAATTTTTTTTCTAATAAAAGAGTCTTATTGGATGAATAATTTCTCAATTGATTTTCAAGTTCATATTATCGAAGAATATTTATTAATTCCTCAAATGACACCTTTTGGTTTGATACTAGAAGATATGTGATCAATATTTTAAATGATTCAGGAAGTGCTCTAAGTACAACTAAGACTAGAAATTGATCTTCAATATTTTCTCCTAAGGTGTGTAATTTTGATTTTAATTTTGATATCCTTCGAAGAAACTATTCTATGTTTTCTCCATCATGAAATTTTAGTGTATACAACTATGATTGTAGATGTAAAATGGTTGCCTTATTCTTTCCTTCAAATATCATACACAATTTTTCCCATGTTATTTTTGAAGTTTTTGCTTCACTAATGTGTGCTTGAATTTCATCTGATATACCAAATAGAATTAACATAAGATCTTTAGCATCATCATCTTTGAAGTTTTGAATTCCTATTTTATTTACCAGAATGTTTCTTTGTCCATTTACTACATCCTAAAGTTTTTCAACATTAAGTATTGACCTCATTTTATTTTTTCATGGGTTAAAATTAGGTCCCTCTAATAACTGTGATTCAGAAAAGAATATTCTTGTATTTACCAATTTTTTGAATAAATGATTTCTAACTTCTAAATTTTAAAAACTATTGTTGATGTTGAATACCTTATGTCTCCCTAATGTTTAGAAATTTAGAAAATAAGATAAAAAACATAGTTGTAAATTTAATATTTTAATTTTATGTAGAATACCTTATTTCTCCAATCTTAAATTATTTGAAAATATTAAAATAATTCCAAAAATATTAAATTAAATCCTTCTCACTCCAAAAAAACTTCTAAATGATTTAATAATACTTCTAAGGTTTTAATTTTTCAACTCACTACCTTATCCCTTCAATAATTTAATTAATCTAGGATGTCTTAGATTAATTAACTTTAACCTTAGAAAAAATTGAATTAAATCAATCTTATAACTCCCAAATATTTAAATTTGTAATAATTCATTTTCTCAAAAAATTAAATAAAATTAATTAATCATAATCAACTTATCCCTCCATTAACCAAATAAATCAACAATCCAATTTACCCTTAAAGAACCTTAATTAACTACTTATCACTCCAATTTAACTTTAATTCAAAAAATTTAAAAATTTACCTTCCCTTTTAGTGACGATGGTGGAGATAGAGGAGACATGATGTAGCACGATGAAGTGGATAGTAAAAATGGTCATCTAATGCTCTACGTTTAGATTCATCAAATCATGCTTCTCCTACGTACCTCTGATGAGAATCTAAAATGACCAAGGGAAAACAAACTCTACCACAATAGAATGATATCTAATTGGGGGTATTACTTCCTAACACATGAGAATTATTTAGGTGTTACTTCATGATAATGTACTGCCTTGATATGCTGCTCTTATTAACAATATCATGTTATTTCATCCCTTCAATGTGCAAATGAGCTCGTTAGAAAGTAACGATAATAACTCCAAATGGGAACATGTTGGATTGTGGAGGTCTTGTGGTGAATTTCAGGTTGGACAAAAATAACAATAAGTTTCCACACTCACTGCAACAAAGGAGTGGAATCCTAGCACTAGACCTGAAGATATTTTTCCTTTATAAATGATTTCTCTTGTGAAGTTGTGAACAAGGTCTTCCAATGTTAGGTATGTTGTTTTCTATATTGGAGTCATTTGAGAGGGAATTTTCTCTTGAGCATCTCAAGCCCTTTGTGCAGGATTCCCACTTTCTCATGGCCACACTTTCATCTTCTTTGATGAAGAAACATATGGCATCCAAAAAAATCTATGCCTCATATTCCTAAAGAATGTGAAACCTTTGGTGAAGACTCTCTATGTGCATCTCAACACTTGTGTTATCCCCAATCATGTTATCTTTACATGCTCTTTTTGAATTAGCCTCAGGATAAGTGTATTCTCCTCCCAAATGTGGAACAACATCTCCAAAATAGTGCTTTCACTATCCTCTAATAAAGACAAAGCTCTCAACTTACCACATATCATGTGACTATTCATACCCTCTTGACACTTTGCACATTCTCTCATATTGACACGTACATTATATAAAGCATCTATCAAACTAATATTGCAAGGGGACCAAATAATGTAATATCTCCAACAAAGAACATTCTATGGATGCAAATCAAAATTAATAGATATTTGCTATTAGAAATTAAAATGAAGAACAATGTATGTTAAGAAAAGCATCACCAATATTGTAATACCAAATTTTTTCCTCTTCTTACCCTATGGTGAAGTCATTCTAGGCTCAAAAAAGGATTTTGGTAGCACTTCATTGATTCTTTGCTTTGAGTAATAAATTTGGTAACACTTTATTATTGAAAATATCTATCTGTTGAATTCTCTCCAAAAGGGGCTAATTTATAGGATTTTGGCCCTCTAGGATTTCCCAAATGGGAAGATTTAGGTGGTTGGTGTTGGAAGTTAAAAAAGGGTTATTCTATCCTTACCTTTTACCCCATTGGACGACATCCTAGTTAGCACAGTGGAGGACAATGTGGACGACACATTGGATGGCATCTTTGGGTGGTAAGGATATTTAGATTACAATTTTAATTTGTTTTATCTTTTCCTACCTTAATTCTCGCTAACCATATGTTAGCATCCTATATAATGCATTGTATTTTCTCTAATTAATTTAATGGGCATTTGGAATTTACAGTTGGCATGCTGGTTGGTTTGGCTAATGGTGACTTTAATTTGGGCATGTTCTAATAATTTTGGAAGATTTGGAGGCAATGGGGAAGTGGGAGGGAATCAATCCCTCTTCTTTTCCTATTAGCTAATTTTTACACTTGTAGGTTGTCAGCCAGGACAAGATTTACATCTTGGAAAAATTTTATAGGTATAGTTTATTTTTTGGATTTTTAGGCACAAATACCCCATCTATATGAATAAGTTGAGTGGCGTATTTTTTTATAGACGTATTCACTTTAACATTTTGTTAAGGTCAATTTCGATGGTTCAAAGGGATTTGTTTGAATTTTTATGAATAGGTCAGACTATGCACCAATTTGCTCTTTGTTGAAAAATTTTACCTCTAGAGGTTTTTGTTTAAAAATTTTGGGGATGGATAATTTTTTAAGCCTACTTGAGTTGGCTTGTTAATTTATTTCAAGAATCGATGCAAGAAAGACAATTCAATTTTAGGTATTTATAAACAGATAAGACTTAAGAAATTTTATTTTGAGGAAATATAAATTTTAAAAAATTTTGGGGTTTGAGATCATGGTGTTACCAATATTCACTAAAAGGGATGACAATGATGAAGTGAAGTTGTTTATTTATTTATTTGAGATAGGATGAAAATACAAGATTACTGATTTTTTTTAGGGGAAGTTTTAACGTGCCTTATGAATTTTAAATGTGACCATATTTTTCATACACAAGGAAATAATTTGAGGTAACACTTATAAGAAAATGGAGATTCAAGAAAAAATATGATAAAATACCTAGTTTAAATAACACACTTAAAAGCAACGCAAAAGAATTAATAGGCATCATAAATAATAAAAGGAAATTAAGAGAGCTAATTTACAAGAAATTAAAAAAGAAAAGAAAAAGAGAAATATTTTAGTGTAAATATTGAAGGAATATTGGAAATATGAGTTGGTTTTATTGTCATTGATGTCAAGCGTCAGTTTTAGTGAGCATTGCAAGAAAAATATTGCTTCTAGACCTAAGGAAAATAATATTAGAATATCCCTTATTATAATATTCAAGGTGGTCAGATGAGGTCTAAAGAGCAATAGTAAGGCCCAAGAAAAATAATATTTTATTATAATATAAAAGGTCTAAGGTTAAGACCTAAGGATTAAATTAATTATAAATTAATTATAATAATTTCATTATAAATTAATTTATAATTTAATTTGATTAACTCTAAGAGTTATTAAATTAATTATAAGTTAATTATAATAATTTAATTATAAATTAATTTATGATTTAATTTAATAACCCTAAAGGTTAGGGTTATAAGGGCATAAAGTTTTAATTAATTCAAATTAAAATCAAATTGAAAAAGGTCACCGACGTTTTGAGCACATGGCATATTACATATAATAAGGGGTAAGTTTCATTTCAAACATTTATCCATGTGATCCATCGAATGACATAGCAAATCATGTGCAAAGTGAAGAGAAAGTATCGCGTGTGTTTTAAAAGGTTTTAAGAAGCAGAACAAAGGACAAGTAAGTGGGGATCCCACTTCATATTGGAAGGCACTGGGTAGCACTGTTGGTAGCCAGAGGCTACGCTAAGATGTTCGCAGGTGCAAGGTTGGGGTTCGATTCTTGTGGTATTTATTTTTATCAAGCGGAGAAAGTTTTGGTCTATGCCATCGAGAAGGAACAAAGGGAAGACACATGCCTTTCCCTTTACATGGAGGCACATAGTCCACTTGGTGGGCATGCATTGTGAAAAGGTACTTGGGAGAAAGGGTTTACGTGTTCGAAACCTGTCAAGGCATTTTTGGTAGTTGGACTAAGGTATGCGCTCACATTGCTAAGGTTTGATTGTTGCAATTTTTAATTTCTTAAAGTTTTATTAATTGGAAATTGCATATTTAAAAGGGGTTAAAGAGTTATACAAGGGAGATAAAAGGGTATGCAAAGTTTTATTTTTGTGTTTGACTTTTGAGTGGTTAAATTTAATAAAAAGGAGAAATAAGGTGTTCCAAAGGTGTTATATTTTTTATTGAAATAAAGTTATATTATAAAAATTGTTTTGAAAGGAGAGATAAGGCATAGTTAATTTTTGATATTTTTACTTGGTGAAATATTGTTGAAAGGAAATATTAAGGATAGATATTTGTTATCTAACCCTTGAGATTGGAAAAGAGAGTATGAGATAGGTTTTTGAGGTAAAAACTTCATCAAACAAAAGGTATGGGCATATCTTCCTTGTGAGTGAAATATTGTTGGATGTTGTGAATGCTAAGTTGGATTGAAAAGGATTGTTTGATAAGCATTGTTGAATTTGGTTTTCTATAATGAAAGTTGACACTAGAAACCTTGTTTGATAAGCATTGTTAGAAATATTGAAGTAAGCTTTCATATGCTTGAACTAGGGTTTGTGAAATAACATGAGTGTCATTGTTATGTGAAGTTGAGAACTATATTGAACTAGGGTTTGTGAAAGAACATGAGTATCATTGTTATGTGAAGTTGAGAACTATCTTGAACTAGGGTTTGTGAAAGATCATGAGTATCATTGTTATGTGAGGTTTTTTTGATAAGTATTGTTGACTAAGATTTCATTGAGTGATTGGTTGAGTGGATTTGATTGGGCTTAGTTGATTGGAAGTGTTGGAGTGATAGTTCAAATTCTGTGAAACAAATTATTCCTTATTAATTTGAGAAATATTGAAAGTGATTAAGTGTGAAATATATTGAGTCTCTCACCATTCTCCATATGTTTCTATGGTAAAGAAAGAGATATTGAAAGTGATTAAGCATTGTTGTGTGTGAAACATATTGAGTATCTAATCATTCTCTATATGTTTCTATGATATTAAAACAATATTATGTGTGAAAATTTTTTGTGTGATTGAAGAGGTTTTCCATGATATATTGAGTTGAGTTGTATGGAGCTTTTGTGAAAGCTAGTGGATAGATTTGAGTAAGTCCTAGAGTGGACTTAAGGACTGAGTTGAGTAAGCTTTTGTGGAAGCTTACAAGCATATTGGACAAGTTCTAGTGAGGACTTATTGAGTAGATTGGACAAGTTCTAGTGAGGACTTATTGAGAAGATTGGACAAGTTCTAGTGAGGACTTGTTGAGCAGATTGGACAAGTTCTAATGAGAACATTTTGAGCAAATTTGAGGTAAATCTTGGTGAAGACTTAAGAGCAGTGAAAGCAAGTTCTAGAGAGGACTTATGGATAGATTAGTGTGAGTTTTTCTGGAAGATTACAATGCATATTTGAGACAAATATTTGAGAAGACTTGAGAGCAGATTTGATTGATTGATTTGTTCAAACCTTGAATTAAGATTTGGGATAAATTTAGCAAAGTTGATTTGTGATTGGATATATATTTGTGTTAAGGATTTAAGATAGATTTGAGGACAGATATAAAGTAGATTATGCTAGATCGAAGGACTATATTTAGTACAGATTTGAGGATAAATTTTGGTTCAAATTTAAGGACAGGTTTGTGCTAGACCAGGACATATATTGAGCATATTTGTGCTAGATCGAAGGACTATCTTTAGTGTATATTCAAGGATAGAGATAGAACAAATTTGTGCTTGATTGAAGGACTATGTTTAGTGCAGATTTGAGATAGAGTTGAGAGTAAGCTTTGGAGGTGACAGAGTATAGAGGACAATAGTCTCTAGTGGATAGAGGTCCATTAGCCAAGGTAGTGAATACAAGTCTTCTAAGTGAGGGTAGGAGTATTTAGTGGATAGATATCCATAAACCAATGTAGTGGAGGTAGCAGTTCTTCTAGAATATTACCAGCCAGAGTAGAGGATAAGGAGTTCTCCTATGGATAGAGATCCACAAACCAGTTGAGGAGATTGGTGTCTCTTGTGGATAGAGATACATAAACTTGATTAGGGTATTGGTGTCTCCTTTGGATAGAGGTCCATAAACATTGTAATAGATAAAAGATTCCCAAGACATTTATTGAGAAAATATTAGTGAAATATTTTCTCCATGGAGTAGCCCACATTGGGTGAACCACTTTAAATTGGTGTCTCTATTGTGTGTGGTGATTTATGCATTGATTTTATTATTTTTGTTGATATTGCCATTGATATATTGTATAATATTATTTGGAAAATAAAAGTAAAAAGTGGTCTTATATTGTTCACCCCCCTCTCAGTATAAGTTTGTGTTCTTCAATTGGTATCAGAGCGGGTTCCTTCGGAAGAGTTTAACATCTTGAAGGAAAATCTTACAAGAAAACAGATGGATTCTCATAATGGATCCTCAGGGAATTCAGGACCATTGTTTGATGGGAACAATTATACACTATGGAGCACAAGGATGAAGTTTCATCCAATGGCACTTGGAAATGAAATATGGGAAGTAGTTGAAAATGGATACACAACACCAACAACTCCACCTACAGATAAATATGGTAAGCTTCTACATTATTACAATTTAAAAGCAATGAATGTAATTCAAAAGGGCTTGCGTGAAATATAGTTTATAAATATTATGCATTACAAATTAGCAAAAGAAATTTGGGATAAGTTGCAAGGCCTATATGAAGGAGATAAAAAGATCAGAAGGGTAAAGTTGTAAATTTTCAAGAGAGTATTTGAAGACCTAGAAATGAAGGATGAGAAAAACATAGCAGCATATCTACTTCGTGTGGATGAGATTGTTAAATCCATGCAAGGAATTGGGCTTGAAGTTAAAGAACCTGATGTGTGTGATAAGATTCTAAGGTCACTCCCAAAAAGGTTTAGTGAAAATATTTTAGCTATAGAGGAGTTAAAAGATATTGATATTTTGATAAGGGATGAATTACATGATATTCTCATAGCATTTGGGATAAAAATAAAAGAGGAACCTATTCCCCAAAAATAAGTAGCATTCAAAGCCACTACGAAGACTAAGGGTAATAAGCCAGATTCAAGAAATAAGTCATACAGTGATGAAGAAGTAAATTATGGTAGAAGGAACAAGGAATCAAGAAAATATAAAGGTACAAAATCAGTTAGATGTTTCAATTGTTGAAAATATGATCACTATGCATCTCATTGTCCAAAGACTGGAAATAACAATGATGAAGAACATGATCATAAGAAAATGGAAACAAGAAAAGACATGTACCAAAAGAAAAGCAGGGATGGACAAGGCAAGAAAGGAAATAAGTTTTTCCAAAAGTATAAGAATATTTTCTATGCAGACAAGGTAGGTAAGAGCTCAAGTGATAGTGATGAAAGTTCCTCAGATTATGATAAAGATGAAGTACTATTTCTAGAGAAAGAAAAATATGATGTTAGAAAAAGGGCACCAATGATTCTCAAGTATTTTAGATGTGGTAACTTTGGTCATCTTGAAGATAGTTGTACAAGGAACGGATTCAGTTTCAGTGATTATAAATTTGAAGATACACTTGAAGGACAAAAAGACAATCTACTCTTGGCATTAGAGGAAGAAGGAGGTGATCCTATAGAAGTTAAGTTATAAAGAAATAAATATGATCCCAAAGGAAAACAAATAGAGGAAGAATTAGAGAAAGGAGAAGTTGATCTTGAGGGTGATCTTATTTATACCCGTGATACATTAAGGGAGGTAATAAAGAAAAACTCAAAACTCAAGCTTAAATTTCAAGAATGTGATGAAGAGAAAGGAAAACTTATAGAGGGTCTAACCAACTCAATAGCAAAGACAAGGAGATTCAAAGATAAATTAGAAGAAAATGTTTTAGAATGTGAAAGGTTACAACATGAGATAGCTTCACTAAGGAAGGAAGTAAAAGAGTCTAAGGATAAGTTACACATGTTTGGGAGAATCTCAAAGAAATTGGATAAGATTATCAAGACACAAAAACCTACATCAAGCAAGACAAGTCTTGGTTTTGAATAGGTACAAAGAAAATAAGGGGAGGAATCAATCTCAAGCTTCGAAGAAGAAGAAAGTGTAATATAAAGTGAGACTTTTGAGGATGAGTTGGACAACAGAAAGTTCAACAAGGAAAGAAACAATGCACAAATGAGGAACATATGTAATTAGAACCGACACAGGGTAAAAGAAACTAAAATACCAATGGGTTCAAGGCAAGGTAGTTTCAATGGATGATGCTTCTCATGTCACAGGTTTGGGTACAAAGCTACATAGTGTAGGACACATGGAAAATATGAATATGGAAGTTTTAGAAACATATAACTTTTTCAAGGGTATTGCTACTCTTGTAATCAATTTGGGCACAAGGCAGTAAATTGCAGGGTTCATGACAGGAATGGATATGGCTTCACCAGGAGAAACCCCAAGATATTTGCACCTTTAAGCAATAAAAATATTAAATGTTATAAGTGCAATAATGATGGACATACAACAAAGTTGTGTAGAGCAAAAATTCCAAAGACAAGCAGGAACAGGAATAGTCAAAGGAATCAGAAGGATCATATAAAGAAGAAAGTAGACAAAGGTAGAGATCAGTGCTTTTTGGGAGTAGAAATACTCCCACACCATAATTAACCACCTCAAAAAGAGGTGGAGGAGGGGGCTAAGCTACAAGTCTCATTATTAGCCCTAAGCCCCAAAGGTGACCCTTTGCCATTGATGACAAAGGGGGAGAGATTTGAGTTAGGGGGAGAGCATTCAGTTAGGGGGAGCCATTTCTCAGGGGAAGCAGAACAAAAAAGGTAAAGGAAATAATAAAAGGAAAATGGATTACCATCAATGATAAAGGGAGATATTGTTGGAAATATGAGCTGGTTTTGTTGTCATTGATATCAAGAGTCAGTTTCAGTGAGCAGGACAAAAGGAAATATGTCAAGAGTCAGTTTCAGTGAGCAGTGCAAAAGAAAGATTGCTTCTAGACCTAAGAAAAATAATATTATAATATCCTTTATTATAATATTCAAGGTGGTCATATGAGGTCTAAAGAGCAATAGGAAGGCCCAAGAAAAATAATATTATAATATTTTATTATAATATTAAAGGTCTAAGGTTAAGACCTAAGGATTAAATTAATTATAAATTAATTAAAAAAATTATTATTAATTAAATTTGATTAACTCTAAGAGTTATTAAATTAATTATAAGTTAATTATAAATTAATTTATGATACAATTTAATAACCCTAAAGGTTAGGGTTATAAGGGCATAAAGTTTTAATTAATTCGAATTAAAATCGAATTGAAAAAGGTTGTCGATGTTTTGAGCACATGGCATATTGCATATAAGAAGGGGCAAGTTTTATTTCAAACATTTATCCATGTGATCCATCAAATGCCATATAAATTCATACACAAAGTGAAGAGAAAGTATCGTGTGTGTTTTGAAATGTTTTAAGAAGTAGAACAAAGGACAAGTAAGTGTGGAGCCCACTTCATATTGCAAGGCACTGGATAACATGATTGGTAGCCGAGGACTGCGCCAAGATGCTTACAGGTGCAAGGTTAGGGGTTCAATTCTCGTGGTCTTCATTTTTGGAAAACAAAGAAATTTTTTGATGAGGCCTGGAAATGCCTCAATCATAACATGTTTTGTACACTAAAAATGCCTATAAACTCTTATGTTTTATCTGATATGTTAGTTAAGTTGATTCAATATGTTGTATATTAACCATTTTGCATGATCAATGTATTTGAAATATTATATGCTGATTTTACAGCTTTTTGCATAGTTTTGTGTTCTTTTTGCTATGATTTGCTACAATGGGATATGCTTAGAATAATAGCAGCATTTCACTAATCATGTTTTGATTTGTCTCAAGCATTTACTTCACCTAAATCTGGCAACAGGTGCAAGCAAACTGTTGTCGTGCATAGAAAAGCGGTCTTTCCCATGTAAATTCCAACCGACTTGTCCATAAATAGCAAGGCATGGAATTCACATGAGGAAAGGGATGAAGACCATTGGAATTTGATCTTAGGAGATAACCCACCTGAGAGATGCAGAAGAAATCAATGGA
The DNA here is from genome assembly GCA_028583015.1 of Wollemia nobilis. NCBI lineage: Eukaryota > Viridiplantae > Streptophyta > Pinopsida > Araucariales > Araucariaceae > Wollemia > Wollemia nobilis. The sequence continues at coordinate 3,032,016 of JAQPPZ010017072.1, forward strand.
AAAGCATACATTTGTTCATTCCGAAGTATCTTCGAAATGAACAGATATCTTCGAAATGAGAGAACACAACATCTTCGAAATGAGCGGATCTTCGGAATGAAGAATGCAGTATCTTCAAAATGAGCGGATCTTCAGAATGAAGAATGCAATATCTTTGAAATGAGCGATCTTTGAAATGAGAATGCAGTATCTTCGGAATGAGCGATCTTTGGAATGAGAATTGCATTGTCTTCGGAATGAAGCCACTTATCTTCGAAATGAAGAACATAATGTGTTTCTTTGACCTGTTGACCGATTTTTGAAGCCGAAAAAAGGGAAATAAAGGTTGGAAAAAGTAAAGAGAAATATCTTCCATCTGTCTTTGCCGTCATTGCCGACCAAAGCCATCATTAAGGGAAAGATCAAGTTTTAGTCCTCTTCTAGGATAAAACCAGAATTTGTTGCAGCATTGTAGGATTAGATCTTTTGAGATATTCTTTGTTTGTAATCAGATCATAGGATAGCTATAAATATTGCTCCCATTCAGGTTGAGCCTAGTAAGTAGGAAGTAGAAAAAGAGGTAGAAAATAGAGTAAGGAAGCTAGCAAAAAATACAGAGTATAACTAGAAATTGATTGTTACAGTCCTGTAACAATTTTTCAATAGAATTCTTGTAATCATGTCTTTTGATCAATAAAGTGCACCAGTTCTATTTCATATTGCTTGTAAATGAGTGTGATTAAGATTTAGAAGAAGAGAGAGACTTACACCTTCTTCTGGACAAAGAGGCTGGCCACTTCCAGACCTAGGAGGAGGACTAACAAAGCAGGTTTTTATTCTGATTTTGTTGTAGCAGAATGAGTTGTAGAACTTGTTATTTCAATTGCTTGTAAATAGTTGACAATATTTGTAGTATTAGTTTATTTATGCTTAGATTAACCTTGTGCTTAATGTTTTAGTTGCAATCTTACTTTCAGCAAAGCTTCCACTTTATTTTCAGACTGTTATTTCTAGAATTTACTATTTTTCAGCAATTTCTTGCATTTTATGTTTTGCTGTCAAAACTTGAACAGAAGATTGACAACCTTCTATTACAGAACTTTGATAGTTTTTATTTCCACATTAGATCTAGACTTTCATTACTGCAAAAGTAATTAGATTTCCTTTTTGCAATTAGGATCAGACTTTCAATTCTGCAATTGTAATTCTGCAATATAATTAGGTCTCATTCTGTAATTGTAATTAGGACTTCATTTATGTAGTTAATGATTAGTTTCCAATTCTGCAACTTAGATTAAGATTTAATTCATGCAATTTAGAGATAGGAATGTTCCAAAACCCCCCACACAACCGGTTCCACCAATAAGACTTGTTGCTCTAGATTGACCTAAGTTATAGCTGTTTCACTCTTCTCCTCGTAGATAGCCTTGTACACTGCCCTGGATTGATAGATTCATTGAGAATTAATGATGGTATAACGACTACGCATCATTTTGGCACCGTTGCCAGGGAATAGTGTTGTCAGAAGAAAACAAATAGTCCAATAGCTGTAATCAGACTAAACTGTGAACATTCAAGTTAAAATCTGAATATAACAGTAGAGTAAGATAACAACTATTGACTTAATTTATGTCATTTAGGAGTAAACATGAATGAGTAAGTCAAGGGATGAAAAAGGTAGAACTACCCCAAAGGATCCCTGGCTTGTCCCATTAAGGAGATCTTCACGCCTAAGGGGTGAATCACCTGTGTTTGAACTACCTGAAAGATTGATAGAAAAATCACCAGTCTCACCATCAGTAGAACATTTTGAGAAAGGAAAATCACCAATTTTATCATCATCAGAATATCCTAAGAAAGATAATTCATCAGACTCATCATCAACAGAGAGGCTTGGACCTCTTGAGAGAACAATTTGGGAAGCTTTAACTTCTCCCAACAAACAAGAAACTATGGCAGAAGGAGGCAATGTAGATGGCCAACATGGCTATGTTCATAATGAAGGAGATGATCAGGATATACTCCAACCATCCAGAACATTTGAATATCCTATTCATCTGAATCCAACACAAAACTCTCCCATGAAGACCATTTCACCTTCAATACTTCCAACCTTTCGAGGTGTTGTATCCGAAGATCCTGACCAGTTTTTGTTTGAATTCAAGGTAGTGTGTCAGACCTATGATTATATAAATGACAATCAAAAACTTAAGGTTTTTCCCTCAACTCTCAAGGATTCAACATTGCGCTGGTTCATGAGCTTAGAGCCAAATTCCATAAGAACCTGGGATCAAATGGAGACTGTCTTTTTAGACAAATATCAGGAATATTGCCGTGTAAGGAATAGAAAAGATGAGTTATTTAGAATCAAGCAGGAAGATGATGAGACCTTGGAAGATTATCTTGATAGGTTCTCCTTTGTTCAAAGGAGATGTGGACTAGTAGAACCAGAATTATGTAAAACCATCTTTTTGAGAGGATTGCAAGATGAATCCAGAGAAGTTCTGGATTTGATGGGAAAAGGGGATGTAACCACTCTCAGTAATGAGGAAATTATGGATCTCTGCAAGAATTACTCTCGCACTAAGCAGAGAAGAAGAAAAAGCCGCACAAATGGCACCGATGTAAAGGACCTGATAGAGGAACTTGCAAATTTCAAAACTGATATCCTAGTGCATCTAAACACTACTTTGGGGGAAATGTCTGCAAAAGCAAAAAACACAGAACCTTTGGCAATTTATTGCCCAAGATGTAGAAATAAACATGCTTTGCAGGAATGTCCTTTGAATAAAACATCTATCTCAGCCATTTGTAGTATCTCTTCAAAAAGGCATTCAACTGATCAATGCCACCTGCTACCACAACTCAAAACTGTGTTAGAAAACCAGATCGAGGAACTCAACTATATTGGACCAAAACAAGGGGGAAATTTCTCTCAATATCAAAATCCCCCTCATTTTCCTACAAATTGGGGGCATAATCCTGGTACTATGCCTTGGGGACAATCAGAACCACCCCAACGTCCTTGGAATTATCCTCAATGGACAAATTCCCAAGAATGGCCACAATCAAATTGGAGTAACCCAGCCTGGAATCAGAATCAAAACAACCCCTCATGGAATCAAAACAATCCAGCTTGGAATCAAAATCAGACTAATCCACATTGGATGCAAAACCAACCACAGTGGAATCAGCAATACCAGTCCTATCCAAGGCAGCAAAGGAATCAAGGTCAAACTCAGCATTTGTTGCCTGCACCTAATCAAAATTTTCAAGAAAAACAACAGCAAACACAGCAAGTGAAACAACCTCAATTGCCGACTCAGCTAGTCACTAATCCAAACTAGTGTAAGACAGACACCTCCTGTCTATGTGGTGAAGTTGAAGAAAATATTGAAATTAATGTTCTTGATTGTAGTGACATCCAACTTCGTTCAGGGAAAGTTGTACCTGAACCAGTTTCAATTGAAATCAAAGAAAATGAAGAGCAAGAATCATCAGAACCAGAGAGAATCCAACCAACAATAGAAACAGAAAAATTGGAACCAACAATAGAGAAAGAGACACAAGCAGAACAATTACCAAGGATAATTCCATATCCTGAAAGACTTAATGCAATACCAAAAATTTTTGAGTCAGAATTGGTCAAAGAACTCAAAAAGTTGACTATCTCATTGCCCTTATTGCAAGCCATTAAGGAAATACCAGAAATTAATAAGTACTGTCCAAAATTTGTGCATTAAAAGAGCAGGAAGAAAGAAGAAAGCATTCCCCAAGACTGTGCAGGTTGAAGGGAAGATAGCTGATCTCTTATCTGGAAAACTACTACCTCCAAAGTATAGTGATCCAGGAAGCCCAGTTATCACTGTCACCATAGGTTCAGTACCAATATCAAATGTTTTAGTGGATCTAGGAGCTGCAATAAATGTCATGACTAAAGATACAATGGAACAATTACAGCTCAAACATCTCAGCCCCACATTTACAGTTTTAGAAATGGTTGATAGGTCAGTTGCAAAACCTGAAGGAATCATTGAAGATGTCCCTATAGAAGTTTCTTCTTGGGAATTCCCTACAGATTTTTTGGTTTTACAGCCAAGAAATTCAGCACATGGATATCCCATTATTTTGGGAAGACCTTGGCTTGCAACTACAGCAGCCTTCATAGACCTGCAGATCCGGAAATATGACTATTTCAAATGGTATTGATCTGAAACAGATTTCTTTATATCCTCCTGCAAAACCATCTAGCAAATTTTTAGGTCAGTTATGGTTTTCTGACTCAGAGGAAGAACCAGAAGAGGTCATTTCTACACTAGCTACCTTAGTAGTAAGAGAACACACAGAAGACCTCAGTGACACAGAAAACTTAGAAAATGAAACAATCCTGATGAATGTTCTGCATGAACAAGGTTTAGAAGGGGAAGCAACAAATATCCAACAATTGATAAGTAATGAGGAGAATCAAAAATCTGAAGATGAATCATCTGTGCTATCACAAGGAAACTCTGTTTCACTACCACATGGATGGCACCATCATCTGATTTTTCCTTCTCATTGTTCCATACAAGATATGCTTCCCTCAAGCAGCAATAAAATAGAAACTGCTTCTTTTCTCCCATCTCAGCAATGTCCTCTTAATCCCTTAATCACCAAGTATGAAGGAGTGAATTCAGTCCTTCTAAATACAAAACAAATAGAAGTCCAGCCAGGCAAATTTTTGAACATCTACAGCCAGCTTACTAGGGAAGAGGAAGAAAAATTGATAGTTGTCTTGCAGAAGCATGTTCATGCTTTTGCTTGGAACTACAAAGATATGTCAGGAGTTCATCCTGATATATGTACCCATAGAATCTATACTGAAGAAGTCAAGCCAGTCAGACAACCTCAAAGAAGATTGAATCCTGCCTTAAGAGATATTGTGAAAGAAGAAATTGAAAAACTCCTGGAAGTAGGATTCATTTACCCAATTTCTGATAGCCAATGGGTTTCTCCATTGGTAATAGTTCCTAAGAAAAATGGAAAAATGAGAGTATGTGTAGACTATAGAGAATTGAATAAGGTGACATACAAAGACCATTTTCCATTACCTTTCATAGATCAAGTGTTAGATACTCTTGCTTGAAAAAGATACTTTTGTTTTCTTGATGGATTTAGTGGATATAATCAAATTCAGATTGCACCTGAAGATCAAGAAAAGACAACTTTTACATGTCCATGGGGAACATTTGCCTATAGGGTTTTACCTTTTGGTTTGTGTAATGCCCCAACAACTTTTCAGCGAGTAGTCCTAGCAATTTTTGCTGATCTGACCACCAAAAGTGTTGAAATTTACATGGATGATTTCACAGTATGTGGACAAACTTTTGATTTTACATTGGAAAATCTTGACAAAGTCTTAACTCGCTGTGAAACATACCACTTATCCTTAAATCCAGATAAATGCTTCATGATGATGAAGGAAGGGATAGTTCTTGGTCATCACATCTCTCCTGAAGGGATCCAAGTTGACCCAAAGAAGGTTGAAATTATCAAGAATCTCCTTCCTCCTAAAACTCAGACTAATGTCAGAAGCTTCCTAGGACACATTGGTTTTTACCGCAGGTTTATTCCCAACTTTAGTACAATAGCCAATCCTATGTTTGCCCTATTGACTAAAGATTCTGAATTCTCCTGGATCGCAAAGTGTCAGGAAGCATTTGAAGCTCTGAAAGAGAAATTGATAACTCCACCTGTGCTCAGAGGACCTAATTGGACATTACCATTTCACATTCAGATCGATGCCTCCAATACAACAATTGGAGCAAGCATTAGGACAAATTGATAATGGTGAACATTATACCATCTACAACATTAGCAAGAACTTGACGAGAGCGAGAGAAAATTATACAACAAGCGAGAAGGAATTCCTAGCAAGTAATTTATGCCATCAACAAATTCAGGCATTATATCACAGAGTTATCAAATATTTATTCACACAGATCATACAACCATTAAGTATTTGATGAATAAACCTATGGTAAGTGCAAGAATTATTCGTTGGTTGTTGTTGCTGCAAGAATTTGATATCACTATAATCAACAAACCAGGAAAAGCTAATGTTGTGGCAGATTTCTTGTCCAGGTTGCAGAACACAGATGAAGGGGAATTAGTTGATGACACTTTTCCTGATGAAAAACTATTTGCTATATCAGTTCAATCACCTTGGTTTGCAGATATAGCCAATTATTTGGTCACAGGGAAAGTTCCTCCACATTTCACTTCAAAACAGAAAAAACAATTGATCAAACAGAGTTCTTCTTTTGAATGGATTAAGGGTATGCTTTTTAAGTGCAGTCCTGACCATGTGTTACGTAGGTGCATCCGAAAGGATGAAGTGTATGATATCCTTAGAGCTTGTCATGATGAACCCTCAGGTGGACACTATTCTGTAAAAAGCACAGTTAGGAAAATCTTGGGGATAGGATATTATTGGCCATCTCTTCACAAGGATGTGAAAAAGTACATCAGGCATTGTGATGCATGCCAAAGAATGGGGAAACCCACTCATACAAATGAGATGCCATTGCAGCCTCAAATGGTTTTAGAACCATTTGAGAGGTGGGGGCTTGATTTTGTAGGACCTATTGATCCACCTTCTCAAGGAAAGGTGCATATTCTAGTATGCACCGATTACCTGACAAAGTGGGTAGAGGTGCGTGCTTTCAAACATGCTCGTGAAGAGAAGGTCGTTGATTTCTTGTATACTCAGATTTTTCAGAGATTTGGAGCTCCACGGTCTATCACCACAGACCAAGGACCCCAATTTGCATCCAAAGTCATAAAAGCATTTACAGAATTGTATGAAATCAAACATAGGAAATCATCACCTTACCACCCACAAGCAAATGGCCAGGTTGAAGTAACAAACAGGGAACTAGAACGCATCTTGACAAAAACAGTAGCTTTTCATAGGAAAAATTGGCTAGATAAATTACCTGAAGCAGTTTGGGCCTACAATACTACTTGGAAGTCCACTACTGGATTCACACCTTATGAACTAGTCTTTGGTAAAAAGCCTCTCTTACCTATTGAATTTGAGCTACTAACATTGCGCACAACACTGGAAATTGGAATTGAATTGTCGTAGGCACGGACAGACAGGATTCTGGAGATGAATGCATTGGATGAACTTAGATTGGATGCTCTGCACCAAACCGAGGTAATTCAGGAGCAGAGGAAGTTGTGGCATGACAGTCACATTCAGCAGAGGAAACTTCAACAAGGAGATTGGGCTTTACTGTTTGATTCTCAATATGAAGACTTCCCTGGAAAACTGAGAACTAGATGGTTGGGACCTTACTGGATTGAAGAGGTATTTAACAATGGAGCAGCTCGTTTATCCCCTATTGATGGGTCACGAAGAAAGTTGGTAGTGAATGGACATCGCCTCAGGGTATACCATACACCTCTGACTAAAGAAGAATTCTTGCAACAACTTGATAGTTTGGATACACAGCAGGTGGAAGAGATTCCCTCTTCCACTTCAAAACAATCAACATGATCAGTGGATTTCAAGAAAAAAATAGAAAATACAAAAAAATCAGAAAAAATAGAAAACAAAAAGATGAATAAATTCTGAGTATGAATTCCTTCATGGGCATGGTTTCAGGGGAAATCATGAAATTCCTTCATGGGCATAGTCAGGATCAAGAAAAAAAAAGAGAAAAGGAGAGGTAAAAAAAAAAAAAGGGGGAAAATCAAGAAAAAAAAGAGAGAAAAATGAATAACTCAGCAGTGAAAACCTTTTCTTAAGGCACTACTGAGTTGGTGTGCATGAAAACCAGTTTTCTGGCATGCATAACCTTGAGAAATTTCTGAACCATCATTGTACAAATTCACCTAGTGCACTTGTTTTGAAATGTTGCAGAAAATCTCAGCAGAATATCAACAAAAGCAGTCATTCTTCAAAAACTGGCATTAACTGTTTTTATCAGGTATATATTTCTTACATTTCTTCATTGTAAAATGATTGGTATATAGTATGTGACAATTAACCATTAGCATAAAAGGTATTCATAAGAGTTGGCATACTTAAAAACATGTTTTGAGAATGAAAATATTGATTTCTGCCTAATCTTCGGAACAAGAATGCCAAAAACAATTGCTCTCTGTATTATCTTCGGAATGAAATTGTCTTCGAATGACGACAAAATGAATGTTGCACTTTGTCTTTAGAAAGAAACTTTGTCTTCGGAATGACAATTTGTCTTCAGAATGAAACTTGGTCTTCAGAATGACGACTTGCTGCATCATCTTCAGAATGAAGATCTATCTTCGGAATGAAGATCTGTCTTCGGAATGAGGATCTGTCTTCGGAATGACGATTTACCTTCACAATACAGCCTGATCTTCGAAATGAGGATTGATCTTCGGAATGAGGATTAATCTTCGAAATGAAAATTTTGCAAAGAAGATTTGTCTTCGGAATGAAGACCTGTCTTCGGAATGAGGTCATAATCTTCGGAATGAGGATTTGTCTTTGAAATGAAGACTTGTCTTTGGAATGAGGTCATAATCTTCGGAATGAAATTTTGTTTGCGCAATAAGTTATAATCTTCGGAAAGAGCATTTCCACGTGGCATCCAAGAAGACAAGGTACGACAAAATCAAATTTTTTTTAGTTGCATGCGAGGAAGGGACACGTGTCAATCAGCACATGGTCTGTTTTTGCACTCATTGGAAATACGGAGAACGTGACCAACCATATGCCACCAGTTTTTAATGTCAATTAACATGCACGTGAGAATCTGCAAAACTAATGAGGTGGATCTGATGGCAAGGACATCCATGCAATTATCAACGAACAAGTGTACAGTGCAAAAGTAGAAATGTGTGCCATCTTTCTTTTCGAAGACGTGTTGTGAAGTACAGTGCACAGGTTACGGTTCATTCCAAAGAAGAAGACGAGAAACAGGGCAACGAAGGTTTCAAACTAAAACTCTGCAAATTTGCAACAGAAAATAGCCAGAAATCCAGCGATAGAACAGCAGCCACAATATACGATTTTTAAACATAGAAAAATGGGGCGAAAGATCAGAACAGAGCCTGCAGATACCACTTACCTTCGAGAAAATCTGACAGTTGTGCAGATTTTTGAAGACGGAGGGTTTATGACATTTCTGGATAAATTCAATGGGTCTTCTGAAGATTTAGCTGGCATGTTCGCCCATACATTCAGAAACAACCGAGCACATGTTAACGACATGTCTATTGAGGTAAGCCCTAAAATTTTAAGTCAGATTACTAGGCCATTAGAAGGGATTTCAATTTCTAGATCTGGCAAGAACACATTGGCAAATGTAGTTAATCAGTTTGTAGAAGAAAATGATAGAGAACCAGAATACTTAACCCATAACAACACATGCAAAGGGTTAAAAAGGGCCAGCCTACAGGAACCCTGGGATGAAGTAGCCACCTGGGTAATTAAATTTTTAACCTGTGAAGGGCAGTATGTGCTATTGTTAGGGCATCATCTACGAATTTTGAACCATCTCAGACATGGTGGGCAACAACCAGAAGTTAGGGTAAATCTTCCCCTGTATCTGTATCAAGAGTTAAAGAACATGGCAAAGAGATATCAAGAGGGTAAAGGAAGCCTTCGCCATCATGGCCTCATCAAATTAGTTTGCCAACACCATTTTAGAGGAAACCCTAGGAGTTTTGACAGGTTTTACTCTAACCTAAATGATGTCATTTTTGGGGATGAAAGTGAGGAAGAAGAAGAACCAAATACTATTGATGTTGTTGTAGAAGAGGAAACAACTGCTACAAAAAATGTTGCAGAAGATGCTGCAGAAGGTGCCCCTAAAGCTATTACAGAACTACACCCCACAGCAGAAGCAGAAAACCTTGCTCCTGAACCCTCAACTTCACAAGCTAAGAAACAAAAGAGAAGAGGATCTGGAACTAGCAGCAGAGCAGAAAAACAAAAGAAAGTTCAGTTTGCTGAAGCTACAACTAATTTGTCAGAACAGAGAAGTGAAACAAGGGAAACAGAGGCATCTAAAACTGACCCCATGACCCTTGTTATCACCAAAAAATAGAGCAAAAAGAAGAAGTTTGCATCTAGAACTAGGAGGTCTACAAGAATCCATTTGAAAGAAACTGCAGAACAGGTCATGGAGGAAGAAGATAGACCAAGCAGCCCAGATGTCACAGAGATACAACCAGCATCTGAAAACTTTCCAAAATTCCCTGAACAGATAGCTGAGGCAGAAATTGAGCAGGATGGTTTGGAGGAGGCTACAGTTCAACAGGCTACAGATATGGTAGATACCCTTATAGACAGTCTCACAGAGCCTCTTGAACAAGAACAAACTATTGCAGAAGAAGAGGAAAATTTGGTTGAACAACCAACTGCAACTGATTTGTCTGCATCAACTTCTGAAGCAGAAATATAAGTGGAAGACATCACAGAGCAGCTGAGGGCAGCAAGGAGATGTATTTCAGAGAAAGAAAGCATCATTGAAATACAAGAAAGAAAAATTGCAAAGCTTCAGCAGGAAGTGGCAGAATTGAGAAAATTGTTGTCACAATCATATTGTCAAAGACAGTCCTTTTGAACAGGGATGATATAAAGAGAATGTACTTGAACAATTTAAGGGACTGTGTGGCCAGATTTGACAATTTTTGTGATCACAATTTCTTCCCAGCATTGTCAGTATGCAGAGACAGATGGAATGAACTTTCCATGTCTTTGAGGAAAAGAGAACCTATCTCCCCCATCAACTTAGAATGGTCTAGAAGAAGAGTAGAAGGTGTAGTCCAGCTGATTCAGATCATGCAACATAATTGGATAGGTCTCAGGTTCAGGCCTCCGACCATCATTACTCCAGTTCCATTCTACTTTGAGGAAGATGCCCAGCCTGATGAACAATTTGAAGATTGGCTCAGAAACATTCAGGAAAACAGGGGGTATTACATAGGCAAGAAATTATTCTACAGGTCATGGAATCTAAACATGGACATATGTGATTCCATAGCCCAACAGAATGCATGAGGGCATGCATTAATATAAGTTGGGGGGAAAATGATGAGGCCTGGAAATGCCTCAATCATAACATGTTTTGAACACTAAAAATGCCTATAAACTCTTATGTTTTATCTGATATGTTAGTTAAGTTGATTCAATATGTTGTATATTAACCATTTTGCATGATCAATGTATTTGAAATATTATATGCTGATTTTACAGCCTTTTTGCATAGTTTTGTGTTCTTTTTGCTATGATTTGCTACAATGGGATATGCTTAGAATAATAGCAGCATTTCACTAATCATATTTTGATTTGTCTCAAGCATTTACTTCACCTAAATCTGGCAACAGTGCAAGCAAACTGTTGCTGTGCAGCAAAAACTGGTCTTTCCCATGTAAATTCCAGCCAACTGTCCATAAATAGCAAGGCATGGAATTCACATGAGGAAAGGGATGAAGACCATTGGAATTTGATCTTAGGAGATAACCCACCTGAGAGATGCAGAAGAAATCAATGGAAAAGCATACATTTGTTCATTCCGAAGTATCTTCGAAATGAACAGATATCTTCGAAATGAAGGAACACAACATCTTCGAAATGAGCGGATCTTCGAAATGAAGAATGCAGTATCTTCGAAATGAGCGGATCTTCAGAATGAAGCATGCAGTATCTTCGAAATGAGCGATCTTCGGAATGAGAATGCAATATCTTCGAAATGAGCGATCTTCGGAATGAGAACTGCATTGTCTTCGGAATGAAGCCACTTATCTTCGGAATGAAGAACAGAATGTGTTTCTTTGACCTGTTGACCGATTTTTGAAGCCGAAAAAGGGAAATAAAGGTTGGAAAAGGTAAAGGGAAATATCTTCCATCTGTCTTTGCCGTCATTGCCGACCAAAGCCATCATTAAGGGAAAGATCAAGTTTTAGTCCTCTTCTAGGATAAAACCAGAATTTGTTGCAGCATTGTAGGATTAGATCTTTTGAGATATTCTTTGTTTGTAATCAGATCATAGGATAGCTATAAATATTGCTCCCATTCAGGTTGAGCCTAGTAAGTAGGAAGTAAGGTAGAAAATAGAGTAAGGAAGCTAGCAAAAAATACAGAGTATAGCTAGAAATTGATCTGTTACAGTCCTGTAATAGTTTTTCAGCAGAATTCTTGTAATCATGTCTTTTGATCAATAAAGTGCACCAGTTCTATTTCCAATTGCTTGTAAATGAGTGTGATTAAGATTTAGAAAGAGAGAGAGACTTACACCTTCTTCCGGACAAAGAGGTTGGCCACTTCCAGACCTAGGAGGAGGACTAACAAAGCAGGTTTTTATTCTGATTTTGCTGCAGCAGAATGAGTTGTAGAACTTGTTATTTCAATTGCTTGTAAACAGTTGACAATATTTGCAGTATTAGTTTATTTATGCTTAGATTAACCTTGTGCTTAATGTTTTAGTTGCAATCTTACTTTCAGCAAAGCTTCCACTTTATTTTCAGACTGTTATTTCCAGAATTTACTATTTTTCAGCAATTTCCTGCATTTTATGTTTTGCTGTCAAAACCTGAACAGAAGATTGACAACCTTCTATTACAGAACTTTGATAGTTTTTATTTCCACATTAGATCTAGACTTTCATTACTGCAAAAGTAATTAGATTTCCTTTCTGCAATTAGGATCAGACTTTCAATTCTGCAACTATTTATTCTGCAATTGTAATTAGGACTTCATTTCTGTAGTTAATGATTAGTTTCCAATTCTGCAACTTAGATTAAGATTTAATTCATGCAATTTAGAGATAGGAATGTTCCAAAACCCCCCACACAACCGGTTCCACCAATAAGACTTGTTGCCCTAGATTGACCTAAGTTATAAACTGTTTCACTTCTTCTCCTATAGATAGCCTTGTACACTGCCCTGGATTGATAGATTCATTGAGAATTAATGATGGTATAATGACTACGCATCACTTTTGGTCTGCAACATCGGGAAGGCATGTGCCTTTTCCTTTGTGTGGAGGCACATAGCCCACTTGGTGGGCGTGCGCTGTGCACAGGCACTTGGGAGGAAGGGTTTGTGTGTTCGAAACCCACCAAGGTCTTGTTGGTTGTTGGACTAATGTATGTGCTCACATTGCTAAGGTTTGATTGTTGCATCCGAAAATTGCAAAGGTGGAAATTATTTTTTAATTTCTTAAAGTTTTTTTAATTGGAAATTGTATATTTAAAGGGGTTAAAAAGTTATACAAGGGAGATAAAAGGGTATGCAAATTTTTATTTTTGTGTTTGAATTTTGAGTGGTTAAATTTAATAAAAAGGAGAAATAAGGTGTGCCAAGGGTGTTAGATATTTTATTGACATAAAGTTATATTATAAAAAAATTTTTGAAAGGAGAGATAAGGCATAGTTGATTTTTGATATTTTGACTTGGTGAAATATTTTGAAAGGAAATATTAAGGACAATTTTTTGTTATCTAACCCTTGATATTGACAAAGAGATTAATTATGATTGAGGCAGGATTTTTAGGTAAAAAAATCATCAAACAAAAGGTATGGGCATATCTACCTTGTGAGTGAAATATTGTTGGATGTTGTGAATGCTAAGTTGGATTGAAAATGATTGTTTGATAAGCATTGTTGATTGGTTTTCTATAATGAAAGTCTACACTAGAAACCTTGTTTGATAAGCATTGTTGGAAATATTGAAGTAAGCTTTCATATGCTTGAACCAAGGTTTGTGAAAGAACATGAGTATAATTGTTATGTGGAGTTGAGAACTATCTTGAACTAGGGTTTGTGAAAGAACATGAGTATCATTGTTATGTGAAGTTGAGAACTATCTTGAACTAGGGTTTGTGAAAGAACATGAGTATCATTGTTATGTGAATTTGAGAACTATATTGAACTAGGGTTTGTGAAAGATCATGAGTATCATTGTTATGTGACGTTTATTTGATAAGCATTGCTAACTAAGATTTAATTGAGTGGTTGGTTGAGTGGATTTGATTGGGCTTAGTTGATTGGAAGTTTTGGAGTGATAGTTCAAGTTCTATGAAACAAATTATTCCTTATTAATTTGAAAAATATTGAAAGTGATTGAGTGTGAAACATATTGAGTCTCTAACCATTATCCATATGTTTTTGTGTTAAATCAAGAGAGAATGAAAGTAATTAAGCATGTTGTGAGTGTGAAACATATTGAGTCTCTAACCATTCTCTATATGTTTCTATGAGATTAGAACAAGATTCTATGTGAAATGTTTTTGTGTGATTGAAGAGATTTTCTATGTTATATCGAGTTGACTTGTATAGAGCTTTTGTGAAAGCTAGTGGACATATTTGAGTAAGTCCTAGAGTGGACTTAAGGATTGAGTTGAGTAAGCTTTGTGGAAGCTTACAAGCAGATTGGATAAGTTCTAGTGAGGACTTGTTAAGCATATTGGATAAGTTCTTATGAGGACTTGTTGAGAAGATTAGATAAGTTCTAGTGAGGACTTGTTAAGCAAATTGAACAAGTTCTAGTGAGGACTTGTTGAGCAGATTGGACAAGTTCTAGTGAGAACTTGTTGAACATATTTGAGGTAAGTCTTAGTGAAGACTTAAGAGCAATGAATGCAAGTTCTAGAGAGGAATTGTGGATAGATTAGTATGAGCTTTTGTGGAAGCTTACAATGTAGATTTGAGATAAGTATTTGAGAATACTTGAGAGCAGAGTTGATTAAACCTTGAGTTAAGGTTTGGTACAAATATAGGAGAGTTGATTTATGATTGGATCATGTTTTGTGTTAAGTCTTGAAGATAGATTTGAGTACAGATATAGAGAAAATATATGCTAGACTGAAGGACTATGTTTAGTTTATATTTGAGGACAGATTTTGGTGTAGATTTGAGGATAGGTTTGTGCTAAACTAGGATAAATATTGAGCAGATTTGTACTAGAATGAAGGACTATGTTTAGGACAAATATAGAGTATATTTGTGCTAGACCAAAGGACTATATTTAGTGCAAATTTGAGAAAGAGTTGAGAGTAAGCATTGGAGGTGAAAAAGTATAGAGGATAATAGTCTCCAGTGGATAAAGGTTCATTATCCAAGGCAATGAAGATAGGTCTTCTGAGTGAGGACATGAGTCTTCAATAGATAGAGATCCATAAGCTAATGTAGTGGAGGTAGCAATTTTTATAGAAGATCACTAGCCAGAGTAGAGGAGAAGGAGTTCTCCTATGGATAGAGATCCAAAAACCATATGAGGAGACTGATGTCTCTTGTGGATAGAGATCCACGAACTTGATTAGGGGATTGGTGTCTCCTTTGGATAGAGATCCATAAACATTATAATAGGGAAAGTATTCCCAAGAGAGTTTTTGAGTAAATATTAGTAAAATATTTTCTTCATGGAGTAGCCCACATTGGGTGAACCACATTAAATTGGTGTCTCTATTGTGTATGGTTATTTGTGCATTGCTTTGATTACTAATTTTTATATTTCCATTTATATATTTCATAATATTGTTTGGGAAAGAAAATTAAAATGTGGTCTTATACTGTTCAACCCCTCTCTTAGTATAAGCTTGTATTCTTCAAGGAAGCACAACTTGGATGTTAAATGAGTCAAAGAGTGTTTAAAATGGTCTATGTGAATCTAAAAAAATTAATTTGTAGGTTTATCATTACATGTAGAAAGAAAAAATATTTTTCTCCACAAACTCTAACCAACAAGCATAACTTCATCAACAGGGATTTGGTTAACAATTAATAGGTTTCAATAAAGAATATAAAATATGGATAGATTCAAGAATAGAGATGTTAAATTTTTGAAGACTTCAAAGCTATGGATAAGTATATTTTGCATGCTAATTTTAATATAATGGAGATGGATGAAGTGGATGTTGTTCTTGGATATCCTTGGTTAGAATATTTGGGTACTATTAATATTAATGTACAAAAGAAATTTATGAAGTTATGGTATATAAAGAAGAACATAACACTACAATATATTTCTCAGCTTAAGGAGAAAGACCATGGGAAAACCATGAAGCTATTATAGGTAAGCAAATTGAAGAAGCAGAAGAACATGAAACAAAGCTTGAGGAGAAGGTAAACTTAGTGATCAAGCAAGAAGTAAAGTCAAAATCCAAGGATAAACCAAAATATGGAAACATGAAAAAAAATACAAAATAGAGGAAAACATGTTGAAGAGTAAAAAAAGATAGAACATCAAGCTAATATTGGAACATATTGCGATCCACATCACCCTAAGAGGCAACAATAATGGAGATAAGACTTGTTGGCTTTTTAATCCTTACTATTAATGTAAACTCATAGGATAATTTATCACATGATCAAAAATTAATGTAACAAGAATAATATGAGATAACTAATATGTAAATATCAAGACTAATAATATGTCAAATAACATACTTTAGTAAGTTGTAATATATATGTATAAATAGCTTGAATCATTCATAAGACTTACAATATTAGTTACTCAAATGTATTCAATCTGTATTACTCCTCTTTCTGTTACAAATGTATCATAAAATTCTCATACAATGATAATCACAATACTGTAGACTCTATAGATAGTGATGTAGGTCATGTAGGTGATATCTCTATGCCTCTCTATGGAGTAATATATAGCCATTATAGGATGACTATTTGGTTACTTGAATCTTCCTTTTCTTATGTCAAGTCTCGTGACTCTTGGCTTCTCTACTTGACACTTGCATACATATGACACTATCTTGTATGCACACTTGGACATGACTCTTCAAATAAATCTTCATAATCTAAGAGCACATGTGCACACTTAATATGAGACACTTGTGCACATTTATACACATAACAATTGCACACTTACTTACATGACACTTGTGCATTTCCTACACATTATTGCATTACATAAAATATTTACTCACACACTAACCTATGACATAATCCTAGTCTAATATTTACAAGGATGTACTAAATAATGTAATATTATCCAACAAGGCTTAAAGCAATATAAGAACTATAAACGACATCCATGGAGCTAGAGGAGACAAAAACTTGGATATGCTACTAGTGGCAAAAGCATGGATGAGAAAGAGTGATATTTATGGTCAGCTTAAAGATACCTGTTGTGGCTGATCCACAACACACCCCAAAATTGGGGACCCACATTTTTTACATGCTTTCCAAGAAAACTGCAGTGGCCCAGATGCTAAAAAAAAACTAAGGGAAAAAGCAAAAAATGAAAAAGTGTCGCGATATCATGACATGTTGCTCCATCGCGAAAAAAAATGAAAAAGTGTCGCGATATCGCGACATGTTACTCCATTGCGGCAGAAAATGAAAAAGTTGTCGCGATATTACGACATGTTGTTCCATCGCGGTAGAAAATGAAAAAGTGTCACAATATCACAACATGTTGCTCCATCGTGGCAGAAAATGAAAAAGTGTCGCAATATCGCAACGTGTTGCTCTGTCGCGGCCAAAAAAAGAAAATTGTCGTGATATCGCGACATGTTGCATTTTCGCGGCTCAATACGTTAGAATGAAAAGTTGTCATGATTTTGTGACGTGTTGCTGCTGAGAAAAAGAAAGCGTCGCGATATTGCGATGTGTTGCTACTGAGAAAAAGAAAGCGTCGCAATATCATGACGTATTTTTGCTGAGAAAAAGAAGGTGTCATGATATCACGACAGGTCGCGTTTTCGTGGCTCAGATGAGCGAAATGCAGCAGAATGGAAAATTGTCACGATATCGCGACGTCTCACGTTTTCGTGGCTAAGAGCAGCAGAATGCCTCATGAAGAGAAATTGTCGCGATATTGTGACATGTCATGAAATCGTGATGCAAGACAAAGAACCAAGTTGAAGACTCAAAATGTCGCGATATCACGACATGTCATGAAATCGCGGTTCATAAAGGAGAGAGAAAGACAAAATGAAAATGTCACGATATCGCGACTTGTCATGAAATCGCGGTCGAAGGCAGCAAGAGAAGAGTCAATGCAAAGTTGTCGCGATATCGCGACATGTCACGTTTTTGTGGCTCCAAGTAGCGAGATGGTACGGAATAAAAAAGTGTCACGATTTCACGACAAAAAGCTGCAAGACAGCTCCGAATGAAAAAGCGTCGCGATTTCGTGACAAAAAGCAACAAGGTGGTGCCGAAGAGAAAAGTGTCACGATTTCGTGACAGAAAGCAACAAGACAACCCAAAAAGGAAAAGCATCGCGATTTCGCGACAGAAAGTAGCAAAGTGGTATGGAATGAAAAGGCGTCGCGATATCGTGACATGTCGCGTTATCATGGCTAAGGGCAAAAAAACACAACGAAGGAGAAAAACGTCACGATTTCACGACAGGTTGCATCCACGCGGCCCGAAGGAGAAAAATGTCGCGATATCGTGACATGTCTCATTTTTGCTATGCATGAAGGCGGACAAGGCTATTGGCCAAAAAATGTCACGATATCGTGACATGTCTCATTTTTGCGATAGGTAGAAGAGCAAAGTTGCATGCAGAAAAATGTCACGATATCGCGACATGCTATTTTTTGTCACGATTTACAGGGGGCCATTACGGAACATGCAGAAAAGCGCAAAACATGGCATAAAGGTGTAAGGGCTATAGAAGCGTTACAGTTCACAGAGAAGATCAAACATCTCGATGTCGAGCATAAAGTCAAAAACAATGAAGAGGTAGGGAAGGTGAAACGAAGCGATCTGGGAGATGAAACGAAGCATCACAGGGTGAAGCAGAGAGCATTACCAGAAAGTTTAAAAGCAGAAGCACAGATTGGTACAGGGGTCGAAAACCGCTGCGAGCAGGGTTGTAGAGTTGAGGGTGATTAGCCATTCTGGGCCTGCTTTGGAGTGCTTTTCTTCCACTTTTTTTGGTTTTGGAGAACCAGATGTTTGCTATTGTAAAATGACAAATATTTAATGCAGATAATATTTCAAAAATTTGCATCTTATGGGCAAGAAAGAAGGAGTCATTTTTTGCATGCAAGATTAAATGTCTATTTTTCCCTTTTCAGATTTTAGACTTGTAAATGTAGTTGATACAAGTTTTTCTTGGTTGATTGCATGCGAATGCTTAAATCTAGAAAACCTCATTTCAAAACCTTAGGAACCAGACACTTAGCTTATCTGGATTGTGCTTGTTTTGCAGGTCTAATAGGCTAGGTTGCATGCATGGAATGTCTCATATCTTCGGTTTTGTCGGAATAGGATAGCATCATACTGAAGGCATTTTATTTTTATTTTTCTGCATTTTATTTTCCAAATTTTTTAATTTATTTTAATTTGTAGTCATTAAAATTAAAAAAATAAAAATTCAAAATCTAAAATATTTTTTTTATCTTTAAAAATAAAATAAATTTTATTTTTTTTCAATGAACAATCACTAAAGTTTCATGATGAAATAAACCAACATTGCCCCTTGTTTACGAGTTACTTGCAATCACTAAGGTGTTCCAAGCATTTAAATTGATATATTTGATTATTTATACATATGCAAATGCTTGTTCATAAGAGACCTTGGAGAAATTTTTAATTTCTTTGCAAGAGGGAGTTTGGGACGACTCTAGTTGAGTGATCATTTTGTTATAGGGCAAAATATCCACTCAACATTTTGGCGCTAGAAGGAGGGCCTGAATGGGTTTATTTTAGAGTGATTTAAATGCTATAGGGATTTAAATTTTGAATATTTCATGCCCTATTGGTTATTATCTTTAGCCCTCTTTTAACAATACAACTTTGTACTGTTAAAAGGAGGACATGAATTGCTATGCACTGTTCTAACGCTTTGATTGTTCATACAGGAATAATGTGATTTGATTTGATTTTAAAAATAATAATAAATAAAAATTTTTGGGTATTAAAGTTATATTCTTTAAGATTCACTAATGGCTATGTTTTCACCGTGGATGACAGGTAGCCCATTGAACATACCAGGAGTTCAACATTATTTGCCCGTTGGTTTTGAGAGATGTCTTCCTCGATTTTTGTCTAACGGGACAAATACTGTAGGAGAACACATTCAAGCATTCAAATTTGTTGTGAATCACTTAACAATTTGGTATGATGATGTTGTTTGTAAAATGTTCCCTTACACCTTGGACAAAGTGGCATATGATTGGTTTACAAGTCTGCCTTTAGGGTCTATCACTTCTTGGGCTCAACTAGAGGCAACATTTCTTAATCAATTCAACAAAGAGCAAGTTGACCCAATCCGCATGTATGAGCAGTTTTTCACTATTAAAAAAGGACCAAGTGAAAATGTGAAGTCATTTTCTGAAAGGTTCTTTGGATTATATGCTCAATTAGTGACATTTTATGCTCTTCAAGAAGAAATGGCTCTCCAAATATATGTCAATGCTCTTGACCCACTCATTTCCACATATTTGCGAGGGATGCCTCAAATCACATCTTTGTCACAAGCCTATACTCAAGCAATGGCAATTGAGCAACAATTGAGTTGTCAAAATTATGGTGTGGGTTTTGGATCATATAATCTTCAATCATTTAATACCTCCTTTACCCATCCAATGATTTATCCACCTCAACCAAGTTCAAGTGTGAATCAATTTCAGAATCAACAATCATTCCCAAGCTTCAATCAATTTCAAAATCCTCAACCTACTATGCAAGATCAACCATCTTTCTTAAGTATGAATCAACTTCAAAATACTCATCTTGATTCAAAGGATGTTTCTAAAATCAATTTCAATGATTTTCATAAGAATATGATTTTAGGCAAGGGAGGAGTACTAGATCCAACTAGTATTGAAACATGTGACAGATTGGAAACCCTTGACTCACCAAAAGATGAATTCTATGAGGATGAATCTGTTTCGGATGACACATTGGATGACATTGTTGAAAATGATGGCCAAGAAAATTCACACCTTCCAAATTATGTTAAACGTGAATCATGGGTTACACATGTGGATTATGATAGCCTTATCAATTTGAATACAAGCAATAACCCAATTTTGGAAGTAATTGAACCATCTAAGGAAGGTGAAGATAAATTTGATGAGAAACATGTTGATGAATTAAAAGATGATGAAGAAATAGTTGAGCATCACAATTTGATTTTGAAAGATGATCATTATGATTCTTGGGAAGAGTATGCTCACTCCAAACCTTCTGATGAAATTTGTGTGCCTATTGATATGCAGGATAATACAATTGCCCTTTCATATGAGGATATTACAAGTCCTGTACAATCTGAGAATGTTTTGGAAGAAGGGTTGGAATCTCATCAAAGGTTGGAGAAGGATAATGATTCTACTACCATGGATGAAGAAGGAGAATCAATTGTTTTTGTTCCCCTTGAGGGGCAAGAAATCAAAAATCTTGATCCACCTATTGTTTCTACAATGTCTATGCCATCTCAAAATGATGAAATTACAAAACCTAAGTGGTGTGGGTTTGATACTATTGATGATCCTAATGAAAATATGGATTTTGAGGCAACTCAAGCCATTGATCATGGAAAGGTGTCACGTGACACATATCTTGAAAAATTAGGCTCTTGTTTTGAAAAATATGGACGCATGTTTGATTGGGTGCCTAACTTTGGTGTTTTTGAACAGGTGTTGGATGATGAAGAAGACAATGAAGAAAAAGAAAAAGCTACTAACACTCATCAAGTTGTGGTAAATTCTAATCATGATGGGTTGAGTATGGGTGACAAGGTGAAATCTTTACCTTTGGTAGTAGCTACAAAAATTTTAAGTGATGGGTTACATGATGTCCCTTTGGATGCTAATGTCATTAATGATGAAATGTCAAATCTTGGTGATGTTTGTCAAGTTTTGATTGATTTTGATTGCTTTAAAATCTCGAAAAATAATTTGAATTCAAGACTTTTAGAAATAGGCTCTTGTTTGCAATATCTCACATTTGAAAAGGAAAGCCTACTTCTAAATCATGAATGGAATGATGAAACTTGGATACTTTAAAGAATAGACAAGATAAAATTGAATATCATACATTGTCTAATCAATTTCATGATTTGAATATCACCCATGAGAGTACTAATAGAACTAAATCTAATTGGTGGGGTGAGCAAGGCAAGTTGAAATTTGTTGCATTGTTTGGTCTAATCTTATTGTTGTTGGATTCCTACAACATTTGGCATGCATATCACGTTATATTTTTGTTGAAATGTTCTAATCATGTTTGGGATCCAGGAAAGTAATAGTCCAAGCTTGGCATCATCTTGTACATATCATTGTATATAGTTTTTGGTTTTGGTTTTGGTTTGTGTTTTCAAGTTTCATCATTTGATTGGGATTGCTTTGGGTTTGGATTATAAGTTGTGTGTGTTGATGTCCTCTTGACATGTTTGGTTTGTCTAAAAAAAAAGAAATGAAGAAAATTTGAGATGTCAACTTATGCCTAAGATTAGGAGAATATGAAACATTGGAATTGTGTTGTAGAAAGCTCCACAAGTAACACAAACATTTTAAATAATATCGTTTGAATCTTGTGATGCATGAAGTTGTCAGTTTTGCACATTATGGTAAAGTAGATGATATATTCCATCCACATTTCAAAAGAAGTAGTGCATTCATATCTCATGTCATATTCCACATTGCATATACATGTCATCTCAGTTACATTTTCATTCCATGGGCAATCATTGAGAAGGTGTCGAATCCTCTTAGGATTATTACATAACATATATTAAAAGGATCCTAAGGTTGGGAACTGATGCCCAAACTATCTTGAACCAAGCACATTCTATGCACATTAAAAAGAATCTTGAGCAAAATGGTCAAAACCATACTTGGATGAAAAGGTGAGGTGAAAAGAATATTTCATGTCTGTCCTATCATGCAACATAATCCTTAAAATAGTGGTTTTTACCACTCCCATAAAGCTTAAAGCCTAAAACCAGAGTAGTAAGGATAGGGTTAAATCCTCATCGAACTTAGGTTGAGGATCCAACTCCCCAAAGCTCTGATTTGACCTACATGGAGTAGTAAGGATAGGACATAATTCTCATCTCGCTTAGGTTGAGAATCCGATTCCCCAAAGCTTCCATTTTTCCCATTTCATCATAAAGCTTGGATTGGAAGGATCGTACTACATGTCCTCTGCAAAGGATGGGTAGTCATCCCAAAGGTCCAAGAAATAAAATTAACTAATATTTCCCATTTCATCTCAATCTTGGATTGGAAGGATCGTACTACATGTCCTCTACAAAGGATGGGTAGTCATCCCAAAGGTCCAAGAAATAAAAGATAATATTTTCCATTTCATCTTAATATTGGATTGGAGGGATCATACTACATGTCCCTAGCAAGGATGGGTAGTCATCCCAAAGGTCCAAAAAAAAAAAAAAAAAGAATGAATGAAGCCAAGTCATGGATTATGGGGTTAAGTATGCTCATGCATGGCAACATGTCTTGTCTAAAAGCAAGACCACTGATTGCTCATATGGATAGACTAGCCTGACCATTTCATCCATAACAGGTTAAATTATTTTGTTCAAGATGAGGTAATGAACTCCAAATCAGAATAGTAAGGATAGGGTTAAATTCCCATCTCGCTTAGGTTGGGAATCCTATTCCCCAAAGTTCTGATTTCACTTACACTTGCACATGGGTTCAAGATGGTAGTGACACATAACCAACTTTGGGATCTAATAAATTAATTCAGTATACTATATTTATTTGGTCCTAAGAGGGTTTGACATCTTTAATATGTTTGTCCATGATATTAGAAGGTTTGAGCATTTATAAAGCAGGTTGTTATATCTCTAGCATCTTCATCATACATCAAATCCTGCACAAATCATTCATAGCCTTGCATACAAATCATAAGTGAAACCGACAATGGAATGTTGATCAAGTTCAAATGATAGGGAATGAAACACATTGCACACACCGAGCTGATACTTAATGATTCCGATGTTTCATGTATTTCTGATCTATCGGTATTTGTTTATCTTCTATGTGCTGATGTCTATATCTAAGCTTGTATATTTCCAGGTTGGGTTCTCACCAAAATGCTCAAGAGCATTTGACAGTAGAGTCGCCATTTGTTGTGGCTGATCCACAACACACCCCAAAATTGGGGACCCACATTTTTTGCATGCTTTCAAAGAAGACCATAGTGGCCGGATGCTAAAAAAATCAAGGAAAAAGCAAAATTATTACAAAAAGAAAAAGTGTCACGATATCGCGACATGTCGCTCCATCGCGACAAAAAATAAAAAGTTGTCACGATATCGCGACATGTTGCTCCATCGCGACAAAAATGAAAATTGTCACGATATCGCGACATGTTGCTCCATCGCAGAAAAAAATGAAAAATTGTCGCGATATCGCGACATGTTGCTCCATTGCGACAGAAATGAAAAGTTGTCGCGATATCGCGACATGTTGCTCCATCGCGCCAAAGAAAAGGTGTCACGATATCGAGACATGTCAGTCAGCCCCGAACACACAAAAAAATGTCACGATATCGCGACATGTCCATCACCAAAAAGAAATTCGTGATTCATGACAGTCAAAACCGCAACAAGAAAAAAATGTCGCGATTTCGCGACATAAAAAAAAAAAGAAAGAGGAAAAAAAAAATGTCACGATTTCAGAAAAGAAAAGTCAGATTTCGAAAAAAAAAATGTCACGATTTCACGAAACAAGACAAAAGAAAAGTCGATTTCAAAAGGAGAAAAATGTCATGATATCACGACATGTCTCATTTTTGCAAGAGGACAAGGAAAATATCATTCGATATCGCGACATGTCTCATTTTCCGATAAGGTAGAAGAGCAAAGAAAATATACATGCTATTTTTTGTCACGATTTACATGGGGCCATTACAGAACATGCAAAAAAGCATAGAACACATGGCATACAGGTGTAAGGGTTACAAAAGCATTACAGTTCACGAGAAGATCACGTTCATCGAGCATAAAGTCAAAAACAATGAAGAGGCGAGGAAGATGAAACGAAGCAATCTGGAAGATGAAACGAAGCATCAGGGAAGGAGAAGCAATTGCCAAAAAGTATAAAAGCAGAAGCACAGATTGATACAAGTCAAAAACCGCTAGGAGCAGGGTTGCAGAGTTGAGGGTGATTAGCCATTTTGGGCCTGCTTTGGAGTGCTTTTCTTCCACTTTTTGGTTTTGGAAAAACCAGAGATTCTACTATTGTAAAATGACAAATATTTAATCGAGAATATTTCAAAAATTTGCATCTTATGGGCAAGAAAGAAGGAGTCATTTTTTGCATGCTAAGATTAAATGTTCTATTTTTCCCTTTTCAGATTTTAGACTTATAAATGAAATTCATGCAATTTTTCTTGGTTATTTCATGTGAATGCTTAAATCTGAAAACCTTATTTAAAACCTTAGGAGCTAGCACTTAGCTTATCTGGATTGTGTATGTTTTGTAGGTCAAATAGGTTAGGTTGCATGTATGGAAACTCTCATATCTTCGATTTTGTCGAAATAGGATAGCATCAGACTGAATGTATTTTATTTTTATTTTTTGCATTTTACTTTCATTTTATTTTATTTTCCAATTTAATTAAAATTAACATTTTTAAAAATTACAAAATCTAAAAAATAATGAACAATCACTAAAGTTTCATGATGAAATAAACCAACATTGCCCCTTGTTTACGATTACTTGCAATCACTAAGGTGTTCCAAGCATTTAAATTGAATATTTTATTATTTGATTACATATGCAAATGCTAATTCATACGGGAGACCTTGGAGAAGTTGGTTGTTTAACTTCTTTGCAAGAGGGAATTTGGAGACTCCTAATTGCATGATCATTTCTGTTATAGGTGAAAATACCACTCAACATTTTGGCGCTAGAAGGAGGGCATGAACAGGTTTATTTTAGTGTGATTTAAATGCTATAGGGATTTAAATTTTGAATATTTCATGCCCTATTGATTATTATCTTTAGCCCTCTTTTAACAATACAACTTTGTACTATTAAAAGGAGGACATGAATTGCTATGCACTTTTCTAACGCTTTGATTGTTCATACAGGAATAATGTGATTTAATTTAATTTAAAAATAATAATAATAAATAAATAAATAAAAAAATTTTGGTATTAAAGTTATATTCTTTAAGATTCACTAATGGCTATGTTTTCACCATGGATGACAGGTAGCCCATTGAACATACCAGGAGTTCAACATTATTTGCCCGTTGGTTTTGAGAGATGTCTTCCTCGATTTTTGTCTAATGGGACAAATACTGTAGGAGAACACATTCAAGCATTCAAATTTGTTGTGAATCACTTAACAATTTGGCATGATGATGTTGTTTGTAAAATGTTCCCTTACACCTTGGACAAAGTGGCATTTGATTGGTTTACAAGTCTGCCTTTAGGGTCTATCACTTCTTGGGCTCAACTAGAGGCAACATTTCTTAATCAATTCAACAAAGAGCAAGTTGACCCAATCCGCATGTATGAGCAGTTTTTCACTATTAAAAAAGGACCAAGTGAAAATGTGAAGTCATTTTCTGAAAGGTTCTTTGGATTATATGCTCAATTAGTGACATTTTATGCTCTTCAAGAAGAAATGGCTCTCCAAATATATGTAAATGCTCTTGACCCACTCATTTCCACATATTTGCGAGGGATGCCTCAAATCACATCTTTGTCACAAGCCTATACTCAAGCAATGGCAATTGAGCAACAATTGAGTTGTCAAAATTATGGTGTGGGTTTTGGATCATATAATCTTCAATCATTTAATACCTCCTTTACCCATCCAATGATTTATCCACCTCAACCAAGTTCAAGTGTGAATCAATTTCAGAATCAACAATCATTCCCAAGCTTCAATCAATTTCAAAATCCTCAACCTACTATGCAAGATCAACCATCTTTCTTAAGTATGAATCAACTTCAAAATACTCATCTTGATTCAAAAGATGTTTCTAAAATCAATTTTAATGATTTTCATAAGAATATGATTTTAGGCAAGGGAGGAGTACTAGATCCAACTAGTATTGAAACATGTGACAGATTGGAAACCCTTGACTCACCAAAAGATGAATTCTATGAGGATGAATCTGTTTCGGATGACACATTGGATGACATTGTTGAAAATGATGGCCAAGAAAATTCACACCTTCCAAATTATGTTAAACGTGAATCATGGGTTACACATGTGGATTATGATAGCCTTATCAATTTGAATACAAGCAATAACCCAATTTTGGAAGTAATTGAACCATCTAAGGAAGGTGAAGATAAATTTGATGAGAAACATGTTGATGAATTAAAAGATGATGAAGAAATAGTTGAGCATCACAATTTGATTTTGAAAGATGATCATTATGATTCTTGGGAAGAGTATGCTCACTCCAAACCTTCTGATGAAATTTGTGTGCCTATTGATATGCAGGATAATACAATTGCCCTTTCATATGAGGATATTACAAGTCCTGTACAATCTGAGAATGTTTTGGAAGAAGGGTTGGAATCTCATCAAAGGTTGGAGAAGGATAATGATTCTACTACCATGGATGAAGAAGGAGAATCAATTGTTTTTGTTCCCCTTGAGGGGCAAGAAATCAAAAATCTTGATCCACCTATTGTTTCTACAATGTCTATGCCATCTCAAAATGATGAAATTACAAAGCCTAAGTGGTGTGGGTTTGATACTATTGATGATCCTAATGAAAATATGGATTTTGAGGCAACTCAAGCCATTGATCATGGAAAGGTGTCACGTGACACATATCTTGAAAAATTAGGCTCTTGTTTTGAAAAATATGGACGCATGTTTGATTGGGTGCCTAACTTTGGTGTTTTTGAACAGGTGTTGGATGATGAAGAAGACAATGAAGAAAAAGAAAAAGCTACTAACACTCATCAAGTTGTGGTAAATTCTAATCATGATGGGTTGAGTATGGGTGACAAGGTGAAATCTTTACCTTTGGTAGTAGCTACAAAAATTTTAAGTGATGGGTTACATGATGTCCCTTTGGATGCTAATGTCATTAATGATGAAATGTCAAATCTTGGTGATGTTTGTCAAGTTTTGATTGATTTTGATTGCTTTAAAATCTTGAAAAATAATTTGAATTCAAGACTTTTAGAAATAGGCTCTTGTTTGCAATATCTCACATTTGAAAAGGAAAGCCTACTTCTAAATCATGAATGGAATGATGAAACTTGGATATTTTCAAGAATAGACAAGATAAAATTGAATATCAATCATTGTCTAATCAATTTGAGTAATTTGAATCTCACCTATGAGAGTACTAATAGAACTAAATCTAATTGGTGGGGTGAGCAAGGCAAGTTGAAATTTGTTGCATTGTTTGGTCTAATCTTGTTTTTGTTGGATTCCTACAACATTTGGCATGTACATCACATTATATTTTTGTTGAAATGTTCTAATCATGTTTGGGATCCAGGAAAGTAATAGTCCAAGCTTGGCATCATCTTGTACTATATTGTATATAGATTTTGGTTTTGGTTTGTGTTTTTCAAGTTTCATTTTGGGATTGCTAGTTGGGTTAGGATTTAAGTTGTGTGTTGGTTCTAATTTGACATGTTTGATTTGTCTTGAAAAAAAAATGAAATGAATAAAATTTGAGATGTTAACTCATGCCTAAGACTGGGAGAATATGAAACATTGGAATTGTGTTGTAGAAGCTCCACAAGTAACACAAACATTTTAAGTAATATCGTTTGGATCTTGTGATGCATGAAGTTGTCAGTTTTGCACATTATGGTAAAATAGATGATATATTCCAAAAGAAGCAGTGCATTCATATCTCATGTCATATTCCACATTGCATATACATGTCATCTCAGTTACATTTTCATTCCATGGGCAATCATTGAGAAGGTGTTGAATCCTCTTAGGATTATTACATAACATATATTAAAAGGATCCTAAGGTTGGGAACTGCTGCCCAAACTATCTTGAACCAAGCACATTCCATGCACATTAAAAAGAATCTTGAGCAAAATGGTCAAAACCATACTTGGATGAAAAGGTGAGGTGAAAAGAATATTTCATGTCTGTCCTATCATGCAACATAATCCTTAAAACAGTGGTTTTTACCACTCCCATAAAGCTTAAAGCCTAAAACCAGAGTAGTAAGGATAGGGTTAAATCCTCATCGAACTTAGGTTGAGGATCCAACTCCCCAAAGCTCTGATTTGACCTACATGGAGTAGTAAGGATAGGACATAATTCTCATCTCGCTTAGGTTGAGAATCCGATTCCCCAAAGCTTCCATTTTTCCCATTTCATCATAAAGCTTGGATTGGAAGGATCGTACTACATGTCCTCTGCAAAGGATGGGTAGTCATCCCAAAGGTCCAAGCAATAAAATTAAAACTAATATTTTCCATTTCATCTCAATCTTGGATTGGAAGGATCGTACTACGTGTCCCTAGCAAGGATGGGTAGTCATCCCAAAGGTCCAAGAAATAAAAATATTTTCCATTTCATCTTAATATTGGATTGGAGGGATCGTACTACATGTCCCTAGCAAGGATGGGTAGTCATCCCAAAGGTCCAAGAAATAAAAGAAAAGAGAATGAATGAAGCCAAGTCATGGATTATGGGGTTAAGTATGCTCATGCGTGGCAACATGTCTTGTCTAAAAGCAAGACCACTGATTGCTCATATGGATAGACTAGCCTGACCATTTCATCCATAACAGGTTAAATCATTTTGTTCAAGATGAGGTAATGAACTCCAAATCAGAATAGTAAGGATAGGGTTAAATTCCCATCTCGCTTAGGTTGGGAATCCTATTCCCCAAAGTTCTGATTTCACTTACACTTGCACATGGGTTCAAGATGGTAGTGACACATAACCAACTTTGGGATCTAATAAATTAATTCAGTATATATATATTTGGTCCTAAGAGGGTTTGACATCTTTAATATGTTTGTCCATGATATTAGAAGGTTTGAGCATTTATAAAGCAGGTTGTTACATCTCTAGCATCTTCATCATGCATCAAATCCTGCACAAATCATTCATAGCCTTGCATACAAATCATAAGTGAAACTGACAATGGAATGTTGATCAAGTTCAAATGATAGGGAATGAAACACATTGCACACACTAGATGATACTTAATGATTCTGATGTTTCATGTATTTTTGATCTGTCGGTATTTGTTTATCTTCTATGTACTGATGTCTGTTTTCAAGTTTGTATACTTCCAGGTTGGGTTCTCACCAAAATGCTCAGGAGCATTTGACAGCAGAGTCACCATTTGTTGTGGCTGATCCACAACACACCCCAAAATTGGGGACCCACCTTTTTTGCATGCTTTCAAAGAAAACTACAGTGGCCCAGATGCTAAAAAATCAAGGAAAAAGCAAAAATTTCACAAGAAAAAGTGTCGCGATATCGCGACATGTCGCTCCATCACGACAGAAAATGAAAAAGTGTCACGATATCGTGACATGTTGCTCCATCACGACAGAAAATGAAAAAGTGTCACGATATCGCGACATGTTGCTCCATCGCGGCAGAAAATGAAAAAGTGTCACGATATCGCGACATGTTGCTCCATCGTGGCAGAAAATGAAAAAGTGTCGTGATATCGTGACATGTTGCTCCGTCATGGCAGAAAATGAAAAGTTGTCGCGATATCGTGACATGTCACATTTTCGTGTCAAAGCAAATAGAAATGAAAAGTTGTCACGATTTCGTGACATGTTGCTCCGAATGCGAATCACGACATCAATTGTCGCAATATCGCGACATTTTCGAAAAAAATGTCACGATATCGTGACATGTCACGATTTCACGACTAGAAAGCGAAATGGTGAGAATGAAAATTGTCGCGATATCACGACATGTCATGTTTTTGCGGCTAAGAGCAGCAAAATGCCTCATGAAGAAAAATGTCACGATATCGCGACATGTCATGAAATCGTGGTGCAAGACAAAGAACCAAGTTGAAGAAAAATGTCATGATATCGTGACATGTCAGAATCACGGCAAGAGGAGAGAGAAAGACAAAATGAAAATGTCATGATATCGCGACTCATGAAAGGAAAAGGAGAAGAGAAGAAAGAAAGTATCAGAAACGTGACATGTCACGTTTCATGGAAGAGCGAGATGGTACAAAATAAAAAATGTCACGATTTCAAAGAAAGAAAAGTCACGATTGCGAAAAAAAGGTCAAGAGAAAAGTGTCACGATTTCATGAAAAACAAAAGAAGAAAAAGAAAAGAAAAAAAGAAGG
Source organism: Wollemia nobilis (assembly GCA_028583015.1). NCBI lineage: Eukaryota > Viridiplantae > Streptophyta > Pinopsida > Araucariales > Araucariaceae > Wollemia > Wollemia nobilis. Next base: position 3,063,216 of record JAQPPZ010017072.1, read on the forward strand.
AGAGAAAAGTCGCGATTCAGGAAAAAAGAGAAAACGTCACGATTTCACGAGTTGCATCACGTGGCCGAAGAAAAAAATGTCACGATTTCATGACATGTCTCATTTTCACTATGCATGAAGGTGGACAAGGTTGGAAAATGTGCGATTTCGTGACATGTCTCATTTTACGATAGGTAGAAGAAAAGTATGAAAAAATGTGCGATATCACGACATGCTATTTTTTGGTCACGATTTACATGGGGCCATTATAGAACATGAAAAAAGCGTGGAACACATGGCATAAAGGTGTAAGGGCTACAGAAGCGTTACAGTTCACAGAGAAGATCAAACATTCGATGTCGAGCATAAATTCAAAAACAATGAAGAGGCGGGGAAGGTGAAACGAAGCGATCTAGGAGATGAAACGAAGCGTCACGAAGGAGAAGCAGAGAGCATTGCCGAAAGTATAAAAGCGAAAAGCACAGATAGGTACAGGGGTCAAAAACCGTTGGGAGCAGGGTTGCAGAGTTGAGGGTGATAAGCCATTCACGGGCTCGCTTTGGAGTGCTTTTCTTCCACTTTTTTTGGTTTTGGAGAACCGGATATCCGCTATTGTAAAAAGACAAATATTTAATGCGAGATAATATTTCAGAAATTTGCATCTTATGGGCAAGAAAGAAGGAGTCATTTTCTGCATGCAAGATTAAATGTCTATTTTCCCTTTTCAGATTTTAGGCTTGTAAATGTAGTTGATACAAGTTTTTCTTGGTTGCTGCATGTGAATGCTTAAATCTGAAAACCTCATTCAAATCCTTAGGAGCCAGCACTTAGCTTATCAGGATTGTGCATGTTTTGCAGGTCCAATAGGTTAGGTTGCATGCATGGAAACCTCATATCTTCGGTTTTGTCGAAATAGGATAGCATCATACTGAAGGCATTTTATTTTTATTTTTTTGCACTTTACTTTTTGCAGTCATTAAAATTAAAAAAATTAAAAATTCAAAATCCCAAAATCCCAAAATAGTTGCACCAGGGCATAGGTAATATTGTAGACCTCAAATATGCATATTAAAATTTCACTTTCGAAATTATTTTCATAAATTCACCGAAGTTGTTGTTTTATTGCAAATCTTTAAAAATCCGAAAATGGAAATTTTCATTGCTGGGCCGATTCACATTTGTTTATTCTGGTTCAACGAACAATCATTAAATTTTCATGATAAAATAAACCAACATTGCCCCTTGTTTACGGTTACTTGCAATCACTAAGGTGTTCCAAGCATTTAAATTGAATATTATTATTTATGCATATGAATGTTTGTTCATAAGAACCTTGGAGAAATAACTAATTTCTTTGCAAGAGAGAGTTTCCTGTCAGAGACTCTAGTTGCGTGATCATTTTGTTATAGGGCAAAATATCCACTCAAAAATACCTCCAACATATGAAACTAAAGGTTTGTTAGATTTTGATAATGTATGCTATGGGAGAAAGCAATCACATGATGTAAAATATGCATAAAAGTAACATAATAAAATTATGCAATAACACTAAAATATGCTATTAATGGAAAGTTGCAAAAATAGTACAATGCACATTAATGGAGGAAGTGAACAGTCCAAGACTTTAATGGGAAACTACATTGTACGAAACTACTACACTATAGTAGTCTTGTCTACACTACTCACTATGGGACCTTTATATAAGAATATAGGTAACTTGGCCCTTACTCTTTCTAACTACCTTTTCTATGACTCATGTACAAGTGGACTCCTTGTACATTTACATCATTGCAAATTGACACTTGTGCATTTATTAATTATTCCCCAAGTAACCTAAGTTATACTCCTAATCTAACAATGTACCCAAGGTGTTACATTGACGTGTACATTTGCATTACTACACATTCTAACACTTGTGCATTTATTGCTTCATTTCCAAGTAAGTATTTAACCTAAGATAAACTCCTAATCTACTAGTGTTTCCAAGGTGATACAATGACATGTACCAAATAATGTAATATATTTTTTAACACCCCATGTATTACATTATTTGGTTATTGAAGAATTTAGTCTTCAATCTGGATCTTTGTATTTGTCTTCATTCTTCAAGTGGTTTTGAAATTGATCTTCTGCTTGAGCTTCACCATTTCGCTTGACTCTTTTTTTTACTTTGGTATTATTACTATTTTCCTTCTAGTTCTATTGCTGAAGAAGTTCATACCTTTCTTGTGTCCATGTTGATTCCTCGAGAAGTATACTTGAGAAAAATCACTAATGAAGTTTCTTTGTCATAAAAATCAAGGGCTATTTTGTTGAAATATGGAGATTCAAATTCCAATTTTTTTCACGTCACCACACTTAGAAACAGAAGCAATAACAAGATAATTTTTTTTTAAAAGCAGATGGTTCTATTACTCAGGACTTAACAAAAATCAGAAAGGAGGCAGTAACTTATTTCAATTCTATCCTTGGTCAGGAATCACAGTGCAATGAGGAGGTCAAAGATATTCTCTTGCAATCCATTCCTAGCATAAAAAATGAGGATATAAACCTTAAGCTTATAGCTCCATTTTTTGATGAGGAAATTAAGGAAGCCTTGTTTAGCATGGAGCCAGACAAAGCCTCGAGACTCGACGACTTTCCCCCTTGTTTATATCAAGCTTTTTGGGATATCGTAAGTGAGGATGTAATTTTTGCTATCAGAGAATTCCAAGCGCAATCATATCCCAAAAGGTCTCAACTCTACTTATATTTCTCTAATTCCTAAGAAGCAAACCTCTGAATCTATGGTTGACTTCAGGCCAATCAGTTTGTGCAATATTTCTTACAAGATCTTAACTAAAGCCATTACAAATAGAATGAGAGATGTTTTGCCCCTCATCATATATCCATGCCAAGGAATCTCTATCTAGGGCAGGTCAATATTGGATGGAGTTATCACAGTTTATAAAGCTCTAAACTTTGCTCATAAGACTAACAGGTCTATTTTTGCCCTCAAGCTTGATATGAACAAATCATTTGATAGGCTAAATTAGAACTTTCTGATTGTTGTCCTCCTTAAGTTTGGTTTTCACCACCAATGGGTTAATTTGATCAAATAATATATTTCTAAAACATGGTTCTTGATTATGGTTGATGGAATAAATGCTGGTTACTTTCAAAGTTGTAGAGGAATTCAGTAGGGGGACCCTATCAACCCCATGTTATTCATCATTGTGGCAGAAGCTTTAGGTAGAACCATAAAAAATGATTGTATTTCAAGGCTAATTTTGGGAATCAAGGCAACATCTCTCAGTAGGGTTGTTTCTCACCAATAATTCATTGATGATACCCTTCTATTGACTAAGGTGTCGATGGTTGAGGCCAAAAGAATTAAATACATCCTGCAACTCTATGAGGACGTTGTTGGTCAGAAAGTTAATTTCAATAAAAGCAAGTTATATTTCTTGAACACCCCCATTCAGAGGCAAGGAAGGATTGCAAAAATTTTAGGGTGTGATATAGCAAACCTTCCCACTTCGTATCTTGGTCTCCCTCTTTTCATTGGTTCTCCGAGAGAGTCAATGTGGGACAGGGTTATTGAAAGAATTAAAAAAAACTTGTTGGATGGAAAGGTCATCTTCTATCTCAAGAAGGAAAGTTGACCCTCACTAAGGCCTCTCTTTAGAGCATTCCAGTCTATTTCCTCTCCATTTTCAAATCCCCTGTGAAGGTTTTCTAGAAAATTGAGAAACTCCAAAAAGAATTTTTATGGACTAGATCAGAGGAGAAAAAAAGGATACACCTTGTAGGATGGACCAAAGTGTGCAGACCCAGGTAAAATGGGGGTTTAGGTCTGAGGATAATTTCTCATATGAATTTAGCTTTACTAGCTAAGCAGGCTTGGTGCCTCATTTTTGGTGAAGAAAATGAATGGACAACTATCATCAAACGAAAGTATCTTCAAAATATGGAATTTCTAAGTGACTCAGTTCCAATCAGAGGTTCTAATTTTTGGAAAGCAATTCTCAATTGTAAGAAAATCATCAAAAAAGGTTTAAGATGGGTTTTAGGCAATGGTGAGAGGATAAATTGTTGGAATGACAGGTGGGATAAGGATGAACCACTGATGCAATATCTTAACTTAGCCCGAATCAGAGATATCATGAAAGAACTCATTGGTAGAAAAGTCTTCGATTATATGGTTGAGGATAGAGGCAGAATGAAGTGGAAATAAATAAGGATTCAAGGATTTCAAGCAAAATCAAATGATATTTGTAACATTCTCGAGAAACAGTTTATCCCCATGAGACCCAAGGAAGATCAAGTGACCTGGGCTCCTATGTAAAATGGCCAGTTCACTGTTAAATAAGCTTACAAGTTTCTGCTTGATGACGAGGATTTTGTCCTCCAAAAAAACTTAGTTTGGATAAAAAATTTAATTCCAAAAATTGCAATCTTTTCATGGTTGGTTATCCAAGGAAGAATTCTAACCATTGATAATATGATGTGTAAAGGTATTTGTATCACTAATCGTTGTTATCTATGTAGGGCTAATTGGGATACCATTTATCACATTTTTCTTGAGTGCCCTTTTTCCTTGACTATCCTAAGTGGGATTTTTAGGCCTTCAATATTTCTTGGGTTAAACCAGCCATCGTACTTGATTTGTTCGTCTAGTGGCCTTACCCCTTTTCAAGCCAAAGACTTAGATACATGTTAAAAATTTGTCCCAATCACTATCTTTGGCAGGTGTGGTTAGAAAGGAACCATAGAGTCTTTAATGAGTCTATCCATGATCATCAAACTATCATTTCTAGGATCATATCCTTTGCCAACAAGAATGTGAACGTTATCCCTTTTTATAGTTGTAAACCTCATCTACAGGAGACCACGATTGCTCAATATTTAAGGTTAATCTTGTTAGATGAGTCTGTGCCTAGGGTAGTCAACCCTAGAGCCAATGTTAAGTGGTCCCCACATCCTACAGGTTGGTTTAAGCTTAATTTTTATGGAGCGACTAAGGATAATCCTGGAAGAGCAGGCACTAGTGGCATTGTGCAAGATCATAATAGGAATATTATGCTTACATTTTTTGAATATTTGGGAACACGGACGGACAACAAAGTTGAAGCTAGAGCTATATGGAGAGGCCTTCAAATAACTCAATACTTAGAAGGCAATTTGATCATAGAAGGAGACTCTATGCACATTATAAATCTCCTCAATAATTGGAAAACACCTCCTTGGAGGATTAAAACAATTATTGAAGAGGCTAGGATCCTTTTCCAGGGAATATAGGACAGAAAAGCCCAACATGTCTTTTAGGAAGCTAACAAAATTACTGATAACCTGGCCAATTTGGGTGTCAATGGTGATGGACTTTTCAAATGGGAATGGTGTCCTGAGTAAAGTAGAGGAGCTTATTCAATAAGAATATCAAGAATGATAGTCAAATTTACCAACATGGAAGGCACTGTAAGTTCGAAGGCTAGGAGTATTCCCACCTCTTTTTTGAAATGGACTCACAATAAAAATTATCCGAGTTGTCAGTCTTCATGGATGTTGCTTGGAAATACCACAAAGACTAATGGGGACAGTCACATGTCAGATAACATGGATCCTAGTTATCTTAGTAATTTGAGGTTGGTTGATAATCACAAGGTAAGAAAGAAATGGTAATATAAGACTTTGAACCAGAGCCACGTGGACCACCAGATAGCCATCACCATATATCTAGCCAGCAGGTTCACTTCTCCAAGGCTGATTGGCCAATATGGGATGTGGTCCCAAAGCATGTCATATACGAAAGAAAACAATTACCAAATAATTATTAAGAGTAACTGTCAATACAGAGCTTGTGGGAGTTTTTTCAGTACTCTACTATGTGTGTCTGTAGCTTTTTGTTTCTCCATTGTTTCAAGGAAGGGATTTGTGTCTGTTTTGTTTTTTGTAATTATGATGCAGGTGTGTTTTCTCGGGGTATACCCAAAATGTTGTATGGGAAGTTTCTTTTTGATAACAGGCTATGTGCCTTACCAAATTTAATGGCTTTGGAGGCATGTAGATTTTACATATATAGGATCCTTAGTAAGGACATGTTCATCAACAACCCTAGGATGATTTTTGTAAAAGGTTTTAGGTCAACCTGTAAAACCTAGTATTAATGCTATAGTATCTTATCTACCCAAAAAAAAAATTCTTGTCATAGTATATATCCAATCAAAAAAATGATTTTCTTTGTACCAACAATGTCTTTGAAAATGATTGGCTCCTCCATAAATTTTATAGCTATGGATATTCTAGGATCTTTCTGCATTGTGCCCAAATCCATTATAATTTCTACACCTATTTTATATAGCCAAATACCTTGGACCATTCTATCCTTCATAGCAATTATTCCTATCATTTACTAATTTGATGTTACTATGTTATGTTACAAACTTTGTCCCTTGCTTATTACTACTAATCTGACTTGTATATTCAAGATATTTATACTTTGACCTGATTTATGATGCAATTGATTCTTGCATTCCCTTTTCATGATTTTCCAGACCTGCATCTTCATATCTTATCAACTTTGAACAAAAAACATTAGCATGATTAATAAAATTGTTATAATAATCTTTGTCAGTATCAATATGATCATGTGCATTACTTTATCTATCATCATCTATATCTATACCTTCAACAATTCTAGTAGCATAATTTTTTCCTGAGCAATCATGAACTATATTTAGATTACTTGTATCACATATAGGATCAATCATTAGAATAGGTTCTTCTATATTTATCAAGGATTCTATATCACTAGTATCAATGCTAGCATTACAGTATTTCCTTTCATTTTGACTAGAATCATAGTCTACATATTTGTCCTTTTGAGATAGATCATTAGTATCATAACATGCATCAATCATCAATGATTTTGATTCTATAGTATTGCAACATGAATCTACCATCATGGGCCTTAAATAATTTGTATCACTAGAAGCATCTTTCATCTCTATTTTTTTCTTTACCTCTTCAACCTTTTCATGTTCTCTCATCTTAGAAACATTAAGAGTAACAATTCCTTTGTATATTATTCTCCATAGATTGGTAGGTATAGTAACAAAATCTTCATAGTAATCATTAGCATTACTAAGAATATTTTGCATGTATTTTTGAAGTGTGGAATAATTTTATTTTTTTGCTTCTCTAGTAATATCAGCAAACCTAGTGTTCAATGTATTTGCTTCATCAATATACTTGTTCTTCAAATCTTCTATCATGTCCTCTTGTCTTCTATTTTTATCTTTTAGAACTTCATTGGAAAGTAATACCATATATATCAGGTCTCCTATATCACTTGGTAATATAAAACTATTTTTAGAAGCTTTATATGTCTCATCAAGCTTTCCATTCAGATAATTGGTAAGTATTGATAACTTTTCATTTTTTATTTCTTTTAACACTGATTGCAAGGTACTCTTTTCTCTTATTTATGAATTATTTTCAATGTCTTCTATTAGGTGTTGTGAATGATATTTTAATATTTTCAATCTTTTTGAAATTTTTTGAATGTCTAATTGTTCTTCTTGGACTTCTTGGATGTATATTTCTTCTTCCTAAAAATCTAAGTCTTCTCCAATGCAAATTAGTTCTTCTTGTAGACATAGGTTTTCTTTTGACGACTCATGAAGTTCTAGATTTTGAGTTTCTACTTTAGGATTACTTGTTTTTTTTTTTTTGCTTTTTATTTACCATATTCTTTTGATGTAGGTTACCTTATGGCTCCCTAGTTAAGATATTAAGAGTTTTGTAAACTATATTTGCAAAATTTAATATGCTAATTTGTAGTATACCTTATCTCTCCAATATTATTAATTTGAAAATGTTAAATCTGATTAATAAAACTTAAATTGAAAACTTGTAATTGATTTTCCAATACTCTAGGTAGAATACCTTTTCACTCGCAAGTAATTAGAGTATGTTATTAACTTGACAAAGAACTTGGCAATAATTAGTTGCACCTTTTGATTTGATTTTGTAATGTTTTGTAAATAATAACAATCAACTCTTATTTTACCTTATTTCTCCTATTCTAAGGTTGGATTTCAAGTATATGTAAATATTTCTAACTCTTCTTAAGCAAATAATGAACTTCCTTCTCTAATCCTTTAGCTTCAATAATTCTAATTTGATAAATTCCAATTGACTAAGGTTTTGATATAGTATACTCCCTAGTTTGAAATATTAGAAAATAATATTTACAAAATAACTTCTGATTGTCTAAAGTAGAAAACCTTATTTCTTCTACTTAATTATTTGCAAATGTAATTCTCTTATAATTTTGTAATTTTGCGTAAGTTCCCTTCTACTTCACTAAGGTTGGTTTTCCAACATAGTAATTAACTTCAACCTTATGTTAATAAAGCCCCTTATGGCTCCTTATATTTGATAAAAGCAAGTATTACGTACCACTATACCTTCCCCGCTGATTAAATCGATTTTTGATTGTTGTATTCTCCTTTAAAATTTGACCTTTATCAAATTTCCTTCATACTTTCTATTGACGTTGCACGATAACGGTTAATTTGCGATGTACAGTGCATTTCTCGAATCCTCGATGTGCTTGTGATCTGTGATCACTAGTGGTGGTGTATTTCCAAACCAGGTGCTTTGCTGTTGGAATCGATGCTCTTTGTCTTGTGGATTTCTTGTGCCACTTGGCACTATGAAGGGATTGTCAGGATTTGAAACTAGCGGACATGTGTTAATTCAATGCAGCTCCTCCAAGGCTCCAACGGTTATCCGATAGCTATAGAACGTTAACTGCGCATGGATAGTAACTCTTCAAGCTGCCCTTGGTAACGGTCCTTTGAATTTTGTTCAACGTTAATGCCTTCAACTAGTTATGTGTTAATACCTTCACCTGTTACTAATTGAAAACAACTCTCTTTCTGACGAGTGGTGGTTATGGATTCTCAATTTGATGAGTCAAACCTCTTGTTGGTGTTCTTCACTATAACGGCTACTTGCAAGTTGCGGTGATTAGAAACTTAAGGATAATAAACATCATTAGACACGTGCTCAAATGTAAGGATAATGAATGGATCCTTACTAGAAACTTCCGCGCTTGTAGCTAAGATTTATTCTTGTTCGAAACGGCTTGAATGCTTTGCTCCTACGTGGTAATTCAACACCTTTTATAGTAATGTCTCTCCGTGTGCAAGTATAATGACTTGTTCGATGGGTGTCCAAATAACACAATATAACAGCTTCAAGAATCATTCACTGGTGCCCTCTTTGACACAATGACATGTTACTTCGTGCTCCTCCTCGTGCTCAATCTGGACTGGTGATTTCATGAATGGCTACCTCATTGACGGTTGTTCATACTTAGATATTAGGGTTCAAAAATGAGGTTCTTGCGGTATCCTTCTCCTCTCAACGTAATTGATTCCTCCACATCCAAAAACTCCATGTGTTGATAACGATCGCGTATGAATTTCATTTCAAGATGTATATATAGTGCATCGGTTGAAGCTTCGACCATTTTCAAATGAAGCTATAGGCTACCTTGTTGGTGCTTACTACAACGTATCTTTTTCTACTATAAGAATGACCATTTGAAGCGTATCTCCTTATCTATGCACTCTGCCAGAATGTTATACCGACCAGTGAGATGTTACTCAAATTTTTTGTGTTTAAAAATGTATGAACCTGCATCTGTCTTTCCTGTGCTATGTTCTCAGACCTGCAATGGTAGAATATGATAGGTTTGGGACTCCTTTGCTTGCTAACAACGATGTTGTACATAGAAAGATTGAGATGCTTTCCACCCTGTGCTTCAAGTCTTCACCTTGCCTTCACAAGACGGTGAATTCTTCTATCTTTGCAAGCTAGGATAATGCAAAGTTTAATAATGCCCCTTTCTCTTCTTATATCTTCTCAATGCTTGGTTAATTTTCAATAATGATTCCAAGCTTTTAAACCATGTAGATAGAGTGCCTTTTGGATGATTATACTATGCACTCTTGTATATGCAATCTAGCATTTAGAATGAAGTCTTCTTTCCTTTCAATAGATAATAGGATGTTGATATTTTTCTTTCTCTTGAAATGTATCTAACTCCTATTTCTTATGTGCAGGTTTTATCCTTGTAAAAATTATCTTCTGCACTTCCTTTGAATACTTAATATATGAAACCTTCTCATATAACTTTTAAACAATGAAACTGATGCTCAATAAACTTAATAAAGAATTGAATATAAAAGTTCAACTAATTAACCTTTTGCACCTTAGTTTCATACCTTGTTAATCTTGGTTGATGATGATGATCTTGGTGATTTGGATCACCTAAATGTTGCCCTGTGATGGATGAAGTTGCAGCTCTTCCTTGTTATCCAAAATAGCTTTTTAACCCACCAATGTGCAGCTTTGAAGTTAATCACTTTGCTGCCCGAAACTAGTCTATATTGCAGCCTTGAAATTCCTCTAAACAAATTGCTGCTTCTCTTCTATGAAGGATCTCCTTAAATCTTCATTCAACCTCTCTTGTAGTAGTGTTTGTAAGTGACGACGCACAATGGAAGGTTCAATTTACAAAAAATGTAGTATATTTCAGGCTGATAGTAGCAATAGTGCTCTCTTGTGGCTCTCCCTATTCCTATCGATCTACTGTGGCTTTGATACCACTATTAACTTTTAAGGGTATGTAATGAAGGAAATGAGACCACAAATAAGGAAATATGAAGGCTATCTTATATCTATGATAATGGTTAACTAATATGGATGAAAATAACAAGATAAAATTCTTAATAAACTCATGAAACAACCATTAAAGTAAACTCACAAAAATTTAAAAACTTGATACAAGATATCACTATAGCTCTACTAGTGCATGCCATATATCATGCATGCTTCATTCATATTATAATGCTAGTTCACACATATATATACTAGTATGCGACTCTTCACTATCCTACTCTAAAGACACATACATTCTACATGATAGACACTTGTATACATGCATAACTAACTAAGGATACTCGTTGCTCCTATTCTAAAGACTTATGTACATGTGGACTACATGCACATTCTAACACTTGTGCATTTATTGCTTCTTCCTCAAGTAAATATTTAATCTAATATAAACTCCTAATCTACTAGTATACCCAAGGTGATACAATGACATGTACCAAATAATATAATATATTTTCTAACATATCATTCTCTTCATTTAAAAATACGTTAATTCAAAATTATAAAGGGTAGACAAATTAGATGTATAGTTTTCTAAGTGGGTTCATCATGTTGTATCAATTTTGAGTGAACAAGTAACTTATATCTTTTATTAGTTTTCATTCCATAGGAAACAAAGGTTTTTTCCTCCACATAACTATTAACTAACACTTAATATTTTGGATTAACCTCAATCCATCCATGATAGATTATGCTCTAATTTGATGTTTATCATGATTTAGGGTATTATCACATAGAAATAAGAGAGGAACTTATTGTAAGTATATTATAGTCAAGTGTAAAAGTATCATCTTCTATAAGAAACATGGTATAAGGATAATGACACATACTAAACACTGTTGCCAACAATATAAGATGTCAGTTTGAGAAATCAAGACATGAAATAAAAACTTCAAGAAACTATTTTAAAGATAAATAACTAATTTTAAAATTGTAATATTTTCCCCTTTATTATTAGTACTATTTTTAAATAACTAGAACTTAAGTTTTAGAATTATGTGTCACTCAACATTCTTAAAAGTCATTGGTAAATTATCATAATAAAATAAAAGGGTAACGCAACCATATTAATCATTTCATTTTTTATTAATAGTGAAAATGCAGGGTTTTGAAGGGTCCTAGAACCTTTTACATTAGAGGAGGCAGAGAAAGAGAAGTCCAAATAACCACGAGCTAGCCTCCAAGGCAAAAATAATATAAACTAAACCCAATAGCCACCCAAGAGAACAACATAGAGCAACCCACCACCTAGTAGGACATAAAGGAGAACTTATTTTAAATTTATTTTAGAGACACCAAATATTCTACTCCATATTTACATAATATTGGAAGGGCAACAAATACATCAAGATGCAGATAACAAAACCCCAATCCCAAAGAGCAAGGGTGAGGGTAATACACCAAGCATATTCCCTAAGAATAGAAACCACCAAGGAGTAAATGTACCAGTCCCCAAAAAATATCCCTTAAAGAGAGGATCACTACAACACAAAAGAGACCTCATCAAAGCATAAATACAATAAAAAGGACTACTATATAGATAGACCCAATGTTTCTAAAGTAACAATTATCATTAATCATAGAGGAAAATTATCTTCCCAAATTATGAATTGGCCACTATCCATCCTCAAATTAGCTATAACACCAGCAAGCTGGTTACCTTCCCTATAAATATGCTAAATTTTAACTTTTAACATAACTTCCATAATCTTCAAGTTGTCCTTAATAATAAAGGGATGAAATAATTATCAGTCCTTCCAGCCTACAAATCCTAAATGACATTTGAGGATTCATATTATATGAGAAGTCTTATGAAGCCACTCTCAAAAACCTAATGAACACCCAAGAAAAGTGCCTTAGCTTCAACTAGGTGGTTGGTATGAATACCATAATCCTAGAGTAATCTCAAATAACCTCACCATTATCATTTCGGATAAAACTCCCTCCACCATCCCTCTTGAAGTTACCTTTGGAAGCCACATCAAAGTTTAGAATGATCCACCTTTTAGAGGGTTTATGCCATCTAGTAGCCAATATTTTTAATGATGGATACAAAAGCAGAAGACCCTAGATGTAATTTTTAATTAACAACAACCCCTTTCTCTATAACTTTCTCTCTACTATTTCCAACAATAAATATAGTTAGGTTATTCTCAATAGCAATATCTTTTAAAGTTATTTTGTTCCTCTCCAACTGTATACCCCATAAAAAATAAGGAAGAACCAGGTGCCACACCCTAGTGAGACTAACTGATGAAGGGGGATTTCCATTGAGTGAAAAGTTCCTTGAAATTTTGAGGTAATGTCCACTTGATAGAAAATAATCTAGTAAAGTATTGAGCACCTTATTTAAAAAATCACAATGGATAAAAATATGATCCACAAATTCAACATCCTTAGAACACAAGAGGCAAATATTGGGAAGATGGAAGCATTTCTTACATAAATTATCAACAGTCAAAATTCTATTTTGCAAAATTAGCCATAAAAAATGTAATCTTGGGGATAAAATGAGGATACCAAATAATTTCCACTGGAAAATATCTTCATTTGGATAATTTTTGGGCCTAGTATGCAGTCTTGATAGAAAAGGTCTATAGGAGAATAAGTCCATAGAAGGAAGTCCCTATCATTCTACTGAGGAAGAAAGTACTATTGTAGCAACATGTTCAAATTTTCTAAACTTTGAAGGATCCTAATATCAGCAGTATGTAAAGTTGGATGCTTCCAAATCCTCTTATCATTAGTGATGATTATATAATTAAATACTTTTTTCTCCATATTTTAGTGATAAAGGAGCCTTCAACTCATAAAACTAAGGATTATGAAAGTGGGATTCAGGAAGAATCCAAGTATCCTCCTAGAAGAACACATCCTTGCTATTCCAATCTATCATCTCATCTCCTTTATAACTAAACTTCTGACCCCTAGAAAACCATTTCAAATCATAGAGCCCCTAGGAGGAGTAACACTTCTAAAATAAGGAATGTGATTTTCTAGATATGTATCCATAATAATATATTTCTATAGTTTATCCTCCTCAACAAATAATCTTTAGGCTATTTTTACAATCAATGTCTTACTACGCAACAATAAATTTCTAATCCCAATGCCACCTTCTTTCTTAGAAGAGCAAACTCTATCCCAAGAGACAAGGGACACCCTTTATTTATCCTCGATTCCAACCCATAAAAATATCCTAAAGATCTGATCAATCCTCCTAACTTTGAAGGACATTTTAAAAATAAACATTTAATAGATGATAATACTTTAGAGGGTAGCTTGAAGCAATTGCAACTTTCCTACTTGGCTTAGGAGATTACCTTTCCACCCATCTAACTTATGTTGAATCCTACTCAACATAGGAGATCACAAATCCTCTTTCATCCTATCAATGAACAATGACACACCTAGATATAAATAAGGGAGGTTAGCAATGCCACAATAAAAAATCCCTACAATTCTATGTTGAAGTTGCCCCCTAGTATTCACAAAAAAGTTTAACTTTTATGGAAGTTAATTTGTTGGCTAGAAGCTTTCTCATACATCTTAAAAATATTCATGAATTTCTTAACCTCTCTTATTTTAGCCTCACCAAGAAATATAGTGTCACCTACAAATAGTTGATAAGAAACTACCATTGCAATACCAGCAGGCCTAATATCCTTAATATTAGAGGACAATGTAGCAGCAATAATTGATCTTTCTAAAGCTTCAACCACCAAAATGAAAAGATATGGAGACAAGGTATCACCTTACCTAATACCTCTTTGACCCCTTAAAAAATTACTCAAAATACCATTTATGATGATAGAAAATTTAGCATAGGAAATACAAACTCTAATTTATATCCTACATAGATATCCAAAGCCAAATTTTTGTAACACCTTGTCAAGGAACTCCTAGGAGATCCTATTATAAGCCTTCTACATATCAAGTTTAAGAAGCATTCTAACCAATCAGCTTTTGGACATAAATTGTAAAGTCTCATGAACCATGATGATCCCATCCACAATCTGCCTACCATGAACAAAACCATCTTAAAGAGGATAAATCATGATGGGGAGAAGCCTTTTCAACCTATTAGCAATTTTCTTAGTAAGCAACTTATATAGAGTATTACATAAGTTGATAGGTCTAAAATACCTTAGAGAAGAGGCACCATATTTCTTTAGAACCAAAGTAATAAAGGTAGTATTCCATGCTTACAGCAAAGAGGAAGAATATTGGAATTCTCTTAAGGCTTTCAAAATATCAGAACTACAAAAGTGTTTAAACCTTTGAAAAACCTAGCAAGAAACCCATTTAGCCTAGGTACTTTGTCCTTGTTCATACTAAATAGGTTGATCCTAATCTCATAATTAGAAAAGGGGGCATTCAAAGCACTATTCATATCAATCATCACCACCTAGGGAATGTTCCTGAGAAGTCCCTTCAGAGAATCCTCATCTTCCTCCCTATCTCTAGAAAATACATCCTAAAAGAAGGATATTGTGGTAGTAGCAATTTCTTTCTTATCCTTAAGGTATTCATCAAAGTCCAAAGTAATTTCTCTTATTTTATTAGCACTTATATGTTTCAAGGTTGAGAGTTATAAAACCTTTGTATTCATATCCCCTTCCTTAAGTCACATAGATCTAGATTCTTACCTTCAAAAATACTCCTCGTTGGCAAGAATATTATGAAATTTTGCATGAGTAATTTGCTCTTTGTTGGCTAGTTCCTTTGACCAACCTTCACTTTGATATTTTTCCTCAATTCCCTATAATTCTTGAAAGATATTTTGCTTCCTATGGAAGACCTTCAAGTTAACTTTGGTGATTTTTAGCTTCTTGACCACTTGAAACATCTTAGTGCCATAGACATCCAAATTCCACCAAGCCTTAATCAAGCCTTCAAGATCCATTTGAGAAAGCCACATTGTATCAAACCTGAAAGGATAACTGTTAGCTTTTGATGATGTATACTAAAGGAAATACAACCACAAGATGTAAAATATGTAAGCAATGATAAGTATATAATAACGGTAGTATAATATGCAAGAAAACTATGAGAGAAACTTCTGCAATAACTCAAAAATATACCATTACTAAAAGCTCATAAAAATAGTACAATGCTATATAATGGAGGACATGAACACTCCAGAAATTGTTTTGAAAATAAATACATTGTACTCACTCTACCACTATTATATGCACTCTATACTATCTACTATCTCACTCGTTTCACTCTCACTAAGGCCTATATAGTAAGATATGTTCCTTGGCCTTTAATCTACCTATGACTCTTCATCTACCTATCCTATGACTTCTCTACATGTGGACTGCATGTACGTTTAGCACATTCTAACACTTGTGCATTTATTATATTGCATAAGGTAACTACTCAACCTTACTCTAAAGTAAACTCCTACTCTAGTTATGTACCCAATATGGTACATTGACATGTATCACTCTAACACCCCCTGTATTACATTATTTGGGTATTGTATACTATAGTCTTTAATATGGATCTTCATTATGGATCTAAAATTTAAGCTCTTCTTAATTTTGCTTCTTGTTTGTATTCTAATCAAGTAAATAGTTAGTATTCTCATAAAGTAGTATATTTTTTGAGAGGGATTTAATTTCATGTTCATCTGTAGGTTCTCCTAGTTCCTGAATTTCTTGAATCTCTTGAACCAAGTGACCTTTCTATTTCTCTTCTCTATATTGTAATTTAGGATAATTTTATGGATATTGAAATTATTATTGATGTGGACTATACTAATTCTGATATTGTCTTAATTTGAATGGCCTATTTGGTTGGTTTTCATAGTTTGTTTGATTCCTTTGATGTTGATTCCTAGGGTTGAATCTGCACTAGTTGGTACTATGTCCTTTCTTCTTGAATACTTGATAATATCTATTATTCCATGGTCTTCATCCTTTTGAAGATGAGGCCACTTTTTCCTATGAATTATCTTTTGAAACTAAAGCATTGTTAGTCATTTAATATTTAACTATGTTTTCCATCTAATATTCTTGAAGAATATTAACCAACTCACCAAAATATTTATCTTTACTTAGGATTTGTAAAGACAACTAAATACTTGTAGTTGTTTGGAAGTTCTCTCAGGGTTACTTGAACAAGAAACTTATCTTTAACCTTTTCTCCTAAGATTAAAAATTTTCTTTTTATATCCACTACTTTCCTTAGGAATAGGTTTATACTTTCACCACTATTCATATTCAACAAATGTAATTGAGTTTGAAGATTTAGTATGGTGGTTTTATTCTTCCCTTCAAATATCTTGGTCAAGGTTTTCCAAGATTTTGTAGATGTTGATGTTGTACTAATGTATGGTTGTATTTCATCTGCTATAGCAAAATTTATTATCATTAATGCTTTTGTGTCACTTTCTTCAAACTTTTGAATCTCACTATCACCTAAAGTAGGTTTATCTTTTGTTCCTTTGACTATATTCCAAAGTTTTTCAACTATCAATATTGACCTTACTTTGTTTTTCCATGAAGAGTAATTAGGTCCTTTAAGAAGTTGGTATTCTGTAAGAAAAAACTTGTTAGTTTTCATGATGGTATTTGTAGACTACATTATATCTCCCTAGTCTTTTGATTATATGAACTAACTTGATAAAACCTTTTCAAATATTGGATTTTGTAAAATACCTTATATCTCCCAAGTGATTAGAATATTTTAATATCTTGATAAAGTTCTTAATTTCAATTTGAGTTGAATCCCTAAAGTTCAACTACTAAGTTTCACCTTATTTCTCCCTATTGATGCACTTTTAATTTGATAGAGTTTTCTATCTTCAAGACTCTATGGTTGGATTCCTTAGTTTCTTTAATCTGTGTAAGAAAATAGTGTAATCAATAAATTCCAACTCTTTAATTGATGCTATAGAGAGCTTCTTTGCAATTCTAATTTTCAATGGTTTAATTTTCTAAATTCCAATAGACAAAATTTTGGAGTAGTACTCCTTATAGCTCTCTAAATTGGAACTTTAGAAAATAATAATACTTGCAAAATATCTACAGTAGAAACCCTTATATCTCCTACTTTTATTATTTGCAAATACTAAGATATTAGAATTTCAAGCAATGTAATTTGAAAAATCTCTCTTCAATGTAAACTTCACCCTTCAGTTTGCTTTCTAAAACTTTAATAGGATATCTAAGGTTTTATCTCATTATTCCTCCTATTGTTTATTAAACCAAACTTAGAAATTAAATGGCCTTATAGCTCCTTATATTATAGAAAGCAACGAATAAAATACTACACTTATACCTTTTAATGATGTGCTTCTTGTTGTTCAACGTAGGATTTGACTACAATTTTGAACCCTTGAATATTATATCTTTGCGGTTCACGAGGCATGGTTCCAAGCACTAATTTGGATGATGTACTCGATTCTCTTTAGACTGAAATATCTTCCTCCTTTAATATTGTTTGACTGTGTAGAAAATATCCTCTATGTTCTCCTTTGGGTAGAGGTATTTAATGGTCCTTACCTCCTTATGCAATGTATGCCAAATGGCATATATATTATTATTCAAGCCTGTATCTCCTTGCTAGGTGGTGCTAATGTTGGACATTTTGAGGAATATTAGTTGTCATTGATGTCAAAAGGTTCTAAGAAGAATTACATTTTGATTGGTTCCAAAAGAGCTTCATGGGAAGCATGATCAAAGGTTTTTATGAAAACCATGGTGGGCAAAAATCAAAGTTATTATCCTGATCGTTCCAAAGATTAATTATCCATGATGGGCAAAAATAAAAGGTTTTTATTAAAAACCAAGGTGGCTTTTCGTTTGGTTAAAAAAGGCCCAAAGATTAATTATTTATTTAATTTATAATATTTAAATTCCAAGAGAATTTAAATTATTATAAATAAATAATAATTAAAGTTAATTCGAATATTTGAAATTCGAATTTCTAATGCGTCGACGTGTGAGAAATTTCCTCCATTCGTGTATAAAAGGTGGATCATTTCACCTTAGAAGATTACCATGCTCATTTTGATTTAATGCTCCCGAATCTCCTGTGAAAGGTATCTCCGATATTCGTGTGATCAAAGAGCTGCGGCTAGTGGACGGCGTGTGGTGTTCGAAGGAGGTCAACGTGTGCGAAGAAGAGCATAAGGTGAAGGAAGCTCCACTTCCTTCATGTGGGCATTGCTAGCCCACGCGGTGGACTCCCAAGCGCTAAGGCGCTTAGGCTTGTGGAGACGGTGGTTCGATTCTCGTCGAATCCCTTTTAGGGATCAACGAAAAGGTATGCACATTATTTGAGCGTCGAGGTTTTTCGGAGAAGGTTGTTGAAAAATTAAAATTAATTTTTGGCTTTATTAAATGGTTTTATAAAGTGACGTGGGAGTTATAAGGGATAGATAAAAGGTGTTTTTGCTTGGTAATTATTTTTGGTTAAAAATAATTAGGAGGAATAAGGAGTTAATTGTTTTATAAAGCCTTTTAATATATTTAGCTTATTGGAGAGATAAATGCTTTTAAGTGTTGATTATTATTGAAGATGTCTTCTTGCCATTAAGAAGTGTTGAGAAAGTAATTATTTTGAAATTATTTTCTGGTGGTTGATATTATTTTAATTGGGATATTATAAGGTGTTATTGGACAAATATTATGTATGTTGATGGTTGTTTTTAAATATGGAGTGATAAGGTGTAATTGAGTTTTTGCATTACATTGTGAGAGAGATTTATCTTCTAACCTCTTTGAGTTTGGCATAGAAGTGTTTGTGGTTGTGGCAGATATTTGAGGTTCCTTCATCATCAAAAAGGTATGAGCACATTCTTCCATATTTGAGTTGATTGGTTGGTTTTCTGGAAAATAAGTTTGGAGTGAAAAGGACTTGATTAGGGTTTCCTTATTGAGTGTGTTGAGTTAATGCTTCAAGGTTTTCTGGAATAAAGAGTTGTTGTTAAAACCTTGTTTGATAAGCATTGTTGTTGAAGCCATTGGTTGTGTGAAGAACTTGAACTAGGGTTTGAAAAGAACATGAGTATCATTGTTATGTGAGAGTTGTTTTATAAGCATTGTTGTTGAAGTGAGTTGTTGAGTGAAGAACTTGAACTAGGGTTTGAAAAGAACATGAGTATCATTGTTATGTGAGATTGGTTGTTGAGCATTGTTGGAAATATTTTGAGTTGGTGTTTATATACTTGGACTAGGGTTTGTAAGGAAGGATTGTTTCATTGAGTGATTGGTTGAGTAGAGTTGGTTGAGCCTAGTCAAGTGGGTGTGTGAAGTGATTGTTCAAGTTCCATAAAATAAACTATTCTATATTCTGAATTGATTTGAGAAAGTGATTGAGCATTGAGGTGAATAAGAAGCATATTGAGTCTCTAACAATTCTCCTTATGTTTCTGAAAGAGTGATTGAAAGTGATTGAGCATTGAGTTGAATTTGAAGCATATTGAGTCTCTAACAATTCTCTGTATGTTTCTAAGAGAGTGATTGAAAGTAATTGAGCATTGTGATAAGTGTAGAACATATTGAGTCTCTAACAATTCTCTTTATGTTTCTATGAGATTGGACAAGTTCTTGTGTGGACTTGTTGAGAAGATTTGAGGTAAGTCTTTGAGAAGACTTGTGGATAGATTTGAGTAAGATTTTGTGGAAGCTTACAATACATATTGAGAGTAAATTTTGATAATCTCTAGAGAGGACTTGTGGAGCAGATTTGGACAAGTTCTAGAGAGGACTTGTGGAGCATATTTGGACAAGTTCTAGAGAGGACTTGTGGATAGATTAGTGTGAGATTTTATGGAAGCTTACAAGGTATATTTGAGACAAGTATTTGAGAAGACTTGAGAGCAGAGTTGATTGATTTGTTCAAACCTTGAGTTAAGGTTTGGGATAGATCCAACAGAGTTGATTTGAGATTGAGTCAAGCTTTGAGTTAAGGCTTGAGGATAGAGATTGAGGATAGATTTGTGCTAGACCGAAGGACTATGTTTAGTGCAGATTTGAGAATAGAGTTTGGTGCAGATTTGAGGATAGGTTTGTGCTAGACCAGAGATAGAGATTGAGTAGATTTGTGCTAGATCGAAGGACTATGTTTAGTGTAGATTTGAGATAGAGATTTGGAGGTGATAGAGTAGAGGATAGTAGTCTCTAGTGGATAGAGATCCATTAGCCAGGGTAGTGAGGATAGGTCTTTGAGTGAGGACAAGAGTCTTCAATGGAGAGAGATCCACAAGCCAGTGTAGTGGAGGTAGTAGTCTTCTAGAGGATCACCAACAGAGTAGAGGAGAAGGAGTTCTCCTATGGATAGAGATCCATAAACTTGATTTAGGGGATTGGTATCTCCTTTGGACAGAGGTCCATAAACATTGTAATTGGGAAAGGATTCCTAAGAGATTGATTGAGAAAATTTTAGTGAAATATTTTCTCTGTGGATGTAACCCACATTGGGTGAACCATGTTAAAATTGGTGTCTCTATTGTGTGTGGTGATTTATGCATTGCTTTGATTACTGCTATTGATATTGCTATCTATACATTGCATAATATTGATTGGGAAAGAAAAGTAAAAAGTGGTCTTATATTGTTCACCCCCCTCTTAGTATAAGCTTGTGTTCTTCAATTGGTATCAGAGCGGGTTCCTTCGAAAGAGTTTAACAGCTTGAAGGAAAAGATAACAAGAACACAATGGATTCTAAGAATGTGTCCTCAAATAATTCAACACCAGTATTTGATGGAAGTGACTATATATATTGGAGTATGAGAATGAAGATTTACCTGATGGCACTTGGCAATGAAATTTGGGAAGTAGTTGAAATTGGATACGATCCCTTAATTAATCCACCTATAGATAAGGAAGGTAAGCTCCTACAACATTACAATTCAAAAGCAATGAATGCACTTTTGAGAGGTTTGCATAGAACAGAGTCCATGAAAGTTATGCATTGTCAAACTGCAAAAGAAATGTGGGATAAACTGCAAAGTATATATGAAGGAGATAAAAGTGTCAAGAAAGCAAAGATACGAAATCTCAAAGGACAATTTGAAGCATTAAGAATGAAGGATGAGGAAAATATTAGTACTTATCTACTTCGAATTGATGAGGTTGTTAATGATATGCAAGGACTTGGAATGAAGGTTGATGAATCAGATGTTTGTGATAAGGTCTTAAGAACTCTTCCAAAAAGATTCAGTGAAAAGGTTTCTGCTATAGAAGAGTCAAAAGATGGTGATTCTTTGACAAGAGATATGTTGCTTGGTATTCTTACAACATTTGAGATGAGAACAAAAGAGGAACCTAATCCCCAGAAAGAAGCAACATTCAAAGCAATCAAGAAGACAAAGGGTAAGAAGTCAGAATCAAGCAATGAGTCATCCAGTGATGAAGAAGCTAATTATGGTAGAAGGGATAAGGATTCTAGAAGATCTAAAGATCTAAAATCTGTTAAATATTTCAATTGTGGAAAGTATGGTCATTATGCAATAGATTGTCAAGAAGCTAAGAATAACAATGGTGAAGAAAAATAGGATCACAAGAATAGGGAATCAGAAAGATACAGGCACCAAAAGAAAAGCAAGGATGGACAAAGCAGACAAGGAAAGAAGTTCTTTCAAAGACAAAAGAGGAGCTACTATGTGGATAAGGCAAGTAAGTACTCAAGTGATAGTGATGCTAGTTTTTCAGATAATGATAGAGATGAAGTCCTATTTATGATTGAAGAAAAAGAACAAGTTAAGAAAAGGACTCTAGTAATTCTCAAGTGTTTTAGATGTGGTAACTTTGGACATCTTGAAGATAGTTGTACAAAGAATGGTTATAGTTTCAGTGATGATGAATATGAAGATACACTTGAAGGACCAGAAGAGAATATTCTAATGGCACTAGAAGAAGGAGAAGGTGATCCTATAGAAGACAAGCCAATAGAAAATAAAGATGTGGACAAAGGTAAACAAATAGAGGAATATTCAGAGAAATATGGATATGATCTCAAGGGAGAACTTATTTATGCTCTTGACATAGTAAAGAAGGTAAGAAAGCAAAACTCTAAACTTGAAATTCAGTTTCAAGAATGTGATGAAGAGAGAAGATTGCTTATAGAGGATCTAGAAAAATCAAAGGCTAAGACAAAGAAGTTCAAGGATAAGTTAGAAGAAAAGATCTTAGAATGTGAAAAGTTAGCACAAGAAGTGGCACTACTAAGAGAATATTTAGAAGACTCCAAAGTCAAGCTAAAAGGGTTCAAAAATAGCTCAAAGAACTTGGATAAGTTCATCAAGATACAAAAGCCTACATCAAGCAAAACAGGTCTTGGATTTGAACAGGTTCAAAAGAGATGGGAAGGAAAGTCAACCTCAAGTTCTGGAGGAGAAGAAACTTTAGATGAAGACACTTCAAAAAAGGATAGTGTAAGAGAAAGTGAGACATCTGAGGATGAGTTGGACAACAGAAAGTTCAACAAGGACAGGAACAATGCACAAAGAAGATATAGATGGAACAACAATCAGAATAGGGCAAGAGAGACTAAGAGACCAATGAGGTCAAGACAAGGAAGCTTCAATGGAAGATGTTTTTCATGTCATAGGTTTGGGCACATGGCTTCATAGTGCAGGACACATGAAAGACAAGAATATGGGAACAGACAACTTTTCAATGGGTATTGCTACTCATGTAATCAGTTTGGTCACAAGGCAATGAATTGCAGGGTTCATGAAAGAAGAGGATATGGCTTCACTAGGAGAAATCCTAAGACATTTGCACCTCCAAGGAATAATAACATTAAGTGTTATAAGTGCAATAATGATG
Organism: Wollemia nobilis; assembly: GCA_028583015.1. Taxonomy (NCBI): domain Eukaryota; kingdom Viridiplantae; phylum Streptophyta; class Pinopsida; order Araucariales; family Araucariaceae; genus Wollemia; species Wollemia nobilis. The sequence goes on from JAQPPZ010017072.1 coordinate 3,086,711, forward strand.
GTCACACAACAAAGTGGTGTAGAGAAGACATTCTAGAATCAAGTATGAATAGAACAGGAACAAGAACATGAACATGGATATGAATAGGAATAGGAACATGGATATGAACAAGAATAGGAATAGGAACAAGAAAATGGACATGGACAGGAACATGGACATGGAAAGAAATAGTTAGAGGAATCAGAAGGATCAGATAAGAAGAAAAGAGGATAAAGGTAAAGAATAATGCTTTCTAGGAGTAGAAATACTCCCACCCTAGAATTAACCACCTCAAGAGGAGGTGGGGGAGGGGCTAAGCTAAGAGGCTCATTCTTAGCCCCGAGCCCCAAAGGTGACCCTTTGCCATTGATGTCAAAGGGGGAGAGATTTGAGTAAGGGGGAGAGATTTGGTATTTGAGTAAAGAGGAGAGAGCATTGAGCCGGGGGAGCAATGTCCCAGGGGGAGCAGAACAAAGGAAAAGTCAAGTTTTTAGTAAAAAGAATTTGGGTTGCCATCAATGACAAAGGGGGAGATTGTTGGACATTTTGAGGAATATTAGTTGTCATTGATGTCAAAAGGTTCTAAGAAGAATTGCATTTTGATTGGTTCCAAAAGAGCTTCATGGGAAGCATGATCAAAGGTTTTTATGAAAACCATGGTGGGCAAAAATCAAAGGTTAATTATCCATGATGGAAAAAAAATAAAAATTTTTATAAAAAAAAGTTTTTATTAAAAACCAAGGTGGCTTTTCATTTGGTTAAAAAATGCCCAAAGATTAATTATTTATTTAATTTATAATATTTAAATTCCAAGAGAATTTAAATTATTATAAATAAATAATAATTAAAGTTAATTCGAATATTTGAAATTCGAATTACTAATGCGTCGACGTGTGAGAAATTTCCTCCATTCATGTATAAAAGGTGGATCATTTCACCTTAGAATATTACCATGCTCATTTTGATTTAATGCCCCCGAATCTCCTACGAAAGGTATCTCCGATATTCATGCGATCAAAGAGCTGCGGCTAGTGGACGATGTGTGGTGTTCGAAGGAGGTCAACGTGTGTGAAGAAGAGCATAAGGTGAAGGAAGCTCCACTTCCTTCACGTGGGCATTGCTAGCCCATGCGGTGGACTCCCAAGCGCTAAGGCGCTTAGGCTTGTGGAGACGGTGGTTCGATTCTCGTCGAATCCCTTTTAGGGATCAACGAAAAGGTATGCACATTATTTGAGCATCGGGTTTTTCGGAGAAGGTTGTTGAAAAATTAAAATTAATTTTTGGCTTTATTAAATGGTTTTATAAAGTGACGTGGGAGTTATAAGGGATAGATAAAAGGTGTTTTTGCTTGGTAATTATTTTTGGTTAAAAATAATTAGGAGGAATAAGGAGTTAATTGTTTTATAAAGCCTTTTAATATATTTAGCTTATTGGAGAGATAAATGCTTTTAAGTGTTGATTATTATTGAAGATGTCTTCTTGCCATTAAGAAGTGTTGAGAAAGTAATTATTTTGAAATTATTTTCTGGTGGTTGATATTATTTTAATTGGGAGATTATAAGGTGTTATTGGACAAATATTATGTATGTTGATGGTTGTTTTTAAAGATGGAGTGATAAGGTGTAATTGAGTTTTTGCATTACATTGTGAGAGAGATTTATCTTCTAACCTCTTTGAGTTTGGCATAGAAGTGTTTGTGGTTGTGGCAGATATTTGAGGTTCCTTCATCATCAAAAAGGTATGAGCACATTCTTCCATATTTGAGTTGATTGGTTGGTTTTCTGGAAAATAAGTTTGGAGTGAAAAGGACTTGATTAGGGTTTCCTTATTGAGTGTGTTGAGTTAATGCTTCAAGGTTTTCTGGAATAAAGAGTTGTTGTTAAAACCTTGTTTGATAAGCATTGTTGTTGAAGCCATTGGTTGTGTGAAGAACTTGAACTAGGGTTTGAAAAGAACATGAGTATCATTGTTATGTGAAGATTGTTTTATAAGCATTGTTGTTGAAGTGAGTTGTTGAGTGAAGAACTTGAACTAGGGTTTGAAAAGAACATGAGTATCATTGTTATGTGAGATTGGTTGTTGAGCATTGTTGGAAATATTTTGAGTGAGGATCATATACTTGGACTAGGGTTTGTAAGGAAGGATTGTTTCATTGAGTGATTGGTTGAGTAGAGTTGGTTGAGCCTAGTCAAGTGGGTGTGTGAAGTGATTGTTCAAGTTCCATAAAACAAACTATTCTATATTCTAAATTGATTTGAGAAAGTGATTGAGCATTGAGGTGAATAAGAAGCATATTGAGTCTCTAAAAATTCTCCTTATGTTTCTAAAAGAGTGATTGAAAGTGATTGAGCATTGAGTTGAATTTGAAGCATATTGAGTCTCTAACAATTCTCTATATGTTTCTAAGAGAGTGATTGAAAGTAATTGAGCATTGTGATAAGTGTAGAACATATTGAGTCTCTAACAATTCTCTTTATGTTTCTATGAGATTGGACAAGTTCTTGTGTGGACTTGTTGAGCAGATTTGAGGTAAGTCTTTGAGAAGACTTGTGGATAGATTTGAGTAAGCTTTTGTGGAAGCTTACAATATAGATTGAGAGCAGATTTGGATAAGTTCTAGTGAGGACTTGTAGAGCAAATTTGGACAAGTTCTAGAGAGGACTTGTGAGAGATTTGAACAGATTTGGACAAGTTCTAGAGAGGACTTGTGGATAGATTAGTGTGAGATTTTGTGGAAGCTTACAAGGCAGATTTGAGATAAGTCTTTGAGAAGACTTGAGAGTAGAGTTGATTGATTTGTTCAAACCTTGAGTTAAGGTTTGGGGCAGATCCAGTAGAGTTGATTTGAGATTGAGTCAAGCTTTGAGTTAAGGCTTGAGGATAGATATTGAGGATAAATTTGTGCTAGACCGAAGGACTGTGTTTAGTGCAGATTTGAGAATAGAGTTTGGTGCAGATTTGAGGACAGGTTTGTGCCAGACTAGAGATAGAGATTGAGCAGATTTGTGCTAGACCGAAGGACTATGTTTAGTGCATATTTGAGATAGAGCTTTGGAGGTGATAGAAGAGAGGATAGTAGTCTCCAGTGGATAGAGATCCATTAGCCAGGGCAGTGAGGATAGGTCTTCTGAGTGAGGACAAGAGTCTTCAGTGGAGAGAGATCCACAAGCCAATGTAGTGGAGGCAGTAGTCTTCTAGAGGATCACCAACCAGAGCAGAGGAGAAGGAGTTCTCCTATGGATAGAGATCCATAAACTTGATTTAGGGGATTGGTATCTCCTTTGGACAGAGGTCCATAAACATTGTAATTGGGAAAGGATTCCCAAGAGATTGATTGAGAAAATTTTAGTGAAATATTTTCTCCGTGGACGTAACCCACATTGGGTGAACCACATTAAATTGGTGTCTCTATTGTGTGTGGTGATTTATGCATTGCTTTGATTACTGCTATTGATATTGCTATCTATACATTGCATAATATTGATTGGGAAAGAAAAGTAAAAAGTGGTCTTATATTGTTCACCCCCCTCTCAGTATAAGCTTGTGTTCTTTAGCCAATATATGAGGTATATTAGAAGATGCCAATCTTGGCAATGTAGGTGCTATATCAACACATATGTGTTGAGTGATGAGGATTGAACTTTGTTAGTCTACATTGAGTGTTACTTGGATTTTCCTTTCCCTTTGTACATGTTATACAAGAAGGCATTACAAAGAAATCCAATGGTGCTCTATTGCTCCTTCACTCTTGTGCCAAGTGGTACGAGGTTCCTTCACTCTGGGTGGCAAGTGGATGTCCTCAAACTTGCATGTAGCTACACCCTTAAACTTTTTTATTAGCCCAATGCTTCTTGCTAACTATCAATTATTTTCTCAATACTTATTGTCAACTATAGATTAGTTGTTCTTTCTTAGCTTTCTCTAATTAATGGTGACACTTTCCACCATAAGTGATTCCAAGGTTCTTTACTACTAATTATTTGAAGGTACTTGCTTTAGCCTTATCGTTGTTATTCCTCTAAGATTTTCATGATGTTAGCTTGGGTAATAAGCTTCTTACTTGCACCTTGTTTTCACTACTTTCTATTACGTTGTTTTCCTTGCTAATTATGTATTAAAATTACCTTTCTTATGTGGATACACTACCCAAATTGGTCTCCTTTTGATGTGGATTGATCTTACACCATGAACATAGCTTATATGATACCAATCAGTATTGAATCTAGTGTCATAAAAACTAGTTTGATGAGCCCTTTGTTGGATCTCTCCCTCGCTTTGAAATGGCTGCTTGAAGACTATATTTTGCAACTATTGTAATTCCTTTTAGAGGCTATATCTTTTTTCCTTATTCATTATTTTTGAAAGGACAAGAATGGTGCTTCTTATGTAATGTTAATACAATTGTAATAGTTAAGATAGAGTACCTTAACTTGCACTAAATTTTTGAGGTCATAAGTCTTATTTTAAATATTTCTAACTTCTTTGATGAGGTTGCTTCTTATGGTGACTTCCATTTACCAAGATATACTACAGGTTTCATGTGCATAATATTGTCCCTTGACACTCCAATTTAATTTTGCTCATTCACTTATTTTCCACCTTTGATAAATCCTTAATGCTTAAGGCATCTTTAATATCTCTTAAGAATAGTTAGTATAGTGCATTATTAATCTCACATTATTGATCCTTAAAAGTAACTTGTAATATGCACTATGATCTATGCAAATTTCACTTAAGAGTAATGCCTTCTCTGTTATTACTAGATAATAGGAAGATAGTTTTCTTTTTATAGAAATATATCTAAATCCTATTTTAATGTGTAGGTATTAACCTTATAAGAAACTATCTTCTGCACTCCCTTGAAGAATTTAATATGTAACCTTCTCCTTGCAACTGTAAAACTCTAATATGGTGCTTAATGAGACTTAATAATGAACCAAGTAACTAAATTTTAAGTAATGAACCTTTTGCACCAAAGTTGCTTACCTTAATGACCTCTATAAATGAAGGAATTCAAGGTGATTAGATTCGCCTAAATGATGCCTTGTAATAGATGAAATTAGAGCTCTTACTTATTGTTTGAAATAGCTATTTAGCTCACCAATTTGTAGCTTTGAAACTCCTCTAACTTGTTATCTGTAAATGTAGTTTGGTGGCTTTAACTCTCCTTCACGGTGCACCCTGAACTCTAAAACTTATAAATTAGTAATGTTGCCTAAATTGCTACTCGTAACTTCAAATATTTTAGATTCTAATGTAGCTAATTTCTCCTCTGGAATGTTGTCCTCGAATCTCCCAAATTTGGTAGAAAAATCCTCCAAATCACAATTGAGATTCTTCTTCTTGAACCCTTCAACTTTATACTATAGAACCTAGCAACCTCATTTCTTCGAATGAGCCTCCTAGCCATCAAAGGTAATCTTCAAATCTCATGGATTTGGTAGCTACTTCTATCTCCTTTCTCCTTTGACCTCCTTATCAAATTTTGACTTCAACCTTGGCATCTCTAGTGGTCTTCTTCTCAAGATTTTTACTGTCTTGAGGTATTCACTATTCTCCTTTGAAATTAGGCTAACTCCTTACCAAACATTTCTCCTTTTGGGCTTGTTGTCGAATGGCAAAAATTCTCCCAAATTCTTCCTTTATCAGGAACTTCTCCTTTCTAGTAAATTTCTCTAATGACTTCTCCTGAAATCTTCTTCAATGGCCTTCTTCAAAACTCCTTCAATGGCCTTCCTTGAGACCATTTCTCTAGGGTATTCAATCTCGCTACTCTCTATTCGTCTTAGAAATATTTTTAATGAGATCTTCTCAAGGTTTTGAAATCTGCTGCTACTAAAATTTGGAATAGGACCTTTGTTAGTCCTTCTTTATCTCCAATCTTCCAAATTTGGAAGTTCTTCAATCTTCAATGGAGATCACCAACCTCTAATTTCTCTTGGACTCTTTTCTGGAGTCTCTACTTCATTGAATATGCAATAAGGCTCTTATGGGATTTTTATCTTCTGCACTTTTTAGGTTTGTAATCTCTAGCAATGGGACCTTTTTCTCAGGCCTCAAAATATTTGATCTTTTATTTATTGCTTTAGGTACTTGATTGATTTTAAAGAATATATTCTTCCTAGATCTATGTAGGAATCTTATTAGCTTTCTTTGAATATTTTTTTTCTATAATAAAATATTAGAAATTTGTAATAGAAGAAACTCTAAATCTAGAGATGATTAATCGTCACTAGTTCATTTGTCAATCTAGTGGAATCAACCTTGAGTCCTAGTCTTCATGAGTTTTTTTGTAACTTTGTGGAAAGACTATAGCCAACTACATTGCAAAAGTTTAAAAAATGAGATTTATGGTTTCCTCTCAATCTCTCTTATGGATCTCTCTATCTCTCATCGATCTACCATGTGCTCTAATACCACTGTTAGCGTTGATGATGTACATCAAAGGAAATGCAACCACAAGATGTAAAATATGTAAGCAATGATTAGTATATATTAATGGCACTATAGTATGCAAGATATATATGAGAGAAACTTTGATAACACATAAATATACCATTATTGAAAGCTCACAAAAATAGTACAATGCTATATAATGGAGGACATGAACATTCCATAAATTGTTTTGAAAAGAACTACATTGTATTCACTCTACCACTATTCTATGAACTCTCTATACTATCTACTATCTCACTCATTTCACTCTCACTAAGGCCTATATATAGGAATATATGTTCCTTGGCCATTATTCTACCTATGACTCTTCATCTACCTATCCTATGACTCATGTACATGTGGACTACATGTACATTTATATCATTGCACATTTTAACACTTGTACATTTATTACATTGCATAATATAACTACTCAACCTTACTTTAAAGTAGACTCCTACTCTAGTTATGTACCCAAGGTGGTATATGACATATACCAAATAATGTAATATACTATAATAATAATCTTTCGATTATTTCTCCTCCATTAATTCTAATAGTAACGGGTTGTGGTCAGAAGCAATTATTGGAAAAGTCTTCAAAGAGCAATCCCAAACCATGGTGAGCCAGCTCATTGAACTAAAGGACCTATCAATCCTATATTGAATCATAATCCCTTCCATTTTTATGTTGGACCAAGTGAATTTAGAACATTGTAAATTAATATCTACTAGTCCCATAGAGATCAAGAACTCACCAAACTCCTTTATGATGTCCAAAAAAATAGCCAAGCCTCCCAGTTTATCACAAGGAAGTAAAATAAAATTAAAGTCACCAATAAGTAGCCATGGAAGGTCAAACAAAGAATCAAGGGCTTTTAGGTCAACCCAAAGTTTCCTTCTATCCACAAAAACATGGGCTTTTAAGGTGCCTTCCTTCCTGCAAGTCGCGAGTTCGAAACCTAGTGACAGTGAAAGCTTGAATTTTTTTTTATTTTTGTTGAAATTAGATCTGAAATAGAATATACTTGTAATATTGCCCTTGGGTTCTCATCGACAATGGTAGCCGAGTTGGTTAGGACGAATTCTTGCATGAAATAGGTCACAATTTCAATTCCTGCGAAGGATAAATTTTTTATATAAGGTTTTTTATATATATTATTATTAAAATTAATTATATTATATTTAATATATTAACTATAATTGATTTTCTAAAGTTTTTTTAAAGCAATTATTTTTTAATCTATTAAATAGTAATATTTGTTTTTAATATATATCATATAAGAAAGAAAGACATTGTCTAAGAGACAATTATTGTAATCGAAGGATAGTTTTTTCACTTGATTCAAGGAATCATAAACTATAGAAATTTTGTGTAATAAGACTAAGAGGCTTAGTTTTTTTTGTAAAAGAGACAAAAGATTCAAATTGACAAATTGTAAAGAGGCATTGATGATAAGACCAAATAGCTGTTATCATGCCTTATGTGCAATTCTAGCAAGATAAGGTGCAAAGAGGTTTGATGAAAAAGTAAGAGGTTATGGGCTCAACATTGTGTTTAGCCAACTTCAAAATGCAGTGATAGCACATCAAAGGCATCCTGACTTAGGGTACGAGGCAAAATTTGAAGACAACTCATTCAAGAGTCAATTTGAACAATCGAAATCCGTACAAGTTGCACCACAAGAATTAGAGTATACACACTATAGTATTTCAATGGAAATCTTAGAACCAAAATCATCAAAAATAATATTGATAAGTGACGACGAAGAAGAAGTAGATAATTTTGTGAATCAAGAGATAACATCCCCACATCAAGAGGAATAAGCAGTGAATGATAGAGTAGAACAAGTCAGATTTGACTTAATTTTGTAATCTCTTCTTTCTTCCTTCTTCTTCTTTCCTTCTTTCAAAGAAAAAATTACTTTAGTGTAACCGTGAAATAAAGAGAGTTTTTGGTAACTCTGACCTCACACAATAGCTTACCTATACCAAAATTTAACGGTTATGACTATGAGTATTGGTCTATAAATATGAATACCTTGCTCATAGGAAGAGGTTTGTGCGACATAATAGAAGAGGGCTACACAGAACACTCATATTGGACAACACTAAGTTTCACAGACAAGAAAACACGAAAAGAAGAGAAAAAGAGCAACTCTTCTACTCTTTCTCATCTCCAAGCTGCATTGGATAAAAGCATATTCCCTAGAATCATCACTTGTATAACGACATAAGCTGCATGGAAAACATTGAGTGATGGATTCCAGGGTAGTAATCAAGTGAAGCAGGTAATGCTTCAAACACTAAAGAGATATTTTGAAAATATTCGAATGAAAGATGATGAAAAAGTCGATGATTATTGTGTTAGAGTAAAAACAATTGTGGATAAAATGGTTACACTAGGCAAAAAAATCACGCCTGAGACAATTGTAACAAAAGTATTGTGAACACTTACACATAAATGGAACCATATTTTCATAATTATAGAAGAATCCAAAGATCTTTCCCTTTTAACATTTGATGCATTAATCGGATCGTTAATGTCACATGAAGATAAGTTTCTTGAAACTTCTTCAACCAACTATGGAGGCGATGATAAGGCCTTCACTTCCAATGAAAATAATGGAAGAGGACAAGGAAGAGGTCAAGGCAGAGGCAAGCAAAGAGGTAGAGGCAGAAGCAACTACAGAGGAGGCAATCAAAATAGAGGAGGCAACCAGAACAAAGGAGACAATTCCAACAAAGGATGCAACTCATACAGAGGAGGCAATCAACAAAGAGGTGGAAATCAAAATCGAGGAGGAAATCAAGGACAAAGTGGAAATCAAGGGTGAGGAAGTGACAAGTCAAAATTAGCTTGTTTCAACTGTGGCAAGCTAGGTCACTTTGCTCGCAACTGCTGGTCAAATTCTTCACAAGGCAGCAGTAATCAATATGGTAATTATGGGGAAGAATATGATACCTCTAATATTTTTCTTTCATATGGACAATCAGAACACGATCTAAATGACACATGGATTCTGGATATTGGTTGTTCAAACCACATGAGTGGCAAAGAACATTTATTTGCTACTCTAGATTCCACTTATAAATCCCAAATAAAATTAGGGGATGATAAGACATTGCAAGTAGAGGGTATTGGAGCCATGGAGGTTCCAACCAAAGAAGGACTAAAGAAAGTGCATGACATCTATTACACTCCAAAGCTCCAACACAATCTACTAAGCATTGGACAAATGATGGAAAACAATTACAAGTTTGTATTTGATGAAGGATAATGTATCATTTTTGATCAAAATAATTGTAATCGTGTCATAACACAGGTCCCCATGACCAAGAACATGTTATTCCCTCTCAAATTTGGTGAGCCAGGAGGATATCAACTTGCAAATGTAGCTATAAAAAATCCAAGTGTGCTTTTACTTGCAATATGGTCACCTTAATTTCACTAGCTTGAAACTTCTCACTTCTCAAGCTATGGTGATAGGACTTCCCAAAATCAATGAACAAAAGCAGGTCTGTGAAGGATGTGCTTTGGTAAAGCACTCAAGGTCGAAGTTTCCAAAAGGACAAGCATGGAGATCCAACTATCCACTTCAGTTAGTACATTTAGACATATGTGGACCAATGCAAACAAAGAGTCTCGAAAACTATTCTTATTTTCTCACTTTCATAGATGACTTCTCTAGAATGCATTGAATTTATTTTTTGAAACACAAAGATGAATATTTTGATTGATTCATAGATTTTAGAAACAATGTAGAGAATCAAAGTGGGAACTATGTAAAATTTCTTAGGATATATCGAGGAGGTGAATACTCCTCAAAAGCATTCTTGAAATATTGTAAAGCAAGTGGGATTAAAAGGCAATTCACCACTGCCTATACCCCACACCAGAACGGTGTGGCTGAGAGAAAGAACCGCACCATAGTTGAAATGGTAAGATCGATGCTTTAGACTAAGCATCTAACTCATATGTACTAGGCAGAGGCTGTAAGAACTAGTGTATATATTATAAATAGAAGTCCTACTTCTAGTTTAGATGGTATCACTCCTTATGAGGGGTGGTATAGAAAGAAACCTAATGTAAAGCACTTCAAATTGTTTGGTTCTTTAGCATATGCACACATTCCTGATGAGAAAAGAAAGAAGCTTGATCCAAAGAGTCAAGCTTGTATATTTGTAGGGTATTGTGAGTCTACAAAGGCATATAAACTCTACAATCCCAAGACTCATAAAGTTATACTCTCCAAGGATGTAATTTTTGATGAAGGGGGAGAATGGGGTCATCAAAGAATTTTTGTTGATGATGAGTCCCAAGATGTAAGTTCTTCACAGGTACAACAGGTGTCTCCAAAGAAAAGCAAAGGCATGCCACCCCCTCCAAGCCCAAGCAGGAGTACTACATCAAGTACTTCAACCACCACTCCAAGTCCTTCTCCACAGAGATCAGTAAGTTCTTCACCAATGGACATTGACAAAGACTCTCCATCAAGAGGCAAAAGAACATTACAACATCATCCATATTTTCAAATGTTGGATTAGAATTTCCATAGAAGATTCACTAGAAGCCAAGCTAGTGAAATGAATATAGTTTTGCAGCAACTTGAAAATTTACAATTGTGTGGGGATGATGACTCCCATGATCCTAGGGGAGATGTAGTCAATTATGCTTTATTGGCTAGTACATAGCTAGAACCAGCTAGCTATGAGAAGGCTTGTATTCAAAATATATGGTAAGAAGCCATGAAAGAGGAAATAATCTCAATAAACAATAATGATACATGGGAGCTAGTAAAGCTACCCAAAGGAAAAAAATGTGTTGGGTGTAAATGGGTCTACAAGACCAAGTACAATGTTGATGGAAGCATTGAGAGGCATAAGGCGATACTAGTAGCAAAAGGTTTTACTCAAAAATTTGGCATTGATTATGAGGAAACATTTGCTCCTGTTGCATGACAAGAAACAATCAAATCAGTTCTTTCCTTAGCAGCCCATAAAGGATGGAATGTTCAACACATGGATGTGAAAAGTGATTTTCTGAATGGATACTTGACAGAAGAGGTTTATGTTCAACAACCTCAAGGTTTTCAAGAACAGGGAAAGGAGAACCTTGTTTACAAATTGAAGAAAGCACTTTATGGCCTCAAGAAAGCACTAAGAGCTTGGTACTCATGCATTGATGGCTATTTTAATGAGTATGGATTCACGAGAAGCAAAAGTGAACCAAATATATACTAACTAAAGCATGGAGTAGACATTCTCATAGTTTTTTTGTATATGGATGATCTAATATTATAGGGTAGTAATAATAAAATGAATATGGAGTTCAAAAACTCCATGATGAAATAGTTCAAGATGAAAGATCTTGGTTTAATGTGATACTTCATAAGGATGGAAGTGCATCAATCAAATAAAGGGATCTTCATATGTCAAAACAAGTATGATCGAGACATGATCAAGAAATTTGCCATGGAGCAGTGCAAATCAGTTGCAACTCCAAATGGACATGGTATCCAATTAAGCACGGACGATGGAGCATCAAAGGTTGACATGACCACTTATAGAAGCGTGGTTGGGAGTCTAATGTTTCTCACCAACACAAGGCTTGATATTCAATATGTTGTTTCTCTAGTTTCAAGGTTTATGGCTAGTCCATCTAAGCTGCATCTACAAGCAACTAAAAGAATATTAAGATATGTAAAAGGTACATTGGATTTTTGAATCCATTACTAAAAATGTAGTTTTGTGAAATTAGTTGGCTTCAGTGACAGCAATTGGGGCAGCAATATAGATGACAAGAAATCTACATTAGGAAATTGTTTTAGTCTAGGATCAAGACTAATTACATGGAGTTCCAAGAAAAAAATTATTGTAGCATTGTCATTGACTGAGGTTGAGTATATAGCCATCACACATGCTAGTACTTAAGCCCTATGGTTGAGAAAAGTTCTTGAAGAGATTGGAGAAATTCAAAGTTGTCCAACTCGACTGTATTGTGATAACATAAGTGTCATTCAGTTGGCATACAATCCAGTCCACCATAGCAGATCAAAGCATTTCGATATGAAGTATCACTTCATTCAAGATATGGTGGAACAACAGATAGTTGAGCTTCAATATTGTAGCACTTTGGATAATATTGCAAACATCTTCACCAAAGGTATAGCTAAAGCTCAATATACAAAGCTGAGAGACTGTATAGTCAGTCCTCTCAATTTTAAGGGGGAGAATGTTGGAAATTAAGCCAGTTAAAAGGAGTAAAAAAATTATTTGCAACGGTATGCTTTGGATCTTACCATTTTACCTCATAGGACGACAACTGACTGGGCAGATAGTTGGACTTGGACAGTAGCTGACTAGGCAAATTGGACGACATGGGCGGCAAGGCGGACAACACCAAATTCCCTTTCTCCTTTCCTCCCTATTCTTCTTCTTTTCCTAACTTCTCCTATATTCCCTAAGGTTGTTTAATAAACCACTATTTAAACTTTGTAATTCTTATGTTTCCAAGGTTGAATATAATATTTCTATATTTTCCTATTGCTCCTAATTCTCACGTACCCACAATTGTCAAGTCCTCAAAGGTGATAATTATGTGACTTGGAAAACAAAGATTCAAGCCATTCTTGAATTCGAAGACCTATGGGAGATTGTTACTGGAACTAAGCAACGTCCACAGATAGCTAGAAAAGATCAAGAGATGTTTGATCATTGGAATAACAAGGCTCGTATGATCCTTCTAATTGGTATCTCGAACGATATCCAACCTCATGTTTGGGATGCTAAGACTTCTACTGAAGTATGGATGAAGTTGTAGCAAGTGTATGAGTCCAACAATCAAAATTAAATTCTTCATCTTCAAGGACAATTGCACACTCTAAAGTTGAAATGTGGTGAAAAATTAGAATCATTTCTTCATCAAGTAGCTATACTTTGTGCCTCCCTACAAGCACTAGGAGAGATTGTGGAAGATAAGCTCCGTGTACCCATTGTCCTGAGAGCACTCTCGGAGTCGTATCACACATTTGTGACATCCTTGAATATCCTAAAGCAGAAGCTAGATTTTGAAGAATTGGTCAATCTATTGCAACAAGAGGAAGCATTCCATGAGAACTCAAATGAAGAAGAGCAAGCCATGATAACAAATCATATGGGCATGATGTCATTCCACCATAAATGAAAAGGCAACCAAAATCTCAACAAGTTGAAGAAAAAGTGTGTGATTTGTGGTAAAAGGGCCATGACTTGCAAGAATGTTGGTATAATTCTTTTACTCATGGATTATTGAGTAACAAGAATACTAAGCAAAGAGGACCACCTCCTAAGAACCAGGGGGAATGGAACCAACGCCGACCACAACACCAACAACAAGGGAATGTTGCCAATACTAATGATGAGGAGGAAACTAAGGATTTTGCTCTTGTTCATCAGGAGCAACTATCCATCGCATTTTCCCTTTAGGGGGGAACATACCTTATTTTTCTTAGACCTAAAGGATGACCCAATGGTAAATGATCGAGAGGCAGATCTAGAGGTAAATGACCGAGAGGCAGACCCAGAGGAAAAATGACCCAGAGGCAGACCTAGAGGTAAAATACCCAGAGACAGATCCAGAGGTGATAGACCCAGAGGTAAACCTAGAGGTATTTACCTAAGCAAGAGCAGCTCAACCAAGAATCTCAAAGCAAGAACATAATACATTATCCCACCTAATGTATTATGGGGGGAATGTTAGAAATAATGCATTAGTCTAATTATTGTAAAGACATTATTAAAAGGGTGTGTCCCTTCGGACTACCCACATACATTGTATAAATATTCATTATGAATATAATGGAATAATGTGCTCATTTTACATTCCTAAAACTTATATATATTCCATGAGATAATCTTTATTACTTCAAGATTGTGGAGCCTTCCCTCTGCTCAAAGGTAATGTAGGTTGGGAGACATTAGCCACATATTTATTCATTTTCTTTAAGAGCACCTTAGATTTTTTTGGTCTTGCTAGCCCCATCCACTACTTAGATTCATTGTTTTTTGGGTATTTTTGATGGGTTGCATAGAGCCAATTGTTCCCTTCTTGCTTGATTCTACTAATTGAGGAGGGAGTTGACACTACTAAGCTATCTTCTTTAGTTGCACCTTTTGACTATTTAGAACTTCTTGAAATCCATCTTCCTCTAAGGAAGACCAAACCTCCTCTAATTCCATGTCTAATACAATTATAGAAATATCTCCCACTTCTACATCCCAAAGAGAATCCATGATAGCTTCATAGTTTTCCTTACCAAGAGGAGAAACAACTCTCTCATTATACAAAATAGGGGCATCTGCTTCCAAAAATACCTCAACATGAGCCTCTTGAAGGGGGATAAAGGAACCTAAGCATAAGGCAACTAATCCCATTGATGATCTAGGATCTCAACTTTCTTATCCAGAATATCATCCAAGCCAACTTCAAGACCAAAAGGAAACAACTCTCATAATATGGCAAATTTATTTGTATTTACCTCCGTATCCTTGGAATGCCCATCAACATTTGGAAAAACCCCAACTTTAGAGCAATCTTCTTTATTCTTTCTCCAGATTTGGACTTCCTGCTTTTAAGGAGGTTTCTTCTTAGGAAACTTAATTCATAGATGACCAACCCTTTTACAATCAATACAAATGGGCATAGAGGTTTCATATTCTATATCTTGGATCTAAACTCCAAAATCTAAAACCAACTTAATAGAAGAAGGAAGAGGCTTAAAGAGATCAATGTTAACACAAAATCTAGCAAAAACCATCCTTGTTTTTGCTCGAGTAGTTGGATCCATCGCAATTAAGCTACCCATTGATTTACCAACATCCTTAAGGATATCATCATCCTAGAAGACCATAGGTAACCCAAGCAGATGCACCCAAAGGGGTGCCTTATTTGATATTCGTAGTGGATGGATTAAATTCCAAGGATCATTTCCTTAAAAAGAGGTCTTTTCAACCAAAGAACCATGGTCCCTTCATTTCCACAGCCTGCATGTCTTCTAAGGTCTTAAAATTAAAGAGCATAAAGCCTTTGGGAAATACCACCGCTTCCAAATGCAGTTTATTTTCTTATAGAGTCCAAATCTGGTTGGACCCAAATAAACTTTTCAACTAAAGTTTGCTCATTCCATTATTGTCTATTGAAGAATAGATTAAGGAATTCACAAAGAAGGAATATCAACCTCTAGCTTTGGAACTAGATCAAAGTGAGTCTCAATAATAGGGTTAGCTTCTAATAACACTCAAGACTAAGAAAATTTTGAATTACCCATAGAGGGAGCAAAAGACATCGAAGCTTTTGGACCTCCCTAATGCCTGGGTCAAACACATCAAATTCCTAACAAAACTCCAAGGGTCCACCTACCATGCCCCCCTTACCATCAATGCCTGCTCACTCTACACATATTCCATGCTACTCGTACCTCCTCAGGCTCCTACACCCCTTCGCCTATGCAAATTCCATTCAAAATTAATACCATCTCCTCTACAAATTCATAGTTGTAACTTTGAAAACTCTAAGTTTCTATAATTATAGCTTTGAAAACCCTAGCTCTAAAAAACCTCCATAGTCGTAGCTTTAAAAGCTCTCCACAATTGTAGCTATGAAAATCCTAACTCCTAAAAACCTCCATAATAGCTCTCTACAGTTGCAACTCCAAAAATCCTAGATCTAAAAAAAAGCTCCACAATTGCAACTCTGAAAGCTCTCCACAGTCGCAACTTCAAAAAACCTAACTTTGAAAAACCTCCATAATCGCAGCTCTGAAAGCTCTCCATAGTCGCAACTACTAAAATCATCATTTCATATTTTATTTATCATATGATATATCTATTATGATCATCAAACCTTAAAACTAATACTATTACATATACCTTAAAGACAATATATATATATATATATATATATATATATATATATATATATATATATATCAAACTATACTTATAAATATAAACAATTAAAATAACCAATATTATGTTTAATAAAGTTATGGAAATAAAAAGTTATTTATTTGAAAGCTTAAAAAAAGGCTACTCATCTATCTTTTCCTTAATAATTTTTTTTTTATGTAAAAAAATATTATATTAAAGAATTAATAAAATACATTTTTACAAACAAAAAAAGAGGCGGATAAACACGCCATGTGGCTAACGCCATCAGCCAAAAAAAACCATCTCCATCAAAATAAAGAGGGAACCCAAGCAAACAATTTATAGTTTATAGAACTGATGGACAATAGAATAAATTGATTATAAAATGATGAGGCTTAGTCACCTCTGATTCCCACCAAGAGACTTTGACAACGAGTCCCTCCGCTGTCCAAAAGTGTCAGGAACATAAACCCAACCATAAAATCTTAAGTTGTCCCAGGCATCAAGTCGAGGATTTGAGGGGGAGAGGAATAGTTACATAGCCATGACCATCTCTGTAAGCACCTTGAGCTGGGATAGGAGTGCAGTTTGGGAGCGAGAGACACTGTTGTTTGGACCTAGACCTGGACCTGCTATTAGGAGTATCTTGAATTACTAAGCACGGTGAATTCTCTCACTGATCAATAAGCTCTTGAAGATGAGTGAGCTCCATGGCCACCTTATTGGCCTGAACTATAACCTAAAAATACACAAATGAAATAATATTAGACTTCTCAAAAGTAGATATGTGCAAAGAGGAAGAACACTTATCAAAGATATAGTCATTTCTAGCTCTCCATATATATTGTCGCCATATGAAACAAGTGCTACACTTCAAAAAAATGGTGAGGGATCCCCCAAAATGATATGCTTCCACTCAAACATGTCAAAAGAATAGGGTCTAAAAAAAGAGAAAACCACTCCCAAAGGGAATGAGCATAAGCACAAACCTAAAAAATATGAACAATATCTTTATATTTAAGATAGAAAGGGCAAGAAGGATTTGGGATGCCTAAATTTTGTAGATGCTCCCCAACAGGAAGTCCTTGGTGCAAAAGACTCCATGCAAAACAAGAAATTTTGGGCTCCAAGAAAGGAGCCCAAGTGGTCTAGAACCTGCATAACAAAATAGATCGAGGGGAGGAGACCTTCCACTGTTGATTGAGTTTATCAATCATGGGGAGGAAAGAAGAGAGTCATCCATACCCCAATCATGCCTTATAATTTCATACTGGAGTGTTTGGATACCACTTCCAATCCTTCCACCAAGGTTGTTGTGAAAGCACATAAATCTTGTGTAACATGGAGTTAGGGAGAGCAACCTTGAAAACATCTAATTAAGCCCAAATTTAGCTCTAAAATCATCCCAAGGGAGCCAATCCCTAGTAGGATGAGAAAATAAATCAATGATGCATCACACACCTTTGCAAAAGAATCTCAACGCATGAACCCAGGGAACCTGTGCAAGCGGGAAACCCTGGTAGGTGATAATAGGTGACCACCAAATATTCATTTGGTTGAT
Organism: Wollemia nobilis; assembly: GCA_028583015.1. Lineage (NCBI taxonomy): Eukaryota > Viridiplantae > Streptophyta > Pinopsida > Araucariales > Araucariaceae > Wollemia > Wollemia nobilis. The sequence goes on from JAQPPZ010017072.1 coordinate 3,104,594, forward strand.
GGAGAGGCCATGCCAAAAGCTCTAGCTATTCCATCTAAGCCAAGGCTTAACACTCTCCCAGGATTTTCAAATGCTCCTAATGATAAAGGATCCTGACACTTTGATAGACACAAGGGCTAACAAGGAGGGAAGGGAACCCCATGCCCTTCCAAATATTACGTCCAAAAGGGGATCTTCACTAATATAGTGTCAGAAGAGAATCTTCCAGGACTCATTGCCCATGATGACCCACTTAACACATTGAGAATACCAAGTCCACCATGGATTTTGGGAAGACAACAACACTTTGAGGAAACATGGTGAAATCCTAAAGCATTATTGGAAGAGGATCATAAGAAGTCTCACAGAAGCTTATCAAGATTCTTATAGAAATTTTTGTATGGTATCCAACAAGAAGAATAATAAATATGGGTGGCTAGAATGAATTTTGTGCAAATTTAAAATTTTCTAGCAAGGGAGAGCTTCTTGGTGGATCAGTAGGTAAGTTTTTGTTCCACCCTGTTAACAACATACTTCCATAACTCAGTAACGACCCATTAAAGGTAAAAGGAATACCTAAAAAATAAAAAATTTCCCCTTCTTGGATGATCTTCCATTGATATTGATTAAGCTAGTGGGGCATTGGTTCTAGAGACTGCCTATAACATTGGGTCTTTCTCCATTGAATGGAGGATCCAAAATCCAGATAAAAAGTGTCCATGCAAGCAAGATCTTGTTGAATGACACCTTCTTCCTCAATAAGAGTGAGGAAAGAGTCATCAACAAAATGACCATTGATCAACTGAGTCTCACCTTTGAGGAGAGAAATTCCTCGAATAGAACCCTAAGCAGCATGGTGAGCTAGTAAATAGCCAAACCCTTCAATAGCAAGGACATAAAGGGAAGGAGCTAATGGGCAACCTTGTCTAATGGATCGAAAGAGACCAATGGCTGAGGATTTGTGTCTTTTAATGGATAAAATAGCCGAAGCCTCAACAAACAATATTTTCACAAAATTAATGAAGCAGGGCCCAAAACTAAGAGCTTTAAGCATGGCTATAATGAAGGACCAATCAATCCTGTCATAAGCTTTCTCAAAGTTTATTTTGATGAACACATATTATTGGTTAGAATTGTGAGCCCACTCCATACCTTCCCAGACAACAATAATATTGTCAAGGATGTATCTGCGTCAAATGAAGTTAGTTTACTCTAGGCGCATGATAATAGGAAGGAGATGGCAGGTGCATAAAGTCAAGGCTTTGGCAATGATCTTATAAGAGACATTAAGGAGAGTAATATGTCTCCAATTGGTGATGATTTCAGGATCACCATCCTTGGGGATAAATTTAATAATCCCTTGATTAATACTAGGGGCCCAAAGAACCCTTAGAGAAGGCTTGATAGACTGAGAAAATCAGGCCCTACAGTGTCCCAAAGAGATTTGTATAATTCACAAGGGAAGCCATCGAGACCAAGGGATTTATTATTGGCCATATGAGAAAGAGCTTCCTCCAGATCCTTCAAAGAGAGGGTCTTTTCACAAGCAACTCTTTGAGACTTAGTCGTTATGGGATAACATAAAGCAGGATTTAAGGGCTTGGTCATGTTGCGAGGAGCAGGCCTGAGCCGCAAACACAGTCTGGTAATGCTCTTCAAAAGTAGAGAGAATACTAGGAAGATTAGGAAAACACTCTCCATTAATGTTAAGGGCTTTAATATCCAAAAATTGATTACGAGGACACAAGCGTTGAAAGAACTCCTTGGTAACCCTATCTTCAAATTTGAGCCAATGCAACCTCACCTTGATTTGAGCTCTTTTGGCATCATAGTGCTTTGCTATAAGAAGCTGGTGTTTAATCATAGCCAGATGCTTCTTAAGCTCCTCATTGAAAGGATTGGACTGAAGTTGAGAAGAGATCACTTCCAACTCCCACTTAAGAGTAGCGTTGGAGCGATGACGAAACTTAGCGATCTTATACCCAAGCGAGCATAGGAAGTAAGCAATGCATTAGATAGCAGCATTCCACCATTCAATCCATCTTGAGCCCCTTTTCGATCTGGGGACAAGGTTCATGGGGGTTGCAAAATGAAGGTATTAAGATTAAATTACGAATGAAAAAGAGAAGAGGAATAGAAAAATTAGTTAAAAATAAATTTCTAAAAAAATTAAAATAAAATATATTTATTTCAATATTTTCAATTTTCACTTTTCACTGTTGTACCTGTCGACCAATGCAAGTTGTGAAGTATGAATAAAGAATCGGCTCGAATGACCCGCACACAGGGGATCCTGTCCAGCAGCTCTCTGTGACACCTAGTTAAAGTAAGGAATCTCTCTCCAACAACTTGGAAATTGCTGGCTGGAAATTTGTAGAGTGAAAGCAAAGAAGAACATGCATTTGATTGGAAATTCCAGCACAAACACTCGTACAGCCTGCAAATTTTCAATTCTTTTCACCCACCGACTTGATAAGAGCGAGTACGGCAAAGTTGAAGGGTATCCACAATTAATTGCTCGATGCATATTTGTATAATGAAAGCGACACGCATTTGATTGAAATGCCAGCAAAAAGACTTCTACAGCCTGCAAATTTTTCGTCTCGATTCTTTCCACCTACCTACTTCTCATAAGTGGAGTACGGCAAAGTTGATGTGTGTAGACAATTATGAAGATTTTTTTCAGTCTCTTTTCAACTTGACGAACACTTTGTTGATTGGTCCAACCCAAGTATCCACCGACCATTCTTCTGGCAACCCTACCCTTTTACCTGGGAATTCCATTTCGTAAATCCTACGCAATGTTTTTGTGTTCACATTAATCCGCATGCTCTGTTTCCACATGCCAATTTAACTCCCTTCTCTCAGCATTGCTTCTTTACCCGTTCGCTTACAGTTCGTAAACCCTACGCTATGTCATTTTGTTCACATTAATCCTCATTCTCTGGTTCCACATGCCAATTTAACTCCCCCTGTCTTCTCATTGCCCATTTACCCTTTGCCTTTGCTCTGCCAGAAACCAAGCCCCAAGCCCATTCTGCCTTTTGTTTCTTTATTTTCCCCAATTTGTTTCAGTTGCGTATAATTCAATCGAATTCTATGGCATCTACCTCCTCCTCATCCACTGAAGATATTCTACCACAGCCACTGCCTCCATCTGCATCCTCATCGATGGTCTATGATGTATTTCTGAATTATAGCGGGTGCGATGTCAAAGAGGGACTTGCCACAGATATCTACCATGCACTTAACCGCATGAGACGGCGAGTCTTTCTAGACCAACAAGTACTTGAATATGGAGATTCTATACCAGAAGAGATAGAGGTTGCGATGCGTAATGCTTCAGTGTGTATTGCCATTTTCTCTCCCAACTATGCTGAGTCTTCTTGGTGTTTAGAAGAGTTGTCATTTATGGTAAAAAACAAAAAGAAAATCATTCCCATTTTCTATAATGTTGAGCCTTCTGATCTGCGATGGGTGGCTCAAGGAAAAGGAGTTTATGTCGAGGCATTTAAGAAGCGTAGATACACGCCACAAAAGCTTGAGGAGTGGAAAACAGCTCTTTACAATGTTTCGTTTTTCTATGGGCATGAGCTCAAGGATGATAAGTAAGTATACCTTCTAGATCTATTAAATTTTTTTAGGTTACTTTAAATGTAAGCCCATTGATCTTACTTTTTAATTTTAATTTTAATTTTAAATTTTCAGAGATAAAGGTGGGCTGTTGAAAAGTATTGTCGAGTCTGTGCTTAAACATATGCCATCACCATTAGAGGTAGCCCAACATCCAGTGGGAATGGATGAGATTGTAGAGGACTTTGAAAATACATTTAAATCTTCTGATCGAGAGCACCATGTAGACATTGTGGGGATCGTAGGGATGGGAGGGAGTGGGAAAACCACACTTGCAAAAGAATTGTACAATAGAAAATGTCTCAAAATTGGTAGACACAGCTTTATTTCTGAAGTGAGAGATGCTGCTGCTAAGAACACCCTACATAATAAGCAGGAAAAACTTCTGCAAGACCTCCTGCCTGGAAAATTCAACCAACGCATTGACAATATATCAGAAGGGAAGGGGATGTTGAGAGCACGCTTGAGTTCTCTGCGCGTTCTCATTGTTCTGGACGATGTAGATAATTTGGATCACATCGATGCTCTCTTACCAGAAAAGGGTTGTATTTTTGCAGCCGGTAGTTTGATTATTGTGACAACAAGGGAGTCCGATGTTCTTCGATCCTGCAACATCTCTTGTATTTATAGAATGAAACCCCTGAATCCCGTCCATGCCAAGCAGCTTTTCTGTTGGCATGCTTTCATGCCGTCCGATCCAGTTCAGGAGTTTGAAGACGTGGTCAAGAAGGTTATGAATGCTTGTCAGGGGCTTCCACTATCCCTCAAGGTCTTGGGAGCACAGCTTTATAAAAGGCCAAAGGATTATTGGGTTTCTCAGTTGGATGAAATATCTAGAATATTGCCCAAAGATATTATGAAGATATTAAAAATAAGCTTTGATGCTTTGGACACAGAGCAGAAAGACATGTTCTTGGATACAGCATGTTTCTTCCTTGAAGAAGAAAAAAGTTTAGCAATAGAAGTATGGAATGGCTCAGGTTTGTGCGGGCTATGTGATTGGGAAACGCTTCTTAGTAAGTGTCTTGTTGAACTAGATCAGCAGAACCACATATGTATGCATGATCAACTACGTGATCTGGGAAGACAGATTGCAATGGAACGGCCACGCTTTCGTCTCTTTCCATCATCAGATTTGAATATGTGGAGACAGAGGCAGGCGCAGGTGAGTAAATACTTTCTTTTGTCAGCTTTCTTTAACCAAGCAAATGGAAACTGGTTTTGACAGCTTTATTAATTTTGCCTTTTCATTCAGGAAAGAATGCTGGTTCGGGGGATAATGGAAACCTCAACTGGTCGTTCTCATTGGCCGAGCCTTGCGGCGGGCAGGGGGGAGCCCTCTTTAGACTATAGGCCGCTTTTCAAAGAGTACATGGAGCTTCAACCTTACATTTGCCAAGTACACCTTCTTGTTGCTGAGAACAATGAGTTTTCTGAAGAATATGCAATGCTGTCAAAAGAACTACGGTGGCTTCGCTTGTTTAATTTTCAAAAGCATTCATGTCTTCCGTCATGGCTTTCATTAGAAAATCTAAGAGTTTTAGAGCTTTATGGTGCTCCCAATTTAAAAGAATTATGGCAGGATAGTATGCAAGTAAGTAATTTGTTTTGCTCTTCAGGTTTGTAAAAAGTATATTTCCAATCTAACATATGTTGCATGTCTTTTGTTTTAACTCCAACGAAAATTGGTTGCAGCAACCTCCTTTGCAATTGAGAGAGCTGATTATTCATCATGGAGCCTTACGAAAATTTCCAAGGTCAATAGGAAGTCTTCGGCATTTGAAAAAGTTATCCTGCATGGGGGCAGGATCCGTTGAAAATCTGCCAGAAGAGTTCGGTAATCTGCAGTCACTGGAGCACCTGGAATTACTATCTCTGTGGAGTCTATCATCACTACCTAGCTGTTTCGGGGATTTAACAAACCTAAGGCATCTAAGTCTTGGATTTTGTTTTCAGTTGAAGATGTTGCCTGATTCCTTCAAGCAGCTGAAACACTTGCAACATCTTAACTTACTTGGTTGTAGCAAACTCACATTTACAGAGCATAATGCGGATATTTTGGAAAACATCACAAAGCTAGAGTACTTAAATTTTAATGGATGCCAGGGGTTGCAAGTGTTGCCTCATCACATCACGAAGCAGGCGTTCTTGAGAGAAGTGGATTTGAAAGATACAAGATTTGGAGAGCTTCCGAACAGCATTGGTCAGCTCGAGAGGTTGGAAGTGCTGAGTATAGGCTCGGCGGAGTTGGAGTCATTGCCAGATTCTCTGGGAAATTTGTCTCGCCTGACTGGTCTAACAATCCGTAATTGTGAGAAGTTGGAGTCATTGCCAGATTCTCTGGGAAATTTGTCTAGCATGACTCACCTTGAAATCCGGTCTTGTAAGAAGTTGGAGTCATTGCCAGACTCTCTGGGAAATTTGTGTAGCTTGACTCACCTTCATATCGAGGCTTGTGAGAAAGTGAGATCTTTGCCGGAGTCTCTGGGGCGTCTTGCTCTTTTAGAATCTATAAAGATATGGTTCACAGGAGTGGAGTCCTTACCAAAAGCATTGGGGCACCTGATTAGTCTTCAAAATTTGCTCATTTATGACTCGCCAATCAGAGAATTAATTTTTGAGTTCGAGGAGTCTTCTCCATTGCCCAGGCTCAAAGATATATCTCTTGGAGGGACTAGGATGTCAACCATGTCAATTCCCGAAGACTTTTGCCCCAGCCTTGAGAGTCTGAATGTGCGTTTTGATGATTTTTTAGTGGAGATTAGAACCCTACCGAGAACAGTTAAGAGCATAACTTTGGCGAATTGTGAAAGGTTGAAGGACATAGCGGGCATTGGTAGTCTGCGAAACCTTCAAAGTCTGATCATAGACTTGTGTCCGGAGTTAGCTGAGCTCCCAAGTTTTGCAGAGTTGGCTTCCATGAAGCAAATTAAAATCAGAGAATGCCAATTTTCAGGAAAAATGGAAGGATTAGAGCAGCTGACGTCATTGGAGACACTGTCAGTCCAGACTCAGTGGGAGGTGCCAGGTATAACAAGTTTGGAGCAAGCGCAGGGACTGAGGAGATTACGACTTTCAGCCAACAAGATAGGGGCTCTTGAACCTTGCATAAAGACCTTACAGGTAACAAAAGCTTTTTTTAGTTTGAAACTGTTATTATTATTACTACTTATCATCTCCATTATTGGCCGAATGTTTTGGAACAATTCGCAGAAATGGCCAGGCGAAGTGACAATATGCGCAAGGCAATTGGGTGGTGTGGAGTCAGTTGTGAAAGCTTTCACTTCTTCCAATCTTATGGTGGTTGAAGCATTTGCTGACGGTGATGACGGGGCTGAGGAGACAGAGAGAAATGACCAAGCTCATGTGGAAGACAAAGATGACGGGGACGCGGAAGCTGACGAGGATGGGTGCAGATTAAAATATAGGAAGGAGTATTGGTCCATCGAGAAGAGGGGTGAGTTGTGTAAGTGGAGATTAGGAGATCTTAAGACTTGTTTGTCCCATGAGGCAACCATCGTATGTTCTGTCATAAATTGTCTTTCTGGAGACGATGCTCACGTGTGGGTGTGGACGGAAGAAGGGTTTTCCGACATGATAAAGCTGTGTGAAGGAAAATGGATATTGATATGTTCCGTCTCCCACGGTATAATTGACGAAAGGCACTTGGAAATCGAATTAAATAAAGGGCATAGGGTGGAGAAGGGGCTTTTAGGGAGGGGAGATAAGAGAGAAGTCAAAGATGTGTTTTATCAAGTTTTGGACGCCTCAAAAATGTAATATTGTTGTGAAACAAGCTTAAAAGGTGTGTTATTATATCAAAAATTGTGAAACAAGCTTAAAAGGTGTGTTATTATATTAGCTCGTATTCGCATGCATGTGGGCACAAGTACCTAGCTCAAGATTAAGATTTTTCAGACACAGAAATGATAATGCATTTCTTTTTCTTAATTCAATTATCTATTTTTTTTGGTTAGTCTAAAAAATCTTTATGATCAATGTTGAAGGTTGACTAATCTCCCAACTATAACCTTTTGTAAAGTGGAAAGCTAATAATTTTTATAAAGTTTAAAATTTTTATATGTTTAAATTAAACTATATTGAGATTAAGTATATCAAAGCAAAAATAATAATATTAGGACTTATCAAAATAATATATATATTAAAAAGATAAATTAAAGTTATTTGTATAAATGTTTTATTATTATTATTATTGTTTTTTTGGGTTGAAAAAAAAGATTATAATTCTAATAAATGATGCAACATACATAATTATAGGGCCTTAGGCCTTGTAAATTAAATTGTTCTTAATTCATCACAATCAAACAAACAACACAAATATAAAGTATTTGTGTCTATACATAAAATGGGTTAATATAGGGCATAGCCTTGCTAGATCCCTCAAGGTAATAGTGTCATACTATACAACCACTAATATATAAACACATTAGAATGTCAGGGTTGATTGCCAAACAAAACAATAGCCAAGATATTAGCAACAACTCTACACAACAATCCGATATGAATCATAGTAGATTTTGACTTCTTTAGGAAATAATATTATTATTACATTATTTTATAACTACATGTAGTTGTAACAATGATCTTTAATTAGCTCATGTACTGGTTGGGTAGGTAAGTCACTATAACAATGTGCTTAATTTGAAATTTGTTATTACAATAATGTAATCTCTAAATTTATTCAATAACAATGCATCGATTACTTTTTTGCTAACGATGGTATCAGAGTAGTTCTAGGATTAATGGTGAGCTTAGTGTTTACAGTCAATAGCTCTCCATAAATTTAACCCACACAAATGTTCCTAAAGAGTATGTTTGATAGTCTCTAGACAAGGCATAGACATTGAGACCTAGAGCTAAAAGGGGAATGTGGCTATTATGCTCACTTGAGCCACACATGAGAGCAATTTGGATCAAAGAGAGAGAGTGTATGGTTATGGATGAACAAATATTATGCAAACACGTACACTCAAAGACGATAGAAGAGTCAAAATATGATTATAGACAATGATGTATGTGTGGATGGCTATGTCACACGCCTATGCATCTAATCATTTACAAAGTTCATACATATGTAGACAATAATGTTTGCATAAATTACGTGGACTATGATAGAGGTTGAGGGCTAGATTAAGCTGATGGTCTAGATGAACCAAGTAATTAGTCCAACTAGGTTAAATTTAACAACATTGGGTAAAATAAATTTTCCAGTTGTCGATCCCCCTATATTCTTTCTTTGGCAACATAAGACCTCCTATGTGGTGTTACCTCTAAAAAATAATTACACCGGTGTTAAAAGAGATCACGAGCCTACATGGTTAAGACAAGTCAAGAAAAGATATGCAAAAATTTCTATCATGGATGCGACAGTTAGGTTGATGGATAGACAATAGGAGAATAGGTGTAAAAACATTTTTGTGGTACAGGTGAGCAAGCCTTAAGACAGGTAGTGAGACATGTGGCACCTTGAAAATGGTCCTTGAAATTAAATGCTCAATGGTGGATAAATCAAATGGTGGTAATAGGGAGGAGCTCATTATTTTTAAAAGGAGGAAATTTTTTTAAGAGGGGGTAATTTTACAAAAAATATAAAAGGACAAGAGGGGGGACATTTTTCATTTTGCAAATAACTATAGTTTATAATTTTCATGAGATAATTAAACTATAGTTTGTTATTTTTTAAAAATTAAAAAGGGTTATACATGTATTGTAATAAGGTGTATTTTCGGTGGAATTCAACACCTTAGGTTTGCAAATTTTATGCTTTGTACCCTTTTTTATTACACCCCAAACTTTTTCTCAAAATATAAAATGTGCAATTTGTACATAATCAACATTTGGCATAAACGATACCTCTGGATCATGTTTATAGGTCATGTTGTTGTTCTTGCGCTACTGCATCTAACATCTAAAATAACTACCACAACGATGTCTGAGGTCTATTATTATAAATCATCATGGAGTAATAAGGAGAACCTATATTATTATTTTCACTTCATCATTACCCCTATTTTCTTTTATCATTTGACATAAAAGCTAAATCAAGATCCTCCAAGTATCTAAGAGAAGTTATGCCCTATGTATACAAAGGTCTTCTTAAGCAAGTGTCAAAGATAGAGTGAATTCCTTTCCATACTAACTATGCACAACATATTGTTCTATTTTCATGTGCCTTAAGGTCTCTCTCGTGTACGATCATGTATATTGAGAGGACTAGTTGCTTCTACATATCAATGGGTATCTTGGAAGAATGGGTATATTGAAAGGTTTGATATGTCAGATTACAAGTATATAGAAATAAGGGCCACTTGAAGATATAAGGAACCCTTACAATGTCAATCCCATTAATCTATCTCATTGATTCTCAACTCTTGAGGGGTCCTTATTTTATGTCATGAATATGTGAACCATCTTGTTGGTTGAAAAGCTATTGGATAAAGATGCAAGCCATTTTGTATCTTCATCTAAAAATTGGTGTGCTTACTCTACAATTTTGTGAATTATTCCACCAAAAAGAGAGTTGTTGGGAAAAGGTCAACACATTGTACTTGTTTTTAACTTCTCATTGGAAACCATGTGATACTTGAGATAGACACTCACACAATATATTTAAAAAAATATTATGTCATCATCACCTACTTTAGGCTTGTAGCCTTTCCTATCATTAGAATAAATCTCAACTCTTGATGCAATATGTTATTTTTCAAATATATTTTTGTCCCATGAGGCATAAAATTTTGATGCCCGATGATGAACGTCAAAAAAATTTAATTGGTATTTAAAAAATAAATAGTAGTCTTTAAAATTTAGTCGTAGACGTCATTTTGGAAATATTATGGTATTAAAACTAATTAAACATTTTTTTCTTGGTGAAAAACAATTTGTGCCATGGAAGATAAATATGTGAACCATCTTGCAGGTTGAAAAGCTATGGGATAAATGCAAACCATTTTATTTATTGATTTGAAAATTGGTGTGCTTACTTTGCAATTTTGTGATTTATTGCATGAGTAATAAGAGTTCCTAAGAAAAGGATCAAGTCATATTGTTTTGCTTTCATGTACTGACTATGCACCACATATCTGTTAGAACATAATGGTAATCAACCAAATATTTCATTAAAGTCTTATGTATAAATAATACAAGATGTCAACTATTGTTAGCCTTTAAAAAATCCCACTAATAGTTGGGTTGTTACAACAATGTAACAACCCGCTACATAGGATATTATAGTAATTACCCAAGATAAGAATATATATATTACCCAAGTAATGGGATAGTTACTCTAACACCCCCTTTATTCCATTATTTGGGATAGCATATATAACTCCCCCTTAATGTGAAGGAGAGAAAAATGAAAGATGCTCGTGTGTTGGCTATGACTGTGGATCTAGCTCAAGATCATGGCTCTGGATCTCGATGTACCTCTGGATGAGTACCTATGGGTCTGTCACTGGATCTGCTTGTGGATCTGCCTCTAGATCATTGCCTTTGGATCTGCCTGTAGGTTTACCTTTGGATCATTGTCGTTGGGTCTGCCTTGAGGCTTGTTGTTGGGTCGTTGCCTCTAGGACTACCATTTGGTGTTAGCGTACTGTTCATTCTGTTCATTAGTTTCGTCTGTATTACATTATTGGACTGCTGTTACAACTACGTAACAGTTCAGTTACGCCGGATGGGCTATTCCCGGCTACTGATGTACTATTTAATCCCTCGTTTGATAATGCAAACGTTAGTTCGCACATTTACATGGCATCAGAGCCAAGTTGCAGGGAACTGGGAGAAGCCGAAAGTGCGGAGGACTGCGTTTTTTAGGAGGGAGAAGACAGCCGCGTTTTTTTTTGTGAGTGAAATTTTTTTTCTAAATCACGCAATCGTGATTTTATTGAAAAAAAAAAAAAAAAATCACTGCAGGTCGACCCTCCGTGCAGACCCGTTCGCGCAGCGACAGCGACAACAGACCGCCGCGCCACACGACAGAGCGCGCAGGCCTGTCGCGCGACGCTCGAGGAGACGGTCGCGCAGGGCGCAACGCGACAGAGCTCGCGTAGGGTGCGAGGTGTCGCGCGGCCAAGTCGGAGGGAGTCCGACGCGCGGGGAATTCCCCGGCGCTCCTCCCCGTGACGCGACCGCCGACGCGCCGGGAATTAAATTCCCCGGCGCCCGAGGAGGGACCGCAGTCCGTGCACAGTCAGCCGACTGTGCAGCGGAGGGACGGACCCCCCCCTTCCCCCCGTGCGACGCGCAAAGAGCGCGTCGCGTTCCCCGAGCCTCCCCCCAAATTCCCGGCGGGAATTTAAATTTTAAAATTCCCGCCGCTCCCTCCCACTGCTATAAACCCCCCCCGCGTGCCGCGCTGCGCGCGCGCTCCTCCCCCCCACCGCCGCGTTTTTTATTTCGAATTTTTTTTTATTTCGAAATAATTTAAAAAAAAAAAAAAAAAAAAACCCCCTGTTCGGAACGCAGGGAGGGACGCGGACGGGAAACAGAGGCAGGCAACGGGAGACAGAAGCCTGCGGAGGACGGGAAACAGAGGCAGCAGGCAACGGAAGAGCTCGACGGAGCAGCATACCGGAACTTGCAGAGGAGGTGGCAGAGGCAGCTGACGGACAGACTGAAACTGAAGAAGGAGGTCTTCATTGATTCGTCCGGATCAGCCCGCTGGCTCACGTGGTCGTGAGCCGTGCGGTAAGGCTCAGGGAGCCTACAGGTCGGGGGTTCGAATCCCGCCGACTCCCCCAAGGTATAATTTCTTTTTGTCAAAGTCATTTTTTTATTATTATTATTTTTAATTAAAATTTTTAATTTTAATTTTTTTAATATAGTTTTTAAACTTTAATAAATTAAAATTTAATTTTAATTTATTTTTTCTAAAGTTTTAAAACTATAGAAATTAAAATTATTTATTTTAATTTTAAAATTGATAATAATTATAAAAATGCTTTGTTAAAGAAAGCCTTTTAAGGGGGGATTTTTTTTTCAAAAAATCAAAGGGGGATTGAGAGTAATTTTTTCAAAAAAAATAGCAATTTGGCATTGTAAAAGGTGCATTTTCGGCTGTGACCGACACCTTTAGGGTTATTCTTGTGGGCAGTTTTTTTCATGTTGTATGTTGCATATTTCATTTTTTGCACTATAACATTAAAAAAAACTTAAAATCAAAACACTCCCTAAGTCCCCGGAATATAAAACCCATCTGTGCAATTTATTTGCACTGCAGCGTTCGGTATTTGCGATACCTCTGGCCAGCACTTACAGGTAAAGCTGTCGTGATTTGGCTATCGTATCCGCCGCCTAATATAGTCTGCTATAACGACGTCTGAGCTTGTTCTCTATAAATCGTCGGGGAGGAATAAGTACGCCATTTTTGCATTTTTTACTCCATCCACTACCCTTTATCGCACTTGTGTTTAGGCGTAAATCCTGACGAAGTATTCTTCATAGTGTTTAGGGGAAGTTACGCCCCACGCATGAGAAGAATCTTCTATGGTAGGTGCCATCAACAAGGCGATTCCCTTTCGGTACCGCTTATGTTCCACGTATCGTATGATCTCTAAATTTCACCTATAGTCTCCCTCACGTAAGGGCGGGTGATTTTTGTTGATCTTTCTAAATACCTATAGTTTCCCTCACGTAAGGGCGGGTATTTTGTACGGTATATTGGCCTAGCAAAAGGTATATAGAAAGGGGGACCAATTTGGTGATATAAGGAACCTTCACTATGGCCGCTGTTGCAAAGTTGATGACTGATCCGCATCAGTTATTGAAAGGTCCAAATTATACACCATGGAAACATAAGATGAAGGCTATTCTCCAAATGGAAGATTTGTGGGATATTGTTACTGGAGTAGCAACCAGGCCTTCACCAACAGCAGGATCCACAGGTCCTTCAGCAGATCAGATTGCTTTTGACAAGAAAGACAGTAGAGCAAAGGTGCTCATTTTGTTTGTTGTTTCGGATGAAGTGCAACCTCATATAGCTGATAAAGCAAGTGGTAAAGAGGCATGGGATGCCCTTAGAACCATCTATGAGGGGAAGAATGAATCCACCATTCTTCATCTTCAACAACAACTTCATAACCTGAGTTTGAGGCAGGGTGAAACAGTTGAACTCTTTACGTGCGAGTGTCTGAGTTGAAAGAGAAATTGAGTTCTCTAGGAGATATTGTGGACGAAAAGCTTCTCATTTCACTTGTGATGAGAGCTTTACCTTCTTCATTTGATATGTTGATAACCTCCATCCAGGTGTCCCAACGACAAATTACCTACATCGAGTTGGTCAATCTGCTCCAACAACAGGAGGCACGCCAACTTCACAAGGATGATTCTTCCAATACAGCCCTATACACCAACAGGCAGGGTTCTAGGAAGAAAGGTAATGGGCAAAAAGGAGGCAACTTTCAGAAAGGAGGAAATTCTCAACAGGATACGAAAGGAAAAGGCAAGCAACCTCAACGGAAGAAGAGGTGGTGCAAGATCTGTGAGAAAGACAACCATGACACCAACAGGTGTTGGCATAAGAACAAGCAAAAAGGCCAAAACAAACCACAAAATAAAAACAAGCAACCCCAGGTGAATGTTGCTGTTGAAGAATCTGACTCAGATTCTGAATGGGCACACAAGGTGCTCATGACTACCACAGATTCCACTCAGAGGGATCCTATTTGGTATGTCGATTCTGGAGCTAGTAAACATATGACTGGCGACAGATCGTGGTTTGAATCATTTGTGGCCAAGGAGGGCAAACCTGTCACCATTGCTGATGATAAAACCTACAGGGTTCAGGGAGAGGGTACAGTTTCGGTCACTCTTCCTGATGGCAAGTGTCAGATTGACAAGGTCCTCTATGTTCCGGGATTGGCCAACAATTTGTTGTCGATGACACAAATCCTGGACAGAAATATGGTTGTCAACTTTCGTGTTGAGAATGGAAAGAAGTGTTGTACAATTACCAGGAAGGGTAAGCAGATTGCAACAGCTTCATATAAGCATGGCTTATTTGCACTAGATGCTATCTCTACTCCACATGTTGCCATGATTGTCTCTACCAAGGAGGCAACTTCCCTATGGCACAAGAGATATGGGCATCTTAGTTCTGGCTACTTACTTGAGCTCGGCAAGTATGAGATGGTAAAGGGTCTTCCTTCCCTTTACGCCACATTGCCAGTGTGCTCTGACTGCTTGGCAGGAAAGCGACATAGAGTACCATTTGAGAAGAGCTCTACAAGAGCAAGAAAACCTCTGGAGCTAATTCACACCGATCTATGCGGTCCTTTCACACCCAACAGTGTTGGAGGGAAGAGGTACTTTCAGTTATTCGTAGATGACTACTCACGAAAGATGTGGGTTTTCTTTCTCAAACTGAAATCTGAAGCTTTTGCATTCTTCCAGCAGTTCAAGAAATCCGTTGAGAAGGAGTCAGGAGCTTCTATCAAAACCCTCCGCTCAGATCGAGGGGGAGAGTTTACCTCTAATGAATTTTCTGCATTCCTAGATAAGCATGGGATCAAGAGACAGTTAACAATTGCCTATACTCCTCGACAGAATGGAGTTGCTGAGAGAAGGAACCGTTCTATCATGGAAATGGTTCGTTGTATGCTCACAGGTGCAACTCTTGGGCAACAATATTGGGCAAAAGCTGTCACCACTGCAGTGTATCTTTTGAATAGGGCACCCACAAAGGCCCTAAAAGGAATGACTCCACAGGAAGCATGGAGTGGTCGAAAACCCTCCATATCTCATCTACGTATTTTTGGGTGTCAAGCTTTCATGCACATACCGAAAGAGAAAAGGAAGAAGCTAGATGAGAAAACACTGAGATGTATTTTTCTTGGATATTCTGAGCACTCTAAAGGATATCGGTTGATAGATCCTTTGACCAAGAAAATTCATATCAGCAGAGATGTTGTCTTTGATGAAGCTTTCACATCACAGAGCACATCTACAGTACACCAGGATATTGTGGAACCTAAGGAAGAGGAGATTCCTTCGTCAACACAGACAGGAGGTCCTTCTACATCTTCTTCACCACCACCGAAGCAGAATCCTAAATGGTGTACAAATACAATCAGAGATGCAAATTTATCCACTCCTCCCAATTTGAATTTGGATAGACCTCGTACACGCGGTATGGCTCAAAAGGAAAGAGAAGCCGAGAAGCTGGTGAGGTTGATGATCTTTGTCAATATTTTGAGGAACTTTCTGTGACTCCAAGTAGAGAAGTTGAGGATATGGATATTGATGATGACAGGGCATTCATGTCTACCATAGATAGTCTTGAACCTGCATCAGTGCAAGATGCTCTCAGTGAGCCTCAGTGGAAGGCCGCTATGGATATAGAGTATGAGTCTCTGATGAAGAATAAAACTTGGAAGCTTGTTGATCTGCCGCATGGAAAGAAACCTATTGGCTGCAAATGGGTATACAAAGTCAAGTACAAGGCAGATGGAACAATTGATAAGCATAAGGCCCGACTTGTTGCAAAGGGCTATGCTCAAAAGGAAGGCATCGACTATGAAGAAACTTTTGCACCTACTGCTCGGATGACCACAATTCGGGTTATGTGTGCTATGGCAGCACAATATGGGTGGAAAGTTCACCGGATGGATGTCAAAAGTGCCTTTCTTAATGGTGATCTCCAAGAAGAAGTCTATATGACTCGGCCTGAAGGATTTGAAGTGGAAGGCCAACAACAGAAAGTTTGCAAATTGGTCAAATCCTTGTATGGTCTGAAACAAGCTCCTCGAGCTTGGTATATAAAAATGGACAATCACCTAATGCAGCATGGATTTAAGAGATGTCCGTCAGATGCAAACCTCTATTTCAAGAAACAGGGGTTACGAGATAGTGTTGCTTGTACTCTATGTGGATGATCTGCTCATTACAGGGAGTTCAGAAGATATGATCTCTACTATCAAAAGAAACTTGTGCAAATATTTTGAGATGACAGATCTCGGACTTCTCCATTACTGTCTTGGTCTGGAATTCAGCCAGAAGGAGCACTCCATCAAAGTGTCTCAGAAAAAGTATGCCAAGACATTGCTCGATAAATATCGCATGATTGACTGCAAGCCAATGGCAACTCCTATGGAGAATGGACTTCAGTTATCGCGATATGATGACTCACCTCAGGTAGATGGCACTCTCTATCGACAGTTGATTGGGAGTCTCATATATCTGACCAATACTAGGCCGGATCTCGTATTTCTTTGTAAACTATCTTTCGAGGTTCATGCAGGAGCCTAAGACTACTCATTGGAAAGCAACAAAACGTGTTCTTCACTATGTCCGTGGTACTATAGAATATGGCCTAGAATACAAGAGGAACAACAAATTCTTCTTGCAAGGATACACGGACTCCGACTATGCCGGATCATTTGATGATCGCAAGTCAACTTCTGGATACATTTTTCATTTGGGATCCGGTCCTGTCTCTTGGCACAACAAGAAGCAACAGGTGGTTGCTATTTCTTCAACAGAGGCAGAATATCGCGCCGCACGTGAAGTCGTGTGCGAAGTGATATGGTTACGTCGCATTCTAACAAGTATGGGCCATCCATCAAAATCTCCAATACACTTGTTTTGCGACAATCAAGGTGTTCTGAACCTCGTCAAGAATCCAGTCCATCATGAAAAAACAAAGCACATTGACACACAATGTCATTTCATTCGAGAGGAAGTTCCAAAGCACCGAATTCAGCTTCGCACATTCCCACCGATGCTCAAGTTGCGGACATTTTCACTAAGGCACTTGGACGTGTCAAATTTGAATTGTTTCGCAGCTCACTTTGTATTGCAAAATAATGTAAGGGGATGTTAGTAGTCTAGTATAGCTATTAGTTATTACATTACCCAAATAATGTAATAAAGGGGGATGTTAGCGTACTGTTCATTTTGTTCATTAGTTTCATCTATATTACATTATTGGACTACTGTTACAACTACGTAACAGTTCAGTTACGTCGGATGGGCTATTCCCGGCTACTGATGTACTATTTAATCCCTGTTTGATAATGCAAACGTTAGTTCGCACATTTACATTTGGTCCATCACTAGATCTGCCACTGGGTCTACCATAGGTTTTACCTTTTTTGTAGAAGCCATACAACATTTCTTTCATTTTGATCCATTGTGTGAGATCTATCCATCCACAATTAATATGAACCTTGTTGGCCATTTTCACTTTGTACCAACAATTTGTAGAGTGACTCATACATCCACATGAATCACAAGAATATAGATTCCAACACTTAGATACTACATGTCCTATTCTGCCATAGTGACTACAACAATGCTTTGTAGGAGTTGTAGGAGATTTAGGTTTTACATACATGGATTTACTGGTACTTGCTTGTCCATCATAGCCAAGGTCTTCATTCTTTGGCCTGACATTTGACATCATAGGAGTTTGAATGCTTTGTTCATGTTTACCTAATATTTCACCATTGAACTCCATTTTGTTCATCAGTTTGGATCCAATGCCTTTGGTGTATTTTTCAAATTACCCAAGTTTTTCATCTTCAATGTTTTTCATAATATTGCATTTGATAAGATCATGGAGCTCATTTTGAGGAGGTTCAGTTTTTAAGTCACTGGTGTCACAAGAAAAATATGCCCTTGTGATGAGATCACCTATGTTACAATTGATATCTGTCATTATAGGCATGAGGTCGCTTGTGTCACAATAAGCATTGAACACAATGGGCTTAAGGTCACTTGTGTCACAACAAGCATCAACCATTAGGAGCATGACCTCTAATTTCTCACTGATTTCCCTTTCTTTTTTACGTTTGGCAATGTGAAGTGAAATCAATGACATGTATACTACCCTTACAATGTTTATAGGGATTAAAGCACCATTTTTTGAAGATCTTCACAAGAATCAGAATCTCTAAGAATGTGTAATGTCCTCATTTTTCATATTCTTATTGTAAATAGTTGTGGTGTGAAGCTTTGGAGTGTTTTGTTATGTTGAAGGTATTTTTAGTGGAATTTAGTAATTAAATAAATAAAATAAAAAGAGAAAAGGGGCCAATGTGTATTAGGGACATAATATTTTATTTTAAGGAGCTATAAGGTTATTTTATAAGTGATTTAATAAAATGCCACCCCAATGAAGAAATATACCATTTGTCTATATAAAGAGGATAAGGGGGCTCATTTGCATCATCTTGGATCATTTTTATCTCTTCTATTTTATGTAATTGGATGAGAAGCTAATATCACTCCCTCTTGTGGATGAAACCCTACAAGAGATATCTTAAACGAACGAAAACCTGTAGAAGACTTGATTCAGGGAAGAAAACCTTTGGATCTAGAGAGTCAGGTGGAAAACCCTCCCTCTCAATTGGGGTAAACCTACCTAGGGTTTGCATTTGGACTTCATTGGATTTAGTTGTGGAGCATTCAGTGTGTAATCAACCAACTAGGGTATTATTGCATCATTTTGAGAAATCAGATTTTTATTCAGCCATTTGAGGGTAAAGAGCAGAGATTTATCATTATTTTCAATAATTGAAGCACCAGGAGGAGGGACGTCCCATCTTGGGAGTCTATTTTGGCACCCAGAATCAGAGATTCAACATTTAGAAGGGTAGAGTTGCATTTGAGAGGGCATTTTTGTAAGTATCTTATTCCTAGAAGCTGGACACCCATTATTTTGAACCAGATTTTTCCCTAATAGCAAAACGTTCTATGTATCTTCATCATTTTGATTGTGTTTGGGTATGAGAATGTCATTGGAGAGCATTGACAATCATATTTACCATTTTGTGAGTTCTTTAATGTAGCCATTTCCAGTATTATTCATGTAATGATTTCTATATTTCAGATTTAATATAAAATCAGTGTTGTTGGGTGTTGTTTACTGAAATTATAAGTAATTTGGTGATTTAAATTTGTAGATCAGAATTTTTTTTGAATAGATTTTATTTTTTCATGGAAGAAATTTTGCCATATAGCTAGGGTTTGGTAAATTTTCAAAATTAGGTCATTACAATGGTATCAGAGTTGTGATCTTGCCAGCCTGTGGAGGGTTTTGTGTGGAAAAAATTCAGCAGCCGTGAGTAGATCAGTATTGAGAATTTTTCCGGGCACTTTTAAAGGTTGATTTGAGTACCCATTAAGCCCTATTTTGTATTTCCACTTTCAAATTTTTTTATAAAAATTCTATGGTCAGATCTAGCAACTTTGAGGGTTTCATTTTTCAGAAGTTAGGGTTTGCTGCGAAAAATTCAGATCTAAAATTTTTATCCTGAACAGAGTTGGGTTACTTGACTGTGAGATGGCAAATACATGGGCTGAATTGATGGAAAGGATAAGGGAGAGCAATCAAAGAAAACTCCAAGAACATGCAGATATCTTATTCCTTGAATATAAACAGAGGAACATAAATTACAGGAAGGTTGTAGATTTCCAAACATTCTTGGAGCTTAAAAGAAAGACAAATCTTGCTACATGGCTTTCAAATACTGGGAGGTTAAGCATGTATAAAGAAAATGATGAAGGAAATATCATGGTAAGCTTTGAAGATAAATCAGAATTATAGCCACCTGAGAATGATTTGGTTCAAGAGTTTAATGATAAAGAAGAGGAGCTCGTGGCAGAAATTTCACATGAGGAAGCTAGCAAAGAAGAATCTCAATCAGAAATTGTTATCTTATCACATGAAGAGGTATGCAAAAATGATGTGATGAAGGTGACTGAATTAGATCTTGGGAATAAATCAGAAATTGTTGACCAAGAAATCCCCTTACCACATGAGGTATGTACAGAAAAATCTCAAGGTGTTTTCCATGAAAGTAATGACACTAATAGAACGGATGCAAATGACAAAATTGTCGAGGAAGAGCATGATGAGGGTGAGTACACTAAAGTTTCCAAATCTGATTTTAGTAATAATAGTTCAGTTGGATGTTGGTTAGATTTCCAAACCCAATCTATGAATAAGAGTGTTCACAATAATTTTAGTTTCTTTGGTTTGGAAAATAATTTTTGTGGAGAGGTAACCACTCATGGGGAGCACAATAGGCCATGGGATCCAGGGGCATTGACACCTGAATATAATGCAGTCCTAGGAAAGGACATCCACCCTCCAGGACATCATTGGTGCCTTTTGGGGACATGGAATGACCATAGTAATGTTGATGGAAGGTATGGAATAAACTCTGATTTTGGTTTACATTTTGACAGCACTTTATTGATGATGAATAGTCTTGATGAGGGCACTAAAGGGAAGACAATGGAGGACCATGAATGGTTAGAACTGCCAAAACAAGCTAAATATTGGTCATCTATTATTATTTTGAGTTTGTATGCTGACATTAAGAAAGAATGGGCTACACTACCCGCAAGGGAGATTGTCTCAGTTGTGTTTAGAACAACTTTTCCAAAGAAACTTAAGGTTGCAATGAAGAAGATGTTGGCTACAAGACTGATGATGTTTGAGGCTACAAATATGGTTCTGTTTAGAGCTACAACCCCAATAGCAGTTGGGGTATCTTGTGACATAATGTTGGGGTATGAATTGAAGGCATCAAAGACTATATTTTGCACCAGACCTGGGTTCTTTTTGGAGACTATGTTTTGCATCATATTTGTGCTCTTTATGATTGCTACAATTTTCATGTTGAATGGGATAACTGAGAGGATGAAAAATATTTCCAAGGAAGGAGAGAAATGTTAGGATGCTAGCTTACTCATGATGAAAGGTATGTTTCATTTATTTAATGAGAGTTTTACTTGTCATCCTAAGATTCAACCCTCATTGAGTAGGCGTAGTGTGAGTTGTGGGGATGTGCGTAGAGATCCATTTATTTTGAGTTTGGGTGTAAGCACTCTTTGGCATGCATTTAGGGAGGAAAAAAGAGTTTAGTTTCTAATTTCATTAGCAATAGAATAGAAACATGTAAGAAATAAGGTCTATCATGAGAAATAATGTAGGAAAATATCAGACCCAATGACCGAAATAATCACTCTTGGAATGTCACACCCCATTGATCATGAAGGTATGTTTCCAAAAGATGCTACAAATTTGATTTTGACTGTAGCAAAAATTTTCCATCCAAAAATGAAGACTGATTTTGAATTTTCTAGAGATGGCACTGAAGGTAGTATGTGGTGTGATGCAAATTTTGATATTATGAAGCCTGGGACAGCAGTATTCTTGGGCTGTTCTATACAGTCCCTTTGGGAAAAAATTGATTGTTTCTCTTTACCCATGCAACACAAAGAGAGGTTTCAGATCCAGAGAGAGTTTGGGAAGTATGGATGCAATATTTCAATGAATCATGATGATCATAGTCAACATTCTTCCTTGAGGTATGATCATGACTCTAATAGTAAAGGATGGTTCAAGGTATTAATCAATAATGGGCTTGTTGAGACACACAAAGTCAAAATTGTATTTGAAAATAGAAGGAACATGCTAATAGAAAATAGTATGATGAGGGCTACCAATCACTGTTTATGGACTATACTGATAGCTGATCATAAAAAGATAGTTATAATCCCTTTAGAGAATAATTTGAAGGTTGTTTCTCTTGAATTAAGGGTTGCACTCCATGATTCATCAACTATTGCAAATAAGGAAACTGTTGTTCATGATTTGGAGGCTACAACCTACACATTAGAGGTTGTAATACTATCCACTGCATGTTGCACATGGAGTGTATATCCTATGGGTTTTAGGGCTGCATTTGAAGGTATGTTAGCTGCTATTGTAATGAGGACTGTGATTGTATCTTTAAGTCACATTTTAAAGACTGTTTATTATTCCCTATGGGCTGCATTCAATGAGATATGTGGTTGCTTCTATATTACTTGGCATGATGTCATAAACAATGCAAGAACTCTACCAGTTTGGAATAAGTTTGAGCAACCATTACACTTAAGTTTGATGGCACCTAATGAGGATAGAAATGCACTTTTGAAAGTAGCACAGTGGAGAATAAATAACCTTGAACTTGGACGCACGGGAAATGACCAAGTTCAGCTATTGATGTGTATTTCTAATCTAATGTTGAAACAATAGTTGAAAGGAGCAGGGCATGTGGACAGAAAAAGGATTCTGGGTGATACAGGTAGCATTCATAGTATGATGGATGTTCTTTACACTCTTGGAGTGTTAGTTGATGATTTTCATAGTAAAGGAGAACTAAGGAGAGTCACTCTTGCACAGGGAGAATCAGAGTTTGTTGATCCTCATCTCCTTTCCACTCTCTTTGATGTTGGTTCATTCATTACCCTTGATACTTTTAGCACACCTTTGCATAATATAATCCTTATGAATAGAGGAGAACCGAGTTTACATATCTTTAAGGAGATTAAACAGTCATATATCACTATTGTACATGAAAAATTAGAGCTGCTATGTACTACTTTAGATCTGGTCTATAAGAGTTTGAGCCCATTTTCACTCAGTTTTTGCATAATTGCAGCTTTGGAACAGTTTTGGGATTATATGGAGACAACCTTTGGTCAGTGTGAAAATATTTGGGATCAGTTTTAGATCAATTTTGGGATTAGTTTTGGGATGAATGTTTGAGGGAACCTAGGTGTCACACATTATTGATATGCATCTTGGCCTCACACTCAGATTTTTGCTTTGGTTTTTATATGGAAGTGGCAGTTATAAAAATTGTTTTGAGGCTAGTTTGGGATCCTAGAATTATCATTGATCATGGTTATGGTTTGACTCAATTTGAATTGAGTTTTTGTTTGATTGCTTGAGGACAAACAATCTTGGGGAGGGATGTATTGTAATGTCCCCATTTTTCATATTCTTATTGTACATAGTTGTGGTGTGAAGCTTTGGAGTGTTTTGTTATGTTGAAGGTATTTTTAGTGGAATTTAGTAATTAAATAAATAAATAAAAAGAGAAAAGGGGCCAATGTGTATTAGGGACAAAATATTTTATTTTAAGGAGCTATAAGGTTATTTTATAAGTGATTTAATAAAGTTCCACCCCAACGAAGAAATATAACATTTGTCTATATAAAGAGGACAAGGGGGCTCATTTGCATCATCTTGGATCATTTTTATCTCTTCTATTTTGTGTAATTGGATGAGAAGTTAATATCACTCCCTCTTGTGGATGAAACCCTACAAGAGAGATCTTCTACAGATGAAAACCTGTAGAAGACTTGATTTAGGGATGAAAACCTCTAGATCTAGAGAGTCAGGACGAAAACCCTCACTCTCAATTGGGGTAAACCTACCTAGGGTTTGCATTTGGACTTCATTGGATTTAGTTGTGGAGCATTTAGTGTGTAATCAGCCAAATAGGGTATTATTGCACCATTTTGAGAGATTAGATCTTTATTCAGCCATTTGAGGGCAAAGAGCAGAGATTTATCATTATTTTTAGTCATTGGAGCACCAGGAGGAGGGACGTCCCATCTTGGGAGTCTATTTTGGCACTCAGAATCAAAGATTCAGCATTTAGGAGGGCAGCATTGCATTTGAGAGGGAATTTTAGCAAGTATCTTATTCCTAGAAGTTGGACACCCATTATTTTGAACCAGATTTTGCCCTAGCAGCCAAACGTTCTATGTATCTTCATCATTTTGATTGTGTTTGGGTATGAGAATGTCATTGGAGAGCATTGGCAATCAGATCTAGCATTTTATGAGTTGTTTAATGTAGCCATTTCCAGTATTATTCATGTAATAGTTCTATATTTCAGATTTAATACAAAATCAGTGTTGTTTGCTGAAATTATAAGTAATTTGGTGATTTAAATTTGTAGATCAAAATTTTATTTGAATAGATTTTATTTCTGCTTGGAAGAAATATTGCCATCTAGCTAGGGTTTGGTAATTTTTTAGAATTAGGTCATTACAGAATGACTTGAACACCATTGCATAGTGTGAGAAATTTGGCATCCTCATAAAAATCCATTTCTTCCATCCCTCTTGGAAAGTAAGGACCTATAACTGATTTTGCACATCCATAAGTTTGTTTCATGGCTTGCTTTTTCTTTGATTTTTCCATATTTGAAGGTGTTGGTCTCTACCAAAAATGAATATTTTACAATAAAATTTTATAAAAATTTTGACTAAGGTGTCTGTTTTTGTCAAAAATGTACCCTTACATGTTTCCTCCCTTTTTGTAAAATATGCTTCGATGGAAGAAATAATTATCCTCCCTTAGGGAAAAAATTGCTACTATGAAGCCTCTAGTGCTTTTACAAAGATTACGACATTTAGAACATGTGCTGCTTAGGCAAATTTTCAATTCTGCCCCCTTAGCTAAATTTCTCTAAAGTCTTCACAATTTTAAGCCTCTTAGGAACTGTTCAAAATTTTCCCCAAATTGAGTGAGAGAAGAAAAATTGTTGCACAAAATAAAGTTTTGAGGATTTTTTTTAACAATTTTGCCTCCTAGGCAATTTGCAAATAAATTCACCCAAAAAATCCCCCTTGTTTCAAGTACTTTAGCAAATTTTTTTTTTGGCAGTATGCATGGGTTTTAAATCGCAGACCTCCTCCAAAATTCCTTAGCGCCCATCAAGAAACCAAATCGGCTATGGGAGCTAGTGGAACATAGGGAAACTGCCTTGTATTTAAGGACTTCTTCGTGAAGCGGTGAAGAAACAAATATTTAATTTTCTTAATTCCACATGTAGCGGGATGGGGATTTAGGAGGCATTTAAAAACAATAATTGAATTGGTATTGGACGTATACCTTCGGGTAGACCAATCACCCATAAAATATCCATGCACAAGCCATGTGTCACCTTGGGAATCAACCCAAATCCTTGTTAGCTTGCCACGTCAGATCAAATGTCACCACATAAACATGTTACACTAGATCAAATACCTCCACATCAGTAGGGTGCCATCCACGTCCTCCACACTAGTTAGGTGCCATCACCACCACATCAATCAATCCTCAAAAAATGTGCCTTTTCTAGATCAGTAGCTTAATATCCTTGCTACATCACTCGATGCTTGAAAAATGTATCGATCTGTGCATAAGTCTAGATATGTAGCTTGTCATTATTTCCACATAAGGGGTCAAATGATCCATGTACATTTTGTTTAGGTATTATCATGTTTGTCAGTCGATCTCCCTGTATAGAAGTCTGTCAGGCATATATGTATTCGAGGTTCATGTTTATCAGTTTACTAGGATTAGTGTCTGTCTAGTCATCAAGACCTGAGGTCTACATCTATCAGTCCATCGAGATCGATGTTTGTCCAATCATCAGGTCCATAGGTCCATCAAATTCTATAAGTTAATGTTAGATCAGATCGATCTAGAAAACTATATTCGATCTATCCCTCCAAGCAGATCTCAGAGTTTGAGTGTCCGTAAATCTGTCGATCCTCCACCTGAGCCCTACAGGAGAGTCTTATGTCGAATTCATGTGTCTCTAGAGTCAGATATAATCTATCCGTATTTGCATCCTATTAGGTCTGATAGAGTGATATCTTAGGTCCGCATGCCTCATTCGAATTGGGGGCTATTAGTGTCACATCTCCTCTATGGTCCATCTACAGCCTCATGCCACCAGAGATCATCTATCTCCAACAATGAAGAATTTTACTAGGTGCTTATCCAGGTAGATTACCTTGGATCACATGTCGCCAAAGCATTGAAGCCATTGCCATGATCGCTTTCTCTGATACCAATGTTAGAACATAATAATCAACCAAATATTTCATTAATGTCTTAGCAAATCCCACTAATAGGCAGGTTGTTACAACAATGTAACAACCCACTATGTAGGATATTATAGTAATTACCCAAGATAGGAATCTAGATATTACCCAAGTAATGGGATAGTTACTCTAACAATATCACTGGAATACGATACCTTATGTTTACAAAGTTTATACTTTGTACCCTTTTTTATTACACCCCATTTTTTCCTTAAAATCTAAAATGTGCAATTTGTATATAAGCAATATTTGGTATAAATGATACCCCTGGCTCACATTTATAGGTGATGATGTTGTCATTGAGCTATAACATCTCACACCTAAAATAAATTCTACAATTGCATTTGGGGTCTATTCCTATAAATAATTGTGGAGTAATAATAAAAATCCATATTGTTTTCACTCCATCATTACCTTTATTTGTTTTCATTGTTCAACATAAACCTTGAATCAAGATCCTCCAAGTATTTAAGGGAAGCTATGTCTATTAGCATTTGATGCTGATACTTAATGAGAAACCAACCACAAGATATAAAATGAGCATGCAATATTGAAACTATGATAATGATAAACTATTAAGAATATAAAAAGCATAAGAAACTTTTGAAATAACTTAGAAAACTTCCATTAATGAATGCTCACGAAACTAGGATCATCATACAAAATATGGATATTTTGAGTACTCCATGTTTCATACAAGTTCTATATTGTTTCAAACTTTTATTCTACTCTACTCCAATAAATGATAACATGATATGGAGTTCTCTCTACTTTCTCACATCAAGGTCAATATATAATGTGAGATGACTCTTGACCTTTCATATTTCTATGACTCTTCACCCTCCTATCCTATTGACTCATGTGCACATGGACTATGATGCACATTTACATTATTGAATACTTTGCACATTCTAATATTACTTGTGCATTAATTACATTGCATAAAGTAAATACTCAAACCCTAATCTAAGACAAACTCCTAATCTAAGGATGTATCCATGGTGGTACATTAGCATGTACCAAATAATGTAATACATTTCAACAGCCCCTTGTATTACATTATTTGGGTATTAAAGACTTTGGTCCTCAATATGGGTCTTCATATTGTCTTCAGTTTACTTTACACTATATGCCTCCTTTGTCATGTTCCTCTTCTTCTTCTTCTTTATCTTCATTATTAGAGTCAGTCTTTGTGCTTCCATGAGTTGTTATGCTATCATCAGATTCTTGCAAAAATATTTTCTCTTTGTCTTTGTCCTTCTTATCACAAGTGTTCTTTAGTATACAATATTTTGAGCAATCACTTAAAGCATCATGATAAGATCTTGAGTTAGAAGAACTTGAAGTATCAATAGTGCATGAAGATTAAAATATCTTCTCTAAGAAGGATTCATCTATTTTTTTTTCTCTTTAAGTGATTCAATCAATTCCTTTTGCTTCATATTTTTTCTTTGTAATATTTGAATGTAAGTAATGCCATATGTAATATGCTTTAAATATCCAAAGGAATTAGAATTCTTTTCTATCATCAATTTATTCAATGATTCGAGCATGTAGATAATATTCCAAAGTTTTAAAGTTTTCTTTTAAGGCTTCACTCTAGATCAAATTTGAAATAAGATCTAAGTTTCCTTCAGACTTTGTAAGTAAATTATTGATTCTAATTTTTATGACATTTACCCTTACCTTTCTAATGATATTTTCCATATAATTATTCATTGTATTCTTTGAAGTAGACATTCTTCTTCCTCCTTAGTTTTGATAGGTTAATATCACTTGTAAACCTTATATCTCCCTATCTTTTAACTTCTAAATTCTAAGTTGAATTTGAGTATATGATCAAATTCTAACTTTCGATTCTTCAATTATTGTAGTATGATTTATGATTTCTTATTTGTAATCTTTCAAATCTCTAGGTAGTATCCATTTTGGATTTCTAGTATAAGATCAAATTTGATAAGATCTTTTCAATTTTCAAGTTTTATAGAATCACTTTGAATCTCTCAAATTTTTTGAATGTAATGTGGTTTTGATAAAGTGCTTAGTTTTCTTAGTTTTCCTTTAAGTTGAACTCCTTTTATCTCCCTAATGTTCAACTACTATTCTTCACCTTATTTCTCCCTATTTGTGAATAGAAAGCAAAAGATATTTTTGATGCACTTTGATTTGATATAATTTTATATATTCAAGGCTTTAGAGTTGGATTCCTTATGTATCATTGACTTGAGCAAGATAATAATTCCAATGTGTTTTCCAACTTTCTAGAAACTCTATGTTTTGCTTCTAGTACCTTTCAATTCTTGATAGTATAGTTTTTAAATTTCAATAATTTAATGTTGGTGTTGAACTCCTTATAACTCCCTAGTTGCAAATAATATTTCTATGTAATTTGAATAAGGTAATTTCAAAAACCTTTCTAAATACTTATTTCTTCAAAAATTTCAAGGCATTCAATAATAATTATAAGGTTGCAAATATATACCTTATTTCTCCTTTTATTACAACAACCTTGAGTACAATAAATGAATTAGCTTGACTTCAATATTATGTCTTGTATATTTTGCAAAGATTTTAGATTATACTAGATATTTCTTACCTCTTTTAATATAGTGCTCCAAATATTTACCTCGCTTGATTTATACTCCAAAATACACTTTTAAGATACTTCTCTTCCACTATGATGTATTTAATACACTCAGATGCATAAATTTGACTCTCCAAACTACATATTTCTCTTCCCTTGAATGTAGCATACATGCACTAGTCTTCCACACTTTACTCTCCATTTTACTATGTTCAATGCACTATGATACCAATATTTAATGCTTCTTATTTTAGCATCTTCCAACCTTCTACAATATTGACTCTCCTCATGTTGTTGGTTTCAATGACCTACGTAAATGCTCCATTGCCTTCACATGTATTACACTTTTATGTTAAGAGTGATCTTTTATTACTTGTTTAACATGCATCATAGGCATTTATCTTCCCTTGCATTGTGATGCTTGTCAATACAACTCTTCACTTCTCTAATTCCTTCTAACTAGTGGCACTCCTTTTCTAAGATATACCTACTTCTTTATTTATAATGCTTGCTATGATATATTTTGCTCAGTAATGCTCTAAACACCTTAACGTAGCATGATTCCTTTCATTCTCTACTTAGTAATGCTCTTGTCCTTATCTACTTTACATAGCTTGATAATGTATTGCTACACCTGGCAGTATCCTAATATTTATCCTCAAACATATCCTCTTGATTCTTCTATGCCTTTGTAACAACAAATGGTGTTAGGGTTTCTTTCAATACCTTATGAATTTAAGTGTTCAGTTTCTTGGTAAAGGTACCCATTCTTGCTTTGATGGTGCCTTATTCAAGGTGGTGGCTCTTCAAATTCTTGGAGGTATTATGGTGGTGTAAATGGTGCTTAAGCTTTTCAATGCTCACTCTTTAATGTTATTTATTTGTATGTCATGGCCTATGGTGATATTGATGGTAGTGAGACTATTCACCTTCTCTTCACGCTAATGGTGCAATCTTGGTGGATCAATATTACAATATGATGATGGTTTTAAACTCTATGTTGGCCGAACAATGATTGTTTATCAATGCTCTATGTTGCCTTTCTTGGTGCAAATGGCTATCTCCTTGATGGTATTGCTTATGGTAGTTCTTCTACACCTTTGATAACTTGCCTTCACCAAAATATTTTCAATACTTAGCACACCTCTTGGTGTCTTTAGATACTAGAAATATGCATTGCCATTGTTCACTATCGAGTCATTTGTTTTCTCAATATGACTTAGAAAATTTGTACTTAGTTGACTTTATAGCACTAATGCTATAACTCCTTTTATGCAATATCTATTTTTCTTTATGTTGTTGACATGTGCAAATTTGAAGATAATCAAGATGCCTCCTTTCTCACCTTGGAGACACTAAAATTTAGAGCTTTCTTTTGCTAACATTAATGGATCTAATATGGTGCTAATATAACCTTAAAGCAAACTAGTTTAAATGCTTAAATAATAACCTTTATAGAACCAATGTAGCATACATTTTGTACCTAAATATTCTTTGATATTTGAAGATGTAAACTTGAGGCTTTTTCTTTTGCTACTCAAATATGGTGTCAAAAATTTAAATACTTGGATAATAAAACTTTAATAACACCAATTTTCAAACCTTATTTTGGCCTCCTTTGTAGAAATATTTCTTGGTGATTTGGTTCACCTATTTGCTGCCTCAATTTTGTGAATTTTGCAGCTTCAATTCCTTGTGCTTTGCTATCCTAAACTTTGCAATCTTGTAGCTCTTCTTTCCACTCAAATTTTGCCTTATATTTTTTAGCTTTTTAGCCTTTAGTTTGCTGTCCAAAAATTTGATTTTTTTAGCTCCACTTCTCCTCCAACTTTGTTCTCTTGGACTCTAAAATTTACAGCTATTAGTGTTGCCCAACTTGCTACCCTCTTGTTGTCCTAAACTCTAAAATTTTTAGCTTTTGATGCAACTAATTTCTTATTCGTTTCGTTGTCCTTAACTCTAAAGTCTGGTGGCCACTTCTAGCTCCTTTATACTTCAATCTCATTGTAAAATTCTAACTTCAAATTAGATCTCTTTTTTGGCCTTCTTATTAAGAATCTAAATATCTTGAGGTCTTCAAGAATATCTTCCAAAATTTGATAAAATTCTTGCCAAATCCTTCTTCATTTTGGGCTTGTTGTTGGATGGTGATAATTATCCCAAATTCTTCTTTTTATCAAGAGCTTCTCCTTGCTAGCAATTTTTTCCCTTGAGTTTTCTTCTAATATCATCCAATGGCCACGTCTTCGACTTCATCAATAGGGATTCTCTAGCCTCCTTGTTTCTCCTTTCAAATTTTCTTGAGACCTCTTCTCTTGGGTCTTCATATTATGCAACTTCTCAAATATTCAATAGGACTTTTCCTAGTCCTCCTCTATCTTCAATATTCAATATTCTATCTTCTAAATATGGAAGTTCTTCAATGAGACCTTTCTCTTGGGTCTCCTCTTTCTCAATTTGTAGTATTCAATATTCTATGAGGACATCCTTCTTGGGTCTTCTCAAGCTTCTATCTCTAATATCCAATGGGGACCTTTTCCTTGAGTCTCCTCTTTCTTCAATATTCTACTTTTTTTGCAATGAAGAAATAATTCTTGTACAAGGAAAGCACATAGAATTTTAGGTAACCAAAGATGAAATTATTCTCTATCGGTTGCAGGAAGCTTCTCAACTATTGAGAACTAATTTTTTGTAGAAAAAACTTTAGATAGTGTAGGCCCAAAATGGCCACATACTTAATTTTTTTTGCAAATTTTGCGTAAGTTATAAAGTCCTCATTCTACACACCTTATAGTGTATTTTGGAGCGGATCCGCAACAAGAGGCATGAGCCCACCCGACACTTAGTAAATTTTCACGCTTGGAGCAATTCTAGTTTACTTATTTTGTTTTTGGCTTCGGACTAGTGACGCGTCTCGAATATGCAAAAGTTTTTAAGAAGAGATGACATCAGCGATAAAAAAATATGGATTGGTGACTGCTCGATATTTTGAAATACTTCACGAGCGACTAAGTGTTGGAATACCCAATTTCAAAGAACCCATAGAGTATTTTCACTTGGAATGGTGACAAGACAGGATGTTGTGAACAAAGTAGATGTGGATTCGCGACAAGAGATTATTTTGACTAACTCCTTTTTGAAATGGTGACAAGATGGGATATGTTATTATGAATATAGTATGTAATGGAGAAAGAGTCACTTTACACTATGACGGGTCTGAATTGATGATCATATGCCAATGCACTTGCTCAGCTGGAATGGAATCTATAAAAGTTGTAAAGAAAGGATGACGTCATTGATATTTTTATGCATATTGATAGATAATTTGTAGATGATGAAGGAATCTAAAGAACAAAGAGCAGATTCTATTCCACTTAACCTTCAGGTCATTTGGAATTTGGATATAGTTTATAAGACAAAAGGATGATGTCACCAGTATTTTAAAGTAGAATGGCACTGTGTTCTCCCCACAATTATAAAAAGTTTATATCTAGATGGATCATAGCCATACGATGGAGGAGATCAATGGTGAAGATTGTGTCAAATAATTTGAGGTATTTAAATCCAATTATTCACCAGCGTTGTAACAGTTAGTTGGAGAGGAAGCCGAAGCATTGAGGGTTTTCAAAAAGATAGAACCAGAGGTGGTTATAGATCAATGACAGTAGATGGCTTCCAATAAGGATCGATGATTATACATAATCTCTAACGGACTGAACTCAATTTTGCACTAAGAAACCAACAATTTGTAGAGGCCCCGAGCTACCATGGCAGTCCAATTTTAGCAAATTTCCCAGAGGGTGTACTACCAGTAAGCAAATGCTAGCAATAAATCTTTTCTACACTATCAAAATTGAATCTTTGTAATGTTATTTGTAATTTTAATTTCTAAAAAAACTATAAATAGAGGTCGAACCCTCATTTTTAAGGGTTGGATCTAGTGTTTTTGCCTATGCTATTGTAAATATTCCCAAGAGCTAATAGAAGGAGCATTACATTGATCTTCACCTCAAAATTTGTATCTTCATACTTGATATCAGAGGTTCAAATTATTTAGTTGCATTTTTGTGAATACTTAAGTGGTTAGTTTGTGCCAAATTAATGGATTACTAGCTATTAAAGTAATTGAAATCTGCTTTCGAGATTGATCTTTATTGTTAGGAAGTGCATTTCTGTAGAATTTAGATATTGGTAATTCTATTATTTGGATTATCATTGTCTGGTTATTGAAATCGCTGTCTACAATATTTATTTGTTGTGCATTAATGAATGAATAATCATCCAATTTTTGATAATTTTGATCTGAGTTATGTGTCTTTGGCTTAGTTTTTCAGAGCTTTTATTGTGGTACAATACTTTTAGCCTATCCATCCACTATTATTCATATTTCTCTAACCCT
The DNA here is from genome assembly GCA_028583015.1 of Wollemia nobilis. Taxonomy (NCBI): domain Eukaryota; kingdom Viridiplantae; phylum Streptophyta; class Pinopsida; order Araucariales; family Araucariaceae; genus Wollemia; species Wollemia nobilis. The sequence continues at coordinate 3,137,875 of JAQPPZ010017072.1, forward strand.
AACCCTTTCTTACCCTAACATTCAAACCCTAAGTGAGCATAATTGTGTCAACACTTTATTTAAGTTGACAAGGAGCCAGCCTACTCTGGAGGTTGGATCAAAATTTTTTTTTTGGTCCATCCAATGTTGAGTGATGAGCTATAGCTATCGGGTGTAAGCCTGGATAGAAAATAGAAAGATAGAAAACTATAGTATTGAGTAAAAAAATTGTTGTAATTCAGTACCAAATAGTTTTTGGCACGCCCTGTGGGACTAGTTCACAAGGAACATGAAACCCATCAAATGAGTTACTATTATATCAACCCGAAGGAATCAAGATTTGGTGAATTATATTGACCTTGTAAGCGGAGAAGAGCAAGTTCACCTGGTGACTCCCTGGTCTTTAGAATTAGAAAAAAAATTATCCCTATAGACCAGTGTCCTTTCATGTATACCAGGTCTTTCAAAATGAATAACCCTAACTCCTATTTTTACTGTGAATTACCTTATAGAGGGGCTGCTATCTCCAGAAGTTTAGATCAAGATTTCCTCATAGAGGAAGAGATTTTGAAAGAGGATCTTGCAGTAAATTCAATAATTCACCCAATAAGACCTACAACCAAAAATATGGCACAAAATACGGCTCCTAATCATCCATTATAGAAGTACCTCAACTGGAACACAACCGGTCCTCTCAGAATAGCCAAAATGAATGCCATCCCCCAAGCTGTATCTAAAGCTATCCCAACTTACGATGGATCTAGAAAAATAGCTTATGAGCACTGGTAGGATATCTTGAACCTAGAAGCGATCCACAACATAAAGGAAGAGGATATTATTGTAAGGATTCTAGCCTTGTCCTTCAAAGGAAAGATATTACATTGGTTTAGAACTCTGGAAGACAATACTATCACTTCATGGCAAGCGTTATCCGAGCCATTCATAGAGGAATTCAATGAATCTACTGAACCCTTTTCTCTACTTAACCAGTTTACATCCATGCAGAAAACTCAGCAAGAAACTATCTCAGATTTCAATTTGAGATTTAGTAGAACATGGAAAAGAATTCCCCCCACTGCTAGACCAACTACATGTTTGGCTTATATGTATTATATCCAGGCTCTTGGATTAGAGTTAGGGTTGTAGACATAGCAATTAGGAGTAGAAACCTTCCCCCAAGTTTATAATGCAACATTTCATGCTGAAAATATCCTAATTAATGTCGGAAGACTTCCCCCCAAAACTGTGCTACCCTACAACTCGGAGACCACTAGTAGCCAAATTCAATCCACAAACCCCTCTAACATGGACCCCCTTCTTTATCATATCCATAACCATAAATGAATGTGATCCCTCAATAAAAGCCTATATTCTCTGCAACTTATTTTCCTCCCCTTCCTTCTCAATTATATTAGGAGTTTTTTGCTATCCTGGATATACAAAATACTCTAAAAAATCTTAGTAATAGAATAAATTCAATGGAAAAGAGAGACCAATAAAGGTCACAACAGAAGAGATTCCCATATGTAAACAAAGATCATAGACCTGGTTTGAGTAACAGTATTGGGGTTAAGGTGAATGCAGTACATGAGGAGCCAAAATATTCTTTAGATACTACTCTTGTGAATGTTTGGTGTTTAGTATGCAATGATCCCCATGACTCATTGTATTGTGTGATGTACAAACACCATGTTCAAAAAGCTATGGATAAAGCTAAAAGGAATCAAAAGGGAAGAGTTAATATGTTATGGCACCTTGAATAAATCATGGTTGGGAAAGAGTTAGTTGAGGAAAGCCCAATTACTGTTATGACAAGGTCTGAGAAGAAAAAATTGCAAGTAGACCCCTCAAAAATGGGGTAATTCCAAGTCCCTTCTCAGAAGAAAGCTGACTCTCTCCCTCAAAGAAGTGACACTTTTCCTATTCCTTAAGCTAAGGGAAAAGAGAAGATATATAGTCTTCCTAAGAGACCAGAAAAGGAAACAAAAGGAGACCGAATGAGATCTAAAGGTGAAGATCAAGAAAGGCTTAGGTTCCCCTCTATTACTAAAAGACAAATATTAGAGGCCACCCAACAATATAAAAGAAGATATGGTGAGCTAGAAAGAGGGCTGGAAAAACTCTCCTTGACTAAGTTTGAATACAACATTGTTGAAGAGATGAAAATTATTCCATCAACGGCTAGCTTGTATGACACTCTATACATTCCTGGTCATATTGACCTACTTAAAGCTTCCCTCAGTAAAAATACATAGAATAGATTGACCACTACAATCCTTAGTATGAAATTATAAAAGAAAGAAATGAAACCTGCTGTTATAAATAATAAGCCTCCTCCTTTCTATATATCCCTAAGAATGGAAGGTTGGGTAGTATGAAATTGTATGATTAACTCAAGAGCATCAACTACAGTCATGCCTAAAGTAGTCTATGAGGATATGGATATGGAATATACCCGATCTTGTCTTGGAGTGTTACAACTATATGGGACACCTGTCAAGATTGTTGGAGTTATTAAAGACATACTAATGAGGTTGCACAGGGCCCTTGAGGTGACAATAGTACAAGAAATAGTTGTGGTTGACTTAGAACCCTATTTTGGGTTATGTATTTCAAGAGAGTTTACTGAAAAACTAGGGGGATATATGTACATGGATTATTCTAGCATGGTAATTCATTTCAAAGGAAATAGAATAAGGATAACACCTGGAAAACCAGTATCTTATCACATTGAAAATATTGAGGAGGATATGTGTAATATTAATCCCTTGGAAGAATTTGAGCTAGTGGAAAACATTGAAAATCTAGATATTGAGGATGAGTTGCATTTCAGATAAGATTATAGTCAGTTGGGAACTGGTATGGGAATATATAACATCTCAACTAAAGCAGAAAGGAAAATTCCTACTATTTCCAACCAATCTATGAGAGATAAAGAAACATGGATCATGCACTTTGATGGTCCTAAATGTAGAAATGGTGCAGGAGCTGCTGTGGTCCTACAATCCCAATCAGAAGGTACAAATTTTTTTGCTTACATACTGACATGGTCATGTACTAACAATGCTATCAAATATGAGGTCCTGTGTCTCAGATTGATACAAGCAGAGAGCATGGGCATTAATATTTTGAACATTTATGGTGATTCTGAGTTGATAGTCCATCAAGTAAGAAATTGATGCAGTAGTAAGCACCATTACTTAAAGGCTTACAAAAATAAGGTATAGGATTTAATGAAATCCTTTGATGCCCTGAATTTAAATTTTATTCCTAGAGAAAAAAATACTCTGGCTAATTCATTAGCAACAAAGGGAGCTAACTTCAACCCTTATGTAGAATTTGAAATCAAGAAGGCCAAGGGAATTAAAATGATTTTTAGACCTGCAGTACCAGACAAGCAAATTTTTTGGTAGGTTTTTGAAAGTTATGAATAAATAGTCAAATTTCTGGTCAGAGAAGCATGTCTCTCCATTTTCCAAGAGGAGAATTTAAAAGAAATTGATTAGCATGATATTATCCAACTAAGGAACAATCATATTGTAAGAAATCAAACATTATTCCATTGAAATGCAATCAATAAATAATACAATGTAGTCCTTAAAATAGTCTGGAGGTTTCAGAACTATCAAGGAAGAAATAGAAGTAGTTGTAACGAGTTGCTAACATAGCTAACATAGTTACAACAACACTAACTAATAATGTAATAAACAATTAAGTACGCTAACATCCCCCTTTATTACATTATTTGGGTAATGTAATAACTAATAGCTATACTAACATCCCCTTACATCATTTTGCAATACAAAGAGAGCTGCGAAACAATTCAAATTTGACACGTCCAAGTGCCTTAGTGAAAATGTCTGCAACTTGAGCATCGGTGGGAATGTGTTGAAGCTGAATTCGGTGCTTTGGAACTTCATCTCGAATGAAATGACATTGTGTGTCAATGTGCTTTGTTCTTTCATGATGGATTGGATTCTTGACGAGGTTCAGAACACCCTGATTGTCGCAAAACAAGTGTATTGGAGATTTTGATGGATGGCCCATACTTGTCAGAATGCGACGCAACCATATCACTTCGCACACAGCTTCACGTGCGGCGCGATACTCTGCCTCTGTTGATGAAATAGCAACCACCTGTTGCTTCTTTTTGTGCCAAGAGACAGGACCGGATCCCAGGATGAAAAATGTATCCAGAAGTTGACTTGCGATCATCAAATGATCCGGCATAGTCGGAGTCCGTGTATCCTTGCAAGAAGAATTTGTTGTTCCTCTTGTATTCTAGGCCATATTCCATAGTACCACGGACATAGTGAAGAACACGTTTTTTTGCTTTCCAATGAGTGGTCTTAGGCTCCTGCATGAACCTCGAAAGATAGTTGACAGCAAATACGAGATCTGGCCTAGTATTGGTCAGATATATGAGACTCCCAATCAACTGTCGATAGAGAGTACCATCTACCTGAGGTGAATCATCATATCGCGATAACTGAAGTCCATTCTCCATCGGAGTTGCCATTGGCTTGCAATCAGTCATGCGATATTTTTCCAGCAATGTCTTGGCATATTTTTTCTGAGACACTTTGATGGAGTGCTCCTTATGGCTGAATTCCAGACCAAGACAATAATGGAGAAGTCCGAGATCTGTCATCTCAAAATATTTGCACAAGTTTCTTTTGACAGTAGAGATCATAGTTTCTGAACTCCCTGTAATGAGCAGATCATCCACATAGAGTACAAGCAACACTATCTCAGAACCCTGTTTCTTGAAATAGAGGTTTGCATCTGACGGACATCTCTTAAATCCATGCTGCATAAGGTGATTGTCCATTTTTATATACCAAGCTCGAGGAGCTTGTTTCAGACCATATAAGGATTTGACCAATTTGCAAACCTTCTGCTCTTGGCCTTCCACTTCAAATCCTTCAGGCTGAGTCATGTAGACTTCTTCTTGGAGATCACCATTTAGAAAGGCACTTTTGACATCCATCTGGTGAACTTTCCACCCATATTGTGCTGCCATAGCACACATAACTCGAATTGTGGTCATCCGAGCAGTAGGTGCAAAAGTTTCCTCGTAGTCAATGCCTTCCTTTTGAGCATAGCCCTTTGCAACAAGACGGGCCTTATGCTTATCAATTGTTCCATCTGCCTTGTACTTGACTTTATATACCCATTTGCAGCCAATGGGTTTCTTTCCATGCGGCAGATCAACAAGCTTCCAAGTTTTATTTTTCATCAAAGACTCATACTACTGTATCCATAGCGGCCTTCCACTGAGGCTCACTAAGAGCATCTTGCACTGATGCAGGTTCAAGATCATCTATGGTAGACATGAACGCCCTGTCATCATCAATATCCATATCCTCTACTTATGTACTTGGAGTTACAGAAAGTTCCTCAAAAGATTGACAAAGATCATCAACCTCACCAGTTTCTTTGGCTTCTTTTTCCTTTTGAGCCATACTGCGTGTACGAGGTCTATCCAAGTTCAAATTGGGAGGAGTGGATAAATTTGCGTCTCTGATTGTATTTGTACACCATTTTGGATTCTTCTTCGGTGGTGTTGAAGAAGATGTAGAAGGACCTCCTGTCTGTGTTGACGAAGGAATCTTCTCTTCCTTAGATTCCACAAGATCTAGGTGTACTTTAGATGTGCTCTGTGATGTGAAAGCTTCATCAAAGACAACATCTCTGCTGACATGAATTTTCTTGGTCAAAGGATCTATCAAACGATATCCTTTAGAGTGCTCATCATAACCAAGAAAAATACATCTCAGTGTTTTCTCATCTAGCTTCTTCCTTTTCTCTTTCGGTATGTGCATGAAAGCGTGACATCCAAAAATACGTAGATGAGATATGGAGGGTTTTCGACCACTCCATGCTTCCTGTGGAGTCATTCCTTTTAGGGCCTTTGTGGGTGCCCTATTCAACGGATATACTATGCAGTGGTGACGGCTTCTGCCCAATATTGTTGCCCAAGAGTAGCTCCTGTGAGCATACAACGAACCATTTCCATGATAGAACGGTTCCTTCTCTCGGCAACTCCATTTCTTTGAGGAGTATAGGCGGTTGTTAAGCTGTCTCTTGATTCCATGCTTATCTAAGAATGCAAAAAATTCATTAGAGGTAAACTCTCCCCCTCGATCTGAGCGGAGGGTTTTAATAGAAGCTCTGACTCCTTCTCAACGGATTTCTTGAGCTGCTGGAAGAATGCGAAAGCTTCAGATTTCAGTTGGAGAAAGAAAACCCACATCTTTCGTGAGTAGTCATCTACGAATAACTGAAAGTACCTCTTCCCTCCACAAGTGTTGGGTGTGAAAGGACCGCACGGATCGGTGTGAATTAACTCCGAAGGTTTTCGTGCTCTTGTTGAGCTCTTCTCAAATGGTACTCTATCTTGCTTTCCTGCCAAGCGGTCGAGCACACTCGGCAATGTGGCAGAAAGGGAAGGAAGACCCTTTACCATCTCATACTTACTGAGCTCAAGTAAGTAGCCAGAACTAAGATGCCCATATCTCTTGTGCCATAGGGAAGTTGCCTCCTTGGTAGAGACAGTCATGGCAACATGTGGAGTAGAGATAGCATCTAGGGCAAATAAGCCGTGCTTATATGAAGCTGTTGCAATCTGCTTACCCTTCCTGGTAATAGTACAACACTTCTTTCCATTCTCAACACGAAAGTTGACAACCATATTTCTATCCAGGATTTGTGTGACTGACAACAAATTGTTAGCCAATCCCGGAACATAGAGGACTTTGTCAATCGAACACTTGCCATCAGGAAGAGTGACTAAAACTGTACCCTCTCCACTGAACCCTGTAGGTTTTATCATCAGCAATGGTGACAGGTTTGCCCTCTTTGGCCACAAATGATTCAAACCACGATCTATCGCCAGTCATATGTTTGCTAGCTCCAGAATCGACATACCAAACAGGATCCCTCTGTGTGGAATCTGTGGTAGTCATGAGCACCTTGTGTGCCCATTCAGAATCTGAGTCAGATTCTTCAACAACAACATTCACATGGGGTTGCTTGTTTTTATTTTGTGGTTTGTTTTGGCCTTTTTGCTTGTTCTTATGCCAACACCTGTTGGTGTCATGGTTGTCTTTCTCACGGATCTTGCACCACCTCTTCTTCCGTTGAGGTTGTTTGCCTTTTCCTTTCGTATCTTGTTGAGAATTTCCTCCTTTCTGAAAGTTGCCTCCTTTTTGCCCATTACCTTTCTTCCTAGAACCCTTGCTGTTGGTGTATAGGGCTGTATTGGAAGAATCATCCTTGTGAAGTTGGCGTGCCTCCTGTTGTTGAAGCAGATTGACCAACTCGATGTAGGTAATTTGTCGTTGAGACACCTGGATGGAGGTGATCAACATATCAAATGAAGAAGGTAAAGCTCTCATCACAAGTGAAATGAGAAGCTTTTCGTCCACAGTATCTCCCAAAGAATTCAATTTCTCTTTCAATTCAGACACTCTGCATAGAAAGAGTTCAACTGTTTCACCCTGTCTCAAACTCAGGTTATGAAGTTGTTGTTGAAGATGAAGAATGGTGGAATCATTCTTTCCCTCATAGATGGTTCTAAGGGCATCCCATGCCTCTTTACCACTTGCTTTGTCGGCTATATGAGGTTGCACTTCATCTGAAACAACAAACAAAATGAGCACCTTTGCTCGACTGTCTTTCTTGTCAAAAGCTATCTGATCTGCGGAAGGACATGTGGATCCTGCTGTTGGTGAAGGCCTAGTTGTTACTCCAGTAACAATATCCCACAAATCTTCCATTTGGAGAATTGCCTTCATCTTATGTTTCCATGGTGTATAATTTGGACCTTTCAATAACTGATGAGGATCAGTCATCAACTTTGCAACAGCGGCCATAGTGAAGGTTCCTTATATCACCAATTGGTCCCCCTTTCGATATACCTTTTGCTAGGCCGTTATACCGTACAAAATACCCGCCCTTACGTGAGGGAAACTATAGGTATTTAGAAAGATCAACAAAAATCACCCGCCCTTACGTGAGGGAGACTATAGGTGAGTTTTAGAGATCATACGATACGTGGAACATAAGCGGTGCTGAAAGGGAATCGCCTTGTTGATGGCACCTACCATAGAAGATTCTTCTCATGCGTGGGGCGTAACTTCCCCTAAACACTATGAAGAATACTTCGTCAGGATTTACGCCTAAACACAAGTGCGATAAAGGGTAGTGGATGGAGTAAAAAAATGCAAAAATGGCTAACTTATCTCTCCCAGACGATTTATAGAGAACAAGCTCAGACGTCGTTGTAGCAGCTATATTAGGCGGCGGATACAGTAGCCAAATCACGACAGCTTTACCTGTAAGTGCTGGCCAGAGGTATCACAAATACCGAACGCTGCAGTGCAATAAATTGCACGGATGGGTTTTAATTATTTCGGGGACTTAGGGAGTGTATTTGATTTTTTTTTAACTTTTAATGAAGTAGTGCAAAAAATGAAATATGCAACATACAACATAAAAAGTGCCCACAAGAATTAACCCACAAGGTGTCGGTCACAGCCGAAAATGCACCTTTTACAATTCGCCAAATTGCTTTTTCAGAAAATTACTCACATTCCCCCTTTGATTTTTTGAAAAAAATATCCCCCCTTAAAAAAAATCTCTTTAACAAAGCATTTTAATAATTATTATATATTTAAAGTTAAAATAAATAATTTTAATTTATATAGTTTTAAAAACTTATGAAAAAATAAATTAAAATTAAATTTTAATTTATAAAGTTTTAAAAACTATTAAAAAATAAATTAAAATTAAAAATTTTAACTAAAAAAATAATAATTAAAAAAAACCTTTGAAAAAAAAATTTATACCTTTGGGGGGGAGTCGGCGGGATTTGAACCCCCGACCTGCAGGCTCCCTGAGCCTTACCGCACAGCTCACGACCAAGTGAGCTAGCGGGCTGATCCGAAAGGATCAGTGGAGCCCCTCCTTTTTCAACACCTGGTTCCTCCTCCTCTCTGCTACCCGAGCCCGCTGTGGCTGCCTCTGCCACCTCCGCAACAGCCTCCTCTGTTGTTCTCCTCCGCAGTCCCGCGTTCTCCTCCGCTTTTTTTTTTTTTTTTTAAACTTCCCGCGTTCTAGCGTAGCGAAACGGGGCCGGGGGGGGGGGGCTCGCAATCCCTCCTCCGCGTAGTCCGCGGCTGACTGTGCTCAATGGGGGGGGGTCCCCCTGTGCGTCCCAACATAGTTATGTCTGCGCGAGCGGACGTCCCTCCTGAATAGGGGGGGCATCACAATCCCTCCTCCACGCAGTCCACGGCTGACTGTGCTCAACGGGGGGGGGGGGGTCCCCCTACGCGTCCCGACGCAGTTACGTCTGCGCAAGCGGACGTCCCTCCTGCGCGCGTCGCGCGGACAGGGGGAGGGGGGGTCCCTCCTGGACTTGTCTGCGTGCGGACGTCTCTACGTCTACGCGCAGTCGTCCTGCGTCCCCGCGCAGACGTCCCTCCTGGACGTGTCTGCGTGCGGACTCGACGCTCTGCTCAGCGGGGGGAGGGCTGGAATATTATTTTTTTTCCTTCCGCAACTGCTGTCACGCGACAGGAAAATCACGTCGCGGAAAAAAAATTAAAAAAAAATTGGACTGCTCGTCCGCCTCCAGCCTCGGCTTCTCACTGCTCCCTACAATTTGGCTCTGATGCCATGTAAGAAATCGAACATTATTCCATTGAAATGCAATCAATAAATAATACAATGTAGTCCTTAAAATAGTCTGGAGGTTTCAGAACTATCAAGGAAGAAATAGAAGTAGTTGTAACGAGTTGCTAACATAGCTAACATAGTTACAACAACACTAACTAATAATGTAATAAATAATTAAGTACGCTAACACATATCCCAAGAGGGTTGGTCACTGTTGAGAGTTTGTTTGATAATGAGGATAGAAATAAGACTAGAGCCATGGAGATCAACGAAAAAATATATAAAAAAATTGAAGTCAGTATAGAAAATAAGCTCAATGTTGGAATCCTATGTTCACCTAAGGAAGCAGGAGATATCAAAGCTCTATGCTTAAGATACCAAGACATTGTGGCTTAGTCATACGAAGACCTCAAGGTGTATGATAAAAATGTTATCCAACATACTATTGAGCTAGATCTTGATGCAAAACCATTTAGGAAAAATCAAAGGCCAGTCAATCCAAGGATAGAGGCCATTATGAGAGAGGAGCTCTTAAAGTTATTAAAGACTAAGATCATATACCCGATAAAACATTCCACTTGGGTAGCCAATTTGGTACCTGTAAGAAAAAATAATGGGGATATACGCTTGTGTGTGGACTTTAGAAATCTGAACCAGATATCCCTTAAAGATCACTACCCCCTCCCTCATATTGATTAGATCTTACAAGTAGTGGCAGGAGCAGATAGATTCTCACTACTGGATGGTTACTCTAGATACAACCAAATTTGGATGAAATATGAAGACCAGTATACAATATCATTCACCACAAAATGGGGTACATTTGCCTACTAGAGGATGCATTTTGGGCTGTACAATGTGGGAGCTACATTTTAGAGAGCCATGAACTATGCCTTTGGAGCACTGATCAACAAAGCTATTTCGATTTATCTAGATGACATGACTATGTTTTCCCATGATAAAAAAGACCACCTGTCACACTTGGAGAAAGTTTTTCAATAGTGTAGAGAATTTGGTATTTCGCTCAATCCTAAGAAGTCATTCTTTGCAGTCCATGAAGGAAAGATGCTAGGTCATGTGGTCTCAAAAGAAGCCATGACCATAGACCCAGACAAAATTAGATCAATTATTGCTCTTCCTTTACCTATAAATAAGAAGACATTGCAGTCTTTCCTATGCCAAATCAATTTTGTCAGGAAATTCATTTATGATTTTGCACAGAAAGTAAGGTCTATATTTGAGCTACTCAAGAAAAATGCTGAATTCAAGTGGAATGAAGTCAAGAAATAAGATTTTGAGATTATCAAGAAATCCATTGCAACAACCCTCGTACTGGTAAACCTATATTTCAGCAAAGATTTTATTCTTTCTACATATGGAGCTAAAGAAAGCTACACCTTAGTACTCACCTAGAAAGAATATCAGGGGAGGAACATCCTGTGTTCTTTTGGAGCCAGACACTCCATGATTATTATGTCAAATACAAATTTGTTGAAAGACAAGTATTTGCTATGATGAAGTCACTGAAGAAGTTCAGGCAATATTTGGTACAGAGTAAGACCCCGATATACGTGGTTCATCCAGATGTAAGGATTTTTATCTTGCAGGGTGATCTAGGAGATAAAAGAGCTGGTTGGATTACCAAAATCTAAAAATATGATGTATAAATACACCCTACCAAGCTAGTGAGAGGTAGAGCCTTGTGCCAAGGGTTAACAGAAGCCGCAACACTGGCAGAAGTAACATCTTGCCAAACAGCAGAAGAAATCAGGTCAAAATAATACAAACTGAAGACTCTGATTGGATTGGCCAGATGATTATGTATTTCCAGAGTGGAGTATGCCCCCTTAATATAAGTGCTTACCAAAGGAGGAGATACAAGCTTCATGCTTTGAAATATGTATTACTACCAGAGGGCTTATAGAAAAGAAACTTGGATGGAATTCTCCTAAAATGATTAAAGGATGACCAAAAAAAGAGGGTCATGGAGGAGTTCCATGGAGGATCAGCTGGTGGACATAGATCAGGTAGGGTTACAGCTTTAAAAATTATAAGAGCAGGCTATTATTGGCCCACTATCTTCACTAATGCTTTTAAAGTCACTTGGGCTTATGACAAATGTTAGAGATATGTTAGAAGGACAAGGAATGCTTCATCCCCCTCAAGCCCATACAAGTTGAAGAGCCTTTTCAACAATAGGGGTTATATTTGATAGGGGTTATCAACCCTAATTCATCAATAGAGCATAAGTTTATATTAACTGCCATATATTACCTCACCATATGGGTAGAGGCCATTCCTACCAAGAAATTAGACCAAGATGTTGTGATCAAGTTTATGGAAAATTTGATTTCAAGGTTTGGAGTCCCAGAGGCCTTGGTGAGTGATAATGGTCCAACCTTCATAGGAGCCAAGTATATTGAGTTTTCTAGAAACTATGACATTACTCTTAAAAATACTTCAAATTATTACCCACAAGGTAATGGACTTGTAGAATCTACCAATAAAAACCTATTAAGGATTTTGAGTAAATCACTTGAAGGTAATAAAAGAAGTTGGCACCTATTACTGGACCAAGCTCTATGGGTAGACAAGATTAATATTAAAAATTCCATTAACACTTCCCCTTATGCACTAGTATATGTCAAGGAGATAGTGTTACCAATCCATTTGGAGATCCCAACACTTAATCTTGTCAATTCAGAGGAAGATTCAGAAGAAGATCCTGTGAAAACCAGGTTGATACATTTTCTGCAATTAGAAGAGAATAGAGCTCAGGCATATGACAGTTTTCAAAAGCATTCATCAGATATTAAATCATGGTTTGATAAGAAATCCAAATTTGGAAAATTCTAATTTGGGGACTCGGTTCTTAGGTGGAATGTTGATAGAGTAAAGCCAAACAAGCATGAAAAGTTTGATTTTTTTGGGATGGTCCTTTCAAAATAGTAGAAGCCAAGGAGTCTAATGTATTTCAGCTAGAGGATCTAGAGGGAAACATACAACCGATTCCGATGAATGGTTTTCATCTCAAGATCTACTATGTGTAAGGAGTGAGTTCACTGTAACATATGTATATACATTGTATAATTATTTTCCCTCATTTTTACACTTTGTACTTTAATTTCTTTCTGCACTTTGTAATTAGTTTTCTTTGAAAAATATTGAAAAAAAAAAATTGCAAGAATGACTAAGTATGGATTAAGTACATAGTAAATTTCCATTTCACACTCAATCCTATGTAAATTCTTCTCGAACGACATGTGATCTTGAATCCGCATCGAAATACACTAAGATCCTTGCGAAATGGTGAGCCGATGGTCAAAAGAGAGCAAAAGGCATTCCCAATATGGGAACCTTTCAAAGCCAATGCTAGGTGGAGTAGAATCAAGATAGAAACTCACATGGAGAATTTTCTAAGTGTCAGCAAACTTAAAAGGCTCTTAATTCGCTGGTTTCAAAATCGAAATGGAGCCAAGTAACAATTTAAATTATGACATGTGGAAATCAAAGAATAATCCTGCATTCAATGCTAACGAACTTGCACCATATCCAAAGAGTAGCCGAAGTGGTGTAGTGAGGCGACAATGTAATTTGAATTTTTGACCAATGAAAAGATATAATGCCACTATTGAGCCATTTAAGGGAATGATTATAAATTGGAAAGTGTGCCAATGGGGAGGTCGTACAACAACTACATTAATAGCAAAAGAGATGAGTGCTCCATAAAATAAAAGTGATGAAAAACATACACAAGGCTCATTTAGTAGCTATTCGCATCCCTAGAGTGGTAAGAAGATGAAGGGACACCCCTAATATTTTATTGTGAATTGCAGGGAGAACGAAGTCTTACTACTTCTAGAATGGCCCCTAAGAGATCACTTACTGAGGCATAAAAGATGAGAGCAAGGTTACAGGCTCATGTGCGCCAAACCAAACGAGTCGCAGATACAGTGATGATAAGAGTAAGGAGGACCTGTCTAAGGACATGTTTCAAATTCCCATATTTCGGAGAAAAGCCAATGCATCGACAAGGTACTATAGCTATAAAATCTTTCTTGTTCTCATATATTTGTGATTCTATACATCATTACCCTGAATTAGTGTCTACTATGATTCAATTCTATAATTCTGAAAATAGAATGATTAAAACCTTTGAGGGCGCTCCCTTATTCACAATTATAAAAGAACTTTGCTATGAATTATTTTCCGTAGGAGTAGGACCACCCTAAAATCCTAGACCGTTTAACATAGCAAAACTGGCTAGGGCTTATATTGCAATGGTAACATTAGAGAATAAGGGGGCTATAGAAAAATGGATGTGTCTTAATTTTAGAAGAATTAGGAATGAAGATGAAATACCCGAAGTCCCTATTCATATTGACGAATTTGCAAATCCTAAATTATTTCCTATGTTGGCTTACATGGAGTGTTTAGATTATGATAGAATGGTACATGGCTGGAAAATTACTGTAGCTTTATGTATTTCTAATGAAAGAATGTATGAGAAAGATGTGGGACAAAAGGGGATTAGGGTGATTTATTTTGACTAGCCAAATTTTCTTGCACATAGGATACATGAGAAGCTAGTAAGTATGAAAAGGAGTGTCGATGCTCCTAGTTTTAGGTATTACTCGAGTCTGGTGTGGATGTTCTATGCTGCCACTAAAGATAGAATACCGTGGATTCTGATTAAGGATAAAACCAATTATGGGGAACCCTTGCCAGTTTATTATTGGAAAAGTCATTTAAGGAGCAGCGAGTCTTATTATATATTCAATTTGGAATTTTTGGGACCTGCCCTAAGAATAATGTATGGTAAATACCATAGATTTCCACCCTTGGCCAAGCAGATATTGAGAACAAAGGGTGCAGAAGGAGACTGGTATTTGTTGATCGAGGGCACAATAATCAGATTGTATGGTTTCATGGGTAAACCTTTTCTCCTACCCCACTTTGTGATGGAGAGGTTTTTTTTTGTAGAATATCTGAGGTAGGTGGAGTACATCGATGCGAACCATGGTTATGGGAGAATGAGAAGGTATTTGCTTACTCATCGTACTATGGACGATATTACCATCACCAAGAATGGGCAGGGCCAAAAAATTGACCAATATCTTGATAGGTTAGGTCTATTTTATATCCCCCAAAGATGGAGCTATGACCCTGATGGAATTTTTATTGTAAGGAATAAAGCTGTAAATGGAGATAAGGCTTATAATTTCAAAAAAATGCCCAAAGATCATTTTGAATAGGGCAAAAACAATGACGAGACTACTCTTTTATAGTGGAATGTCTCAAATATGAGTCAACTGCCTCCATGGTTGGATTTTTATAGGCAAATTGTTGATTTTTACCCTGAAAAGAAGCCAAGTCATCGCATTATAGAGGCTACAATTAGTAATATTGAAGATGAGTCTGCAAAGAAAAAGGATCCTCCGCCTGAGGAAGAATCTATTGAAGAACATGAGGAAGGACCATGGAATGTAGTGAAAATAACAAATTGGTGGAGAATGAGGGTCGAAATTGGAAAGCCTAAATCCAAGTTTGGAATGAATATTTATAAAGAATTTTTGAGATATAATAAAAACATTGGAACCTGGAGATAAAAGGATGTCAAAAACATAGTATTGACAATTGAGAACCCCCACAATGGCTCTAAATACCTCCCTCCATATATAGATCAAGAGGCTCAACTAGAAGAGCCAAAAAATCCTTTGACAACACCTAACGTATTGAAAACATTTCATCCTACCACTAAGCAGGTAGAGAAGTTTCCTAAGGGGGCTAAGTCAATGAGAAAAATGCAATATTCTAAGGAATATGTTGTTGGTACTTAAGTTATTGAAATAGTATCTAGGCCTAAACTCTTAGCTCTGGGAGGTCAAACCCTAGACACAAATATTGACTGGAAGAAGAAGGATGAAAGTTTTAAGTTCAAACCCATTTATTTTACCCCTGCTGCATCAATTGAATTATGTCTTGTTTATGAGAAATCATTACTTTTTGGAGTAGTGCAAGAAGATGTGTTGAAAGAACATTCTAAGAATGAGATGGCTGCTTTTCAATTGGTTCATATAAGGACTAAGAGAGTCCCAGAAAGAGAGGAAAGAGAAATTTCAAAGAAACAAAAATTGGATATGGAAGAGATTGCTAAAGAAGTAGATTATTTTGCTACGAAAGAATTGATTAATCAAGAGAAGCAACAAGAAACATAGGTAGAACAAGAGCACCCTACATTTATAGGTGAAGGTATGGTTTCTAATCCCTCTTCTCATATTTATCCTCATGAATCCCCAAAGAAATCTCCCTCCCTTTCTAATCAAGAAGATATGACAAGAGTACCTCCTCCCTCTCATAGTCCACCACATGTGTCATCAGTAGCCATTGAGGTACAAGTCACTTTTGTTTCATCATAGCCACCTCAAATTCCATATTTAGCATTTGAGGTTCCCACTCCATCATCTACCATCACTTCATTTTCATATGATTTATCACCACCATCAATGGGACACTGCATTCCAGGTATAACCATCCATCCAATTGTTAGTCTTGCATCGGTTTCCATGAGTCTACTAGTAACAACAACAACAATACTTACAGAGTCCACTATTGTCACAGAGGCTACTGTAACTATATCCTAACCCCCATAATTAGCAGTTCAGTCTGCCATTTCATTTTTAGTATCATCATATCTCTTGGGTATTGGTCTTTAAAGAGCTGTCACTGTATCAAAATAGCAAGAAACCACTTAGAGTATAAATGATTATTGGGCAGAGAAGCTTACTAAGCCTTCCAGCAGGATGGATATAAGAAGAAGAAGAATGTATGTTGATCTTGTTTCTAGATAGAGAATATCAAGATCTATGACTCCACTGGTGAGCAAAAATGAAACTGAGATGACTGTTCAAGATTATAGAGTGGAGTAGGTCATAGAAGATATTGATAATCTTCTTGAGGAAGATGATCTAATTATAGTCAAAGCCCACTTGGATACCTTCTATGTGAAAAATAATTTAATCAGAGAGAAGGTAGAAAAATTGGAGAAATAGGTTGAAAAGCTTAAGGAGATTATGTGAAGAACACAAGCTTATACTGAGAGAGGAGGTGAACAGTATAAGACCACTTTTTAACTTTTTCCTTTTACTTTAGAAATTAATGCAATGAACCAATAGCAAAATCAAAGCAATAATCAAACCAGTGTACAAGTCATCACACAATTGAGACACCAATATAACGTGATTAACCCAAGGTGGGCTACTCCACAAAGAAAATATTTTACTAAATTTTCTCAATCAAATCCTTTGGGAATCCTTCCCAATTACAATTTTTATGGAATTCTTGTCCAAAGAAGAATCCTTCCTCTAATCAAATATTTATGAGCCTCCTGCCCAAAGGATGTTGGCAATTTTGGGTACTTTGGGTACATTGCCTTTGCTCAAGTGTATAAGTTGTCATTGATGTCAAGAAGCTTTTGAAGGAATTTGATTTGATGTCAAATAATTTGTTTTGATGAAGGTTACGACATGACAGTTTCAAAGGTCTTTTGCAAACCCCAAGCTGACAGGTTCGAAAGAAAGTAAGTTGGAAAAGTGTCGCGATATCGCGACATGTCGCATTTTCGCGACTTAAGTAGGAGAAAGAAAGCATTTTAGAAAAGTGTCGCGATATCGTGACATGTCGCATTTTAGTGACTTAAGCAGGAGAGAGAAAGCAAGTTAGAAAAGTGTCGCGATATCGTGACATGTCGCAGTTTCGCGACTCAAAGAGGAGAGAGAATGTACGGAGTCAGAAATGTCACGATTTCGTGACATATTGCAAGGAAGGTTGTATGGACGAAAAAGTGTCACGATTTCGTGACATGTTGCAAGAGAGAGAGTCCGAAAGAAAAAGTGTCATGATTTCGTGACATAATGCAGAAGAGAGAGTCCGTAGTGTGAATTGTCGTGATTTCATGACAAGTTTGAAGAGAGAGAAAGTAACACAAAAAGTGTCACGATTTTGTGACATGCTACAGAGTTTGAAGTGAGAACTGTCACGATTTCGTGACATGCTGCAGAGTTCGAAGTGAGAACCGTCGCGATTTCACGACATGTTGCAAATGAAAATGTTCCAAGTAAGAACTGTCACGATTTCGCAACATGCAGTAAAGGAAAGGTTTCGAAGTAAGAAATGTCGCGATTTAGCGACATATTGAAGAAAAAGTATACGGATGCAGAAAGTGTCACGATTTTATGACATGTTCCGTTTTTGCAGGCGTAAGGCAGAGAAAAGCGTAATGCAGCAAAAGTGTCATGATTTCGTGACATGTTCCATTTTTGCTAGTGCCTGCAGAGAAGAGTGTATGGAAGCGAAAGGTGTCGTGATTTCGTGACATGTCATGTTTTCGTTAGTGCAAGCAGAGAAGAGTGCAAGGAAGCGAAAGTGTCATGATTTCATGACATAAACTGAAAAGCAAGTCTTCTATAGGAGAAGTGTCATGATTTCACGACAAAAGCAGAAAGGAGGTTGACGAAGGGAGAAGTGTCACGATATCGCGACAAAAGCAAAGTTGATGCTGACAAAGACAAAAGTGTCATGATATCGCGACAAGAGCTTAGTTGAAGTCATCAAAGGCTGAAGTGTCACGATATCGTGACAAAAGCCAAAAGAAAGTGTACGGTTGCAAAGGTGTCACGATATCACGACATGTTGTAGTTTCACGATAGAAGCTACAGAAGAGTTACAGAGGCAGTGAAGCTGACAAAGTCAAATTTTAGCCGATGAAGATTAGGGCTTGCAACCAACGAATATTAGGGTTTGTTTTTGTTATAACAGCTGACTAAGATTAAAGTTTTCATCATGAAAATTTTGTTATAAAAGGAGGGCTGTTTGGAGAGTTGAAGGTAGGATGAATGCGTGGTTGAAGTGCGACGTTCATAGATAGTGCACAAAGCAAGAAGTTCGATCGTCGAGAGCAGAGTGCAAAATTTGATCGTAGTGTGCAGAGTGCATTTTGTTGAATCATTCCAAGTGTGAAAGATCGCAAAGGAAGCAGAGTGTATGAAGACGGTGCCACTGTGATTACGTAGAGGTGCAAAGGTTGAAGTTCGATCAAGTGTGGCTGTGATTACGCAAAGAGAGCAGAGGGCATAGAGAGCACAAGGGCAAAGACGAATGCGGAGTGCTGCTGCTTAAGGACAGAGGTGCATTGGTTCTTTGAGAAGAACCTGAGGATAGATTTGGCAAGTCTTTGAGAAGGCTTGTGTGTAGAGGATTGATCTGTTCAAGTGTTGGACAGATCTGACAGACAGAGGAAGACTTGTGCTAGACCGACTGATTGTGTTTGGTATAGGTTGTTGAGCTGCTGTGGACATGATCATAGAAGGCAGAGGTCTCTTAGGCTAAGCATTGAGGACAGGAGGTCTTCGGTGGAAAGGAGTTCCACGTGCTGGCAAGAGGTAGAGACAGTTGATCTTTTGAGGGATCATTTCTAGAGCAGAGGGGAAGGTATCTCCTTTGAGCAGAGGCTCATAAATTCAGATTGGGGGAAGGTATCTCCTTTGAGAAGAGGCTCATAAATTCTATTTGGGGGAAGGTATCTCCTTTGGGCTGAGGCTCATAAACATTGTAATTGGGAAGGATTCCCAAAGAACTTTGAGATAACTTTTAGAGAAAAGTTTTGTGGACGTAGCCCAACCATTCTGGGTGAACCACATAAAAATTGGTGTCACTTTGTGGATGATATTGTGCATTGTTTTGATATTGCTGTGGGTATATTGCTTTACTATTTTGTAATATAAAGGAAAAAGTAAAAAGAGGTCTTATACTGTTCACCCCCCTCTCAGTATAAGCTTGTGTTCTTCAATTGGTATTAGAGCGGGTGCCTTCGAAAAGTTTAACAACTTGAAGGAAAAGCTAGTAAAGAACACAATGGATTATTCAAGTGGCAATGCAGCACCTATTCTTGATGGGTCAGATTTTGGTCTTTGGAGTGCAAGGATGAAGGTTCATCTAATGGCACTTGGTAATGAGGTATGGGAAGTAATTGAAGATGAGTACACTATTCCTGTACATGGTCCAAATACTAAAGAAGAAAGGCTCCT
The DNA here is from genome assembly GCA_028583015.1 of Wollemia nobilis. Lineage (NCBI taxonomy): Eukaryota > Viridiplantae > Streptophyta > Pinopsida > Araucariales > Araucariaceae > Wollemia > Wollemia nobilis. Next base: position 3,157,623 of record JAQPPZ010017072.1, read on the forward strand.
ACATCACAACAATTCAAAAGCAATGAATGCAATCTTGAAAGGCTTACAGAAAGTAGATCTCACCAAAGTGATTCACTACAAGACAACTAGTGAAATGTGGAAACAGTTGCATGTGGTTCATACAGGTGATACAAATGTCGAAAGGCCAAGTTGAGACACTTCAAAGGTATGTTTGAACAACTCAAGATGAATGATGATGAAAATATTAGTGACTACATGCTTCGTATGGATGAGGTTGTTAACTCCATGAAAGACTTAGGTCTTGAGCTTGCTGAAAATGATGTTTGTGATAAGATTTTAAGATCTCTTCCTAATAGATTTAGTGAAAATATTTCTGCTATTGAGGAAGCTAAAGATTTGGATAAGTTGAAAAAGGATGAGCTCCATAGTATACTTGTAGCATTTGAGTTGAGAACTCAAGTGAAGGTTGACGTCAAGAAAGAGGTAGCTTTCAAGGCTACCAAGAAATCCAAGGGTAAACAACTTCAAGAGAGTGATGAGTCTTCTAGTGATGAAGAGGCATATTACAACAAGAAAGGCAAGTTCTCTAGAAAGCACAAAAGCATGAAAAATATAAGATGTTTCAATTGTGGAAAGTTTGGTCATTATGCTACTGACTGTATTGTTCCCAAGAATGAAAGTGATGAAGATAAACAGGATTCTAAGAGCAAGGATTCTGAAAAGCACAAGCATCATAGAAAGAACAAAGATGAGCACAACAATCAAGGAAAGAGGTATTCTCACAAGCACAAGAAGAGTTTCTACCTAGACAAAGCAAGTAAGTGTTCTAGTAGTGATAGTGAAAGTTCTTCAAGTGATGATGAAAATGAGATGTTGTTCATATCAAAAAAAGAGGAAGAACCAAAACATAGATTCATTATCATGAAATGTCTTAGATGTGGAAATTTTGGTCACCTTGAGGATGATTGTACAAATAATGATTTGGTTTCTAGTATGTATGAGGATGCTTCAAAAAACTATAAGGAAGATGCGTGTATGGTTTTTGAAAAAGGTAGCACCTCTAGTGATAAGAAATCTGAAAAAGGCTTTGATGATTCAGAAAGCAAACAAATAAAGGATCATGAAAGTGAACTTAGTAGTGCTCTTAGTGCTTTGAAAAAGGAAAGAAAGAAGAATGCTAGACTCAAGGATAAGTTAGATGAATTTTGTATGGAGAGAGATGATCTTATAGAAAATCTTGATTTCTCTATAGCTAAGACGCAAGAACTCAAGGATGAGTTAGAGTCTAAGGTTCTTGAGTATAGTGAGTTAGAACAGAAAATGGCTTCTTTGAAAGAAGAAACTAAAGAGTACAAGGATAAGCTTTACAAGTTTCAAGATAGCTCCAAAAGGGTTAAATCTCTCATCAAAGGTCAAAGAAAGACAACAGATAAAACAGGTCTTGGTTTTGGTAAGAAACGCAAGGAACAGGTTGGGGAATCTAGTAAGAGATTCCAAAAGGAAGAGAGTTTTGATGAGGAAAGTATTTCAGATCATGAGTCCTTGAATGATAGATGCATAGAAATAGAAAACATAATTCAGAATGAGAAGAAGAAGTTTTCAGGACCCAAGAGGTCGAATAAAGGAAAATTTCATGACAGATGTTTTGCGTGTCACAGGTTTGGTCACATGGCTTCACATTGCATGGCTCAAGTGAAGAAGGTAAATGACAGTTTCAGAAGTGCTAGTTACTTTCAAGGGTATTGCTACTCTTGTAAACAGTTTGGGCATAAGGCAATTTTATGCAAGGCTAATAACAAGAACAAGGTTAGTCAGAATAGGCAGATTCAAAGAACAGGTATGCCTAAAAGAAATAACATTGTTACTTGTTATAAGTGCAACAATGAAGGTCACACAACTAGACAGTGTAGAGCTGAAATTCCAAGGTACAAGAACAGGAACAGTGGTATGAACAGGTCCAAGGATCAAGGCATGAACAAGAACAGGGATGAGAATAAGAACAAGAACAGTGACAAGAATAGGAATATGGACAAAGAGTTCAAGAGAAGGCCCAACAAGGAAGTTATAGATGCTGATGATGATTAGTGCCTAATGGGAGTTTTACTCCCACCCCAAAATTAATCACCTCATTAGGAGGTGGGGGAGGGACTAAGCTAAGAGGCTCATTCTTAGTCCCGAGCCCCAAAGGTGACCCTTTGCCATTGATGACAAAGGGGGAGAGATATGAGTAAGGGGGAGAGCTTCAAGTGAAGAGGAAAGCTTCAAGTTAGGGGGAGAAAAACTTCAAAGGAAGATTCTTAGTTGTGGGCACAGTTTCTCAGTTGTTAGCACAGTTGGTTTCAGTTTTGGCTCCTGAGACGTGTTTTCAGTAAAGGTTTGCCATCAATGACAAAGGGGGAGATTGTTGGCAATTTTGGGTACTTTGGGTACATTGCCTTTGCTCAAGTGTATAAGTTGTCATTGATGTCAAGAAGCTTTTGAAGGAATTTGATTTGATGTCAAATAATTTGTTTTGATGAAGGTTACGACATGACAGTTTCAAAGGTCTTTTGCAAACCCCAAGCTGACAGGTTCGAAAGAAAGTAAGTTGGAAAAGTGTCGCGATATCACGACATGTCACATTTTCACAACTTAAGCAGGAGAGAGAAAGCAAGTTAGAAAAGTGTCGCGATATCGCGACATGTCGCATTTTCAAGACTTAAGCAGGAGAGAGAAAGCAAGTTAGAAAAGTGTCACGATATCGCGACATGTCGCAGTTTCATGACTCAAAGAGGAGAGAGAATGTATGGAGTCAGAAATGTCATGATTTCATGACATATTGCAAGGAAGGTTGTACGGACAAAAAAGTGTCACGATTTCGTGACATGTTGCAGGAGAGAGAGTCCGAAAGAAAAAGTGTCATGATTTCGTGACATAATGCAGAAGAGAGAGTCCGTAGTGTGAATTGTCACGATTTCATGACAAGTTCGAAGAGAGAGAAAGTAACACAAAAAGTGTCATGATTTTGTGACATGCTCTAGAGTTCGAAGTGAGAATTGTAGCGATTTCACGACATGCTGCAGATTTCGAAGTGAGAACCGTCGTGATTTTGCGACATGCTACAGATGAAAATGTTCCAAGTAAGAACTGTCACGATTTCACGACATGTAGTAAAGGAAAGGTTTCGAAGTAAGAAATGTCATGATTTCATGACATATTGAAGAAAAAGCATACGGATGCAGAAAGTGTCACGATTTCACGACGTAAGGTAGAGAAAAGCATAAGGCAACGAAAGTTTCACGATTTCGTGACATGTTCCATTTTCGCTAGTGCCTGTAGAGAAGAGTGTACAGAAGCGAAATGTGTCACGATTTTGTGACATGTCATGTTTTCGCTAGTGCAAGTAGAGAAGAGTGCAAGGAAGCGAAAGTGTCATGATTTCGTGATAGAAACTGAAAGCAGGTCTTCTATAGGAGAAGTGTCATGATTTCACGACAAAAGAAGAAAGGAGGTCGACAAAGGGAGAAGTGTCACGATATCGTGACAAAAGCAAAGTTGATGCTGATAAAGATAAAAGTGTCGCGATATCATGACAAGAGCTTAGTTGAAGTCATCAAAGGCTGAAGTGTCGTGATATCGCGACAAAAGCCAAAAGAAAGTGTACGGTTGCAAAGGTGTCACGATATCGTGACATGTTGTAGTTTCACGGCAGAAGCTACAGAAGAGTTACAGAGGCAGTGAAGCCGACAAAGTCAAATTTTAGCCAACAAAGATTAGGGCTTGCAGCCAACGAAGATTAGGGTTTGTTTTTGTTATAACAACCGACTAAGATTAAAGTTTTCATCATGAAAATTCTATTATAAAAGGAGGGCTATTTGGAGAGTTGAAGGTAGGATGAATGTATGGTTGAAGTGCGACGTTCGCAGATAGTGCATAGAGCAAGAAGTTCGATCACCGAGAGCAGAGTGCAAAATTCGATCGTAGTGTGCAGAGTGCATTTCGTCAAATCATTCCAAGTGTGAAAGATCACAAAGGAAGTAGAGTGTGCGAAGATGGTGCCACTGTGATTGCGCAGAGGTGCAAAGGTTGAAGTTCGATCAAGTGCGATTGTGATTGCACAAAGAGAGCAGAGGGCATAGAGAGCACAAGGGCAAAGACGAATGCGAAGTGCTACTGATTAAGGACAGAGGTGCATTGGTTCTTTGAGAAGAACCTAAGGACAGATTTGGCAAGTCTTTGAGAAGGCTTATGTGCAGAGGATTGATCTGTTCAAGTGTTGGACAGATCTGACAGATAGAGGAAGACTTGTGCTAGACCGACTGACTATGTTTGGTATAGGTTGCTGAGTTGCTATGGACGTGATCATAGAAGGCAGAGGTCTCTTAGGCTAAGCATTGAGGACAGGAGGTCTTCGGTGGAAAGGAGTTCCACGTGCTGGCAAGAGGTAGAGACAATTGATCTTCTGAGGGATCATTTATAGAGCTGAGGGGAAGGTATCTCCTTTGAGCAGAGGCTCATAAATTCATATTGGGGGAAGGTATCTCCTTTGAGCAGAGGCTCATAAATTCTATTTGGGGGAAGGTATCTCCTTTGGGCTGAGGCTCATAAACATTGTAATTGGGAAGGATTCCCAAAGAACTTTGAGATAACTTTTAGAGAAAAGTTTTGTGGACGTAGCCCGACCATTCTGGGTGAACCACGTAAAAATTGGTGTCACTTTGTGGATGATATTGTGCATTGTTTTGATATTGTTGTGGGTATATTGCTTTACTGTTTTGTAATATAAAGGAAAAAGTAAAAAGAGGTCTTATACTGTTCACCCCCCCTCTCAGTATAAGCTTGTGTTCTTAAAAGGAGATGTCCTATCCCCTAAAGAAGTATTTATGAGACTCCTACACAAAGGAGATGTCCTATCCCCCAAAGCTCTGGAAATGATACTTCAGAAGATCACTACCTCTTTTGCCGCTAGCAGGTGGAACTCCTTTCCTTAGAAGACGTCTTGTCCTCCTTGATCTGGCTCTAGAGAATTTTGTCCTCAATGATCACCTCCACATATGCTCATAAAAACCTATACTAAACATAGTCAGTAGGTCCAACACAAGTCCGCTCAAACTCTATCACAAATATGCACCAAAATCAGCCCTCTGGTCTAGCACAAATCTGTTGCAAGTGTGAACATGTCTTCTTACTTAGCTACCTAAAAAAGACTTGTTTTCATGTTGCAGTGTGAACGGGCTACCATTTTGTCGGCATGATTTGACCTCTCCTCTTTTTTCTTCTTGTTTTATTTCTTCCTCTTATTCCTCCAATATTCTCTCCAACTCCCTTATCTCTCCAACTCCTCCCCTCCTTTCCTCATCTTCTTATCTCCTAAAGTAGCGATGGTTTGTTTCATTGCATAATATATATATGTAATACGAAGGTTGAGACATTGGGAATAATTAAGTTTATGTTTTGCTTGCCTTATAAAATTGTTGCGAGTTCATTTTCGGACACAATCTGGTATCAGAGCACCTGTGTGTAGAGACCACGAGCATGGATTTTGAGGTGACGAGGAGCATCATCGAGCATGTATTTTGAGGTGACGAGGAGCGTCATCGAGCTGGAAGCAGTCTTCGAAGCAGAGGACACGTGGTGCTAAGGTGGCGCTGAGCTGGTATCCAGACGTGCGGACGTGGCAGGTGACGTGGCATACGAGTGGGTAGGTGTGCGGAGGGGTCACTGTGTGGTTGGTCGAGGGCGGCCAAAAAGGAGTGCGAAGCTGATTGCCCGAAGGCAATCAAACTTCAACCTGTGCGTTCCCAGTTTTAAACGTTCCCGCAGGCTATATCCCAGCCCATGTGGGATAAAAAGGTTTATTTAAAAAAAAAAAACTTTGAATGCAGCATATTAAATTGAATTTTCGTCACCTTGCTAACCGACGGAGCGCGTAGCGCGTGTGGTGAAGGTCTTTGAGTGGCTAGCCAGAGGTCTAGGGTTCGAAACCCGTAGATGTTCAAAACATGTTTTTTCTAATTGATTTTGCACATCGGGCGCGTAGTGGAGATTAAAGGCACACGGTGCTATTTGTTTTTCAAGGAGACCACGGGGAGTAGCGGTTGAAGCTCCCAGTTGGAGGCTCGAGGTCACGAGTTCGACCCACTAAAAGGTGTTTTGCATTATTGATTTAAAAGGGTTACATTTATTTTTTTTATTAAAGTTTTTTTCTTGATATTAATTTAATAATTTAATAATTGCTTTTTTTAATTATTTTAAAAAAAGTTTTTTTTATAATTTAAAAAAGCATATTTTATTATTAAATTAAAAATTAGGAAAACTTTATAAAATTTATTGTAAACTCTTATAAGAGAAGTTTTGTGCCAAACTTATAAAATTCCTTTGAAAAAACCTTGCAAAATTGTGTAATAGCCTAAAAGGCAAGCATTGTAAAAAAGAAGAAAAAAAGTGACGGGAAGCCTTCGGAGCGCCCGTTTTGCACTGCCCCTTGGAACCCCGTTCAAGGTTAAATATTTATTTTGTAATAGCCTCAACGGCTGCAAAAGGGTGAAAATTTTAACCTTAGAGGCTCTAATGAAGTTGTTTTTTGCATTGATGAGTAGATGAGCAGATCAACCGGATGCTATCATGCTCTTTGTTCTCTTTTACAAAGAGAGAACGCCGAATGGTTTGACGAAAAATTTCGGAGATATGGTTTGCATACAGTTTTCAATCAATTAGAAAACGCGGTCATAGCCCACCAAAGGAAGCCCGATTCTGGATACGAGGCTGACTCAGAGGACAATATCTTCGGGCAAAGAATAGAAGAGTCGGAGACGGTTGAAGAAGCACCTGAAGGACAATCAAGTGATAGTTATACACCTGTAGTGCCTGAAATAGAATCAAGTGAGAGCTATACACCACACTCTCCTAATCCAGAACCAGAGCCAGTGGAGCCAGAGCCAGAACCAGCCCCTGAAATCATCGTCATCAGTGACGACGAGGATTCCATTGTCGATAATTTTGGGCATCCAATACTGGGTAATCCACAACAAGAGGAGCAAGAAATCAGTGAGAGAATTAAAAAGGCTAGATTTGATTTAAATCAGTGATCTATTTTGTACTTCTTTGTACTACTTGCTTGCAATTGAAATAAAGTTTGCTTTCTGAAATGGCATCCAATACTAGTCTACCAATCCCTGAGTTCAATGGTGGTGATTACGAATATTGGTCAATTAAGATGAAAACTTTGTTAATAGGAAAAGGTTTATGGGATATTGTAACAGAAGGGTATATAGAACCCACAGCTGCTGAATGGGCAGCTTTGAGTGCTGTAGATAAAAAAACTAGAAAAGAAGCCCAGAAAAATAATTCCTCTGCCCTGTACTATTTACAAGCAGCCCTAGATAAAAGTATCTTTCCTAGAATAGCATCCTGTGTCACAGCTCAAGATGCTTGGAAAGTTTTGAAAGAAAGCTTTCAAGGTAGTGATCAAGTAAAACAGGTTAGACTTCAAACACTGAAGAGAGATTTTGAAAATCTCAGAATGCAGGAAAATGAGAAAGTAGGAGACTACTGTGTGCGGGTTAAAGCAGTAGTAGATAAAATGGTCACTCTAGGTGAAGATGTTAAGCCTGAGGTTATGGTGAAGAAAGTGTTGCGAACACTTCTTCCGAAGTGGAATCATGTAGCAATCATTATTGAAGAGTCAAAATATTTGACTACTCTTTCTTTTGAAGCACTGATTGGTTCTCTTCTTTCACATGAAGAAAGATTGCAGGATACTCTTTCCACCAGCCATGGAGGAGATGATAAAGCCTTTGCTTCACAAGAAGGAAGAGGTAGAGGTCATGGCAGAGGTCAGTACAGAGGAAGAGGCAAGAATAGTCCACGAGGTGGAACCCCAAGCAGAGGAGGATCTTCAAACAGAGGAGGAGGTCAGAATAGAGGTGGACAACAGAATAGAGGAAAGCATCCAGGCCGAGGAAAAGGAAATGACAAGTCGAAGCAAGTTTGCTACAATTGTGGCAAACCTGGCCACTATGCTCATGACTGTTGGTCAAAGCAGCCTTCACAAGGGAGCAACAACAGCCAGAGCAGTCAGTATGGCAATTTTGGAGAAGAGGAAGGGACCACAAATCTCTTTCTCTCATATGGTCAGTCAGATCAGAACATGAATGACACCTGGATTTTGGACACTGGGTGTTCAAATCATATGAGTGGCAAAGAAGAACTCTTTGCTACCCTGGATTCTTCCTACAAATCCAGCATCAAGTTGGGGGACAACAAGTCATTGGCAGTTGAAGGCATTGGAGCCATGGCGGTTCCAACTAAAGAAGGTGTTAAGCAAGTAAGTGATATCTATTACACACCCCATCTCCAACACAATCTTTTAAGTGTTGGTCAAATGTTAGAAAAGAACTACAAGTTGCTTTTTGATGAGGGTAAATGCACCATTTTTGATAAAAATAATAGTAATAGAATCATTACACAAGTGCCAATGACAAAGAATAGGCTATTCCCTTTAAGGTTTGGTCAGCCAGGGGGAGATCAATTAGCAAATGTTGCTATTTTAAATCCAAGTGTGTTGTGGCACTTGAGATACGGTCATCTGAATTCAGCTAGTTTGAAGATGTTAACCTCTCAAGCGATGGTGACCGGACTTCCTAAAGTTCAGGATAATAAAGAAGTATGTGAAGGTTGTGCTTTGGGCAAGCATGCCAGGACCAAGTTTCCATGAGGGCAAGCATGGCGGGCCAGTTATCCACTCCAACTAGTGCATTCGGACATCTGTGGTCCAATGCAGACCAAGAGCATCGGTAACAACTCTTACTTTCTTCTTTTTATTGATGATTTTTCAAGAATGTGCTGGATATATTTTTTGAAGCATAAAGATGAGGCATTTGATTGCTTCGTAGATTTTAAAGCAAGAGTTGAAAATGAGAGTGGATATTTTGTTAAGTGTCTCAGATCAGATAAAGGAGGAGAATACTCCTCTAATGAATTTTTGAATTTTTGTAAAAAACATGGAATAAAGAGGCAGTTCACTGCTGCCTACACTCCATAGCAGAATGGTGTGGCTGAGAGAAAGAACCGCACCATTGTAGAGATGGCAAGATCTATGCTTCAGACGAAGCATTTGAGTAATATGTATTGGGCAGATGCAGCCAGGACTAGTGTGTATATTTTGAATAGAAGCCCTACTTCAAGTTTGAAAGGGAAAACTCCTTACCAAGCATGGTATGGTAAGAAACCAAATGTCAAGCATTTTCGAGTGTTTGGTTCACTGGCATATTCTCATATTCCTGATGAGTTGAGAAAAAAGCTTGATCCAAAGAGTCAAGCATGCATATTTGTAGGGTACTGTGAGAACACAAAAGCTTATAGACTCTACAATCCTAGGACTCGAAAGATTGTGCTTTCCAGGGATGTGATTTTTGATGAAGGGGGAGAATGGGGTAAGCCCCAAATATTCAGTGATGATGAATCCAATGATGCAGTTTCTAAACAGGTGCAACAACAATCACCGTAGAAAGGTAAGAAGTCTCCTCCAACAAGCCCAAGTTCATCTTCGAGTTCAACTTCTTCACCAAGTCCTTCTCCTCAAAGGTCGGTCAGTTCCTCACCAATGGATATTGATTCTCCATCCAGAGGTAAGAGAACACTCCAGAATCATCCATCTTATCAGATGTTGGATAAAAACTTTCAAAGAAGATATACTAGAAGTCAAGCTAGTGAAATGAGTTCAATCTTGCAAAGACTTGAAAATATGCATTTGTATGGTGATGATGACTCCCAAGAACCTCGAGGAGATATAGTTAACTATGCCTTGTTAACTAGTGCACAACTTGAACCTTCTAGTTATGAGAAGGCATGTACTCAAAAAATTTGGCAAGATGCCATGAAAGAGGAGATAACCTCTATAAAAAACAATGACACTTGGGAGCTGGTAAAGCTTCCTAAAGGCAAGAAATGTGTTGGATGCAAATGGGTCTTCAAGACCAAATTCAATGTTGATGGAAGCATTGAAAGGCACAAAGCAAGATTGGTTGCAAAAGGATTTACACAGAAGTATGGTATTGATTATGAGGAGACATTTGCTCCTGTAGCCATACAGGAAACCATCAGAACAGTTCTTGCTTTAGCTGCTCACAAAGGTTGGAAAGTCCAACACATGGATGTAAAGAGTGCATTTCTCAATGGTTACTTGACAGAAGAAGTGTATGTTGAGCAACCACAGGGATTTGAAGAGAAAGGCAAGGAGCACCTTGTTTACAGACTGAAAAAGGCACTCTATGGCCTCAAGCAGGCACCACGAGCTTGGTACTCACGCATTGATGGGTACTTCAAAGATTTTGGGTTCACCAGAAGCAAAAATGAACCCACCCTTTACTACCTAAAGCAAGGTATTGACATCCTCATAGTTTGCTTGTATGTAGATGATCTCATATTCATGGGTAGTAATGAAAAAGTGAATATGGAGTTCAAGCGCTCCATGATGAAGCAGTTTGAGATGAAGGATCTTGGCTTAATGCACTACTTTCTTGGAATGGAGGTTCATCAGTCAGATACAGGGATCTTCATCTGTCAACATAAGTATGCTCGGGACATGATCAAGAAGTTTGCTATGGAGCATTGCAAACCAGTTGCAACTCCAGTTGGACATGGGATCCAATTAAGCAAAGATGATGGAGCACCAAAAGTTGACGTGACCACTTTCAGAAGCATGGTTGGGAGTTTGATGTTTCTCGCCAACACCAGACCTGATATTCAGTATGTTGTTTCTCTTGTCTCTCGATTTATGGCTAGCCCTTCTGAGCTGCATTTGCAGGCAGCTAAGAGAATTCTCAGATATGTAAAGGGTACATGGGATTTTGGAATCCATTACCATAAATGTAACACTATCAAGCTTGTAGGCTTCAGTGATAGTGATTGGGGCAGCAACATTGATGACAGGAAATCAACTTCAGGGAACTGTTTTAGTCTAGGGTCAGGACTAATAACATGGAGTTCCAAAAAGTAGACTGTAGTAGCTTTGTCCTCTATAGAAGCTGAGTATATAGCAGTCACATATGCTAGTACTCAAGTGTTATGGTTGAGAAAAGTGTTGGAAGAGATTGGAGAACCGCAAAGTGGTCCGACCAGAATCTACTGTGACAACATCAGTGCCATTCAGTTGGCATACAATCCAATCCACCATAGTAGAACGAAACATTTTGATATGAAGTACCACTTCATCCGAGATATGGTGGAGCAAGAAATTGTTGAGCTTCAATTCTGCCGCACTTTGGAGAATGTTGCAGACATCTTCACCAAAGGCTTGGCTAAAGCTCAATTTATAAAGCTGAGAGACTGTCTAGTCAGTCCTCTCAACTTTAAGGGGGAGAATGTTGCAAGTGTGAACATGTCTTCTTACTTAGCTACCTAAAAAAGACTTGTTTTCATGTTGCAATGTGAACGGGCTACCATTTTGTCGGCAACAATTTGTCGGCATGATTTGACCTCTCCTCTTTTTTCTCCTTGTTTTATTTCTTCCTCTTATTCCTCCAATATTCTCTCCAACTCCCTTATCTCTCCAACTCCTCCCCTCCTTTCCTCATCTTCTTATCTCCTAAAGTAGCGATGATTTGTTTCATTGCATAATATATATGTAATACGAAGGGAAATAATTAAGTTTATGTTTTGCTTGCCTTAGAAAATTGTTGCGAGTTCATTTTCGGACACAAAATCTGCTCTTAAACCTCTATCAGATCTGTCCCAAGCTTAAGCCAAAATATTAAACAAATCAATCACATCTACTCACAAGTCTTCACCAATACTTCATCAAGGAATCAACTCCTCCAACATAGAACCATAACTTGCTATCAAACCCTAGCCAAGTTAGTTTTCAAGAACTCAAAGCAATATCTCTCTAAGCATCAAAAAGGGGTTCAAGATATTTCCAAATTCTCTCAAATGGGAATGCTCAACTTAACCACACAACCAAGTTTATCAAGCAAAGTACAACTTGATAAAATCAAATCTCAAAGGAGCAAGCCCAACTCATGTATCAAGTAAAGCATAACTTGATCAACTCAATCTCAATGGAAGCAATCTCAAAACCAAAATCTCAACAACCAAACAACTCAATTAGGGTTTCAACAACTTATAGCAATGGCATAAGCTTCTCACTCAAAAACCCTAAAGAAAACTTCAAATGCTTCCACTCTCATAAACCAAAATTATGCAATAACTCATAAACTCATCATGATCTCATAATGCATAATCAATACTTCCACTTTCAGAAAATAAGATCCACTCCAAATAAGGAAACTTAATTTAATCCTTTTCACTCCAAACTTATTTTTAGAAAACCATCAATCAATAATAACCATGGAAGAATGTGCCCATACCTTTACTTTGATGAAGAAGGAGAACTCAAAATCTGTCACAACACTAACTCTCAATTTGCCACAAATTAGAGTTAGCAACAATGGAATAATGCACAATGATAAGAGTCCTAATAACACCTTATCACTCCAACTCATCAATAATCAAAACTCACAAATATACATATCAACAATATTCCTTTACACCTTATAACTCCTACTTAATATATCACAAAATAACTTCAACCTCAAAAATAATTACAAGAGAATATCCACTCAATAACTCCAAAGGCTTTCTAACCCCAATATGACATTAAGCACAATTATTCCTTAAACCCTTATAACTCCTAAAATACATTTACTTCTAAATGCATTTACCACATAAACATTAAGCATCAATAATAACAATGTCAAAGAAATATTTCTATTTAACCTTATACCTCCATCCAATTACCAACAATAATTTTCCAAGTCAAATCAAATATTCCACATTATCAACAAAAGATCTACCTTGGCCAAAAATCAATTCTCCAACCTTAGGAGAAGTGTGGAGACACCAACATAAGTGCCAAAGCGCTTCCTCCTCCAAACTCGTGGCCCAAGGCAACTGTTGTACCACGTGCACAATAATCCATGACCAAAAACGAAACACGCTCGACGCGAATCGATCTCGACACCTCTGCCTAGCGAGCGCCTTCGCTCCACTGCCTCCATCGTTGGAGCACAAGTTCCCAACAAAACTCTCAAGTGCCACTCGTTTTACCTTCCCTTTGCTCGTAAAAATTAAAGACAAACATATTTGTCTTCCTCATAGGTGTACGAAATCGAAACTTAAACACAGAGCAATACAAAACTCGAAAATCATAGAGTAATCCAAAATTGAAGGTCACAGAGCAATACGAAATCGAAGGTCATAGAGCAATACAAATTTGAAGGTAATCATGCAAATCGGAGGTGTATTGAACCTTAGGAATTAATGCCCTTTAATAGTATTTTGCATCCCATGCAAGTTGACATCGATGCTCCTTCCAAACAAATGACGTCGACGAGGTAAGTCTTCTACATTGGCATCGCTAAGGGTTTAGAAACCCTTTCAATAATAATTATTAAATTAATAATTATTATTTTATTAATAATAAACTTAACTTAAAACCTTTTCAAAGGTTTGAGTTAATTTATTTATTAATAATCAAAATGGACTTTTAAGGTTTTTTCAAGGAGCAAAACCTTTTCATTAAGCCAATATGGTTTTAATAAAAACCCTTAATGAGTCCAGATGGTTTTAAGAAAAACCTTTAACCTTGTCACCATGGTTTTAATAAAAACCCTTAAACAAACATCATGGAACTTTCAAGATATTTTTGGCACCAAACTATTTTTGACATCAGCACAAATTCCTTTTGACATCAACACAAACTCCTTTTGACATCAATGACAACTCACAAACATGAAGCTAGGCAACATACCCAAAATTGCCAACAATATCCCCCTTTGTCATTGATGGAAAACCACTACTAAAACCATTGCCAACTATCAAAACTGAAACCAACTAAAAACCATCCTCTGAAGCTTTGCTCCCCTGACTCAAGGCTCTCCCCCTTACTCAAATCTCTCCCCCTTTGTCATCAATGGCAAAGGGTCACCTTTGGGGCTTAGGGCTAAGAATGAGCCTCTTAGCTTAGCCCCTCCCCCACCTCCTATTGAGGTGATTAATTCTAGGGTGGGAGTAAAACTCCCATTAGGCATTGATCATCATCAGTGTCCATAGCTGCCTTTCCATGATTTTTCCTGATATCCTTGTCCATGTTCCTATTCTTGTCTTATTCATATCCTTGTTCTTGTTCCTATTCAAAACCCTATTCTTGTTCATGTTCTCATCCTTATTTATGTCCAAGCCATTATTCCTATTCCTGTCATTATTCCTGTTCCTGCCATTATTCCTATTCCTGTTCATAGCCCTGAACCTATACCTTGGAACTTATGCTCTACACCATCTAGCTGTATGTCCTTCATTATTGCACTTATAACATTTGACAATGTTATTCCTTTGAGATGTACCTATAATTTTGAATCCTCTCTATTGGACCAAACTTGTTCTTGTTGTTAACCCTGCAATTAACTGCCTTGTTCCCAAACTGATTACAAGAGTAGAAATACCCTTGAAAGAAATTACCATTTCTAAAATTTCCATTAACCTATCTTGCTTGAGCCCTGCACTGTGAAGCCATGTGTCCAAACCTGTGACATGCAAAACATCTTCCATTGAACTTTCCTTGCCTTGACCTCATAGGTCCTTTAGTATTTCTCCCTTATGTTGATTCCTATTTTTTGATTCTATGCTATCCGAATTACCATCTAAAAACTTACTCTCTGAAGTACTCTCTTCATCTGAACCATCTTCTTCTTGGGAGATCATACTAGATTCCTCAACCTATTCCTTTTGTTTCTTTCCAAAACCAAGACCTATTTTATTTGTTGTCCTTCTTTGATCCTTGATGATTGATTTTACCTTCTTGGAACTTTCTTCAAACCTGTAAAGCTTCTCCTTGTACTCTTTAGTTTCCTTTTTCAAGGAAGCTACTTCATGTTTTAACTCTTTACACTCAAGAGACCTAGCTTCCAACTCTTCTTTGAGTTCCTGTGTCTTTGCTATAGAGATATCAAGATTCCCTATAAGCTCATCTCTTTCATAACGGAATTCATCAAACCTATCAATGAGTCTAGCATATTTCTTTCTTTCTTTCTTTAACACATCAAGAGCATTAACAAGTTCAGCCTCAAGATCTACTTCTCCCTTTTATGAAACATCCTCTATTTGTTTACCTTTTGAAACATCAATATCCTTTTCCGATTTCTTACCACTAGAGGTGCTACCTTCATCTAAAGCCATAAGAAGATCTTCCTCATAATTTTCTGAAGCATCCTCATACATAGTATTACCATAATTCAAACCATCATTTGTACAATCATCCTCAAGGTGAACAAAATTTCCACATCTAAAGCACTTAAAAGATCATCCTGCTTTCTGCACCTTTTCCTCTCCTTCTCACGAGCCCCCCCCCGCCCCCCCCCCCCCCCCCCTCATCCATACGAAGCATATAGTCACTAATATTTTCTTCATCATTCATATTGAGTTGTTCAAACATACCTTTGTAATATCTCAATTTTGCTTTTCTGACATTTGCATCACTTGTATGAACCACTTGTAATTGATCCCACATTTCCTTTGTTGTATTACAATGAATCACCTTTGTAAGATCTGCCTTTTGTAGACCTTTCAAAATTGCATTCATTGCCCTTGAATTTTTGTGATGTAGAAGTTTCTCATCTATTGTAGTAGGAGGAAGATTTGGAATAGTGTACCCAAACTCAACTACTTCCCAAACTTCATTTCCAAGAGCCATTATATGAACCTTCATCTTTATGCTCCATAGACCAAAATTTGTCCCATCAAGAATAGGTGCTGAATTACCACTTGTAAAATCCATTGTGTTCTTTTCAAGATTTTCCTTCAAGTTGTGAAACTCTTCCGAAGGAACCTTCTCTGATACCAATTGAATAACACAAGCTTATACTAAGAGGGGGGGTGAACAGTATAAGACCACTTTTTAACTTTTTTCTTTTACTTTAGAAAGCAATGCAATGAACCAATAGCAAAATCAAAGCAATAATCAAACCAGTGTACAAGTCATCACACAATTGAGACACCAATATAACGTGGTTCACCCAAGGTGGGCTACTCCACCGAGAAAATATTTCACTAAATTTTCTCAATCAAATCCTTTGGGAATCCTTCCCAATTACAATGTTTATGGACTTCCTATCCAAAGGAGAATCCTTCCCCTAATCAAATATTTATGAGCCTCCTGCCCAAAGGAGATGTCCTTCCCGTTGCCATGTCCTATCCCCCAAAGAAGTATTTATGAGCCTCCTTCCCAAAGGAGATGTCCTATCCCCCAAAGCTCTGGAAATGATACTTCAGAAGATCACTGCCTCTTCTACCGCTAGCAGGTGGAACTCCTTTCCATAGAAGACATCCTGTCCTCCTTGCTTTAGCTCTAGAGACTTTTGTCCTCACTGATCACCTCCACAACTGCTCATCAACACCTGTACTAAACACAGTAAGTCGGTCCAGCACAAGTCCTCTCAAACTCTATCACAAATCTGCTCTCAAATTTTTATCATATCTATCCCAAGCTTAAGCTAAAAGCTTGAACAAATCAATCACAACTGCTCACAAGTCTTCACCAAGACTTCATAAAATCTGTCCACAAGTTCTTCAACAAGAACCTATCCAAATCAGTCCACAAGTTCTCCACAAGAACCTATCCAAATTAGTCCACAAGTTCTCCACAAGAACCTATCCAAATCAGTCCACAAGTTCTCCACAAGAACCTATCCAAATCTGTCCTAGCAAGCTCACCAAGAACTTGCCCAAATCAGCTCAAGCAAGTTTACCAAGAAACTTGCCCAATGTGAACACACAAAGAGAATTGTTAGAGACCCAATGTGTTTCATCCAATCATATCAAATCAATCTCATAGAAGCATAAAGAGAATTGTTAGAGACTCAATATGTTCTATCCTTCAACTCTCAATCTCAACTCAAATCAATCTCATAGAAGTAGTATACTTTCACAAGATCTTGAACCACAACCCAACAATTGCCAATAATGCAATATCAAGGAATCAACTCCTCCAACATAGAACCATAACTTGCTATCAAACCCTAGCCAAGTTAGTTTTCAAGAACTCAAAGCAATCTCTCTCTAAGCATCAAAAAGGGGTTCAAGATATTTCCAACTTCTCTCAAATGGGAATGCTCAACTTAACCACACAACCAAGTTTATCAAGCAAAGTACAACTTGATAAAATCAAATCTCAAAGGAGCAAGCCCAACTCATGTATCAAGTAAAGCATAACTTGATCAACTCAATCTCAATGGAAGCAATCTCAAAACCAAACTCTCAACAACCAAACAACTCAATTAGGGTTTCAACAACTTATAGCAATGGCATACGCTTCTCACTCAAAAACCCTAAAGTAAACTTCAAATGCTTCCACTCTCATAAACCAGAATTATGCAATAACTCATAAACTCATCATGATCTCATAATGCATAATCAATACTTCCACTTTTAGAAAATAAGATCCACTCCAAATAAGGAAACTTAATTTAATCCTTTTCACTCCAAACTTATTTTTAGAAAACCATCAATCAATAATAACCATGGAAGAATGTGCTCATACCTTTACTTTGATGAAGAAGGAGAACTCAAAATATGTCACAACACTAACTCTCAATTTACCACAAATTAGAGTTAGCAACAATGGAATAATGCACAATGATAAGAGTCCTAATAACACCTTATCACTCCAACTCATCAATAATCAAAACTCACAAATATACATATCAACAATATTCCTTTACACCTTATAACTCCTACTTAATATATCACAAAATAACTTCAACCTCAAAAATAATTACAAGAGAATATCCACTCAATAACTCCAAAGGCTTTCTAACCCCAATATGACATTAAGCACAATTATTCCTTAAACCCTTATAACTCCTAAAATACATTTACTTCTAAATGCATTTACCACATAAACATTAAGCATCAATAATAACAATGTCAAAGCAATATTTCTATTTAACCTTATACCTCCATCCAATTACCAACAATAATTTGCCAAGTCAAATCAAATATTCCACATTATCAACAAAAGATCTACCTTGGCCAAAAATCAATTCTCCAACCTTAGGAGAAGTGTGGAGACACCAACATAAGCGCCAAAGTGCTTCCTCCTCCAAACTCATGGCCCAAGGCAACTGCTGTACCATGTGCACAATAATCCATGACCAAAAATGAAACACGCCCGATGCAAATCGATCTCGACACCTTTGCCTAGTGAGTGCCTTTGCTCCACTGCCTCCATCGTTGGAGCACAAGTGCCCAACAAAACTCTCAAGCGCCACTCATCGTTTTACCTTCCCTTTGCTCACAAAAATTAAAGACAAACAAATTTGTCTTCCTCACAGGCATACGAAATCGAAACTTAAACACAGAGCAATACGAAACTCAAAAATCATAGAGCAATCCAAAATCGAAGGTCACAGAGCAATACAAAATCGAAGGTCACAGAGCAATACGAATTCGAAGGTAATCACGCAAATCGAAGGTGTATTGAACCTTAGGAATTAATGCCCTTTAATAGTCTTTTGCATCCCATGCAAGTTGACGTCGGTGCTCCTTCCAAACAAATGACGTCGGTGAGGTAAGTCTTCTACATTGGCATCGCTAAGGGTTTAGAAACCCTTTCAATAATAATTATTAAATTAATAATTATTATTTTATTAATAATAAACTTAACTTAAAACCTTTTCAAAGGTTTGAGTTAATTTATTTATTAATAATCAAAATGGACTTTTAAGGTTTTTTCAAGGAGCAAAAACCTTTTCATTAAGCCAAGATGGTTTTAATAAAAACCCTTAATGAGTCTAGATGGTTTTAAGAAAAACCTTTAACCTTGTCACCATGGTTTTAATAAAAACCCTTAAACAAACATCATGGAACTTTCAAGATCTTTTTGGCACCAAACTCTTTTTGACATCAACACAAATTCCTTTTGACATCAACACAAACTCCTTTTGACATCAATGACAACTCACAAACATGAAGCTAGGCAACATACCCAAAATTGCCAACAGTCTAAATAATCAAAAGAAAGTAGAAAAGGCTATGAGAAAAGAGGCTAAGGGTTGGCAAGAGAAGTTTCAAGAAGCCAATAAACTAAAGGACCAATTAGAAGAGCAAAAGAAGCTGAATGAAGATCAAGCGAAATGAATTAAGAATTTAAAGCATCAACTTCAAATCGAGAAAGCTAGATCTTTAAGCTTTTCTAAGAATGAGTTGAAAAATATTAGAAAAGAGTTACTTTTTGAGGTCCAAGAGAAATTGATAGGGCTTCAACTTATTATTGATTATCTTAATGATGCCAGCTGTGTACTCTCCAATATTCATAAAGAGCTAGATCAGATCATTGGAGAGTTGCAATCTATGGTGATTCCGGTAGAACAAATGTATAGGTTGGTTGATAGCAGACTCAGTGATTCTGCTAAAACTATTCCTAATAAAGAATGGAATCTCACTAGAGTTTCTACCAAGATAGTGGTTAAAAAGCACAAGGTACTTCAAAGAGTCTGAATGTTAGTTGATAGGATTGAAAAGGTGATAAAGGATGTCATTGAATTGAATAAGGAAATGATTTAGGTTAGCTTCAGAGGCCTCTAGGAGGAGGATCACAACTTGTTATCTGTGGAAGAGATCCAATAGAGCATTAACAAGAATTTGCAGGATGATTCTGGAATAGATTCTCTAGAAGAGCCACTATCCCAAGAACAAGTTGTCCAATTGATCATTGATTTTACCCGGTTAAGAGATCTCATGGAAGATATAGTGAATAGAGGGAATGATGCTAACTATGAGGACAATGGAGAGCTACAATATGTTTATAAGCAGCTCAAAGAAATTTCAAATCCCTCTAAAGAAGCCTGGAAACAAGCTCTACAATATTTGGAATTGATGGTTCAGTTTTTTGGGGATACTTCAGGAGGAAGGAATCAGAAAACACCTACTCTAGAAGAAGAAGAAGAAGAAGAAGAAAAAGAATAAGAGGCTAGGGAATAAGGAGAGCAGGATGAATCGGTAATGGGCCCAAAATAGGCACTTAGTTCATTTTTTTTTTGTACATATGCATGAGTTTTGTATTTTTGTTTTGAATCTAACAATTATTAGAAATGAGCAATAAAGACATGAATCCTATAGAGGTAGAAGAGCAACGAACTGTGTTTGAAGGCATTTCTTGAAATAAGGCCTTATTTTTTTTTAAAGCAAAAAACCCCTTGTGGGGCTGCCTTGGTCTGAGAGACCACGAACATGGGGTTTTACACCATCAAAGTCACCCGAGATTCGCACCCGACCCTGCCCGCACCAACATTATAAATTAGATTTTGGGTACCCAATTCAGCTTTTTGGTAGGGTGGAGATTCGAACCTGGGACCTCCCTTGGAGGATTTCCCTCTCCTCTCCAACCTACTTACAACACCTGGGTGAAATAAGGCCTTATAAAAGGAGTAGAGTTGTGTCTAATTTTTTGAATATGGTGACAAGACCTCTATTTATGACATTATTTGTATGAGCAAATGAGTTCTATATATTTTTGGAATCATTTCCATATGAACCTTTACTCTCTAGGCAGACTGTTAAAATTTTTAGAGAGTAGTGTTTATATGGAAGTTATTATATAAAATATGTTTTTGAAGATGAGTATGTTTGAATCCTATGGCCCAATGGATAAGACTTTGAGTTTTTTGGCTTTGCAAGCAAATACACCCGAGAGGCACCAGAATGTAGGCCCAAAATGGCCACATACTTAAAAAGTTTTTGCAAATTTTGCCTAAGTTATAAAGTCCTCATTTTGCACACCTTACAGTGTATTTTGGAGCGGATCCACAACTAGAGGCATGAGCCCACCCGACACTTAGTAAATTTTCATGCTTGGAGCAATTTCGAGAGACTTCTTTTGTTTTTGGCTTCAAACTAGCGACGCATCTTGAATATACAAAAGTTTTTAAGAAGAGATGATGTCAGCAATAAAAAAGTATGGATTGGTGACCACTTCATATTTTGAAATACTTCACAAGTGGCTAAGTGTTGGAACACCTGATTCCAAAGAAACCATAAAGTATTTTCACCCAGAATGGTGACAAAGTGGGATGCTATGAACAAAGTAGATGCGGATTCACAACAAGAGATGATTTTGACTAACTCCTTTCCGGAATGGTGACAAGGTGGGATGTTTTATTCTAAAGATAGTGTGGAATGGAGAAAGAGTCACTTTGCACTGTGATGGGTCTAGATTGATGATCATATGCCAATGCACTTGCTCAAATGGAATGGAATCCACAAAAGTTGTAAAGAAATGATGATGTCATTGATCATTTTGTGCAGATTGATGGATACTTTACGGATGATGAAGAAATATAAATAACAAATAGAGGATTCGATTCCACTTCACCTTCAGGTCATTTGAAATCCGAATTGATGTTTCACAATTTTTAAGACAAAAGTATGATGTCACCAGCATTTTGAACCAGAATGGCACTGTGTTCTCCTTGCCATTATAAAAAGCTTATATATAGATGGATCATAGCCATACGATGGGGAAGATCAACGATGAAGATTATGTCAAATAATCTAAGGTATTTAAAGGCAATTCTTCACTAGTGTTGTAATAGTTAGTTGGAAAGGAAGCCAAAGCATCGAGGGTTTTTAAGAAGATAGAACCAAAGGTGGTTATAGATTGACGACAGAAGATGGCTTCCAATAAGGATCGACGATGATACATAATATCTAACGGAATGAACTCCAACTTGTGCCAAGTGACCAATAATTTATAGAGGCCCTGAGATGCCATGGCGGTCCACTTGCAGCAAATTTCTCAAAGGGTGTACCAGTAATCAAATTCCAGCAATAACTCTCTGCTACGCTGTCAAAATTGAATCTTTGTAATGTTCTTTGTAATTTTAATTTTTGCAAAAAATATAAATAGAGTTCGAACCCTCATTTTTAAGGGTCGACTCTAGTATGTTTGCCTGTGCTACTGTAAATATTTCCAAGAGCTAATAGAAGGAGCATTACATTGATCTTCTCCTCAAAATTTGTATCTTCATGCTTGATATCAGAGGTTCAAATTCCTTAGATGCATTTTTTGTGAATACTTAAGTGGTTAGTTTGTGCCAAATTAATGGATTACTAGCTATTAAATTAATTGAAATCTTCTTCTGAGATTGATCTTTATTTTTAGGAAGCACATTTCTATAGAATCTAGATATTAGTGAATTCTGTTATTTGGATTATCATTGTCTGGATATTGAAATCACTGTTTTCAATATTTCTTTGTTGTGCATTAATGAATGAAGATTCATCCAATTTGTGATAATTTTGATCTAAGTTATGTGTCTTTGGGTTAGTTTTTCAGAGCTTTTTATTGTGGTGCAATAATTTTAGCCTATCCGCCCACTATTGTTCACATTTCTCTAACCCTAACCCTTTCTTACCCTATCTTTCAAATCCTAAGTGAGCATAATTGTGTCAATACCCTGTTTAAGTTGACAAGGAACTAGACTACTCTAGAGGTTGGATTGGAAACTTTGTTTTGGTCCATCCAATGTTGAGTGCTGACCTGCAGCTATCGGGTGCAAGTCTGGACAAAAAATAGGAAGATAGATAGCCATAGTATTGAGTGAAAACTTGATGCAATTAAATGCCCAACATATAGTAGCAATCAAGTCCATGAAAATATCTAGATATTTATAAATCAATAAACATCACTAGTTATTCTTCAATCTAGTGGAAAATAGATCTATACTAAGTCCTAGTCTTCATGAGTTTTTGCTCATGAAAATATGATCATCATACAAAATATGTAGATCTTGAGTACTCCATACTTTATACAATTTCTACATTGTTTCAAACTTATATTCTACTCTACTTCACTAAATGATAATATGATATGGAGTTCTCTCTACTTGCTCATACAAAGATCAATATATAGTGTGAGATAACTCTTGATCTTCCATATTCTTATGACTCTTTACCTTACTATCCTATGGATTCATGTGCACATGGACTATGATGTACATTTACATTATTGAATACTTTACAAATTCTAATATTACTTGTGCATTTATTACATTGCATAAAGTAAATACTCAAACCCTAATCTAAGACAAACTTCTAATCTAAGGATGTATCCATGGTGGTACATTGGCATGTACCAAATACTGTAATATATTACAACAATGCCCTACATATGCAAAGGTCTTCTTAATAAGGTGTCAAAGGTAAAATTAATTCATTTCTATACTACCTATGCAACACATATCATTTTATTTTCATGTACCTTAAGGTATCTCTCATGTACAATCATGTATGTCATGAGGATTGGTTGCTTTTATATATCAATGCATATATTTAAAGGGTGGGTATATCAATAGGTTTGATATATCAGACCAATGATATATAGAAATAGGGTCCATTTGAAGAAATAAGGAACCCCTACAATCTTAATCTAACAAATTTGTCTCATAGATTCTTAGCTCTTGATAGGTCTAAATTTTATGCCATGGAAGACAAAGATGTGAACCATCTTATAGGTTGAAAAGCTATGGGAGAAATATGCAAACCATTTTATAAATTAATCGAATAATTGGTGTATTTACTCTACAATTTCATGAATTATTGTAAAGGTAAAGAGAGTTGCTAGGGAAATGATCAAATCATTACAACTATTTTTAATATCTCATTGGAAACCACGTGAGACTTGAGATAGGTACTCATAAAGAATATATTTTGAAAATGATTATCATCGTCACCTAGTGTAGGCTTGTAGCATTTCCCATTGTTATAATAAATCTCAAATCTTGATGTAATACATTATTTTCTAAATATATTTTCATCTCATGAGGCCTACAATTTTAAAATTTGGTGCTAAAAAATAATTAGTAATCTTTAAATTTCATCTTGTGGGTAAAATTTTGCATTCATTCACTCACTTATTCCCTTTGATATGTAGGATGATCAATATTAGTGAAGCTTAGAATTTTGAATTTAGGATTATGAGCATAGGATGGCATATTTTGATGATGAGTCTCTAATATTCGGTGCCGCCATAGTGAAAGATTTTGGAGGTTGTACAATATGCAATGAAGATGGTAGAAATTTGGTGATATAAAATATGATGGAGAAATCAATCACCATGAGGCACGAGGTAGATCCCAAATATCCATCCTATGATAAGTGACCAAGAAGGGTAAAGTATTGTTGACCTTGAAATAACCCATGGGGCCCCATCGGTTGATGATTCTAAATTTGGCTAAGGTGATGGGTGGAGAAATAGGCATGCAAAAACTTTAGGTGGATCCCAAATCCTTACCCTAGCCATAAGGGTAGGAAATTGGGATCCAAAAAATCTACCATGAAGGTAATGGGTGGATAAATGGTACTTTGGTGGACTCAGATTCAACCTTAAAATGTCATCTTGAGTCAAATAACAAATAGACATTCACTAGACTGTAAAAGAAACCTGAAATATTACCCTATAAGAAGTAGAACACTGGGTAAAATTTTGGATCATCAGTAGAAGAGAGATAAATTTCAAATGTTTACCCAATTTTGGAATCATTGCTCACCCAAAAGAGGCACCAGATACCTTCAAGTATTAAAATTGATGGGCCCAATTGCCTTGGTATAGATGAATGACTTGCATAGAATATCCAAAGCTTATCCAGTGAGCAATAACTTAGATCATGGGATTTGAGAAGTAATTAATTCTAGTCTTCTATCCAGCCAATGAAATAGTCATCTATTTCAAGGTACACAGATGGAATTTATGGTCTACTAGGGCTGTCAGCATGATCAAGGGTTCAGATTTGTGTAGCATTACCTACTTTT
Source organism: Wollemia nobilis (assembly GCA_028583015.1). Classification (NCBI taxonomy): domain Eukaryota; kingdom Viridiplantae; phylum Streptophyta; class Pinopsida; order Araucariales; family Araucariaceae; genus Wollemia; species Wollemia nobilis. The sequence continues at coordinate 3,182,424 of JAQPPZ010017072.1, forward strand.
TTATAGTCATCTTTATTTTCTCTTTCAAATGGTTGAACAAGTTTACAACCTGGCATTTTTTATGACATAGCCATGTAACATGACCTAATGCCATTAAAGCTTGCCAGATTCATTTTAGAAGGGGCTATAAAGTCTTGAATATGAGGCATTCACAAGGATTGAATCTTAAGACTTTACAATCCATATGTATATGTACTATTTTAATAAGTATAAGAGATTGTTGTTTAACATTTAATTCAACTTTGTTTCAAAGTATACATATGTATGTGTGTGATTTTTTATTTCTAATTTAAGCCGGTTGGATGAGTTCTTAGGATATTAATTCTACTTTCCATATTTTTGTTCATTTTCATTCTCTAGTTATGGAATTTAGAATTATTTTACTAAGTGAACAAATAAAATAACACTCTACAATAGGTGATAACCAACTAGTTTATTAGGTGGTTTATCGTATTACTTTAAGATTTGGGATGTGCATGTGTTTCGATGCAGCTTAATATGTACCACCTGCAAGTTATGGCTTTGGATTTTTTTCCTTTCTTTCAGCATTCTCCTTCTTTTTCCCCTCAAATTTTAGAGTTAGGAAGCTAGAGGTTCACAAGGAGTTGACCTTCTCTAGAGATAAACCTGCAAGTAGCCATTCAACCTCATGGTTTCTCCAGCCTCTTGATAATCCAATATTGGTCGAGGTTCGTGGGTGTGCAAACCTTTCCATTAGGTATATTTTTAACCAATAATTTTTGGCATGCCCGATGGGACATTTGTCCCATGTTCAATGTTGATCAAATTTTTGTGATGCTTTGGTTTACTCAATTTTTTTCCTATAACCTAGTGAATCCCTTGAAGATGAATTTAGGTTTCTGACCAGTTGCCCTTTTTCATGTCATATTAGATATTAATCTATCGAAGGACTCAAGTTTTGATGAGTAGCTTTGAACTCATTGGTAGAATAAATCATTTTCATATGGTGAATCCAACCTAAATGAAAAACCCAAAATATTTGAAGGACTAGTGTCACAATGGATTAAAAATGGTATCCCTATTAGAATGATGTTGGTCCGTTAAATATCCTAGACCAACTTGACATACCCAAGGTTACCCTGAAGACATTGCAAAGCTATGATAGCATAGAAGGATCTGCATATGAACATTGATAAGATGTGGCTTCTTTGACCACCATTCATAATATTGTATCTAAGGGTGTCATGCTTAGGTTTCTCGCTCTATCTCTTAGGGGAAGAGCATTATTATGGTATATATATTTGGGGTATGGAAGCATTTGTACATGGTTTGACCTAGTAGAAGCCCTCATTGATATATTTGATAGCTCTAGAGGTCCCTTATCATTGCTCACCCAATTCTCATTTATCAAGTGAGTCTCCCATGAAAACATTTTGAACTTCAACGTCTGATTCGATAGGACTTGGTGAAGGATCCCCCCTAAATATCAACCATATCATGCCTAAGCATATATGTACTATATACAAGATTTTGACCCTCATATAAGCTTCCTCATTCAGTAGTACGAAGAGAAGGGGTTCTCACAAATATTTAGAGAAGCCTTTTGAGCTGAAAGAATGCTGATCCAAGTAGGGAATATTTCTCTCAAAGAAATTCCCCTATCTCTTCTGCCATTTTCAACCTCATTGTATAACTCGTGGTCTGGAAGGATCATGCTTGATTAATATCAAGCTATGCTAGATATTCCTCCATCCTACTCCCATAGGAGTGCACAAAAAGCATAGCACGATATGAGGATGAAAATACAGTGGCTAGTTGAAGAGGTTAAAAATATGAAAAAGGAACTCTCAGCAAGAAAAAATTAAGAGCATAATAATTAGGAGTTGCTCTAAAAGCAACCTTATGTATAACCAACCAAAAATATGGGGGTCATTCTAGAGAAAGAGTTACTACCATACAAATATAGAGGATGGGGATGAGATCATGTGCCTTACTCATATAGAGGAGATGGTTATACATTCTCAAAGATGATCAACATCATTACCTGTAGCTCCCTGTAGAAATACAAAAGGTAGGAAAATGAATGCTTAATAACTTCTCTCATGGAGAAGAGGACGCATGATGTCGCTCTAACCCTACTTGCACAAAGCATAATGGTGAGAGGATAAATCCCTATAGTGTTGCTTCTACAACAAGGCTCAACCCTTAGCCAAAAAAATATGGAACCCATCCAAAAGCCCATGTATGAGCCTAGGATATTTTCAAATGAAGGGGTGAAATCATGATCATTCTAGCTTGGATTGCATTAATCATCCTTCATCTAGATATTCTGCAATCTGATTAATAGTTTCCATATCCAAGGTGATCTAAAAAATATAATTATGATGATTGGATCATGTCTAATATAATTGTTGATGCTTAGAGGGATAAAGTATGGGTGATGGTGCAATCTGATCCCAAGAGAGTACCATATTGGTATCCACTCGTGAAAGGGTCAATAATTAGAGAATGGACTAAGGTGGTAAGGGCAATGTTTTCACAATTAGTAGATGGTAAAAGTACAAATATCTTAAGGTAAAACATGAGATCTGGTTGGAACTCTAGTATAATTAATGATGTTCATGGACAATGCCAAGTTGAGCATCAATAACAACTCAAGTTTGTTACCATTTGGTTTTAACACTACAGGTTCATTGGATAGACCACGGAGGGATCTCTAGCTAGGGTGTGTGAAGTACACTATAATTTTGTGTAGATAGCCAACAATTAAATAAGAAAGTGTAGTATATTTAGGACCACATAGTAGGTGACATCATCCTGAGTTGAGGTTGTAGGAATTTTAGTTCCACCAAGTTGCTATCAACTAGCTAAATTTCTAAAATATTCAAAGTCTAAAATACGAAGGGATTCCCAGGTGGTGCCCTTTCTTAAAAGTACTTCCTTCTATTTGTGTGTTTTTTTTCCTCTTTGTTTTTTGGGTTGATTTCTTATTTTTTGTTTCATGTTGTGCCTCCATATCCCAATGGATAATTTTCCTAAAAATATATGATTACATGAAGCAAATCTATCAAGACTCGTGCAAATAGGAAAATGCATCACCCCAACATAGGTATGAAGTCAGTATCAAAAAGGTTCCTAAAAGGTGATATTTGTATGTACAATCATATGATTGACATCAAAACAAATCTTTGAAGGGTGATGCTCATGTCATGGATAGCTAGGAAAATTACTCTATAATGTGCCTCATTTGTAGGGGTAACTCATAGTTTTATGAGTGTAATAATGTAGCCAAGTGCTCCCATGATGAATCCTAATGGCCTAAGTAAGTTCTTGCTGGACTATGTGAGAAAGAAAAGCTATAGCAATATGGACAATTATCCTTGGCATTTTGTCTATTCTTGAAGTGGCCTTGGGCTACAATGGAGTATGTTGATGGGAATGCATTCGCATGGGGGTATCCCATGGACCAAGAAATTCATAATGATAATTGTTAGCTTTTGATGAATGAGCCTTGGGAGATAACAATCACAAGATGCAGAATAATATGAAAGAAAGTAAATCTGCTAGATGACTGAAATATGTTGTAAATAGAAATCATATAAAATATTACAATGTAGCTATGGAGGAAATGAACACTCCATTAATAAAGCTACTGAACTACATTGTATCCATCACCAATGAATGGTGAGGCACACATAACTGTACTATCCACTAAGCTACACTATCTGACTATGTCCCCTAACTCTATATCTATCTATCTATGAGGCCATCCTTATATAGGTAAAATAGGATCCTTGGCCAACACTCTATCTAGTTGTGCAAGGGACAACTTGCACATGTACAACTTGCACATTGACACTTGTGCATTTATTACATTGCATGAAGTAACTAGATAACTTGCACATAAAGTAATCTAAGTATGTATCTTGGAAGATACATTTACATAACCCAAATGATGGAATAGACTCTATTTCTAACACCCCCCTGTATTACATTATTTGGGTATTGAAGACTTTAGTCTTCAATATGGATCTTCTTCATCATCTTCAGCTTGATCTTCATAGTCTTCCTATGCATTCTTTGTAACCTATTCAAGAAAATAGTTAGTGTCTCTGTAGTATGTTACATTTGTTGATAGAGCTTTCACTTCAAAGTCCTCTGTGGGTTCTTCCAGTTCTTCAAATTCTTCTATCCTCTGAACCAGGTGACCTTTCTGATTTCTCTTCTGATATTCAAGTTGAGGATAATTGGTAGGTCACTAAAATTATTGCTGATGAGGGTTCCTTTGGTATTGTCGAGGCTGGAACTGATTCCCATGATTCATCTGATTTCCTTGGTTCTAGTTTCTGGGATTGTATCTACAATAGTTGGTATTGTGTCCTTTCTTTCTGTAGATCTGATAATACCATGTTTTTCATCCTCTTGCTGAAGAAGCAATATTTCCCTATGGATTATCTTTTGATGCCAATGCAGTGTTAGTCATCTCATCTTTCATAGTATTTTCTACTTCATATTCTTGAAGTATATTGACTAAATCATCAAAAGAAGTATCTTTACTTAAGACCTGTAAAGATGTTACCAAATGCTTATAGTTGTCTGGAAGTGCTCTCATGGTTACTTGAGTAAGAAGTTCATCTTTAACTATTTCTCCTAAGGTCAACAATTTCCCTTTAATATCTGCTACCTTCCTTAGGAACAGTTCTATGCTTTCTCCACTATTCATTTTTAATGAGTGAAGTTGAGTTTGGAGATGAAGAATAGTTACCTTATTCTTTCCTTCAAATATTTTTTCTAGGCTTATCCATGCATCTGAAGATGTTTTGGCTGAACTGATATATGGTTGAATCTCATCAGTGATAGCAAAAGTTATTATCATTAAGGCCTTTGAATCATTTTCTTCAAACTTTAGGATTTCTGTTTCACCTATGGTAGGTCTCTATGTTTTCCCTTTGACAACATCCCAAAGTTTTTCATATACTAAGATTGCTTTCACTTTATTTTTCCAAGAAAAATAATTAGGACCCTTGAGAAGTTGAGATTCTGCTAGGAAGAATTTGTTTGATGCCATTTTAAATCTTCCTAATATCAAGCCTTAGATTTGTAGGCTTCCTTATGTCTCCCTAGTGATGAGAGTATGATATAGTGCTTTTTGTAAAAATATAGTTCAATTCTAGTTGATTTTGTACAAGTTTTGTAAAGATCAAAAATCAACTTCTTAACACCTTATTACTCCTAATTGAACTAAGCACTTTTCAATTTTTGAAGAGGTTTTAATGTTGGAATTCTTTTGTCCCTTTTTGAAGGTTTGAGACAAGTAAAAATATATTTATCCAACCTTAATAGAAACCCTAATAACCTCTTTTATATCCCTTGGATTATTTCTAATTTCCAATAAAATAAATTTGATGGAGTAACCCTTGTGGCTCCCAAGTTTGGAAAATTAGAAAAATAATAATATTTGCAAAATGTTAAATAATTTAATCCAAGTAGAATTCCTTATTTCTCCTAGGTTAAATTGCAAATATTAAATCAATGAGATAAGTTACCCCTTATAGATTTTGCTTTCAAAATCTAAGTTTTAACCTTAGTTTATAACCCTTATATCTCCAACTATGAAAGCAATAATAAATGGGATTAAACCTTACCTTTTTAGATGCAAAATCTCCTCATTGTTCGATGCTTTCTATGGCTGAATATAACAACAATGTAAGTGACACCTTTGGTGCTAGAATCAATGGAGATCCCTTGGAGTTGCTTGTCTTTAATGTTGGTACGTAGGCGCTGAAGGTTTGACCTTCAAAATATAGGAGCCTTTAATGCTCCTTCTTCCTTCCTTCCACGTTGTGCTTCAAATTTGACTATGCTTCACTCCCTCTTTGGACGTCTTTGATCGTGCTTCGCTCACCCTATTGAACTTGGACTTTGAATACCTTTTATGGATAATTAATCATGGACTTTGTGACATGTGTCACGTCCATTACAAGTGAGCGCTCCTTTCTTTTTGTAACGTCCCAAGTTCTTTGTTCAATGCTCTTGAAGCAATCTAAAATGTATGGGCACTCGTGTGAAGCTGGTGGAGAATACCAAGTGTCACCGCTTCATTGTAACTCCTGCATGGGAGTTTCTTGAATGTTGAGAGAGGAATGATGTCTATTATGCCAAGTGGTATTTCTGCATGGAGTCCTTCCCTGTAACATCTTCGAAGATGGAGATTATAACTCCTCAAACCCTTTCGTATACCATTCCTTTGCTTTGCTATGTTGCTTGGGCAGCAAGCAAGCTATTCTTCTGCAGGTGGATTGACGATGCGCTATGGAGCTTGGATGACGATTTGGAGCTTCCTTTGGTGGATGGTCTTCTCCAAGTTAGAGACCATGAATGTAACACCTTTGCTCCTTCTCTTTTATGCCTCCAATCATGTTGAATCCTTTGTAGATTTTTGACGTCTTTTAGAAGTAGATGTGCACTCTCTTGTCTACGTAAATGTAGCTCGAAGATAATCTGATATGAGCTTTGATTCTGCAGGTACGTACATCCAAGATGAGCCCTTTGAGTGGCTCCTTTTAGCTTGGGAAGAAGAGTGCTGACGTTCGACCTTCCTTGGCTGATTTACCCTGTAGTTAATGTGCCCTTTTGTGGCACTTCCAAATCTGCTCTTTTGCTGTAAAAACCAGATTAGAGTAGTGCAATATAATGTATTATAATATTGTATATAAGGCTTCTTTTAATATACCTTCTTTTGCACTCTATTTCCAGATCTGAAATTTTGGTTTTGTGGCAGATTTTTCCTGCAATACAAGGGTTTTGAGGTTGTCTTTTAAGAGTAGACACACCTTTCCATTTTTTCTTGGACACTTTGATAACAAATCCAAGCTTAAATAATAGTAGATAGAAGCTTTTCAATTGATGCAATTTTCTGCACTTTCTTTCCTTGCATCTAACCTTGTAATGCTTTTGGATTTGAGACTCACCAAGTCTCAATCTTTGAAGCTTCTATTTCTGTTTTTGGTTAGTTAAGTTCTTCTCCAAATTTTGGAGGATTCTAACCTTTTTGGGTGGCTTCTTTTGGCCACTACAAGTTGCAGATTTTTGTGCTTCAATAGTGTCTTTAGACACTTGATACAAATCAGATTTTGTGCCCTTCAAAAAACACAAAACTAATTTCTTTTTGAGAGTAGTATAATAGTACAAGTCCTTCACTTTTAATGCACTAATATTACACCTTATCACTCCAATCAACTCTCAAATTCATGCACTAATAATTTACTGCAACTAATCAAGAATAACCTAAAATGAATCTTTAAGAGTTATTCTGCAATTTCACTACAATCAATGTTGTAGGACTTAGTCTTCTTTTTTTTTTTTCAAAGTAGATGATAGGTAGTTGATAGAAGCTAATATGAAATCTAATCAACTCCTAATAAATGTGCAAATAAATCCTTAAAAATAATCTTTTTCCTTTTGCACTTTAGAAGACTGTAATCTAATTTTCTTCTTGCAACTTTAATCCAAATTCAGGTGCTCTAATAAATCTGATAAGTAATCCAATTAATGAATCTTCTTGCACCAAAATTTGCTTACCTTTTTCTGTAGCTCTTCTCCCACTTTTGTAGAGGATGTAGATCTTGGTGTCTAAAATCACCAAGTTGCTGCTTCAAGTAGGATGTCCTGAACAACTCCTTCTTCACCAAATGATGGTCTCAAACTTTCTTTCATGAGCCTAGGATTTGGTGGCTTGTTCTCCTCTTGTGTTCTCCTCCTTCTGCTATAGATTTGGAGAAGTCTATGTCTCTAAAGTGGTGCCTTCTTACTGTGAGAGGTAATCTTCAAATCTCCAAGATTTGGTGAGCTTCTTCTATCTTCAAGTCTTCTTGTCGAATTTTGACTTCAAGTAGGATCTTCTTCTGGGATTTGGCACTCCTTGCCAAATTATCCTTCACAGATTTGGCACTCCTTGCCAAATTATCCTCTTGGGCTTGTTGTCGGATGGTGACAATTGTCCCAAGTCCTTCACTATCAGGGACTTCACCTTGGTAGTGGATTTCTCCAACGAGTTCTCCAAAGAACTCTCTTGATCTTCAAAAAGGCTCTCCTAGCCTTTTTTGGATGCTCGATGAGACCTTCACAAGGTCTTTGATCTGGCAGCTTCTGATGGTCTTCCTTGAGACCTTCTCTTCAACCTTCTACTCTTGGAAGTGTTGGTGGTGAGATCTTCTCCTGGATATTCTGATTCTACCTCTAGCTTCGAGTAGGACTCTCCTAGTCCTTCTTCTCTTCCAAGACTAGAAGTTCTTCAATGAGATCTTCTCTGATCTCTTCACTTTTGCTTTAGGGCTGAGTTGATTCTAAGAAGATACTCTTCCTAACTTTCTTGTAGGAAGTTTCCCAACTCACTGAATCTTCTATCCCTACAACAAAGATATTAGTACTAAAATATTTAGTCTACTTCTGAATCAGATATTCTTCTCAAATTCTTCTTTAGGATCAAGGCTTCTATGGCCTTTTTCAATATCAAGGCTTTTGTGGCCTTTTTCAATATCAAGGCTTCTATGGCCTTTTCAATATCAAGGCTTCTATAGCCTTTTCAGTATCAAGGCTTCTATGACCTTTTTAGTATCAAGACTTCTGTGGCTTCTTCTTCAAGGCTTCTATGGCCTTTTTGTATCAAGGCTCCTATGGCCTATTCTTCAACTATGGAATTCTTCAATCTAGCAATGGAGATCTTCAGTCTCCTATCTTCACCATGATCCTTCACTAGAAGTCTTCTTCCATAATATTCTCCTCTTGCACAATGAACTAATCTCTGCACTATGAGGGCACGCTGACCTTCGGGCAACGAAGTTGGAGTCTCCTAGATTTCTATCGTAGGAGGAGTCCCAATCCTCTAAGAATTAATTTTCTGCAACAAAAGAAACTTTAGGCACTAGTTAGAAAATTCCAGATAACCTGGATGATCTTCACTAGATGATTTGTCAATCTAGTGGATTGAATGTTGAGTCCTGGTCTTCACGAGTTTTCCTAACAACTCTGTGGAAAAGACTCTAGACAAAAATGATCTCAGTATTTTCTGAAACTGAGATTTCTTTCAGTCCTAACTTTGTGACTCTCCCTAATTCTACCACCTAGATTCTTCTGAGATCTTTTGATAGTGGTTGGTCCAGTGGTACATCAGTTTGACAAAACACTCAAGCTAAATGATAATGGTGGTTTCCCTATTGACCTACATAGACTAGATCTACCATGGCTCTGATACCACTGTTAGCTTTTGATGAATGAGCCTTGGGAGATAACAATCACAAGATGTAGAATAATATGAAAGAAAGTAAATCTACTAGATGATTGAAATATGCTGTAAATAGAAATCATATAAAATATTACAATGTAGCTATGGAGGAAATGAACACTCCATTAATAAAGCTACTGAACTACATTGTATCCATCACCAATGGATGGTGAGGCACACAAAACTATACTATCCACTAAGCTACACTATCTGACTATGTCCCTCGACTCTATATCTATCTATCTATGAGGCCATCCTTATATAGGCAAAATAGGATACTTGGCCAACACTCTATCTAGTTGTGCAAGGGACAACTTGCACATGTACAACTTGCACATTGACACTTGTGCATTTATTACATTGCATGAAGTAACTAGATAACTTGCACATAAAGTAATCTAAGTATGTATCTTGGAGGATACATTTACATAACCCAAATGATGGAATAGACTCTATTTCTAACACCCCTGTATTACATTATTTGGGTATTGAAGACTTTAGTCTTCAATATGGATCTTCTTCATCATATTTTGCTTGATATTCATAGTCTTCCTCTGCATTCTTTGTAACCTATTCAAGCAAATAGTTAGTGTCTCTATAGTATGTTACATTTGCTGATAGAGCTTTCACTTCAAAATCCTCTGTGGGTTCTTCGAGTTCTTCAATTTCTTCTATCCTCTAAACTTCTAAACTAGGTGACCTTTCTAATTTCTCTTCTGATATTCAAGTTGAGGATAATTGGTAGGTTGCTAAAATTGCTACTGATGAGGGTTCCTTTGGTATTGTCAAGGCTAGAACTAATTTCCATGATTCATCTGATTTCCTTGGTTCTGATTTCTGGGATTATATCTATAATAGTTGGTACTGTGTCCTTTCTTTCTGCAGATCTAACAATACCATGTTTTTCGTCCTCTTATTGAAGAAGTAATATTTCCTTGTGGATTATCTTTTGATGCCAATGTAGTGTTAGTCATCTCATATTTCATAGTATTTTCTACTTCATATTCTTGAAGTATATTGACTAAATCATCAAAGGAAGTATCTTTACTTAGGACCTGCAAAGATGTTACCAAATGTTTATAGTTGTATGGAAGTGCTCTCATGGTTACTTGAGTAAGAAGTTCATCTTTAACTGTTTCACCTAAGGTTAACAATTTCCCTTTAATATCTGCTACCTTCCTTAGGAACAATTCTATACTTTCTCCACTATTCATTTTTAATGAGTGAAGTTGAGTTTGGAGATGAAGAATAGTTACCTTATTCTTTCCTTCAAATATTTTTCTAGGCTTATCCATGCATCTAAAGATGTTTTGGCTGAAATGATATATGGTTGAATCTCATCAGTGATAGCAAAAGTTATTATCATTAAGGCCTTTGAATCATTTTCTTCAAACTTTAGGATTTATGTTTCACCTCTGGTAGGTCTCTGTGTTTCCCTTTGACAACATCCCAAAGTATTTCATATACTAAAATTGCTTTCACTTTATTTTTCCAAGAAAAATAATTAGGACTCTTGAGAAGTTGAGATTCTGCTAGGAAGAATTTATTTGACGTCATTTTAAATATTCCTAATATCAAGCCTTAGATTTGTAGACTTCCTTATGTCTCCCTAGTGATGAGAGTATGATATAGTGCTTTTTGTAAAAATATAGTTCAATTCTGGTTGATTTTGTACAAGTTTTGTAAGGATCAAAAATCAACTTCTTAACACCTTATTACTCCTAATTGAACTAAGCACTTTTCAATTTTTGAAGAGGTTTTGATGTTGGAATTCTTTTGTCCCTTTTTAAAGGTTTTGAGACAAGTAAAAATATATTTATCCAACCTTAATAGAAACCCTAATAAACTCTTTTATATCCCTTGGATTATTTCTAATTTCCAATAAAATAAATTTGATGGAGTAACCCTTGTGGCTCCCAAGTTTGGAAAATTAGAAAAATAATAATATTTGCAAAATAATTTAATCTAAGTTGAATTCCTTATTTCTCCTAGGTTAAATTGCAAATATTAAATCAATGAGATAAATTACCCCTTATAGCTTTTGCTTTCAAAATCTAAGTTTTAACCTTAGTTTATAACCCTTATATCTCCAACTATGAAAGCAATAATAAATGGGATTAGACCTTACCTTTTTAGATGCAAAATCTCCTCACTGTTTGACACTTTCTGTGGCTGAATATAACATCAATGTAAGTGATACCTTTGGTGCTAGAATCAACGGGGATTTCTTGGAGTTGGTTGTCTTTAATGCTGGTACATAGGCGTTGAAGGTTTGACCTTCAAAATACAAGAGCCTTTAATGCTCCTTCTTCCTTCCATGCTACGCTTTGAAAATTTTTGATCGTGCTTCACTATCTCTTTGGATTTTTTTGACTATACTTTGCTCCCCTTGTTGAACTTGGACTTCAAATACCTTTTATGGAAAATTAATCATGGACTTTGTGACATGTGTGTTGTGGCCATTGCACAACTAGCCCCTAAAATTGGGGACCCACTTTAAAATTTTGTGTTTGAGAATTTTGGTTGGTTGTCTTAAGTGATTGGTTAAAAGGCCCCCACCTTATAATCTGGTAGTGTACATTGCTTGAGGGTTAAAGTTCCCTTTGTTAGTTTCTTTTAAGTTGTTATTGTGTGGTGTTTTAACTTTTTAATGTTGTGCCATAGTAGTATGTCTTTAGTTAGTGGATTTGAGCATTAAAAAAATATGTAATAATTAAAAAATAAAAAATAAAAAAATCATGTATATATACATATTTCCATATGCATATATATTTTTATTTTAATAATTTATTTTAGTTGGATTTTAGAGTCGTTAGATAGTGGGTTTTATTTATTGTTTGTTTATTTTATTGTTAGTTTAGTTTAGATATTATTTCAATGCGTAATTTGGCCTATGCATTATTTAGTGTTTGAATTTATGATTTGGCCATAGTTTTGTTTGGACTAATATTATAATTTTGGTAGATGCAGGTTATAAAAGGTAGAAAACCGTCATCATGCGACCACGATAGACTGAGTATAGACCAACCATGCGGTATCGACGGATGGTGCTATGCGGATGAAGTTACTGTCATTTCCTTGGACTAGTGGAAGGCCACCATGTGGCTCGTTTAGAGAGTGATGTGGAGCTGATTAGGTCCCAAGGCGAATCGATCCAGTCAGTGTGGATGTATGGACCCGTCCATGATGTACAATCTGAGGTGTCACAAGAAGACGTCGCTGGCAGATTCTGAGTGGGCAATGTGGAATTCAACTCTGAGGATGACTCACATGGTCATAGAACATGTCGACCCAGTGGACAGACCCCCACCACACTGCACAGATAAGGATGTATATATAGACAAATCAGACCAGATTACGATATGAAATCAAATCAATGGCAGATCTGACTTGGAGTCGAATAAATAGCAAACGACAACATAGATTCACGGTAGGTCCTACCATATAGTGAAGGAGCATACTGACAGTGAGGATGCCATTTAGAACCAGTAGATTTTATGGTATGGATAGATAGCAGTAAGACACTAACATAATGGCGGTAATGTCTGCATTTGATGCATCAACAGTAGCGGAAGATATTCATTTCATAAAGATGTGGGTGAATAAGATCTGCAGTAAGGTCGAACGTGACTGTTTGAGATTGAGCAAATACGAGTCCTGCATGTCATGGCCATGACATTTGATGGTTAGCGTATGGAAGACGGTGGATTTAAGACCATGATAGGCTCCTCTTCCTCTCTTGAAGTCAATCCAAGAGGTACAATGGTAGGATAAGAAATAATGGTCTAAAATATATAGTGTATGTGTATAAAATACACATGAGTGTCGGTGCAGAGGAGAGGTAATTGTAATAAGAGAATATCCCAATCGTTATACCTCATGCTAATGACAAGAAGAGCGGTAGTTATCAACGTTATGAGAATAGGAAAATGAAGCGTCACGTTGAGAATTCAAACAGAGGGAAGGAAATGGTCTTGTCGAAATGTTAAAAGCCCATTGAAGCTCATGGACAAAGACTGGAAATTTGTTGTAAGAACAAACATTATCTCTCATTTTGAATGCAAATACTTTCAGGAAATTTACACTTTATAAGTAGAGTTAGAGGAGATTGTTTTTGAGGGTTTTGAGCTAACTCTTTCATATCTTTATTCTATGCTTTTAAATTAATAGGTAATGTTTTACGTAGTTTAATGGTAGCACTACTTCATTTATTTTCTTTAGAATATTGCACATATTCATTTTAGACTGTGCAAATGCAACTTTAGATGAATTAGGTTACCTTCAAAAAAATCCTTATTATCTCTGATTCTGTAGGAGAGGGTAGCATCACACTGATAGGGTTTTGTTTTCAGGATATTTTCAGCATTTATGTTATTTCCTTTTGTTCTAGAATTTTTGCATTTCATTTTCAGTTTGTTTGCATTCTGGTCCTTTGTTCTAGAATTTTTGCATTTCATTTTCAGTTTGTTTACATTCTGGTCCTTGTTCTAGAATTTCTGCATTTCATTTTTAGTTTGTTTGCATTCTGGTCCTTTGTTCTAGAATTTTTGTATTTTATTTCTATTATGTTTATATTCTGGTCCTTGTTCTAGAATTTTTGTTTTTAGCATTGCACAAAGTTTTTCAGCACTTTTATTTCATCACCTAAGGATTAAGATAAAATTTATGCACAAAGGGAGGGTTTACTGACATGAAAATATCACATTAAGACACAAATAAAATAAAGTAGATTACCCACAACATGCTCTAACTTTCACATCTACTCTAAAGTAAAAGGAATCCACTAATAGGGTTTTCAGGGATAAGCCACAGTAATCTAAAGATAAAAAGGGAATTAGGAGCAATTTCATTCATCGTTTATTTATGTACATAAGGGAAATCAAGCCCTTTTAATCAATGAATAATAAAAACATGTCGCAAATCACATAAAACATGCCCCTTGTTAACAATTTACTTGAAAGCATTGAGGTATTTATTTAGCATTAAGGTTATACAGATTTACATCTTTAAATGTATTTAAGCATATATTTTTATTCATGCTAAAAGGAGCCTTGGAGAAATTTAGATTTATTTGCAAGAGAGGTTTATTTATTTTGATAACCTAACTGTGATGGTAATTTTGCATCTGGGAAAAATTTCCACTCAATAGGTCCTCTTGAAAATAAGGAGATTCGACCTACGCAATACAAGGGATAGACCTATCAAACAAGAATTTGTTCTGAAGGACATCTTCATGAGCCATATCATAAAGAGTATCACTTTTAGCATACTCCTCTAGGGTCACAACCAAATTAGGATGCACCACTATTATGACATTGCAAAATAGAATATCATCCTCATCACTCCACTCCAAGCCTTGATGATCTAAGTATTCAACATAAGTGATAAGATGATTATCATCGTAAAATTGTAAAGGTTAGTTTTTTGGGACTGTAGCCTATGCCACACCTCCCAAGCCAAATATCAACATCTAAAGGCTTTTGAATACCTTTCTATTATGGTCCTAAACCTTTACCTGCATATCCCATACTAGATAGGATCTATTTACGAAGCGAATAATCATTGGATAAATAATAGTGGGCAAATGAACACTCTACAAGAGAAGGATTATTACCATGTATCTTTTATTTAAAGGCCATACTTGTGAAGATAAAGGTATAAGTGCCAATGTGTATAAATTCACCCTTCTTATGACATAAACCCACAATCCTTGATGAAGGTGGTAGCTTGGCAAGATCCAAAAGAGGCTTTTGAAGAAATGGATTAATTTGATCATTTGATGAAACATTGATAAGTTGTTCCTCACTCACTTTTATATTTTCAAGTTGCTTGGTTATTTGAGATGAGGAACTTGAAGAGGAAAATGGAGAAACTAAAGAACAAATGTTGAGACCAGACTGATCTTGATCAACCATTGACCAAAATTTGAATGGATGAGGGTCACCTGAAATGGTGACAAGGTGATTCTTAAATTTGAAATTCAAACATTGATGAAGGGTAGAAGGAACAACCCTCATCTCATGGATCCAAGAACATTCAAGAATAATATTAAAAGATGTAGGGAAAGGTACCACATAGAACAAGGTATCTAAAATCTTAGGTCTAACCCTAAGAGAGAGAGAGACAATGCCACAAGATTTTTGGGAACCATTGTTGAAGGCTTTGTTGATAATATCAAATTTAGTTAAGTCTTCCTCTTTCAGTTCAAAATTTTAGAAAAATTGATAAGTGCATAAATTAAGGGAAGAACCATTGTCAATCAAAATTTGCTTGACAAAATTTTCCCTAATAAATGCTATGATCTAGAGGAAATAATTCCCTTGTGAGTTTGAGGAAGGTATATCATCATCCAAAAATGTGATGTGATGTATCCCAAGAGAACCCACAACATTAAATACAATACAAAGATAAATGTCTAGAGGAACATATTGATGTCTTAGAAGCTCCAAAAAATCTTCCCTATGAATGGAAGTTTGTAGAATTTATAAGATAGAGATCTTGGTTGGGATACTAGCTAAATATTGTTAAATATCGAAAGAGACTTTACGTTGAGGTTTAAACACTAAAGGTAGGTTTTCTGATCTTGTGCTCCTTTTTTGGGTATTCTTTAAAACTAAGGGGGGTTTTGAAGGTGGGTTGGCTGAAGTACTTATCTCTTGCTGAGTGTTAGAGTATATTACATTATTTGGCACATGTCTTAGATTACGATTTACTTTATGTAATGTAATAAATGCACAAGTGTACATAATATTAATTAATGTAAATGTGCATATTATTCTATGTGAACATGAGGCCATAGAATAGGGAGATGAAGAGTCTATAAGTGTGAAGGTCGAGAGTGCACCATATGAAGAGTCACATTACATTATATACATGGTAATGTGGAGATGTAAATTGATGTGATTGTAATTACAATTACTTGGTACTTTTAAAGCTATGTCACCACTTTTGTGAGCTTGTATTTACACCATATTTAGAATTATATATTAGAGTTATTTCTCTATTTCATAGTTTTAGAATATTACCATTATCATATACATTGCTTTACCAATTTATTTGATATTTTTTAGATTGTTTATCTTAAGTAATAAGTTTCAAAAGCTAACAGTGTTATCAGAGCAACAAAGAACCACTGTTACTATTGTCAATATAAAATATGATGCATCTTGTAACACCCATTCAATTTTCCACTCTTCACCCTTTACTACATCTTTGTAAACTAGACCCACCACTGTGCATCACTGTATGCAAACATTGTTGCATTGGGATTGCTTGATAGGTCTTACTATTAAAGCTAAAAGAAGTGATCTTTAGAGGAAATTATATATGGAAGGTGAATACAAAGAAGATTATAGAATTTCTATTCCAAGAACAAATTTGAAATAGAATGAGATTTTAGGTCTTGAAGTCAGACCTTGATATTGGAGATATTAGGAGATTAAGAGACCCAAGAAGGAGGTCATATTGGAGAAGTTGACAAATTGAAGGAGATTGCAAATTACAGATTGGGTAGAGTATTTCCACATGATTATGAAGACTAGAACTCAACATAAAATTTGTTCCACTAGTATTGAGAATAACTAGTAAAGTTGGTTTATTTTAGAATTCTAGAAATTCTAATATATTTGGTACTACTATCTAAGTTTTTGGTTGCATAAAATTAACACCTAAAAGTTGAGAAGCTTTCTACAATAGATAGAGAATAATTTCATCTTCATTGCTTGAAAGTCTATGTGCTTTCCTTGTATAGGGATTAATTCATTGTTGTAAAAAATTAGAGATTGAAGAGGTATAAGAAAATACTTATTCGAGATTGAATATTGAGGATATTGGAGATTTAAGGTTGCAGGTAGAAGACTACATATTGGAGAAGTTGAAGAGACCCAAAAGAGATCATCTTGAAGAACTTCCAATTTTAGAAGATAGAATATTGGAGATAGGATATTGTAGATTGAAGGCTGCATATTGGAGAGAGAAGAGACATGTGTAGAAGGTTCTCACAATGGATTAGAGATTGAATATAGAGAAGACCTAAGAATTGGTCTTAGTGTAAATTTGAAGAGGAACAAAATTTAGAGACATAGGAGATTGAGAGTAGCAAATTTTGGAGATACAACAAAAATATCTTATTATAGAATTTCCATAGTTGGAATATTGAGGAAACCAAAAAAGGTTTCAATAAATATTTGAGAAGAGAATTTGAAGAGTTGTGAAGAGAAGTTGAATATTTACAAAAAAAATTGCAGAAGAAGAAGAAGGATAAATAAAGCCTTATTGTAGGTTTGGGTAAGTGACCATTGGAGGAGATTTGAAGAAGGTTCATGATAGGAAATTGCGAGCAAGGAGAAGTTATGACAAAGGAGATTTGGAATAATTGTCACCATTCGGCAACAAGCCCAAAAGGAAGAAGTATTTGGTAAGAAGGTTGTCAAATTTTGGAGAAGATATTTTGATATCTCATGATATTCATATTTGTAAGAGAATAGATAATAAAGGAGGTCACTTTTAAAGTTAGAATTTGACAAGAAGATTAAAGGAGAATAGAATATTAGAGAGCCCAAGGTTTTGGGAAATCTAAGGATAGCTACAGAATGCTGAATTGTAGAAGAAGGTTGTATGTTTTGGAGCAGAGATTGAAGGATTGTAGGAGAGAAGATTGAAGGAATCCTAGATCTACAATTAGGAGGATATTTGGGTACATTTTAGAGTGCTCATGGAATGGATATTTAAGGTGTTTAGACAACAATAAAAGACAACATTCTAGATAATTTTGTTGTAGGTTTTGGATAGCGAAAAAAGGAAGGAATTGAACTACAGAGTTTCAAGTTTAGGAACACCAATTGGGGAAGCATTAAGAACTTCTAGTTTCAATATTTATGAGAAATATATTTGGAGTAGAATCAAAGCCACAAAATAGATTTTGTGGATAGCATTTTTGGGAGATATAGAACTACGTATTTGGAGAGTTTTGGAGCAGTTGTATGAAGTGTTATTGGGAAAAAATTAGAGCTATGAATTTAGTAAGTTTTTTAAGATACAAAGCTTAAAAAACCTAGATTGCATTCATGTCTAAATCAATACCAACTAAAGGAGAAAAAAAGGTATGCAATACAAGTTACAATATTGGTGCAATACAAGTTTGTTATTCAAACATTATATCAAGTTTCACCATATTATTATTTGAGATATACATTTGAAGTTTAAAAATAAGATCTTAAAAGAGTTCTTTGAATTAAGGTGATATTAGTGCTTTTACCTTATAATTTGTTAAAATAGGAAGCATATAAGCTATAGAGGAGAAATAAGGAGAACATGATATAGTGCATGATTTCTAATCTATCTTAGAAATACACTTGATTCAATGAGTAATAATGGTAAAGAAAGCATGATTGACAATCTAGAAAGTTAAAGGGATAATAATATGAAAAGGGTGATTAGAATAAAATAACCAATATGGCTTAAAAGAACTCTTGAGGAGTCACAAATAGATAATGTGATAAGAATAGATCATATAAATACATCTTCAAACAATATGGAAAAATAAATTGATAGAAATACTCAGAATAAGTCCAAAAGTTGTTCATAAAAGTTATAAGTTGTTGGTCAAGAAGATTTCCTATAAACTTACAAAAGAAACAAGGGAAGAATTATCTCAATTATACATAAATGGTTATATCAATTGATCAAGAAAACAAATGGAACCAAAGCTTAAAAAACAAAAGAAAAAATTTCCATGAAGAAACTGGTTATTGGTATTTACATTCTTGTGAATATTGTGGAAAGGCTTCAAATTCATCTATCTTTGAATATCACAAAAAAGTTAGAAAAGTATTAATATCCAAGTTAGAGTTTTTATTCGAATGTATTGGTTCTAAAGTACTTACAAGCAAAAAAGAAAAGCATGAAGAACAGTAAAGAAGATTATCTAAAAAATAGGAAAAATAAAAATGGACCAAAGATGTAATTAGAGGTCTGGGTCAGCAAGGCTATATGATGATAGATCTCATTGAAATTTCAATATGAAATCAAAATTCAAAGGCAAATAAAAGAAATAAAACCAAGAAAAGTAGTATAAGGAGAGAACATCATGAAGATACTATTTATTTGCTTGATCCAAATAAATACATAGGGCAGCATGAAGAAATCATAAGTGAAGAACACAAACAATGAGGACAATGAAGAAGACCACAAGCCCAAAAAAAATAATGAAGAACCATATTGAAGACCAAAAGTATTCAATAACAAAATAATGTAATACAGGGGGTTTTGGAGTATATTACATTAATTAGTACATGTTTTACTTTATTTAATGTAATAAATACACAAGTGTGCATACTATAAAATACTGTAAATGTGGACCTTAGTCCATATGTACATGAGTCTATAGAATACGGAGATGAAAATTCTAGAAGTGTGAAGGCCAAGAGTGCACCATATAAAGAGTCACATTACATTATATATGCATGGTAATGTGGAGATGTAAAGTGATGTGATTGTAATAACAATTACTTGGTACTTTTAGAGCTATGGCACCATTTCTATGAGCTATTGTTTATGCCATATTTAGGAGTAGATATTAGAGTTATTTCTCTATTTCATACTTGCAAAATATTTCCATTATCATATACATTGCTTTAGAAATTTATTTGTGATTTGTTGTAATAGCTTACATTTAATATTTGTCAATTCGGGGTAATCAAGGTTAGATTTAAAGAGTAGGAATCCAATATAGATTGTATCGTGGGGATAAATTATAAACTTAATTCAAATATCTTTTAGTTTTAGCTTGTGCAGAAAAGTAATGATTATAGTGAACCAAAATTAAATCGTGTAGGAATGAAAATAAAGTGCAATTTATGATTTATGCTGTAAATATGTTTTTTACCTATTGATGATTTGATCTATTTATGATTTTATCTATTGTTGAGGATAACTAATAACAATTACCTACTGATGAGGATCCTCGTGCAATTAGTTTGAATTATTTATTTTGACTTTTTGTTCTATGAAAATGCAATTTAATTTATTTTATATCCTAAGGTTAATTTTTACATACTAACTATTCTTAACCTATTATAGGGGCAAGAGATTAGGAACTGACTGTAGGAGTGGGCCCTACCTCCTAGAGGACAGTGTAAGTCTTTCTACACTAAACTACTTTATATTAGTAACTAATATGCATAATTTACTACTAACATTATTCTATTCTATGGATGCAGTAAAAATTACAATTACAACTACATAAAAGAAATCAAGTCGTAAATAACACAAATGATACAGTTACGATATGTAAAAAGTAAAGTGCTGCTTTATTGCTGGAAGTTCAAATGTACATGCTGTCGCATTTCATACAAAAATGTATAGTCATTTCAACATTATTTTTGCATCATACAAATTTTTATTAGATAGGCGATTGATGATTAGACCTTTTCAAAGGTCTTCCTATGTAATATATAATATGACTTGGAAAATTTTGAATATAACTCTTCCACGTATTTTTCCATGTGGCGTTGTGGACTTGATAATGCGACAACTATGTATTTAACAAAAATAATCTAATTATTCTAAACAGACATAATTTCCTAATCCTCCTTGGACTCAGTAAAAATCCTAAGTGGTCCAAGTGGCAATACATGAATGAACATAACAAAATAATACAAATTTGAACATTTTTCAAGATATACAACGTAACTAGATGCCTCTTTATTCTTGAGAAGGACATAACAATATTGCATCAGAATCTAGAAAACCTAACAATATTCTAATTATACAACTTTATAAAATACTTTTCAATAACTTTATTAATCACAATATCCTCATGAATAATATTTGACAAGTCAACTAATCATGTTGACTAGAAATATTTTGTAATATCTATTGTCGTGTCAGAGTGCCATGCTGTCACTGATGTGGCACACAGTATCGATAAAATAAATTGGTAAAATTTATTTTGTAACTACTGGTAAAAGATCTCTTCGATAATAGTATTCAATAGCTACATTTTGTAACATACTTCAATAACTATCTTCTGTAATCATTTTCAGCTATTGTATTATGTAACAGTCATTACCTACTGTATTCTGTAACCATGTCTAGAGATTTATTAATCAATCATCCTTATGCCCATCTTCTCACGTCCAAGGTCTGATTTAAAGCTCACTCTCCTGCATCATACTCATGTGAAACATTATTCAACACTTTCCTGTATAATCATACACAACTTACGTGTATTTTGCATGAAATACATACATGTGTTAGATTAACCATATCCATCATTTTAACTAATAAATCACAAAAATAAATAGAAATAACCATTAAAATATATTGCAATCATGATTTAAAGGTAGAAATTAAATAATTTATCATAAATAATACATGCTAAATAAATAATCTTATTTTTCCCCAAATTGAGAGGTATGCATGTCCTCATGCATTAAGGAGAAAATGAGGTTTTAATAAAATATCACAAACACTACAAATGTTTTAGATATTATATTCCAGATTTTTGTAAATTGAGATATTCATTTTTTCCATAAATGTACAATTGCATGAAACAAGAAATACAATTATTTTTAGAAACAATCAAATAGGTCTATTCGATTTCGGCTCTAAAAATCATAGGTAACAGTAAACGAACATAATCAAAAATCACTCTAAATATAAACCAACATATTATGATACAACACATAGTTCCTAATTAAATTTTTGCAGTTTGAAAGTGAAATATTTTAGGTCTCCAAAGATCATTGTTATGACAACACAAGTATTACAAAAATAGATTTGAAAATAATGATTTTTGCAATTGCTTGTAATAGAAATAATTTCATCAATAAATGTAGAACATCTAATCATTAAAACATCTACGAGAAAGAAAAAAAAAAAAAAAATATATATATATATATATATATATATATATATATATATATATATATATATATATATATATTTCTTAAATTTTTTATAGAACAGTTCCTGCAAGAGCAAAATAACATAACGATTTTTGGCAAGAGAAAAAATGAGTCTTCAGAATTATTTCATGACTGTAACCTGCTAAAAATGTAGTCATAAAATAGTAAGTATTGTTCAAGCAATTTCAAACACTATCCATAATATCATCCTCAGAGATATATATGTCACAGAAAAAACATAGATATGAAACATTCAAACATTTTGTAGAAATAATAATATATAAATATCAAATATCAAGTCTAAAAATCATGAAAATAGCTTAGTAGTTTTTTAGTTTATCCAACTTGTATCCATCGGGTAGACATTCTTGATGATGGAGGTCGCGTTGGTGGTAATTTGCATTCATGTTTGACCTTCTGTGTCTACATTTTAGCCTTCTACTCATCGATTGGAGTTTCAACCATAACTATTTTGATATTCTCTACCTCAATGGAATCCTTTCCCTGCGTTGTATCCTACATTTTGGAAGGCAGAGGCATCTTAAATGATACAACCATATTTTTGAGGACTATGTCAAGTTCTAGAGGTATCTCGACGTTCAAGGTCAATTGTTTTGGTGCGATTTCAATTTTGGTGGAGGGGCTCGATTCTTGAGGTCGATTCTGTTGCATCAGATTAACAAGTGGCAACAAACTCTCTTTTTCAATAATTTTGGAAAAGTCAATGGTATTGTTAATTTTGCTAAAGTTGACAAACTTCTTTTGTTTCTTATCGATCATGGAACTTTTATTGGGAGAAGCATCGACATGTTACGATCGATTTTTGGGATCAACAAGTTTTGTCACCCTATCCACTAAGAGTTGTTTGATCATGTCTATCTAAAGGGTAAGAGCATGTTGGACTAGTTTTGAATGCTCTACAAAATCTTCCCAAAGTTTATCAATTTTGATCTAAAACACAATATTCTGTGCGCGAAGATGTGTTAGAGATTTAGCAGTTGGCTCAGGAGGGGTAAATTAGACTTGTACCCTAACATTTATCCTTTATCATGAGTTTCAAGAATGGGTTTCTTACACTGAGTTTTTTGTGTAGGTTGGGATGATTTAGTAGACTTGGTGTTGGTTTGGCATTTTTATTTTAGAATTTTAGGCTTCTCTTCCTAACTCTCTAATTTAGGATCCTGCTTAGATAGACTATTTTATTGAGACTCATTGTCAATGGATTCAAAATAATCTAACAGGTTAGACTCTTCGACTATTGTATCCTAGGAAATTTTAGCTTCATTTGCTTTGTGCAAGACCAATAATTTGATAAGACCATGATGTGTGATTAAATGAAATTTAGGTTCTTCATGAGAATTCTTAGACCAAACATGAATGACTGTAGATTTTAGGAATTGAAGCAAAAAATATGATAAATTTATAATATAATATTTCTAATTTGGAAACTTCAAATTTATTAACATTCTAAGGTGATAGGTTGCACAGGTAGACATCAAGGTGATTTGGATATATCCAATGCGAGTGATCATGTTGCAGGGTTACAGTTCATGATAAATTGTTTCGTAACCCCTGGTCATGCCCTTGGAATTTTGTGAGGGCATCCCACCACATTGCATTTTGAAATATTTTCTTTATGGAATCACTGGGGTTTTGTGTTTCCATGGATGAGGGTTCACTTATCTTTTGGAATATGGAATGGGGTATGGTTTAGGGTAAAGGGTAGACATAATTTTAATGGGGGTAGTTTCAAAGTTTGTTTTTAGCAGCTAAAAAGACCTGCACAAATTTTTCAATTACAAAGACCATTTTACATTTTTGTAGAATAAAAAATTTATCATTTCAATAAAAGATTTGCAAAACTTAAAAATAATTTTGTATTTTTTTTAGAAGTTTTCTTCATCGATAGAGCTAATAATTTATCCTACTCTTTTGTGTAAACTACCAAAGAGTATACACTAGTTGTATATGTAATAGAATAATTAGGGTATTACAATGTCTTGTCTTCTGTGACTAAAAACAAAATTGAATTGATTTAAAATTTACCTATCGCTTTCATTTTGGCGAACTTCTGTCACCCTACAATGTTGTTTTCAAAATCACTTTTCATTCACGTTTGCCTTCATAACCTCATCCTTATACAATGTTTTTCCCTTTTGTATTCATTCTAAGGTTTCAATTTTATTTCACTACAAAATCTAGTAGCATTTTGGATCTGTTTCGAATTGTAGAATGTTTTCGACACAATTACAGGGCCTTCTACGAATGGAAAATATAATTTTTAGGTTTTTGTTTCACTTTGCATGATTTTACACTTTCGTTGTATCTTAATCATCCATTCAATCCTAATCAATGATCATGAATACTAATCCATGTATTTTCTCATAATTGGATCATGGTGATGATGTGTCGATAATTAGCATAATCTTGAAACAAACATTCGCAGTCTTTTTTTGGAGGTTATTTTAAGGAAGTTTATAGATTTCACTCAATTATTCCCTTTTTGATCTTAACCCTTTGTTTGGAAACTAATAAATGGTTGATGCATTCAATCCATGACGTTGTTTGCTATAAGCAAATGGTGCCACATGTTGCTCATTGTTGGTGGTTTCGGGGTGGTAAATATTTTTATTAGGGCTAAATTTTCTTGCCATCTTGCTAGGTTTTTGGTGCTAATAGTTGTAAGTTGGCACCATTTAAATTTTACCTTATTACACGTATATGGCAGGTGATCCCTTATTTTCTTTACCATGGCGTATATAAAAATTATTTTAGGTTTCTACCCCTACGTGTATATACCACGTGTACCATATTTTCCTTCACCACAGTGTTGGAATTAATGCCCATATTGTCTTATCTCACACTGAGATCCACCACATCATGTAACTGCTTCCTTCTATATTTCACTAGCTTTGATATCCATGTCATCTATGTTCTTTGTCATCTTGTTGATGTGGAGAAGTATTAAACTCATGGTTGACCTTTCATGTCTGATATATTTTATTCATTGGCTCCCAATCCGTCAGCATAGACCTTTGATTTTAAATTTTATTCTTCATTATATTTTTTCACTGTGTCATAGATTAGATTGGTCCCATGGTTGCTTTTATTAACTCTGGCATCCACGTGTATCAATAGTTGGTTCCTTTGAAACTTTGTGGTCAGCCTCCGTACTGGGCATCTATATGAGAGAGTCAAACATATGTGATACTTGGCACCATCTTGGGTGTACTCATTAGATATTATGCCTTAATTTTACACCTTCGTGGATGGGTGTTTGGCTTATTTTCCAGTGTCAACTCCTTATGTAAGGAAAATTTAAATTTAAATTTTATTCCTTAATCCATCTGTCGTTACAAATTTCAAAGGTGGTTAAAAGAGGGTTTTATGAATATTCATATAATTTTATCCCCTTTTATAATGGACATTGATAAAATTTGTTTTTATATTTTGCATTAGCACATCTTATTATATCATGTGTTGACACATTCTGTCATATTCTAGGTTACCACATATCATTTTTGCTTGGGGCCAGCTTAAGTATTGACACTTAGAAATATAATATGATGTGTGTTATGGATACCATCTACAGATGGCATTTACAGAAGATTACTATAGAATATTATTACAGAAATTGTCTACAGAAAACATCTACGATAGACATCTACAAAAACTATCTATGGAAATTGTCTACGAAAATGGTCTACGCAAGACATCTACAAAAGTTGTCTATAGAAACTCTCTACAAAAGATGTATACAGAAGTTGTTTATATAAACTGTAGTTGTTAAGGTTAAGAAAATTACTTTTACTTGATTCTTTCCCCCAAACTATATTATGAACTCCAAATGTATTTATTTACTCTCTCCCCAAACTGTAATTTTGGCTATATAGCCAAAACATAATGAAGGGTGCCTTATTTATATTATGGTGGATGGTATAATAATGAGTTTTATTTATGGGGAATTATTATGAGTATTTTTGTGATTGTGCTTCCTAAATTTCATTAAGAAGTATCCAAGTGAGAGAAAAATAATTATGAAGCTTGATATAGTCATCAATATATACAAAAATAGATCTTTATCAAAGACTTGGGATATTTTCATTCACTTGAAAAATGGAAACCTTGATGGATTTTTCTAAGAGATACAAAGTTTTGGGAGATACAAGCCACATTTATTTAGGATAAAAATGAACTATGGTGCCTTCATAGGAATTTTTCTTTTAAATTTTTCTTGCTTATAATATTCTAGGTTTTTTCACAAATATTCAAACATCCTAGTGATTTCAAACAATTTTATCTATTCATTTCACATATCCATATGATATTAAAGTCATCCTAATGTTTTCAAGCTTCTCAAGGATCAACTATGTGTGTAGTGAGTATTCATTCCTCATTATAAGTAAGGATTGAGTAAAACAAAGGCCACTTCTGCCAATAAGCTAGCTTGTCTGTGAGCATCCATAGGTCTAATTCAAACTTAATGCTACTATGTATGGATACCTTATTGCCAGGTGGGTTTCATTCAACCCATTGCTGTAATGAGGATCACCCCATGGTTTTCAAGACACTAAGAATTTAAGGGATTCAAGCTCTTTTACCATTTTTTGACTTTTTTTTTCTTGGGATACTTGCTCATTTTAAGAGGAAGTAAGGGATTTTATTTCTTTTTTAGGATTCTTTCTTATTTTTAGCGGAAGCAAGAAGATATTTTGGGATACTTGCTTGATTTGATGAGAAGCAAGGGATTTTTTTTAAATTTTGAAGGATTAAGGGTGAGCTTGTCCTTTTTCCAATTCATTAGTACTCTAAGTGTATAGATGGATAAGTAGGGGGAAACCATTAAATTTAAGACAATAGTAACTCATGAGTTAATCTCTCCAAATATCACAATATTTTTATATGTTCTAATGTGCGTAGTCCAAAAAAAATTGATTGACTAGGAATATCTTACAACACCAAAATATTGCTTGACTTTCAATGAAAATTTGCTCAAAACACTAGTGATGGTTGAATAATTGAGAACACCTAGATTTCATTTAGCAAACAAGGTGTTATGCAACATGTGGTAGTCATTTTACTACAAGCTCTTAAAAAAATATCTTTTTGGGCTATTTAATATATTAAAACTAAAAATTGATGAAAATAAGATAGAAATATTGCAAATATAGAAACTTCATGATGAAACAAAGGAAGCATATTTTTTTTAATTTTATTTATTTATTTTTTATGAGACAAAAGTTTTTATTCAATAATTGCTAATTGCAGTTCAGAGATGTACTGCAAATAGACTTGCTGCTTAAGGTGGTATATGAATTATTCCTTAGATAATGGCTTCTTGTAATGTTTGAGTCTATCCCCATTTACTAGTAGTTTTCTTGTTGAATCATCTATAGTCTTAAGTTTGATTGTACCATTACCAAATATCTCTTTAATTTCATAGGGTCCTAGCCATATTGTCCTCAATTTACCTTGAAAGTCTTGGTAATGAGAGTCAAATAACAAGACCCAATCTCCTGATGGAAATGTATGTGGTACAATGTGTTTATCATACCATTTCTTCCTTTTTTACTGGGTTATTTCAGTCCTATGTAATACCTCTAGTCTCCTTTCATCCAGAATGTTTAATTTTTCCAATCTAGCTTTCTGTGCTTGGTCCAAACTCATGTCGAGTTACACTGTTGTACAAAGAGTTTTTATCTCAAACTCGATGGGCATGATAGCTTGTTTTCCATAGACCATTTTATAAGATGATAATCTTGTGATAGTTTTACAAGTTGTATTATATGCCCATACAACTTCTTTTAATATCTCAGCCAAATCACCCATATTAACAACTACAATTTTTGTAATGATATTTTCAAGTTCTCTATTCATAACTTCTGCTTGTCCATTAGCTTGAGGGTAATATGGTGAGGTTTTACTATGTTTTATTTAATAGATGTCAACAAAATGTGCAATTAATTTAAAGAGTAATTGGATTCCATGATCTAAAACTAACTCTCTAGGTGCTCCAAAGTATTGCATAATATTTTCATAAAGGAAATCAACTACTGGTTCAACTTTTGCTCGTGGTAAAGCTTTAACTTCAACCCACTTAGTAACATAGCCTGTACACACAAGTATGTGTTTATTACCTGGACTTGGAGGTTCTATTGGTCCAACAAATCTAATTCCTCATTTCTCAAATAGTTCAAACACTACTTGCAAAACCAAAGACATTTTCATTGAAGGTGTAGTCTTACTATCTCTTTGACAAACATCATATCTATCAATAAATTTATGGATATTTTTATTCATGGTAGGCCAAAAGTAACTAGTTTGAAGTATTTTACTAACTATCCTTTGGGTGGCATAATGGCCTCCACAGGGTTCTTTATGTGCCTCCTGATTGATGTCATATACATATTCTTCTTGCACACATCTCCTAATTATTTGGTCAGGACATGTTTTAAACAAGACTCCATGAATCCACATATAAGGGATACTATGATGTATTCGTTTTCTATGCTCATGTGATGTATAGTTTTGAGGCATTTTCCCTGTTACTAAGTAATTTACAATATCAACATACCAATGGGTGAAAATAGAAAGAGCAAAAAAATGTTCATCTAGGAAATTATCAATAATTAACTCATTATCATCAGCATATGAGATAGGTGATCTGCAATGACATTATCTTTTCCTGTCTTATCCATAATTGTAATATTAAATTCCTATAATAGAAGAAGCCATATAACCACTCTACCTCCTACTGTAGATTTTTTTATTAAGTATTTAATGGTAGAGTGATCAGTGTGAATAAATACTTCATATCCTATTATTTAATGTTTAAATTTATTAATGGTATGGAATACAGCTAAAAATTCTTTTTTAGTAACAATGTAATTAAGATCGGCTCCATGCAAGTTTTTACTCACACAATAGATAGCATAAGGTATTTTTTTCTCAATATTTTGCAATACTGACCCTATTGCCTAACCTGAAATATCACAATGTATGTAGAATGGTAATTTCAAATTTGGTCCTCCCAGGATTGGAGCAGTTTTTAATTTAACTTTTATAACTTCAAAGGCTTCTTGATATGATTCAACCCAATTGAATTCACTTTCTTTGGTTAAGAGCTTAATCATGGGAGAAGCAATTTTACTAGAGTATTTAATGAATCTATGGTAGTATCCTACATGTCCTAGGAAAATTATCACCTTTGTTTGTGTTTTTTAAGGTTGAAGGGTTTGAATAGCTTGTATTTTTGTAGGATCTACTTTAACACCTTCTTCTGATATATAATATCCTAGAATAATGCCTCCTCTCATAATCATGAAACACTTTTCATGACTCAAAGAGAGGTTTTTCTCTTGGCATCTAACCATAACTCTTTGCAATCTTGATAAAAGTTCTTCAAAGGTATTATTATAGAATGTGAAGTCGTCCATATAGACTTCTACACACTCATTGATTAAATCAGCAAATATAGCTAAAACAACTCTTTGAAAAGTTGCAGGTGCATTGAATAATCCTAAAGGTAAGACTTTATAAGCATATGTACCTACTAGACATGTGAATGTTATCTTTTCCTGATCTTCTTTAGCTATGGAAACTTGATTATAGCCACTAAAACCGTCCAAAAGCAGAAATTTTTCTTTCCAGCTAAGGTATCAAGAACTTGATCAATGAATAGCAAGGAAAAATAGTATTTCTTTGTTACCTTGTTTAATTTCTTATAGTCCACACAAATCCTCCATTTACCATTCCTTTTAGGGACTATCACAAGAGGTGACACCCATTCACTATCCGAAATTGGATATATAAATCTTACCTTCAAGAGTTTAATGATTTCTTCTTGAACCATGTATTTCATAGCTTACTCAATCTTCTTTGGGGTTGTCTTACTGGATAACATCCTTATTGGATAAAACAATGATGGGTACAAATATTTGGATGTATACCTTTCATATCCTTGTAACTCCATGCAAATATTTATTGATGTTTCTTAAGCACATCTATTAATTGTGATTCTTGTATGCTTATGAGCTCATCACTGATATTCGGTGTTTGCATCTATCCACATTATCTCATGTTCAAGAATATTTAAATGATAATTATATGGTATCATTTTTTGAGATTGATTTGTGCTTGCATCATTAATAGACATAGTAGATTCAGATGAACAACCATTAGCTTGACCTTGATATTCTTTTTGATTTCCTAACAATAACGGTAATGGTCCCTAAATTACTTGTTGAAGATGTTCACTCAAAACATTGATTGATAAGGTTTGGATATCATCAAAATCATGAGGAGAATCATACCATAGTTGCTTTAGAAAATATTTTTCTATTGTTGATTCAGGGAATAGGCTAAGGTCTTTAGTAATCTTGCTATCATAAATAGTCATATTTCTCGATCTACAGCTAATGTAAGCATTAGATATTACAAGCCATGGGTGCCCAAGAATTAAGGGATGTCCCCCTAACTTTTTATTTGGGTTGCAAGACTATAAAGTCTACAGGGTATTCCCATGAACTTAGACTATAACATCTTCTAGTTTTCCTTTTGGCTTGACAATGGACCTATCTGTGAGTTGGAGTATGATAGAAGTTGATTGTAATTTATGTACCCTTAAATATTTTGTTGTTTCTTTAGTCATGATATTAATAGTGGCTCCTAAATCAACCAAAAAATTTTGCAAGGCTATGTCACCAATGTGTACTATGAGTATAGGTATTCTAGGATCTTTGTATTTTGGTAATGACCTACCTCACGTTATTATCTCATAAAATCATCTAATGACTTGAATAGTTTGAACTTTGTTTCTATTTTTCCTTCCTAAATTTATGTATATGCTCTTTATGAGCTTGGAATATATGGGGATATCCTTGATAGCCTGCAATAAAGAGATTTTGATAGTAATATTTTCTAATTCTTTAAAGAAGTTAAAAGTTGGCTTAGATGGTTCTTTTGGTATTGCTAGTCTTTGAGGAAGTGGTATCTCTACTTCATTCCTTTGAGGAATTTGGATCTATCACTATTTTATTGGAAAATTTTCTAGTGAATTTTCTATTTCCTTCTCATTGTTATCCTCCTTTTCAAACAAGTTCGTAATGGGATTATCAAGATGTGTGAGAGTTACATTATTTTCCAATACTTTTCTAGATCTCAATTGAATTTGTTGACAGGGTGCCATTGTTGTGGTATAAACCAACATGCTTATTAAATTAAAATTAAGGGCTTATAAAGGCCCAAAATTACAACAAATTCCCTATGAAGGAGCAAAAAACTCCCAAAGTGGGAATACCGACTCTCATATCAAAGGGATTATTTAGGATTGATTAATATCAATCCAACTAACCCTAATATAGAAGTCGACTAACTAAAACTACATGAGCAACAAGTCTAAAAAATACATTAATAATTATTAAAACAAAATCAAGCCCTAAGACCTACCCTAACTAAGGTTTAACCTAAACCTTAGTTTCTTAATTGATACCCTCATCATACCTTTCCACAAAGGAAGTATTGGACTCCAATGCTTGTACAAAAGTAGTGGGCTTAGTATGAACAACTCAATTTAGATGGAACGAAAGCTGGAAAGCAGGTGTCAGTTGAGTAGGAGTGTTGATGATGTCAAGAATACCAAAGGGTGCCTATGTTGGTGGGCATCACCTGGTCACTACTTGAGTATTGAGTGAAAGCTTGTGGCTGAGGTGGAGGATGATTCTCCTATGGTATCGGTTGCAATGGTTGCTTCATTTTAGGAACCTGGTGCATGGTAGAAACAGGAGGAGGAGCAACTAGAGCAACAGGAGGAGGTACTAAAAAAATATGAGGAGCCTCCTTATGTGTAAGTGTAGCTAGTGTGTCCTTTGGCTTACATAAGACAAATGCTGTATGGCATGGACCTGCATAACTGTATGTGGGCTTTGTGGAAGAGATGAGAAATTTCTTGTTCTCGTGATGCAATGTATAAGTATTGTTATAAGAATCATATTGTACCCGTTTGTCAAAATGATAGGGCTTTCCAAGAATGAGATCACAACAATCAATTGGAGTCACATCACAAGTAACTTTATCCACATAGTGTGGCCCAAATATAAAGGACACAATACAAGTTTCTCTAATCAATGAGGAGGTGCCCGCATCCTTCCATGCAAGTGGGTATGGGTGAGGATGGGGTTGTATAGGAAGCTTCAACTGATCGACGATGGATCTAGAAATAAAGTTCATTTGGGAGCGATTATAAAATCTACAAAGTAATTGTGCTTTAAGTGGGCATATGGGACAAACAAATGATCACGACATCTTTCAATAATGTTGTGTGTTAAAAAAGTATAACTGTTAAGCCCTCAAAGCTTAGGATAAAAGTGACATTCTACCATAGCCTCAATAGGTCCATCTTGTGTTTCCTCTGGTTGAGCTTCTACAATAATATTCTTCTTCTTCCTAAAACACTCAGATTCTATATGGCCTCGCTTCTTACAATAATCACAAAATTTCTTAGGATCGAAAGGAGTAGAAGAAGTGTTAGAAGAAGGGGAAGAAGAAGAAGAGGAAGAAGAGGGAGAAGTCTTCTTCTGTTACTATGGAGATTGCTTTTGTTTGGAAGCTTTGGTGGAGTCAAAGGAGTGAGATCCACCTAATTGAGCAAAGTAAGCTTCTCCTTCGCAAGTTTTGCTTGATTGTACATAACATTCAAATTTGTGATAGGAGTATATTTCAACTCCCTAAAAAGTGGTTCTTGTAATACACTCTTGAATTTTATGATCAACTTAGTAGTAGAGTCCCGAATACCATTCAAAATCCTCAATTTATTGAATAAGCCGATGTAGTTTTGGACATTCAGGTTGTAGCCTTGCCTCAATCGAAGCCATCGAAATTCAAGATCTTCTGCATAGTTTGAAGGATAAAAAGTATCCGTCAAAGCCTTCACCAAATCATCCCAATTGTCAATGGGATTTTGATTACTTAGTCGGTCCGTGATCAAGACTTTGGCTATGCCAGAAAGTTTTAAGAGTGCAAATGAAACTTGTTCGTCCTTTGGTATTTTGCTATAGGTAAACCAAGTGTCCATGTCAAGGATCCAACTGTTTAGAACTTTGGGATCATGGGAGCCATCATAAATTTTGATCTTGCATTTTGCTTTCACATGAAGGTCAGAGACTTGACTGGGACCACTAGATGAAGTAATATTGTTGAACTTATCGGCCAAAGTACTAATGACTGCGGTGATTGCAGCCATTTTTTCTATAAAATCATGAGCCATTTGTCCTCTGGTGTATTCCAAGGATATTACAAAGAGTGTTTACAAAAGGGGTTACAAAAATAAGTGTTATTTACCTAAATAATTGCAAAAACAATGTTGTAATTTTACAATGAAGTGGGCAATTTTAGAAATAAAGCACAAATATATTTTTTCTCTTTTTCAAAAATATTTGCGTTGGCTTGCAAAAATTAAAAATTCACCCCTCCTTTTCGTAAAAATTAAAATTGAAAAAATTCACCCCCTTTTGCAATAAAGTTTAGCCAAAATGTATTTCAGCTGGCCAACCGCAGAAAGGACCAGACCGACATGCTCTACTAGTCAACAAAAGTCAAAGTTGCTCAGGTGAACTCGATCCATTTGTCAATAGTGGTTGAGAGATTCCAGTAAATGCGCAGTCCAAAAATTATCTAGCCTGTGCTAGCTGCTTGCAAAGGTGTAATACACCATCTAAAAATAATGTTTGCTATTATACGCGAACAACATGGGATAAAATCCCACACAAATCCTATGAAAGATATAATTACTACCGCTAATCAATGCAAAATATACAACCACATTTATCATCAGGATGTACACGACTACTGGTCTTGCGTTGGGAACACATGCATGGAATACACACCAAATTTGTGCCTTCTGTGACTACAACCTTTGGTATTTGTTCTTGGTATTAGGGGTTATGTAAAATTTGAATTTCATATAAAATTTCATGCAAATGTTGTATCGAAAGAGCTGTAGAGTCTGGCAGGGTTTCTACATCATGAGAATTACACCAGGAAGGATTTTAAGCCGTGATAATTTGCAGGGTCTTCGAGCGATGTGTTCCATAGAATATTGATCCCTACGTTTTCCAAGTCTATGCCAACAATCTCCTATCACCAGCCAAGTTTTTGGCCTTGGCACTACTTGGGCAAAGAAAACCAACCTAGCTATTGTCGTCGGTGGTCGGGCGATGAGCTCCTATCACTGGTGGCTATCAGCCGGGATCTTACGAAGCTTTTGTGGCGTTAAAAAGGTAAGAATGTTGTACAGTCATAGAAGTTTATGTCAAATTGGCGTTGCTGTTGCGGATGCAAATTGCTTGTACTTTTTTTAACACCTTTCATTTTTTTTTAAATTGATCACCAAGATCAATTTGTGCATCAAGAAATTGAATCAATTTGTGCAAAAATAAATTGAATCAATTTATGAAGCAAGAAATTGAATCAATTTTGTCATCAACAATAAAATGCAGTAGAATTTTGTGACATCTACAACTCTGCACGTAACAAAACCTAATGGTAAATTAAGCCAAGCCAATGACCATCATGAAAATTGAGTTTGTAGCAAGATTTTGACAAAAAAATTTCTATCTAGGACATCAATTTGGTATCAAAATAAAAGAGAGCTTCAAAAAGAAGAATGAAAATGGGTCAAAAATAACCCAAACCAGGACTATGGAGATCGGAATTGACCCAAAACCTCCAAAATTCTCCTGCTCTAATACCACTGTTGTGGTATAAACCAACATGCTAATTAAATTAAAATGAAGGGCTTATAAAGGCCCAAAATTACAACAAATTCCCTATGAAGGAGCAATGAACTCCCAAAGTGGGAATATTGGCTCTCATCTCAAAGGGATTATTTAGGGATTGATAAATATCAATCCAGCTAACCCTAATCTAGAAGTCGGCTAGCTAAAACTATGTGAGCACCAAGTCTCACAAAATAAATTAATAATTATTAAAACAAAACCAATACCTAAGACCTAGCCTAAATAAGGTTTAACCTACACCTTAGTTTCTTATTGGATGCCTTCATCAACCACAAATATAGAACACGTCTCACTCGTTTCATAGAATTATTAAACATTCTTGTTGTTGTTAGGATTAGGGACTGGTTGACCTGGTAGAGGAGGTTGTTTAAGAGGATTATTATTATTAACTAGAGGTGGAAGAAATCTATTATAAGGTTGATTTTGAGGGGTTTGTCCCCTAAATTGGTTTTGAAAGTTCTATTGTTGTGACATATTTTGAGATCAACCAAATCCTCCCTGATTATATTGGCCATTAGTATTCCAACTGTTTTGACTTGACATTCCTTAATTCCATGAAGGCATATTTCCATAGGTATTGGCCATAAAGTGGGCCCATGGGTATGTTCCAGTATTGATTATTTGAATAAGGGTTCCAATTTACCCAGTTTGGTGCATTGGACCATTAATTAGGCCTTTGCAGGTTGGAATAACTAGGGTTTGACTAATTTAGTGGTCCATTGAATGGACCATTCCATATTTGAGCTAAAAAATAAACGTCTTCTACCTCTTCAACTTCAGGTTCCTTTATGGTAGCTTTCATAACAAAGATGTATTTGCAGTTTTTATTTTTGTGATTCTTATCACAAATTTTACAAGTAACAAGCTTGGAAATGTTTGTAATGTTGAGAGGGAATTCTCTCAGGTTGTGCTTTTTACTACATCTGTGATATTAAATCTCTTCACTGTCCTGTTCTTTAGGATTCCTATCCATTAAATCAAAATATATAGTCAAGGTACTTAGCAGATCAATTTTTAAACCTTCCAACATGTTTTCAATTTTTACTTTTGTCACTCCTCCTATGGATGTATACTTATTACTCCTTAGAGGTTTTTTTCTTGCATAATTTCTACAAAGGTTTAAAATCTCCTCAAATATCATAATATGGATATCTCCTTTTGCCATAAGGTTCAAAATCTCAAGGACATCTTCTTTCAGTCCTTTTAGAAAGAGTTATTTTAAGATTTATTCATCAAGGTCTATATTTAATCTAGACCCAAAAAATAGAAATCTCTCAAGCTAATCCTCCAAAGACTATTCTTATTTTTTATTCATGCAGAATAGCTCAACTTTCGTATCCCTAACTCTACAGTAATCCTGATATCATTCAAGAAATAGCTATTTTAATCCATGTTCTCCATCCCATCGTTTACAAATATTTTCTCCTAGATCTATGAACCATCTTAAAGCTACATATTTAAGAGTAGAGGGAAAAAACCTTAGCTTTTTTCATTGGTGGTGTAAAAGTAAGCTTGGCACACCACCTCAAATTTGAAAATAAAAGCATTTGGATCTTCATGTGGTTTCCCATGGAAGGTGGGCAATACAAAAATAAAGATTGACTTAGGTTCTCTTGATGTCCCATCTATATGTAATATTGGGAAGGGAAATATCTTTCTTTACCCATTTATTCTTTGATCTCTATTCTATCTTTGTATATTTTTCCTTTGGTTCTCTTCTACTTATCCATGCTCACTATGTTGGTCAGCCATGACTAAGCATAAAATTTCAAGAATTGGAGTAGGTATAGGTTAAGTAAAAATAGAAGAAGGATCTACGTGATTGTCAAATTTTGGTTTAGGTAATAAATATGAATCAGGATATTGCTCTAGGATTTCAGCTTGCTCGGTTAATGTTGTTGTTTCAAGTTCTTTTAACTTATAAATTCTAGTTTGCTTGCTAAAGTCTCTTTGAAAATTTCCCTTTGATTTGCTGATCTTTATAAATATTCACATAGAGTCTCTAGGTCTGCTCATGAAATTTTTAAGTTCTCTTGTTTTTGCAACAACATCTAATCTTATTTGAATAGTCTATAAATATCGTTGATTGGATCAAGTTGTTCGGGTGCCATGAATTGTTCCTCTTCAAAATTAAAGTGGTCTATCACTAATTGAATCTATTGAACAAGGAAATCTTATGTTGGAATGGTGTTGGTATTTCCAAATTATAAATCACAACGTAAATCTTGATATAGCTCTCTACAGTGCACAACTCTAGGTATATTGTGATAATTCTTGCTATATTCTAGGGCTAATTCTCTCTTTTCTATGTCTGCAAGGAAGTTGTGAATGATGAGGGAGTCCTTGAAATATTGATTCCAAGGGTAAATTATTGGATTTATTGTTGCTCTTCTATCCCAAAGCCAATGCTCACAACTCCTTCCAAGATCTAGATAATATGAATGGTAGTTTAGCCCTAGAGTTTTTGCTATGTCAATCCTTTTGATTTCCTTTAGTTCACCTATTTTCTCTTTGATAATATCAATGCATTCACACATACACTCCCACTCATTACTAGATGTTCTATTTCCTTGGTCAAAAATAAGGTTAACTTATTTTTGTATTAGTATTTTTCTAAGGTCTATAAGTGCAGTCTGATTTGGACTATTTTCACCATTTAAAAACCTATATTTTATTCTCCTTTATCTCTCTTTGGTTTTGGTTTTGTTTGGGTTTTGATTTTATTTTCTATTTTAATCCTACTATTACTAAGTTTAGATATAAGTCACAACAAATGAATTTATAACTATCCTTAACATAGTAGGAAAATGAAATAAATTTTTTGCTTTCGGAGAAATCCTGCTATAATTAAAACTAGGTGTGACTCACGGTCTATGAATCCATACAACCAATTTTAGTATAAAAGGAAATAAAATGAAATATTACTTGAAAAATAAAATTTACTGGAAATAAAATTACTGAAAGTAAAAGGTTATTTTGCTATCACTTCTTTGATTATGTAGGAACTTTTATTTCACTATGATTGTGCCACTCAACCATACCTACTTTCGAAATTTTACAGGTCCTAATTATATAGGAGTGTTTCACTATAATTGTGTTACTCAGTCCTACCTACTTCCTATTTTTCTCACAGGAGAACCCAGACCAAAAAAATGAATAGCAATCACCCAAAGCTTGGAAATTAATGGAAATGAAATTATTGAAATAAAAGGTAAAACTATTACTACTTTTTATTATTATTTGGGAGGGTTTCACTATGGATGTGTCACTCAACCAACCTACTTCCTGCTTCTATAGGGCCTAAGTATTTAGGGGTATTTCACTATGAATGTGCCACTCAATAATACCTACTTCCCTATTTTATTGCAGGACCTAAACCAAATTAAGCAATAATAATCACCCAAAGCAAGAAAATTTGTAGGAAATGAAATTTTGTAGAAAAATAAAATTTTACAAGAAATAAAATTTTACAGGAAATAATATTTTAGCTATGAAAGTAGTAAAATGATTCCTCAAGAGAAAAAAACCAGACAAAGTCAAACAAATGGGCTTGTTGGGACCATCTCGTTCCACTCAGACTCATATGCACGCTAAGGACTCATACATATATCTTTCCATATACAAGTAAGCCTATCCTTTTTGCACTGCCAAAAAACTTTTTTGATTAGCCACTATGACACTACTCTCCCCGGGAACATCACCAAAATGATCGGCTGTAATAGCTTACATTTAATATTTTTCAATCTGGGGTAATCAAGGTTAGATTGAAAGAGTAGGAATCTGGTATAGATTATACTATTGGGATCAATTCTAAGCTTAATTAAGATCTCTTTTAGTTTTAAATTATATAGAAAAGTAATGATTATAGTGAACCAAAATTAAATCGTGCAGGAATGAAAATAAAGTGCAATTTATGATTTATGCAATAAATATGATTTTTACCTATTGATGATTTTATCTATTAGTGAGGATAACTAATAGTAATTACCTAATGATGAGGATTCTTGTACAATTAGTTTGAATTATTTATTGACTTTCTGTTATATGAAAATGCAATTTAATTTATTTTATATCCTTGGTTAATTTTTACGTACTAACTATTCCTAACCTATTATAGGGGTGAGAGATTAGGGACTGATTGTAGGAGTGGGCCCTGACTCCTAGATTACAATGTAAGTCTTTCTCCCCTAAACTACTTTATCTTAGTAACTAAGATGAATAATTTACTACTAACATTATTCTATTCTATAGATTCAAGAAAAATTACAATTACAACTACACAAAAGAAATCAAGCAGTAAATAACACAAATGATATAATTACCATATGTAAAAAGTAAAGTGTTGCTTTTATTGCTGGAAGTTCAAATGTACATGTTGACACAATTCTTCAAAAATTGTACAGAGACATTTCACATTATCTCTACATCATACAAATTTTCATTAGATAGGTGATTGATGATTAGACGTTTTCAAAGGTCTTCCTATGTAATATATAATATTACTTGGAAAATTATGAATATAACTCTTCCACGTATTTTCCATGTGGTAGTATGGACTTGATAATGCGACAACTATGTACTTAACATAAATAATCTAATTATTCTAAATAGACACAATTTCCTAATCCTCCTTGGACTCAATAAATAGCCTAAGTGGTCCAAGTGGTAATACATGAACGAACATAACAAAAATATACTAATTTGAATATTTTGCAAGATATATGATGTAACTAGATGTCCCTTTATTCTTAGGAAGGACATAACAATCTTGCGTCAGAATCTATACAACCTAACAATATTCTAATTATACAACTTTATAAAATACTTTTCAACAACTTTATTAATCACAATATCCTCATGAATAATATTTGACAAGTCAACTAATCATGCTGACTAGAAATTTTTTTTTAACATATGCTACCATGTCAGAGTGCCATGCTATCACTGATGTGGTATGCAAAATCAGTCAATTGACTTGGTCAAGTCTCTTCTATAACTGTTGGTAAAAAATCTCTTCAGTAAGAGTCTTCAACAACTACCTTCTGTAATATAATTTAGTAACTATCTTCTATAACCATTTTCAGCTACTATATTCTGCAACAGTCATCAACTACTGTATTCTGTAATCGTATCTAGAGCTTTCTTAATCCATTGTCCTTATGTCCATATTATCACATCTAGGGTCTGATCTTAAGCTTGCGCTACTGTATCATACTCCTGTGAAATGTTCTTCAACACTTTCCTGTATAATCATACACAACTTACGTGTATTTTTCATAAAATAGATACATTTGTTAGATTAACCATATCCATCATTTTAACTGATAAATCATAGGAATAAACAAAAATAACCATTAAAATATATTGCAATCATGATTTAAAGGTAGAAATTAAACAATTTATCACAAATAATACATGCTAAATAAATACTCATCAATTTTATATCTTTTAGATTGTTTATCTTAAGTAATAAGCTTCAACAGGTAACACTGAGAATGTTGAGTCAATTGAACCTATGCTTGATGCTTTGTGGTTGCTATAATCATACCAACCATATTATCATAGGGAGGTGGCACGTTCTGATAGGATACTTGATTCACTTCCTGCAAACCATGTTTAGGGAGGGGGTCTTGAAAGATCCTCATGCCTTGATTTATTGTGGGATTTTATTGTTTAGGAGGTTGTTTATTTGTTGGGGGATTGGGTTGAGGACCTTCCAAGATTAGGCATCCTTCATCAATTAGTTCCTAAACCACATGTTTCAACATCTTATATGTTTATCTCGTTTTTA
This sequence comes from Wollemia nobilis, assembly GCA_028583015.1. NCBI lineage: Eukaryota > Viridiplantae > Streptophyta > Pinopsida > Araucariales > Araucariaceae > Wollemia > Wollemia nobilis. Next base: position 3,223,161 of record JAQPPZ010017072.1, read on the forward strand.
TCCACTCTATGATACTCACAATGTTGACTAGATTTTAGGTTTCCTTATGGGAGGTAAATCAATCATCTTAGCTTACAAAAGGAAACTTAAAAAGCTTAAAAGGAAATCATTCACCACTCACTCATGTTTGTATACCCATTGCATATCCATTGAAGCAAGTGACTGGAAGTGATTCTAGTTCATATATTTGTGCGACTTTGTCTCGAGCTCCATTAAAAAAACAAAAATGATTGTCCATCATAGCAAACATCATTTTTTTCCAATAACCCCTTCTCGACATCGTCTATAATGGTATATCACTACTAGATCTTGAACAACGCTATCAAAATTCTTGGAAACCATAAAAAATATTCATCTTCACCTATGCATAAAGACTCCAATGTTTTCAGAGAAACCTTTAAAAAACTAGCAGAGAAATATTAAATTATAATCTAAGTTTTTTAAAAAGTTTTTGAGCCATTGTTAATTTTTCATCACTACAAAAAATAATCGATCCCCATGTAATTTACCTTCACTTACACATGAAGACTCCAACATTTTATGAGAGACCTATGAAAAAATGACGAAGAAAGATTAAATTATAACATAAAGTTCTTAAAGTTTTTGAGCCATCATTAAATTTTTTTGTCAATATGGAAAATATTTTGAACATCATGTAATTTACCTTTACCTGCACACAAAATAAAATCTACATTTTATTTTTTGGAATATTAGTCCCACATCAATGAGAAAAAGGAGAAGAAAGTTTATATACATGCAAGCACATAAAGGGAGTTGTGTTTTCATTCACGTGCCACTTCCCTTGCCTCACATGACATTAACCACCTACCACTGTTGGTTTATCCCCACCCCATGCTCTACCTTGTGTTACGTGCCTGCCTTGTTCACCCTTCGATCATGCCTCACATTTTGTTATTCCTACCTTGTCCATCCTCCTTTACCTTGAACCACTTCATGTCCCTCACCTTCCGTAGTCCTCTATCGTGTTCCCCTCCTTATTGTTGTTGCCTTGTTGTGTTTACCTTATGATTTGTATCCTACTATTACCTACTGCCAGTGCTAACACTGTACTACTTGCCATGCCCTCCACTTACTTTTGCACCCTCCACTTGTGTCAATGACTTATCAAGATGCTATCTACATTAATGTCAGTGAATTTCTAGGTTGCTATCATAGATTGTCTTCCTTGCACCATATAAAATCTAATCGTTGGTCACAACTTTTTTGCCTTACACCATATAAAAAAATTAATCGCTGGGAAAGGCTCAAATCAATATTCAAGTTCATAAAAAAATAAAATTTGGAAGAAAATTAATTTTAAAAGTTGCAAAAACAAAATATTATCACAAAAGTGAAAACAACAAATTTTGAAACCACCAACAAAATTTTGTAACAAGTTTCTTTTGCACTTTTTGCAATATTTTGCACCTTTGATGGATATCCTATTCTATTGAGTCTAAGAATGCTCATTGTTGACTATTTCACAACTTCTATATTCTCACCATGGATAATGAAAGAAGATCTTTTGATCCACTTTTTGATAACATTTCTGTCAAACCTTGCCAAATTAGAGACACACTCATACGGGTTAATCTAACCACTCTTCGTTAAACCACTTTTGTGTGGGAGTATCAAAATTAGTTCCAAGATCTCATCAATCACATTTCAGGGTTAAATGAATTATTTCTCATAATTTTCTTCATGAGTGGATTAAAGAATGAAATTAGAAAGGTAGAAATATTCAATCCCTACACCCTAATGTAGACCTTTGGATTAGCTTTATTAGTCGAAGACAAACTCAATGTTCAACATCGATTAGGAAAACCACTTGTGGGGAAATCACAAACCACTTACACCACCCCAAAACTTAACCAAATTTTATCAATTAAATATCTCATCTTTGAGGAGATGATGGCACGACGAGTGAAAAAACTCTATGATAATTATGATGAGAAATTTGGATCCCACCATAAATGCACTACACAAACATTGTATTTATTGAAAGTAGTTGATCCTTATCAATCCATAAAGGGTGAAGATGAGGAATATGAGCAAGAAATAACTAAAATACCTAATCACAATTATGAAGACAATAAGGTTGATGTACACGAAGTGATCGATATCCCAAGAAAATATAAGATAGACATACAAGAAGTGACCAATGAAGTCCAGATGTACAATCTAAAAAAACTACCTACAAGTTCCTCATAAATAGTGAGTTCGTACCACATGGTAAAACCTATTCGAAAAAAAGAAAGAAAAGTGAACACACACTTATTTTCCATTCAATATCCAAGGAAACCACAGGAAGAGTTACCACCACTTTTGATGCATCATTCTATAGTATTTGTGAAACCCAAAGGGTTTCCTCCCCACCTCATCATGATATTACTATTCTTCCTGGAAACTCCCCACTAATGCTTTGCACCTCAAGATATCCTTACCTTTGAAAAAGTGACATCAAATTTGTGCAAGAACTTGTATAAATGCTACTTGGAAAGCGCTTCATCAATTTCAACAATAATGTCCTTAGTCCCAGCTTTGAGGACAAAGCTTCTTTTAAGGAGGGTGGCATGTTAGGATTCAATATCCTAACCCTTATCATTAACTAATTACTCATTTATGTTTATTATTTCATATGGACCATTGTGTCCTTTCACACATAACCTTAGAATAGGTATAAAATATAATTTGATAGGGTGTAGGAATCCATCGATCGAAATATAAAGAATATAATTTATTTAATCCATTGTAAGGGTCTCCTCACCAGTGAAACAATGATCCATTTAAATAATGATTCAATATTTGTTTTACATATTTTAAGTATTAAAATCTAATTATTTCATTGCATACACAAGATAGGTTTCAGGAACCTATCATCTCACCCCTTTTGAGTTGAGAGATTTCTACTCCATATCTTTAAGAAAATATTCCTTATGGTGCTTCATAAAACCCTAAAAATGATCAAATGATGTAAAAGTGAAGCCACCATTAGGCCTTGCATAGGAATCATAGTTGGTATCAGTTTCCACATGTTCTTGCTCTTTTGCAGCAAGGTCAGGGTTCTCTCTATCAATTTAGTCATCTTCATAGGAAACATGATTAGATTCTAGACAGCTTCGCTAACTTCTGAGGAATGGATCCATTAGAAGAAGTAAAAGGATAGAAGATAAAACTAAAAAAAATACACAAGAATATTTTTAAGATGTTACTAATATTTTTCTAATCTAAACAAATAAATTAGAGGTCTTGTTTAATAGTTTTCAAAAGAAAATAAAAAGGAAAATGCTTCCTAATTTGGCCACTAATATGTGTTTTCATGTTGGGTTCACCAAAGATGTAGAGGTGGAAAAATTCCCTACCACGTATGATTCTCAGCTAGATTAATCTTGAAGAACACAAGCCTATACTGAGAGGGGGGGTGAACAGTATAAGACCTCTTTTTACTTTTTCCATTATAATTCAAAATAGTAAAGCAATATACCCAAAGCAATATCAAAGCAATGCACAATATCATCCACAAAGTGACACCAATTTTAACGTGGTTCACCCAGAATGGCTGAGCTACGTCCACAAAAATTTTCTCTAAAAGTTATCTCAAAGTTCTTTGGGAATCCTTCCCAATTACAATGTTTATGAGCCTCGGCCCAAAGGAGATACCTTCCCCCAATCATAATTTATGAGCCTCTACTCAAAGGAGATACCTTCCCCCAATCAAAATTTATGAGCCTCTCGCTCAAAGGAGATACCTTCCCCTCTGCTCTAGAAATGATCCCTCAGAAGATCAACTGCCTCTACCTCTTGCCAGCACATGGAACTCCTTTCCACTGAATACCTCCTATCCTCAATGCTTAGCCTAAGAGACCTCTACCTTCTATGATCACATCCATAGAAGCTCATCAACCTGTACCAAACATAGTTAGTCAGTCTAGTACAAGTCTTCCTCTATCTGTCAGATCTGTCCAACTCTTGAACAAATCAATCCTCTGCATACAAGCCTTCTCAAAGACTTGCCAAATCTATCCTCGGGTTCTTCTCATAGAACCAGTTCACCTCTATCCTCAAGTTCTCTGATAGAACTATCAAACTCAGCTAACAAGTCCTCTGCTAGGACCTGTCCAATTCTGCTCAAAAGTCCCCACCGGAACCTGTCCAAAACTCAGCTCACAAGTCCCCACCGAAACCTGTCCAAAACTGCTCACAAGTCCCTGCCAAAACCTGTCCAAAACTCAGCTCACAAGTCCCCACCGAAACCTGTCCAAAAACTCAACAAGCTCACCAAGAAAAACTTTCTTAGTAGGAAATCACAAAGTGAATTGTTAGAGACCCAATGTGATTTATCAAACTCATAGAAGCATAAAGAGAATTTTTAGAGACTCAATATGTTCTATACTCAAATCCCAATCTCAAAACTCAACTCAAATCAACTTAGCTGAAACTCAATCTCAAATCTGAAAAATCAACTCAATATCTGAAATTGATAGGATAGAATGCTTTCTTTCAAGAACATGAAACCCCAAAAATTTTCAACTATGCAAAGAATCACATAAAAATGATACTCATGTTCTTTTCACCATCAATTAGGGCTTCAAAAACAATGCTTATCAACCAAGGTTCAATCAACACCATTTAACTCAAAACACAACCTTGAAGCATTTCAGAATCAACATCAGAAAAGGAAACAAGTAGAACTCCTTTTCTCTCCAACATTATTTGAACAAAAAGCATCCACCAACTCAGATCTCAATAGCACAAAACAACTTTTCAAATCATCAACAAAGAAGTAAGCCCAACACTTTACCCAAGTAAAGAATAGCTTGATTATAACCAATTTAATGAAAGCTAATGTCAATCTCAAAGCTGCCAACTTAAGGTTTCACAACTTCACACAAGAAGCAATTCTAACCTTAAAACATCATGCTTTCATTTCCATAATCAACCAAAAGAACTCTCAACATTACAAGAAATATTTATCCCTTATACACCTTATTTCTCCCTTATAGTCTTATCAACAAAAAACTTTATCTCTCATAAGAATGCAATAAGATAATGCAAACAACACTTTCAAAAGAATATTTTATCAAAATAAAGCAAGCTTCAAACTCCTTATAACTCCTAAGCTATTTTTCTCTCTAATAAGCTTCCTCCATCCGCAAAATACACTAGCAAAAATTAATTTCGAAAATACCTTGGCCAACACAAAAAATCGCGCTATGGAGAAATTTTGCACGAAATCTAACACCACCCGCTGCATCCACTTCAACGAAGAAAAAACCCTTTCGCATTATTCAAACTTGAAACCTCCCGTTTGGGTAGCACGCCAATAGCCTAGCCGCTACTGGTGCGCCAAAGGCATCCGGTGAGGTTTAAACCTCACTGTTTCCCTTGTACCTTCTGTGCTAGGGCTAAAATAAACAACATGCCTCCTTGTCTTCTGACGTGAACGACGACGATTAAACCTTATGACGGATACAAAAATGAACGACAGATATCTGAACAGCGGATCATGAAATCACAGCAAGGAAGAAATTGAACATCAAATCGCGAATGCACAGCGAGCAACACTTTTCAAAAATGCGGATGGGATAATCTTTGATCTTCATCATGGGAGATTTATATGCAATCTTTCCCATAAACTCTTGATGTCGGTGAGGAGTTTAACACGTCAACGGAGGAGTTTAACATGTCGACGGAGGTCTTGGCTAGCGCCCACAAACTTAGAACATAGTGCCATCAAAGTTAAGACATTTGCGCCATGGGTTAGGAGAACCCAATGCAAACAAATAAATTAATATTTATTTAAAAATAATTAAAAGGAACCTTAACAAGGTTTTTAATTATTTAAATAAATACTTCCTCTGGACCCAAATGCATTAAACTAATGCATCCACCTGTAATCTTTAAACCTGCCAACTTGGGGTTTACAAAAGACCTTTGAAACTGTCATGCCGTAACCTTCATCAAAACAAATTGGTTGACATCAAATCAAATTCCTTCAAGAGCTTCTTGACATCAATGACAACTTATACACTTGAGCAAAGGCAATGTACCCAAAGTACCCAAAATTACCAACAAATCTAATTTAGGGGTATGTTATAACTCTATAATATATGGGAAAAGGAGAAGAATTCATCAAGAATAATTTTAGGACTCACTCCAAGTATGGGGTGGAATGTGTTTGGTGTATCAATTAAGCAATCACTTATGTTTTACATTTTTATGAGTAAACTATGAAAATGAAAATGCGATGCAAAAAACACAAGATCCAAGAAGACAATAGCTAAACCTAATATGATTATTTGATTCAATGATGTCTAACCCTAGGTTGGAAGAAATAAAATTAATTTCTTTGAGCAAGGGCACAAATAAAATTCACAAAAAAGAGTAAACCCTAATATGAAAACTAAATGATACTTTCTTTTGAATGCCTAGAAAATTATTGAATATATTTTCCTTTTTGTAAATCTAGGTTTGGAATAGAAATAAATAAAAGACAACAAAGAGCCTAAAAAATTTACCAAGGACACTTATCTATTTTTTGGTGTTTGACCTAAGATTTATGATGTGTCCAAAATATCCCAAAGCTTTAGATATACAAAATAGCTTCACAAGAACACCATTAAATATGGTCAACATTAGGGGGCTTGCTTAGGCTGCTATATGATAGTGCTTGGAGGTGCCACAAGTGGTTTCCCCCAAGCTAATATGATATGTAATGTAAGTAAGACAGAATGCTAAAAGCTAGAACATAATAAAAGCAAATATGCAACAAAATACAATAAGGAATGTAACATGAAGCCCTAAGATTTTAGGATGAATAATCACCGCAAATTCCTCCTTGACCAAATCCATACCCTTTAGATTACTGAGTGTAGATTCAATAGTAGCAATACAATGGGTGTAAAGAACCCAACAGATGAAAACAAAGTTTTTGCTAAATCCATGCCTTGTAGAATATGGGGTGCGAATTCACACAGAGGATGAAAAACCCCAAAATAGATATCCAAAATATAAGAAAAATACACAATGATGAATTAAATGAGCTAATTAACACAAATAAACAACCTAAAAATTGTGTGGAGGAAGAAAGAGCAAAGGTGGAAGACCTCTTCTCCTCTAAGAAGATAAACTATCATCAATTTATTTTTCACTTGTAGATCACAAGGCACAACAACAACATAACACTAGAGCACTAGAAGAAGATCACAAGAAGCAAAAGAATCAAATTTTTTACTACGAGCTTATTAACATTATTTGAGGTTTCTGGGGGAAAAGGAAGGACCCAATCCATGCATTTATAGATGGTATGGAGGGGAAAAAGACTGGAAACAAAAATTTAACCTTGATTGAGACAACCCTCAAGAGGTTGGCCTAAAATTTAACGTTTTTTTAACAAAAGTTCTAAATTTATTGAATTCATGCCTTGTAAATTATCGGGTTCAGATTCAGTCAAGGCTAAGAAAAATAAAGCAAAATGTAAGGTAAAATTGACCAAACTTGATCCTAGCAAGTTTGATGGCCTCCTAAAGGATTCTAAGAAAAAATGACTCATTTGGGTGGGTCAATTTTCCATGCTTACACATATCAATAAAATGAAAGGAGGGATTTATTTAGTCAAAGACAACTTTATAGGTTAAAAATCTTAATTATTTGATTGTGAAATATAAAAATAATATTTTAGGGACCAAATTCCTTTGTATTTAGTAGTTATGATCCATATGAATTATGATTAGTCATGTTAAAAGCATCCAAAATGGGGTAACATGTTATTTTCATCATAAATCCATTAAGTTAATTATATTGAAATACAATTTTAGAGGCATGTTCTTGTCTTAAAAAATAATGCTAAATATTAAATTAATTCTCAAGATGTATTCTATAACCATGAAATAGTATGAAAGAATAATAAGGATAAATGCGTAGTATATTTATTGGAAATATTGAGCATATTGAGTTGTCATTGATGTCAAAGGTGAAATAGTTGAGAATTATCTTCAAGGTTGAAATATTAAAGTGCAAGACAAATATCATCAAAAGGTACACAAGGTAGAAATATGTTGATGAGAAGTGTGAAATGGTTGTCAAGGCAATATGTATCTCCAAGTTATTTTTTAAGAGAAAGGTTATAATATTTAAATGAAAATTTAAATATTATGAAAAAGGAGGCAAATATTTAAAGACAAAGAATTATTTCCAATACACCAAGGTTTCAAGTATTAACATTATAATATTTTAATATTATAATGCAAAGGTTTCAAAAGTTAAAAGAAGTGCAAGGAAATAGAAATCAAATTAATTGAGCACCAACGTCAAAGCATGATATGAAAAGCATATTTAAGGGAGTGAAATATTTGATTGGCACTAAGGTTTTGAAGAGAGCGCTAATCAAAATCATTCACCGATCGAAATCATTCGCCATTCATTGGAGGGCAAAAGAGAGGAATCTACACATAGTTCTAAGTAGATTTGAAGTCATAGATATTATGGAGGTAGTAAGTGTAACATCATAGCTGGGTGGCTAGCCTAGATGGTAGAGGATATTGCACTAAGGTGCTTGCAAGGAGGAGGTCACATGATCAAAACCCATCGACAATGTTTTGATTGAGTTTTTGGTAAAGGGGAAGGCACATAACATGTCAAAACAAAATTCGTGCCAAATGATTCTTGTGTGGGAAGCCAACACACATGGCAGCCGAGCCTACACTAGGGTATGGGCAAGTTAGATATGGTGGGTTCGAGTTGGAGTGACAACATGTAGAGGGGATGCAAATTTTTTTGATTAAATTTTAAGGTATGCAATAGTGTTTGCCCTAGGGAGACATAAGGTATATTTTAATTTAATTGCATTTGATTGAATGGTTATTAGATGGTATAAGGGACATTGTGGCATATTGAATTTTATAAAATTTGGAGGTATAAGGTGTATGTGATTGATTTAAATATTGTAAGTTGTATCTTTGGTTATTGAGTGAAACATTGTGGTGTGTTGAGAATTATTTCTTGTGAAAGTAGGAGTTATAAGGTGTTATTGTGGTTTAATTTTTTATTGTATTTGTGGTATGATGAAAAGGAATATTTGAGAGGTTTTGATCATTGTTAGAGCTTTATCTTGTGAAGATAAAAAGAGAGTCTTAAAATATTATTTTCAGATCCTATTGTGCACATATTTTGAGGAAGAAATTTAATGTGGATGATTTGAAAGATAGATCTACTAACTAGTTTTGAAGTGGCACTTTGAAAGGGAATTTTTTTTAAGATAGATTTTTGAGGGCTCATATTCGTCAAAGCAAGTTAAGAGGTATGGTGATATCATTCCTTCTTTAAGGTGTTTGGTTGAGAAAATATTTTTGAATCATAAGGTGGATAAATAAGGATTATATATATCCATTCTTGGAAACATATGTGCTAGGTTTTGTGAACAATTGTGCTTCATTATTAAATGATATTGGAAATACATGTGCTATGGTTGAGAGCAAGTTTTGTGCATAATCTCAATTGATATTAGGATAAACTAGCAAAGGTCAAAACGTATTTTTGTGAAGTAATTTGTGCATTGGCCTTGAGTGATATTTGGAAAGAACATATTGTGAAATTGTATTGCATATTATTTTCTGTGTTCTTGAATAAGAATTTTTGGTAGAATATGTCTGAAGTACCTTGATTGAAGCATGTGTTATGATAATATTTGAGTATATGTTATGAGAATAGTTTATTATGTGTTATGAGCAGATCTGAGTATGTGTTATGAGCAGATTTGAGTATGTGTTATGAGCAATTTTGAGCATGTATTAGAGTAGAGTTTAGCAGAGATAATGGGAAAATTTATGAGAAGGTTTTGTTGTTTATTTGATCAAGCCTTGTGTGAAGGCTTGGGGTATATTAGAGCAGTGATTTGAGAAGATTTTGAGCAAGCCTTGTGTAAATTTTTGGAGTATTTTTTAGTAGAGTATTGAGCTGGCTTTGTAGTAGACCAGAGCATAGGAGAGGTGTCTCCTATGGATAGATATCCATGAACCAGAGCAAAGGAGAGGTGTCTCCTATAGATAGAGGTCCACAAACTAGAGATCGATGAGATAGAGTTATCCTATAGATAGAGGTCCACAAACCAGATATTGAGGGGATAGAGTTCTCCTATGGATAAAGTTCCATGAATTAGAGATTGAGGGGATCAAATCTCCTATGGATAGAGGTCCATGAAATAAATATTTAGGGGATAGAGTTATCCTATGGATAGAGATCCATGAAATTGAGAATAGAGGATTGGTGTCTCCTTTGGATAGAGGTCCATAAAAATTGTAATAGGGAATTGGTTCCTAAGATATTTGTTGAGAAAATTTAGAAGAAATATTTTCTCCGTGGATGTAACCCATATTGGATGAGACGTTAAATCTGTGTCTCTCTTGTGTGTGATAATATGTGCATTGCTTTTATATTGCTATTGATGAAATTGGTGCTTTGGAAAGATATTGCAATTGATAACATTAGATAATATTATTTTGGAAAGAAAAGAAAAAAGTTATCTTATACTATTCACCCCTCTCTGAATATAAAATTGTGTTGTTCAATTGGTATCAAAGCTGATTCCTTCAAAAAGTCTAAAATATTGAAGGAAAATATTACAAGAAAACACAATGGCCACTAAAATGATAGAAGTTGCTTCTATGGTTGAATCAACAAAAGAGACTCAGAACTGGATGACATAGAGAAGGAATTTACTACTACTCTAGTTAAATTGGATGTTCAAATTCAAAAGTATGAAGAAACACATACAAGGTTTCTACAAGATCTCAATTACTTAAAGGTTAAAGTTGAAGAGGCAAGAAGAATTAAAGAAGTAATAATTGAGAAATTAAAAGCAAAAGAGTTGGAATGTGAAAAGTTGGAAAATGAGATTGTCTCTTTGAGAAAGGAAGTTGAAAAATCTAAAAGGAAGTCACAACAAGATATAAGGATACAAAAAGGGGAATCAAGCTCAATAGGGACATCAAAGAAAGAAACCGGTGAAGAACCCATGACCTATGCTAATATACTAAAAAGGAGTAAAAGCACCAAGGAGGAAGAGAACAAATAATCATCATGGACAAAGGTCAATCACAAAAACAAACCATATCATCCAAGAAAATCAAACAAGTTTCAATACTTCTTCCATGGCTATTGTTTCTCATGTAATGAATATGGTCATAAAGCTGTGCATTGCATGATTAGTATGAAAAATGATGTTAGAAATATCAATTAATTTGCAACTCTCAAGGATAACAACATCATATGCTACAAATGCAATAATTTTGGGTACAACGCCAAATGATGTAAAATAGTGTTTATTGAATCAAGCAAGAAGGAGGATTAGAAAGTTCAAAAGAATACAACCTCAAAATGTTGGAAAAGGAAAGAGGAACAAGAAAAATATAAGTCAGTGTTGGTACAAACAACTCTTCATGCACAAGATGATGGAAATTAGTGGTATGTTGATATTGGTTGTTCAAGTCATATGATAGGTGATAAAAGTAAATTTCTTTCACTTAAAGAAATCAATGGAGGATCAGTAAAATTTGGTGATAATTCTTCAACTAAAATTGTTGGAAAAGGGACTTTGAGTTTAGATAATGAAAAATAAAAGACATAAAATGTATTGTATGTTAAAGGATTGAAGCAAAATTAATTAAGTGTAAGTCGGCTTTGTGATCAAGGTTATATAATCACTTTTCATCAAAATGGATGTGAGATCAGGAGATCCAAGATAGCAAATCTTATTGCAGATGCCAGTAGAATTGCAAACAATCTCTACTTGTTAAGTGAGATTAAAGGAGAAAAATAATTTTTATCACAAGAAAATGAGAGATGGTTATGGCATAGAAGAATAGGTCATATGAATTTTGAAAACATAGTAAAAATAAGAAACAAATAGGCAATTAGAGATTTAACCAATATAAAAAGACCCCCAAGTACAATTTGTGCACAATGTCAACATTGTAAGCAAACAAGAAAAAGTTTCAATTCAAAAGATTTTTCTTCATCCCAACCATTGGAACTAGTTCACACTAATTTATGTGGTCCTACAAGGGCAAAGAGTTTACAAGGTGAAAGTCACTTCATGCTATTTATATATGATTTATCTAGAATGACTTGAGTAACCTTCTTAAAAGAAAAATTAGAATCTTTTGAAAAATTCAAGACATTCAAGGCTCTAGTAGAAAATGAAACAGGTAAAAATATCAAGTGTCTAAGATCAGATAGAGGAAGAGAATTCACTTCAAGTGAATTCATAGAATTTTGTGAATAACATGGAATAAAAAGAGAGTACTTATCAGCAAGGAATCCACAACAAAATGGAGTAGTTGAAAGAAAAAAAGAACTGGTGAGAATATGGTCAAAGCTATGCTAAATGAGTCTAATATTTCTAATGGTTTTTGGAGAGAGGCAGTTCATATAGCCATTTATATCATCAATAGATCTCAAGTAAGAGTAAATCATCACAAAACTTCATATGAGCTTTGGAAGGGAAGACCAGCTATTGTGAAGCATTTCAGAGTTTTTGGGAGCAAATGCTACATTAGAAGAGAAGAGAAAAATTTGGGCAAGTTTGATTCAAGGTGCGATGAGGGTATTTTTATTGGCTATTCCACAAAGAGAAAAGCCTATAAATACTATAATAAAAAATCACATACAATTGTGGAAATTAAAAATGTAATATTTGATGAAGAAATAGGGCCAAGAGAACCAGATCAAGAGATTGTATATCAAGAAGGAGAAAGTTGCCAAGAAGAACTAGGTGAAGAATCAAAAGAAGATGAAACACAAAGAACACCACCTAAGATACCATCTAGGTATGTGCAAAAGAATCATCCAAGAGATATGATTATTGGGAATCTATATGAAAGACAAACAAGGAGGAAGATAATAGGAACATGTGAACATGTAAATATTTATTTGCTATCTAAAATAGATCCCAAGGATTTAAATAAGGTAAGAGAAGAAAAATATTGGGTCAAGGCAATGGATGAAGAGTTGGATCAAATAGAAAAATGTAAGACTTGGGAACTTGTCCCATAATCAAAAGACAAGAATATAATTGGAACTAAATGGGTTTATAGAAATAAGTTAAATGAATATGGTCAGGTAGTTAGAAACAAAGAAATACTGGTATGCAAAGGCTATGCATAGGTTGAAGGGATTGATTTTGATGAAACATTTCCTCCTGTTGCATGACTTCAGGCCATAAGAATATTTTTAGCATTATCAAGTTTCAAAAACTTCAAAATATATCAAATGGATGTAAAATCAACTTTTTTCAATGGTTTCTTAGAAGAAGAGGTCTACATTGAGCAACTTGAGGGGTTCAACCTGACAAATAAGCCAAATTATGTATGCAAATTAAAGAAGGATCTTTATGGACTAAAGCAAGCCCCTAGGGCTCGGTATCCAATGTTGGATAAGTATATTCAAGAACATAATTTCAAAAATGGAATAGATGACAAAAATGTATACATCAGAAATGAAGGAAATGACTTGTTGATTGTGTTGGTCTATGTGGATGATATCATTTTTTAAGGCAGTAATGTAAGATGTGTGAGAAATTTGCAAAGTGTATGCAAAATGAATTTGAAATGTCAATTCTTTGTGAGTTGTCCTTCTTCCTTAGATTAAAGATTCACAATTAGAAAAAGGTATATTTATCTCACAAACCAATTATATAAAAGAAATGTTGAAAAAATTTAGATTGGAGGATTGCAAACCAGTGAGTAACCCCATGGTTACAAGATGCAAGTTGATTAAAGATGATGAATCTCCTGAGGAAAATCAGACATGGTATATATCAATGATTGGAAGTTTACTATATGTCACAACTATAAGACCAGATATAATGCAGGTAGTGGGACTAGTAGTAAGATTTCAAGCAACACCAAAGGAAACACATGTACATGCAGCAAAGAGAATCCTTAGGTATCTAAAAGGAACTATAGAATTTGGACTATGGCATCCCAAGAAAAATAATTTCACTCTCACAACATACACAAATGCATATTGGGTAGGTAATACACAAATGCCCCTGTAAATGCCTTTTCAATTGTAGAAGGTACTTTTAGGAACCAAAATCCTTATCATTTAGTAGGTATGATCCATATGCATTATGATATTCATTATTGAGCACTAAATTTGATATCAAGGATTAATGATCAACTAAATTTGATATGCCAAGCATCCAAAATAGGATAGCATGTTATTTTAGTCATAACACCTTTTACTAAAGTTATTTTAAAATAAAATTTTAGGGATATTTTTATTACAAAAATAATGCAAATTTATTTTTGTCCCATGTATTAAATGAGCACTTAAAGATGTTATATCTTCCATTGGGTTATTGAATACCAAGTGATAAATGGCACCAAATATCCTCCTTGCTCTTACTAATGTATTTTGAAATGATTCTCCTACCTCCAATGGCTTATGGTGCTCCTTATTTGTGATAAGTGACATAAATAATTTTATAATGTTAGTCAATGTTGCAAATGAAAATTATCAATGCTTCATGCTTTAGGTAACATTAATTTCTCTTTGAATTTATTCTTCCTCTTCTCCTAACAATTGGTCACTTGTGTTACATCCTCAATAAAGCAATGCAACATTGTCTTCTCTACAAATAATGTTATGATGTCAATTCTTCGCTTCCATTCTTAGTAGTTGCAAAATACTAGACATTTGATTTTTCCTTATGCCTTTTCAATATTCAAATATTGATTTCATTTATTGTTTATATTTTTTAGTTTGCAAATAGTAATTCCTCTTCTCCACTTAGGCACTCCTCTACTCCTCCTAGGCTTGGTGGCTCCACCTTTCAATGCTGGCTCTCTAAAAGAATGATCTACAGGTGGTTCTTCATGGTGGCTCTTCTCCTATGGATGGTGGATCCTCTATTCTACCCCATGGATCTTATTCTAGGCACTACTTGTATACCTTCTGTTAGTTTTACAATGACACTGAGAGGGGGGGGTGAATCAGTGTAGTTCTTTAAACTTGAATTTATAGCTCTTAATACTACAGTAATTAAAACTTATTACTAGATACAACAAGTATAACAAAAGAGCATCACACAACACAAGATTTAACGAGGTTCACCAATGGCTACTCCTCAAAAATTGATTTCTTGGACTACCATCCAAATCTAGCCTTTGTAAAGCACCAACTTTACAATCAATTTACCAGCACCCACTGTAAGGAGCACCAACCCCTTATTTATCTGCACCAACAGAAAGGAGCACCAACCCCTGATTTATCTGCACCAATAGAAAGGAGCACCAACCCCTAATTTATCTGCACCAATAGAAAGGAGCACCAACCCCTAATTTACCAATACCAACTGGAAGGAGCACCAACCCATTATTTATTTGCACCAATAGAAAGGAGCACCAACCCCTGATGCCAAGCTGCAGCCTAGATTTCAATTTGAATCTATAAGTTTATCAATAAGATACCTTTGCTTTTACAAGACCCTGACTGGTCTTATTCACCTTTGCGTTCTCTATGCACTTTGCTTTCTCTGTGCAATCACAACAGCACCTGGTCGAAATTCAACCTTTTATCTCTCTGTGCACTCTACTCTCTCTGTGCAATCACTTCACACACTCTGCTTCATTATAGTTGAACTTATCGATCGTCTTCTCCCTTTTGTGCACTCTGCTCTCTTTGCAAATTTTGCACTTAGCATGATTCAACACGACTTGCTCTCTATGCACAATGACCGTATTTCACAC
The DNA here is from genome assembly GCA_028583015.1 of Wollemia nobilis. Classification (NCBI taxonomy): domain Eukaryota; kingdom Viridiplantae; phylum Streptophyta; class Pinopsida; order Araucariales; family Araucariaceae; genus Wollemia; species Wollemia nobilis. Next base: position 3,238,910 of record JAQPPZ010017072.1, read on the forward strand.
ACATTCCACCATCTTCTCAATTCTCCAAACATCCCTCCTTTTATAACAATATTTTTTATGATGAAAACCCTAATCTTAGTCGGCTATAAATCCTAATCTTAGTCGACTTTCATAACAACTGTAAACCCTAATTTTATTTGGATGTCATTGATCTTCATCGACTTCAACTCAAGAAGATGTTCAGTTTATCCATCGCTTGATGATTTAATTTTGGACAGACCCTGTAATCGCCATACTGACTTTTGATCACTCTTCATATTTTAGCAGTATGAAATCACTCAGAATCGCCCCTGTAAATGCTGTAGTGATGTCGGTCCACTGTCATACTTCTCATTTCAGTTGGGTTCTCCTTCTTGACTTGCACATTTATGACCTGTCATGAAATCATGACATTTTTGCCTCTGTAGTTTCTTTTGTTGCTGTTGTCACAAAAATACATGTCGCAATATCGCGACACTTTCACCTCTGTACGCATTCTCTATTATTTTGTCGCGATATCGTGACATTTCTGCCTTTGCAGACTTCGTCTTTTCTTTTGTCATGATATCGTGACATTTTTACCTCTATATACTTCATATTTTCTTTTGTCATGATATCACGACACTTCTGCTTCCATAGACTTTGACTTTGCTTTTGTCGCGATATCATGACACTTCTACCTTTGTAGTCTTCAACTTAGCTTTTGTCATGAAATCATGACACTTCTACTTTCGTACTTAGCTTCTTTGCTTTTGTCACGAAATCACGACACTTCTGCCTTCAAAGTCTTCTTCTCTGCTTTTGTCATGAAATCGTGACACTTCTGCTTTCGTACTTTACTTCTTTGCTTTTGTCGTGAAATCGCAACACTTCTACCTTCGAAGTCTTCTTCTCTACTTTTGTCACAAAATCATGATAGTTCTGCTTCGTACGCTTCCTCTCTTTCTTTTGTCATGAAAATACGACATGTCACGATATCATGACACTTTTCAAACTTACTTTCTCTCTCCTATTTTAGTCACGAAAATGCGACATGTCACGAAATCGTGACACTTTTCTTACTTGTTCTCTTTCTTCGAACTTGTCATGAAATCGCGATAGTTTTTCTTGCTTTCTATTTCTCTTCCAACATGTCACGAAATCGTGATAGTTTTTCCACTTGCATTTTTCTCTTCCAACATGTCGTGAAATCATGATAGTTTTTCTTGCTTTTTCTCTCTCTTCCAACATGTCATGAAATCGCGATAGTTTTTCTTACTTTTTCTCTCTCTTCCAACATGTCACGAAATCTTGACAATTTTTCCTGCTTTTTCTCTCTTCCAACATGTTGCGAAATCGTGATAGTTTTTCCTGCTTTTTCTCTCTTCCAACATGTCGCGAAATCGTGACAGTTTTTCCTATTTTTTCTCTCTCTTCCAACATGTCACGAAATCGCAATAGTTTTTCCTGCTTTTTCTCTCTTCCAACATGTTGCGAAATCACGACAGTTTTTATTGCCTACTGTATATGTCGTGATATCGTGACACTTTTATTATATTTTTTCTTTGATCTTTTGCATATGGGCCACTTCGGTCTTCTTGGAAAATCATTGTACATACTCTGAATAACCTTTGAACTCCTGTCTTTTGCATTTGAATAGCTTTTGAACTTCCTGTCCATTGCATCAACAGATCTATTTGACTGTGTTGACAAAAATGACAATACTATTACTGCACCTTGCTCAACAATCTTCCCCTTTGGAATTTTTGGCAACACATGTGCAATTTCCTGTAACTCTTCTCCCCCTTTGACAATAATACCAAAGGGCTACTGCAGACTCCCCCTGAGTCCATGCACAACATTTTCAAGCAAAAATTATTACACTTAGCAAAAATCATGAACATGAGCAAAAAGATAATCAAATACTTAAATGCTCCCCCTAAGAATGTGATCCCTGTAGCTAGTCAATTCTTGGGAAGTGTGACCACTCCCAATTTATTGTGAAGGTACTCAAAAACTTCCTTGGGCAATGGTTTTGTGAAGATATCTCCTACTTGCTCTGTAGTTGGAACAAAATCCAACTTAACCTCACCTTTCGCAACTTTCTCATTCAAAAAGTGATACCTGATAGCAATGTGTTTTGTGCATGAATGCATAACCGGATTCTTGGAGATGTTAATGGCACTAGTGTTATCACACTTAACTGATATTGGCTCACTAAAGCTAATACCAAGATATTTTAAGGTTTTTTTCATCCACAATACCTGCGTACATGTTGTCGCTACAATATATTATGCCTCTGCTATCAATAAAGAAACTGACTCTTATTTCTTACTGTGCCACGTGACCAATCTGTCTCCAAGATAGAATGCACCTCCACTGGTACTCTTTCTATCATCGACACATCCTGCCCAATCTGCATCTGAATACAAAATAAGGGTGAAGTCTTTACCTTTTGAATACCATAACCCATACTCCATAGTACCCTTGAGGTACCGAAGAATCCTCTTCACTGCTATCCCATGAGTCTCCTTGGGATTAGCCTGAAATTGTGCTACCATGCATACTGCCTGCAAAATATCTGATCTGGTAGCTGTTAGGTATAGTAAGCCCCCAATCATAGATCTGTACATGGTTTGATCAACAGGTGGAGATTTTTCATCCTTGCTCAACTTGCAACCTGTCATCATGGGAGTGTTAAGCGGCTTACAATCCTCCATTGTGAACTTTTTTAACATCTCTTTCACATATTTAACTTGAGAAATAAATATGCCCTTCTTATTTTGATTAACTTGCAACCCGACGAAATACGAAAGTTCACCAATCATTGACATTTCAAATTCTTTCTGCATCTTATTTGCTAAATCTTTATATGACTCATCTTTGCTGCTGCCAAATATGATATCATCTATGTATACAAAAAGAACAATAAGATACCCATTTTCTATTTTGACATAAAAATTACTATCCACCATACCTTTCCTAAACCCTTGTTGAGTGAGATAGTTTTCTAGCCTTGCATACCATGCTCGGGGTGCCTGTTTTAAGCCATATAATGCTTTCTTCAACTTGCAAATGAAGTTGGGATCATCACCAAGTTGGAAACCATCTGGTTGCTCAATATAAACCTCTTCTTCAAGTTTTCCATTCAAAAACATTGATTTCACATCCATTTGATAAACTTTGAAATTCTTGTAGACTGCTAAAGCCAAAAATATTCTAATTGCCTCTAGTCTAGCTACTGGTGCAAAAGTTTCCTCAAAGTCAATGCCTTCAACTTGTGCATAACCCTTATATACCAATCTTGCTTTATTTCTGACTACCTGTCCGTCTTCATTCAATTTGTTTCAAAAAAACAATTTAGTACTGATTATATTTTTATTTGCAAGTCTAGGTACTAACTCCCAAGTTTCATTTTTCTTTGTCTGATCTAATTCTTCATTTATTGCCTTCATCCAAATTTCATCTTTGCTTGCGTCAGCAATATTTTTGGGCTCAATGCTAGATAATAGAGAGTAGTTACTTACTACTCTTCTTCTTGTTTGAACACCAACTTTGGGGTCTCCAATTATTTTCTCTCTAGGATGATTTTTCTGACCAGCTGCCTGTTTTGAATTTCTTATTTTCTTCCACTTCTGAATCACAACTTAAATCATCCGAGTCAATTTTTTGTATATTTTTTGTTTCGTTTTCCTCATCTCCTTCAATAACCTCTTCATAAATTGGGTAGTTCCTTTCATAGCTAATTACTCGTTCTCTACCTTTATCAAATTTAACATCGACACCATCCATAATTTTCTTTAGCCTCTTGTTGTAGCATTTGTAAGCTTTGCTTTTTGATGAATAACCAACAAAAATACCTACATCCGCTCTATCTTCAAACTTACCAAGATTATCTTCAGTTCTTTTGATGTAGCACTTGCTGCCAAAAACTTTGAGGTATTTTGTTGTTGCCCTTTTACCGAACCACAACTCATAAGGAGTTTTGCTTTCATGTGTTCTCAACATGTACCTATTTTGGATATACACTGCAGTATGGACCGCTTCTTTCCAAAATCTATCTGCTACTCTGCTTTCAGCCAACATAGTACGTGCCATTTCCTGCACTGTCCTGTTCTTTATTTATACCACTCCATTCTGCTGAGGTGTCTTGGCTATTAAAAAATGTCTCCTAATATTGTATTTTTCACAGTACTCTATAAACTCCTCTGAAATGAATTCTCCTCCTCTATATGATCTTAAACATTTGATCCTCTTTCTTGTTTCATTCTCAACTTGGTTTTTTAAAGTCTTGAACATTTCAAAAGCTTCTGATTTGTGCTTCAAAAAAAATATCCATGTCATTATGGAATAGTCATCAATGCACAACATAAAATATTTGTCACCATTTATGCTATGTGTTCTTATGGGTCCACATAAATCAGTGTGTATTAGTTCCAAAGGTTTGCTTGTGTAGCACTCTTTTGTTTTGAATGTGACTCTAGTTTGCTTCCCCTTTTGGCATGAAGTAGAAATGCTATTTGCAGGTTTGCTGATGGTGGTAATATCTCTCACTGCCCTTTTTGAGTTGATTTTTACTAGATTATCAAAATTGATATGACCGAGTCTCTTGTGCCATAACCAATTTTCTTCTTCCTGTCCAATACAACAAGCTCCTTCGAAGTCTCCGAGAGCGTGTACAGGTTTCCGGATGTCCTTGATCCAGCTTGCTATCAATTTTTCACCGTTTGTTTTTCTCGACTTCACAACCCTCGCTTCTTAACAAATACTTCATGACCTTTATCACAAATCTGACTTACGCTCAACAAGTTATGTTTCAAACCATCCACAAACAAGACTTCTTCTGACTTAATTTTTTTGTCACTAATTTTAACTGAACCTTTGCCAACTATCTTAGCTCCATCATTATTTCCAAACTTTACTGAACTACCTTCATATTTTTGTAACTTCTTAAATTTTTGTTTGTCACCTGTCATATGACTGGAGCATCCACTATCAAGTATCCATGGTACATATTTATTCTATACTTTAAATGTTGTTTGTATGACTAAGAATTCCTTTTCTTCCTTAAGTTGCTCTTTTTCTTTCCACTCTATTTTGATAGTAGTTTTGGGCTCTTGTTTTACCTTTCCCTTATCAATAGCTTGTGCATGTTTTTCGAGAAGTTTTCTATTTTGTCTCATCCTATTTGGTTGAAATTTTCTTCCTTGAAATTGATTTGATGCAAATGTACTTCTATAGTTTCTTGCAATGTGCCCAAAATTATGACAGTTATAACATTCTACTGTATAATTCATCAGAGGAGAAAAAGCATTTTTACTGGTGAAATTCCTTGGTCTTACATTATATTTGTAGTCTGAGATTTTATGTCCATAGCCATTGCATTTAAAACATAAACCAAAAAAGGGATAATTGAACTTGGGTGATGGTATTTGCCATGTTGCCGTAGGAGCCATAGGTCTTCTTCTTCTTTGATGTGTGACATTGGTGAATCCATCATTGTCAATTCTCCTTTTGTGCCTGGTGTTATTGATTTCTTTTGCATGAGACATTTTTCCTTGATCAACCTATTTATTATCTTAATTATTTATGGATTCTACATTTCTGGCCTTTGATCCATTTGATGATTCTCCTTCGAAGAAACCCATACCAAATTTGATGCCTGCAGGCCTTTGGTCATTTATAATCTTATCCAGCTTCATAGAAATTTCTTCGCGTTTGTGATAGAAACTAATTTTGTGATTCATCTCTTCTATCTGCATTCGTAAACCAACATTCTCTTCTTCTAGTTTGCAGTAATAATCTATTTTCATGGTAATTTGTACTTCGAGATCTTCAGATATTTTCTTGTATTCTTCTATCTATACTTTCAGACTGGTTATGATTTTGTTTTCATGCTCAAGATTTTTTGAAATTTTCATATTATTTTTCCTCTCTATTTTCCACTCTTCAAGTGCATAGATCAACTCACTTTCTAGATCTACTTCAGCCTTAGGGTTTTCACCACATACTTCAGAGTTCACTCCTTTCTTTTCTAATTTTACTTCTTCAAATGCCATGAAAAGAGCTTCACCATCTGCCATTCTGTTACTTCCAAGATCACCCTAGCTGATTACGCTTGTACAGGAACTTGGCTCTGATACCAATTTTTAGTCTTACAATGACACTAAGAGGGGGGGTGAATCAGTGTAGCTCTTTAAACTTGAATTTACAACTCTTAATACCACAATAATTAAAACTTATTACTAGATACAACAAGTATAACAAAAGAGCATCACACAACACAAGATTTAATGAGGTTTACCAATGTGGCTACTTCTCAAAAATTGACTGCTTGGACTACCATCCAAATCCAGCCTTTACAAAGCACCAACTTTACAATCAATTTACTAGCACCCACTATAAGGAGCACCAACCCCTTATTTATCTACACCAACAAAAAGAAGCACCAACCCCTAATTTATCTGCACCAACAGAAAGGAGCACCAACCCCTGATTTATCTACATCAATAGAAAGGAGCACTAACCTCTGATTTACCAGCACCAACTGGAAGGAGCACCAAACACTTATTTATCTGCACCAACAGAAAGGAGCACCAACCCTTGATGCCAAGCTACAACCTGGACTTCAATTTGAATCTATAAGTTTATCAGTAAGATACTTTTGCTTTTGTAAGACCCTGACTGGTCTTATTCACCTTTGCATTCTCTGTGCACTCTGCTTTATCTGTGCAATAATAGTGGCACCTGGTCAAACTTCAACCTTTTCGCTCTCTGCGCACTCTACTCTCTCTACGCAATAACTTTGCACACTCTACTTTGTTACAGTCAATATTCTCTATCGTCTTCTCCCTTTTGTGCACTCTGCTCTTTTTGTGAATTTCACACTTAGCATGATTTGACATGACTTTCTCTCTATGCACAACGACCATATTTCACACACATTCCACCATCTTCTCAATTCTCCAAACAACCCTCCTTTTATAACAATATTTTTTATGATGAAAACCCTAATCTTAGTCGACTGTAAATCCTAATCTTAGTTGGATTTCATAACAACTATAAACTCTAATTTTAGTCGACTGTCATCGGTCTTCATTGACTTCTACTCAAGAAGATGTTTGGTTTATCCATCGCTTGATGATTTCATTTTGGATAGACCCTGAAACTGCCATACTGACTTTTGATCACTCTTCGTATTTCAGTAGTATGAAATCACTTTGTAACTGCCCCTATAAATGTCGTAGTGATGTCGGCCCACTGTCATACTTCTCATTTCAGTTAGGTTATCCTTATTGACTTGTGCATTTACGACCTGTCGTGAAATCACGACATTTTTGTCTCTATAGCTTCTTTTGTTTTTGTTGCCACAAAAATACATGTCGCGATATCGCTACACTTTCACCTCCATACGCTTTCTCTATTATCTTGTCATGATATCACGACATTTATGCCTCCACAGACTTCATCTTTTCTTTTTTCATGATATCGTGACATTTCTACCTTCGTATACTTTGTATTTGCTTTTGTCGTGATATCATGACACTTCTGCTTCCATAGACTTCGACTTTGCTTTTGTCGCGATATCGTGACACTTTTTCCTCCGTAGTCTTCAACTTAGCTTTTGTCATGAAATTGTGACACTTCTACTTTCGTACTTAGCTTCTTTGCTTTTGTCACGAAATCGTGACACTTCTACCTTCGAAGTCTTCTTCTCTGCTTTTATCGTGAAATCGTGACACTTCTGCTTCGGTGCTTTACTTCTTTTATTTTGTCCCAAAATCGTGACACTTCTACCTTCGAAGTCTTCTTCTCTGCTTTTGTCATGAAATCATGATAGTTCTACTTTGGTACGCTTCCTCTCTTTCTTTTGTCATGAAAATGCGACATGTCATGATATCGCGAAACTTTTCAAACTTACTTTCTCTCTCCTGTTTTAGTTGTGAAAATGCGACATGTTGCAAAATCGTGACACTTTTCTTACTTGTTCTCTTTTTTTGAACTTGTCACAAAATCACGAAACTTTTTCCTGCTTTCTCTTTCTCTTCCAACATGTCATGAAATCACGATAGTTTTTCCACTTGCATTTTTCTCTTCCAACATGTTGTGAAATCACGATAGTTTTTCCTGCTTTTTCTCTCTCTTCCAACATGTCACAAAATCGTGATAGTTTTTCTTGCTTTTTCTCTCTCTTCCAACATGTCATGAAATCGTGACAAATTTTCCTGCTTTTTCTCTCTCTTCCAACATGTCGTGAAATCACAACAGTTTTCCCTACTTTTTCTCTCTCTTCCAACATGTCACGAAATCGTGACAGTTTTCCTTGCTTTTTCTCTCTCTTCCAACATGTCCCGAAATCGTGATAATTTTTCTTGCTTTTTCACTCTCTTCCAACATGTCACGAAATCGTGATAGTTTTTCCTACTTTTCTCTCTCTTCCAACATGTCGCGAAATTGTGATAGTTTTTCTTGCCTACTATATATGTTGCGATATCGTGACACTTTTATTACTTGTCTTTTTTCTTTGATCTTTTGCATATGGGCCACTTCGGTCTTCTTGGAAAATCACTGTACATACTTTGAATAACCTTTGAACTCCTGTCTTCTACATATGAATAGCTTTTGAACTTCCTATCCACTGTATCAACAGATCTATCTAACTGTGTTGACAAAAATGACAATACTGTTGCTGCACCTTGCTCAACACCTTCCCCCTATGCTTCAACCTCACCTTGAATTTTCTTCTGTGGTGCTCAAACCTTGCTATTTGATGGTGCTTTCAATTTTGATTGGTGAATCTACCATTATTTTGGTGGATTTTTCTTCACCAATGTTTTCAATAATTTTGGTGTTCCTCTTGATGTCTTTAGATGCCTTAAATCTGCCTTAACTTTGAGCACTATTCGACCTTTCTTTTATTCAATAGATTTTTAACAAGTTTGTACTTTTTTTATTATAAAGAACAACATATATTACTTTTCCTTATCACTCCCCTTTAGCACTTTTAAATCCAATACTTTTTGTTATATTTTACATATTGTAGAATGATAATGATGAATATTATAACATGAAACACAGATAAAAATGAAGCATATTGCAAAAATGGAAAACATAGTAAAAAGAAGAAGTTGCAGTTTTTGGAAGATGAAATGAAGGTCTTCCACTTATCAGAATCACGTGCAATTTATACATCTTAGAGATCTATATAAATTAAATAAAATATCCTAAAATAAGTGGAAAAGGATTCGCAAAAAAAAAATTATAGCCTCTCAAAGTAGGCTACTGACCACTATTTTTTAGAAACAGGAATGCACAAAAAATATCAAGAATGGAGCTGCGTTTTTCATTTTTCCCTATTCCATTCAACTTCTTCTTCTCAAAAAATGTTACAATCATATGTTTTTACCCTATTCTACCCTAATACAAAGATTATAAAATTATTACAAGAAGTGTAACAGTTTATAGCTATTACCAACTAAAATCTTCCTACAATGACACATTCTTTTATTTTGCAGTTACAAAATAGAGGGCATATTTGTTTTACTTAATTTTTGCTAACTTGGAAATGCCACATGGTCAACATAATATTTCAACATTCTCCCCCTTGATATTTAGAGGACCAACAATCAGGTCTCTTAGCATCAAAAAATGAGTCTTTGTAACTGGTTTTGTAAATATGTCTGCAATTTGGTCTTTGGTGTTACAATAGCTCAATTTGATCATCTTCTTCTCCACCACATCCCTAATGAAATGGTACTTTATGTCAAATTATTTTGACTGGACATTGTGGATAGGATTTTGTGCCAACTTAATGGCACTTGTGTTGTCACAAAAAGTGTAGTAGGAGTTCCTTGCTTCTGCCCAATCTCTCCAAGAACTTTCCTAAGACACAAGGCTTGCACACCTGTTGATGTGAGTCCAATGTATTCAGATTCTATAGAGGACAATGCAATAGTAGCTTGTTTTTTGGAACTCCAAGTAATAAATCTTGAACCAAGGGAGAAACAATTTCCACTAGTGGACTTTCGATCATCAAAATTACTTCCCCAATCACTATCACTGAAACCAATCAACTTCAAATTATGAGATGAGGAGTAATGAATGCCAAAATCAATTATGACTTGCACATACCTCAGTATTCTCTTAGATGAATTCAAATGCAATGTATAAGGATCAACCATGTACCTTGAACAAAGTGATACTGCATAACAAATATTAGACCTAGTATTACAAAGAAACAATAAACTCCCACTAATGCTTCTATATTCAATTTTTTTTGCATGATCAACCCCATCATCCAAACACAAAAGCTCTCAATGTGCAATTGGAGTAGCTACAAACTTGCAATCAATCATACCAAACTTCTTCAACATGTCCTTTACATACTTTGTTTGACAAATAAAAATCTGATTACTAGTTTGATGTACTTCCATGCCTAGAAAGTAACTCATCAAACCAAGATCAGTAATATAAGATTTTCTTTTCATGTCCTCCTTAAAATCATCATTCATTGAAGGACTACTTCCCATAAACAACAAATCATCAACATACAAGCACACAATGAGAATGTCATTACATTGTGTCTTGTAATATAATGTAGGCTCACTCTTGCTTCTTTGAAAGCCACATCTTTGGAAGTATTCATGAATTCTTTGGTAAAAAGCTCTTGGAGCTTGATTCAACCCATACAAAGCCTTATTCAATCTATAGAACTGATATTATTTTCCATGGACCTGAAAACCTTGAGGTTGTGTCACATACACCTCTTCATCAAGATATCCATTGAGGAAAGCATATTTTACAGCCATGTGGTGCACACTCCAACCTTTGTGAGTATCCAAAGAGAGCACCATTCTCACTGTCTCTTGCCTTGCTATGGGATAAAATGTCTTCTCATAGTCTGTGCCAAAATTTTGTGTAAATAATTTGACAACCAATCTAGCCTTGTATCTCTCAATGGAACCATCACTGTGTCTTTTGATCTTGTAGACCCATTTGCAACCAACACATTTTATATCTTTGGGCAGTTCACACAATTCCCAAGTGTCATTATTTTCAATGGAATGCATTTATTCATTCATTGACTTCATCCACAACTTTTTTGAAGCAACATGTTCATAACAAGAAGGTTCAAAATAATAAACAAATTTTGAAACAAGAGCATAATTAACAATATCACCTTTGGGGTCTCCATTGTCTTCATATCCATACAAGTACAAATTCTCAAGCCTTTGCAAGACTTGGTTCATTTCTTGATGATGGAATCTTGTAAATATTCTATTGAATTTGGTGTCAATATTTGAGATGGTGGATGATCCTTCAACAATATTTTTCTCTTCACATTTGTAGTTGGTGATGGAGGTGTAGAAAAGCTTGTAGGAACTTCTTCTTGGCTTGCTCTTGGATTTTAAGATGAACTTGTGGATCCCATGTGAGATGGTGACCCAAAAGAAGTGCTTCTATACAAAGAATTATTAGTAGAAACATGATTGGGATGAACACTTGCTTGGATACTTGGAACAATATCTTCAAACACATCATCATCAACACAATTTTTGAGACTTCCAGTTTTCCCCTTCATCAAAAATTGTATCTCTAGATACAACAATTTTTCTATAATGAGGATTAAAGAATCTATAGGACTTAGATTGCTCACTATAACCAATGAAAATCATCTTCTCACTCTTAGCATCAAGATTTATTCTCTTCTCATAATTCACATGCACAAAAGCAACACTCCCAAAAACTCTAAAGTGCTGTACATTTGGCTTCTTTCCAAACCAACATTCATAAGGAGTACTATGCTCTAGAATCCTAGTAGGACTTCTATAAAGAATATAATTAGCAGTACTAGTTGCTTCAGACCAATAAAATGAACTCAAACCTTTAGTTTACATTATACATCTTGTGATCTCCACCAAAGTTTATTTCTTTCAGCCACCCCATTTTGTTGAGGTGTGTAGGGGTTGGTATTTTGCATCTTGATGCCAAACTCTCTACAAAAATCTTAAAATTTATTAGAAAAAAATTCACCTCCTCTATAACTCAAAAATTTTACAGTATGCCCACTTTCATTCTCAACAAGTTCTTTAAAATATCTAAAGCAAACAAAAGCCTCATATTTATGCTTAAGGAAATAAACCAAACAATATATTGAAAAATCATCAATGAAAGTGGGAAAATAGGAAGCTTTACAAATACTTTGAGTTGGCATTGGTCCAAAAATATCACTATGAACTAGCTGAAGTGGATATTGGGCCCTCCATGCTTCACCTTTGGGAAATATCTCCCTTGTTTTTTTACCAAGAGTGACCCCTCACAAATCTCCTTGGTGTCTTCTACTTTTGGCAAACCATACACAAGTGGTGAAAACATCCTCAAACTATGAAAATTCAAATACACAAATCTTAAATGCCATAGCCTCCTTTTATCTTCAATACCCACACAAGCAAGTTCTCCCCCTTGCTCAACAAACCTCAATGGAAACAATTTTTTCTTAGTCATCAACACTTTTGTGATCAACCTTCTATTCTTATCATAAATCTTACACATTTTATCCTCAAAAAATAATTTGTAATATTTTTCTAATATTTTCCCAATGCTCATCAAAGAATGGTTCAAATAAGGTGTATAATAAATATATTTTACCTTCAATTTACCTCTTTTTGTAGGAAATTCCATGTCCCCTTTTGCAACCACCTCCAAGATCTTTCCATCTCCAATATTGATACTTGAATGATAAGAATGGTCAAGAGAAGAAAACAACTCCTTCTTTCCAGTCATGTGGTTTGTACACCCACTATCAAGGATCCATGTATCATTGGTGAAACTTTTTGGTCTATCATAGGAGAGAAATGCTTGCTCTTCATGGAGCTCTCCATATTAATTTGAGTAGAACAATCACTCATATTCAAATAAGTCTTCCTCTCCATAATTTCCTGATATATTAGAGGATTGTTTCAACCTACAATCCTTCTCAAAATGGTCATATTTGTTACAATGATAACATTGAACATTTCTCATGTCTCTACCTCTACCTCTTCTTCTTGCATTTGATCCTCCTCTTGAAGCATGGGCTTGATGATCACCTTCAGAATTCTGATCTCTGCATCTTCCTCTACCAAAGGAGCCTCTTATTCCTCCTCTTCCATTTTTGCCTCTTCCTCTAGAGCCTCTTCCATGTGCATCATTTCATTTGATAGAAATACTTGTTCTTCACTAGAACTAGCTTGCTTTTTCTTTTATTCTCTCTTACAATTTCTTTCTTCATGAGATGTAAGAGTACCAATTAATTGATCAAGGTCCATGGTGAAACAATCCTTGGATTCTTCAGGAATAAGGACATCATTATCCCATTTCTCTATCAAATTTTTGAGAACTTTCTTAATTACAACTAGTTTCTCCACATTTTCACCAAGAGTGGACATTTTATTTACCATTGCCTTTACTCAAATAATAATATCTTATATCTTCATTATCTTGTTGTCAGAGGTTCTCAAATTCTCTTCTCAAGGTCTGAAGCTTGACCTATTTCACTTTATAATTTTATTGATAATTTTATTTCAAGGCTTTCCAAGCCTCTTATGCAGAAACACAATTTGCATTCCTTGGAAAAATACTATCAGAAAGAGCAGATTTCAAATGGTACAAAGAAAAACAATTCGTGCTCTCTTTCTCCCTCATATCATTAGTTTAATCTGATGTTAACACAATATAATTTGATTGTTTTGTGTAACATTAATAAATTATTCTCCACAAATGTTTTCCTTTTAACAAAGTCCTCATTTTGATGCTATAATATTCATAGTTTGATCCATCAAACTCTGGAAGTGGAAGTGAGTTTGAGTTGCTTGCCATTACAAAAATCTGCAACAATGAACTAAACTCTCCAAGAAATTTTAAATTAAAAATTCAAGAACAAACCACAACCTTCAAACCCAAAAAATCAATCTACCAATATCTGATACCAAATGAATATTATAACATGAAACACAGATAAAAATGAAGCATATTGTAAAATTGGAAAACACAGTAAAAAAGAAGTCACAATTTTTGGAAGATGAAATGAAGGCCTTCCACTTATCAGAATCATGTGAAATTTATACATATTAGAGAGATATATAATTTCAATAAACTATCCAAAAATTAGTATAAAAGTATTTGTAAATAAAAATTTATAGCCTCTCAAAGTAGGCTACTAACCACTATTTTTCAAAAATAGGACTGCACAAAAAATATCAAGAATGGAGCTGTATTTTTCGTTTTTCCCTATTCCATTCAACTTATTATTCTCACAAAATGTTACAATCATATTTTTTTACCCTATTCTACCCTAATACAAATATTCTAAAGATGTTACAAGAAGTTTAATAGTCTATAGCTATTACAAACTGCAATCTTCCTACAATGCCACATTCTTTTATTCTGCAGTTACAAAATAGGGGTCATATTTATTTTACTTTGTTTTTGCTGACTTGGAAATACCACATTGTTAGCTTCATATTGCAACAAATGATGTCTCCTTCCTTGGCTTGGAGACACTTAACTCAGACTTCCTTTTGTTAACTTTTAACAACGTTAATATGGTGCTTTAAAATAATTGAAATAACTACTTTTAATACTTGTATAAGAACACTTTTATAGCACCAATATTACATACCTCTCATAGCATTATTTGTGGATAGTATTCTTGGTAATTTTTTGTCTTGAATTTGTATATTTTTGTAGCTCCACTCCATTTTTCTTTGATACTCTAGAATCATAAATTTTGTAGATCTAATTGCTGCCCAAAAATAAGATTTATCCCTTTCAATGTTTTTCAACTTTCTTCTTCAATTGTATGATTTCAACCTTTGAAATTTGCAACTATAAATACTGCCTTCTTGTTGTCCCAATTTGCAGCAGTTATCCTCCTTCAATGCTACCAAATCTTCCTATGCTTTTCTATCCAAAATTCTTCCAAAAATATCCCTAAACTCATTCAAAATGCAACTCACTTTTCTCCTTCTAATGCTGCCCAAATTCATAGCTCAAATATCTTAAATTACTGCTTACAAAATATGATTCTTTGATGTCCAAGAATATTTTTTAACTCTTCCAATTTGCTGCCTTCTTTTGCTATCAAGCCTTCCTTCAATTGTCTATCCAAGGATACTTCAAAATCTTCCTAAATCTTCTCCAAATCACATCTCCATGTCACCTTCAATTTTCTGTCTTGTGACCTTTCAAATTCTACCTTGAAAACCTTTGTGAAGTTCTCAAAAGTGTGGCCTATTTAATTCTTACTTATTCAATATTCTTGTCAAATTATGAATTCAAATATATCTCTTTCACTATCCTCCTCCTCAAGAATATGAATATCTTGAGATCTTAAAAAACCTTCTCAAAATTTGGTAAAATTATTTCCAAATCCTTCTTCCTTTTGGGCTTGTTGTTGGATGGTGACAATTTTCTCAAATTCATCTTTTCAAGAGATTCTCATGCTTGTAATATTTGTCATAAAATTTCTTCAAATCTGCTCCAATGACCACTTTTTCAAATTTACAATAAGGCTTTTTTCTAGCCTTCTTCTTCTCCAAATTCTCTCGAGATATATTCTCTTGGATATTCTAATTCAACAACTAGTCAACTATTTTTTCTCAAAATTTTAATGAGAAATTTCTTTGGTATCTTCAGTCTTCCAACTATGGAAATTATGGAATGGGATTTATTTCTTAGATCTCCAAATTTTGCTACTTCTCAACTCTACAACAAAATATTTTTGTGGTCCTTTATCTTCAACCTTCAATACCAAATTTGGAAGTTCTTCAATGTGAACTATTTCTTGGATATCTTCAAACTTCAATCTATAGTCTTCAATCTTTAGTAAGGCTACTTTTTAGACCTCCTTAATCTGCAATGTCTACTCTTTTTCTAAAACTCAAAACTAATCCTTGCATGCAGAAAGCACATAGACTTTTAGGCAACCGAAGATGAAATTCTTCTCTATATTTTGTAGGAAGCTTCTCAACTTCTAAGAACTATTTTTTTGCAACAAAAACTTCGATAATAGTAACCAAATACATTCAAATTTCAAAATTCTAAAAATGCTAAACTTCACTAGTTATTCTCAAAACTAGTAGAAATAAATCTACAGTGAGTCCTAGTATTCACACATTTTCCTTCAACCTTGTGGAAAGACTTTAGCCAAATATTAATCTAGAATCTTCTTATCTCTATCAAAATGTTCAATAGGACCTCCTTCTAGGGTCTCTTAATCTCATCAATTTTGAGGTCTATCTTCAAGACCTATAAATTTCCTTCTATTTCGAATTTTCTCTTGGAATAGGTAGATCTTCAAACTTCACTAGTTTTTATTCAACATAGTGAAAAATACTACCTTCTTTGGTTTTATTTTCCAGAGGTAAATTTTTCAACTTCAATGGTTTCTATTTAACTAGTAAAAATATTGAAGAACACAAGCTTATACTGAGAGGGGGGGGGTGAACAATATAAGACCACTTTTTAACTTTTTCCTTTTACTTCAGAAAGTAATGCAATGAACCAATAGAAAAATCAAAGAAATAATCAAACTAGTGTACAAGTCATCACACAATTGAGACACCAATATAATGTGGTTCACCCAAGGTGGGCTACTCCATAGAGAATATATTTCACTAAATTTTCTCAATCAAATCCTTTGGGAATCCATCCCAATTACAATGTTTATGGACTTCTTGTCCAAATGATAATCCTTCCCCTAATAAAATATTTATGAGCTTCATGCCCAAAGGAGATGTCCTATCCCCCAAATAAGTATTTATGAGCCTCTTGCCAAAAGGGGATGTCCTATCCCCCAAATCTTTGGAAATGATACTTCAGAAGATCACTTCCTCTTCTACTGCTAGTAGGTGGAACTCATTTCCATAGAAGACATCCTGTAATACTTGCTTTGGCTCTAGAGACTTCTGTCCTCACTGATCACCTCCACAACTGCTCATAAAAACTTGTACTAAACATAGTCAGTCGGTCCAACACAAGTCCTCTAAAACTCTATCATAAATATGCACCAAACTCAGTCCTCTGGTCCAACACAAATCTGCTCTCAAATATTTGTTAGAATTTCCCAAGCTTAAGCCAAAATATTGAACAAATCAATCACAACTGCTCACAAGTCTTCACCAAGACTTCATCAAATCTGTCCACAAGTTCTTCAAAAAGAACCTATCCAAATTAGTCCACAAGTTCTCCATAAGAACCTATCCAAATTAGTGCACAAGATCTCCACAAGAACATGTCCAAATCAGTCCACAAGAACCTGTCCAAATCTATCCTAGCAAGCTCACCAAGACCTTGCCCAAATCAGCTCAAGCAAGTTTACGAAGAAACTTGGCCAATGTGAACACACAAAGAGAATTATTAGAGACCCAATGTGTTTCATCCAATCATATCAAATCAATATCATAGAAGCATAAAGAGAATTGTTAGAGACTCAATATGTTCTATCCTTCAACTTTTAATCTCAACTCAAATCAATCTCATAGAAGCATAAAGAGAATTGTTAGAGACTCAATATGTTATATCCTTCAACTCTCAATATCAACTCAAATCAATCTCATAGAAGCATAAAGAGAATTGTTAGAGACTTAATATGTTCTATCCTTTAACTTTCAATTAACTCAAATCAATCTCATAGGAGCATAAAGAGAATTTTTAGAGACTCAATACGTTCTATCCTTCAACTCAAAAACAAACTCTCTCTCAAATCAGAATAAATATAGTAGTATACTTTGACAAGATATTGAACCATGACCCAAAAATTGTCAATAATGCAATATAAAGGAATCAACTCCTCCAACATAGAACCATAACTTGCTATCAAACCCTAGCCAAGTTAGTTTTCAAGAACTCAAAGTAATCTCTATCTAAGAATAAAAAAGGGATTCAAGATATTTCCCAAATGGGAATGCTCAACTTAACCACACAACCAAGTTTATCAAGCAAAGTATAACTTGATAAAATCAAATCTCAAATGAGCCAGCACAACTCATGTATCAAGTAAAGCATAACATGATCAAATCAATCTCAATGGAAGCAATCTCAAAACCAAAATCTCAAAAACCAAACAACTCAATTAGGGTTTCAAAAAATTATAGCAATGGCATAAGCTTCTCACTCAAAAACCCTAAAGCAAACTTCAAATGCTTCCACTCTCATAAACCAAAATTATGCAATAACTCATAAAATCATCATGATCTCATAATGCATAATCAATACTTCCACTTTCAAAAAATAAGATCCACTCCAAATAAGGAAAATTTATTTAATCCTTTTCACTCCAAAATTATTTTCAAAAAACCATCAATCAATAATAACCATGGAATAATGTGCCCATACCTTTACTTTGATGAAGAAGGAGAACTAAAAATCTATCACAACACTAACTCTCAATTTATCACAAATTAGAGTTAGCAACAATGTAATAATGCACAATGATAAGAGTCCTAATAACACTTTATCACTCCAACTCATAAATAATCAAAACTCACAAATATACATATCAAAAATATTCATTTACACCTTATAACTCCTACTTAATATATCACAAAATAACTTCAACCTCAAAAAAATAATTACAAGAGAATATCCACTCAATAACTCCAAAGGCTCTCTAACTCCAATATTACATTAAGCACAATTATTCCTTAAACCCTTATAACTCCTAAAATACATTTATGTCTAAATGCATTTACCACATAAAAATTAAGCATCAATAATAACAATGTCAAAGCAATATTTCTATTTAACCTTATACCTCCATCCAATTACCAACAATAATTGCCAAGTCAAATAAAATATTCCACATTATCAACAAAAGATCTACCTTGGCCAAAAATCAATTCTCCAACCTTAGGAGAAGTGTGGAGACACCAACATAAGTGCCAAAGTACTTCCTCCTCCAAACTCGTGGCCCAAAGAAACTGCTATACCACATGCACAATAATCCGTGACCAAAAATGAACCATGCCCAAGACGAATCGATATCGACACCTCTGCCTAGTGAGCGCCTTCGCTCCACTACCTCTGTCGTTGGAGCACAAGTGCCCAAAGAAACTCTCAAGTGCCACTCATCGTTTTACCTTCCCTTTGCTCGTAGATATTAAAGACAAACATATTTGTCTTCCTCATAGGCGTACGAAATAAAAAATTAAACATAGAGCAATACGAAACTCAAAAATCACAGAACAATCTAAAATTGAAGGTCACAAAGCAATACAAATTTGAAGGTAATCGTGCAAATCTAAGGTGCTTAAAACCTTAGGAAATAATTTCCTTCAATAGTCTTTCATACCATGCAAATTGACATCGGTGCTCCTTTCAAACATTGTGTTTTTCATCCCATGCAAGTTGATGTCGACGAGGTAAGTATTCTACATTGGCGTCGCTAAGGGTTTAGAAATCCTTTCAATAATAATTATTAAATTAATAATTATTATTTTATTAATAATAAACTTAACTTAAAACCTTTTCAAAGGTTTGAGTTAATTTATTTATTAATAATCAAAATGGAATTTTAAGGTTTTTTCAAGGAGCAAAACATTTTCATTAAGCCAATATGGTTTTATTAAAAACCCTTAATGAGTCCAGATGGTTTTAAGAAAAACCTTTAACCTTGTCACCATGGTTTTAATAAAAACCCTTAAACAAACATCATGGAACTTTCAAAATATTTTTGTCACCAAAATATTTTTGACATCAACACAAATTCCTTTTGACATCAACACAAAATCCTTTTGACATCAATGACAACTCACAAACATGAAGCCAGGCAACATACCCAAAATTACCAACAATCTCCCCCTTTGTCATTGATGGCAAACCACTACTGAAATAAATGCCAACTGTCAAAATTAAAACCAACTGAAAACCATCCCCTGAAGCTTTGCTCCCCTTAACTCAAGGCTCTCCCCCTTACTCAAATATCTCACCCTTTTTCACCAATGGAAAAGGGTCACCTTTGGGGATTAGGGCAAAGAATGAGTCTCTTAGCTTAGCCCCTCCCCCACCTCCTGTTGATGTGATTAATTTTAGGGTGGGAGTAAAACTCCCATTAGGAACTGATCATCATCAATGTCCATAGCTGCCTTTCCATAATTTTTCCTGATATCCTTGTCCATATTTCTATTCTTGTTCTTGTTCATATTCTCATCCCTGTTTCTGTCCAAGCCATTATTCCTATTCCTGTTATTATTCCTGTTCCTGCCATTATTCCTGTTCCTGTTCATAGACCTGAAACTGTACCTTATAATTTTTGCTCTACACCATCTGGCTGTATGTCCTTCATTATTGCACTTATAACATTTAACAATGTTATTCCTTTGAGATGTACCTATTTTCTAAATCCTCTCTATTGGACCAAACCTGTTCCTGTTGTTAACCCTGCAATTAACTACCTTGTGTCCAAAATAATTACAAGAGTAGAAACACCCTTGAAATAATTACCATTTTTGAAATTTCCATTAACTTGTCTTGCTTGAGCCTTGCACTGTGAAGCCATGTGTCCAAACCTGTGACATGCAAAACATATTCCATTGAAATTTCCTTGCCTTGACCTCATAGGTCCTTTAGTATTTCTCCCCTTATGCTGATTCATTTTTTCTAATTCTGTGCTATCTAAATTACCATATGAAAACTTACTCTTTGAAGTACTCTCTTCATCTGAACCATCTTCTTCTTGGGAGCTCATACTAGATTCCTCAACCTGTTCCTTTTGTTTCTTTCTAAAACCAAGACCTGTTTTATCTGTTGTCCTTATTTGATCCTTGATGATTAATTTTACCTTCTTGGAACTTTATTCAAACCTGTAAATCTTATCCTTGTACTCTTTAGTTTCCTTTTTCAAGGAAACTACTTCATGTTTTAACTCTTTACACTCAAGGCACCTAGCTACCAAATCTTCTTTGAGTTCTTGTGTCTTTGCTATAGAGATATCAAGATTCCCTATAAGCTCATATCTTTCATAACAACATTCATCAAACCTATCAATGAGTCTAGCATATTTCTTTATTTATTTCTTTAACACATCAAGAGCATTAACAAGTTCAGCCTCAAGATCTACTTCTCCCTTTTCTGAAACATCCTCTATTTGTTTACCTTTTGAAACATCAATATCCTTTTTTTATTTCTTACCACTAGAGGTGCTACCTTCATCTAAAGCCATAAGAAGATATTCCTCATAATTTTCTAAAGCATCCTCATACATAGTATTACCAGAATTCAAACCATCATTTGTACAATCATCCTCAAGGTGACCAAAATTTCCACATCTAAAGCACTTAAGCACAAAAAATCTATTCCTCTTTTCTTTTCCTTCCTTTTTTGTTAGAAACAACATCTCATTTCTATCATCACTTGAAGAAATTTCATCATCACTACTAGAAAACTTACTTGCTTTATCTGTGTAGAAACTTTTCTTGTGTTTTTGGAAGTACCTCTTCCCTTGACTGTTTTGCTCATTTATGTTCATCCTTTGATACCTATGCTTCTCATATTCCTTGTGCTTATAATCCTATTTTTCTTCATCACAATCATCCTTGGGTTTCAAACAGTCAGTTGCATAGTGACCAAAATTTTCACAATTGAAACATTTAGTAGATTTCATTCCTTTCTGCTTTCTTGATAACTTACCTTTCATGTTGTAGTTTTCTTCTTCATCACTAGAAGACCCATAACTATCTTATTTTTTTTTACCCTTGGAATTATTGGTAGCTTTGAAATTTGCCTCCTTAGGATCAGGTACCACTTTAGTTCTTAACTCAAAAGCTGTAAGTATACTATGAAGCTCATCCTTTTTCAATTTATCCAAATCCTTGGCTTCCTCAATAGCTGAAATATTTTCACTAAATCTATTTGGAAGAGACCTCAAAATCACAAACATCATTTTCAGCAAGCTCAAGACCTAGTTCCTTCATGGAATTAACAATCTCATTCATACGAAGCATATAGTCACTAATATTTTCTTCATAATTCATCTTGAGTTGTTAAAATATACCTTTGTAATATCTCAATTTTACTTTTCTGACATTTGCATCACCTGTATGAACTATTTGTAATTGATACCATATTTCCTTTGTTGTATTACAATGAATCACCTTTGTAAGATCTACCTTTTGTAGACCTTTCAGAATTACATTCATTGCCCTTGAATATCTGTGATGTAGAAGTTTCTCATATTTAGTAGTAGGAGGGAGCTTTGGAATAGTGTACTCAAACTCAACTGCTTCCCAAACTTCATTTACAAGAGACATTATATGAACCTTCATATTTATGCTGCATAGACCAAAATATGTCCCATCAAGAATAGTTGCTGGATTACCACTTGTAAAATCCATTGTGTTAATTTCAAGATTTTTCTTCAAGCTGTGAAACTCTTCCAAAGGGTAGCTTATTCTATTCTTTATTTTGTTTCCTCTGTTGATTCTTGCCTTAATAGTCTTCTGGTCTAGATAGGTCTTTGTTTTGTTCATTTTTTATTTCTTTTTTCCTTTTTGATTTTTTTGTTTAGTTTTTTAAGGTGGGTGGGTTTTTTTTTTTTTTGTTTTTTTTTTTGTGTTCTTTGTGTTGTTTTTTGTTGTTCTTATGTTTTTGTTTTTTTTTTTTTTTTTATGTTTTTTGTTATTGTTCTTGTGTTTTTTTTTCGTTCTTGTTCTTGGGTTTCTCTCTGTTTGTGTTATTTCATGTTTTTATGCATGAGTGTTTTCTATATTTTTTGTTTTTTTTATTGTCTATTGTTGGTTGTTTTTTATTTTTATTTTTGTTTAATTTTTTAATTTTTTAGGTTTTGGTTGTGTTTATTTTTCTTGTTTTTTTTTTTTTTTTTGGGTTATGTATTTGTAGTGTTCTGTTGTTTTTGTCTTGTTTATGTTTTGTTATGTGTTTCTTGTGTTTTTCTATGTGGTTTGTGTTGTGGTTTCTTTTGTATTATTGTGTGTGTTTGGTTGTGCTTTTTTTTTTGACACACTCAAGGAGCATGTTTTTTATTTTATTTTATTATTTTTGTTGTTATCTGCTTATTTTTATTTGGGTTTGTGTGTTTGTTTGCTCCTTGAGTGTTTCAAAGGTGGTAGGCCATGTCCGAGTCCTGGGCATTTTTGGAAAAATGGAAACCCCTGCCTCCTTGGGTCTTACCCAAAAATGGCATCCCTTTTGGGATGTTTTCCACAAAAAAAAAAAATAAACTCTTCCAAAGGAACCTAATCTGATACCAATTAAAGAACACAAGCTTATACTGAGAGGGGGGGTGAATAGTACAAGACCACTTTTTAACTTTTTCCTTTTACTTCAAAAAGCAAAGCAATGAAACAATAGAAAAATCAAAGCAGTAATAAAACCAGTGTACAAGTCATCACACAATTGATACACCAATATAACGTGATTCACCCAAGGTGGGCTACTCCATAGAGAAAATATTTCACTAAATTTTCTCAATCAAATCCTTTGGGAATCCTTCCCAATTACAATGTTTATGGACTTCCTGTCCAAAGGATAATCCTTTTCCTAATCAAATATTTATGAGCCTCCTACCCAAAGGAGATGTCCTATCACCCAAAGAAGTATTTATGAGCCTCCTACCCAAAGGAGATGTCCTATCCCCCAAATATCTAGAAATGATACTTCAAAATATCACTACCTCTTCTGTCGCTAGTAGGTGGAACTCCTTTCCATAGAAGACGTCCTGTCCTCCTTGCTTTGGCTCTAGAGAATTATGTCCTTATTGATCACCTCCACAACTTCTCATAAAAACTTGCACTAAACACAGTCAGTCGGTCCATCATAAGTCCTCTCAAACTATGTCATAAATCTGCACCAAACTCAGTCCTCTGGTCCAACACAAATATTCTCTCAAATCTCTGTCAGATCTGTCCCAAGCTTAAACCAACAGCTTTAACAAATCAATCATAGCTACTCACAAGTCTTCACCAAGACTTCATCAAATCTATCCACAAGTTCTTCAACAAGAACCTATCCAAATCAGTCCATACGTTCTCCACAAGAACCTATCCAAATTAGTCCACAAGGTCTCCACAAGAACTTGTTCAAATAAGTCCACAAGTTCTCCACAAGAACCTGTCCAAATCTGTCCTAGCAAGCTCACCAAGAACTTGCCCAAATAAGCTCAAGCTAGTTTACCAAGAAATTTTCCCAATGTGAACACACAAAGAGAATTGTTAGAGACCTAATGTGTTTCATCCAATCATATCAAATCAATATCATAGAAGCATAAAGAGAATTGTTAGAGACTCAATATGTTCTATCCTTCAACTTTCAATCTCAACTCAAATCAATATCATTGAAGCATAAAGATAATTTTTAGAGACTCAATATGTTCTATCCTTCAACTCTCAATCTCAACTCAAATAAATATCATAGAAGCATAAAGAGAATTGTTAGAGACTCAATATGTTCTATCCTTCAAATTTCAATCTCAACTCAAATCAATCTCATAGGAGCATAAAGAGAATTGTTAGAGACTCAATATGTTCTATCCTTCAACTCAAAAACAAACTCTTTCTCAAATCAGAATAAATATAAAAGTAGTATACTTTGACAAGATCTTGAACCATGACCCAATAATTGTAAATAATGAAATATCAAGGAATCAACTCCAACATAGAACCATAACTTGCTATCAAATCCTAGCCAAGTTAGTTTTCAAGAACTCAAAGAAATCTCTCTCTAAGCATCAAAAATGGGTTCAAGATATTTCCAACTTCTCTCAAATGGAAATGCTCAACTTAACCACACAACCAAGTTTATCAAGCAAAGTATAACTTGATAAAATCAAATCTCAAAGGAGCAATCCCAACTCATGTATCAAGTAAAGCATAACTTGATCAACTCAATCTCAATGGAAGCAATCTCAAAACCAAACTCTCAACAACCTAACAACTCAATTAGGGTTTCAAAAACTTATAGCAATGGCATAAAATTCTCACTCAAAATCCCTAAAGCAAACTTCAAATGCTTCCACTCTCATAAACCAAAATTATGCAATAACTCATAAACTCATCATGATCTCATAATGCATAATCAATACTTCCACTTTCAGAAAATAAGATCCACTCCAAATAAGGAAACTTAATTCAATCCTTTTTACTCCAAACTTATTTTTATAAAACCATTAATCAATAATAACCATGGAAGAATGTGCCCATACCTTTACTTTGATGAAGAAGGAGAGCTCAAAATCTGTCACAACACTAACTCTCAATTTACCATGAATTAGAGTTAGTAACAATGGAATAATGCACAATGATAAGAGTCCTAATAACACCTTATCACTCCAACTCATCAATAATCAAAACTCACAAATATACATATCAACAATATTCCTTTACACCTTATAACTCCTACTTAATATATCACAAAATAACTTCAACCTCAAAAAAATAATTACAAGAGAATATCCACTCAATAACTCCAAAGGCTCTCTAACCCCAATATGACATTAAGCACAATTATTCCTTAAACCCTTATAATTCCTAAAATACATTTACTTCTAAATGCATTTACCACATAAACATTAAGCATCAATAATAACAATGTCAAAGCAATATTTCTATTTAACCTTATACCTCCATCCAATTACCATCAATAATTGCCAAGTCAAATCAAATATTCCACATTATCAACAAAAGATCTACCTTGGCCAAAAATCAATTCTCAAACCTTAGGAGAAGTGTGGAGACACTAACATAAGCGTCAAAGTGCTTCCTCCTCCAAAATCGTGGCCCAAAGCAACTATTGTACCATGTGCAAAATAATCTGTGCCAAAAAAGGAAACACGCTCGACGCGAATCAATCTCGACACCTCTACCTAGCGAGTGCCTTCGCTCCACTACCTCCATCGTTGGAGCACAAGTGCCCAATAAAACTCTCAAGCACCTCTCATCATTTTACCTTCCATTTGCTCGTAGATATTAAAGACAAACAAATTTGTCTTCCTCACAGGCGTACGGAATTGAAACTTAAACACAGAGCAATACAAAACTCGAAAATCATAGAGTAATCCAAAATCAAAGGTCACAAAGCAATACAAATTTGAAGGTAATAGCGCAAATCGAAGGTGCTTAAAACCTTAGGAAATAATGCCCTTTAATAGTCTTTCATCCCATGCAAATTGCCGTCGACACTCCTTTCAAACATTGCATTTTTCATCCCATGCAAGTTGACATTGGTGAGGTACTTCTTCTACATTGGCATCACTAAGGGTTTAGAAACCCTTTCAATAATAATTATTAAATTAATAATTATTATTTTATTAATAATAAACTTAACTTAAAACCTTTTCAAAAGTTTGAGTTAATTTATTTATTAATAATAAAAATGGACTTATAAGGTTTTTTCAAAAAGAAAAACCTTTTCATTAAGCCAAGATGGTTTTAATAAAAACCCTTAATGACTCCAGATGGTTTTAAGAAAAACCTTTAACCTTGTCATGATGGTTTTGATAAAAACCGTTAAACGAGCATCATGGAAATTTCAAGATCTTTTTGTCACCAAAATATTTTTGACATCAACACAAATTCCTTTTGACATCAACACAAACTCCTTTTGACATCAATGACAACTCACAAATATGAAGCTAGGCAACATACCCAAAATTGCCAACAAATATTCCTTACAAATTAAAAACCTATGCAAGATAAAGCCTTGTTGTGGCTTTGATACCATTGTTAGCTTTTGAAGCTAAATACTTAAGATAAAATAACCAAAAGATCTAAAATAAAGTTGTAATATGAAATACATGATAATGACAAACTATTAAACATATAAATCTCATAAATAACTTCAGAAATAACTCATAGAATTACAATTAACAAATGCTCTTAAAAATTAGATCTCAATTGAACAAAGATATCAAATACACCATACTTCTACACACTCTCATTGTACAATTGTATATGTCTCTCTATATCACACACACACAATCACATAGACACATATATAATGGAATGTGACTCTTCATATGGAACACTCTTGGCCTTCAATCTTCTAGAGACTCTTCATCTTACTATTCTATGGACTCATTTCTACATGGACTATTATGCATATTGAGATTATCAAAATACTTTGCACACTTTAATAATATCTGTGCATTTATGACATTGTATATAGTAAATACTCACACTTTAATCTAGGAATATTTCTCCTAATATAAATATGCACCCAAGGTGGTACATTAGCATGTACCAAATAATGTAATATATTCCAACAATTCACCCAATATCTTATAGTTCTAGCTTTAAAGGGTTCCACCATAAAGCCTAACCCTAGTGCTCAAGGGTTGGTTACACATACAAATGTGGATCCAAGCTAGAAAATTCTAATAAAGAGGTAGTTACATATTTTATAACAATTACATCATATGTGATCATATGTCTAGGTGCCCAAGGTACTACATACATATTATTTTACATTACATAATAATTTTAGCATGAGGTCCTAATAAACTTGAAGGTTTGACGATACCCTCAAAAGTGGTTGTGTACAATAATCACTATATTACCCAAGGATAACAATGCTAAATAGTTTAATCTTCCTTGAAAAGCTTGTGAATATCATTAATGGGCTCTAGGTCTTTAGGACTCATTTAGTGTTCTTCCTCAAAAAAGAAATCACGTACTAGAATTTGGATAAAGTGTACAAGGGTAAGTTCCTTGGTTTCTGAGGTAGAAGGTTGAGCTTGCAATTCATAAAAATAATCTTGAAAGAGGACTACCCTGGTGCTTTATAATATCTTCTTCTTTATTATCGGGTTACCTCATTGTCCTCTAAGTATACTAAGAATTGATGGACTTTTAATTCTTCTTATAAATAGTTATCCCAAAAATAGATGTTTGAATTAACACTAGCTCATTTGTTTGCAAGCCAATGTTCACAACTTATTTTAATTTCAAAATAAGGAGAGTAATAACCTAGACCTAAGGCTTTAGTAACATCAATTCTTTTAAATTTCCTTATTTCTTCAGATCTATTCTCAATGATACCAAAGTTTTTTCACAAGTCCACTTGATGTTCTAGATGATGATTTTTGTCGAATAGATTAACTTCTTGCTCTATGAGTGTTTTTTTAAGGTCTATAGAGAAAGACTCATTAAGACTATTTTCTACTATTTAGTGAGATTTTGGTTTTCATTTTATTTATTTTTTGTTTTTATGAAAAGAAAAAATAATAAATTTTACAACGATGGCGTGGTTCACGTCGGGTTCACCAAAGAATGTAGGCCCAAAATTTTTGCATCCCTTTCTCCCAAGCTAATGGATCCATGCCTAAAAGGGGGAGGAACAATAATGGATCTACATCTCAGACGAGAAGCACTTGAGTTGTGCTTTCCTTGATGTTTATCGAAGAATTGGGTGGGGTTCACCAGGAAATACTTTGTGGCGATTTCCACGCCTTAGGTAAAGTGGATGTTTTGATGTATTCCATTTAAATGCACACACCTAAGGTTTGGCTAAAATGCAATTTCTACCTAGCTATATGCAATTAAATTTTAAATGAAAACAAGGTATACATATCTAGCTAGAAAGCTTTGTAAAGTTTGACTAAGATATAATGGTTTTGTGAGAAGCAAGAGATTGAGATCTATGCTAACATATTTTTCTTTTTCTTTTGTGTTTTGTATTTTGTATTTTGACTAGTATGGAAAAATGTTGTAAAGTCTTTGTTTTTTGGTGTTTCTATTTTTTGATTAAATGCAGATGCCTAGTATAAATATGAATTATGAGAAAGCAAATTTAAGACCACAAAGTATGGATGTTTGCTTTGGGATAAATTCAGGTTGACAAGATAAATTTGTATGTTTGCAAGATGAATTCATGCGTCTGAATTCATCAGATGATTTTGCACATATGCAAGATGAATTCATACGTCCAAATTCGTCAGATGAATTTGGGTCAGCCGAATATATTGAAAATCTGCAATTTCACAATGCCACACTAAAATTTGGAATTAGGGATTAGGGATCAATTAATCTAATGCAAAACATGTAGGATTAAATCCAATAAAAACAATAACAACAATAATATATAGTGGGGTACTAAAAGCAGATAATCAAGTGCAATGTAGATCTAAATCAAAATAGTGATATAGCTAACAAAATATTACCCCAATATGAATGGTATGATTTTGTACACCATGTATGATTTTGAATGCTATGTATGATTTTAATTGAGCTGAAATAATCTAATGGCTAATTCTGTAGAAATAGTGATTAAAATCATACACTTATGATGAATTTGGCTGAGCCAAATTCATAAAAACAATACAAAAAATAAAATTGGTACTAAGTATAAACCAGATTTGAGTATACAGTGTGTTGCCATGTTTGTGGGCTCTTGGAATGGTGATCAAATGACTAGAATATTCCTTGCAACCTACAACAAAGCTACTAAATATTTTTCTTCAAACAATATTTCCTGCAAATTATCACCATTAGTTTATTTAGGGAGGGCTCTGGAGGTTTAAATGCTTGATATTGGTCGAGGAATCAGGGAGGTAGGCAAAAATAAGCCAGGTTGTTAAGCCAATTTGGGTTTTGAATCGATTTGGAAAAATTTAGTTCAACCAAATTTGTCAAGAATCTAGATTCATCTAGATTAGGTTTAAAATCCTAAATGAGCACCTAAATTAGATGCACATGTGATTTGGATGATTTTGGGTCAACCAAAATTATCGATCAGGTCCGATTTCATCGGGTTGGCCCGAATTTATCGAAAAGAGGGAAATTAAATCGTCTTTATTTATTTTTGTACAAATATCGAGGTAGGGGTATTTAAGGGTGAATTTTAAATTTTTAGGATGATTAAAATATTTTATTAGGAAAATATAATTTTGAGGTGTGTCAAAATTTGGTGGCTACACACTTGCTAAGGCATGCAATAATTTTTTTTATTAGGATTATTTTTGGACATTTGATTGTTCTATATATTCCTCTTCCTAATGATCCTCTTCCTCAAAATATTTGATGGTTATTGGCTCATCTACATCCAAAAAAAAATATATTTTTTGTATGTATTTATGCCTCAAAGATTATTTCTCATTAAAATTATATCATAAGCCTTGTGCTATATGGAAATCCATTTCCTCCCTAGTCAACTATTTTATTTATGGATATTTATTACTAGTATTTGGTGTGAACTTGGAGGGAAATGTGGGTTTGGCCTATGGGAATTTGGATGATCTCCTTTGGCCCTTGGGTATAATTTTTTTATTTTTATAATATTGCCAATCCTATGGCTTACATCATAGACTACAATTTAAATATTTTTATCTTGGCCTTGATATCATATTTTAACCCATTAAATAAATAGCTATGAAAAATCCTTCACTCGACCCCTTTGTCCTATTAGCCAATTTCTCAAATTGAGTCTGATATTCTTGAATTGTAAAGGTTTGTTTCAATTTTTTTAAGGCTCTTCTAAAGTCCTCATACTCACTATGGCAAAAATAAGTGAGTAGTTGGGACTTAAAGTCTTCCCAATGTTAGCACACATAACCTATCTCAAGGTTATAATTGGGTGGGATATCACATTAATGTATTAAAAATATTTTATTATGCGCTAATGAGTGCTCCTCCTAAACCATTGAGGAGGTTGGTTGGTTGGTTATCCAACCAACCATATCATTGTATAAATATCCCTTTCCAATTCAATAAACATGTTTGTTCATGTTATGTTTTCTTTGGTAGGTGCTTCAACATGGTACCAGAGTGAGGCACATGAGGCGAGCACAGTGAGACCAAGCGGTGAGATCAAGATGCACGGATCGAGGTGATACCAGTAGGTATGGACCGAGTAACCCTAAAACCTAGCGAAGCATGACTACTGAAGAAACCTTGAGATGAAACCTGGTAGAGCACGGATATCAAAGAAGCCTTGAGTCCTTTTTGAGGATGACTAGGATGGCGACACGTAACAGTGACTAGGTGACACTTGGACGTGATGTGGTAGTAGATGAGTGACAAGTGGTAGTGCTTGGATGATATTCACTAGGACGAGTGACAAGTGGCAATGCGATAAGTGGTAGTGACTGGCCCATGCGTGGGTGTGACATGGCACGTGAGGATTGGCTGGGGGAAAAAATGCAGACAAAGGCTTGATTGCTTGAAGGCAATCGAAACCTTTACTATCACGATGAATTTTAAAAAAACACGTTTCATTCCATTCCCATGCATGTGGGATAAATGAGATAATTTTTTTTTCTTCCTTTGTTTTCTCTCATAGGCACATGATTAATATTCATTCTGTTTTCAGGTCCAAGCAGTGCTGTAGCGCATGAAGTTGCTACGTTTCTTGGTGTAGAATAAGTCTCGGGTTCCAATCCCCATAGATGCAAAACTGAAGTAGTTCTTTTTGTTCCTCCCGTCGTGAAAGGCCTTGCTTCGCAGTCATCGAAGCTATCAGGGCAGTCGTGTTATCTCAAAACATCACCGACTCATTGTCGAGGATGCTTGACTTCTCTCTTATGGTATAGAGGTGGAAGGTTCTAGTCCCACCGAAAATCATATTTTTTGAACCTATTGTTGGATTCAAAGGATGCTTGCTGTATCTTTGTTCTCATCCTTGTGTTCAGCCGAGGTGGTTCGAATTTCCTTCCTCGATGCATGAGGTTGGGGGTTCCAAACCTACCCACCAAAAAAATTTTCATTCAAAAATGAAAATTGAGGACATACAAAGTTGCTGACAACTTTTAAAAAAACACCAAAAACAACATTTTTTTTGACAAAAAAAATTGCAAACAACAAAGGAGAAAAAAAAATATTGCTGCAATATTAAAAAGTTTTTTTTGACAAGTTTTTTTTGTTCACCAAAATTGAACAACCTTGAAGTTCAACCGTTTGTTTTTTGAGTTCAAGTGCCCTTCCTTCTTACAAAATTTCAAAACGAAGGGGGGAAATAAATAACCCTAGAAGTTTTCCCAAATGGCATCTGTGCACAAATATCTCTCAAAGTCACAATTGCTGAAAGGTCCAAATTTTATTCCCTGGAAGACCAAAATGAGAGCCATTCTTTAGGTGGAAGACTTATGGGACGTAGTAACTGGGACTACAAAACACCCTCAAACACTAGGAACCGATCAAGAAGCTTGGGATAATAAGGACAAGAGAGATCTCATGTTTCTCTTGCTTGCTACTACAGATGAGGTCCAACCCCATATTTGTGATGCAAAAACTAGTAAGGCAGCTTGGGATTCTTTGATCACTATTTATGAAGGAAGGAACCAGTCCACCATTCTACACTTTCAAACTCAATTTCACACCCTCATTATGAATTATGGGGAGATAGTTGATCAATTCATTTACCGAGTGGCAAACTTGAAAGCCAAGTTGAATGCTATGGGTAAACTAGTGGATGATGATGTCCTAAATTCTATCATCTTGTGAGCCTTGCCAGACTCCTATAAGATGTTGGTCACTTCCCTCAATGTTTCTGGTCGACAAGTGTCTTTTGTGGAATTGGTAAATTTTCTCTAGACTGAGGAGGTAAATCAAGTTCATAAAGATGAGCTACTAGATAATGCACTTTCTACCCAGTAACAAAGTAAGAACCCAGGTAAATTTTAAAAAGGAGGTTCTTCCTCCAAAGGCAAGGGGAAACAAAATCAGCAAAGGGATAAATATTGTAATATTTATGATATGAATAACCATGACACCAACAGGTGTTGGTTCAAAAAAAAGCAAAAAAATGATCAACCTCATAAGAAGAAAGGGAAAGAGAAACAACAATATCAAAAGAAACATAAGCAACCTAAGGGACATGTTGCTTATGCTAACTCCAACTCAGATTCAAAAGCATCTAGTTGTAATTCTGATTTTGACTCTGAAAGAGCACACAAGGTGCTCATGACCCATACTTCATCTTCTCAGATAGATGTTGTGTGGTATATTGACTCGGGAACTAGTAAGCATATGACTGGCGATAAATCTTGGTTTGAATTTTTTGAGGAGAAATATGGAAAGTCGGTTACCATTGTTGACGATCAAGTCTATCAAGTAAAGGGTGAAGGCAATGTTTTTGTAACTCTTCCATATGGGATATGTCAGATTGATAAGGTTATCTATGTCCTAGGATTATCTAATAATCTATTTTCTATTCCTTAGATTTTGGATAGAAAAATGGATGTTGTGTTCCAATTTGTGCACGACAAGAAGAGATGTTTTATCACCCACAAAGGTAAACATGTTGCCATAAACTCCTACAAGCATGGCTTATTAATTATAGATGCTCTTTCAACACCTCATGTTGCTTTGGTTGCAAATACAAATGTGGCAACTTCTCTATAGAATCGAAGGTATGGGCATCTCAGTTCAAGATATTTTCTCGAATTGAGCTATTTGGGATGGTGAGAGGCCTTCCTCATCTCTCCTCCATATTACCAGTTTGCTTGGATTGCTTAGTAGGGAAGAAACACTAAGTATCTTTTGAGTATAGTTATTCCAGAGCTAAGAAACATTTGGAGTTGATACACACTGATATGTGTGGTCCTATGACAACCAATTATGGTGGAAAGAAGTATTTTCAATTATTTTTTGATGATCATTATTGAAAGATGTGGGTTTTCTTCTTCCAATTGAAATTAGAGGCATTTTCATAATTTTGACAATTCAAGAAACGTGTTGAAAAAGAGTCTGGCCATATTATCAAATCCATCTGCTCAGATAGAGGGGGGAATATACTTCCAAGGAGTTTTCATCATACTTGAAAGAACATGGGATGAAGCAAAAACTGACAACAACTTATATACCACAACAAAATGGAGTAGCTGAGAGGAGAAATCGCTCTATTATGGAAATGACCCAATGTATGATAAAAGGAACACATATTGAAGATCAGTATTGGGAAAAAGCAATAAATACAATATCATATCTCTTGAATAGAGCACCCACAAGAGCTCTACAAGGAAAAATCCCACAAGAATCATGGAGTGGTAAGAAACCTTCCATTTCTCATCTGCGAGTGTTTGGATGTAAAGCCTTCATGAATATTCCAAAATAGAGAAGGAAGAAGTTAGATGAGAAAACCTTACAATGTATCTTTCTTGGTTATGATGAGCATTTAAAGGGATATCGTTTGATTGATCCTATAACCAAGAAAAAACATATAAGTAGAGATGTAGTATTTAATGAAGCTTTCACATCAAATAATATCTCTACAATAATATATCATGAGGATGATGAGCCTAAGCAAAAATGGTATACCAACACTTTCACCCCCTCAAAAAAATATTCCAAAATGGTATACCAACACTTTGAGAGATTCTAAACTCATCTCACTTCCAGATATGACTCTAGATCAACCATGTACACGCAGTGTCACTCAACAGAAGAAGGCAAAAGCATCATATTCAAAAGTTGATGAAATTTATCACCAGTTTGATGAACTGTCTGTAGATACAACGTAAGATAGAGAATGGATATAGATGATGAAAGGGTTTATCTGACAGTGTTGGATGAAAATAAAACCATAACTCCTTAGGAAGCTCTTAGTAAGCCTCAATAGAAGGTTGCTATGGAGGCAAAACATACATATCTCATGAAAAATCACACTTGGAAGCTAGTAAATCTATCGTCAGAAAAAAAACCCATTGGTTGTAAGTGGGTATTCAAAGTAAAGTATAAGACAGATGGTACAATTGATAAGCATAAAGTCTATCTGGTTGTAAAGTGCTATGCTTAGAAATAAGGTATAGATTACGAAGAGACATTCGCTCCTACTATAAAAATGACTACCATCCGAGTATTATGTGCTATGGCAGCTCAGTTTGGGTGGAAGTTACATCATATGGATGTAAAAAGTACCTTTCTTAATGGTGATCTACAGGAAGAGGTATACATGACTCAACCTGAATGATTTATTGTCAAAGGATAGGAATAGAAAGTTTGCAAGTTAATCAAATCCTTGTATGGGCTAAAACAAGCTCCTCGAGCTTGGTACATCAAAATTGATAGTCACCTATTACAACATGGATTCCAATGAAGTTTGTCAGATGTGAATATCTATATAAAGAACAATGGTTCTGACATAGTGATTATGGTGCTATATGTAGATGATTTGATCATAACAGGTAGTTCAGAAGGTATGATTGATACAATGAAAAGTTATCTCAAATCATCTTTTGAAATGATAGATCTGGGACTTCTGCACTACTATCTTGGTTTAGAAGTAACTCAAAAGAACCATCATATCAGAGTTACACAAAAGAAATATACCAAGACTTTGATTGAGAAATATCGCATGACAGACTGTAAGTCAAAAACTACTCCCATGGAAGTAGGAATTAAGTTGTCAAGATATGATCAATATCCATAGGTAGATGACACTCTCTATCGTCAACTGATTGGGAGTCTCTTATACCTAACCAATACCAAGACTGATATCAGTTTTACTATGGGGTATCTTTCATGGTTCATGCAAGAACCCAAGGTAAGTCATTGGAAAGCAACAA
Source organism: Wollemia nobilis (assembly GCA_028583015.1). Classification (NCBI taxonomy): domain Eukaryota; kingdom Viridiplantae; phylum Streptophyta; class Pinopsida; order Araucariales; family Araucariaceae; genus Wollemia; species Wollemia nobilis. Next base: position 3,274,356 of record JAQPPZ010017072.1, read on the forward strand.
AAAGAGTTCTACATTATGTCCATGGTACAATAGATTTTGGATTGGAATACAAAAAAAATAACAAGTTTTATCTATAAGGATACACAGACCCTAACTATGTTGGATTCATTGATGATCAGAAATCAACTTCTGGATATATATTTCATCTTGGGTCTAGCCCTATCTCTTGGCATAGAAAAAAGTAGCCAGTGGGGTAGTTTGCTAGATAATATGGCTACGTCGCATTATTACAAATATGGGCCTTCCAAAGAATATTCCACTACATTTATTTTGCGATAATCAAGGTATTTTGAATCTTATAAAGAATCCCATTTTTCATGATTGTACCAAACACATTGACACAACATGTCATTTCATTCAAGATAAATTTCCAAAGCATCATATACAACTCCAATACATTCCTACTAAAAAGCAAGTTGCAAATATTTTCACCAAAGCACTTGGATGAGTCAAGTTCAAAATATTTCGCCAAGCTCTCTGCAGTTGCCATTAATGTAATAAGGGGGGATGTTAGCACACATAACCTATCTCAAGGTTATAGTTGGGTGGGATATCACATTAATGTATTAAAATTATTTTATTATGCGCTAATGAGTGCTCCTCCTAAACCGTTGAGGAGGTTGGTTGGTTGGTTATCCAACCAACCATATCATTGTATAAATATCCCTTTCCAATTCAATAAAAATATTAGTTCGTGTTATATTTTATTTTCCAGGTGCTTCAACACCCAATAAGGGTTAGGAGTCATGTTCTATAACCATTGATACTATTGTAGGGCCTCTGATTCAAAGTTAAAAGATGTTATGATGACCCATAGATATGGGGGTATATTATGGAGTTTAAAGAATTGATCTACTATATATAACCAACCATTAGTGTCATTTCTATTAAACTTGGGAAAGTTTAATTTAGGAATCATAAATGAGGTATCTATGTCAAAAAAAACATGACAAAATCCATTGTCTTTATTGATTGACCTTACACCTAGTTCTTGAAGAACACAAGCTTATACTGATAAGGGGGTGAACAGTATAAGATAAAACTTTTTACTTTTATTTCCAAAAAAATATTATCCGATATTATCAATTGCAATAATGAAACAATGCATAGATTATCACACACAAAAGAGATACATATTTAATGTGGTTCACACAATGTGGACTACATCCATGAAGAAAATATTTCTTAAAAATTTTCTCAACAAGTCTCTTGGGAACTAATTTCCTATTACAATTTTATAGGTACCAACCCAAAGGAGACACCAATCCCCTATGCTCAAGTTCATGGGCCTCTATCAATAAGAGACACCAATCCCCTTTGCTCTGGTGCATGGACCTCTATCCACATGAGACATCAATACCATTTGCTCTGGTTCATGGACCTCTATCCATTAGAGAAACTAATCCCCTTTTCTCTGGTTTGTGGACCTCTATCCATAAGAGACACCAATATATTTTGATCTGGTTTGTGGACCTCTATCCATAAGAGACACCAATCCTATTTACTCTAGTTTTTGGACCTCTATCCACAAGAGACACCAATCCCATTTGATTTGGTTTATGGACCTCTATCCATAGGATACACCAATCACCTTTGCTCTAGTTCATAGACCTCTATCCATAAGAGACACCAATACCCTTTGCTATGGTTCATGGACCTCTATCCACAAGAGACACAAATCCCCTTTGCTTCAATTTGTGGACCTCTATCCATAGGAGACACCAATCCCCTTTGCTCTGGTTCATGGACCTCTATCCACAAGAGAAACCAATCCCCTTTGCTCTATTTTGTGGACCTCTATCCATAGGAGACACCAATATCCTTTTCTTTGGTTTTCTCCAAATCTTGCTCAAATCTACTCCAAGCCTACTCACAAGGCTTGCTTAAATATGCTCCAAACCTACTCAGAAGGCTTGCTAATAACTCTTCTTAAATATACTTTAAGCCTACACACAAAGCTTGCACACATCTTCTCCAAGCCTACTCTCAACTCCGCTCAAATATTCTTCAAGCCTATACACAAGGCTTACTCAAATATGCTCCAAAACCTACTCTCAACTCTGCTCAAATATCATTCAAGCCTACACATGAGGCTTGCTCAAATATGCTTACCAATCCTGCTCAATCTACTCCAAGACTACACACAAGGCTTGCTCAAATATGCTTACCAAACCTGCTCAAATTTACTCCAAGCCTACACACAAGGCTTGGTCACCAAAACCTACTCTCAACTATGCTCAAATATTCTCCAAGCCTATATACAAGGCTTGGTCAAATATGCTCATCAAAACCTTCTTAAATATGCTCTGAGATCCTTCTCAAACCTACTCATATCTTGTATACAAACAATGTTCATCTATTCCAAAATCTTGCATAATGATGTTATCAAGTACTTTATCTTATCTTCAATGTGCCTTATTCAACTAAAGCAGTTTAGACATATTCTACCCAAAATTCGTTTAATCTATTGAACATATAGAGAATGATATGCACTAAAAAATGTTCAATATGTTCTTCACATACATTAAGTTTATTGGTTTCACATATCTCACATTTATTGCATTCTAAAGGTAGCTCTAGTCTAACACTTGATAACTGACCTGGTTATTTTTGAGTTACACCTTACTTCAAAACCAATCACAATGCACAAGTCCTTCTCATCTACTCATAAAATCAATCATGAATAATGCACAAGTCTGTTCTTTTCATCTACTCACAAATTCAATCATGAAGATGCACAAATTTGCTTTCACAAAACTGATCTATAACTCTTGCAATTTCATTTCCAATATCACTCAAAACCAATGCACAAGTTTGATCTCATAATTTATCTATAAGTTTCATCAATTTATTTCCAATTTCAAACATAACCAATGCACATCCTTGATCTCAAACCCTTGCACATATATTCCCAATTTTATTCAAGCAATTGCACAATCAATTAGTCCTTATGACTCCAAACATATGACAACTCAATATACTTTCTTCAACCAAAAACTACCTAGAGAAGGCATTAGATCACCATACCTCTAAAAATACCTTGATGATGATGTTCCTTCAAAACCTGTGTTAAAAAAATAAATTTCTTTTCTAGTACGCACTTCAAGAACTGGTTAGCAAATCTCCTTTTCAAATCATCCACATTAACCTTCCCAAAAATATGCACAATAAAGCTTTAAATATAATACCTTATATCTCATTTTAAAATATGTAATATTACAACTTTCAAATAATTCATAATACACCTTATATCCCCTTTTCTAACATGCAATAATCACACTTTTCAAAACAATACTAAAACCACCTTGTATCTAATTTTCACGTGCCAATAATTACACTTTCAACTAGTCCTTAAAACACCTTATAAATCATTTTATTAGATAAAATAAAAATAAAAATTTCCCTTTGTTAAATCAACAACTAACCAGTGATTATCTCTTTCTATCACAATTTTTTGTCCTTATTTTAATCAACATAAGGCTAGCGAACTATATCATTTCATAAAAAAATTTAAATCAAAATTTTGGTGTCCATACCTCAACCAACAAGCCCCGCGAGAGCAAGGAGAATCAAAACCATGACCTCTACCAATGCAACACCTCATCCAAGGCTTGGTAACCAGTTGGGCTACCCCAATGGGTAGTAACCACAATGCAACATGAAATATTTGAAGCACTCCTTTGTACAAAAGTGTTTTTCCACTCTGCCAAGCAAAATAGAATATACCCAAATTTGATCCTCCAACATTCCTACCCCTAGCACCTTAGCTCTAGCTCAACGACCAACTGGGCTAGCCACACATTTGAAACAATATATGCAACACTATAAATTTTTCTTCTTCATCATGCTCACCAAGGTAATAAAACATGTCAAAACTGGTGCCAATGAGTTTCAAACCTCACACCTTCTTCCTTGCAGTGAATTAGCACAAGCTAAACCATTGCTTGGGCTACCTTAGTGGATGACATCAAGGAGCTATGCTTATCCTTATTTGCTATCATTAGCACTCACCACAATGAACGATCTTTGAATGCACACTCTTCAAAATTAGCCAAAACAATGTTTAGTGCATTATTTATATGCATATACCTCCTTTCACAATGATGTTGATGCTTATATTTTACTTTTTGATTTTTGACTTTCATATAGCCTCTAATAAATTTTGGTGCTATTTCTTTTCAAGCCTTCTTTTGATTATAATATTTTAAATTTAAAATATTTAAATATTATAATCTTTAAACCTTTGGCCCTTGGAAATAAATCTTTGTCCTTAATCCTCTTAAACCTTTTTCTTTATAATAATTAAATATTATAATATTTTCCTTAAAAATATTTGCCTTGCTTTGTAATAAACCTTACCTTGAGTAATTTGTCCAATCTCATAAACTCAACAACCTTGAAGAATATTCTTTGAATATCATGCACCTTTTGACATCAATGACAACTCAATATTTCCAATAGTCATTCAGTATTAAGATGCTTGAATATCTTTGGACCTTCGTATAATTACTCTTTAACCTCTAGGAAATTTTCTTTAATTTTAAATTCATATTTAATCTGGACGATTCTCATAACATGCATGTCATCTTTCATCCTTGTAGCTTCTTGTCCAATTTTGGATATTTGACTTTATAGGTTACAAAGTGTGTGTTTTAATGGATCCATATATTGGCCTTATTCTAACTCCTTCATTGCTAGTCTACTACCTCCAACCATATATGTATGATTTAGACCACTCCTATTGGTTTATTAAAAATACAAGTGTTGTTCCAAGAGTTACTATTTTTAGTAATTGGATATAAAAATGTTTGGGTTCTATATATCAAAATAACCAACTCAAAAAAATTAGTACAATGGGCTAGGTCTCATAATGATGTTTTTTTACACATTAGAAAAAATGCATGGAGAATATATACCAAAATGTTCAATTCTTCAAGCCAATAAAAATGATCTTATATCCCACAAAAATATTTTTTATTACCCTAGAATTATTTTTCTAGGGAAGTATCATCTAGCTTTCTCCTAGAGTCTATTAAGTCAAAAAGTTAAATTTTGTTTGACAACCCCCTTAATAGATCCTATAGTGACCATCTAAGTATCTATACCTATCTAAGTATCTATACCTATCTAAGTATCTATACCTATATATACCTATAGTGATCTTATATCCTATGATCTATACCTATATAAGTATCCATGATTTTATACATTCCCAAGGTAGTGTTGAGAGAGCTAGATCAAATAAATAATTGATTTTATAGAGAGACAATAAGGGAGAAAATAAATGGGCATTGGTGCTATAGGAAAATAAAGCTTATACAAACATGAAGGGGAACTATGATAAATTATTAGTCAATAACAATAAGGAACTAGAAATTAGAGGATGTTCAACAACCTTAATGAACTATGGGTCCAAAATTTGAGAGATAAAAATGTACAAAATAAAATGTTGATAAACAATATTCACTACCAAATCTCTAGTAGAGAATCCCCTATCTTTGTATATTTGAAGACAAGATATGAGCTAATAAAGAAGTTGTTTTGGATAATTTACAATGGTATACACATGAAATTTTGGATAGAATCTTGGTATAGGAACCAACCATTGGTAGTTCATTTTTCTAGAGTGAAAACCATTTATGGAGTCGTTACACAAAGTAAATTAGGTAAAGGTGGCAAAATACTCTAGGTAGTAGATTAAAAATTTATAACTTGGGAGAAATTGCATCCCCATAGTCAAATAGCCAATTCAAATCCTAGAGTGACATAATATGGATATCCAACGAACCCTATAAATAAGATTAATTTCATGGTCTCAAGTAAAAGATTCCTTTATATCGAGAAACATGAGTCAAAGAGAGTATATAGTAGCATGAGGATATGTATCCTTATACGAAAGCACTCATAACCTTGCTATGATACTTAAATAAATATAGAAATAGAAGTTATGTCCTAGGGTGACATTTTTCATTTGTGTATTACTAAAAGAAAGAATACTAAAATGTAAACAATTGGTAAAAAGAGGTTGTCATGGTCTTTTCAAATATGAGATGTATTGGAAGAACCCAAAAATGCAAAAATGCTCTATCATTTATTTATTGCGTATCTTGTAGCCTAAAATATATGAAATATGATGAATACCTTAAAAAAATCTCTTATTTATTGTCTTGTACCCTCAAAAACATGGAAGATGATAAATACCTTATTTGGTGTTAACTCGTCTAGATTTACCACCCTAGAGAATATGTGGACGGAATGGACTACATAAGATGGAGTAGACCAGTGTGTTATGCTAATAGAATGGGTACGATGAATTCTCCTACCTTGGAATATATGAAAAGAAAGAAACAACAACATCTTCAAACAAGAGTGTCAAGAATCCACTATGTTTTGAAAAATATCATTGCCAACATAGTAGATATAGTCTAGCATATACTAAAGTATCCCCCAAAACCCTACCAACAGTGGGTATAGATCATGAATAAACTGAAATTTTTTCCTATGTCTAGTAAATAACAAATTATGGCCATACGATATGCAAAATAAATTAGAAAAATAGAATTGATAGGTTCCCCTATATAAATAGGTAAAATTTAATATATATGGAGCCTCATGGGGGAATCCAGGTTGAGCTAGTGAGGGAGGGATAGAAAGACTATCGAATGGGGACTTGGTATTTATCTTCATAGATAATCTTGGTATAATTTAAAATAACCTAGCAGAAGATTGTGGCATCCTTATAGGGCTCCATGAAGTAGTAAAGATAGGCTAGAAAAATATATAGATTTAATTTTACTCTAAGTTATGATCAATCACCTAAGAAATATTGACTAGTAACTAAGGAGAATTGTAGAGAAGATTTAGATGGTACAAGTTATATTTTTATCAATAGAATACAATCACATCCTATGAGAATAGAAAAAAATTACAAATTTGATGGCCAATTGGAACCTAGATAAATGTGACATTACTTGTTATGTTTATCCCCCTAGATGGTGCATAGTATGGATTATCTTATATCTATCCTATATCTTGATGGTAGGAGAATTAGATGTATTTAATTTTATGATACATTATACTAGTATCTCTTATACATCATCAGATCAACTGATAAATAGTATAATAATACATCATTTGTTAAATCCTAGATCAAAAGCCTATTTACCTAGAAAGGTGCGTGATGTATCTCTTTTTCTTGAATAACTTGATAAAAACTTTTTTTTACCAAAAAATAAAAGATGTATTCTATAACTATGAAAGAATAGTTAGGATAAATGTGTAGTATTTTTTGTAAAAGTGAACCAAATCAAGTTCAAATTGAATGATATTTTTCATAGAAAAGAGGATTCATTGAGATATGTGTGGTATAAAATTTATGTCAAAATACCAATATATGCTATAGTCCCATTTTCTCATTGTTGAGAGATATAATAAACAAAAAAGAATATTTAATTTTCTTCACATCCTTTTGCACTTGCATACAAGGGATTGGTTGGTTTGGCATGTACAAGGTGACCAAAAACTTATTTGGGTAGTGTTGGCATTTTGCCACACTAAAATCAAAAGTAAAAAAATATGAAAATTGGGAAGCAACCATTTTTGGGAAATCAGCCAAAACTGAAACCTATGGACTTGAACATTTACCCAAAATAGGGGAATTGAAAAATTAGACTTATGGTGAAAGAATCACCCCAATACACTAAAAATATTTAGATATATTAAAGTTTTCCTCCTAAGAAATTTCTCCAAAACATCTTAAAAATACTATATGAAGACTTTGGAGGCCGTGTAGAGGGATGAAAATGCATGAAATGGATGTTCAAATTTCTTTGTATGGTCATTTTATTCACTATCTAAGTCTTGTATAGAAAATAATTGGACCACAATGCCATGGTAAGACTTTTTTAAGAGTTTTTCCATTCTATGAGATATACCAATTTGAGTAGCCCCTACCTTCAAGCCCATTAAGGTGTACTTTATTCCTTGTTGGATGAGTTTCATCCATAATTTAGAGAAATCCCATAATACTAGATCCAATAGTCTCATCCATTGAACCACAAAAACAACATTACACCCATGTAGGAGCAGGTCAATTATTTATTTTTTAAGATTAGATTCCCCTACTTGTATTTTAATATTTTAACACTTTCTCTTAAAAGGTAAATTTTATCCACTAGAAATCATTACTTCAAAGGATTTATAAGTATTAATATAAAAAATACTCTATTTGGATACCCTTGGATCTATGAAGTTATGTGTTATATTGGAGTTAATAGGAATTATGATCCATTATCCTTTGATGTGTCCTATCACCTTCATAGTTTGGGAGTTGATACACTTGCTAAGGCATGCGCTAATTTTTTTTGTTGGGATTCTTCTTGGATATTTGGTTGTTCTATATGTTCCTCTTCCTAATGACCCTCTTCCTTAAAATATTTTATGGTTATTAACTCATCTACATCCAAAAAAATATTTTTTATTGTATGTATTTATGCCCTAAAGCATATTTTTGATTATAATTATAACATAGGCCTTGTGCTCTATGGGCATCCATTTACTCCCTAGTCAACTATTTGATTGATGAAGATTTATTGCTAGTATTTGGTGTGAACTTGGAGGGAAATATGAGTTTGGCCTATGGGAATTTGGATGATCTCCTTTTGGTAGAATTTTTTTTCTAATATTGCAAATCATATGGCTTGAATCATAGACTATGGCTTAAACATTTTTACCTTAGACTTGATATCATATTTCAACCCATTAATTAAATAGCTATGAAAAGTATTTCACTCAATCCCTTTGTCCTATTAGAAAATTTCTCAAATTAAGTCTGATATTCTCGAAACGTAAAGGTTTGTTTCAATTTGGTTAAGGCTCTTGTAAAGTCCTCATACTCACTATGTCTAAAATAAGTGAGTAATTGGAACTCAAGGTCTTCCCAATAAGGGTTAGAAGTCATGTTCTATAACCATTTATACCATTGTCAAACCTTATATTCAAAGTTAAAAGATATCATGGTCACCCATAAATATGGGGGTACAATATAGAGTTTAAAGAATTGATCTGCTCTATATAACCAACCATTGGTGTCCTTTCTATTAAAATTAAGAATATCTAATTTAGGCATCATAAATGAGGTATCTATGTCAAAAAGAGCATGAGAAACTCCATTGTATTTATTGATTGACCTTCCGCATAGTCCTTAAGTGTTACAACACTTGAATATCTTTGGGCCTTCCTCTAATTATTATTTAACATCTAGGACTTTTTCTTCAATTTTGAATTTATATTTAATTTTGTCAATTCTCATAACCTACATATCATATTTTATCTTTGTAGCTTCTTGTCTAATTTTAGATATTTTATTTTATAGGTTACCAAGTGTGTGATTTAATTTCTCTATATTAGCTTTGTTCTAACTCCTTCATTGTTATTGTTTTTTAACATCTTAGAAAAAACAATGGTCTAGGTCTCATAATTATGGTCTAGGTCTCATAATTATGTTTTTTGACATCTTAGAAAAAATGCATGGAGGCTATATACAAAAATTATGAATTCTCCAAGATAATAGAAATGAGTTATATCCCATAACAATATTTTTAGTATGCTAGAATTATTTTTCTAGGGAAGTGCCATCTGGTTTTCTCCTAGAGTCTTTGTTCACTCAAAAAGCTAACTTTTATCTAACAACCCCCTTAATAGATCCTATAGTGACCATTACTAACAACTCTTCTGTTTGTATCTATAAATTATTGTTTTTGTCTTGGCAAACTCTATTACTGAGAATGTCCTAATGGTTATGATTCTTGACTATAATTGACAACTAAATTTGAAGAATCCATATTTACTATTAATGACTATGTCCTTGACTAAAATGATACCCAATTGTTGTTGAAAAACCTTATCTTAGATGTTATTTCTCATAATTTATTTCATCTATTTTATTTTCTATTATATGATATTGTAGTCTCTTTAGTATGTTTAATTTTTGTGGTAGGGTTTATGGAATTTGGGTTAAAAATTCAACGAAAATAAGGTGCTCTAGGCCAAGGTGTATGTACTTTCCATAGCCATCTATTATATCGAAGCAACAAACGATAATGCTTAGGCCAATCTTTTAGGCCACTACAAGGAGGATTTCATGCATACCCTTGAGTGTACTACCTAACTATTTGATAATATGAAAGGGTGATATTTCCATGTGTTATGCTTGATACACTATGGATAAATACATAGTAAAAAACCTTCCTAGGGCTAAAGGTTTCTCATAATCCTAGGGGGATCTCCCAATATATATGAATATACATGGAAGCTTTAGATTATATATGAATTTTGTTTGAGACTTGGGTATTGGAGCCTAATTACCCATCACTATAGTAGACACTTTACAAAAAATCTAGCTTAGCTAATAATGATAGCTCTTTCATGATATTTTAAAACCCTCAACACAATTTTTCTAACCTATTAAACTAAAACATAGAATATAGAAGGGCTTGATTTTTTCTAATAGGATAATAAGCAATACAATTAAAACAAAGAAAATTTATACCTAATAGTAAATATGGTAGGAAAAAAACTATCATAGTCATAGTAGAACATTGCCCTAAAAAGTGATCTAATACCACTTGTTAGGAACCTTCTAATTAAAATAAGAACATCCACATATATATTGAAATAAACGAATTAATTCATGAAAAAAATAAAATATTGCAATATGAAATGTAAATGAAAAAATATATATTAATCTCACAAATCACAATACAAAATCATTGGACTCTTCAAGGGGAAAATCCCCTTCAAAACTTTGGTTCAATATGCAAAAAAGATAAATTTATTTATTCCCCCTTGTCTATTAAAGATACATTTCATGAAACCCTAACTTAATACTCAAGAGTTGGTTTACATGCAAAGAGTCACTCGAGCTAGAATATTCTACCAAACAAATAGTTACATTATTTATAAAAAATACATAATATAACCCCACTTGTCTCGGCTACTCAAGTATTATATACCATTATAAGATATCATTAGAATGGGATCCCAATATTTAAAAAAGGGTCATTATATACTAATGTTAGGATGGGTTCCGAACATAGTATAGGAAGACGATAATAACATTACAAGATATTTTTTAGTATAAGAAAAAACAAGAAGATATTATAGGGGAACAAATTAAAGAACAATTAAAAGAAACTAAAATTGAGTTTAAGGAAGAGGTAGTAATGAAATAAGAAAAAGAAATGAAGGATGAACTAAAAGGAGAGTTACAAAATATTTAAGAGCTAAAGAAGGTAAAACATCAATCTAAGATTGGAGTATATTGCCATCCACACCACTATGAGAGGCAAAAATCATGGAGATAGGGCAAAGAGAATTAGAGGAGTTATGATGGACATACATAGAGTCCAATGATTAATTATGGATATTCAAGTGGTACAAGGACAAATTGGCACCATTTTTTTTATTTGTGAAAAACATCCCAAAAGGGATGCCACTTTAGGGTAAGATCCAAGGAGGTAGGGGTATCCATTCCGCCAAAAATACCCAAGACTCAGACCTGGCCTACCACATTTTACATACTCAAGGAGCAAAAAACACACAAAACCAATTTAAAAATAAGTAAATAACAACAAAAATAATAAAATAAAATAAAAAACATGCTCCTTGAGTGTGTCAAAAACAAAAGCACAACCAAACACACACAATAATATAAAAGAAACCACAACACAAACCACATAGAAAAACACAAGAACCACATAACAAAACACAAACAAGACAAAAACAACAGAACACTACAAAGACATAACCCAAAATAAAACATGAAAAATAAACACAACCAAAACCTAAAAAATTAAAAATTAAAATAAAATACAACCAACAACAGATAATAAACAAAAACAAAAAACATAGAAAACACTCAGATATAAAAACATGAAATAACACAAACAAAGAGAAACCCAAGAACAAGAACAATAACAAAAAACATAAAAAAAAAACAACAAAAACACATGAACAACAAAAAACAACACAAATAACACAAAAACAAAACAAAACAAAAGAACCCACCCACCTTAAAAAACTAAAAAAAAAAACAAAAAAGATAAAAGAAAAAAAATGAACATAACAATGACTTATCTAGACCAGAAGACTATTAAGGCAAGAATCAACAGAGGAAACAAAATAAAGAATAGAATCAGCTAGGGAACTAAAAAAAAATGAATGAACCAAAGAGAAGCAAAAAAAAAGAAAAAAAAAAAACAAGAAGAAACTAGGTACCTTCAGAACTGGAGCCATCCAAAGAAATGATATAAATAAGAGCTTCCCTAATTTGAGAAGTAAACCATATAAGAGGGTGGCCATAACAAGTAAGATCACCTTTGTCCAAAGCCCAATTAGCTAAAGCATCAAAACTCTTGTTTTGATGTCTGACCACATGATTGTAATCAACTTTCAAAAATACCATCTGGATTAATTGAATCTTCTCAATAATTCTTTTTATTCTCCAATCCACCTTATGATTCTTAGAAGGAGTCTTCAAGAGATTAATCATAAGTTGAGAGTCAGACTCAACTAACACCTTTTTCCATCTAACCCTAGTAGCATCCTCTTGAAGGACTCTGATGATACCATACCCCTCAGCAAGGTTATTGAAAAGAATACCCAAATTCTTAGCAAAAGTAAAAACCAGAGAGCCATCTGAAAGTCTATCAATTCCTCCCACATTGGCTTTTACAGGGTTCCCTCTAGAGGCTCCATCAGTATTGAATTTTCCAAAATCCTTAGGAGGAGGTTGCCAATTTCTAGTCCTATCCATATTACTAATACCCACATTCCATTTAAGATGGTTGCACTTAGAATATTTAACCTTCAATATTTGCATCACTTGATCCCATATTTGGTGGGAGTTTTGGGGGTGATTAAGGAGTTGATGGACTGATTCAACTAAGTTGGCTATGGTATTTTTCCAAATATAGTGAATATCCTTCCTATCTTGATTAAACATTTGGTTGTTCCTTTCATTCCAAATATTCCAAAGAACAATGGTAGAACCCATCCAAACTAACTACGTAATAAAATGATCAACACCCTCTTGATTAGGCCAATACCTCCAAAGTTGTTCAAAAGTAAAATAATTGGACCACTATAAGCCAAGTAAAGTGGCCATTCTCCTCCATAGCTCAGAGGCTAAAGTACACTCAATAAAAATATGGTTGAGATTTTCTACATTCTCTTCACACATTTCACATCTAAAAGGGCCATGAAAACCATGCTTCATAAGTTGCTCACCAGTAAGCACCCTATGATGCAATAAAAGCCAATTAAATAACCTCACCTTAGGCTAAAGCTTTTAAGCCCACAATCAGAAAATATGTCAGAAGAATGGTTGGGATTATTATGGCATAAGGTCAAATAACATTGAGCAACTGAATACTCACCCTTAGTAGTGTTGTTCCATCCAAAATAATATTTTTCATGGGACCAAGAGAGGGATATCATATGAAGGATGCCTTGGATATCTTGTCTTTGCCTTTCTGGGATTTGAATAGGCTAGTACTCAATAGGGATCCAATATCTACCAACCTTTGAATTACCAGTATGGTACCGACAGTAATTAGCCACCTTTATTTAATTAGCTTGGTGAATCTCCTCCATACAAGGCCTCCAATAGAGAAACTGAGTTATCAAAGGCTTGTGACCATCCCAAGAATATGTCCAAAAATTTACCTGTTGACCATTATGAATGATCCAAAATAATTTTTTCTTTATCAAATCCTCACCATTCTTAAGAACCGCTAAAATAGGAGAACCATTGGTAGGAAGTTGATAGTGAACAAGGTCTTTAGGACTTTTGTTCTCAGCATATTTAGCATGGAGATTATTGGCCCAAAGAGCATTGGGGTTATGCAACATCCTCCAATATAATTTAGCAGCTAAAACTTTGTTGTTATTAATAGAATACTGGAATCCTAACCCCCCTTCACTCTTAGGAAGACATAAAGTATCCCATTTCACCAAGGTCCATTTTCTTTTCTCCTTAGTACCACTCCAAAGGAAATGATGACCGATTTGATCCAATTCTTGAAGAACAACCTTTGGGATAAACAAAATGGAAGAAACATAAATAGGAATAGCTTAAAGGACTGATTTATCCTTTGGCACCATCATAGAATACAATCAATCAATATTTCACTTGGATGAAGAAATAATCAACATTGGTATCAATTGATAGCAATGCTTAGAAGATCATATTATTCCGTTTATTTTTATGTTTCGAGGATGAAAAATTATTGTAAGAGGGGTGGAATGTTAGGTAACTAGGTATATGATTGTGGTAATATAATATAATATTGTATTATGGCATGGGTCACACAAAATTATAATAATATATAACTTAGTGTCATATTATAATATTATGCACCTTATAACTCATGGAAGGTGAACCATCACTTCTTGTATAATAAGATATATACCCCCAATTGTAAAAGAAAATCATACCATGTATTATTTTTAGTAATCTTGGCTCATGGATTTGGAGATCTTGTAGAGGGATTAATTTATTAAGGGTTACGCATACAAAAATGATTAGCTCAAATAGATGATTAAAATATACTTTACTTCAAAACGATGATTTTTTATTTAAAAAAAACTTATATGTGCTATATACCAAAATAGTTAGCTCGATGAGATTATCATAATGAACTATACCATAAAATGATAGTTTTGGTACCCTAGGGCTTTTGGTCAACTGTTTTATATCTAAGTATTTTCTCAACTCGATAGGGTATTTTTTGCACCTTCAATATCTTGATAGTTAAACAAGGTATTTTTTTGCATTGAAATATTACCACCTAACAACCACCTATTCAAAAAATTATCACTTATAATTATACCCTCCTATTAAAATCCCATTGTTATTATCCTTGATTGTATACCATCATCACTATACCTAATTGTTAACGTCATCAACAATTTTCTTTCTAACTATTGCCACTGTATTTTTAATTTGTGGTGAGTGAAGTCTTCTTCATATTCTCAAATATATATTAATTTATATTGGATGCAAAAGTGAGTAAAAAAATTGATAGAGATAAGCTAAGCCATGGTGTGTTTGGTTCTATGATATTTCTAATATCCTTTGTTGACCATGATTAGTGGTTGGCCCAATATATTATAGCTCTAGCAATAGAGTGTTCCACCATAATTGTAGCCTCACTATCTATTTTTTAGTGTTCTATGAGAGTTACTTCTTGATAGGTTGTTTATCAATGCACCACATAATTCAAATGACGAATATCTTCTTAGGGCTAAAGGTTTCTTCTAATCCTAAAGGGTCTTCCTATATACTGAAGAATACATGGAAGTCCATTTTCATATATGAGTGTTGTCTAATGCTTAGATATTAAAGTTTGATTACTTCACTAGATGCTTTATGTAAAATTTAGCTTAGCCTATAATGATAGATCCTCTATTATATTTGAAAACCCTTGGTATAGGGTTTCTAACCTATTACACTAAACAGGAAAAAAAAATGGGATATGTTTTTCATTGATTATTTAACAAGAAAATTACAAGAAAAGAAAAATTATACCTAACATGGATTGAATGACAATACCTTAATTGTTGCAACTATAACAAAACATGGCCCTCAAATGTGCTCTGGTACCACTTGTTACGAATATTTAAATTAAAATAAGTATATCCACATCAATATTATAATACATTAAAAGAAAAATATAGAATTGAAACAACAATATTGTAATATAAAATATAAATATAATAGCTTTATTTCTCAATCAAAATTATAATACAAAATCATTGGCCTCTTTCAGTGGCAACCTCCTTAGAAGTAGAACTCCATTGCAAATAAAAAAACATGATACATTTCATCTATTACCTTGCCTTTATAAAGACTCCCATTAACCCTAACCCTAGTGCTCAAGGGTTGGTTTCACATGCAAATATGGACCCAAGCTAAAAAATTCTAATAAATAGGTAGTTATATATTTTATAATAGTTACATCATATGGTATCATATGTTTAGGTTCCCAAGTTACTACATACACATTATATTACATTACATAATAATGTTAGAATGAGATCCTATCAAACTTGGACTTGCCCTCAAAATTTATTTTGTACAATAATCACTATATTTCCCATATATAAGAATCGTGATACTTTAATAGAATGAATTTGGTTGCAAGATATTTATACTAATATCAATAACATAACCATGTTAACCTAAGTCAACATAACAAGTAAAATTCAAGTTAATTATAAATTATAAGTTAAAATTTTGACCATAATCCCATAGAAAACACAAATAAAAAATAAATACATTATTCAATAATTATTGACAATATTATATAAGAATTTATCTTAAAATAATACTTTTCATTTTTAAATCATATTATAACTTAATACTAGTATCTCTTTTTAATATAAATTATAATTTATATTTCATATATATATATTAGAAAAATCTAGATTATATTATTTCATTCTATCCACCAACTAAAAAATAAAATGAGGTGGACTAGGAGTAAAACATCCATAACTGAATATACATAGAAGCTAATATCAACAAAAAGACTATAGCTATATCTTGTTGCAATACACCACATATAAGCATTCATATGTGGGAGAGTCTATTATATGAAGAAATTCTTAGCATGTCTTCCGTGATATCTTTTGAAGTCTTCATAGAAGAAAAAGAAGTAATCAAAACCTAAACTTGATTATCATTGTTAACTGCCTTCTTCTTAGTTTCCTATTGGACCTTATGAAGATTTTGAATAATATGAGAAAGTTGGTGAAGTCTACCAATAACATCTTGAGGTGTGCTAAAAGGTCCATAGAATTGGGAATGAATGTGTCTCACATGTAACAAAATATCAAAGGCCAAGTCTGCTAAAACTATATCCCATGGAGGAGCAGATCCAGTAAATACCTTTTTGCATCTACACATCTAAATGTTCTTGAGAAGGATGAGGCTACAAACATCCAAGAGTTTGGGACATTGATCTAGCTGAGAAAAACTAAGCAGAGAAAGCTTCCAAGATCTAGTGAAAGAGGGAAAAAAAAGAGAGTAGAAGGCATCCCAAAATAGTTTAGCCATGCCATAAAAATAAAACAAGTGAATAAGAGTTTTTAAAGCATTACAAAAATTGCATTGAGGGGAAATGTGTAAAATCACAACCAAACTTTCAATCGTTGGTAGTTTTTGATGCAAAATCTGCCAACCAAGAAGTTAAGTTTTTGATTCAACATGAGCTTTCCAAATTTGAGTAGCAATAAACTGCCATTGGGTATTGGTAAAATTCACTTGCCACTTGACATTGAGATTAGAGTCTAGGGAAGGGGGACACATAAGATTTTTGTATAACCATCTAGACATAATGGAAGAGATTCTATGACCATTAAGCCATCTCCACTCATTCCAAATATTATGGGCAGTTATTCCCAACTTCATAAAGACCTCACAAGGGATGGAAACCACAACTAAACCATAAGACTCTTTGAACTTAGAGGAAAGGGAGCTATTATTGCAAATGTGGTTTTAGATAAGAATTGAGTAGCTACCTAGATCCCAGATATCTCTAATTCTATTAATCCTTTCTTCAAAAAATTTAGCCCATGAATAGTATTGCATAAAGCTAAAGGTTTATCATTACGGAGTATAAGTTTATTCTACCAAATATTATTTAGACCGATGCTCAGACCATGTCTCAAGGAGTCAGACTTCCAAACCAATAAATGAGAAATTTACTGCCAAGCTTTACAGTTTTGGGTAACTGGAATATAACCTTTAACTGTAAAATAAGGCACATTAAAGATCTTATCCTCCCAAAAGGTTTCTTTCCATTTACCGTAGCTAAAAATATTATATAACAAAATAGGTGTTTCTAATTTTTATTACCAATATTAATAAGTAACTCTAGTAATATTTCATTCTTATTTTATCTTCATTTAACTTTTTATTCTCAAGCTTTTTTCAACTAGCTTTAAATATAAATATTTTTTCCTAATTTTAAAAATCTTTACACCATCATTAATATATAATAAATAACTCCAGGCCATATATTAGTGCTCCTTCTCTCCAATCTTTTCAAGTATGTTGGAAAGAAATTGTTAACTCTATGTTGTTGCGATAATATCAAAAATTCAAAAATAAAACTAATTTAATGTCAATGTGTAATAAAATATCTTGCCCTTGCAAAAAAAATTAATATTAGTTCTTGATTGAATAACAAACTATGTGAGAAGAATAAAGTTACATTCCCAAAAATATAGGGAACATATGGTGTTCACAGCTTTGATTTATTAACAAAATAAGTGTTTCCAATTTTCATTACCAATATTACTAAATAACTCTAGTAATATTTGATTCTTATTTTATCTTCATTTAATTTTTTATTCTCAAACCTTTTTCAACTAACTTTAAATATAATTTTTTTTTCTAATTTTAAAAAACCTTTACACCATCATTAATATATAATAAATAACTCCAGCCCATATATTAGTGCTCCTTCTCTCCAATCTTTTTCAAGTATGTTGGAAAGAAATTGTTAACTCTATGTTGTTACGATAATATCAAAAATTCAAAAATAAAACTAATTTAATGCTAATGTGTAATAAAATTACTTGCCCTTGCAAAAAAATTAATCTCATTTCTTGATTGAATAACAAACTATGTGAGAAGGATAAAGTTACATTCCCAAAATATTGGGAACATATGGTGTTCAAGAACACACTGAAAGGGTCTAACCATGCCGACTCCTCGGGTGTGTTTCCTAGACAACAAAAAAAATTAATATTTAATAAAATGAAGAATGGCTTCAAAATAGAAATGAAGAATTCAATAAAACGTTCTGTTACTCTCTGATTCGCAGTCTGAATAGTTCGGTGAAAACCTTCAAAGAGTGGAAGAAGACATGGCCCTTCAGATTGTGAGAGGAATGACAAGGGAGTTTCAGAACGACCAGATGTGCGGACTTCCAGGAGGTGAAGTGTTGTTGATGATCTTAGCAGACCTCCCACCCAAATTTCTTGTGCGGATGAAGGCTGTCTGTAAACGATGGGAAGCCATGCTATCGAATGGGGATGCCTTTCAAATAATCTATCGAGATATGCCCATGCCAATAGCTAGTATACCTGCATTTTTTATTCAATCTCCAGCAAATGGAAATAAATGGGTTTTATCTACAGAAGGAAGAATCTACAAAGTTCCAATGTTTGATTCTGATCCGCATAATTGCTCTGTGATCCTTGCTTGCAAAAGTATTTATTATTGCAGATGTAGGCAAGGACGCGGTGCTTCCTCGCATTATTACATATGTAATCCGGGCACCAACACACACATACGTCTTCCCCATAGATCCCTCCTAAGTACATACTATTTCAATGGAATGATTTTTCTTCACTTCACGCATTTTGTAGCAATGGCTTTTGATCCTTCCACAATGCATTGCACTATCATCGAAGGCAAGCAGTCTACGAGACATATGCTAATTGGGATTTATGAGACGAACTCCAATTCGTGGACTGTGATCCCCATGACTGTATCCCCCAATATTCGTCCTTATGGCGAAGGAGTTTACTCCAAAGGAAGATATTATTGGACGGAGGATGAATGTAGGACATGTCAAGTATTTGAATTTAGACTCAAGGAAAGGATATGGACTGTCATTCCAGGACCACAGTGGGCCTACTTGACAGATATACCAGATCACATCCCTTGTGATTCTGCAACTTGGGATAACGAGCTGGCTTTCAAAGTTGATTTAACTAATTTTCGTTCATCTTTCTATTGGAGATTAACTGGAACTGATGACAGAGTCGTTCTGGTAAACCATGAAATTCGTTGCATGTGGGAGTTGAGGGAAGATGGTGAAGAAAATAATAAATGGTCTCAATTACATATACGATTACCGAAGGAAGTGTATGGAGTAGCAATGAACAACCAAGGATGGATATTAGCTCATGGTGAAAATAAACTAGTAATATATGATGGAGAAGGAAGAGTTGCCACGACAATTGATACATCTCAATTCGGTCCAGAGATTTACATATACGGCTTTGAATGGAACAATGTAGGGTGGCCTTAATTCATTTCTTTTCACCATAATTCGCTTCTTCTATTGCTTCTGAGTTAATATAAATTGAATTCTTATTTTTTAAGCTCAAGTCCACCAAGAATAGTTGAATTTACTTTTAAAATGCTGGCATGTGAGAGGTGGACACCTCATCTAAGCAATCTCTCGCATGTTGTAGAGAACTCTATTTTCTGTTAATGTTGCTTTTCTAAATAAAACATATTTAAGTAATTTTTTTAAAAAAAGGGGTAAAAATTTATTAGATCAAAGAAACCTTACAGCAGTGAACAAACAACTAGCAAAAATAGCCAACAAAAACCTCAAACAGACATATCCTCAGCAAGTAAATTATGAAGTTGCTGAGAACAGTCTAAAGGGAGGTTATCCCAACCCTTAACGAGACCAATTCCCCCTGAAACTGAGAAGCCCATTTGGCCAAACAGTCTGCAACCCTATTCCATTCCCCAGGAATGTGAACAAAAGAGATAAACTCCAAATTACAACAGAGTTGAAGAATCTGTCGAACAACCAAAGTCAACCTCCTTAAATAAAACATATTTAAGTAATTTGATTATTATTTATTATGAATAGTTTAAAGCATTGAGGTTAAGTTTCAACATTTCATTGTTTAAAGTTTTTGTGGTACTATTTATAATTTAATGGAAATATATAGAATTTTTTTTTTTTAAATATTTATTTAAAAAAAAAAAAATTATAATAAAGTATTAAAATAATTAGTAAAATTTTGGAATGAATAAACTATTAATTTATTTTTAAGACTATTAATACTAAAAGAAAATTATAACTAATAATTTGAAACCCAAACCATAACCTATTTTATCAAATATATACTAATTTGACATTTGAAACCCAAACCATAACCTATTTAATCAAATATATACTAATTTGACATTTGAAACCCAAACCATAACCTATTTAATCAAATATATACTAATTTGACATTTGTATATACTTTTTAGTTATGTAAATATTAACATAATAGATAGATCCTACTACTAAAATATATTAGAATTATGATTATTGTTACGATTATATTTTTAAGCAATAATTAATAATTGAATTACAATTATCATAATTACATAAGAATAGTTTAGTAACATATTTTTATCTAAATAACATCACCATAGAAGCATCATAAAACATTTGTTTTTTTGAAGGCCATATTTAAAGCTTAATTTCATTCATTTATGAATTGAATGATGTATTTTATAAATGATTATAGCAAAAATATTGATTTATATATGTTTTTAACATCTATTTAAAATGAATCCTTAAAATATCATATGTTGTAAAAATTCATACAAGTTAGTTAAGAACATGGAGTAATTATGAACATTGAAAGAGTAGTTTGGTGTACGTTTAAGAATTTCATTAGTAACTAGTAAGTAGTTACACTAGAGCCTTAGTGGAGCTAAGCAAGAGAACAATTTTAAAGAATTCAAAAGCATTTATTTAAGGTTACATTAAAGGAAATTACCATCATGATGATATCAATGTAAATTTTTTCTTTGACTTGTGGTGATTTAAGAATAATTGAAAAGGTGTGGATTATTTAAGCTCTAAGAAGAGAAGGGATATAAGCATATTTTTTGTAGTCATGTTAGGAAAAATATCCATGAATGTTTTGAGGAAAATAATATTAGATTTCATCTATTCAAAGGAAGAAAAATGTCATCAAGTTTGTAAAGAAGAAGAAGAAGAAGAAGAAGAAGAAGAGGTATTAATGTTGAGTGAAATTCCATTATAGAAATATCCCACTCGAAATAAACTACTTGTATAAGAAGAGCATCACAATGAAATGGTTAGAAAGAAAGAGAGTCAAAAATACCACACACCCATGCAAGTTATAAAAGAAAAGTGTACCAAAACCAAAAATAGTGAATCAAAGTTAGAGAAAAACTTGTAGATAAAACTTATCAAGTATGGATTTCTTCATACTAGCATGAGATAGAGCCAAGATATCAAGATGTGTAAGATCGAGTTCATATCAGCAACATGGTAGGAGGGATTAATTTAGGCAAATACAACTTCATAGGTTCAAAAAATCTAAAAAATAGTCATGTAAAGTTGATCTTAAAAACATCAAATATAAGGTTAGGTTAGGTTTCAAGAAGAATATTTTTTAGTGATAACTTATTTTGATACGTTTCAAGGATAATATTTGTAGTGGAAGGAATGACATCATATCCATGTATGGTTTCCATAGGGAATGATGTCAACAATGAAGAAATATAGTTGTACTCCAATATTTTGAAGAAGAAGAGATAAAATAGGACTTACTTAGGGGAAGATAAGAAAGACTAAAGGGGATTTGAAGATCCAAGAGTAGGACCAAATTTTTTTTAACATTGAGAAAGTATAATAATGAGAGGACAAGTATGGATTTATTCATAATGATATGATATAGAACCAAGAAATTAAGATGTATGAGATTCAATTCATGTAGCAAATGGAAGATGGATTTTATTTACACAAAGCAACTTTATAGGTTCAAAAAATCCATATTTTTCAATTATAAAAGGTAATTTTAGGGACCAAAATTATTTTCATCTAGTACATATGATCCATATACATTATGATGTTTATGTAGGAGCATTAAATTTGACATCAAGGAAGAATGATAAAGTAAATTTGATCTTACAAGTATCCAAAATAGGATAACATCTTGTTTTAGTCATATCTCCTTAAATTGAAGTTATATTAAAATAATTTTTTAGGAAGATGTTTTTTTTTAAGCGAAAAACCCCTTGTGGGACTGCCTTGGTCTAAGAGATCATGAATAGGGGGTTCTACACCATCAAAGTCACCCGAGAGTCGCACCCGACCCTGCCTGCACCAAAATTATCAATTGAATTTTGGATACCCAATTCAGCTTTTTGGTAGGGTGGAGATTTGAACTTGGGACCTCCCTTGGAGGATTTCCTTGTCCTCTCCAAATCACCTACAATACCTCGGTTTAGGAAGATGCTTTTGAGTTCAAAAATAATGTTCAAGATTAATTTTATCTTAGGATGTATTCTAGAATATTGTAAAATACACTATTATTGGAGGTAGAAAGAGGGTTTTGAAGGTTTTAGATAGAATTACAAGAAAACTATAGAGGAAGAGATGACTTGTATAATTATAATAGGAAAATATGCAACATGAGAAAATGTAGTGGACTCATTTTTATAATCCACTTAGAGCAAGGGAGAAATAAACAAGTGTTTTTAATTTATTATACAAAATGAGGTAAGAGATCATAGTATACCAAAAAAAGAGGTCAAGGGTTGATGAGAACTAGGAATAAACTACATAGAGCATACCATACAAGAGAAGTTACAACAGGATGAATTAATATGGTCAACTTGAGCAAACTTAATTCGAGGACATACCACCAAAAAAATGTCTATTGTACCAATACCCAATATGGGGAAGGAGTTGGGGAAGATACACCTAAAAATAAGTTTTAGATATGCCCTTCATGGAGAATAGCCCTCAAAAATTGCAGTACCATGGAGATATTTGGGGAAGCCTAAGATAGATTCCAATAAAACTAAGATGTGGAGTTTAAAGGTAGTATATGTTTCTTCAATAGTGAATATGGATATTGACGACATGCAAAATGAGGAGAGAGATGTTATGCTAATTTATTGGGTTCAAAGAAACTCTATTAGTATTTAAAATATGGGCTACTAGACAATAGCAAACAAAAGGTGAGTTCCGAATATTCACTTATCCTAATGCATATTTCCCTATTATTTTTTATATTGAAGAAGATAGGAAAAAAATATACTAGTTGTATTATATACCAAAGCAAGGAAGAGAGAAAATGAATCATGAAGGTATCTTCTACATGAATGTCAATGTACCTACTATCCTACAAGAGAAATAAAGATAATGGAAGAACATAAACTATATTATTACCTAGTTCCTTGAAGCATGGTCCCTAGTATGAGAAGATTTCAACACCATACGTTTCTTAGAAGAGAAGCTAGGGGGAAATAGTAGCTTTTATGAGAGCATACACATCATGAAGGAAGACATAAAAAATGTCCACCATGTGGATATCATACCATACAATGACCTAATAACTTGGTATAATAGAAGGTATGGCTTTACCTATGCATTTTGGAAATGTTAGATAAGGTTTACTATCATACATTTTTTATTTATAGATACCTATATAGGGTGAATATATTAAACAATGAATTATTATATCATTGGTAGATCATGATAGAA
This sequence comes from Wollemia nobilis, assembly GCA_028583015.1. Classification (NCBI taxonomy): domain Eukaryota; kingdom Viridiplantae; phylum Streptophyta; class Pinopsida; order Araucariales; family Araucariaceae; genus Wollemia; species Wollemia nobilis. Next base: position 3,298,694 of record JAQPPZ010017072.1, read on the forward strand.
CTATAGAAATCCAAGACTAGACACTCACAATTTAGATTCCAACTTATATGCTTCAAAGGCAAATATTTCAAGCCTAGAGTGTAGTAAGCATAGAAGCAAGGAAAACCTCAACATGGAACTAAGAATTACTATTTTGTGAGAAAACTTTACAATATTAGATATAAGACAATGACCTAGAACTAAGAAGAGTTTGGATATGCAAAGAAGAAAATGTTGGAAGTGATAGCCCAACTTTAATATTTGAATAAACATATCTAGATGGATGGCCTCATACAGGTGCTTGTATAGAAGAGATTAGAGTTGCATCCTAGTTAGAAGAATAGGAAAAAATATAAGAACTATCATAGAATCACAACTATATGATCCAATGACTTTAGAAGAGCGATAGAAACATGATTTTCTTCCATAAATTACTTCTAGCCAATAGAGGTATGAGAATTTTATTTATATGTGAGAAGGTATGAGATCTATTGTAGTAAACTATTTTGTAAGTTTATTTACAATAAAAGCTTTGGATATGAAATACCAATAAGAAGTGTTACAGGTGATACCTACACTAATAATAAAGGAGGAAAATTTAATTTTGACTACACTAGTAACTACCAAAGAGTTATAGCAAGTGGTGTTCAAAATGAAAAAAATAAAGAACTATAGGACAAATGCATTCCCCATCAAATTATACCAAAAATATTAGGATATCCTACATGAGAACATTCTAGATGCAATGGAGGCAGCTAGGAAAGATAAATATATGCTGAAGGAAATCAAAAAAATGTATATAACATTGATATTGAAGGCACAATATGTAGATCACATTGTCGAGTTTAGACCAATAGCTTTATGTAATGTTTTACTCAAAATAATCATCAAGGTAATAGTAGAGAAGCTCAAATTGCTTTTGTATAATATTTGAGGATAAGAGATTAGCTAATAAAGAAGAAGTTGTTTTGGATAATTTACAATGGTATACACATGAAATTTTGGAAATACTTTTGGGATAGGAACCAAACATTGGTAGTTCAATTTTTAGAGTGGAAACTATTTATGGAGTCGTTACACAAAGTAAACTAGGTAAAGGTAGAAAAATACTATAGGTAGTAGATTAAAAATTTAGAAGTTGGGAGGAATTACATCCCCATATTCAAATGGCCAATTGAAATCCTAGAGTGGTAGAAGATGGATATCCAATGAATCCTATAAATGAGATTAATTTTATGGTCTCAAGTAAAATATTCCTTTATATGGGGCAACATGAGTTAGGGGGAGTATATAGTAGTATGAGGATATGTATCCTTATGCCAAAGCACTCATAACCTTGCTTTGATACTTACTTAAACAAATATTGAAATAGAAGTTATGTCCTAAGATGATATTCTTAATTTGTGTATTACTAAATAAAAGAATACTAAAATGGGAAAAACTTATAAAAAGAGGTTTTCACGGTCTTTTCAAATATGAGATGTTTTGGAAGAACCCCAAAATGCTCTATCACTTATGTATTGAGTGTCTTGTAGCCTAAAATATATGAAAGATGATGACTACCTTAAAAACATGTCACTTATTGTCTTGTACCCTCAAAAATATGGAATATTATTACTACTTTACTTGGTATTAACTCATATAGCTTTACAACCCTAGAGAATATGTGGAGGGAATGAACTACATAAGATGGTGTAGACTAGTATGTTATGTTGATAATATGGGTAGGAAGTATTCTCATACCTTGGAATATATGGAAAGAAAGGATCAACCACATATTTAAAAAAGAGTCTCAAGACTCCACTATGTTTGTAAAAATACCATTACCAATATAGTAGAGATAGTCTAGCATATGCTAAAGTATCCCCAAAAACCCCACCAACTATGAGAATAGATCATGACCAAACTAAAAATTTATCCTATGGCTAGTAAATAACAAATGGTGGCCATACGATACCCAAAAGTAGTTAGGAAGTGATAGGTTCCCCTATATAAATAGGGAAAATTTAATATAGATGGATCCTCATGGGGGAATCTAGGAAGAGCTAGTGAGGGAGGGACATAAAGATTGTCGAATTGGGACTTGGTCTTTACCTTCATAGAGAATCTTGACATACTTTAAAATAACTTAGAAGAGTATTGTGGTATCCTTAGAGGGTTCCATGAAGTAGTAAATATAGGCTAGACGAATTTATAGATATAATTTGACTCTAAGTTATGATTAATTATTTGAATAATATTGATTAGTAACTAAGGAGAATTGTAGTGAAGATTTAGATGGTACAAGTAATATTTTTATCAATAGAATACAATAACATCCAACAAGAATAGAAAAAAGTTAAAAATATGATGGCCAATTGGGTTCTAGATAAAGGTGAAAATACTTGTTATGTTTATCCCCATAGATGGTGCACACTATGGATTAACTTATCTTTATCCTATCTCTTGATGGTAGGAGAATTAGATGTATTTAATTTTATAATACATTATACCAGTGTGTTTCGTTATACATGGGTTACTACAATAGATCAACTAATAGATATTATAAGAATACATCATCTGTTAAATCTTATATCAAAAGCCTATTTACCTATAAAGGTAGGCGATGTATTTTTTTTCTTGAATAAATTAATAAAAACTTTTTTTACCAAAAAATAAAAGATGTAATCTATAACTGTGAAAGAATAGTAAGCATAAATGTGTAGTATTTTTTGTAAAAGTGAACCAAATCAAGTTCAAATTAAATGCTATTTTTTTATAGAAAAGAGGACTCATCGAGATATGTGTGGTATAAAATTTATGTCAAAATACCAATATATGTTATAGTCCTATTTTTTCATTGTTGAGAGATCTAATAAGACCAAAAATATTGAAGTTTCTTTACATCCTTTTGCACTTCCATACCAAATTTAAACTCAAAATATATGAATTTAGATCTCCAAAAGATCAAATGGTAGTCTAGCCATAAGGTTGATAAGGGATTGTTTGGTTTGGCATGCACAAGGTGACCAAAAATGTATTTGGGTAGGTTTCAATAGGTATATTTTTGGGGGAAGTAATGAAATCATATTCATGCATTGTTTCCACATGGAATGACCTCAATAATAAAGAAACATTAGTTGCACTCCAATATTTTAAAGAGGAAGAGGAAAAAGGAGGCTCACCTATGCCAAGATAAAAAATTGAAGGGGATTTAAAGAGAAAAGAATTGGGCCAAGGAATTTGTAACATTAAGAAATGATAATAATAGGAGGTCAAGTATAGATTTGTTCATAATGATATTATATAGAGCCATGACATAAAGATGTGTGAGATCCAAGTCATGTTAGCAAAATGGAAGAACAACTTTATTTAGGAAAATACTACTTTATAGGTTGAGAAAATCAAAATGATACAATTGTAAAATGTACATTAATAATATTTTAGGAACCAAACTTCTCATATAGTAGGTATGGTCCATACAAATTATGATATATCATTTACAAGCATTAAAATTGACATCAAGAAATAATGGTTAATTAAAGTTGATATTACAAGTATCTAAAATAGGTTAGCATATTATTTTTGTTATAACTGCTTTTTATGAAGTTATATTAAAATAAAAATTTAGAGGGATGTTCTTGACTTCAAAATAATATTGAAGATTAATTTGAACTTTAGATATATTTTATAACCATGAAAGAATATGAAAGAATAGTATGGATAAATGCATAGTATTTTTGGCATTAGTTAACTAGATCAAGTTCATTGAATTATTTTTTTATAGAAAAGAGGATTCATATGAATATTTTTGGTATAAAAATGATGTCAAAATAATTAGATTGGGTTGTCAAAATACCAGTCTATATTATAGTCCTATTTTCTAATTGTTCATAGATCAAACAAGAAAAAATATTTATTGAACTTCCTTAATATATTAGTACATATGTATTCCATGTTTAAACTCAAAACTTATTCATTTGAATGCAAAAAGGTCCAAAATATCTAGAAAAATAGGTGACATGAGATTGGTTGATTTGGCATGTGCAAGGTGGCCTAAAATTTGTTTCGGTAATTTGTAAGAGGAATATTTATGGTGGGATGATTTAAATCATATCCATTCATACATTTTAGATATAATAACCTCAATAATAAATAAATGTTAGTTACACTCAAGATTTTGAAGAGAAAGAGATAAAAATTAGGATTTTTTAGGCCAATATAAGAAAAGAGAATGAGGGTTTGAAGATCTAGGAATAGTGCCAAGGAATTTCTAACATTGAGAAAGGATAACAATAAGAGGTCAAGTATGGATTTGTTCATAATGGCATGAGATAGAGTTGAGACATAAAGATGTGTGAGATTGACTTCATATTGTAGATAGGGAAAATTACCCTACCATGTATGATTCTCGTCTAGATCTATTAGGAGCCAAGGTGACCATGGGGGTATGTTATAACTCTATACTTGATGGGTAAAAGATAAGGGTTCACCAGGAATGGTTTTAGGATTCGCTTCAAGTCTAAGGTATAATGTGTTTGGTGTGTCAGTTAAGAAATCACATATGTTTTATCTTTCAATGATTAAACTATGAAAATGATAATGTGTACACAAGATTTAAGAAGACAATAGCTAACCCTAATATGATTATTGTATTCAACGGTGTCTAACCTTAGGTTGAAAGAAAGAAAATTCTTTTCTTTCAGCAAGGGCATGAGTAAAATGCACAAACAAGACTAAACCCTATTATGCAAACTAAAAGGTCCTTTCTTTTGAATACCTAGAAAACAATTGAATATATTTTATCTTTTGTTAATTTAGGTTTGGAACATAAATAAATAAAAGTCACAACAAAAAACAACCTAAAATACTCACCAAGGTCAGTTATCTATTTTTTGGTGTTAGACCTAAGCTTTATCTTACGTCCAGAATATCCTATAGCTTTAGATCTACAAAATAGCTTCATAAGAACACCAGAAAATATGGTCAACATTATGGGGCCTACTTAGGCCATGATATGATAGTGTTTGGAGGCATAGAAATCAAGCCCCCTGGGTACTTTTAGTTGAAATTTTGAAAGAAAAATAATCATTGATCTTTGAAACATACACAACAAAATATGCAATCCTAAAATAATAAATGATTTACAAAATAGAATGAACACAAAACTTGAACTTGAATGCAATTTCTTGTTATAAATAGAGTCTATTCTATAATTTAGGTTATGTAAATGTATCTTCTAAGATACATAATTAGATTACTTTATGAGAAAGTTATCTAGTTTCTACATGCAATATAATAAATGCACAAGTGTAAATGTGCAAGTTGTACATGTGCAAGTTATCCCTTGCACAACTAGATAGAGTGTTGGCCAAGTATCCTATTTTACCTATATAAGGATAGCCTCATAGATATACAAATAGAGAGTTGGGGGACATAGTCAGATAGTGTACCTTAGGTGTAGTACAATTTTGTGTATCTCACCATCTATTGGTGACAGGTACAATGTAGTTTAGTAGTTTTATTAATGGAGTGTTCATTTCCTGTATAGCTACATTGTAATATTTTATATGATTTCTATTTACAACATATTTCAGTCATCTAGCAGATTTACTTTCTTTCATATTATTTTGCATCTTGTGATTGTTATCTCCCAATCCTCATTCATCAAAAGGTAACAATGGTATCAGAGCCATGGAAGATCTAAAAGTGCCCCCGAGGTTTGAACTTAGGTGTCTTCTTGGTATGTGCCTTGCCAAACAAGCACTTACCAATCCACCTAGCCCTTGGGTGTAATTTTCATTATTAAATCATATTATAACTTAACACTAAATCCATATTTTTAATATAAATAATAATTTATATTTCATTCTTATTGTATGTTCATTTAACTTTTTATTCTGATGTTTTTTTCAACGATTTTAAATATAATTTTTTTTTTTAAAGTTTAGTAACATTTACACCATAATTATTATATAATATGCCCCTGAGGGGTAGGTGGATTGGTAAGTGTTTATCTAGCCAGGAACTTACCAAGAAGATACCCAGGTTCAAAGCTTGGGGGCAACTTGCTTGTAAAGTTAGTAGTCTGATATGAATACTCTGAGTGTGCACTAGACCAATGATGATACAAATCCTGATCGACTGATGGTCCTCTTCATGCTGGGTCAACAATAACGAAGAAAAATAGGTTTGGTGGAAGCAGCCCTTGTGGTTTGAACCCTATGCTTGTTATTTACTAAAAATAGTGTGGTTGTGACCAACTCTCCTATGTAACCAAATACATATATAATAACTCCAACCCATATATTAACACTCCTCTCCAATATTTTTCAAGTCTCTTGAAAAGAACTCATTAACTCTATATTGTTTCGATAATATCAAAAAATCAAAAATAAAACTAATTTAATGCTAATTTTTAATAAAAATAACTTATTTTTGCAAAAACAATTTCCCCCAAAAAAATTTAAAATATTAAAGTGTTAAGTTTTTTATACCATTAGATAAGTTAAATCTCAAATTTCAAACCTATAATCTCACTTCTTGATTGAATAACAAACTATGTTTATTTCAATAATATCAAAAATAAAAAAATAAAACTAATTTAATGCTAATTTGTAATAAAATAACTTACTGTTGTAAACAATAATTACCCCAAAAAAAATTTAAAATATTGAAGTGTTAAGGTTTTTATACCATTAGATAAGTTAACTCTCAAATTTCAAACCTATAATCTCACTTCTTGATTGAATAACAAACTATGTGATAAGGATAAGGTTACATTCCCAAAATATGGGGAAAATAGGGTGTTCACTACTTTGATTCTATTCAAGAACATAGTGAAGGGTCGAACCATGCTGACTCCTACAATGCGTTTCCTAGAACAAAAACATTAATATTTAATAAAGTGAAGAATAGCTTCAAAATAGAAATGAAGAATTAAATAAAACATTTTGTTACTCTCTGATTCACAGTGTGAATAGTTCGATGAAAGCAAGTTGAAAATATTCTAAGAGTGAAGAAGACATGGCCATGGCCCTTCATATTATGGGAGGAATGAAAAATATTAGAAAATTAAACTAGATTTGACACCTTCTAATAGAATTATCTTCTGTGTTATTCATTGAATATTGATATATTCAAATTAAATTGTAGTTGCACAACATAATTTGATCATCACATTTTATGGTGTGCATATTATTACTAGTAGTTGTGTTTAAGATCGTAGCTCTATATTCATTGTGTTTTAGAAGATAAATCTTATCCCTCCAGTACTCGACTATATAAGTTAGTGTTATGTTTCAAGAAAGAGCACGAGCTGTAAAAGAAATGCAATAAAAGCAAAGATAAAGGAGAATCAATAATTAGAAGCATGAACCTTATGTTCTCTTGGTTAAATATGCAACTAAGAGTTTTAGTTGTAGATGATTTTGGAGCATTTATTGTGAGAAGTGCTTGCTATCTGCTGTAAAATATTTTTCTATAAAATTGTGATGGTAGTCATTTCTATTTTGATTAATATATGATATATATATTTTATGCACTTAAGAGCACTATGTGAGTTTAGAAATTATTTAGGAGAACAAGGCCATATTTGTATTTGTTTTTCTTTCTTACAAATATCCTTTGAAATGGTGTTAGTTCTTGTTCTCGTTTTTCTTCCAAAAATCCTGGCGATTTCCTTTGTCAAGTAAAACTCTTGTTTCACCCCGAAAATGCCCAGTAGGTATTTTCGCAAGCAAAAACACTATTGAGCGTTCGAAACCCCTGATGAGTAGTGAAAACCATTTTCACTACGAAAGTAATTTAGGAGTGGTCAAAAATTATTTTCACCCCAAAAATGACTAGCGATCGTTTTTACCTCGAAATTGATTATTATTTCTCAAAAGTCCACTGTCGTATGAAAGTTATTTTCTAATAGCCAAAATTTATATGTTTCACTACCATTATTCTCAAAATCTATTTTCACTCTGTAATAATTTTTTTATTCCACTATTATTCTTTCAATTTGGTATTAGAGGTAGCACCATATTTGTGGAAGATAACAAGCAATGGCTTGTAGAGGTAACTCGTTGCAGTTTTAGATCCCACGTTTCAATATCAAGAATTATGATTACTGGAGAATCCAAATGAATATCTTGTTTGTATATCAGGAGCTATAGGACCTAGTCTAGAATGGTTACATAGAACCAGCATATGCAACAGCCATGAGCACTCTCTCCTAGGTGGAGTCAAATTGGTTGAAGGAAAATTAAAAAAAGGACCAAAAGGTATTATTTTATATAATGCAGACTATTGAGGAGATAATCTGCACATGAATAGCAGTAGTAACCAAATCAAAGGAGGTATGGTAAATTCTTTCCAGCTCCTTCTAAGACATCGATAAGTGAAATTGGTGTGGTTGCATATGCTGAGAGGGAAGTTCAAGAATCTATAGATGAGTGAATCAAAGTCCACAAGTGAATTATTTATTTGAATAATGGATATCATCAACTAGATGAGGTTTAATGGAGAATACATGGAGAACTAGAGAATTGTGGAGAAGATACTAAGGAGCCTACCATCTAGGTTTGATTTAGTCATAATAGCGATTAAATAATTGAGGGATTTAACAACCCTCTCAGTGGATGATCTCATGGGTTCTTTGCAAACACATGATTAGAGGTTGAATCATTCATCTTAGTCCTCTTTAGAGCAAATGTTCAAGATGCAAGTCTCATTTCAAGATAGTAGCAGAGAAGAATCCCATCAAGATGCCTCTAGTTCTCAAGGGGAAAGAAGACATAATAGTAGAGGTAAGCATAGAAGAGGTCATAAGTAAGGAGGAAGGTCAAAATCTAATGAAGGAGATACCAGCTACAACTTTCATCAAGTAGGCGAAAGAGGCAATGGAAGAAATCAACAAGGAGGATCTAATCAAAGATATAATAAATAAAAGATCCAATATTAACACTATAATAAATTTGGTCATTATAGCTATGAGTGTATAAAGAATATGGCCAAAGATAATAAGCAGCAAGCTAACTACACAAATAAATTTGAAAATATAGTGTACATATGCTTGTGGGAATTTGTTGTTAACTTGTAGTACTAAGGAGGAGAGCCAGAAGAATACTTGGTATCTCAATAGTGGGTGCAACAACCACATGTTTAGGAATAGAGATATTTTATCACAGTTGGATGAATCCATCTAATTCAAAGTGAACATGGGGAACAACAATAAAGTACCTATCATGGGTAAAGGAAAAATCATTATCTGCACTAGGCAAGGTGAAAGGAAGCAAATCCAATATGTGTATCATGTGCCTAGGTTGAAACATAATTTGCTGAGTTTTGGATAACTTGTGTAGAAGGGGCACACTATGCAATTTAAGAATGGATCCTATATCATCTAGGATAAGGAGAATGGTCTTGTAGAAACTATATCCATGATAAAAAACAAGATGTTTTCCTTGCAAATTCAAAATAAATTACTGCTATCATTTAGTGTAGTTTTCAAATATGATACATGGCTGTGGCATATTAGATTTGGTTATTTGAGTTTCAGTGGCCTGAACCTACTGCACAAGAAAATTATAGTGAAGGGTTTATCCCTCATAGAACAACTGAATCAAGCGTGTGAAGGTTATATGGTCGAAAAGAAGCACACGAATGCATTCCCTATAGGATAGTCTTGGAGAGCTTCAGAGCCATTAGAGTTGGTGCATTCAAATATATGCAGACCTATGCAAATCAACATATTTTTTGGTAATAAGTACTTTCTAATTTTCATTTATGATTTCAGTCGGAGGACATTGGTATATCCCATCAAGAAAAAGTCATACGCTTTCAAAAAATTTAAGGAGTTCAAGGCTCTAGTTGAAAATAGAGTGACTATTACATGAAGACTCTTAGGAAAAATGGAGGAGGTGAGTACATATCCAATGAATTCCATAATTTATGCAAAGAAAATGGAATTAGAAGGTAGTTCACAACCAGATACACACCACAATAGAATAGTTTTTTAGAGAGAAAAAACAAAACAATAATGGAGATGGTACAGAGTATGCTAAATATAAAGATTTTACCACATGATTTATGGGTAAAATTTGTATGTTGTATAGTTTATCTACTAAAAATATGTCCCATGAAGAGTGTGAAGGATAAGATTCCTCAATAATACCAGAGAAAACTGAAGCTGAGTGTTGCCCACTTAAGATTTTTTGGGTGCATAGCATATGCACACATCCCAAATGAGAAGAGAAAGAAATTGAATGATAAAATAGAAAAATATATCTTCATTGGCTATAGTGAAGAGTTGAAGGCTTACAGGTTTTATAATCCTATAACAAAGAAACTGATCATCAATAGAGAAGTGAAGTTACTGGAAGATGGAGCATGGAACTGGAAATCCAATATTGGTCAGCAAAAGCTAGTAATTACTGAGTTTGAGGATTTGGAAGAAGTAAGAGTGCATCCTCCTATAGCTTCAAGCAATAGTACCAATGCTAGCTACAACACTACCTCATCATAACATTTGCCTCTACTTGCAATAAGGATCTCCAAATTAAAGACACCAATAAAGAAAAGGAGATTACAAGATATTTATGAGGTAACCAGGAATGAAATTGATGAAGAACATTTTGATTGTTCTCTATTTTTTGAGTGTGATCTAATTTCATTTGATGTTGTTAATAATAAAAAATGGGTGAAATATATGGATGATAAGATAGAAGTAATAGAAAATAATCATACCTATTAGTTAATGGATCTTCCAATAGGTAAGAAGACCAATGGAGTCAAATGGGTATATAAAATCAAGTTTAATGCCCAAGGTGATGTTGATAGACAATATGTTGTTTGAGTAGTTCAAAAATATCATGAATAAGGAGTTTGAGATGATGAACTTAGGCCTGATGAAATATTTTTTAGGCATTGAAGTTGACCAATCTATGGATGACATCTTCATTTCTCAAGGAAAGTATATAGAAGATGTCCTAAAGAGGTTTAATATGGAGGGCAAAAATCCTGCTATCACACCAGTTGTAATAGGCTTGAACCTAAGCAAAAATGATTATGGAAGTAATTTTGATCTAACATTATACAAATGACTTGTTAGAAGTCTGATGTACCTGACTGCAACAAAATTGGATTTAATTTATAAAGTGATTTTTATTAGCTGATTTATGGAAATACCAAAGAACACTCACTTGTAAGCAGGAAAATGAATACTGTGGTATGTCAATGGGACCAAGAATCATGGAATTTATCATGTAAGAAAATGCCAACTTGAACTGGTTGGCTACATAGATAGCGATTGGGTTGGTAGTATTGATGATAGGAAGAGCACTTCTAGTTTGGCATTCCACCTTGGATCATATGTAGTATCATGGTCATCCAAGAAGCAACAAATTGTTGCATTATCAACTACTGAGGTAGAGTGTGTTGTCACCACTTCAGCCGCATGCCAAATAGTATGGCTACAAAGAATTTTGGGTGAACTCAATCATCACTAGGAAAGGGCAACAACAATTTACTATGACAAAAATTTTGCCATAGCACTTTTGAAAGATCTAGTGTTTCATGGTAGGACCAAGCACATTGACATCCGATACCATTTCATTAGATATTTGGTGAAATTTAACAAAATTGAGTTGTTTTGCAGGTCCAAAGTAGAGGTTGCAAATATTTTTATAAAACCTTAGAAGGAGAAATACTTCAACAAGATGAGCGAAATGCTCGGTGTCAAATATTTTATGAAATCTGGTTTAAATGAGGGTGTTAAAAAATTAAACCAAATTTTGTACCTTCTAACATAATTATCTTCTACATCATTCATAGGATCCTAATATATTTGAATTAAATTGCAATTGTGCAACAAAATATAATCACCACATTTTATGGTGTGCATAGTTATTATCGATAGTTGTGTTGGGATAGAAATCCTTGCTCTGTATTCATTGTGTGTCAGAAGATAAACCTTATCCCTCCATTACTCAACTATATAAGTTGGTGTTACATTTCAAGTAAGAGCATAGGTTGTAATAAACACAACAGAAACAAATATAGAGGAGAAGAGAGAATCAAAATTAGCAGTCTTTTATTCTCTCGGTTAAACCTGCAACTAAGGAGTTTTAGTTGCAGATGAGATTGGAGCAATTCCCATGAGAACTGCTTGCTATCTGTTGTAAAAGGTTTTTCTATAAAACTATGATTGCATTCATTTTTGTTTTGATTAATATATGATATATATATTTTATACACTTATGAGCACTACATGTGTTTCAAAATTATTTAGGAGAACAAGGGCATATCTGTATTTGTTTCTCTTTCTTGCAAATCTCCTTAGAAAATGGTGTTAGCCATTGTCCCCAATTTTATCTTGAAAATCCTAGCAATTTTCTTTGTCAAGTGAAACTATTTTTTTGCCCCGAAAAATACCCAATGGGTGTTTTTGCTAGCAAAAACATTGTTGAGTGCCCTAAACCCCTATTGACTAGTGAAAATTATTTTCATCATGAAAGTAATTTAGGAGTGGATGAAAATCATTTTCATTGCAAAAGTAGTTTAGCACTGGCTGAAAATCACTTTTGCCACAAAAGTAACTTAGGAGAGGTTGAAAATCATTTTCGTATAAAAAACGACTAGCAGTTGTTTTCACCTTGAAATTGACTATTATTTCTCAAAAGTCCATTGTCGTGCAAAATTTATTTTCTAACAGCTAAAATTTATCTAGTTTTGCCACCATTGTTCCTGAAATGTACTTTTGCTTTGAAATAATTTTGTTATTCCATTGTTATTCTTTCAAAAATGGATTTTCAGAATGGCAAAAAATTTGGGCTTTCAGGTGAAGTTTTGTTGATGATCTTAACAGACTTCCCATCGAAATTTATTGTGTAGATGAAGGCTTTCTGTATGCGGTGGAAGGCCATGCTCTCGAATGGGGATGCCTTTCAAATAATCTATCGAGATATGCCCATGGAAATAGCTAGCATACCTGCATTTTTTATTAAATCTCCAAAAAAATGGACAAATGGATTTTATCTACAGAAGAAAGAATCTACAAAGTTCCAATGTTTGATTCTGATCTGCATAATTACTTTGTGATCTTCACTTGAAAAAAGTATTTACTATTGCAGATGTATCCAAGGAAGTAGTGTTTCCTCATATTATTATATATGTAATCTAGGCACCAACACACACATATGCCTTCCCCACAGATCCCTCCCAAGTAAATACTATTTCAATGTAATGAATTTTAATCCCTTTAGGCTTTTTGTAGCAATGGATTTTGATCCTTCCACAATTCATTGCACTATCATCAAAGTCACACAATATTTGAAACATGATAATTGATATTTATGAGATGTACTCCAACTCATGGAATGTGATTCTAATGATTGTATCCCCCAATATTAATCCTTATGGCAAAGGATTTTACTCCAAAAGAAGATATTATTAGACAGAGGATGAATGTAGAACATGTCAAGTATTTGAATTTATACTCAAGGAAAGGATATGAACTATCATTCCAGGACCATAGTGGGCCTACTTGATGAATATACTAGATCACATCCATTATGATTCTACAACTTGGGAGCTAGCTTTCAAAGAATATTTTACTAATTTTCGCTCATATTTTTGTTGGAGATTAATTGGAACTGATGACAAAGTAGTGCTGGTAAACCATGAAATTCATTACATGTGGGAGTTGAGGCAAGATGGTGAAGAAAATTATAAATGGTCTCAATTACATATACTATTACCCAAGGAAGTGCACAGAATAGCAATGAACAACCAAGTATGGATATTAGTTCATGGTTTTGATAAACTAGTAATATATGAAGGATAGGGAAGAGTTGCCACGATAATTAATATTAGGCTTTATATATTAGGCTGCCATGGATTTACATATTAGGCTTTGAATGGAATAGTTTAGGGTGGCATTAATTCATTTCTTTTCACCATACATCACTTCTTCTATTGCTTTTGAGCTCATATAAATTGAATTATTATTTTTTAAGCTGAAGTCCACCAAGAAAAGTTTAATTTACTTTTAAAATGCTAGGACGTGAGAGGTGGACACCTCATCTGAGTAATCTCTATAATTTTAATATTGTGGATAACTCTTTTCTCTATTAATGTTGCCTTTCTAAATAATACATATTTAAGTAATTTGATTAATATTTAATATGAATAGTTTAAAGTATTGAGGTTAAGTTTCAAGATTTCATTGTTTAAATTTTTTGTGGTACTATTTATAATTTAATAAAAATATATAGAATTTTTTATATAACAATATTTATTATTACCTAGTTCCTTGAAGCATGGTCCCTAGTATGAGGATATTTCAACACCATACATTTATTAGAAGAGAATCTAGGAGAAAATAGTAGCTTTTATGAGAGCATACACCTCATTAAGGAATACATCAAAAACCTCCACCATGTTGATGTCATGCCATACAATGACCTAATAACCTGGTCTAATAGAAGGTAATGCTTTTCCTATGCATTTTGGAAATATTAGATAACATTTACTATCATTAATTTTTTTTTTATAGATACATATCTAGGGTGAATAGCCTAAAAAATGCATTCTTATATCATTGGTCGATCATGACAGAACTATAGAAATCCAAGACTAGACACTTACAATTTATATTCCAACTTATATGATTCAAAGACAACTCTTTCAACCTAGAGTGTAGTAAGCATGGAAGGAAGGAAAACATCAACATGGAACTAAGAAGTACTATTTTGTGAGGAGACTTTACTATGTTAGATCTAAGATAATAACCTATAACTAAAAATATTTTAGAGATGTGAAGAAGAAAATGTGGAAGTGATATGCCAACTTGAAGATTTGAATAAACATATCTACATGGATGGCCTCACACAGGGTGCTTGTATGGCAGATATTAGAGTTACATCCTAGCTAGAAGAATAGGAAAAATGAAAGAACTATCTTAGAATCATGACTATAGGATCTAATGGCTTTAGAAGAGTTATTGAAACATGATCTTATTCCACAAATTACTTCTACCCAATAGAGGTGCAAGATTATGTTTATATGTGAGAATGTATGATGTCTATTGTAGTAAACTATTTTTTAAGTTTATTTACAATAAAAGGTTTGGATATGAAATACCAATAAGAATTGTTATAGGATATACCTACACAAATAATAAATGAGGAAATTTTAGTTTTGACTACACAAGAACTACCAAAGAGTTATAGCAAGTGATGTTCAAAATACAGAAAAGAAAGACCTATAGGATGAATTCATTAAATTGTATCAAACATATTAGGATATCCTACATGAGGAATTTCTAGATGAAGTAGAGGCAACTATGAAAGATAAATATATGTTGAAGGAAATCAACAAAATGTATATAACATTGATTTTGAAGGCGCAATATGTAGATCACATTGTAGAGTTTAGATCAATAGATTTATGTAATGTTTTTCTCAAAAAAATCACCAATGTAATAGTAGAGAGGATCAAATTGCTTTTGTATAAGATGATTTTGTGGAAGGAAGATAGACAATGGATGAAATAATATTATATCAAGAGGTTATCCATTCCATGGAGTCACAAAAATACTCATCCAAGTTAATCCTATTATACTTAGATTCCAACATAATATTACACACACATAGGGGTAGGTCAAGCATGTATTTATTAAGATTAGACTCCCATTTGTCCTATTAGCCAATTTGTCAAATTGAGTCTGATATTCTCAAAAAGTAAAGGTTTGTTTCAATTTGGTTAAGGTTATAATAAAGTCCTCATACTCACTA
Organism: Wollemia nobilis; assembly: GCA_028583015.1. Classification (NCBI taxonomy): domain Eukaryota; kingdom Viridiplantae; phylum Streptophyta; class Pinopsida; order Araucariales; family Araucariaceae; genus Wollemia; species Wollemia nobilis. Next base: position 3,314,434 of record JAQPPZ010017072.1, read on the forward strand.
TGACCAAAACACATGAGTAATTGGAACTCAAAGTATTTCAAATAAGGGTTAGAATTCATGCTCTATAACCATTGATACCATTGTAAGGCATTAGATTCAAAGTTAACATATGTCATGGTGACCCACAAATATGGGGGTACAATATGGAGTTTGAGGAATTGATCTGCTCCATATAACCAACCATTGGTGTCCTTTATATTAAACTTGATACAATCTAATTTATTCATCATAAATGAGGTATCTATGTTCAAAAGAGCATGAGAAACTCCATTGTCTTTGTTGATTTACCTTCCACCTAGTCCTTAAGTTTTAAGATTCTTGAATACCTTTGGGTCTTCCTCTAACTACTCTTTAACCTCTAGGAAATTTTCTTCAATTTTGAATTTATATTTAATCTGTTCAATTCTCATAACCTGCATATCATCTTTTATCTTTGTAGCTTGTTGTCCAATTTTAGATATTTCATTTTGTAGGTTACTATGTGTGTGATTTAATTGCTCTATATATTAGATTTGTTCTAACTCCTTCATTGTAAATCTAGTGCCTCCAACCATATATGTAAGATTTAGACCACTCCTATTGGCTTATTAAAAATACAAGTGTTGTTCTAGGAGTTACTATTTTTAGTAAATGGATAGAATTTTTTTTGGATGCTATATATCAAAATAACCAACTCAAAAACTAAATACAATGGGATAGGTCTCATAATTATGTTTTTTGACACCTTAGAAAAATGCATGGAGGATATATACCAAAATGATGAATTCACCAAGACAATAGAAATGAGCTATATCCCATAACAATGTTTTTTAGTATGCTAGAATTATTTTTCTAGGAAAGTGCCATATGGTTTTCTCCTATAGTCTTTGTTCACTCAAAAAGCTAAATTTTGTCTAGAAACCCCCTTAATAGATCCTATAGTGACCATTACTAACAACTCTTTTGTTTGTCTCTATAAATTATTATTTTTGTCTTGGCAGACTCTATTACTGATAATTTCCTAATGGTTATGATTCTTGTGTTAGATTCAGCAAACTAACATTTGCATTATCAATCAGGGATTAAATAGTACACCAGTAATCGGGAATAGCCCATCCGGCGTAACTGAACTGTTACGTTGTAATAGTGTAACAGAGATAACGCTAAATATGAAATATAGCTAAATAACATAGTACACTAACATCCCCCTTTATTACATTATTTGGGTAATGTAATAACTAATAGCTATACTAACATCCCCTTACATTATTTTGCAATACAAAGTGAGTTGTGAAACAATTCAAATTTGACACGTCCAAGTGCCTTAGTGAAAATGTCTACAACTTGAGCATCGGTGGGAATGTGTTGAAGCTGAATTCGGTGCTTTGGAACTTCATCTCGAATTAAATGACATTGTGTGTCAATGTGCTTTGTTCTTTCATGATGGACTAGATTCTTGACGAGGTTCAGAACATCCTAATTGTCGCAGAACAAGTGTATTGGAGATTTTGATGGATGGCCCAGAATGTGACGTAACCATATCACTTCACACACAGCTTCACGTGCGGTGCGATATTCTGCCTCTGTTGATGAAATAGCAACCACCTGTTGCTTCTTGCTGTGCCAAGAGATAGGACCGGATCCCAGATGAAAAATGTATCCAAAAGTTGACTTGCGATCATCAAATGATCCGGCATAGTCGGAGTCCATGTATCCTTGCAAGAAGAATTTGTTGTTCCTCTTGTATTCTAGGCCATATTCCATAGTACCACGGACATAGTGAAGAACATGTTTTGCTACTTTCCAATGAGTGGTCTTTGGCTCCTGCATGAACCTCGAAAGATAGTTTACAGCAAATACAAGATCTGGCCTAGTATTGGTCAGATATATGAGACTCCCAATCAACTGTCGATAGAGAGTACCATCTACCTGAGGTGAGTCATCATATCACGATAACTGAATTCCATTCTCCATTAGAGTTGCCATTGGCTTGCAGTCAGTCATGCGATATTTATCTAGCAATGTCTTGGCATATTTTTTCTGAGACACTTTGATGGAGTGCTCCTTCTGGCTGAATTCCAGACCAAGACAGTAATGGAGAAGTCCGAGATCTGTCATCTCAAAAGATTTGCACAAGTTTCTTTTGATAGTAGAGATCATAGTTTCTGAACTCCCTGTAATGAGCAGATCATCCACATAGAGTACAAGCAACACTATCTCAGAACCCTATTTCTTGAAATAGAGGTTTGCATCTGACGGACATCTCTTAAATCCATGCTACATAAGGTGATTGTCCATTTTTATATACCAAGCTCGAGGAGCTTGTTTCAGACCATACAAGGATTTGACCAATTTGCAAACTTTCTGCTATTGGCCTTCCACTTCAAATCCTTTAGGCTGAGTCATATAGACTTCTTCTTGGAGATCACCATTAAGAAAGGCACTTTTGAAATCCATCTGGTGAACTTTCCACCCATATTGTGCTGCCATAGCACACATAACCCGAATTGTGGTCATCCAAGCAGTAGGTGCAAAAGTTTCTTCATAGTCGATGCCTTCCTTTTGAGCATAGCCCTTTGCAACAAGACGGGTCTTATGCTTATCAATTGTTCCATCTGCCTTGTACTTGAATTTATATACCCATTTGTAGCCTATGGGTTTCTTTCCATACGGCAGATCAACAAGCTTCCAAGTTTTATTTTTCATCAGAGACTCATACTCTGTATCCATAGTGGCCTTCCACCGAGGCTCACCGAGAGCATCTTGCACCGATGCGGGTTCAAGAATATCTATGGTAGACATGAATGCCCTGTCATCATCAATATCCATATCCTCAACTTCGTACTTGGAGTCACGAAAGTTCCTCAAAAGATTGACAAAGATCATCAACCTCACCGGTTTCTCCGGCTTCTCTTTCCTTTTGAGCCATACTGCGTGTACGAGGTCTATCCAAATTCAAATTGGGAGGAGTGGATAAATTTGCATCTCTGATTGTATTTGTACACCATTTAGGATTCTTATTCGGTGGAGTTGAAGAAGGAATCTTCTCTTCATTAGATTCCACAATATCTTGGTGTACATTAGATGTGCTCTGTGATGTGAAAGCTTCATCAAAGACAACATCTCTGCTGATATGAATTTTCTTGGTCAAAGGATCTATTAACCGATATCCTTTAGAGTGCTCAGAATAACCAAGAAAAATACATTTTAGTGTTTTCTCATCTAGCTTCTTCCTTTTCTCTTTCGGTATGTGCATGAAAGCTTGACACCCAAAAATACGTAGATGAGATATGGAGGGTTTTCGACCACTCCATGCTTCTTGTGGAGTCATTCCTTTTAGGGCCTTTGTGGGAGCCCTATTCAACGAGATACAGCTGCAGGTGGTGATAGCTTCTGCCCAATATTGTTGCCCAAGAGTAGCTCCTGTGAGCATACAACGAACCATTTCCATGATAGAACGGTTCCTTCTCTCAACAACTCCATTTTGCTGAGGAGTATAGGCAGTTGTTAACTGTCTCTTGATCCCATGCTTATCTAGGAATGCAAAAAATTCATTAGAGGTAAACTCTCCCCCTCGATCTGAACAGAGGGTTTTAATAGAAGCCCTTGACTCCTTCTCAACGAATTTCTTGAACTGCTGGAAGAATGCGAAAGCTTCAGATTTTAGTTGGAGAAAGAAAACCCACATCTTTCGTGAGTAGTCATCTACGAATAACTGAAAGTACCTCTTCCCTCCAACACTGTTGGGTGTGAAAGGACCGCATAGATCGGTGTGAATTAGCTCCAGAGGTTTTCGTGCTCTTGTAGAGCTCTTATCAAATGGTACTTTATGCTGCTTTCCTGCCAAGCAGTCAGAGCACACTGGCAATGTGGCTGGAAGGGAAGGAAGACCCTTTACCATCTCATACTTGCTAAGCTCAAGTAAGTAGCCAGAACTTAGATGCCCATATCTCTTGTGCCAAAGGGAAGTTGCCTCCTTGGTAGAGACAATCATGGCAACATGTGGAGTAGAGATAGCATCTAGTGCAAATAAGCCATGCTTATATGAAGCTGTTGCAATCTGCTTACCATTCCTGGTAATGGTACAACACTTCTTTCCATTCTCAACATGAAAGTTGACAACCATATTTTTGTCCAGGATTTGTGTCACTGACAACAAATTGTTAGCCAATCCCGAAACATAGAGGACTTTGTCAATCTGACACTTGCCATCAGGAAGAGTGACTGAAACTGTACCCTCTCCCTAAACCCTATAGGTTTTATCATCAGCAATGGTGACAGGTTTGCCCTCTTTGGCCTCAAATGATTCAAACCATGATCTGTTGCCAGTCATATGTTTGCTAGCTCCAGAATCGACATACCAAATAGGATCCCTCTGAGTGGAATCTGTGGTAGTCATGAGCACCTTGTGTGCCCATTCAAAATTTGAGTCAGATTCTTCAACAACAACATTCACCTGGGGTTGCTTGTTCTTATTTTGTGGTTTTTTTTGGCCTTTCTGCTTGTTCTTATGCCAACACCTATTGGTGTCATGGTTGTATTTCTCACAGATCTTGCACCACCTCTTCTTCTGTTGAGGTTGTTTGCCTTTTCCTTTCGTATCTTGTTGAGAATTTCCTCCTTTCTGAAAGTTGCCTCCTTTTTGCCCATTACCTTTCTTCCTAGAACCCTGCCTGTTGGTGTATAGGGCTGTATTGGAAGAATCATCCTTGTGAAGTTGGCGTATTGACCAAATCAATGTAGGTAATTTGTCGTTGAGACACCTGGATGGAGGTTATCAACATATCAAATGAAGAAGGTAAAGCTCTCATCACAAGTGAAATGAGAAGATTTTCGTCCACAGTATCTCCCAGAGAACTCAATTTCTCTTTCAACTCAGACACTCTACACAGAAAGAGTTCAACTATTTCACCCTGCCTCAAACTCAGGTTATGAAGTTGTTGTTGAAGATGAAGAATGGTGGATTCATTCTTCCCCTCATAGATGGTTCTAAGGGCATCCCATGCCTCTTTACCACTTGCTTTGTCAGCTATATGAGGTTGCACTTCATCTGAAATAGCAAACAAAATGAGCACCTTTGCTCTACTGTCTTTCTTGTCAAAAGCTATCTGATCTGCTGAAGGACCTGTGGATCCTACTGTTGGTGAAGGCCTAGTTGTTACTCCAGTAACAATATCCCACAAATCTTCCATTTGGAGAATTGCCTTCATCTTATGTTTCCATGGTGTATAATTTGGACCTTTCAATAACTGATGCGGATCAGTCATCAATTTTGCAACAGCGACCATAGTGAAGGTTCCTTATATCACCAATTGGTCCCCCTTTCGATATACCTTTTGCTAGGCCAATATACCGTACAAAATACCCGCCCTTACGTGATGGAAACTATAGGTATTTAGAAAGATCAACAAAAAATCACCCGCCCTTACGTGAGGGAGACTATAGGTGAGTTTTAGAGATCATACAATACGTGGAACATAAGCGGTACTGAAAGGGAATCGCCTTGTTGATGGCACCTACCATAGAAGATTCTTCTCATTCGTGGGGCGTAACTTCCCCTAAACACTATGAAGAATACTTTGTCAAGATTTATGCCTAAACACAAGTGCGATAAAGGGTAATGGATGGAGTAAAAAAATGCAAAAATGGCGTACTTATTCCTCCTCGACGATTTATAGAGAACAAGCTCAGACATCGTTATAGCAGCTATATTAGGCGGCGGATACAGTAGCCAAATCACGACAGCTTTACCTGTAAGTGCTGGCCAGAGGTATCACAAATACCGAACGTTGTAGTGCAATAAAATTGCATAGATGGGTTTTATATTCCGGGGACTTAGGGAGTGTTTTGATTTTAATTTTTAATGTTATAGTGCAAAAATGAAATATGCAACATACAACAAAAAAAATTGCCCACAAGAATAACCCACAAGGTGTCGGTCACAGCCGAAAATGCACCTTTTACAATGCCAAATTGCTATTTTTCGAAAAATTACTCACTATCCCCCTTTGATTTTTTGAAAAAAAATACCCCCTTAAAAATCTCTTTAACAAAGCATTTTAATAATTATTATATATTTAAAATTAAAATAAATAATTTTAATTTATATAGTTTTAAAACTTAGAAAAAATAAATTAAAATTTTAATTTTAATTTATAAAGTTTTAAACTATATTAAAAAAAATTAAAATTAAAAATTTTAATTAAAAAAATAATAATTAAAAAACAACTTTGCTAAAAAAAATTATACCTTGGGGGGGTCGGCGGGATTTGAACCCCCGACCTGCAGGCTCCCTGAGCCTTACCGCACGGCTCACGACCACGTGAGCCAGCGGGCTGATCCGAAAGGATCAGGCAACCTCCTCCTTTTTCAACCCAAATGGTCCTCCTCTTCGGCCTCACGAACTCCTGCTCAGCAGCTCCCGCCACTCTGCTTCCCGGCGCTCCTCTAAAAAAAAAACGTCGTCCGAGGTCGCACTGGTTTTTTTTTTTTTTTAAAACAGGCCGGGTTTGTGTCTGATCGACGCAGTGGGGGGCGGGGGGTGCTGCGCCTAATCGACGCTGTCGGGGGTGGGGGGGGCGGGGGAGCTACGTCCAATCGATGCAGGGGGGGTTTATACCCCTCCAACTTCCCGCGCGAGCGGGAATTTAAATTCCTACTCTACGGCGGGTGGGGGCCCCTCGCGTAGCAGGCCGCGCGTGGGTCGTGACAGGCCTACGTGTGCTTTCCTGCGTGACAGTTTCTGTCACGTGTGCTCTCCTGCACGACAGTTTCTGTCGCGTGGCGCGACAGGCCTACTGTCGCGCGGACGCGTGGGTGGCACGACAGGCCTGCTCGCATGGCGGCTTGCACGCGCTCTGTCGCAAGGTCCTGCGACAGGCCTGCTATCGCACAGACGCACGACAGTCCGCACTCTGTCGCGACAGTCTCCGCGCTGTGTCGCCGCTGGCAGGCCGGGGGATGCTGTGAATTTTTTTTTTCTTTTAAAAAATCACGATTGCGTGATTTAGAAAAATAATTTTCACTCGCACAAAGAAAACGCGGCAGTCTTCTTCCACCTGAAAAACGCAGTCCTCACAGCTCCCTCCATCTTGGCTCTGATGCCATGTTAGATTCAGCGAACTAACATTTGCATTATCAATCAGGGATTAAATAGTACACCAGTAGCCGGGAATAGCCCATCCGGCGTAACTGAACTGTTACGTTGTAACAGTGTAACAGAGATAACGCTAAATATGAAATATAGCTAAATAACATAACAAGTACGCTAACATCTTGACTATAATTGACAACTAAATTGAATTATCTACATTGACTATTAATGACTATGTTCTTGACTAAAATGATACCCAATTGTTATTGAAATACCTTATCTTAGATGTCATTTATCACAATTTATTTTATCTATTTTAGTTATCTATTCTATGATATTGCGATCTCTTTAGTATGTTAAATTTTTGTGGTAGGGTTTATAGAATTTGGGTTAAACATTCAATGAAAATAGGGTACTCTAGGCCAAGGTGTATGTACTTTCCATAGCCCTTTATTATACCGAAGCAATGAATAATAATGCTTAGGATAATATTTTAGGCCACTACTCAAGGAGGATTTCATGCATACCCTTGAGTGTACTACCCAACTATTTGACAGTATGGAAGGGTCATATTCCCAATTGTTTTTTTTTTTTAATTTGTGGAAAACATCCCAAAAGGGATGCCACTTTCGGGTAAGACCCAAGGAGGAAGGGGTATCCATTCCATCAAAAACGCCCAGGACTTGGACCTGGCCTACCACCTTTGACATACTCAAGGAGTAAACAAACACACAAAACCAAATTAAAAAAGTAAATAACAACACAAATAATAAAATAAAATAAAAAAAATGCTCCTTGAGTGTGTCAAAACCAAAAGCACAACCAAACACACACAATAATATAAAAGAAACCACAACACAAACCACATAGAAAAACACAAGAACCACATAAAAAAAACACAAACAAGACAAAAACAATAGAACACTACAAAGACATAACCCAAAAAAACATGAAAAATAAACACAACCAAAACCTAAAAAATAAAATAAATAAAATAAAAATAAAAATAAAAATAAAAACAACCAACAACAGACAATAAACAAAAATAAAAAACATAGAAAACACTCACACATAAAAAAATGAAATAACACAAACAAAGAGAAACCCAAGAAAAAGAATGAAAAAAACACAAGAACAATAACAAAAAACATTAAAAAAAAAATAAAACAAAAAAAACACAAGAACAACAAAAAACAACACAAAGAACACAAAAACAAAACAAAACAAAAGAACCCACCCACCTTAAAAAACTAAACAAAAAAACAAAGAAGACAAAAGAAAAAAAAATGAACAAAATAATGACCTATCTAGACCATAAGACTATTAATGCAAGAATCAACAGAGGAAACAAAATAAATAATAGAATGAGCTAGGGAACTAAAAAAATTGAATGAACCAAAGAGAAACAAAAAAAAAACAAGAAGAAACTAGGTACCTTCAGAACTGGAGCCATCCAAAGAAATGATAGAAAGAAGAGCTTCCCTAATTTGAGAAGCCCACCATATAGGAGGGTGGCCATAACAAGTAAGATCACCTTTGTCCAATGCCCAATTAGCTAAAGCATCAGCACTCTTGTTTTGATCTCTGACCACATGATTGTAATAAACTTTCAAAAATCCCATCTAGATTAACTGAATCTTCTCAATAATTCTTTTTATTCTCCAATCCACCTTATGATTCTTAGAATGAGTCTTCAAGAGATTAATCATAAGTTGAGAGTCAGACTCAACTAACACCGTTTCCCATCCAACCTTAGTAGCCTCCTGAAGGCCTCTAAGGATACCATACCCGTCAGCAAGGTTATTGGAAAGAATACCCAAATTCTCAGCAAAAGTAAAAACCAAGGAGCCATCTGAAAGTCTACCAATTCCTCCCAAACTGGCTTTTACAGGGTTCCCTCTAGAGGCTCCATCAGTATTGACTTTTCCAAAATCCTTAGGAGGAGATTGCCAATTTCTAGTCCTATCCATCTTACTAATACTCACATTCCATTTAAGATGGTTGCCCTTAGAAGGTTTAATATTCAATCTTTGCATCACTTGATCCCATCTTTGGTGGGAGTTTTGGGGGTGATTAAGGAGTTGATGGACTGATTCAACTAAGTTGGCTATGGTATTTTTCCAAATATAGTGAATATCCTTCCTATCTTGATTAAAAATTTGGTTGTTCCTTTCATTCCAAATATTCCAAAGAAGAATGGTAGAACCCATCCAAACTAACCGCCTAATAAAATGATCAACACCCTCTTGATTAGGCCAATCCCTCCAAAGTCGTTCAAAAGTGAAAAAATTGGACCACTCGTAAGCCAAGTAAAGTTGCCATTCTCCTCCATAGCTCAGAGGCTAAAGTACACTCAATAAAAATATGTTTGATATTTTCTACATTCTCTTCACACATTTCACATCTAAAAGGGCCATGAAAACCATGCTTCATAAGTTGCTCACCAGTAATCACCCTACGTTGCAATAAAATACAATTAAAGAACCTCACCGTAGGCCAGAGCTTTTGAGCCCACAATTGAGAAAATATGTCAAAAGAATGGTTGGGATTATTATGGCATAAGGTCAAATAACCTTGAGCAACTGAATACTCACCCTTAGTAGTGTTGTTCCATCCAAAACAATTTTTTTCATGGGACCAAGAGAGGGATCTCATATGAAGGATGCCTTGGATATCTTGTCTTTGCATTTTTGGGATTTGAATAGGCCAGTACTCAATAGGGATCCAATATCTACCAACATTTGATTACCAGTATGGTACCAACAGTAATTAGCCACCTTTATCCAATTAGCTCGGTGAAGCTCCTCCATCCAAGGCCTCCAATCGGGAAACTGAGTTATCAAAGGCTTGTGACCATCCCAAGAATTTGTCCAAAAATTTGCATGTTGACGATTATGAATGATCCAAAATAATTTTTTCTTTATAAAATCCTCACCAGTCTTAAGAACTGCTAAAATGGGAGAACCTTTGGTAGGAATTTGATAGTGAACAAGGTCTTCAAGACTTTTGTTCTCAGCATATTTAGTACGGAGATTATTGGCCCAAAGAGATATTCCCAATTGTTATGATTGATATACTATGGATAAATACATAATAAAAAACCTTCCTAGGGCTAACGATTTCTCCTAATCCTAGGGGGTCTCCTAATATATATGAATATACATGAAAGCTTAATATTAGACACAGGTGTTGTTTTAGACTTGGGCATTGAAGCCTAATTACTCATCACTTTAGTAGACACTTTACAAAAAATTTAGCTTAGCTAATAATGATAGCTCTTTCATGATATTTTAAAACCCTCAACATAATATTTCTAACCTATTAAACTAAAACATAGAATATAGAAGAGCTTGATTTTTTCTAATAGGATAATAAGAAAAAAAAATAAAACATAGAAAATTCATACCTAACAGTAAATATGGTAGGGCAAAAACTATTGTAGTCATAGCAGAACATTGCTCTAAAAAGTGATCTAATACCACTTGTTAGGAACCTTCTAATTAAAATAAGCACATCCACATATATATTGAAATGAAAAAATTAATTCATGAAAAAAAATAAAATATTGCAATACAAAATGTAAATGCAAAAATATATTTAATCTCACAAATCACAATACAAAATCATTGGACTCTTCAAGGGGAAAACCCCCTTCGAAACTTTGATTCAATATGCAAAAAATATACATTTATTTATGCCCCCTTGTCTATTAAAGTTACTTTAATGAAACCCTAACTTAATGTTCAAGAGTTGGTTTACATGCAAAGTACCACTCGAGTTAGAATATTCTACCAAAAAAATAGTTACATTCTTTATAACAAATACATAAAATAACCCCACTTGTATAGGCTCTTCAAGTATTATATACCATTATAAAATATCATTAGAATGGGGTCCCCACATTGAAAAGGATGGGTTCCTAGCATGGTATAGGAAGAAGATGATAACATTACAAGATATTTTTTAGTGTAAGAAAAAACAAGAAGCTATTATAGGGGAACAAATTAAAGAACAAGTAAAAGAACCTAAAATAGAGTTTAAGGAAGAGGTAGTAATCGAAGAAGAAGAAAAATAAAAGGATAAACTAAAAGTAGAGGTACAAAATATTGAAGAGGTAAAGAAGGTAAAACTTCAAGCTAAGATTGGAGTATATTGCCATCCACACCACTATGAGAGGCAACAATCATGGAGATAGGGCAAAGAGCATTAGAGGAGCTATGATGGACATACATAGAACCCAATGATTAATTATGGATATGGTACAAGGATAAATTGGTACCATCATAGACTACAATCAATCAAGATTTCACTTGGATGAAGAAATAATCAACATTGGTACCAATTGATGGCATTGCTTAGAAGATCATATTATTCAGTTTCTTTTTATATTTCGAGGATGAAACATTTTTGTAATAGGGGTGGAATGTTAGGTACCTAGGTATATTATTGCAGGAATATAATATAATATTGTATAATGGCATGGGTCACAAGAAATTATAATAATATATAACTTAGTGTTATATTATAATATTATGCACCTTATAACTCATGGAAGGTAAACCATCACTTATTGTATAAAATGATATATACCCCCAATTGTAAAAGCAAATAATACCTAATATTCTTTTTAGTAATCTTAGCTCATGGATTTGGAGATCCTGTGGAGTGATTCATTTCTTAAGGGTTATGCATACACAAATGCTTAGCTCAAATAGATGATTAAAATAGACTTTACCCCAAAACGATGATGATTTTTTATTTAAAAAAACTTATAGTTGTTGCTCGATGATATTATCACAATGAACCATACCATAAAATGATAGTTTTGGTATCCTAAGATTTTTGGTCAACTATTTTATATCTAAGTCTTTTCTCAACTGGATAGGGTATTTTCTGTATCTTATAGTTACACAAGGTATTTTTTTGCTATGAAATATTGCCACTAATAACCACCTATTCAAAACATTATCACTTATAATTATACCCTCATATTAAAAGCCCATTGTTATTATCCTTGACTGTATCCCATCATCACTATACCTAAATGCTAATGTTACCAATGGTTTTCTTTCTAACTATCATCACTGTATTTTCAATTGTGGTGAGTGAAGTGTCCTTCATATGCTCAAATCTATATTAATTTAGATTGGATGGAAAAGTAAGTAAAAAAAATGATAGAGATAAGCTAAGCCATGGTGTGTTTGGTTCTATGAGCTTTCTAACCATGATTAGTGGTTGGCCCAATATCTTATAGCGTGTTCTACCATTTTTTTTTTTATTGAATCTCCAAGAAATGGAAAAAATTTGGTTTTATTTACAAAGAAAGAATCTACAAAGTTCCAATGTTTGATTCTGATCCGCATAATTTCTCTGTAATCCTTACTTGCAAAAGTATTTACCATTGCAGATGTAGCCAAGGAGGCGTGCACCAACACACACATACGCCTTCCCAAGTACATACTATTTTAATGGAATGAATTTTGTTCGCTTCACGCATTTTGTAGCAATGGCTTTTGATCCTTCCAAAATGAATTGCACTATCATCGAAGGCACGCAGTCTTCGAGACATATGATAATTGAGATTTATGAGATGAACTCCAACTCGTGGACTATGATCCCAATGACTGTATCGCCCAATATTAATCCTTATGGCGAAGGAGTTTACTCCAAAGGAAGATATCATTGGACGGAGGATTATTGTAGGACATGTCAAGGAAAGGATATGGACTGTCATTCCAGGACCACAGTGGATAACGAGCTGGTTTTCAAAGTAGATTTTACTAATTTTTGTTTTGGTTTTCAAAGTAGATTTTACTAATTTTCGTTTATCTTTCCGTTGGAGATTAATTGGAACTCATGACAGAGTAGTGCTGGTAAACCATGAAATTCGTTACATGTGGGAGTTGAGGCAAGATGGTGAAGAAAATTATAAATGGTCTCAATTACATATACTATTTCCGAAGGAAGTGCATGGAGTAGCAATGAACAACCAAGGATGGATATTAGTTCATGGTTTTGATAAACTAGTAATATATGATAGAGAAGGAAGAGTTGCCACGACAATTGATACTTCTCAATTCGGTCCAGAGCTGCCATGGATTTACATATCAGGCTTTGAATGGAACAATGTAGGGTGGTCTTAATTCATTTCATTTCACCATACTTCGCTTCTTCTATTGCTTCTGAGTTAATATAAATTGAATTGTTATTTTTTAAGCTGAAGTCCACCAAGAAAAATTGAATTTACTTTTAAAATGCTGACATGTAAGAGGTGGACACCTCATCTGAGCAATCTCTGTAATTTTAATATTGTAGAGAACTCTATTCTCTGTTAATGTTGCTCTTCTAAATAATATATATTTAAGTAATTTGATTATTATTTAATATGAATAGTTTAAAGCATTGAGGTTAAGTTTCAAGATCTCATTGTTTAAAGTTTTCTGTGATACTATTCATAATTTAATGAAAATATATAGAATTTTTTATATAACAAAATTTATTGTACAGAACGTTATATAATAGAGTATTACAATTATTAGTAAAATTTTGAAATGATTAAATAATTCATTTTTAGGACTATTAATACTAAAAGAGAATTATAATTAATAATTTGAAACCCAACTCATAACTTATATAATCTAATATATACTTTTTAGTTATGTAAATATTAACATAATAGATAGATCCTGCAACTTTGTTTCATGTAAAAGCATTAGAATTATGATTATTATCACGATTATATTTTTAAGTAAGAATTAATAATAGAATTAGAATCATCATAATTACATAAGAAAAATTTAGTAATATATATTTTTATCTAAATAACATTATCATAGAAGTATCATAAAACATTGTTTTTTGAAGGTTATATTTAAAGTTTAATTTTATTCATTTATGAATTGAATGATGTTTTTTACAAATGATTATAGCAAAACTATTGATTTATATATGTTTTTAACATCTATTTAAAATGAATCCTTAAAATGTCATATGTTGTAAAAATTCATACAAAATAGTTAAGAAAGAATTGTGGATAATCCATACATTATTTTTCTTACATGGAGTGATTATGAACATGAAAAGAGTAGTTTGGTGTATGTTTAAGGATTTCATTAATAACTAGTAAGTAGTTACACTAGAGCCTTAGTGGAACTAAGCCAAAGAATAATTTAAAAGAATTTAAAAGCATTTCTTTAAGATTACATTATAGAAAATTACCAGTCATGATGATATCAAAGTGAAAATTTTCTTTGAGTTGTGGTGAGTTGAGGATAATTGAAAAGGTGTGGATTTTTTAAGATATAAGAAGAGAAGGGGTATAATCATTTTTTTTGTAGTTATGTTAGGAAAAATATCCATGAATGTTTTGAAGAAAATAATCTTAGATTTCATCTATTCAATGGAAGAAAAATGTCATCAAGCTTGTAAAGAAGAAGAAAAAGAGGTATTAATGTTGAGTGAAATTCCATTATAGGAATATCCCACTTAAAATAAACTACTTGTATAAGAATAGCATCATAATGAATTGGTTAGAAATAAAGATAGTAAAAAATGCCACCCACACACATGCAAGTTATAAAAGAAAAGTGTACCAAAACCAAAAATAGTGAATCAAAGTTAGAGAAAAACTTGTAGATAAAACTTACCAAGTATGGATTTCTTCATACTGGCATGAGATAGAGCCAATATATCAAGATGTGTAAGATACAGTTCATGTCAGAAACATGGTAGGAGGTATTAATTTGGGCAAATACAACTTCATAGGTTAAGAAAATCTAAAAAAGAGTCATGTAAAGTTGATCTTAAAAGCATCAAATATAGGGTAGCATTTTATTCAATCATAACTCATTAAAATGAAGTTATATTAAGATAAAATTTTATAAAATTCTTCCTAACTTCAAAAAGAATGTTGGATATGAATTTGATCTGAAGATATATTTTAGTCATAACTTATTTGGGTAGGTTTCAAGAAAAATATTTTTTAGTGATAACTTATTTGGATAAGTTTCAAGGATAATATTTGTTGTAGAAGGAATGACATCATATCCATGTATGGTTTCCATAGGGAATTATGTCAACAATGAAGAAGCATAGTTGTACTGCAATATTTTGAAGAGGAAGATAAAAAATAGGGCTTACTACAATATTTTGAAGAGGAAGATTAAAGGGGATTTGAAGAGACAAGTGTATGACGAGAGAATTTTGTACATTGAGAAAGTATAATAATTAGAGGACAAGTATAGATTTATTCATAATGACATGATATAGAACTAAGACATCAAGATGTATAAGATTCAATTCATGTAGCAAATGGAAGATGAATTTTATTTAGACAAAGAAACTTTATAGGTTCAAAAAATCCATATTTTTCAATTATGAAAGATACTTTTGGGGACCAAAATCCTTCTCATTTAGTACGTATGATCCATATACATTATGTTATTCATTTATGAGCATTAAATTTGACATCAAGGAAGAATGGTCAAGTAAAGTTGATCTTACAAAGATCCAAAATAGGATAACATCTTGTTTTAGTCATATCTCCTTAAATTGAAGTTATGTTAAAATAAAATTTTAGAGATATGCTTTTGAGTTCAAAAAAAATGTTCAACATTAATTTTATCTCAATATTTATTCTAGAATATTGTAAAATATACTATTTTTGGTGGTAGTATGAGGGTTTTGAAGGTTTCAGATAGAATTACAAGAAAAATATAGGGGAAGAGATGACTTGTATAATTACAATAAGAAAATATGAAACAAGATAAAATGTTGTGGACAATCATTTTTTATAATCCACTTAGGGCAAGGGAGAAATCAACACGCACTTTTAATTTATACCAAAAAAATGATTAGTATACCAAAAAATGGGGTCGAGGGTTGATGATAACTAGGAATAAAATACATAGAGCATACCATACTAGAGAAGTTATAGCAATAAGAATTGATATGGTCAAAAACTTGAGCAAAACTAGTTCGAGGACATACCACCAGAAAAAATCCTATTGTACTAATACCCAATATAGGGAAGGAGTTGGGGAAGATACCCCTAAAAATAAATTTTAGAGATGCCCTTCATGGAGAATAGCCCTCAAAATATACAGTACCATGGAGATATTTTGGGAAGCCTAAGATCGATCCCAAGAAAATTAAGATGTGGAGTTTAAATGTGGTAGATGTTTCTCCATTAACAAATGTGTATATTGAGGAAATGCAAAATATAATATAATACATGGAGAGGGGAGGGATGTTATGGTAATTTATATTAGTTTTTAAACTATGGGATACTAGATAATATAAAATAAAATGTGAATTCCAAATCTTCACTTATTCTAATGCATACTTCCCTATTATTTTTTATATTGAAGAAGATAAAGAAAAAATATACTAGATGTATAAGATACCAAATAAATTAAGAGAGAAAATGAATCATGAAGGTATGTTCTACATGAATGTCAATGTACCTACTACCCTACAGGAGAAATGAAGATAATGGAATAACATAAAATTTATTATTACCTAGTTTCTTGATGCATGGTCTCTAGTATGAGGAGATTTCAAACACCATATGTTTCTTAGAAGAGAAGCTAGGGGGAAATAGTAGCTTTTATGAGAGCATACACCTCATTAAGGAATACATTAAAAACCTCCACCATGTGGATGTCATGCCATAAAATTACATAATAACCTGGTCTAATAAAAGGTAAGACTTTACGTGTGCATTTTGGAAAGATTAGATAGGGTTTACTATCATACATTTTTTATTTATAGATACATATCTAGGGTGAATATTCTAAACAATGTATGCTTATATCACTGTTCAATCATGATAGAACTATAGAAATCGAATAATAGACACTAACCATTTATATTCCAACTTATATGCTTCAAAGACAACTCTTTCAAGCATAGAGTTTAGTAAGCATGGAAGTATGAAAAACCTCAACATGGAACTAAGATGTACTATTTTTTTAGGAGACTTTACTATGTTAGATCTAAGATAATAAACTAGAACTAAGAATATTTTGGATATGTGAAGAATAAAATGTTGGAATTTATAGCCCAACTTGAAGATTTGAATAAACATATCTAGATGGATGGCATCACACAGGGTGCTTGTATGGCAGAGATTAGAGTTGCATCCTAGCTAGAAGAATATGAAAAATAGAAGAACTATGATAAAATAATGACTATAGGATCTAATAGATTTATAAGACCAATTGAAACATGATCTTCTTCTACAAATTACTTCTAGCCAATAGAGGTACGATATTATGTTTATATGTGATAATGTATGAGGTCTATTGTAGTAAACTATTTTCTAAGTTTATTTACAATAGAATATTTGGATATGAAAGACCAATAAGAAGTGTTACAGGTGATACCTACACTAATAATAAAGGAGGATATTTTAGTCTTGAGTACACTAGTAACTACCAAAGAGTTATAGCAAGTGGTGTTCCAAATACAAAAAAGAAAGACCTATAGGATGAATGCATTCCCCATAAAATTGTACCAAAAATATTAGGTTATCCTACATGAGGACTTTCTAGATGCAGTGGAGGCAGCTAGAAAATATCAATATATGCTAAATGAAATCAACAAAATGTATATAACATTGATATTTAAGGCACAAGATGTAGATCACATTGTTGAGTTTAGACCAATAGCTTTATGTAATGTTTTGCTCAAAAAAATCACCAAGGTAATAGTAGAGAGGTTCAAATTGCTTTTGTATAATATTATCTCACTAAAAAATATGGGTTTATGAAAGGAATATAGATAGTGGATGAGATTATATTATATCAAGAGGTTAACCATTCCATGGAGTCACAAAAATACTCATCCAGGTTAATCCTATTATACTTTTTCAAAGAATATGATATGATGGACAACCATTTTATCATCAAAGTAATGAGCTAATTTGGATTCTTACAAGAGTGGGAAAATTGAATCAAGGGATGTATTTCATTAGTGTCCTATTCAATATTTATCAATGGTTATCCTTCATAATTATTCATAGTATCCTAAGATGTTAGGTAGGAATATCCCCTCTCCCCATACTTATTAATCATAATAGTTGAATTCTTAAGAAGGATAATGACCAAAAATAGGAAAATTAAACATTAACAAGAACCACTAATGCAAATGGATCCAAAACAATAACTAACTTTCAATTTATTGATGAATCTATTACATTAGGAAAATCGATAGTGAAGGAATCCTACATAATTATAAATATCATAAGTTATTTTTTAAAAGCCATGATATAATAGATAAATGAAAAAAAGTCCAAAGTTATTTTCTTCCATTGTTCATCTAGATAGGGAATCATGATTCCTTTAATTATGATGCTACAAGACCTCCCTTCCAATAACCTATTTAGATATTCCATTTAAAATAAGGAGACAAAAAAAGGAGTATTGGGCCTAGCTAATGGATAGAGTAAAAAGAAAAATAGAAAAATGGATTAATAAATGGAAATCGTTAGGGTGAATAGTAATCCTAGTTAAATAAATCCTATGATCTATACCTATCTAAGTATCCATGATTTTAGACATTTCCAAGGTAGTGTTGAGAGAGCTAGATCAAATAAATCATTGATTTTATGGAGAGGCAATAAGGGAGAAAATAAATGGGTATTGGTGCTATAGGAAAATAAAGCTTACACAAACATGAAGGGGAACTATGATAAATTAGTAGTCAAGAACAATAAAGAACTAGCCATTAATAAATATTAGAGGATGTTAAACAAACTTAATGAACTATGGGTACAAAATTTGAGAGATAAAAATGCACAAAATAAAATATTGGTAAACAATATTCACTACCAACTCCCTAGTAGAGAATCCCTTATCTTGGTAGATTTGAGGACAAGATATGAGCTAATAAAGACGTTGTTTTGGATAATTTACCATGGTATACACATGAAATTTTGGAAAGACTCTTGGTATAGGAACTAGCCATTAGTAGTTCAATTTCTAGAGTGGAAACCATTTATGGAGTCATTACACAAAGTAAATTACGTAAAGGTAGAAAAATACTATAGGTAGTAGATTAAAAATTTAGAAGTTGAGATAAATTACATCCCCATAGTCAAACGACCAATTCAAATCCTAGAGTGGATAAATATGGATATCCAATGAACCCAATAAATGAGATTAATTTCATGGTCTCAAGTAAAAGATTCCTTTATATGGTGCAACATGATTCAAAGGGAGTATATAGTAGTATGAGGATATGAATATGTATGACAAAACACTCATAACCTTGCTATGATACTTACTTATATATATATAGAAATAGAACTTATGTCCTAACATGACATTCTTCATTTGTGTATTACTAAAAAAAAGAATACTAAAATGGGAACAACTTATTTATTGAGTGTCTTGTAGCCTAAAATATATGAAATATGATGACTACATTTAAAACATATTACTTATTTATTGCCTTGTACCCTCAAAAATATGGAAGATGATGACTACCTTACTTGGTATTAACTCATCTAGCATTACCACCCTAGAGAATATGTGGAGGGAATGGACTACATAAGATGTAGTAGACCAATATGTTAGGATGATAGTATGGGTAGGAATAATTGTCCTACCTTGGAATATATGGAAAGAAAGGAACAACCACATCTTCAAACAAGAGTCTCAAGACTCCACTATGTTTGGAAAAATACCATTGACAACATAGTAGAGATTGTCTAGCATATACTAAAGTATCCCCAAAAACCATACTGTTGGACATTTTAAGTAGATGTGTTGTCATTGATGTCAAGAGTGAGTGGTCATTGATATCAAAAGTTAGTTTCAGTGAGAAATGCAAGGAGAAGCAGTTCTGCAATCAGTGCAAAAAGGAGAGTCTGCTTCAAGTAGGTCAGATCCGGTTCCAGGTAGTTAGATGTGGTCCAAAGTGCAAAGAAGAGACCCAAGCAAATAATATTATAATATTTTATTATAATATTAAAAAGGAAATTTAAATTAATTATAAATTAATTAATATAATTTTATTATAAATTAATTTAATTAACTTTCAAAAGTTACTTAAGTTAATTATAATTTAATTTTTAATTTAATTATAAATTAATTTATATTAATTTAAATAACCCTAAAGAGGGTTATAGGGTTAAAAAAAAATGAATTTCATATTCGATTCAAGCACCGATGTTTATGGCACAAGAGACATCGTGTATAAATAATGGCAAAAGACTTTTCCTAAACATCTAATGCAATCGATCAAATTTCCCTAAAGCCTAAAGTGTAATGTGAAAGGAGATTGAGAACATTCCACATTTTTCAAAGGGTTTTAAGTGGTAAACGATGGAAAAAATAGGAACGGATCTCCTTATACCACGCACAATGTTGTGTAGCATAGGGGAAAACGGTGGACGAGCTAAGTTGTGTGGCAAGCAAGGTGTGTGGGGTTCAAATCCCATTGGGTTCATTTTATATCGTGCTAATTATATGTAGAAGCGTGTCACCCTAAACAAATGCGAAACGTACATTCGCCCCTATTGTAAGGTGAATACGTTAATATTAAAATATGTTTCCCCTTTGTTTATATATAAATAAAAAAAGAAAAAAAATATTAATGACAGTGGTGTTAGTTCAAGGTATTTTCACCTAAAGAGGGGACAAAAACCCATCCCCCCCCTTTTTGGATGAACTTACAAGGCGATAAAAAGTTGCTAATATAAATTGTGTTCACTCCCACAATACAAAGGGAGCACCTCAAGGCAAGCGTGTTTGCGTATTAAATTAAAATGCTAATAAAAAGAAATGCTTTCACCCCAAAAAGGGGGTAAAATTCTCTAGCACCTCTCTTTGGGGTAAAAAAAATATAAAAAGAAAAGAAAAAGGGAGGTTGTTTAAAAGAAGCGCTTGCATTTTGATAAAAAAGTTTTATTTAAAAGGGATGCACATAGTATTTTGAACGAACATGGCACAATTTTTAAAATTGCAGCATGTAAGATAAAGAAAGCCAAAAAAAAAGAAAAGGTCCAAAATCAGTTATGTTTTTTTTAGAAAAATATTTTCTAAAAAAGGGTGAAGAAGGAAAGCCAAGTCATTTTAAAAGGAACACTTTCTCCATGAATTTATATTCACTCTTGAAAGGCATTATTAGTGCAAATAGGAACACATTCTCCATGAATTTATATTCACTCTTGAAAGGCATTATTAGTGCAAATATGGAGGATGACAAGGTTCACCTCAGAGATCGTTTTCACCTATTGCTTTCGCCCACTATACCTCAGATTCATTTTTCTTCGACATGTGGAAATTTAGTGGTACGTTTTCAAGCATGCATGTAGTGGTGCAGTTTCAGAGAATTCAATTCAAAACGTGCACTTGTATTTCTATTGGAAGGTGAATTGATGTTCCCAAGGAGTAAAGAATCATAGTAAGAAATAATATTTTATTGGTTGGGTGATTGTTTCTTTTTACAAGAAATCTATGACACATTTTGCAAAGACACAATGCAGTAATATGGACACACTTTTCTAAAGTGATTTCATAACATATGTTACTCCTTCACCATTTAACTATGGGAACCATGCCAGGCGGGTGAACCAAGGCAAATAATCTTACAAATCACCAAGGAAAATTTAGCATTTATTATTGTGGTTGGAAAGGCACCTTATTTAAATAGAGAGGTAAAAACCTTGCAAGAAATTTTTTAAATTTTTACTCTTGTAGTTTTCTTGATGTTTCTTTGTAGAATCCAGGGAAGTTTTGAGTAGTTTCTAGAGAGACATTATGGGGAGAAAAAGCATGGAAACTCAAGAAGTTGTAGAATCCAAGAAGTCAAGGAAGAGAATTGAAGGCAGGTCGAAATCCAAGAGAGCCCGAAGGATCAAAAACATAGATTTGGACCCGTACTCCGATGCTTGGGTAGAAATCGAAGACTTTGAGATAACCCACAAAGGGGTGGAATAATTGCTATATAACGTTAAATTTACAATGAGATAGGGATTGATAATTGAAAGTAAGTTGATAGTGTCGTACCATGCTCAACTATTTTGGTACCTGTGTACACTTGTGCACCCATGTTAAGATCTGGTAAAAATAATTGCTTTGTTTTATGATCCATTTACCAAGACAATCCGTAAGGTGAACAAAGAGGCACTGTTTACTATCACCGTAGAGGAAGTGCAAGAAGCATTTGCATGCGGGATGAAGACACCATCTTATGCAATTAACAAGCAATTGCATGTACATGAGAAAGAATATAGATACGTGTCCACAGTGACAATGCGTCGATTCATGGAAAAATAATTGATTAAAGATCCACAAATGGGGTAGCTTCCTAACTTGCCCAAGCTCGTGATATAATTTTAAAACCTGGACATCTATTCGATGTTGGCTTGGGTTGGTGGTTTACCCAGAGATTCCACTATTCATAAGTGGCAGGTAGTAGTAGCTCAGTTTATAAATCATATGGATTTTTACTCTTTGTAGACTATGAAGAGCAACACAAATCCAATATTTTTTGATTGGGCCGATTTGATATCACAAAAACTACATTTTCAATTGGAAATATTGCAGACTTGAGAAGAGACGTCTTTCAGGCACATGTCTTTTTTAGTATGGTATTTTCTCTTCCATATTCACCAATATTTCCCATTTATTTTAGTAAGGCAAATGGATGAAAGGGATGAGCTCTTGCCCATATATATGTGGAATTCTGTATTGTTAAGAAAGGATTCGTTCTACAATTTTAATCGCTTGTTCCTGGGACCTGCGATAGAATTGCTTTGTGACACGTGTGAGAGGGTACCTCATTCTATGGTAGAAGCAATAGTTCTAGCAGTGAAGGGGGATATTTTTCTACTTACTCAAGGTTTCATGGTGAGAATTTTTGGTTTGACAGGTAATTTGTTCCTATTTTCATATTTTTCTAGCACACATTTCTTCACGATGGAGTTGGTGGACCAAATGGATTACACCAATGACATATATGGAATTGAGTATGGAAAAAAGATGACCTATAATATGCCACTCAAATTTGGCAGTATTGAAGTAAGCAAGGTCATAAAAAATAGATTGCTCACAATTACATTGTAGGATTTGGGATTGATAGAACTACTGCAAAGATGGATATATAATCCATTGGATTTTTTTTTGGAAATTGCCAAGGCCAAGAGCTTCCATTGTTGTCCTTGGCTCGATATTGAACATAATTGCATTAATATTTATGGACCTAATTTAGAATGGTACATCGTAAACATGATGTCGCTGCCACCCTGGCATGATTGTTATGAGTAGGAGATAGAATATAATCTAGAAAAATAAAAAAATTAGATCCCACCCCCTAGTTTCTTCAGTCAAGTAAAGGAAAGTGAGCCACAATGGATGGAAGAGAAAATTATGAACTGGTGGGTAATGCGAGTCCACAGAGGAAATATTACTTCTCCCTATGGCTTGAAAATGGATGAGGCATTTTTAGAGATTTATAATGAGTACGTTAGCGCTTACCAACCCATCACTCTTGCCATTATCTTGCCTAAGAGATTTCAAAATTTTGAAAGTAGTAAACGTGGGAAAAAGGACAAACACCCAATGATGGAAGTAGAGGCACCTAAATAGGAAGAGCAATAATATGTATTTTAGTGAAGGTCCACGAGGGCGAAGCATAAATAAGAGGAGGTATTTTTTCTAGAAAAGCATGTTGTCTCAAATGCACCCCCATTTTTGAAATCTACAAAACAACCAAAGTTTGATACTACTTCTTCATCCACTGTTACCATTTCAACCGTGGTAGTTCCTACAGTTACAATTGTTTTGATGACTATTATTTATCCTTCGTTGGTGATAGAGGCTCCCATGATAATTGTACAAATGTTTCCCCTAATACATGAGCAGCCAGAGGACCAAAAGATGGACAACTCCTAGATAGATATCATGAACCTCGAGGAGAAAGTGAGGAGTGACATGAAGAAATAATCTTATAACCACTCCCACCACCAAAATACACGGCACCTGCACTCAAAGGTACATCATATTATCCTTCTTATTTGGAGCAAGTAGTGACTACTAGTTCAATTTATTTTGTTTCTACATATGTTTCCCCTCCATTTGATAAGCCTTTTATCTCCATTTCATTTCCTTCTTTTTCTCTCTCGCAAGTCACTCAAGTTGCTACTGCTCCTCCTTCTCTTCCCCTTTCCTTGGCCTCTATTTCATTTAGTTCATTCACAATGGCATATAATCCATTTTCACATCCTTACCCTTCCATCGTTGCCACCACCTTCACCAAAGTTGTAAGTACACAAGCTCCTCCTAGGGTAAGTGCAACTGCACCTGAACCTGGTTTATCCACTCTTTTCATTGTTTCAATTCCTCCTCTCTTAGTCGTTTCTTTCTCTTCCTTTGAGCTTGATATTTAAAAAGTGTTAAAACCTTTCATATCATTCTTGGAGTTGCAAGTGTTACCTGGACATGAGATGGTACCAAAATAACTTGATGTGGAGAAAATCAATAGAGCACATCTCAGTTCATCATAGTGGTTGAAAATTCATAGATGGAAAGAAGCATTGGCTCCAACCTGACCACTCAAGAAGGTCACCTTTGATATAGTTGCCATGGAGGCTCATACCACCAGGATCACTCCTCTAGTTCAGAAGCCACAAGGAGAAATGTTGCCTACTGACTAAACTTATGAGACTGTAACTAAAGACATGATGAAGATGGATATGACTGATAAAATTGGGAACATGTAGGTTGATATGAGCTCAGTATATTTGCACAATACATATTACAAGAAAAAAGTCTTTGATGTCAAATATAAAATCACTGAATTGGAGGCCGCTCTGGCAGTAAGTAAAACGTAAGAGGAGAAGATGACCACATAGAATGAATACTTGTAGAAATAGGTTGGAGTGCACCTGAAGGAAAGAGATGCAACCAGGATTGAGATGCACTCACTCCAATCATAGTTGGAGGCTATAAAGAATCAACTGGCTAAAAAGACCACCAAAATAGCAATATTTTCTCTAAAAAGTGTTAAGGAGAAATGCCTATGTTTCAAAACTGTGAAAAGTTGGCCTCTTAGGTAGTTCAAGTATTGCATTATATCAAGGAAGCTAGAATAAATATCTAGTTGAGTCAGTGGGTCATTGATGGCACTGAAGAGATGTTGGGACCTTATATGGAGATGGCTATAAAAATTTAGGCTTTAGCTAATTCCAATATGTACATTCATCCCCTAAGTAACATGGGTCATGCCTGGTCTACTGTAAAAGTCACATTGCATAGTTATTTTTAGAGGATGGAATTGGTGCATGAAGGCAAAAGGATCCTTAAACTTATTGAGTGAGAGGACACCATTTCCACAAATCACTTTAATACTCTCTTCGATCTTGGTTTTCCTGAGTTTGCTGATGAATGGGGTGAACCTCTACCATAAGAGCAACTGGATGCAGCTTGGAAAAAGTTCACGGATGATACTTCTAAAATTTATGGTTGGGAGGAGCCTATTACTGAAAAGCAAGTACTACCCATAATGATGAAGTATACCCGTATGGAGCTATCATTTTCTGAGTTAGCTCAATAAGCTAAGCACCTTATGTTAGAGGATATTCATAATCTATGATATGTGTATGAATCTTTGAGTGTCCCTTGTCTATTCACCACACAGGATTGGGAGAAGGCTATTGCAGTTTATGAAGTCACCAAAAAAAGCTTGTGAGAGTAGGAGGAGCAGGATGCAATAGAGAAAGCCACATCTAAAAATGTATTTGAAGAAGAAGAGCGATATAAAGTTCTCCATGTAGCAACTGAAGCAGAAGAAGTAGAAAATGCCACAAAAGAGACGCAAAGGAAGGCATCTACATAAAAAGTGCCAACAAAGATAGCTAGCAAGAAGACTCCATGATCACCCAATGGATAAAGGACTAGGATTGCTTGCATCCATGCGAGTTGGATACCCCATGAGCTGCCAAAAATATTGGTAGTTTTGCACCATGCCACATTGGAGTTCTACTAAGTTTTTTTATTGTAATGTGAGACATATTCATATGATGATACAACTTATTGCTAGATCTAATATGTTGTAGTTATTTTTATTTTTCCTTATTTATTTTCATGCATTTTTTGACTTGGAAATAACTGGCTTGGAGTGATCTCAGGAAAATGGTTGGAAAATAGTTCAATTTGTTTTGATTCGAATTACCCATGAAAATGGAGTATAAAACATCAAGAGAGCTTCGCTGGGAAAAAAATCAATTTCACCCCAAGTGTGGGGTGAAAGTACTGCACACCCTTTGTTGGAGTGAGATAAAGAAAGCAACAAATAAAAATGAAGAAAAAATAAAAATATTTTTAAAGGTGCCCAAAGTTACAAGATTGTGTTCACCCTAAGGTTAGGGTGAAAGCCCCGTTCATCCCATTTCGGGGTGAATGTTCTTAAAATATTATGAAACACGCTCGATCATAGTGCTGAAAATGAATTTGATAAAAGGGATGCATTCTCCCCAAAATGGGGTGAAAGCTTTGTTCGCACCCTTTCGGGGCGAACGTTATACAAAATGTGGCATAGTTGAAAAATCAATGTTGAAGTCAGGTGAATTCTATAACAAAGGTAGTTGAAAATTCAAAAAAAAATTCACCCTGGTTGAGGGGTGAAAATGCTATTCACCTCTCCTAGGAGTGAATGTACTAAAAAAGTTGAATTCGGCCGAATGCAATTGGGCGAAATTTAATATTGAAGAATTTAAATCGCGTTCACCCAAAGAGAAAAGCGATTAATTCTTTCACTTATTTTTGTGGACAACGTAGATTTAAATAAAAAAAATGAGAAGAAGAAAAGAAAGTGACTTGGTTGTTTAAAATTTTTTTGGTTAGGATAAAAAGAATTCCTACTATGTTAGAATGGGTATATTGAAAGGCGTACACCATGGAAACAACACATGAATATTGGCTCATTTCCATGGTCAATCAAATCATGCTGTTTATGACGTCCCAAATATTAGCGAAGTGTTCAAAGAAAGCAAGTGAAGAATATTAAATATTTTGGGAAAAAAATGACATAGATTGTGCAATTAAATGGTTTTATTCTCGAGCAATATTGCAGTAAAAATATCTATGGATGTTGATTAAATATTCATGCTTTAAATGGATGCCAAAATTTAATGATGGTGGTAAAACAAAAAATATTTTTGTTGATCTTCATCATTTTTTAAGATGCCTTCTTAATGGTTTCGCTCCCTCTCCAAGATGAATTTAATGTGGAGTAAATTTTTGTAGCCATGGTTGATTTCCAAAGAATGAAGATGGCCATAATTCAATGTGCTTATGCCCAAGCAATTTGTCATCAAGAGTCGTTTCTCATTAAAATCGGATCGTGGTTGCCAAAATGATATTTCCAAGAGAAAATTAATGCATTTTGTCTTTTCATGTATTTAATGAAAGAGGTGAAAACCTCTATAAATACTAAGTAAATTTTCATTGTAAAGGAGTTCGGAGGTTGGACATTCTGCAGAAAAACTTATCAAGTTCTCTGCGTAAATAAGAGATATTTGGCTTTTGAATCTACAATAATTTTGTGTATGATTTCCTTCTATCTTATGCACTTCTCCTTTACAATCTTATTTATTGTTTGCTATTAATTTTAAATTATGTATCTGAATTTAAACATTACTAGTGAGAGATTGAGTTCTGGAGTGCATTTTTGGAGGTTGTCTATGCTTGGTTATAAGTAGATTCTGATGCTTTTCCTTATTTTATGTTATTTTACGCTTGAGTGGAATTCTTGCTATTAGTATTTCCCTTATCTAAACATCCATATTTCTCATTTATTTCTGTTATTTCCAATTTCTTTCCCACAACTCTAGTCTTCAATAGTGTAGGATTTAGATTGGGAGCTAGCCCTCTCTGAAGAATGACACAGAGGACATCCCTTTCCTTCGATATTTCAATTTTGGTCATGTCTAGGATGCAAAAATGTAGGTTTGTATGATTAGGCAGATATTTGACCAATAGTGTGGTACAAAATTTATGTGAAAATACCATATATGTTATAGTCCTATTTTCTCATTTTTGAGAGATCTAATAAGACAAAAAATATTTTTGAAGTTTCTTCACATCCTTTTGCACTTACATACAAGAGATTGGTTGGTTTGGCTTGTACAATATGATCAAAAAATTATTTGGGAAGGTTTCAAGAGGTATATTTGTGGGGGAAGTAATGAAATCATATCCATGCATTGTTTCCACATGGAATGACCTCAATAATAATGAAACATTAGTTGCACTCAAATATTTTAAAGAGAACGAGGGAAAACAAGGTTCATCTATGTTAGATAAATGAAATGGGATTTAAACATAAAATACTTGGGCCAAGGAATTTATAACATTAAGAAATGATAATAATAGGAGGTCAAGTATAGATTTCTTCATAATGACATGAGATAGAGCCAAGACATAAAGATGTGTGAGATCCAATTCATGTTAGAAAAATGGAAGACAATTTTTATTTAGGAAAATACTACTTTATAGGTTGAGAAAATCAAAATGATACAATTGTGAAACATACATTAATAATATTTTAGGTACCAAACTTCTTCTCATAGAGTAGGTATGATCCATAAAAATTATGATATGCCATTCACAAGCATTAAATTTTTTTATTTTTTTAAGCGAAAAACCCCTTGTGGATCCGCCTTGGTCTAAGAGACCACGAACAAGGGGTTCTACACCGTCAAAGTCACCGGGGTCGCACCCGACCCTGCCCGTACCAACATTATCAATTGGATTTTAGATACCCAATTCAGATTTTTGGTAGGGTGGAGATTTGAACCTGGGACCTCCCTTAGAGGATTGCCCTCTCCTCTCCAACTCACCTACAACACCTGGGTAAAAACTAATTTATAGTGGAAAACACCCCTTTTGAGGTGCCACTTTCAATAGGTTGGGCATAGGAGGAATGGAGCCTTGTCAGCCTCTACTAGCACATAGGACATTTCTAACTATACCATATATCTATAGGATGGAGACAAGGGGAATGAAACCTGGGTCGGCCTCTACCAGAACCCAGGGCATTTACCACTGCACCACAACAAGCAGATAACAAGCATTAAAATTGACATCAAGAAAGAATGTTTAATTAAATTTGATCTTACAAGTATCTAAAATATGTTAGCATACTATAGTCATAACTCATTTTAATGTTATTATATTGAAATAAAAATTTAGAGGGATGTTCTTGACTTCAAAAAAAATATTGAAGATTAATTTGAACTTTAGATATATTTTATAACCATGAAAGAATACGAAAGAATAGTAACGATAAATGTGTAGTATTTTTGGCATTAGTTAACTAAATCAAATTCATTGAATTATTTTTTTTTATAGAAAAGAGTATTCATAGGGATATTTGTTGTATAAAAATTATGTCAAAATAATTAGATTGGGTTTGTCAAAATACCAATCTGTATTATAGTCCTATTTTCTAATTGTCGATAAATCAAATAAGATAACATATTTATTGAAATTCCTTAACATTTTATTACATATGTATTGCATGATTAAACTCAAAATATATTCATTTTTATGCAAAAAGGTCGAAAATAAAGTCTAGATAAATAGGGGACATGGGATTGGTTAATTTGGCATGTGCAAGATGGCCTAA
The DNA here is from genome assembly GCA_028583015.1 of Wollemia nobilis. Lineage (NCBI taxonomy): Eukaryota > Viridiplantae > Streptophyta > Pinopsida > Araucariales > Araucariaceae > Wollemia > Wollemia nobilis. The sequence goes on from JAQPPZ010017072.1 coordinate 3,344,141, forward strand.
AATTTATTTGGGTAATTTGCAAGATGAATATTTGTAGTGGGATGAATTAAATCATATCCATTCATGCGTTTTAGATAGAATAACATAACTAATGAATAAATGTTAGTTACACTCTAAGATTTTGAAGAGAAAGAGATAAATTAGAATTTTTTAGACCAAGATAAGAAAATAGAATGAGGGTTTGAAGATCTAGGAATAGGGCCAAGGAATTTCTAACATTGAGAAAGGATAACAATGAGAGGTCAAGTATGGATTTGTTCATAATGACATAAGATAGAGCCAAGACATAAAAATGTGTGAGATCCAATTCATGTTAGAAAAATGGAAGGAAAAAAGTATTTAGTTAAATACTACTTTATAGGTTGATAAAATCAAAATGATACAATTGTGAAACATACATTAATAATATTTTACATACCAAACTTCTTATCATAGTAGGTACGATCCATACAAATTATGATATGTCATTTACAAGCATTAAAATTGATATCAAGAAAGAATGGTTAATTAAAGCTGATCTTACAAGTATCTAAAATAGGTTAGCATACTATTTTAGTCATAACTCATTTTAATGATATTATATTGAAATAAAATTTAGAGGGATGTTCTTGACTTTAAAAATAATATTGAAGACTAATTTGAACTTTAGATATATTTTATAACCATGAAAGAATACGAAATAATAGTAAGGATAAATGTGTAGTATTTTTGGCATTAGTTAACTAAATCAAATTCATTAAATTATTTTTTTTATAGAAAAGAGTATTCAGAGGGATATTTGTGGTATAAAAATTATGTCAAAATAACTATATTGGGTTGTCAAAATACCAATATGTATTATAGTCCTATTTTCTAATTTTCTATAGATCAAATAAGATAAAATATTTATTAAAATTCCTTAACATATTCTTACATATGTGTTCCATGTTTAAACTTAAAAAATATTCATTTGTATGCCAAAAGGTTCAAAAGGAAGTCTAGACAAATAGGTGACATGATATTGGTTGATTTGGCATGTGCAAGATGGCCTAAAATTAATTTGGGTAATTTGCAAGAGGAATATTTGTAGTGGGATGAATTAAATCATATCCATTCATATGTTTTAGATAGAATAACATAAGTAATGAATAAATATTAGTTACACTCTAAGATTTTGAAGAGAAAGAGATAAAATTAGGATTTTTTAGACCAAGATAAGAAAAGAGAATGAGGGTTTGAAGATCTAGGAATAGGTCCAAGGAATTTCTAACATTGAGAAAGGATAACAATGAGAGGTCAAGTATGGATTTGTTCATAATGACATGAGATAGAGCTGAGACATCAAGATATGTGATATTTACTTCATATTGTAGATAAATAAAATTACCCTACCATGTATGATTCTCGACTAGATCCACTAGGTACTGAGGTGACCATGGGGGTATGTTATAACTCTATAATCGAGGGGTAAAAAATAAGGGTTCGCTAGGAACGGTTTTAGGACTCGCTCCAAGTCTGAGGTGCAATGTGTTTGGTGTGTCAATAAAGCAATCATATATGTTTTGTCTTTCTATGATTAAACTATGAAAATGATAATATGTACACAAGATTTAAGAAGACAATTGCTAAGCCTAATATAATTCTTTGATTAAATGGTGTTTAACCCTAGGTTGTAAGAAATAAAATTCTTTTATTTTAGAAAGGGCATAAGGAAAATGCACAAATAAGACTAAACCCTATTATGGAAAATAAAAGGCACTTTTTTTTTAATACTTAGAAAATAAATGAATATATTTTCCATTTTTTTAATTTAGGTTTAGAAAAAAAAAAAAAAAAAATACACAAAAACAAATAGCCTAAAAACTTCACCAAGGGCAATAATCTATTTTTTGGTGTTTGACCTAAGATTTATCTTACATCCATAATATTCCATAGCTTTATATCTACAAAATAGCTTCACAAGAAAACTATAAAATATGGTCAACCTTAGGGGGCCTACTTAGGACATGATATGATAGAATTTGGAGGCATAGTAATAAAGCCGCCTAGGTCCTTTTAGTTGACATTTTGATAGGAAAATAATCTTTTATATTTAGAACATACATAACAAAATATGAAATCATAAAATAAAAAATATGTACAAAATAGAATGAACACAAAACTTGAACTTGAATGCAATTTATTGTTAGAAATAGAGTTTATTCCATAATTTGGTTTACATAAATGTATCTTCCAAGATACATACTTAGATTACTTTATAAGCAATCTATCTAGTTCCTTCATGCAATATAATAATTTCAGTCATCTAGTGTCAATGTGCAATTTTTCCCTTGCACAACTAGATAGAGTGTTGGCCAAGTACCATATTTTACCTATATAAGGATGAAGAACACAATATTATACTGAGAGGGGTGGTGAATAGTATAAGACCACTTTTTACTTTTCTTTCCAAATCAATATTATGCAATGTATAGATATCAATATCAACACTGGTAATCAAAGCAATGCACAAATCACCACACAAAATAGAGACACCAATTTAACGTGGTTCACCCAATGTGGGTTACATCCACAAAGAAAATATTTCACTAAATTTTATCAATTGGGAATCCTTTCCCTATTACAATTATGGACCTCTATCCAAAGGAGATGCTGATCCCCTAAATCAATTTCGTGGATCTCTATCCACAAGAGAACTCCTTCTCCTCTACTTTGGTTTGTGATCCTCTAGAAGACTACTACCTCCACTACACTGGATTGTGGATCTCTCTCCACTGAAGACTATTATTCCCACTCAAAAGACCTATCCTCACTACCCTGGCTGATGGATCTCTATCCACTAAAGACTAATGTCCTCTTTGCTTTGTCACCTCCAAAGATATATCTCAAATCTACACTAGACTCAGTACTTCAGTCTAGAACAAATATTCTCAATAAGTCCACTCAAAACTTGCTCAAATATGCTCAACAAGTCCACTCAAAACTTGGTCAAATCTGCTCAACAATTCCACTCAGAACTTGCTCAAATTTGCTCAACAAGTGCACTCAGAACTTGCTCAACTCTTATCAACAAGTCCATTCAAAACTTGCTCAAATCTGCTCAACATGTCCACTCTAAACTTGCTCAACTCTGCTCAACAAGTCCACTTAGAACTTGTCCAAATATGCTCAACAAATTCACTCAAAAATTGTCCAAATATTATCAACAAGCTCACTCAAAAATTGTCCAAATATGCTCAACAAGCTCACTCAGAACTTGTCCAAATATGTTAAATAAGCCCATACAGATCTTCTCCAAATTTTCTCAACAAGCTCACTCAGAACTTGACCAAATTTGCTCAATAAGTCCACACAAAACTTATCCAAATCTGTATTGTAAGCTTACACAAAAAGCTCACATAAAATCAGTCCACAAGTCTTCTCAAAGACTTACCTCAAATCTGCTTAACAAGTCCACACAAAACTTGTCTAATATCATATAAGCATAAAGAGAATTGTTAGAGACTCAATATGTTCTAAAATCAAAGCTCAATCACTTTCTCAACTCAAATCAGAATATAGATTATTTTATTTTTAAGGAAAATGAACAATTAATTCACACAACCACTTGACTAGGCTCAATCAATTCTACTCAACCAATCACTCAAAGAAACACCTCTTTCTCACAAAAAAATCTTAAATATTTCTAACAATGCTCAACAACAAATCTCACATAACAATGATACTCATGTTCATTTCAAACCCTAGTTCAAGTTCTTTGCACAACTCACTTCAACAATGATGCTTATAAAACAAGCTTATCATAACAATGATACTAATTTTCTTTTCAAAACCCTAACTCAAGTTATCCACACAACCAATGGCTTCAAAACAAATGCTTATAAAACAAGATTTTAACAACAAATCTTTATTCCAGAAAACCTTGAAGCATTAACTCAAACACTCTTGAAAAGGAAACCCTAATCAAGTCATTTTCACTCCAAACTTATTTTCAAAAAACCAATCAATCAAATCAACTATGGAAGAATGTGCTCATACCTTTTTCTTGATGATGAAGGGATATCATAAATCTACCACAGTAACAACAACTTCTATGTCAATATCAAAGAGGTTAGAAGATAAATCTTTCTCACAATATAATTTAAATACTTAATTACACCTTATAACTCCACCTTTCAAAAACAACCATCAACATACATAAAATATTTATCCAATAACACCTTATAAACTCCCAACTAAAATAGACTTAACGTCCACCACAAATTAACTCAAACCTCTTTAATTTAATTTAATGTCAAGAGAAACTTTGATAAAAATCAAATCAACTTTATTTATAATTCTAATGATATAAATCACTCATCAATAAAACAACCTCTCATTAATCCTTATTACTCCACAATAATAAAAATAAATTATCAAATCAACAACCTTTATCAAACCATTATAACTCCAACAATAATATAAATCAAACACATAACTTTTCACAGATCCTTATTACTCCACATTATCCTTTAGAAAAACCTTAGGCAAAAAATTAATTATCAAAAAGTACCTTTGCCTCTTAGTGGGTTGCAAACCCATTTTCTCTGTCTCCACGAGCACTTTAGTCATGGATTTGATCGCCACGTGTGCTATATGCATGGTTAAGAGCCTAAGTGCTCTTTGTCCCCTTTTTCCTTGATTGGCACATAAAAACCAAGGCACGTGCAAAAAGGAACTTCACTTAGTGCTCAAGACACACCACTCGATGCAAATCGATCATGTGCCTCTCAACTTCCAACACCTTTGCAAAATGTGCACTACCAATGGACCACCGTGTCCTTTACGTTTCAAAATATCCGCACTCTCTCTTATATCTTCTACTTGGTGCTAAAGACAAACAAAATTCTTGTCTTCTTTCTCAATGAATAACAAATGCATGAAAAAGTTTCACTATATCGCATGAAAAAAATAATGTCGAAGGGTAAGTTTCGAATGCCTCTTTAGCATTTATTTATACACAAAAATCCCTTTGCTTCTTAGATGTTGACGCTCCCACTTTTGATGACGTCGGTGCTCCCACCTTTATAATTTATAAATTATTTAAATTCTAAGGAATTTAAATTTTATAAATTATATTTATAAACATTAGTTTTAAAGAGATTAAAGCCTTCCTTGGGGTTAAACTTAAACCTTTAACTTGTAAAATATTCTGCCACCATGGGAATTTTAAAAACTTAATTGCCATATCAATGTTTGAGGAGATTTTTATATCCTCATAATGATTTTAATAAAACCATTTAATCTTCCACCATGGGTTTACCATAAACCCTCATAAAATATTATTTTACCAATTTTCTCTTCAACTCTTTGCATTGTTCCTGGTGCTATTGATGGTGTGCTCCATGGTATTAATGATGAAGTTTCACCTTGACATCAATGATAACTAAATGAACTCAGAATTTCCAACAATATCCCCCTTTTTCATTGATTGCAACCCAATTTCCTTTTATAAAAAACTTGACCTTTCCTTTGTTATGCTCCCCCTAGCACATTGCTCCCCCTGGCTCAATGCTCTCTCAAATATCAAATATCTCCCCCTTACTAAAAGGTCTCCGCATTTGACATTAATGGCAAAGGGTCACCTTTGGGGCTCGGGGCTAAGAATGAGCCTCTTAGCTTAGCCCCCCCCACCTTCCTTGAGGTGGTTAATTCTAGGGTGGGAGTATTTCTAGTCCTAGAAAGCACTGTTCTTTACCTTTATCATCTTTCCTTCTTATCTAATCCTTCTCATTCCTCTAACTATTTTTTTCCATATCCATATTCCTATCCATGTATATTTTTTTTCAATGTCTTTGTTCCTATTCCTATTCTTATTCCTATTCATATCCATGTTCCTATTCCTATTCTTGTTCCTACTCATATCCATGTTCTGGTTCCTATTCCTATTCCTATTCATATTCATGTTCACGTTCCTATTCATGTTCATACTTATTTTTGGAATGTATGGTCTACACCACTTTGATGTGTGACTATCATTGTTGCACTTATAACACTTAATGCTATTATTCCTTAGAGGTGCAAATGTCTTAGGATTTCTCCTAGTGAAGCCATATCATTTTCTGTAATGAACCCTGCAATTCATTGCCTTATGACCAAACTGATTATATGAGTAGCAATACCTATTGTGACTCATTCACAATGAACCCAAAATTGGGGACCCACCTTAAATTTTGTGATTTTGGGGAATTTTTGTTTATTTAATTTTGTTTGCATCAAGATCTTTGAAAATTTACTTTCACTTTGGAATTGCTGACATATTTGTATTTTGAAGGTTTGAATTTAGTTGCAATGCTTCAAACTAAATATTTTGTTTATTTGCATATTAATTGCATTATTTAAAATCAAATAATTTGATTAAAATCATTTTCAAAGGTTTAAACGATTAATTTTCATTTAAATAATTAAATTTTATTTTAGGGTTAACCCTAAAATTAATGCAAAATTGAAATGGATATCTCTTGAGCTAGGCAACTTCGTTTGATCTCATTCAAAACTGGGTAAAAAGATATAGATTTTCTCCTTCTAATGGTACCAAACTTACAAGATTTTAGATGTCAATTTCACCAAAAAATAGCAGTTTAATTTAGCAATATGAGAACTTTGAAATAATTTTGGAAAAAGGAAAGTTATGGGAGAATGAATAATAAATAAAGTTTGGTTTTGTTTTGATATTATGATTATTGCTTCATTTTGCATATAATACAAGGACAAGGGTTTGAAGAAGATAGTTATAAATGTTCCATGTGATGAAATGGAATAACTAAACTTTTCAAATTATAAATAAATCATTGAGATTCATGGAAAAGGCTAGACATTTTATGTAGAGAAGGAGAGGAAAGAAATTGGAAGGGGCCAAATCCATATTTTGAAGAATATACAGAAAGGGCAATTTTGTAGAAATATTGAAGTCATTGTAAGATTTAATATTTTGTATTAAATATTTTTGATCCAAATTTGTGCACATATTGTATTTGGAGTGAATGGAATATTTAATATAAATTTTCAATAGTTTATATTCCCTTGAAGATTGCATTGTGTCATTGATTTCACTGTGTCAATATTGGTGAGCCATGATTTAGTTTAAATTTCTGTAATTGGTATTTGTATGTAACATTTGTCCGAGACACATAATCATTTTCCTATTATAAAACCTTTGATTATTTATTTTATATTGATTATGTTTGTTATATAACCTAGTTCATTTTCATAAAATTTTATACTAGGTTATTACTAAGTTATTTATTTAAATATTAAATTATTTTAATATTTAAAATAAATAAACTTATAAAGATAAATGAATATTCTAATGCTGACTTTGATTCAATAAAGTCAGTAATTGGAATTGATATCTTTTGTTATATTTTGGTTGGAATTTATGTTTTAAATAGAATTTTTATTTAATTAAAGTTTCAAACCTTACATTGGAGAATTATATTTGTAATTAAATATTTAATTTCATAAATATTTAATATACAAATATATAAAAATCACATTTATGAACATGATTTTTAAATCATAAAATTCACAGTTCATAGATGATCATTATATTAAACCCTATGAGTTATGATTAATAAGGTTTTCAAAACCTTATAATTTTGGGGTTAAACATTTTTATTTTATTCATTTTCTCAAATATTTTAATGTTGATTTTATATTTGGGATGAATAAGATATTTTTATTGATTAAACCTTAGATTCGTAAAAGATAAATATCTATAATCAGGGTTTATATTTCATTTGAATTTCACATACTTTGATTTTTATCAAAGTAATTGAAATTTCACTTTAATTATAATGCTAAGGCAAATTTTTATTTCAAATTAGTTTTGAAAGTATTTTAATCAATGGTATTGTTAAGTTTACATCAATAGATCTTAATCATAAGGCAGATTGACTTTATCATTTGGATAATAGAATTTTGTGAAAATCATGTTATATGTGATAAAATTGAAATCATTTACTTAATTTCCAGGCCCCTTGTAAGTAGAAACTTGCAAACCCAAGAGTTTATTCAGGCACTTATATAAACATATATGCATTACACATGAAATATTAAGTGAGAACCTTAGAGAAAAATTACGTTATTTGCAAGAGATAATTTTAAATTCTAACTTGTCGAGTGGTTTTTGTAACCTGACAAAATCACACCTCAACAATTTGGTGCTAGAAGGAGGGCATGAAAGGTAAATATTCGATTTTCATTCATAGTCATTCAAATCGTAGTTAAAAAAAAAAATTGCAAATTGAAGGATGTTATTTAATTCCAAGGTTTAATTGATGCATATATTTTGATTAATTATTAGTCATTTTATGCTTATTTGCAAAATATATTGCTTTGACAAATAATATTGGCATTAAAATTGTGTTCTTTAAATTTCACTAGATCCCTATGTGTGAACGATATATTTGGCAAGCGGCTATGTGAGGGTTTCATCTGGGTTGAGTGCAAGCAGCTCCAGAGGTTGGTTTTTAGGGCCTTTGGGCCCTAGCGGCCAATATTTTTGTGGTTTATGCTCAATATTTTAGCAAGAAATGTTGTAGGGGATACAAGATGGGTTAGAAATTTGTCTTTCAACAGATCATACTGTGAACTTGAGTGACAACGGCTTCCAATTTGCTGCACAAAATAAAAGTGAAAACCATACCTTTCCACGGTGTCTAGGGCAAGGATTAAAGAGAAAACAAAATAAGTTTCAAGTAGTTGATCAAAAAATGGCTCATATCTCAAGTGAATTTGGTGCTAAGGTGCACCCACAAAATAATTCTATTGTGAAAACCCCTGTCAAGGGTAAGAATTTTGAAGACTCAGTCCCAAAAATGAATTTTAGGGATGCCCTTCGTGGTGGATAGCCTCAACCCAATGCTAATATCAATACTAGGGCTTCTCATAAACCTCTAAGAATGCCTAAGATTGATCCTAGGAAAATGGAGTTAGGATGTCTTAAAGCAGCTGATGGAACTCCTATTGTTAAGCTTGATATGGGTAACATTCAGATCGGCATTGAAGATTTGGAAAAAAGAGGACTAATTTGTCGATTCGTGGGTTTTCGTCCGAGTCTATCTGCTTTCAAAGTCTGGGCTGCAAAAAGCTAGAAAACTAAAGGTGAGTTACAAATATTTATTTATCCAAATGGTTATTTTCTTGTTTTATTTGCTAATAATGAAGATAGAGAGAAAACTTTTCAAGCGGGTCCTTGGTTTTTGGAAGGGCAGGGCTTTTCATGAAGCCTTGCATACTAAATTTAAAGCCGAAGAAGAGATGCCTTTTATAGCTCCCGTGTGGGTTAGACTCTTTGGCCTCCCTATTGAATTTTGGAATCCTACTATTTTTTCTTCAATTGGAAACTCTTTAGGAACTTTTATGATGACTTATGATTGTACTCAAAATTTTGAACATATTATTTATGCTTGAATTTGTGTTTTAATGGATTTTGACAAACCCCTACCTAAAAAGATCACATTACAATTTGGGGAAGACACTTGGGAGCAAGTAGTGGACTATGAGAACATTCCTTTTCGTTGTAGAATTTGCCATGAATATGGTCATTTGGCTAGTGCTTGCCAAAATAAAATTCCTGATCAAAAGAAAGAAGATATAAAGCAAGTTTCCAAATACCTAAGAAGAAGAACACTAAGAAAAAACCAGTAATGAAGGATCAATCAAAGTCATTTGCTAATATGTTTGAAATCCTTTCCACAAATGATGTCCCAAGTGAGGAAGAGGAAATAATGGAAACTGAAATCTTAGAAACACAGTTTAAATATGAAGGAAAGAACTCAGAGACAAACCAACAAATCAAAGGTTTTCAACAGAAAAAAAAGGAGAAAATTTACACAAGAAAAACAATATTTCAAATGTCAAAACTTCAAATAATGTAGGTCCCAATATAGACTCCATTGAACCATCTAGTAAAATTTTGGCTATGTATGAGCATTCTTCAAGGTTAGAAGCCATCTCGGATTCAATTGGAATAAGTCAAGAAACAGGGAAAAAAAATTGAAGATGGATTCTAATAAAAAAGTAGGTCGCAAGACCAATCAATATCATATGGTAAAAGAAGGTGAAAAGCTTGTAGAGGAAGGTAAGATTAATGCCCTTCCCAACATTTTTAGCCCTGGTATTAATGAAGATCATCACTTGGAATATTAGAGGACTCAAAGGGAGTCTTTCAAAACAAAATGAAATTAGAAGAATGATTTAGATAAATCATCCACATCTTGTTTTCCTTCAAGAAACAAAAATGTCAATGGAGGATATGGATTTAATTGCCAGTAAAATTTGGCCAGCTGGAAAAGTGGTTTCCCTCAGTTCCCAAGGGACTTCGGGTGGCATTGCTTGTCTTTGGGACCCAAAAGAGGTAGTTATTCACCATATGGTTGGCATTTGGGGTTTGTTGGCTATAGCTATTCAAAGTAGACATTCCAACCAGATTATGCTCTGCATTATTGTTTATGCCCCAACTTATTTTGAGGAAAAAAGAAGATAGTGGAAGGATATTACTCATATTATCTCTCATTTTCCTAAAGCTTGGATCTTGATCGGAGGAGATTTCAATACCATCCTCTCTCTAGATAAGAAAATGGGGGGAAATAGAAATTTGGACAAAAGTACTGACCTCATGAGCGAATATATTGCAAACCTCCATCTTGTGGATATCCAACTGAATAATGGCCTTATGACTTGGTCTAACAAAAGGCAAGGCTTAGCTTGTATAATGGAGAGATTGGATAGGTTTTTGCTCTCTGAAAATTTCTTAATCCATGGTCACATTCCTAAAGTGAAGACTCTTAATAATGTTGGTTCGGATCATTGGCCAATCATGGTGGAAATGTGGAAAACCAATGTGAGTTTCTCTCCTTTTTGTTTTCAAATAATGTGGCTTAGAGACATTTCCTTCAGACCTTGTGTGCAACAATGGTGGAAGGAAGGTAAACCTAGGCATGGGACTAAAATGTTCTGTTTTGCCAAAATACTGCAATACATTAAATCCAAAATCAAGACTTGGAGCTGGAAAGAGTTTGGGGATGTTCATAAAAAAAACATGAAGTTATTGCTCATATTGAAAATTTGAATAAGAAAATCCATTTAGATGGCCTCACAGAGAAGAGAAGTGCAGATGAAATTAAACTCACAACTCATTTAGAGGAATGGGAAAAAAGAGAAGAAATATTATAGAAGCAAAAATCTAGAATTCAATGGCTCAAAGAAGGAGATCGAAACACAAATTTCTTCCACAAATATCTTCTAGCTCGAAGATCTCACAACTTTATTTCTTCCTTAAAATCAGATTCTGGAGATTTTGTTTATACTTGGGATGGAATGAAATCTATTGTTGTTGATTACTTTTCCAATCTTTTTGCTGCTACTCCTCTTGACTCAACTTCTCAACAAAATGTTCTTCAAGCAATCCCTTCTCTTATCACTTCTGAGGAGAACTCTATTTTTACTGCTCATGTTACTATCAATGAGCTTCAACAAGTAGTTTTTAAAATGCAAAAAGGGAAAACCCCAAGTTCTGATGGTTTTCCTATTGAATTCTACCAAGAGTTCAAGGATATCCTTCATGTTGAATTATTAGAGGTGGTGGAAGAAGCCGGGGAAATCCAAAGAAATTTGGAAGGTTATCAATAAAACTTATATTACTCTTGTTCCAAAATCTCAAGAGGTTGATCATATCTCAGCTTTTAGACCTATTGCTTTATGTAATGTTCTTCTCAAAATTATTACTAAAATCATGGCATAAAGGTTGAAGCCTCTTTTACATAAGATTATTTCCCCAGAGCAAGGGGGATATGTGGAAGGACGTTAGATAGTACATGAGATAGTTCTTGCTCAGGAAGTCATCCATTCCGTGGATATGCAAAATTCTCCTTCTATGTTCATTCGGTTAGACTTATCCAAAGCTTATGACAAAGTGGATTGGCACTTCCTTATCAATGTTTTGAGGCAATTTGGTTTCTCTAATGATTGGATGGATTGGATTATGGGATGTATCTCTTCAGTTTCCTACTTAGTTCTTATCAATGGTAGGCTTTCTCAGTATTTCCCAGCTTCCAAAGGTATCAGGGAAGGTGACCCGCTATCCCCTTATTTATTCATCATTCTTGTTGAATGCTTGGGTAGGACTATAACCAAAAAGAGGGAAAACAAAACCCTTGAGGGAGTTACCATTGCTCATGGAGCTAGACCTATCTCTCATATTCAATTTGTGGATGACTCTACCATTTTAGGTAAAGCTATAGTTAAGGAAGCTTCTAATTTTAAGCAAATCATTAGTTGTTTTTGAAGAACACAAGCTTATACTGAGAGGGGGGGTGAACAGTATAAGACCGTTTTTACTTTTTCCTTCAAATCAACTTTCAATTCAATATTATGCAGTGTATAGAAAGCGGTATCAATAGCAGTAATCAAAGCAATGCACAAAACACCATCCACAATAGAGACACAACAATTTACGTGGTTCACCCAATGCGGGCTACTCCACGGATAAAATCTCTCACTAAATTTTATCAACTCAAAATCTGGGAATACCTTTCCCGATTACAATGTTTATGGGCACCAACCCAAAGGAGATACCTTCCCCTAGCTCTGCTCTAACTGGTGATCCTCTAGAAGACCTCTGCCTTTGCTACCCTTAGCAAATGGAACTCTATCCATAGAAGACACCTGTCTTCCCTGCTCTGGCTGGAGACCTCTGTCCTCAACTCTATCACCTCAAAAGCTGGTCCTCAAAATTGCACTAAACACAGTCCTTCGGTCTAGCACAAATGTCCTCGATCTCTTTCTCTGATCTGCACCAAACACAGTCCTTCATTCTAGCACAAATGTCTTTGTCCTCTTTTTTGGTCTACACAAAAACACAGTCCTTCACTCTTTTTGTGCAATCACAGCTACACTTGATCAATCTTTGACCTTTGCACCTCTGCGCAATTACAGCTGCATAGTCTTCGCGCACTCTGCTCCCTTGCGATCTCTCTCACTTGGAAGATTCGATAGAATGCACTCTGCTCTCGATGATCGAACTTCTTCTCTTTGCACAGTCTACGAACATCGCCCTTCGAATGCACACTTCGATAGATATATTTTTTTCTCTAAGCAGCCCTGCTTTTATACTAATACTTTCAAGATCAAAACCTTGATCTTAGTCGACTGCTACCCTTAACTACGTCGATTGCAAAACCCTAAACTGCGTCGGCTCAAATTTAACTCTGTCGGCTTCAACCGCCTTTGTGGTTTTGTAGCTTTTCTCGTGAAACTACAACATGTCGCAATATCACGACACCTTTGCAACCGTACACTTTCTTTTGGCTTTTGTCGTGATATCGTGACACTTTCTGCTTTTGCTGATGTCATCTTCTCTTCTGTCGTGAAATCGTGACCCTTCTGTCTTCATGGCCTTCTTCTCTGCTTTTGTCATGAAATCGTGACACTTTTGCCTCTGTTGACATCATCTTCAATTCTGTCATGAAATCGTGACCCTTCTGTCTTCATGGCCTTCCTCTCTGCTTTTGTCGTGAAATCGTGACACTTTCACTGCCTTGAGCTTCTTTCTGCCTTACACCCATGAAACTGGAACATGTCACGAAATCGTGATGCTTTTGTCTTCATAGCCTTCCTCTCTGCTTTTGTCATGAAATCGTGACACTTCACCTATGGAAGACATGCTTTCAGTTTCTGTCGTGAAATCGTGACACTTCTACTGTCGTCTGCTATCTTTTCTTCTTGTCACGAAATCGTGACACTTTCTGCATCCGTACGCTATCTTTTTTTCCTGTCATGAAATCATGACACTTTCAGCATCCGTACGCTATATTTTCTGCCTGTCACGAAATCGTGACACTTTCAGCTTCCGAAAGCTTTCTTTGCAACCTGTCGTGAAATCATGACGCTTCTCATTTTAGACTCTTCCCTTTGTTGCATGTCACAAAATCATGACAGTTCTCACTTCGAGCTTTTCAGCATGTCACAAAATCGTGACAGTCCTCACTTTGTCTTTTGTAGCATGTCATGAAATCGTGATTGTTCTCACTTCGAACTCTGCAGCATGTCGCGAAATCGTGACACTTTTTGAGATACTTTATCTCTTTGAACTTGTCGCAAAATCATGACAGTTCACATTACGGACTCTCCCTTCTGCATCATGTCACGAAATCGTGACACTTTTTTTTCCATACAACCTTCCTTGCAATATGTCACAAAATCGTGACACTTTCCCTTCTTTGCCTTCCTGCACTTTTCAAGTCGCAAAAATGCGACATGTCACGAAATCGTGACACTTTCCATCTTGCTTTCTTTCTCTGCCAACATGTCACGAAATCATGACAGTTTTGCCTGCTTCTTCTCTCTCTTCCAACATGTCACGAAATCATGATAGTTTTGCCAGCACTTTCTCTCTCCTCTAACATGTCACGAAATCATGACAGTTTTCCAGCCTGTTGCATACTTTTTCTAACTTGTCTTTTTTCTTTGATCTTTTGCAAATGGGCTACTATGATCTTCTTGGAAACCCACTGTCCATGCTCTGAATAATCTGACATTAAATCAAATTCCTTCAAGAGCTTCTTGACATCAATGACAACTTCTACACTTGAGCAAAGGCAATGTACCCAAGGTACCCAAAATTGCCAACAATCTCCCCCTTTGTCATTGATGGCAAACCTTTACTGAAAACACATCTCAAGAGCCAAAACTGAAACCAGATGTGCTAACAACTGAGAATCTGCCTTTGAAGTTTTTCTCCCCCTGACTTGAAGCTCTTCTCTTCACTTGATGCTCTCCCCCTTACTCATATCTCTCCCCCTTTGTCATCAATGGCAAAGGGTCACCTTTGGGGCTCGGGACTAAGAATGAGCCTCTTAGCTTAGTCCCTCCCCCACCTCCTGATGAGGTGATTAAAACAGGGGTGGGAGTAAAACTCCCATTAGGCACTGATCATCATCATCGTCTACAATTTCCTTGCCGGGCCTTCTTTTGAATTCTTTGTCAATATTCCTGTTCTTGTTCCTGTCACTGTTCTTATCCATGCCTTGATCCTTGGACCTGTTCATACCACTATTCCTGTTCTTGTACCTTGGAAGTTCAGCTCTACACTATCTAGTTGTGTGGCCTGCATTGTTGCACTTATAACAAGTAACAAAGTTATTTCTTTTAGGCATACCTACTTTTTGAATCCACCAGTTTTGACCAAACCTGTTCCTGTTATTTGCCTTGCAATAAACTGCCTTGTGCCCAAACTATTGACAAGAGTAGCAATACCCTCGAAAGAAACTAGCACTTCTGAATTTGTCATTTACTTTCTTCACTTGAGCCATGCAATGTACAACCATGTGACCAAACCTGTGACATGCAAAACATCTATCATGAAATTTTCTTTTATTCGACCTCTTGGGTCCCAAAAACTTCTTCTTCTCAATCTGAATTTTGTTTTCTATTTTTGCGCATCTATCACTCACGGACTCATGATCTGAAGTACTTTCTTCATCAGAACTCTCTTCCTTTTGAAATCTCTTGCTAGATTCCCCAACCTGTTCCTTGTGCGGCTCAACAAAACCGAGACCTATTTTATCTATTGGTTTTCTTTGACCTTTGATGAGAGACTTAACCCTTTTGGAGCTATCTTGAAACCTGTACAACTTATCCTTGTACTCTTTAGTTTCCACTTCCAAAGAAGCCATTTTCTGTTCCAACTCATTATACTGAAGAATCTTAGACTCTAACTCATCCTTGAGTTCTTGTGTCTTAGCCATAGAGAAGTCAAGACTTTCTATAAGATCATCTCTCTCCATACAACATTCATCTAACTTATCCTTGAGTCTGGCATTCTTCTTTCTTTCCTTTTTCAAAGCACTAAGAGCATTAGTAAGTTCACTTTCAAGATCCTTTATTTGTTTGCTTTCTGAATCATCAGAGTCTTTTCCAGATTTCTTATCACTAGAGGTGCTACCCTTTTCAAAAACCATACATGCATCTTCCTTATAATTTTTTGAAGCATCCTCATACATACTAGTAACCAATTCATTATTTGTGCAATCATCCTCAAGGTGACCAAAATTTCCACATCTAAAACATTTCATGATAATGAATCTATGTTTCGGTTCTTCCTCTTTTTCTGATATGAACAACATCTCATTTTCACTATCACTTGAAGAACTTTCACTATCACTACTAGAACACTTACTTGCTTTGTCTAGGTAGAAAATCTTCTTGTGCTTGTGAGAATACCTCTTTCCGTGATTGTTGTGCTCATCTTTGTTCTTCCTGTGATGCTTGTACTTTTCAGAATCCTTGCTCTTAGAAACCTATTTCTCTTCATCACTTTCATTCTTGGAAATAGTATAGTCAGTAGCATAATGACCAAACTTTCCACAATTGAAACATCTTATATTTTTCATGCTTTTGTGCTTTCTAGAGAACTTGCCTTTCTTGTTGTAATATGCCTCTTCATCACTAGAAGACTCATCACTCTCTTGAAGTTGTTTACCCTTGGATTTCTTGGTAGCCTTGAAAGTTGCCTCTTTCTTGACATCAACCTTCACTTGAGTTCTCAACTCAAATGCTGCAAGTATACTATGGAGCTCATCCTTTTTCAACTTATCCAAATCTTTAGCTTCCTCAATAGCAGAAATATTTTCACTAAATCTATTAGGAAGAGATCTTAAAATCTTATCACAAACATCATTTTCAGCAAGCTCAAGACCTAAGTCTTTCATGGAGTTAACAACCTCATCCATACGAAGCATGTAGTCACTAATATTTTCATCATCATTCATCTTGAGTTGTTCAAACATACCTTTGAAGTGTCTCAACTTGGCCTTTCGGACATTTACATCACCTATGTGAACCACCTGTAGCTGTTTCCACATTTCACTAGTTGTCTTGTAGTGAATCACCTTGGTAAGATCTGCCTTCTGTAAACCCTTCAAGATTGCATTCATTGCTTTTGAATTGTTGTGATGTAGGAGCCTATCTTCTTTAGTATAAGGACCATTTTTAGGAATAGTGTACCCATCTTCAATCACTTCCCAAACCTCATTCCCAAGTGCCATTAGATGAACCTTCATCCTTGCACTCCAAAGACCAAAATCTGATCCATCAAGAATAGGTGCTGCATTGCCACTTGAATAATCCATTGTGTTCTTTGCTAGCTTTTCCTTCAAGTTGTTAAACTTTTCGAAGGCACCCGCTCTGATACCAATTGAAGAACACAAGCTTATACTGAGAGGGGGGTGAACAGTATAAGACCGCTTTTTACTTTTTTCTTCAAATCAACTTTCAATTCAATATTATGCAGTGTATAGAAAGCAGTATCAATAGCAGTAATCAAAGCAATGCACAAAACACCATCCACAATAGAGACACAACAATTTACGTGGTTCACCCAATGCGGGCTACTCCACGGATAAAATCTTTCACTAAATTTTATCAAATCAAAATCTGGGAATACCTTTCCCGATTACAATGTTTATGGGCACCAACCCAAAGGAGATACCTTCCCCTAGCTCTGCTCTAACTGGTGATCCTCTAGAAGACCTCTACCTCTGCTGCCCTTAGCAAATGGAACTCTATCCACAGAAGACACCTGTCTTCCCTACTCTGGCTGGAGACCTCTGTCCTCAACTCTATCACCTCCAAAGCTGGTCCTCGAAATTGCACTAAACACAGTCCTTCGGTCTAGCACAAATGTCCTCGATCTCTTTCTCTGATCTGCCCCAAACACAGTCCTTCATTCTAGCACAAATGTCTTTGTCCTCTTTTTTTGGTCTGCACAAAAACATAGTCCTTCGCTCTTTTTACGCAATCACAGCTACACTTGATCAAACTTCGACCTTTGCACCTCTGTGCAATCACAACCGCATAGTCTTCATGCACTCTGCTCCCTTGCGATCTCTCTCACTTGGAAGATTCGACAGAATGCACTCTGCTCTCGACGATCGAACTTCTTCTCTTTGCACAGTCTATGAACGTCGCTCTTCGAACGCACACTTTGATCGATATCTTTAACTCTCCAAACAGCCCTCCTTTTATACTAATACTTTCAAGATCAAAACCTTGATCTTAGTCGACTGCTACCCTTAACTTCATCGGTTGCAAAACCCTAAACTGCGTTGGCTCAAATTTAACTCTGTCGCCTTCAATCACCTCTATGGTTCTGTAGCTTTTCTCGCGAAACTACAACATGTCATGATATCGTGACACCTTTGCAGCCGTACACTTTCTTTTGGCTTTTGTCGCGATATCGTGACACTTTCTGCTTCTACTGACATCATCTTCTCTTCTATCGCGAAATCGTGACCCTTCTGTCTTCATGGCCTTCTTCTCTGCTTTTGTCATGAAATCATGACACTTTTGCCTCTACTGACATCATCTTCAATTCTATCATGAAATCATGACCCTTCTATCTTCATGGCCTTCCTCTCTGCTTTTGTCGTGAAATCGTGACACTTTTGCTACCTTGAGCTTCTTTCTGCCTTACACCCACGAAACTAGAACATGTCACGAAATCGTGACGCTTTTGTCTTCATAGCCTTCCTCTCTACTTTTGTCACAAAATCGTGACACTTCACCTATGGAAGACATGCTTTCAATTTTTGTCATGAAATCATGACACTTCTGCTGCCGTCTGCTATCTTTTCTCCCTGTCGTGAAATCGTGACACTTTCTGCATCCGTACGCTATCTTTTTTTCCTGTCGCGAAATCATGACACTTTCTACATCCATACGCTATCTTTTTCATCCTGTCATGAAATCGTGACACTTTCAACTTTTGAAAGCTTTCTTTGCAACCTATCGTGAAATCGTGACGCTTCTCATTTCAGACTCTTCCCTTTGCTGCATGTCGCGAAATCATGATAGTTCTCACTTCGAGCTTTTCAGCATGTCACGAAATCATGACAGTCCTCACTTCGTCTTTTGTAGCATGTCACGAAATCATGACTGTTCTCACTTCGAACCTCTGTAGCATGTCGTGAAATCATGACACTTTTTGAGATACTTTATCTCTCTTCGAACTTGTCGTGAAATCATGACAGTTCACACTGTGGACTCTCCCTTCTGCATCATGTCATGAAATCATGACACTTTTTCATCCGTACAACCTTCCTTGCAATATGTCATGAAATCGCGACACTTTCCCTTCTTTGCCTTCCTGCACTTTTCGAGTCGCAAAAATGCGACATGTCATGAAATCGTGACACTTTCCACCTTGCTTTCTTTCTCTGCCAACATGTCGTGAAATCATGATAGTTTTGCCTGCTTCTTCTCTCTCTTCCAACATGTCACGAAATCGTGACAGTTTTGCCAGCACTTTCTCTCTCCTCTAACATGTCGCGAAATCACGACAGTTTTTCCAGCCTGCTGCATACTTTTTCTAACTTGTCTTTTTCTTTGATCTTTTGCAAATGGGCTACTATGATCTTCTTGGAAACCCACTATCCATGCTCTGAATAATCTGACATTAAATAAAATTCCTTCAAGAGCTTCTTGACATCAATGACAACTTCTACACTTGAGCAAAGGCAATGTACCCAAGGTACCCAAAATTGCCAACAGTTTTTCTAAAGCTACTGGGCAGTTGATCAATGAAGACAAATCTAAAGTTATTTTCTTTCACTGCTCTACTAGACAGGAAGCCATGGTCTTGGATAAATTAAGATATAAGAAGACCTCTCTTCCAATCACTTATTTAGGTATTCCCATAAATATTCACAGGCAGAAAAATAAAGATTTGAATTGGTTGTTGGACAAAGTCAAGAAGAAAATTGGAAAGTGGACCAACAAGTGGCTTTCTTCTGGGTGTAGAATCACCTTGGTAAAATCAGTCCTTCAAGCTATTCCTATTTATGTTTCTTCCATTTTGAATATCCTAAAGGCTGTTCTTCGAGAATTGGATCAAATCAGTCATCGTTTCCTTTGGAGTGGTACTAAGGAGAAAAGAAAATGGGCCTTGGTGAAATGGGATACTTTATGTCTTCCTAAGAGTGAAGGGAGGTTAGGATTCCGGTCTTCAATTAATAACAACAAAGCTTTAGCTGCTAAATTATATTGGAGGATGTTGCATAACCCCAATGCTCTTTGGGCCAATAATATTTGTGCTAAATATGCTAAGAAAAAAAGTCCTGAAGACCTTGTTTGCTATCAACTTCCTACCAAAGGTTCTCCCATTTTAGCAGTTCTTAAGACTGGTGAGGATTTGATAAAGAAAAAATTATTTTGGATCATTCATAATGGTCAACATGCAAATTTTTGGACAGATTCTTGGGATGGTCACAAGCCTTTGATAACTCAGTTTCCCGATTGGAGGCCTTGGATGGAGGAGCTTCATCGAGCTAATTGGATAAAGGTGGCTAATTACTGTTGGTACCATACTGGTAATTCAAAGGTTGGTAGATATTGGATCCCTATTGAGGATTGGCCTATTCAAATTCCAGAAAGGCAAAGACAAGATATCCAAGGCATCCTTCATATGAGATCCCTCTCATGGTCCCATGAAAAATATTGTTTTGGATGGAACGACACTACTAAGGGTGAGTATTTAGTTGCTCAAGGTTATTTGACCTTATGCCATAATAATCCCAACCATTATTTTGACATATTTTCTCAATTGTGGGCTCAAAAGCTCTAGCCTAAGATGAGGTTCTTTAATTGGCTTTTATTGCATCGTAGGGTGCTTACTGGTGAGCAACTTATGAAGCATGGTTTTCATGGCCCTTTTAGATGTGAAATGTGTGAAGAGAATGTAGAAAATATCAACCATATTTTTATTGAGTGTACTTTAGCCTCTGAGCTATGGAGGAGAATGGTAACTTTACTTGGCTTACAGAGTGGTCCAATTTTTTCACTTTTGAACAGACTTTGGAGGGATTGGCC
Source organism: Wollemia nobilis (assembly GCA_028583015.1). Classification (NCBI taxonomy): domain Eukaryota; kingdom Viridiplantae; phylum Streptophyta; class Pinopsida; order Araucariales; family Araucariaceae; genus Wollemia; species Wollemia nobilis. Next base: position 3,365,027 of record JAQPPZ010017072.1, read on the forward strand.
TAATCAAGAGGGTGTTGATCATTTTATTAGGCAGTTAGTTTGGATGGGTTCTACCATTCTTCTTTGGAATATTTGGAATGAAAGGAACAACCGGATTTTTAATCAAGATAGGAAGGATATTCACTATATTTGGCAAAAGACCATAGCCAACTTAGTTGAATCAGTCCATCATCTCCTTAATCACCCCCAAAACTCCCACCAAAGATGGGATCAAGTGATGCAATTATTGAAGATTAATCCTTCTAAGGGCAACCAACTTAAAGGGAATGTGAGTATTAGTAAGATGGATAGGACTAGAAATTGGCAACCTCCTCCTAAGGATTTTGAAAAAGTCAATACTGATGGAGCCTCTAGAGGGAACCCTAGAAAAGCCAGTGTGGGAGGAATTGGTAGACTTTTAGATGGCTCCCTAGTTTTTACTTTTGCTGAGAATTTGGGTATTCTTTCCAATAACCTTGCTGAGGGGCATGGTATCCTTAGATGCCTTCAGGAGGCTACCAAGGTTGGATGGTAAAAGGTGTTAGTTGAGTTTGAATCTCAACTTATGATTAATCTCTTGAAGACTCCTTCTAATAATCATAAGGTGGATTGGAGAATAAAAAGAATTATTGAGAAGATTCAATTAATCCAGATGGGATTTTTGAAAGTTGATTACAATCATGTGGTTAGAGATCAAAACAAGAGTGCTGATGCTCTAGCTAATTGGGATTTGGACAAAGGTTATCTTACTTGTTATGGACACCCTCCTATATGGTGGGCTTCTCAAATTAGGGAAGCTCTTCTTTCTATCATTTCTTTGGATGGCTCCAGTTCTGAAGGTACCTAGTTTCTTCTTGTTCTTTTTTGTTTCTCTTTGGTTCATTCAGTTTTTTTAATTCCCTAGCTCATTCTATTCTTTATTTTGTTTCCTCTATTGATTCTTGCATTAATAGTCTTCTGGTCTAGATAGGTCATTGTTTTGTTCATTTTTTTTTCTTTTGTCTTTGTTTTTTTGTTTAGTTTTTTAAGGTGGGTGGGTTCTTTTGTTTTGTTTTGTTTTTGTGTTCTTTGTGTTGTTTTTTGTTGTTCTTATGTTTTTGTTGATTTTTTTTTTTTTATGTTTATTGTTATTGTTCTTGTGTTTTTTTTTTCTTGTTCTTGGGTTTCTCTTTGTTTGTGTTATTTCATTTTTTTATGTGTGAGTGTTTTCAATGTTTTTGTTTTTGTTTATTGTCTCTTGTTGGTTGTTTTTATTTTTATTTTATTTATTTTATTTTTTAGGTTTTGGTTGTGTTTATTTTTCATGGTTTTTTGGGTTATGTCTTTGTAGTGTTCTGTTGTTTTTGTCTTGTTTGTGTTTTGTTATGTGGTTCTTGTGTTTTTCTATGTGGTTTGTGTTGTGGTTTCTTTTATCTTATTGTGCATGTTTGGTTGTGCTTTTGGTTTTGACACACTCAAGGAGTTTGTTTTTTATTTTATTTTATTATTTTTGTTGTTATTTTATTTTTTCAATTTGGTTTTGTGTGTTTGTTTGCTCCTTGAATATGTCAAAGGTTGTAGGCCAGGTCTGAGTCCTGGGCGTTTTTGGTGGAATGGATACCCCTGCCTCCTTGGGTCTTACCCGAAAGTGGCATCCCTTTTTGGGATGTTTTCCACAAATAATAATGAAAAAAAAAGTTCACTAATGGCATCACCTAATTCAGTAAAGGAGATGATGGCTTCGTGGATAGGTGATTATTATAGCAGTTTAAACATACCTATTCATCAGATTCTTGAAGGTGTAGAAGTTTGTTTATAAAAATTTAGGCATGATGTGGATCAATCCAAGGACCATATTTAGAGATACAAGAGTGTGTTAAGTCATTTGTAATTCATGCAAGGGGATGTTCCTTGCAGATTATTTTCATACCCATTAGATGAGGTTGTGCTTAAGTGGTACATACAATTACCTGTAAGGTCTGCTATTTCTTGGGTTAAACTAGAAAAAGCATTTCTTAAACATTTTGTAAAGTTGGATAACCCAGTTATGATGTTAAATCAATTTGTACCCATTCATAAAAAATTAAAGAACCTATGAGATCATTTAATGATAAATTCCATAGGTTTTATACCAATGTGGGAACATTATATCATTTTAGAAGACAGAGCTACTCAAATATACATGGGGAACTTAGATCATGTTACCGTTATATTTTTGAAAAGTCTTAAAATTACATCATTACTTAGAGCTTACAATGAGGTAATAAAATTTGAACAACAATTGATATCTCAAGGTGTTAATATGGAGCAACTATACAGACTTAGATCTAAAAATCATAATCAAAGATCACAAATGAGTCAGGTTGAGGTTGATAGTTTAGATGTCACAACTACCTTAGATGTTGAGAATGAGGTGCAAGTTTCAAATTCAATACCCATAAATGAACATTGTGATGATCAAGTTGATCAAAATATAGAAACTGACTTAGAGCCATTATTCACAAAAGAGGATTGGGATGTTCTTATAAAACAAAATACAAAAATTGATTCCACTGAAGAAACCCTTGTCTTACCAAAGGATGAATCTGAGGAAGATGAATTCTTTGAAATTGAGGAGGATGAATTTGAAGAAGATGAATTCTTTGAAATTGAAGAAAATGAATTTGAAAATGCATCTGAAGAATATATAGAAGAAATGATAGATTTTCATCATTTTTTTAATGGGGATAATGAGTGTGATGTGAAAACAGGTAATGTTAAAGAATTGAATGATCATAGATGTGATTTAATTGAATATTGCAAGGGATTACAAAAAAATAATACCTCGACGATGATGGTTCAAATGACTGATCCTAAAATCTTATTGCTCGAGGAAGATGAATTGTTTGAAATTGAAGATGAATTCTTTATTGAGGAAGGTGAATATGAAAATGAATTCAAATATGGTATGAAAGAAAATATAGAATGTCACCAAGTGCTTCAGAAAGATAATGATTTTGTTATTTTAGAACATGAAGAAGAATTATTCACTTTATTCACAATTTCCAATGAAGTTCTTATCTCAAATGATGTGCAGGAAATTGAAAGTCTTGTGTCACTTAAGGATTCTACAATGCTCATACAACAAGAAATTAGTAGGTCTTCATCTCAGGTGATTGATAAAGGTGAATTTGAAAAGGAAATTATAGACGTATCCGAAGTTTGCACAAAATATATGGTTGAACTTCACCCTTTAGATTTTGAAGATAATTATTATAATGGATGGGGTATGTATGGTGAATCATTGTTTTCTCATACTTCTACTGATAAAATTTCTATTTCACTTGATATGCAGGATGTTTCAATAATTATTATAATGGATGGGGTATGTAAGGTGAATCATTGTTTTCTCATACTTCTACTGATAAAATTTCTATTTCACTTGATATGCAGGATGTTGAAACTTCTATTTCAAAATAAGATTTCACAATTCCTACACAATCAAAAAATGACATGCCAATTGTAGAAATAGATAAGGTTCCAAAATTGAATCACTTTGAAGATGAATTTATTGAACACCTTGCTGAAATTGAAAATGAAGAAATGGTAAATGTTTCTTATGACTCATTTGTTAATAATGAGGATGAGGTAAAGTCATATCTTTTACCCGTGGCTAATAAAAAATTGAGTACAAATTCACATGAATGGTTTGGATTTAATGTTGGTGATGACCTAAAGGAAAATGTTGATCTGTTTGAAGTAACTCAGGTGGTTGATAAAGAAAATTTGTTATTTAAAACATCTTATGATTAGTCATATTTGTGGTATGAAAAGGTTGGGCATACATTTAATTGGGTGGCTAATTTTAATGTCTTAAATAAACAAGTATTTGATGAATACAAAGAACTACAAAGTGATCATGACAGAGACCATGAAGAAAAGGAAAAAGTGACAAATGCTCATAAAATATTGGTAAATGCTAATAATGATGTTTTGAGTATATATGACGAGGTAAAATCTTCACCTTTCTCATTGGTTACAAAATTTCAGGTAATGGGTTGCATGATAAGTTTTTGGATGCTAATGCTATCAATGATGAAATGTCAAATGTTGTTAACAAGAAGTTGGAGACAACTTCTAAATTATTTGCCATAAATGAAATGAGGAAAAACATGCTTGAAATGCTTAATCAAATTCATGAGCAATCAACTAGTGAATCTAGGGCACAAATTTTTAATTATCTTCTTATACCAAATGTCCTAGATTCTTGTCAGTTCTTGAATTATTGTGATTGCTTTAAAAACTTTGAAAGTGACTTGAATTTGAAATTTTTAGAAATAGGTTCTTATTTGTAAAATCTCCTATTTGAAAAGGGGAGCCTAGTTCTAAATTATGAAACAAATTATGAAATTTACACCTTTTTGAATAAGCAAAGGATAATTGAAAATCATGTTTTCACTTTTAAGTTTAATAAATCAAATATTAAACATGGAACTACTTATAATTTTGAATCAAATCAGTGGGATGAAATAGGCACAATGAGAATTTCTATTTTTGGCCTAATATTATTTTTATTGGATTCTTATAAAACTTGCCAGGCATATAATCATATATGTTTTCTAAAGTATGCTAATCGTATTTGGGATCCAAGGAAATGATGGCAAAAATTTTGTAGTGTCTTGTACATAATGTATATTTTTGTAAATAGTCTTTTGGATTTTGTTTTCTTGTTTTTGTGTTTGTACATAAGTTGTGGTTTTTTAATGTTTTGTTATTGGTTCTGTTGAAAAGGATTGAAAATCCAACTAAGTGTTCTATTATTTACAATTCAATTTATAGGCACTAATGGCCCAAAATACATAACCAAACCCATCAAATCATGGATTTGATCCAATATGCTTAACCATAAGCTACAAAAGTGCAAGGGAGAATGCACGTAACTTTCTAAGTTAAGAGAAAGGAATATTGCTAACTAGAAGATCCATTTTAGCTATCTTGAAGTACACACTTCCTACTTTGAGTTCACACTTACTAACTAACACTCTAAATGACAACTAGAAGATAACTAGTGCCCACAAGTGCATGTGAGAAGGAGACTCACTTACAATTATTAATTTGCAAGAAATAAACTATGCAAACCTAGCTAGGAACTACTAGAGGGGTCATATGAAAGATCAAACATCAATCCTCATCATGCCTCCCCACAATAGAAGCATTGGACTCCAATGCTTTCGGAAGAGTAGGAAAGTCACGGGACATCTGATGAAAAGAAATCCAACGAGCCTGATGCGACAGCTGTCCTCGTCGAGCCACAAGATATGAGGTGGTAGACCCCTGGCGAGTCTGTCGAGTCTTCGTGTCATAGATCTGATCTGCATCCAATGGTAACTGAGCATCAGGAACCACGTCCACAGGATGACTGATAGCTGAGTGCAGTCTCCAATGTAGAGTCAAAGTACAACTTCAAAAGATCTACATTGACGACGTCATGAATTCCCAAGTGTGCGGGAAGATCAAGGCGGAAAGCATTCTCGGACACCTACTGAAGAATAGTATAAGGCCCATAGCGAATTGGTTTGATTTTGCTATGAGTCTTATCAGTAAAACGCCGCTTGTCAAGATGCAACCAAACTTTGTCACCAACCTGAAATGGATGAGGAATTCGATGTCGATCCATGGCCTTTTTCTGCTACTACTGTGTCTTTTGCAAAATCTCAACCACCTTTGATTGCAGATTGTGCAAATGCTGAATAAATGAGTGTGCCTTGTCTTGCTCCTTCTGAAGATGTGAAGTGACAGGAGAAGGCAAAGACAAAGGTAACTCATAAGGTGCCAAGGGCTGAAATCCCATACAAACCTCAAAGGGTGAATGACCTGTAGAAGAATGTAGGGCCCTATTGTAGGCATGTTCAATATGAGTGAGACTCAAGTCCCACTTTTCTGGTGAAGCGTGATGATAGATTCGTAAACTTTGCACAAGTGTACGGTTTACCACTTCAGTCTGCCCATCGGACTGCGGATGATAGGCGATGGAAAAGTTAAGGGAAACTCCCAAAATCTTCCACAAAGAACGCCAAAAGTGACCCACAAAGCATGAATCACGATCCGAGATAATGCTGGTAGGTAGACCAAAGGAATGCCAAATGCTGTCAAAGAAAAATTGGGCTAAGTCTGATGCAGAACTTGTCTTGCGGCATGGAATAAACTTAGCCATTTTATTGAATCTGTCAACCACCACGAACACACAATCATGTTGGCGCATTGTCATAGGAAAACCACTAACCAAATCCATGGAAATGCTTTCCCAAGGATGGGAAGGAATGGGCAAAGGCATGCCTAAGCCAAACTTCCTATTAGCTGGTTTTGAGCGACAACAAACTGCACATTGTTTGAGAAATCTCAACACATCCCTCTGCATTTTAGGCCAATAGAAAAATCTTTGCAAGTGATGAAGTGTTTTATGCTTCCCAAAGTGACCACCATAAAGTGTAGAATGAGCTTCCTTAAGAAGTGACACTCTAGGCTCACAAGGAACACAAACCTTGTCCAATTTGTAAAGAAGTCCTTCTTTGATGTAGAAATCTTGGAAAGGACGCAAATTGGAAGAAGAAGGCTTACTCACTTGCTCAAATATTTTTCCAAAATCAGGATCCTGTGAATACTGATTAGGCCAAGTCTGAAATCCCAAGTGTGAAGTGGACATAACTGTTAAGGCAAGAGCGGTTGGAGGCCTACTCAAACAATCAGCAATAGTATTACTCTTCCCCTTTTTGTACTTGATCACCAAGTGAAATTGTTGGAGGTAAGAGGCCCACTTCATATGTCTTGATTCTTCAATTTTACTTTGAGATTGTAAAAACTTGAGAGGCATATGATCAGTGTGTACTACTGTATATTTTCCCAAAAGATAATGTCTCCAATACTTAATAGCTTGAACTAATGCATACAACTCCTTGTCATATGTAGAATAGTTCAACTTAGCAGCAAAAAAAGTTTCTGAATGATAAGCAACTCGGATGACCATTCTGTTTGAGCACAACTCCTAAGGCAACTTTAGAGGCATCCGTTTCAATCTCAAAAGGTTGAGAGAGGTCGGGTAAAGTTAACACAGGTGTTGTACAAAGTTTCTTTTTGAGTTTCTCAAAGGCAACTTCTTGGCTTTTCTCCCAATGAAATGGAATTTTGGACTTAGTGAGATAATGCAATGGAGCTGCAAGGGTGGAATATTGAGGAATGAACTTGCGATAAAAATTTGCAAGTCCTAGAAAACTCCTTAACTCAGTGAGAGTTGTAGGAGGGGACCACTTAAGTAAAACATCAACTTTTATGGGATCTACCTGAATTCCACTTTCACTAATCACATAGCCAAGGTAAGAAACTGAAGTATTGCCAAAAGAACACTTGGAAGAATTGGCATATAATTGATTCTTCGCAAGAAGATCAAGGGTTTGTTGGATATGCCTAAGGTGTTCCTCCCAAGTTTTTGAGAAAATCAATATATCATCAAGATATATTATTACAAATTTGTCAAGTACATCACGAAATACATCATTCATCAACCTCATGAAGGTTGCAGGAGCATTAGTAAGACCGAAGGGCATGACCAACCATTCAAAGAGGCCCATCTTCGTCTTAAAAGTTGTCTTCCATGTATCCTCGGCTTGGATACGCACTTGATGATATCCACTTTTGAGATCTATTTTTGAAAAGAACTTAGCTCCTTGAAGCTGATCTAATAAATCATCAATGCGTGGTAATGGATATCTATTCTTTACAAAAATTCTGTTCAAAGCACGAAAATCAATACACAATCTCCAAGTGCCATCTTTTTTAAGAACCAACAAAATAGGTGAGGCACAAGCAGAAGTACTTTCCTTAATGAAACCCTTAGACAACAAATCTTCTATTTGCCTTTTTATTTCTTCATTTTGCAAAATAGATTGTCTATACATGGGTGCATTAGGTAGTGAAGAACCAGGAATGATTTCAATGCTGTGATTAATTGTGCGAATTGGAGGAAGAGACTTTGGCTCCTGAAATATGTGTGAATAACTTTGCAATATTTTATCCATTGAAGAGTGTTGCTTTGTAATGGATGTGGATGTAGAAGTGTTTTGAGAGCGAATGAAAATTAGAGCAACATCACCACCTTTTTTAATTACTCTTTTTGTTTGCTTGGAACTTAGAATGATGTTAGGAGTGTTGGTGCTTTTAATGAGAAAGACCTTACCATATTTTTGAAGTGTGTAGGTTCTTTTGAAAGCATCATAAACAACTCTCCTATCATACTAGAAAAGGTTGTCCAAGCAAAATCCCACAACAATCCATAGGAGTCACATCACAAGTGACTTGATCTATGAAATGTGGGCCAAGTGCAAATTTTAATGTGCAAGTGTGAGTGATTTCTGAGCCTCTTCCACTATCCTTCCAACCCAAAGAATAAGGTTGAGGATGAGGCTCCATAGGTAACTTCAAACGCTCGACAATGGACCTCGCAATTAGATTTTTCTGCGAGCCATTATCCACTATACAATCTGTTGCAAAATTATGAAGCAAATGGGCTCGAGTGATGAACAAAGCATCACGAGCTCCTTCTGATGAACTTACATTTACCAAGGTAACTTCATTAAGCTTACCTCGTAATTTCGTGTATACTCTACTCTCTCCTACAGACTCAAGGGGACCTTTGGGAGCATCCTCCTCTTGAGTAGTAATTACTAAACTCTTCTTTTTAAGCTTAAAGCAATCAGCTTTTTCATGACCTTTCTTCTTACAATAGTTGCAAAACTTTTTAGAAGAAGAAGAAGAAGAAGAAGGTTTAGAAGAAGAAGAAGGAGTAGAAGCGGAAGGGGAAGGAGAAGAAGGAGATGGAGAAGAAACATTCTTCTTTTGAGAAAAATTCTTCTTTTGTGAGAAAGAATTATTCCCTTTTGATGAGTTTGCAACCACTTGAGTAACAGGTGCATGGAATGCTTGCGAATGCGCCTTAAACTTGTCCTCCGCAAGTTGCGCCTGGTTGAAAACTGAATCCAATGTTTCCATAGAAACAAACATTAGTTCCCTGTACAAATGCTCTAACAAGCCACTTTGAAATTTGAGAATCAAAGCTGGAACATCATCCTCCACATTCACAAGTATCCTGAACCTGTTGAACTGAAAAATATATTCCTGTACAGACATATTAGTACCTTGTCGAAAATGAAACCATTTAATGACCAATTCCTTAGAATAATTTGAAGGATAAAAATTGGTCTTAAGACAATCTACAAGCTCATCCCATGAGGTGAGTGCATCATGACCTCTTTTTCGTTCAACAAGTACTTTGGCTAAACCAGAAAGTTTTAGCTTAGCATAAGGAACCACATCGTCATCTGAAAGTTGAGAGTAAGAAAACCAAGAACTCATGTCAAGAATCCAACTATTCAAGACATCAGGGTTCCTGGATCCATCATAAAATGGAACTTCACAACGAACTCTCGAACGAGAATCATGAGCAGAAGTTGAAGCATTATGCACAGAAATGTCATTTACCTTCATGGCAAGATTGCCAAGGACTTCTGCCATGGTAGTATCATTAGCTTTATCTGCTAAAGCATTTACAACATGGGCAAGTTCTGCCACTTGGGCAGCCAAGTCAGAAGCCATGTGAACCCGGGTATAAGCCAGGAGTAAAAAATGAGAAAGCACTAAATCAAGGAAAGAAAATGGAAATTTTCCTTGTTACAATGGAGTGCTTCTGAATTTGAAAATTTACTCCTAAGGCTCAAAATTTTGAAATTTTAAACTAATCTAAGGTGCAATTTAGAATTTATTAATTTAAAAATAACTTAATTAAAAATTAAATTTCAATTAATCAAAGATTAATGAATTTAATCAAGTTATTAAAAATTAAATTAATAAAAACAAAATTTAACATGCAACCTGAAATAGTAAAAATTTAAAAATTACAATAAATTACCCTGATTTTCATGCAACTTCTCAAACTGTAGTGGCACTAATCCCGAGGCATGAATCTGTTGGCCAGTTGTAGTGGCGCGGTTCCCGAGGATCTAAGCCTGCATAGTTTTTTGGACCCGATGGCTGTCCTGTTAGGCTCCAATCCTGAGGGTGGGAACAGTGGTGCGACCTCCAAGGTCCAACACCCATGAGGCGGCTGCCTCCAAGTGCTGCCCGACTGCTGAAAGTAGTCTGACAGCGTAGCCAGGCCTCTTGCCCGGCTACGAAGCTGTCACGTCTGACAACACGTCAGGCGTTGCTTGGCCTGATGCCAAAGTGATGCGCGCCCGTAAGCATGCGAGCCATCTGTCGGCACTATCAGTCTGACAGCGTGGTCAGGCTAGCCTACCACTATCAGTGTTGATAGTCGAGTCAGGTCGCGACACTGACCGCACTGCTGTCGGAGCCGACGATAGCATCGGCGTCGGCTCTGACGCCAAAGTGAACTCTCACTTGGCACTATCAGTGGGTAGCTACGGTTGAGGCTGGCTCGCCTGGAATTGTCAGTCTGATAGCAAAGTCAAAACTACTATCAGACCTAAAAACTGTGTCAAGTGACAACCCCAATCGCTATCACAGCGGACAGCGATCGTCGTCGACTGTTAGCCCGACAGTAGACAGGCTGGCAGGCAACGACGAGCAGGTGCCATGGGCTGTCGAATGCCGTCATGGCCTAGCCAGTGTTTCCGAATGCAGTCGAAGCCTGCTTCAAGGCCTTCGGCTGCCCAAAAAAATACAATATTTATTTTTTTTTTACAATATGCAGCAAATTAATATATTAAGAAAATAATATATTAATTAAAATTGAAGCTTTTCTAATACAAACTAGAAAATTTTAAAAATTAACCAGGAGGGTTAATTCCAAAGCTTGAAAAACTTAAATTGTAAAAATACGAGCAACCAGATCCCTTCAGTAGCTCTCCTTTCAAGATCCAGTCGACACACGACCAGCGTTTGAAAGGCAACCAGACCTAAGTCGACACACGACCTAGTTTTGATGACCTCCTGGAGCTCTTCAGTACTCAAAAATGGGGGGGCAGTAGGGTTAAATGGCTCCCTAATCCTAATTGGACCGTAGCTACGATCCAATCCCTTCCAAGGATCACAATAAGAAGAACTCTGAGGCAAACTTTTCCTATACCTCTTGAGCATAAGCAAAAAGTTGGAACGAGGAGTTTGTCGTCGAAGGAACTTCCTTCTCCGAATGGTTTTCAAGCTCCCCTTGAGCTTAAACCGAGTCCTCAATGAGAAAGAATTTCTCATAACAAAATTATCTCCTATCCTCTCACCTCACAAGCCCTAGTGCAAACATGAACTAGGCTTTGATACCAATGAAAAGGATTGAAAATCCAACTAAGTGTTCTATTATTTACAATTCAATATATAGGCACTAATGGCCCAAAATACATAACCAAACCCATCAAATCATGGATTTGATCCAATATGCTTAACCATAAGCTACAAAAGTGCAAGGGAGAATGCACGTAACCTTCTAAGTTAAGAGAAAAGGAATATTGCTAACTAGAAGATCCATTTTAGCTATCTTGAAGTACACACTTCCTACTTTGAGTTCACACTTACTAACTAACACTCTAAATGACAACTAGAAGATAACTAGTGCCCACAAGTGCATGTGAGAAGGAGACTCACTTACAATTATTAATTTGCAAGAAATAAACTATGCAAACCTAGCTAGGAACTACTAGAGGGGTCATATGAAAGATCAAACATCAATCCTCATCATCTGTTGTCAATGTTGTCAAGTTTAGGAAGTGGATTCACGTGCTTTATCAAATTTGTAATTTTGGTTTTGAAAATTTATGTTTTGTATAACTTTTTGTTTTGTGAGCTTATTAGTTAGTTATTGTGCTACTTTTATTAGTTGGTAATGTTGTTGATGTTTATTTTTGTTTGTTTAGTGTTTATCAGATTTTTGGTTGTGTTTTTAGTATAGCAATAAAATGGCTTTGCCAGATTTTGGGAGTTTCATTGTTTTAATCTATGATGAAAATTGATGAAGTTTCAAGGGGGTTTTCAAGGATTAAGATAGTTGTTACTGAGACACTTGTCATTTGATGGCTCTGTTTGGTGTTTGATCCTGGACTGTATAGGATGAAATTACCTATTTTGAAAACCTGTGAAACTTGGAGAAAAAGAAAAGTAAGTTGTTAGTCTATATCTTCATGAATATGAAATAAGATAAGGAAATTTGAAATATCAGCATCGTATTGCAAAAGCTTCATGAGTACCACAAACACATTAAGGAATATCTTTTGAAATTCTAGATGTATGAAGTTGTCAATTTTGCAAATTAGGGTGAAAATTCTATATACTCTTTCAGCCTTACCTGATCTCTAACCCAAGTGGCAGGTGGATTTGTTGCAAAGTACCATATTTTTAGATCAAAGAGAGAAAATTAAGATAAAAATGAGAGAAAAAAAAAGCAATAGAAAAAAAAATGATGAATAAAGTTAAAAATAAATTCAAATATATCACCATAGTCTAGATAACCTTCACCAGGACTATATATGTCTGACTGGTGATGGAGCTAGGTGTAGAAAGAAACCAAAATGTAATATTCAAGATTTACTTAACATTTTGGAATTTTAGATAATCTTCACCGGAGCTATAGATGCTCAGTTGGCAGTGAAGCTATGTCTTAAAATGAAAGAAATGTAATATTCAAAGTTTTATGACATACAACATTCAAATTTACCTAATATTTGGGAGTTTCAGATAGCCTCTACCGGAGCTATAAACACTCGACTGGTAGTAGAGCAATGCCTAAAGAGAATTAGGTGAAGGTATTTCTTCAAAGAGAAGTTATTCATAGCCTAAAATGCAAAATTGACAATGGAATGTTGAATGGTTTCAAAATATATGGAAGTAATAACTTTGCAAACATTGAGCTGATGCTGATGATTCTGGTGGTTCATGTCGAATTGGTCTATTCTCATTCTTTGGATATAATTGATGCTTATGTTTTTAATATTTGGGTTTTGAAGGTCTGAATGTAGTTGCAATGCTTCAAACTAAATATTTTGATTATTTGCATATTAATTGCATTATTTCAAATCAAATAATTTGATTAAAATCATTTTCAAAGGTTTAAATGATTAATTTTCATTTAAATAATTAAATTTTATTTTAGGGTTAACCCTAAAATTAATGTAAAATTGAAATGGACATATCTTGAGCTAGGCAACTTTGTTTGATATCATTCAAAACTTGGTAAAAATATATAGATTTTATCCTTCTAATGGTACCAAACTTATAGGATTTTAGATGTCAATTTCACCAAAAAAAATAGCAGTTTAATTTAGCAATATGAGAACTTTGAAATAATTTTGGAAAAAGGAAAGTTACGAGAGAATGAATAATAAATAAAGTTTGGTTTTGTTTTGATATTATGATTATTGTTTCATTATGTAGGTAATACAAGGACAAGGGTTTGAAGAAGATAGTTATAAAATCCATTCCCAAAACTGTGATGAAATAGAATAACTAAACTTTTCAAATTATAAATAAATCATTGAGATTCATGGAAAAGGTCGGACATTTTATGCAGAGAAGGAGAGGAAAGGAATTGGAAGGAGCCAAAGCCATCTTTTGAAGAATATACAGAAAGGGCCATTTTGCAGAAATATTGAAAGCATTGTAAGATTTAATATTTTGTATTAAATATTTTTGATCCAAATTTGTGCACAGACTGTATTTGGAATGAATGGAATATTTAATATAATGTTTCAATAGTTTATATTCCCTTGAAGATTGCATCATGTCATTGATTTCACTGTGTGAATACTAGTGAGTCATGATTTGGTTTAAATTTATGTAATTGGTATTTGTCTGTAACATTTGTCCGAGACACAAAATCATTTTCCTATTATAAAACCTTTGATTATTTATTTTATATTGATTATGTTTGTTATATAACCTAGTTCATTTTCATAAAATTTTATACTAGGTTATCACTAAGTTATTTATTTAAATATTAAATTATTTAAATATTTAAAATAAATAAATTTATAAATATAAATGAATATTCTAATTCTGACTTTGATTCAATAAAGTCGAGAATTGGAATTGATATCTTTTGTTATATTTTGGTTGGAATTTATGTTTTAAATAGAATTTTTATTTAATTAAAGTTTCAAACCTTACATTGGAGAATTATATTTGTAATTAAATATTTAATATACAAATATATAAAAAGCACATTTATGAACTTGATTTTTAAATCATAAAATTCAGAGTTCATAGATGATCATTATATTAAACCCTATGAGTTATGATTAATAAGGTTTTCAAAACCTTATAATTTTGGGGTTAAACATTTTTATTTTATTCATTTTCTCAAATATTTTAATGTTAATTTTATATTTGGGATAATAAGATATTTTCAATGATTAAACCTTAAATTCTTAATAGGTAAATATCTATAATCAAGTTTTATATTTCATTTGAATTTCACGTACTTTGATTTTTATCAAAGTAATTGAAATTTCACATTAATTAAAATGCTAAGGCAAATTGTTATTTCAAATTAGTTTTGAAAGTATTTTAATCAATGGTATTGTTAAGTTTGCATCAATAGATCTTAATCATAAGGCATATTTACTTTATCATTTGGATAATAGAATTTGGTGAAAATCATGTTATATATGATAAACTTGAAATCATTTACTTAATTCCCAAGCCCCTTGTAAACAGAAACTTGCAAACCCAAGAGTTTATTCAGGAACTTATATAAAAATCTATGCATGACACATGAAACATTAAGTAAGGACCTTGGAGAAATATTATGTTCTTTGCAAGATAGAATTTTAAATTCTAAGTTGTCGATTGGTTTTTGTAACCTTTCAAAATCACACCTCAACAATACCCATGTAAAAGTTATCTATTCCCATATTCCTGTATTTCATGTGTCCTGAACTGTGAAGCCATGTGCCCAAACCTATGACATAAAAAGCATATTCCATTGAATTTTCCTTGTCTTGACCTCATTGGTCTCTTGGTATCTCTTGACCTATTCTAATTGTTGTTCCATTTGTATCTTCTTTGTGCATTGTTCCTATTTTTGTTGAACTCTCTATTGTCCAACTTATACTCAGATGTCTCACTATATTTTACAATGTCTTTTTTTAAGCATCTTCATTTGAAGTTTCTTCTCCTCCAAAACTTGAAGTTGACTCTCCTTCCCATTTCTTTTGAACTTGTTCAAATCCAAGACCCATTTTGTTTGATGTAGGCTTTTGTATCTTGATGAACTTATCCAAGTTTTTTGAGCTATTTTTGAACCCTTTCATCTTGACCTTGGAGTCTTCTAAATATTCTCTTAGTAGTGCCACTTCTTGTGCTAACTTCTCACATTCCAAGATCTTTTCTTCTAACTTATCTTTGAACCTCTTAGCCTTAGCCTTTGATTTTTCTAAATTCTCTATAAGCAATCTTATCTCTTCATCACATTCTTGAAACTAAATTTCAAGTTTAGAGTGTTGCTTTCTTACCTTATTTATTGTGTCAAGGTCATAAATAAGTTCTCCCTTGAGATCATAACCATTATTTTCTGAATATTCCTCTATTTGTTTACCTTTATCCTCATCTTTATTTTCTATTGGCTTGTCTTCTATAGGATCACTTTCTTCTTTTTATAATGCCATTAGAAGTTTTTCATCTAGTATTTCAAGTGCATATTCATATTCATCATCACTAAAACTATAACCATCCCTTGTACAATCATCTTCAATATGTCCAAAGTTACCACATCTAAAATACTTGAGAATTACTAGAGTCCTTTTCTTAACTTACTCTTTATATTCAATCATAAATAAGACTTCATCTCTATCATTGTATGAAAAACTAACATCACTATCACTTGAGTACTTACTTGCCTTATCCGCATAGTAACTCCTCTTTTTTATTTGAAAGAACTTCTTTCCTTGTCTGCTTTGTCCATCCTTGCTTTTCTTCTAGTGCCTATATATTTTGGATCCCCTGTACATGTGATCCTTTTTTTCTTCACCATTGTTGTTTTTGGGTTCTTGACAATCTATTGAAAAATGTCCCTACTTTCCACAATTGAAACACTTAACAGATCATAGATCTCTAGATCTTATGGAATATTTATCTTTTCTACCATAGTTAGCTTCTTCATCATTAGATGACTCATTGTTTGATTCTGACTTCTTACCTTTTGCCTTTTTGATTTATTTGAAGGTTGCTTCCTTCTGGGGAATGGGATATTTTGTTATCTAAAAATTTGTAAGCATACCAAGAAACTTATATCTTGTCAAAGTATCACCATCCATTGACACTTCTATAGCAAAAACCTGTTCACTTAATCTTTTTTTAAGAGTTATTAAGACTTTATCACAAACATATGATTCATCAATCTTCATTCCAAGTCCTTGCATATCATTAAAAACCTCATAAATTTGAATTAGATAAGCACTAATATTTTCCTCTTCATTCATTCTTAATGTTTCAGGTTGTCCTTTAAGATTTCACATCTTTACTTTCTTGACACTTTTATCTCCTTCATATATATTTTGCAATTTATCCCATATTTCTTTTGCAGTTTTACAATGCATAACTTTCATAGACTTTGTTCTATGCAAAAATCTCAAATGTGCATTCATTGCTTTTGAATTGTAGTTATGTAGGAGCTTACCTTCCTTTTCTATAGGAGGATTGATTAAGGAATCATAACCAAGATCAAATGCTTCTCAAATTTCATTGCCAAGTGCCATAAGATAAATCTTCATTCTCATGCTCCAATATATATAGTCACTTACATAAAATACTGATGCTGAGTTATATAAGGACCCATTCTTAGAATCCATTGTGTTCTTGTTAGCTTTTCATTCAAGCTATTGAACTGTTCTAAAGGAACTGACTTAGATACCAATTGAAGAACACAAACTTATACTGAGAGGGGGGGTGAACAATATAAGACCACTTTTTACTTTTATTTACAAATCAATACTATGCAATGTATAGATAGCAATATCAACAATAGTAATAAAATCAATGCATAAATCACCACACACAATAGAGACACCAATTTAACATGGTTCACCCAATGTGGGTTACATCCATAGAGAAAATATTTCACTAAATTTTCTCAATCAATCTCTTGAGAATCATTTTACTATTACAATGTTTGTGGACATATGTCCAAAGGATATGCTAATCCCCTAAATCAATTTCATGGATCTCTATATACAGGAGAACTCCTGGCTAGTGATCCTCTAGAAGACTACTACCTCCACTGCACTGGCTTGTGGATCTCTCTCCACTGAAGACTCTTCTCCCCACTCAGAAGACCTATCCTCACTACCCTGGCTGATGGATATCTATCCACTGGAGAATACTATCCTCTATGCTCTATCACCTCCAAAGCTCTACCTCAAATATGCACTAGACTTAGTCCTTCGGTCTAGCACAAATATACTCAACAAGTCCACTCACAACTTGCGTAACTCTACTCAACAAGTCCACTAAAAAATTGCTCAAATATACTCAACAAGTCCACTTAGGACTTACTCAAATCTGCTCAACAAGTCCACTCAGAACTTGCTCAACTCTGCTCAACAAGTCCATTCAAAACTTGCTCAAATTTTCTTAACAAATCCACTCAAAAATTGCTCAAATTTGCTCAACAAGTTTACTTAACTTGTCCAAATATGCTCAACAAGCTCACTTAGAAATTTTTGAAATTAGCTCAACAAGCTCACTCAAAACTTGTCCAAACTTGCTCAACAAGCTCACTTAGAACTTTTCCAAATCTACTTAATAATTCCACACATAACTTGTCCAAATTTTCTCAACAAGCTCACTTAGAACTTGTCCAAATCTGCTCAATAAGTCCACACAAAACTTATCCAAATATGTATTGTAAGCTTCCACAAAAAACTCACACAAAATCAGTCAACAAGTCTTCTCAAAGACTTACCTCAAATATTCTTAACAAGTCCACACAAAACTTGTATAATCTCATATAAGCATAAAGAGAATTATTAGAGACTCAATATGTTCTACACTCAATGCTCAATCACTTTCTAAACTCAAATAGGAATTTAGATTAGTTTATTTTTAAGTAACTTGAACAATCACTTCACACAACCACTTGACTAGGCTGAATAAACTCTACTCAACCAATCACTCAAAGAAACACCCCTTTCTCACAAAACCTAGTCCAAGTATACAACCACCAACTCAAAATGTTTCCAACAATGCTCAAAAACAAATATCACATAACAATGATACTCATTTTCATTTTAAATCCTAGTTCAAGTTCTTTGTACAACAACTCACTTCAACAAAGATGATTATAAACCAAGCTTCTCATAACAATGATACTCATGTTATTTTAAAAACCCTAACTCAAGTTGTTCACACAACCAATGGCTTCAACAACAATGCTTATAAAAAAAGGTTTTAACAACTCTTTATTATAGAAAATATTGAAGTATTAACTCAAACACTCTTGAAAAGGAAACCCTAATCAAGTCCTTTTCACTCCAAACTTATTTTTAGAAAACCAATCAATCAACTCAACTATGGAATAATGTGCTCATAAATTTTTCTTGATGATGAAGGGATCTCATAAATATGCCACAACCACAACAACTTCTATGCCAATCTCAAAGAGGTTAGAAGATAAATATTTCTCACAATATAATGTAAAAACTTAATTACATCTTATCACTTCACCTTTCAAAAACAACCATCAACATATAGATAATATTTATCCAATAACACCTTGTAAAATCCCAACTAAAATAGACATAACATACACCAAAAATTAACTAAAACCTCTTTAATTTAATTTAATGGTAAGAGAAACTTTGATTAAAAAAAAATCAACTTTCTTTATAATTCCAATGATACAAATCACTCATCAATAAAACAACCTCTCATTAATCCTTATTACTCCACAATAATAAAAATAAATTATAAAATCAACAACCTTTCTCAAACCCTTATAACTCCAACAATAATATAAATAAAACACACATCTTTTCACAGACCCTTATTACTCCACATTATCCTTTAGAAAAACCTTAGGCAAAAAATTAATTATCAAAAAGTACCTTTGCCTCTTAGTGGGTTTTGAACCCATGATATCTACCTTCGTGAGCGCTCTAGCCATGGCTTTGACCACCACGTGTGCTAGACGCACGATTAAGAGACTAAGCACTCTTTTTCCCCTTTGTTCTCAGCTAGCACGTAAAAACCAAGGCACATGCAAAAAGGAACTTCCCTTGGCACTCAAGACATAGCACTCGACGTGAATCGATCATGTGCCTCTCAAATCCCAATGCCTTTGCAAAATGTGTGCTACCAATGGACCATCGTGTCATTTACATTTCAAACTATATGCACTCTCCCTTATCTCTTTTACCTTGCATTAAAGACAAGAGAAATTCTTGTCTTCTTCCTCAATGAATAACAAATGCATGAAAATGTTTCACTATATCGCATGAAAAAATAATTCCGAGGGGTAAGTTTCGAATACTTTTTTGGCATTTATTTATACACGAAAATCCATTTTCTTCTTAGACATCGACACTCCCACTTTTGATGATGTCGGTGCTCCCACATTTATAATTTATAAATTATTTAAATTCTAAGGAATATAAAGTTTATAAATTATATTTATAAACTTTAGCTTTAGAGAGATTAAAGCCTTCCTTGTGTTTAAACTTAAACCTTTAACTTGTAAAATATTCTGCCACCATGGGTCTTTTAAAAACTTAACTTCCATATCAACGTGTGAGGATATTTTTATATCCTCATAATGATTTTAATAAAACCATTTAATCTTCCACCATTGGTTTACAATAAACCCTCATAAAATATTATTTTCCAATTTTCTCTTCAACTCTTCGCATTATTCCTGGTGCTATTGATGGTGTGTTTCATGGTATTAATGACGATTTTTCATCTTAACATCAATGACAACTAAATGAACTCAAAATTTCCAACAAAGGATGGCCTCATAGATATACAGATAGAGAGTTGGGGGACATAGTCATATAGTATAGCTTAATGGTAGTACAATTATGTGTACTTCACCATCCATTGGTGATGGGTACAATGTAGTTCAGTAGCTTTATTGATGGAATGTTTATTTTTTCCATAGCTACATTGTAATATTTTATACAATTTATATTTAAAGCATATTTCAGTCATCTAGTAGATTTACTTTCTTTCATATTATTTTACATCTTGTGTTTGTTATCTCCCTGTGCTTATTCATCAAAAGGTAATAGTGGTATTAGAGCCACATAAGATCTAAAAGTACCCTTGAGGTTTGAACCTAGGTGTCTTATTGGTAAGTGCCTTTCCAAACAAGAACTTACCAATCCACCTAACCCTGGGGGTACTTTTCATTATTAAATCATATTATAACTTAATATCAATCCCTCTTTTCAATATAAGCAATAATCTATATTTCATTCTTATTGTATGTTCATTAACTTTTTATTATGATGCTTTTTTCAATGATTTTTAAGTATAAATATTTTTGCAAATTTTAGTAATATGTATACCATCATTAATATATAATAGGCCTCCAAGGGCTAGTTGTATTGGTAAGTTCTTGTCTGGATAGACACTTACCAAGAAGACATCCATGTTCAAACCTTGTGGGCAGCCTATTTGCAAAGGTAGTAGTCTGATCTGAATCCTCTGAGTGCACACTAGACCAACAATGATGATACAAATCCTAAGGGATCGATGGCCCCCTTCACACTAGGTCAATAATAACAAAGCATAATAGGTTTGGTTGTAGCAGCCCCGATGGTTTGAACCCTACACTTGTCAATTACTAAAAATAGTGTGGTTGTGACCTATGTAACCAAAAAAATATATGTATAATAAATAACTCCAACCCATATATTAGTGCTCCTTCTCTCTAATATTTTTAAAGTATTTTGAAAAGAACTCGTTAACTCTATGTTGTTTCGATAATACCAAAAAATAAAAAGTAAAACTAATTTAATGCTAATTTGTAAAAAACATAACTTACCATTGTGCAAACAAAAATTACGCCCAAAAACATTTAACACCTTAAAGTGTTAAGGTTTTTATACCATTATATAAGTTAACTCTCCAATTTCAAACCTATAATCTCACTTCTTGATTGAATAACAAATCATGTGAGAAGGATAAGGTTACATTCCAAAATATGGGGAACATATGATGTTCACCACTTTGATTTCATTCAGTAACACAATGAAGGGTTGAACCATAACGAATCCTAGAGTGTGTTTCCTAGACAAAAAAAAATAATATTTAATAAAATGAAGAATGACTTCAAAATAGAAATGAAGAATTTAATAAAACATTATGTTACTCCCTCATTCACAATCTAAATAGTTTGGTGAAAGCAAGTTGAAAATATTCAAATAGTGGAAGAAGACATGGCCATGGCCTTCATATTGTGAGAGGAATAAAAATGGCTTTTCAAAATGACCAAAAATACGGGCTTTCAGGTGAAGTGTTTTGGATGATATTTGTAGACTTCCCACCCAAATTTCTTGTATGGATGAAGGTTGTCTGTAAACAATTAAAGGTCATGCTCTCAAATGGATATGCCTTTCAAATAATTTATCGAGATATGCCCATGGTAATAGCTAGTATATCTACATTTTTTATTGAATCTCCAAGAAATATAAAAAAATGGATTTTATCTACAAAAGGAAGAATCTACAAAGTTCCAATATTTTATTATGATCTGCATAATTGCTTTGTGATATTTGTTTGCAAAAGTATTTATTATTGTAGATGTATCCAAGGAGGTGATGCTTTATCACATTATTACATATGTAATTCGGGCACCAACACACACATACACATTCCCCATAGATCCCTTCCAAGTACATACTATTTCAATGGAATGAATTTTCATCACTTTAGACTTTTTATAGCAATGGCTTTTCATCCTTCCACAATGCATTGCACTATCATCGAAGGCACATAGTCTTTAATACATTGATAACTAAGATTTATGATATGAACTCTAACGCATGGACTATGATCCCAATGATTGTATCCCATGAAGAACACATGCTTATACTGAAATGGGGGGTGAATAGTATAAGATCAACTTTTACTTTTCCTTCCCAGATAATATTATCTAATATTATCAATGGTAATATCAATAGTAGTAATTAAAGTAATGTAAAAATAATCACAATCAAAAGAGACACAAATTTAATGTGGTTCACCCAATTTAGGATACTCCATGGAGAAAATATTTCTTCATAATTTTCTCAACAAATCTCTTCGAAATCAATTTCCTATTACAATATTTATGGACCTCTATCCAAAGGAGATACCAATATCCTATGCTTTGATTTATGGATTTCTCTCCACAAGATAACTCTATCCCCTTGCTTTGGTTTGTGGATATCTCTCCACAAAATAACTCTATCCCCTTGCTCTAGTTCATGGAACTTGATCTTGGAGAAATATATCTCCTCAACTAGTTTGTGGATCTATCTCCATAGAAGATTTCTATCTCCCCAACTAGTTCACAGATCTCACTCCATAGGAGAACTCTTTTCCCTCTACTCTAGTTCATGGATCTCTCTCCATAGGAGAACTCTATCCCCTCTACTCTGGCTGGTGAACTTCTATAAGACTTCTATCCCTACTGCTCTAGCTTATCGATTTCTCTCCACTAGAGACCTTTGTCCCCACTGCATTGGCTAATGTACCTCTATCCACTAGAGATATCTATCCTTTCTACTCTATAACATCCAAATTTTTCTCTCAACTCTATATCAAATCTACACCAAACTTTATTCTAAGTCTATCACAAGTATGCTCTAATTCTATCTTAAATATGCACCAAACTCTATCTTAAATTTACACCAAAATCTATCCCAAGTCTAGCACATATCTGCTCACAAATATGCACCAAAATCTATCTCAAATTTACCTTCAAGCCTTCTCAAAAGACTTGCTCGAATCTACCTTCAAGCCTTATCAAAAGACTTACTCAAATCTATCCTCAAGCCTTCTCAAATACTTGCTCAAAGTTGTCCTCAAGACTTATCAAAGACTTGCTTAAATCTATCCTCAAGTCTCTCACAAAACCTGCTCAATTATTTTCAAATCTTGCATACAAAATACAACTTAAATCTCTTCTAGAAAAACTCTCTTCTCACATATAAATTCTACTTAGAATTTGTTTAACCTCAATAACATATAGAGAATGATTTGCTTTATCAAAAACTTAATATGTTTCACACTCACAAATATTGTACTCAATTAACCACTCTCTATCCCTTTCAAATCAAATCAAAACAATGTATAACAAAACCGGTTTATTCATTTTGCAAATTTTCTTTCAAAGATAAATCACACCAATGCACAATTTCCCTCATAAAATTGATCTAGAATACCTTCACAATCACTATCAATGTCTCTCAAGTCAATGTTCAAAACATTTCATAAATATGCACTAATATTCAACCCTAGCACAAGTAGTTCACAATATGTAGATCATATGTTTCAAACCATTTAAAGAATATAAGCATAGATTGTTCTCAAATTCTATCCCAAATGTTTCTAAAATATTCAACAATGAAGCAAAAAATACTCACTGAAATATTTCCAATGATGCTTATAAAACAATCCTTTTCACTCCACCTTATGTTCTAAAAAAATTACTTCAATAAAAAACTTTAAACAAAGGATGATGTACCCATACCTTTTAATTTGCTCTTATGAAGATATGTCTTCAAAACTTATCTCATAAACAACTGATTTTCTAATTCCACTTCATAGGTTAGTTTGCAAGATACTTTCTCAAAATAACCATAACATCCTTCCTCAAAATATGCTCATGATAATATTAATGATAAACAAGCCCTTTTAATATTTTATTTCATCAAAAATACACACTCAAAATAAACCACAATAATACCTTATCACTCCTACTTATAACATCCACCTATATTGCAATATCACAATTTAATACCCCTAAGTGCATGCCATACATCAAATATCTTCAACTACCTTATTGCTCATTTTTCTCAAAATATATTTTAATTTAATAAAACATGACCATATTCTAACAATTTCAAAATATCCTCATAATATTAAGAAATAAAAAACACTACCCTTATATCTCCCAAAACCTTAAAAAAAACAAAGCAACTTTAATTACCAAAAATCAAAACCTTATAACTCCCTCGTTAAGTGCTTAATCAAATCTAAAAAAAACAAATAAGATCCGTACCTGCGTTCATCGTTGTTGTTGCTAGGATTTGAACATTGAACCACATAGTGCCCACACTCTATCATGATCTAGAGTGCCAACTGGGCTGGAACCACAGCTAGAATGGAAACATGCACCAATGCCGATATGTCTTCCTCCCTTCTCAAATGCAGTTAAAAACTTTTGTTGCTACGGGGAGTCAAAACCGTGACCTTTTTCTCTACCACACCTTACGTAGAATCCTCCTGCCACTTGAGATTCCAACCCTCACTGAAACACAATGTGGATCTCCTTGTCCTTATTCGCTACCACTTGCTCGATGAAAAACGTTTCAGATAATTTGCTCTGCACTCCACAATCGATTAAGACTTACACATTAACGTTTGTCACTTTTGAAAATGATTTAGATCCTTCCTTTTATATGCATTCAAAGCATTGTTATGATGTTGACGAAAACCTTTATTTGCCTCCATTTAAATTTGAAATTTGGTGTCTTTACGATTTCAAATTTACTTTTTTATTTAATATAATATTTAACCTTGTGTTAAATATTATATTATTTAACTTTAGTATTAAACAATACTTTTGCATGGAGTCCTTCGTCAACTTGATTCCTTTTAAGATCTTTGTCCAAAGCACTTTTTCATTTTCCTTTTAACATGCCCGTTTGGCCTAATTATTATAAATTTTTCTCTTTTATTTTTAAAACATGGGTTTAAAATTTTGCCTTCAACCTCTTAACCAACCTATTTGGCTTATAACCATTTTTTTTTATCATTTTTATTGTATCAGAATGAAATTTTCCTTGCACTAAACACTTGAAATCAATGACAACACGACATGCTCAAATTTCCAACATCCCCCAATATCAATTCTTATGGTAAAGGAGTTTACTCCAAAGGAAGATATTATTGGATGGAGGATGAATGTAAGACATATCAAGTATTTAAATTTAGAATAAATGATAGGATATGGACTATCATTATAGAACCACAGTGGACCTACTTGATAGATATATCAAATCACATTCCTTGTGATTATGTAACTTTGGATAACGAGTTGGATTTAAAATTTGATTTTACCAATTTTCCCTCATCTTTCTATTGGAGATTAATTGGAAATAATGACAGAGTAGTGTTGGTAAACCATGAAATTTGTTACATATGGGAATTGAGGCAATATGGTGAATAAAATAATAAATTGTCTCAATTACATATATACCGTTATCAAAGGAAGTGCATGTCATAGCAATAAACAACCAAGGATGGATGTTAGTTTATGGTTTTGATAAACTAGTAATCTATGATGGAGAAAGAAGAGTTGCCATGAAAATTAGTACATCCCAATATTAATCCTTATGGTGAAGGATTTTACTCTAAAGGAAGATATTATTGGATGGAGGATGAATGTAGGACATGCCAAGTATTTTAATTTAGACTCAAGGAAAGGACATGGACTATCATTCTAGGACCATAGTGGACCTACTTGACAGATATACCAGATCACATCCCTTGTGATTATACAACTTGGGATAACGAGCTAGATTTCAAAGTTGATTTTACTCATTTTCCTTCATCTTTGTATTGGACATTAATTGGATCTAATGATAGAGTATTGCTAGTAAACCATGGAATTCATTGCATGTGGGAGTTGAGGCAAGATGGTGAAGAAATTAGTAAATGGTCTCAATTACATATACCATTACTGAAGGAAGTGTATGTCATAGCAATGAACAACCAAGGATGGATATTAGTTCATGGTTTTGATAAACTTGTAATATATGATGGATAAGAAAGAGTTGCCATGGTAATTGATACATCTCAATTCGGTCCAAAGCTGCAATGGATTTACATATTAGACTTTGAATGGAACAATGTAGGGTGGCCTTAATTCATTTTTTTTCACCATACTTTGCTTCTTCTATATATTTTGAGTTAATATAAATTGAATTACTATTTTTTAAGCTAAAGTCCACCAAGAATAGTTGAATTTTCTTTTAAAATATTAGCATGTGAGAGGTGGACACCTCATGTGAGAAATCTCTGTTATTTTAATGTTGTAGAGAACTCTATTATCTGTTAATATTTTTTTGATACTATTAAGAAGTGATGGTTTTGAAAGGGTCCCTGCAACCTTTTACAAAACCTCCATACAAGATGAAGTAAACCAAACTCAAATCATAGCCATTAAGAAACCACCCTCCACCCACCCAGGGGGGCTAAAAACATCATAGAACAAATAATAGCAAAGCAAACCATAAAGGAAAGACATTGGACAAGAAGGATCGAGGGGAGAACCAAGAATTTCTACACCATTGAATCAACTTCTTGAACAACCTTACCCGCTATCTTGGACACTTCCACTGAGTAATCTATCACAATTTGCAATGAACTCCTTATTATCTGTTGCTTAATCTCCATCAAATTTAAACTATGAATCATTGAGTTCTTCCTTTTAGAAACCTCTATCAAAAAGTAAACATATTTTACCAGCTTGTCCTTATGAAAGTATCTTGACAGGATCTCCAGACCAGTAGGAGGAGAAATAGGGGAGAATCCATCCTCCTCTCTCTTCTTACCAATTACCTGCTTAGAATTACACATACCACTCCCTTCTGCTTTGCCTATAGGCGGAGCCCCTACTACCTTAGTTGTAGCCTTTATATTGTTATATGAACTTTTCAGAAAATTATCTTTTAGGGTATTACTACGTGACGCTTAACCTCTCATAATGGATAGATCATGCACCCTTGTTTAGTGTAAAATATATTAGAATTATTATTATTATCATGATTATATTTTTAATAAATAATTAATAATAGAATAATAATCATCATAATTACATAAGAATAGTTTAGTAATATATATTTATCTAAATAACATCACCATAGAAGCATCATAAAAAATTGCTTTTTGAAGGCCATATTTAAAGTTCAATTTAATTCATTTATGAATTGAATGATGTATTTTATAAATGATTGCAGCAAAAATATTGATTTATATATGTTTTTAACATCTATTTAAAATGAATACTTAAAATGTCATCTTTCGTAAAAAATTCACACAAGATATTTAAGAAAGAATTGTGGATAATCCATAATTTATTTTTATTATATGGAGTGATTATGAACATGGAAAGAGTATTTTGGTGTATGTTTAAGGATTTCATTAGTGAATAGTAAGTAGTTACACTAGATCCTTAGTGGAACTAATCTAGAGAATAATTTTAAAGAATTTAAAAGTATTTATTTAAGGTTACATTAAAGGAAATTACTAGTAATGATGATATCAAAGTGAAATTTTCTTTGTCTTGTGGTGATTTGAGAATAATTGAAAAGGTGTAGATTTTTTAAGCTCTAATAAGAGAAGGGGTATAAGCATATTTTTTTGTAGTTATGTTAGGATAAATATCCATGAATATTTTGAGGAAATTAACCTTAGATTTCATCTATTCAATGGAAGAAAAATATCAAGTTTGTAAAGAAGAAGAAGAAGAAGAAGAAGAAGAAGAGGTATTCATGTTGAATAAAATTTCATTACAGGAATATCCTACTCAAAATAAACTACTTGTATAATAAAAGTGTCACAATGAATTAGTTAGAAATAAATAGAGTCAAAAATCCAACACACACACATGCAAGTTATAAAATAAAAATGTACCAAAACTAAAAATATTGACGAAAATTTAGAGAAAAAATTGTAGATAAAACATGTCAATTATGGATTTATTCATACTGACATGAGATACAACTAAGATATCAAAATGTGTAAGATCCAATTCATGTCAACAACATGGTAGGAGGGATTAATTTAGGTAAAGACAACTTCATAGGTTTTGAAAATCTAAAGGAATAATCATGTAAAGTTGATGTTAAAAGCATAAAATATAGGGTAGCATCTTATTTAATCATAACTCATTCAAATGAGGTTATATTAAAATAAAATTTTATAAAATTCTTCCTAAATTCAATAAAAATGTTGGAGATGAATTTGATCTCAAGATATATTTTAGTCATAACTTATTTGGGTAGGTTTCATGAAGAATATTTTTTAGTGATAACTTATTTGGATAAGTTTCAAGGATAATATTTTTAGTGGAAGGAATGACATTATATCCATGTATGGTATCCATAGGGAATTATATCAACAATGAAGAAACATAGTTGTACTCCAAGATTTTGAAGAGGAAGAGACAAAATAGGGCTTACTTAGGGAAAGATAAGAAATACTAAAGGGAATTTTGAACATTGAGAAAGTATAATAATGAGAGGATAAGTATGGATTTCTTCTTAATGACATGAGATAGAACCAAGACATCAATATGTATGAGAATAAATTCATGTAGAAAATGGAATATGGATTCTATTTAGACAAAGAAACTTTATAGGTTCAAAAAGTCCATATTATTCAATTATAAAAGGTAATTTTAGGGACCAAAATCCTTCTCATTTAGTAGGTATGGTCCATATGCATTATGATATTCATATAGGAGCATTAAATTTGACATTAAGAAAGAATGGTCAAGTAATTTTGATCTTACAAGGATCCAAAATGGATAACATCTTGTTTTAGTCATTTCTTCTTAAATTGAAGATATATTAAAATAAAGGTTTAGGGATATGCTTTTGAATTCAAAAATAACGTTCTAGATTAATTTAATCTCAATATGTATTCTATAATATTGTAAAATACACTATTGTTGAAGGTAGGATGAGGGTTTTGAAGGTTTCAGATAAAATTACAAGGAAAATAGCGAGGAAGAGATGACTTGTATAAATACAATAAAAAAATATGCAATAAGAGAAATTGTAGTGGAAACTTATTTTTTATAATTCACTCAGAGAAAGGAAGAAATAAAAAAGCACTTTTAATTTATAATACAAAATGAGGAAAGATATCACAGTCTACCAAAAAATGAGGCTGAGGGTTGTTGAGAACTAGGAATAAACTACATAGAGCATACCATACAAGAGAAGTTACAATAGGAAGAAGTGATATGGTCAAAAAGTTGAGCAAAACTAATTTGAGGACATACCACCAAAAAATGGCCTATTGTACCAATACCCAAAATGGGGAAGGAGTTGGGGAAGATACCTTAAAAATAAATTTTAAATATGCCCTTCATGGAGAATAGCCCTCAACAAATGTAGTACCATGGAGATCTTTGGGGAAGCGTAAGATAGATCCTAAGAATATGTGGTGTTTAAATATGGTAGATGTTTCCCCTATAGTGAATGTGGATATTGAGGGTATGCAAAATGTAATAAAATCCATGTAGAGGAGAGGATGTTATACTAATTTATTGGGTTTAGACTAACCATATTAGTGTTTAAACTATGGGCTACTAAAAAATAGCAAAAAAAATATGAATTCCAAATCTTTACTTATCTTAATGCGTACCTCGCTATTATTTTTGATATTGAAGAAGATAGAGAAAAAATATACTAGATGTATTAGTTACCAAAGCAAGGAAGAGAGAAAATGAATCTTTAAAGTTTGGTCTACATGAATGTCAATGTACCTACTACCCTACATGAGAAATGAAGATAATGGAAGAACGTAAACTATATTATTACCTAGTTTCTTGAAGCATAGTCCCTAGTATGAAGAGATTTCAACACCATACATTTCTTAGAAGAGATGCTAGGGGGAAATAGTAGCTTTTATGAGAACATACACATAATGAAGGAATAAATCAAAAACATCCACCATGTGGATGTCATGCAATACAATGACCTAATAACATGGTCTAATAGAAGGTAATATTTTTTTGTGTATTTTAGAAATATTAGATAGGGTTTACTATCATACATTTTTTTTATATTTATAGATACATATCTAGGGTGAATATCCTAAAAAATGTATGCTTATATCATTGGTCGGTCATGATAGAAATATAGAAATCGAAGACTAGACACTCCCCATTTAGATTCTAACTTATATGCTTCAAAGATAACTCTTTCAAGCCTAGAGTGTAGTAAGCATGGAAGGAAGGAAAACCTCAACATGGAACTAAGATGTACTATTTTATGAGGAGACTTTACTATGCTAGATCTAAGACAATGATCTAGAACTAAGAAGATTTTGGAGATGTCAAGAAGAAAATGTTGGAAATTATAGCCCAACTTGAAGATTTGAATAAACATATCTAGATGGATGGCCTCACATAGGGTGCTTGTATGGCAAAGATTAGAGTTGCATCCTAGGTAGAATAATAGGAAAAAATGGAAGAACTATCATAGAATCATAACTATAGTATCTAATAGCTTTATAAGAGTGATCAAAATTGAGCTTCTTCCATAAATTAATTCTAGCCACTAGAGGTAAGATATTATGCTTGTATGTGAGAAGGTATGAGGTCTATTTTAGTAAACTATTTTGTAATTTTATTAACAATAAAAACTCTAGATATAAAAGACCAATAAGAAGTATTATAGGTAATACCTACCCTAATAATAAAGGATTAAATTTTAGTTCTGACTACACTAGTAATTACCAGAGTTATATAAAGTGGTATTGAAAATGCAAAAAAGAAAGGCCTATACGATGAATGCATTCCCTATCAAATTCTGCAAAAGATATTAGGATATCCTACATGAAAAATTTCTAGATGTAGTGGAGGCATCTAGGAAAGATAAAGACATGCTGAAGGAAATTAAAAAAATGTATATAATATTGATCTCGAAGACACAATATGTAGATCACATTTTTGAGTTTAGACCAATAGCTTTACGTAATGTTTTTTCTCAAAATTATCTCCAATGTAATAGTAGAGAGGCTCAAATTGCTTTTGTATAAGATTATCTCACTAAAACAAGATGGTTTTATGGAAGTAAGATATATAGTGGATGAGATAATATTATATCAAGAGGCTATCCATTCCATGGAGTCACAAAAATACTCATCTAGGTTGACCATGTTATACTTATTCAAAGCATATGATATGATGGAAAACCATTTCCTTATCAAAGTAATGAGTTATTTTGGCTTCTCACAAGAATGGGAAAATTGGCTCAAGGGATGTATTTAGTTAGTGTCCTATTCAATACTGATCAACGGTTCTCCTTCATAATTATTCATAGTATCCAAAGGTGTTAGGTAGGGATATCCCCCCTCCCCATACTTATTCATCATACTAGTTGAATTCTTGAGAAGGATAATGATCAAAAATATTAAAATTGAACATTAACAATAACCAATAATGCAAATGGATCCAAACCAATCACTAAATTTTATTTTATTGATGAATCTATTTCGTTAGGAAAGTCAATAGTGAAGGAAGCCTAAATAATTAAAAATATCATAAGTTATTTTTCAAAATCTATAGGGTAATAGATAACTGAGAAAAAGTCTAAAATTATTTTCTTCCATTGTTCACCCAGATAGGAAATCATGATTCTTAACAAATTATGATGCTACAAGACCTTCATTTCAAACACCTATTTAGATATTCCATTTAAAATAAGGAGTATTGGGCCTTGCTAGTGGATAGAGTAAAAAGAAAAATAGAAAAATGGATTAATAAATGATAATTGTTAGGGTGAATAGTAATACTAGTTAAATAAGTTCTACGATCTATAACAATATAAGTATCCATGATTTTAAACATTCACAAGGTAGTGTTGAGATAGCTAGATTAAATAAATCATTTATTTTTCTATAGAGGCAATAAGGGAGAAAATAAATGGGCATTGGTGTTATAGGAAAATTAATTCTTACAAAAACATGAAGGGGGACTATGATTTAAATTACTAGTCAAGAACAATAAGGAACTAACAATCAAGAAATATTAGAGGGTGCTGAACAACCTTAATGAACTATGAGCCAAAATTTGAGAGATAAAAATGCACAAAATAAAATTTTGGTAAATAATATTCACTACCAACTTCCTAGTAGAGAATCCCATATCTTAGTAGATTTGAGGACAAGAGATGATCTAATAAAGAAGATTTTATTTTGGATAATTTAAAATGGTATACATATGAACTTTTGGATGGAATCTTAGGATAGACACCAACCATTGGTAGTTCAATTTCTAGAGTGGAAACCATTTATGGAGTCGTTACACAAAGTAAATTAGATAAAAGTTGGGAGAAATTGCATCCCCATAGCCAAATGGCCAATTCAAATCCTAGAGTGATAGAAGATGGATATCCAATGACCCCTATAAATGAGATTAATTTCATGGTATCAAGTAAAATATTCATTTATATGGGGCAACATGAGTCAATGGGAGTATATAGTAGCATGAGGATATGTATCCTTATGCCAAAGCACTATTAACCTTGCTTTGATACTTATTTAAATAAATATAGAAATAGAATTTATGTCCTAAAATGACATTCTTCATTTTTCTATTACTAAATAAAATAATACTATAACGGGAACAACTTATAAAAAGAGGTCATGGTATTTCAAATATGAGATGTGTTGGAAGAACCCCAAAATTCTCTATCACTTATTTACTGAGTGTCTTGTAGCCTAAAAAATATGGAAGATGATCTTTTCAAATATGAGATATGTTAGCAATAGATATTATACCTGTAGACTTCCCACCCAAATCATGTACTATGATCTTAGCAGATGAACTCCAACTCGTTGACTATGGTCCCAATGAATGTATCCTCAATAATCCTTATGACAAAGAAGTTTATTCCAAAGATATTATTGGACGGAGTATGAATGTAGGACATGACAAGTATTTGAATTTAGACTCAAGGAAAGGATATATGGATTGTCATTCCAGAACCACAATGGGCCTACTTGATAGATATACCAGATCACATCCCTTGTAATTCTGTAACTTGGGATAATTAGTTGGCTTTAAAAGTTGATTTTACTAATTTCCTTTCATATTTCTATTGAAGATTAATTGTAACTGATGACAGAGCAGTGCTAGTAAACCATGAAATTCATTGCACGTGGGAGTTGAGTCAATATGGTGAAGAAATTTATAAATGGTCTCAATTACGTATACATTACTTAAGGAAGTGCATGCAGTAGAAATGAACAACCAAGGATGAATATTAGTTCATTGTTTTGATAAACTAGTAATATATGATGGAGAAGAAAGAGTTGTCATGATAATTGATACATCTCAATTTTTTCTAAAGATGCAATGGATTTACATATCAGGATTTGAATGGAACAATGTATGGTGGCCTTAATTCATTTTTTTCACCATACTTCACTTCTTCTATTACTTCTAAGTTAATATAAATTTAATTATAATTTTTTAAGCTGAATTCCACCAAGAATAGTTGAATTTGTTTTTAAAATGCTACAATGTGAGAGGTGGGTACCTCATCTGAGCAATATCTCTGTAATTTTAATGTTGTAGAGAACTCTATTTTATTCTTAGTTAATGTTGCTTTTCTAAATAATACATATTTAAGTAATTTCATTATTATTTAATATGAATATATTAAAATATCGAGGTTAAGTTTCAACATTTTATTATTTAAATTGTTTTTTGTACTATATATAATTTAATGAAAATATTTAGAATCTATTTTATAACAATATTTATTGTACAAGCAATTATATAATAGAGTGTTAAAATTATTAGTAAAATTTTGGAGTGAATAAACTTTTAATCCATTTTTAGGACTATTAATACTAAAATAAAATTATCACTAATAATTTGAAACCCAACTCATAACCTATATAATCACATCTATACTAATTTGACATTTGCATATACTTTTTAGTTATGTAAATATTAACATAATGGATAGATCCTGCACCTTTGTTTCTTGTAAAGGGCATTAGAATTATGATTATTATCATGATTATATTTCTAAAAAAAATTAATAATAGAATTAGAATCATTATAATTACATAGGAATAGTTTAGTAATATAATTTTTTATCTAAATAACATCACCATAGAAGCATCATAAAACATTGCTTTTTGAAGGCCATATTTAAAGTTCAATTTCATTCATATATGAATTGAATAACGTATTTTATAAATGATTGTAGCAAAACTATTTCTTTATATATGTTTTTAACATCTATTTAAAATGAATCCTTAAAATGTCATATTTCGTAAAAAATTCACACAAGATAGTTAAGAAGGAATTGTGGATAATCCATACTTTATTTTTATTATATGGAGTGATTATGAACATGGAAAGAGTAGTTTGGTGTATGTTTAAGGATTTCATTAGTGAATAGTAAGTAGTTACACTAGAGCCTTCGTGGAACTAATATAGAGAATAATTTTAAAGAATTCAAAAGCATTTATTTAAGGTTACATTAAAGGAAATTACCAGTCATGATGATATCAAAGTGAAATTTTCTTTGTCTTGTGGTGATTTGAGAATAATTGAAAAGGTGTGGATATTTGAAGCTCTAAGAAGAGAACGGGTGTAAGCATATTTTTTATAGTTATTTTAGGACAAATATCCATGAATATTTTGAGGAAATTAACCTTAGAATTCATCTATTCAATGGAAGAAAAATATCAACAAGTTTGTAAAGAAGAAGAAGAAGAAGAAGAAGAGGTATTAATGTTGAATGAAATTTCATTATAGGAATATCCCACTCAAAATAAATTACTTGTATAATAAGAGCATCACAATGAATTAGTTAGAAATAAAGAGAGTCAAAAATCCCATACACACACATGCAAGTTACAAAAGAAAAATATACCAAAACAAAAAATAGTGAGTCAAATTTAGAGAAAACTTGTATATAAAACATGTCAATTATGGATTTCTTCATACTGACATGAGATACAGCTAAGATATCAAAATATGTAAGAACCAGTTCATGTCAACAACATGGTTAGAGGGATTAATTTAGGCAAAGACAACTTCATAGGTTCTTAAAATCTACAAGAATAGTCATGTAAAGTTGCTATTCAAAGCATAAAATATAGGATAGCACCTTATTAAATCATCACTCATTCAAATGAGGTTATATTAAAATAAAATTTTATAGACTTCTTCCTAAATTCAAAAATAATGTTGGAGATGAATTTGATCTCAAGATATATTTTAGTCATAACCTATTTGGGTAGGTTTCATGAAGAATATTTTTTAGTTATAACTTATTTGGATAATTTTAAAGAATAATATTTGTAGTGGAAGGAATGACATTATATCCATGTATGGTTTCCATAGGGAATTATATCAACAATGAAGAAACATAGTTGTACTCCAATATTTTGAAGAGGAAGAGACAAAATAGGGCTTACTTAGGGGAAGATAAGAAAGACTAAAGGGAATTTTGAACATTGAGAAAGTATAATAATGAGAGGACAAGTATTGATTTCTTCATAATGACATGAGATAGAACCAAGACATCAAGATGTATGAGAATAAATTCATGTAGCAAATGGAATATGGATTCTATTTAGACAAAGCAACTTTATAGGCTAAAAAAATCCATATTATTCAATTATGAAAGGTACTTTTGGGGACCAAAATCCTTCTCATTTAGTACGTATGATCCATATACATTACGATATTCATGTAGGAGCATTAAATTTGACATTAAGGAAGAATGGTCAAGTAATGTTGATATTACAAGAATCCAAAATGGATAACATCTTGTTTTAGTCATATCTCCTTAAATTGAAGATATATTAAAATAAAGTTTTAGGGAGATGCTTTTGACATTAAAAAAAACGTTCAAGATTAATTTGATCTCAATATGTATTCTAGAATTTTGTAAAATACACTATTGTTGGAGGTAGAATGAGGGTTTTGAAGGTTTCAAATAAAATTACAAGGAAAATAAAGAGGAATATATGACTTGTGTAATTACAATAAGAAAAAGATGCAATAAAAGAAAATGTAGTGGACACTCATTTTTTATAATCCACTCAAGGAAAGAAAGAAATCAACAACCACTTTTAATTTATAATACAAAATGAGGTAAGATATCATAGTCTACCGAAAAATGAGGCTGAGGGTTTATGAGAACTAGGAATAAACTACATAGAGCATACCATACAAGAGAAGTTACAATAGAAAGAATTGATATGGTCAAAAACTTGAGAAAAACTAATTTGAGGACATATCACCAAAAATTGGCCTATTATACCAATAACCAATATGGGGAAGGAGTTGGGGAAGATACCCTAAAAATAAATTTTAAATATGCCCTTCATTTAGAATAGCCCTTAACAAATGCGGTACCATGGAGATCTTTGGGGAAGCGTAAGATAGATCCTAAGAAAACTAATATGTGGTGTTTAAATATGGTAGATGATTCCCCTATAGTGAATGCGGATATTGAGGGCATGTAAAATGTACTAAAGTACATGGAGAGGAGAGGGATGTTATACTAATTTATTGTGTTCTGACTAACCCTATTAGTGTTTAAACTATGGGTTACTAGACAATAGAAAGCAAAAGGTGAATTCCAAATATTTACTTATCTTAATTCATACCTCCTTATTATTTTTGATATTGAATATGATAGGTAAAAAATAAGACATTGCTTTTTGATGGCCATATTTAAAGTTCAATTTCATTCATTTATGAAGTGAATGATGTATTTTATAAATTATTGTAGAAAAAATATTTCTTTATATATGTTTTTAACATATTTCTAAAATGAATCCTTAAAATGTCATCTTTCATAAAAAATCACACAAGATAGTTAAGAAAGAATTGTGGATAATCCATACTTTATTTTTATTATATGGAGTTATTATAAACATGGAAAGAGTGTTTTGGTGTATGTTTAAGGATTTCATTAGTGAATGGTAAGTAGTTACACTAGAGCCTTAGTGTAAATAATCCTAAGAATAATTTTAAAGAATTCAAAAACATTTTTTTAAGGTTACATTAAAGGAAATTACCAGTCATGATGATATCAAAGTGAAATTTTTCTTTGTCTTGTGGTGATTTGAGAATAATTGAAAAGGTGTGGATTTTTTAAGCTCTAAGAAGAGAAGGGGTGTAAGCATAATTCTTGTAGTTATTTTAGGACAAATATAGATGAATATTTTTAGGAAAGTAACCTTAGATTTCATCTGTTCAATGGAACAAAAATATCATCAAGTTTGTAAAGAAAAAGATGAATACGAAGAAGAAGAAGAAGAAGAAGAAGAAGAAGAAGAAGAAGAGGTATTAATGTTCAATATCCTAACATGCCCTTATCTTTTAAAAATATTTTTTTTGAAAGCTAAAGATGATAAAACTATTACTGTAGCTACTAGAGAGACTCCCATATGGGATATTCTAGTTTTATTCTATACCATTGAACAACAACCTTAGTGATGACATGGTTGCAAAGGGTGTACAATCTCTAGTCCATAATTTATTTACGCTCAAGCATGATGGAACCTTATTTATCCAACTTTGGTAAAGTTGATTGAACTTGAACATTTTTTCCAACAAGCTTCTTGAGATAAGAGACATGGAATATGGGATGGAACTTGGACATAGCTAGAAGGGCCAATTTATAGGTTGTTGAACCACTTCATTGTAATACCTAGCAGGGTCCGTAGTGTTTGGCAACTAATTTTTAGCACTTACAAAGCTGGAGTGATGACTATTTGTAGGGATATAGGTGGAGAAAAATCATATCCCCCATTTCAAAGTTGTACTCAAAATTATGTTGATCAGCTTGTTGATTCATATGATTTTGAGTCAATTTAATATTCATGTTAAGTTGTCAAAGGATGGCAACATGCTGGATGAGAGTGGTGTCTACAACACGAACCTTGGAGCTTCTTGGAATGTATGAGGATGTTGTTTATGGGGTATGGCTATATACTACTTCAAAGGGTGTAAACTTGGCTATAATTTGATATGAAGTATTATACCACCATTTATCCAAAGAGAGTCATTTTGCCTACTATGTAGGATGTTCAAATGCAAAGCAATGCTGGTAGTTTTCAAAGTATTTGTAAATAATTTTTGCTTGGCCATCGATCTAAGTATGATAGGAGAAACTCATTTTGTGCTAATTTCCCTACAACTTAAATAATTCCTACAAAAAATGACTAGTAAAGGTAGGGTCCGTGTTTGACATAATAGATTTTGGTGTTCTATAAAGGTGAAATATGAAGTCTAAAAATATTTGGGTATTCTATGAAGGTGAAATATGGAGTCCAAAAACATTTGGTCTATTAGAGAGGTTGAGTAGGGATGGGATAAGGAACAAAAATGGGAATACTCTATGAGATGATTCACTACCACTAAAATAACTAATTATCCTCCCAACATAGGTAACCCTTAATTAGAAACTATAGAAATATCTTTACATACTTGTTCTAAAATTGGTAAGGACTTAAGGGTTATAGGGGAACATAGTTTCTCCTTTTATTGTTTTGCACTTGTCACATATAAACATAAAATTTTGAATATTCTTCTTAATTCCCTTCTAGAATAAAGTATGCTTGGTCCTTTCATAAGTTTTTAGAAACCCAAAATATCCTGTTGTTGGTGAGGCATGCATTTCTTACAAGATGAGTTCTTACATTTTTTAGGATTGGGAAATAACAAGTTGGTAATGATATAATTATTTTCCATTTCTTATCTAATATTATTAATCCATTGAGGGATTTTTGAAGTGGTAGCATTTAACATACTCTTGTTATATTTTGATGCTTAATACTTAATGATAAATCAACCACAAGATATAAAATGAGCATGTAATATTAAATATATGATAATGGCAATATACTAAGCATGTAAAAATCATAAGAAACTTTTGTAACTACTTAAAAAATTATAATTAATGAGAGCACACAAAAATAGTACACTGATGATAAAATGAAGGTCTTAAAAACTCC
The DNA here is from genome assembly GCA_028583015.1 of Wollemia nobilis. Classification (NCBI taxonomy): domain Eukaryota; kingdom Viridiplantae; phylum Streptophyta; class Pinopsida; order Araucariales; family Araucariaceae; genus Wollemia; species Wollemia nobilis. Next base: position 3,403,955 of record JAQPPZ010017072.1, read on the forward strand.
ATATTTCATACATGCTCTACATTGTATCTATTACTCCTCTACACTATGCAATCCTCTCTCTCTCTCTCTCTCTCTCTCTATATATATATATATATATATATATATATATATATATATATATATATATATATATATATATATATATATATAAGGCCTATATATAATGAGATGTGACTCTTGGCCTTTCACCTTCCTATGACTCTTCATCTTCCTATTCTATGGACTCATGTGCACATGGACTACATGCACATTTACATCATTAAGTACTTTGCAACACTTGTGCATTTATTACATTGCATAAAGTAAATACTCAAATCCTAATCTATGACACTATCCTAATATAAATATATACCCTAGAAGGTACATTAGTATGTACCAAATAATGTAATATTGCAGAGGGAGAAAACTACCCTACCACGTATAATTCCCAAAAATGCTAAATCCACAAGAAGAAAGTCTTATGGGGTGAACCGTGGGGGTATGTTGTTCTCTACACTCGATGCTAGGGGGATGGATTCACCAAGAACAATTTAAGGACTCACTCCAAATCCACAAGAATTTTAGGACTGTTTAATGTATTCAATTTCAATCAATCACATAAGTTTGGCCTTTTTAGATCTATGCTATGAAAGATAAAAGATAATGCAAAAATATAGAATGCAAGAATAAAAGAGCTAACCTAGGATGATTCTTTATTTGAATGCTTACTAACCTAGGGTTTTAAACAAAAACTCTTTTAAGCAAGGGCTCAAGAGAGAATGCACAAACATAATAAACCCTAAGTGCACACTATATGCTATTTATCTTTTAATACCAAAAATCTAATCAAACATATTTCTTTTAAATTAGATCTAGGGTTTACAACAAAAATATAAAGCACTCAAAAAAATAACCTAAATATTAATCAGAACAATTATCTTATCCAATGGTTGATCCTTGCTTTTATCCTTTGATCCAATGCTATCAATAATGCCTATTCCTGCCATATCACTTAAGAAACACTTGAAAATATGATTAGCATTAGGGGGCCTGCTTAGGCTGATGTACAATAATTCTTGGAGGCACAACAGTCAATCCTCCTAGGTCCTTTTAGATGAAATTTGAAAATAGAAGTGGAAATTGACCTTTGGAAGATGAACAAGCATAAAATAATATAGCAAAACAAAATAGAAAAATATACTACAGAATGCCCTAATATGGCCTAAATACAATATATAACACAAATCTAGAGTTTAGGGGTAGAATCTTACCCCCAAATGTGGTCTATCCAAAATTGCACCCCATATGGACTATCTGTGATATCACATGATGAAATCATATCCCGTAGAAGTGAAAAATCAAAAAATATGAATTAATAGATACGTAATTAAAAACCTAACTAATATGCAAAGTACAAAAGAATAAAAATAACCTAAAAGCAGTGAAGAAGCAAGAAAAAAGGATGGAGGCCTCCAAGTAGTAGATTCCTCCTCAGGGCTTCAACACTTTATCCACCAAGAGTAGTAACACACAATATAATGTAGTAGAAAATAAAGCTTCAATAGATCACACTTCACACTTATCAGTTAGCTTGCTTGTGGAAGAAGAAGAAGAAGAAGACTTCAATCAATAATGCTTGGTGAGAAATGAACTTGCTTGATAAAAACTTGATGGGAAGAAATGAATTTCAAACCCTCCTTATATAGTGGATTTGAAACAAGAATGGGTGGAAAAAACTAAGCACAATCGACCCTAAAAATATCAACATTGAAAATTAGGGTTTTTTTAAGATAAAACCCTAAAATGAAATTTTGTGTTCCATAAAAACAGGGCATGACATCGCACCATCTAGACCCGCATGTATTTTTAATGTATTTCAGAGGATCAAACGAAGTCAAAATTGGTCATATCATATACTTTTGGAAATATTTTTTCAATCTTGATCTAATGGTATATAAACTCCTATGGGCAAGAAGACAACAAACACAGAAAAAATGTGGCCAGGTTTGGAAAAAGGGATGGTTCAAAAGGGATATCACGAAGGACATGTTGTACTTTTGCACACAGGGTGAGACATTACTACAACTAATGCCTCTATGGCTAGGATACCCCCTCGAGTTTTGAAGGGAATGAAAATTCCTTAAGAAACTCAAAAAAGGTAAAGAAAAATAAAAATAAAAACATAGATACACAAAGAATAATGCCAGTAGAAAACAAAAAAACAAAGGGCACTGGGTACAACATGAACCTAATGCAGCTAGTATGAAATGCATGGATGAATAGAAGAAATGGAAAGAATGAAGGGAAGAGGAGAGAAGAGGAAAAACAAGAAGAATAAGGAGATCCAAAGGTCAACCATAAAAATCAAAATAAGTTGATCAAGAATCCTAAATGAAGGGTGTTATACACAAAGAGAAGGTCCATATTATTGAGCAAGTTGCAGTGACAGTATTGTCATTGTTGTCAACACACTTAGATGGTCAGGTTGATGCAGCAGAGAGTTTTTTTGAGGTTTTTCAGAGTATGTACAGTGGTGTTCAATGCTTACGAGGATGTACTTGATTTTCGGGTGAAGTTGTTACAGGTTGCTTGTGCAAATTTGCAAAAATTGCAAAAATTGTAAAAATCATCAGGAAGTTGTCAAAGTAGCAAAAATTGTCAAAGTTGCATTGAACAAGGTTGCAAAAACATCAATGGAATGTGTTGGACAACACAATATACTATTTGGATGTTTATTAAACATTACCATGTGTGGTTGCAGTGTTGGAATGACAGGTTGCTTCGTCGGTGCATTGTTGGTCATGAAACTACTAGTGTAAAATCTACGTCAGAGGCCACTTTTTGGGAGGAATATTAAGCATTCTGTGAGGAATTGGACATCAAATATTTTACTGGAGGTAGCTAGATATACTAAGATCTTAAGTTTTAAATTTCAGCCCACACGAAGTTTGAAGGAAGAAACGGCGAGCGTTGCAAAATGACTCTCGAGCACTTTTTCCAGTTTATGTGACGTGTAAAATCAGCGTCAGAGGCCACTTTGTCGGAGGTATATTAAGAAGTATGTGAGTAGTAAGACTTTTAAATTTTTATTGGAGGTATTATGATGTACAGAGAGCTTATGTTTTATATTTCAACCCGAACGGAGACCTGAGGAAGAAACGATAGTAGTTGCAAAATGCCTCTGCAACACTTTTTCCAATTTTGGACAGCCAAGTGCCTTTGCGCTCGAATACTCAAATTCATATTTTATTATTGAATAATGTGCTATTTAATTGTTTTTTCATGTATATATGATTGAATTAAACATATTTTCTTTTTTGTCAGAGTAATTTCGATGCCTCCAAGTGTGAGAACGAGTAATGTGCACAACACTTTGTCTGTGAACTGTTTGACAAAATGCCTCTCCAAAATGTAAGTGAAGAGTAGGCATGGGAATTATTTGAAAAAATGCCTATTAAATATTGTGTGTGTGGTGCACATATGAGTGGCTGACTTGGCATGTTTTAAATTAAAAATAAAATAAAAGGGAAAAGGTAAAATAAAAGTGCAATTTAAAAAGGTCATAACTTTTGATCTGTAACTCCTTTTGAGTCCGTTCTTTTTCCAACATGTGCAGTATTTTAAAATCTATAAGAATACTATGTATACCTTAGGATATGTTATTGAATGCTAAAATGGTCATCTTTCAGCTCAAAATGTATTAGGAAGTTGAAGTGTTGGAAGTTGAAAGGATTGCAAAAATATTTTTAAAAAAGAGTCAGTGTGAGTACAGAGAGAGGTGATACTTAGATACAAATTAGATGAGATTAGTCAGAGTGGATGTGTAGAAGAAGCAATTATCTAGACCACTCAGGGTATTTTAGAATGAAGATTAGTTTTTCTACTATAGTTTTTGTTTTTATCGAGTGGGTGCTTGGCGATTGGGGTCGATGCTCCTTATAGTTGGTGCTGCTAAAGTCTGGGTTGGTTGGTGCAATTCCCTGCAATTGGTGCTACAAAAATATTATAAATACCAAAAATTTTCAAGGTTAGATTTGGATGGGAGTCCAAACAGTCCATTGGCATAGTGGTTTTCCCACATCAGGTTTCCACTATAAGTCTGGTGTTATGTGATGCATGTTTGTGTGATTGCTTGTTTTGATTTGATTTCGTAGTTGTAGTAAATTTTTAATACACACTAATTCACCCCCTTCTTAGTGTCACATTTAGTCCAAAAATTGGTATCAGAGTAAGGTACTTTAACATGCTTAATCGACTAAGGGAATCTTGGAAGTGACATAATGGCAGAAGGTGAAGGTTTCTCTTCAAACAAGGCACCATTGTTTGATGGAACTAATTATGATATTTGGAGAATCAGGATGTAAACATATCTTTGTGCATTAAAATACAACATTTTAAAATCAGTAAGCAATGGATATACACCACCTGCCACTCCTCCAACCAATGCTGGTGGTAAGAAATTGTTTGAAAATGACTCAAAATAAAAGAATGCTATCATGTGTGGATTAGTGGATAGAAACTGGTAAATATTATGGGTTGTAAAATGACAAAGTAAATATGGGATAAACTAAAGAGCATTCATGAAGGAGACAATAAGATGAAGGAGGCCAAGTTACAAATACATTGAGCTCAGTTAGAAGGATTGAATATGAATGAGCATGAGAATATAGAGGTATATATGCTGATAGTTAATGAAGTCATCAATGCTATCAGAGGAATTGGAGAGGAAATCAAAGACTCGGTAATCGTAAAAAAAGTATTAAGATCTCTTCCTCAAAGGTTTGATTCTAAAGTTTCAGCTATAAAAGAAACTAGAGATCTGAATTATTTTAGTATGGATGAGATGCATGGTTCTTTGACTGCATATGAGATGAGAATAGGAAAATATAAACCTACCGATAGAGAAGCTACTTTTAAAGCCCAAAAAAAATATGAAAGCAAATGAAAGCACGAGATTTCGAAAGTTTTGAAAGGAAAACTATTGCGATGCATTCAAAATCAAACTAACGCTTAAGTCCTAAAATGTGAAAAGCATGAAATGAAAGAGATGAATTGAAATGAGATAAACAAAAGTACAAAAAAGCACAACCCTTTTATTTAACTCTCTTAATCTCGGTTACAAAGACGCCTCCTCCCTTTTCAGGGGCTAGGAGCGTTAAATGAATTTTGGTTACAATCATGACTTAGTATTCCTCCTTCCGCGTGCCCACATTTGAAATGGGCGAGCCAAAGTGTTGCCACCACTTGCATTGATGAATCCTTGATTCTTGCTGCTCCTCCTACATTGAAAGACATAACAAGTCGTTAGCATCACCTGTGACAAAAATATGAAGCGTTTGATCTTAAAAACCAATGAAGGATGCATGCATAAGATTAGCTAAACCGATGAATAAAATGACTCCAAATAACCTGCAAGTTTGACAGAGACCAAAAAACATTACCAGAGGGCCACTGCCATCAAAAAATTCAAACAAAACTCCTCCAATTCGCATTCAACTATAATTCATCCCTGGTCAGGATGAATTCGACTGTAATTCATCCCCGGGTAGGACAAATTCGCCTATGACAAAGTGCCGAAATGATGTTGTCTGAATGTGACGTCTCGGGATCTCCAAAAGTCCTACAAACATGGGGGTTAGCTAATTGGGGGTTAGTCGGATTTCTCCAATTTGACCTCCATCAATGGGAATTTGATGTCGCTACCTACAAGTTAGTGGGGACAACAAAAGCGACAAAACATGATGAAATCTGATCAAAACATTATGAAATCAAATTTATAAACTATCTAGACAGCATAAAATGGAATGGAAGATAAACAAATGATAAAATCACAAATTAAAATGAAACTAAGAAATGCGGGGTGCCCGGGTGGGCCGCCCACCGTTGGAACTTGATTTCGGCACCAATCCACTTGGGATGGGCCCAAAATCTTTTGTAATGGGTTGTCGGCGAATTGGTAGATCAATGTGGTCAAATTTCGGGTTTTGGGTCTGGATTCACACTTCCAAAAGCCACCCACTAACCTCTCTTGTGAAAGAGATCAAGGATGTGGAAGAGGTGAATAAAAAATGGTACAATGTGGTGTTCAATTTGGCAACACTTCGTTGCTTGAAAATGCCTCCAACTTGTCCCTTCTTGGGTGGGAAAGTCCACCATTTTATAGACCCAGGGGGTCTCTTTGGAGGGGCATGTAGGGGTGCCATGTGGCGGCCATGCCTTCTCAAGATGGAGGAGACTCCTCCCTGACTTGGGCTTCCATGACTGCCCTTGTGACAGTCCTCTAACGCCCACTTTGCCCACCTACACGCACATGCAAGGCAGGAGGCATTAATTGACTGTCCTCGTCTGCCACTTGGCACCATTTTTCTTTTTGCTCGTTGAACTTGGAATTCGTCTCGACCCAGGACAAATTTAGAATTCATCCCTGGGTGAGACGGATCCCAATTTGAATTCATCCCTAGGTGGGACGGATACTGAGCAAAGTTCCTGAATGTGCCAAATTGCCTTTTGACCTTCCAAAATTGCTGCAAAAGTGGTTAGGACCATTGTTTAACCTCTGAGGGCTGCCCTGGGGGCTGTGTGTGTCAAAGCGATCAGTGTTTGCAGTCACATAATCAGATTGGTGCTATTTTTGTGTCTACATATGACCCTTTTTGGGATGCGCTGTGTATGGCACATCGTCGAGAAAAAATAGATAACCAAAGCACTAATGATTAGGGTTTATTGGTAACCTAACCAACTTTTGATGCCCCAAGTATGGAAGGGGCATGCATTATTGAATCCTTGCTTCCAACGAGCTAAGGAATTTGATTTCAAGTATTAACCTGTTTTGGTGAGGTGTGACTTGAGCTTGGACATTGATCAGTCATGAATAGGCAAAGGGCACAACCTTTTGTCCACGGGGGAACCTTGTGTTCATGCTTCGGGAATGCCAAGTGTTTGATCAATTTGTGATTATTGCTTGTTTACTACCCCAAGCAGGAGCGTAATTGTCTTTGTCAATGATTCTTTGAATGCATATCATTTTCCTTAACTGGGTGTGTGCTTGTTGATTGGTGACTAAGTGTGACTACCCCCTCAAGCGACGAATCGATGAGGGAATGACCTTCGTGAGAAAAGCGACGAGTCGCTTGACCCAAGATGACTTGTGCAAAGGTGCCTTTAGATGGTTTAGCATTAAGCATGTGCAATTTTTCCAACATTTAGACCTATTTTTGGTGGGTGGTAACCCTTTTTGCGACGCTTTTTAGAGCTAAAATTGGCAAAAATCCATCTTCTTGTGGAGCGGTCTAGCTAAGATAGCCTTATTAGGGAGTAGGATAGTGAAAATTTGTGATCCCAACATATTTTCTACATGCCCGGGATGTCAAGTGCAACAGCACTCTCATCGGGCAAGTTTATTATCGATTTTAGTGCATTTTTGTTCAATTTTTTATGTTTTTTGAAATTTTTGGCCTAAATTTGTCCCAGGGTAGGACGAATTCTAGCTTAGAATTCGTCCAAGGGTAGGATGAGTGCTGAACAGAGTGCTCATCCCATGGAAAGATGAATTTAAGCTCAAAAGGCCTATTTAAAGGTCAAAACTAGGGTTTGGCCTCATTTGCGTCTGATTTTTCTTGCGATTGGGAGCTCTAGGGAGGAGGAGGTTAATTCTACGAAGTGAAGTGCTATCGGATTTGCCCTGCCATCATGAGTGCACAAACTGGATGAAGCGGTAGAGCCAAAGCAAGACCAGTAAGTGCTCCCTAGAGTTATTACTTTTTTTAAATTGCAATTGTTTTGTTTGTGATGTTTTTCAAAATTTTAAAACTTAAACCCTGAAACTGAACTGAAGACAACTAAAACTTAGTGTACAACTAAACATAGTGAAAACCTAAGTAAAGAATTTTTATTGTTTTAACTAAACCCTAGGATAAACAGAACGTAAAACCCTAAGACTTAATGTTTGTTGTTTTTTGAATTTTTGTTCTGTTTTTTAAATTAATCAGTTAGGATTAGAAACCCTAAGACTGAAAAATTAATTTTTTAAATTTTGTTTCATTTTATTTTTTTGGAATTTATCAGTTAGGATTAGGAACCCTAGAACTAAAACATTTTTGAATTTTGAATTTTTGTTTTTAAATTAATCAGTTAGGATTAGAAATCCTAGAACTAAAAAAATTAATTTTTGTTGGAATTTTTTGTGTTTGTTTTTGTTTTAAATTAATCAGTTAGGATTAGAAACCCTAGAGCTGAAAAATTAATTTTTTATTTGAATTTTTGTGTTTGTTTTTTTGCTGTACCATTCTTTTTTCATGATTTTAATGTTTTTGAGTTATTTTATTTTGCAGGTTGTTAGGAGCCGGTATCGTGTACCCACTGCTTTTATTGAGGCGCGGGGGGCGCTAACTGAGGCTAACTGGGAATGGCTTGATGCCCTTGGGCTCAAGAAGGTCGCTCAACTGGAGCCTGTGGTCATGGATCATGCCTATTTGATGCCCCTGATCAATCTTTGGGATTTGCAGACCAACACCTTCCATCTCCCAACAGGGGAGATGACTATGACTTTGGAGGATATCTATTGGCTTCTGTGAATTCTGATAGATGGACTACCCATTAGGACATCGTCGCATGATCAACGAACAACTATACTAACGAGATGCTTCGGGCATGGGGAGGAGCTGGGTGTGGAGGATCCACTGGAGAGGGTAGAGGGTGACTGCCATATTGGCAAGATTTTGGTTTGATGGTGGTTGGAGAGGGGGGTGTTGGGCATGAGGCACGCATTCCTTATGGGCCTCATGTCCAACATGCTATTACCTGATTTGTCAGGCATAAGGTTCCCATCGAACCTACTATATTTGGTGTGGCAATTGGTAGAGTGCCCGATAGAGGCACCGCTTATCTTGAGATGGGGATAGACACTGTTGGCATAGCTCTATGGGGAGCTGTATGAGTTTCGCTACCGACAACGAAAGGGGATCAGCTGTAGCTATCTATTGTAGTGTTGGGGTTGGTAGCACATAGCAGTTGAGAGGCCATCCAGGTTACCATGGATGACTCGGGTGGCGATGGAGGATAAGGAGATAGGGTATGCAGTTTTATGGCGACAGTCCGAAGAGCAAGGACAGAGTCGACGGTGGGCAGGTTCCATAGGGCACTATGCCGATACCTTCTCTCGGCTCACTCCAGGGGAGGTGGTTTGGCACCCTTATTGGGATTGTCCAGCCTTGCCGGAGGCTGGAGAGTGGCTCCGACGGGTATGTAGAGAGCGGTGGCTGATTGGGTGACACGGGACCGAGCATGAGTTCTTCTCGTACAACCAGGTTAAACGATAGTTTGGGGTGCACTAAGGGTTTCCTGATGAGCTCATGGTCTATCGGCATCAGGGGGATGAGAGGACTCTAGATCGATCGATCATTGCGCCACTAGGTGAGGATTTGGACATGGTGATCGACGTCCCAGACATGGATGACGTCGGGACTACCACTAAGTATGACTCATGGTGGATACTACGATGGTGGCAGGGAGAGGGGCCACTAGGAGGTGCAGAGGCAAAAGCGATGGGCGGGGAGGTTACTGAGGCACCATGGGATGATTGGGGAGTTCCTTTGGAGGATGCGAATATGGTAGAGGTGGAGGGTGAGGATGTGGATTTGGGAGCTCCGAATTAGTCAGAGATGTAGGACATGGTAGAGCAGTGGGAGCCAGGGCAGGCTGTTGTTCTGGAGAGTCCCATGCCTCAGGTGGATGTGGAGGAGATGGAGTCCAGGGTACATGTTGAGAATGTGTTTTTGGAAAAGCTACTACGGAGGTGAGACCAGGAGATGGGGGATGCACTGCAGGAGAAGGATCTCCCATAGGCTCAACTAGCAGAGCAGGATAGGGTTTTGGCGTAGCGTGACGATGAATTAGCTTACTATCGTCGATGGGATGCACAGTGGTTTTGACATCGAATGGAGATGGAGGGGGAGATTATCCACCTTGGTGGGCAGCTACTTGAGCCGTCGGGAGGTGGATCTTCATGCCGGATGAGGGACAGTGGTACTGAGCAGTCAGCATCATCTTGTCGCATGCGATTGGATGAGGGAGGGGGTAGCAGGCGTGATGTGGGGGCTAGCAGTAGCCATCTTGAGGGCTCCCATAGGACCCAAACCATGGGGGGTAGTTCCCGTCACATCGATCCTATGTGATCATGGTGGTCGACACCTTAGGCTGGGTGGTTTTTGGATTGATTGCGGGGTCAGAGGACCAGTTTTGTAGCCTGTGGGCATTTTTTTTGACGATATATATATATATATATATATATATATATATATATATATATATATATATATATATATATATCGGCTTTATTTTGTTTATGCACATGTGATGATTTGATCTTATGCATGATGGTTGATGAATATGGATGTATGCATGTTAATTTATTTTGATGGATGCATATGTGATGATGAATGCAAATGTTTTTGATTTATATGTGATATGCAAAAATGAAGTGGATGAATGGAATTTGTGATGTTTGGTTAGGGCACCATAGACTGTTTAGGACTCTGTTTATTTTGTTTTTAGGCGATTGCTATGGTAACTGACTTTGTATGTATACATGTGATTTTTGATGGTATTGTAAGGATGAAAAGTAGTGCAGTTTGGTTTAGAAATGTAGCTAAGGTTTTTTGAGACTCAGACGGTTTTAACTCACTAGCCATGACTGTACTTTATCTTAAAAGACTTTTGAACAAGGTATGAATCGGACTTGTTTTTGACCATGTTATTTCACATCCTTGTGTGTATATTTGAGTTCATTTATGTGGTATTTGTCAGGATACCACCAGTTCCAGATAGGCTATCAACAAAACCTGTACTGAGGATCACCTAATTAGCTCCACTAACTCCTTTATTATATTTAGTCAGATTAATCTGCGGTGCTATCTAGGATACCATAAGCTAGCTCATCCACATGCAAACATTGATCTGTACACAAGTTAATGTGACAGATATATCGTCATGTGGGAAGTTTACCACCAGTGACCGATAGGCTATCCACCAAACTGGTACTGAGGCTTGCCTCATGACCTGTCAAAATGCTGAGAGTTCCAAGGATTCAAGTTTGACTCCCTTATTTTCTTCAATTGTATTGGGATACTTGCTCCTTTGTAGTGATAAAATCACTGTTTATTTTTGTTTTATTTGTTTTTCTTTTTGAGCAAGGGATTTGGATATGGAGTGACAAGAATCACTATTGTTTGTGCCTATTGATGTATGCACTGTGGGATGTCAAATTTTGGTGTTTTGACATTTTGCAAAATTTTGATGTTTTGCAACTATTGAGAACTTTGGGATTCTTGGGGAATTGGGTAGGGGGGATGCTTGTCCTTTTGCCAACTCTCAGCATTCTTTGGGTCATTCGCACAGGGGAATGAGCAAGATAACTGTTTCTCTCATGGTGACCTAGATTACTGTGTAGGTGTCATCTTTCATTCACACAACTTGGGAATTTTTATGTATTTTAATTTGTGTTGGGATGCTACGTAACAAGGTGTGATCCAAGTAGAACTCTACCTTCGTAAAATCTACCTGACTTGGTACAATACATGGCTTGAAAGCGAAATTACGACTGAAAGATGAAAACTCTTGATACATTATAAGACCACTGACTCTAGTGTGGTAAAAAGCAATAAATGGTGTATTTTTGTTGTTTTTTAGACTGCTTATAAAATGGAAAAATGTGGAACCAGATGGACTAGCAGAGAAATTACAGCCTATGGTGCCTTTGACCTGTACGACCACAAATATGCAATGTATGGATGCGATGCTTAATGCAACTATATATTTTTGTATTTTTATGGAATGATTTTTGTGAATATGAAGATGAGATGTAAGAAGAGCTTTTATTGATGAATTTGAGCATTCCTGGAAATGAAATGCAAATCTGTGTTGTTTTTGATGATTTTTGGATTTTGAATTTCTTTATTTTTGACCAAGTGATTGTGGGAATCCTTGGAGCATTTTGGGGTTGACCAAGCGATTATAGGAATCCTTGGAGCATTATGGGGATTGACCAAGTGATTGTGGGAATCGTTCGAGCATTTTGGGGTTGACCAAGTGATTATAGGAATCCTTGAAGCATTTTGGGATTGACCAAGCAATTATAGGAATCCTTGGAGCATTTTTGGGATTGACCAAGCGATTTATGAATCCTTGGAGCATTTTTGGGATTGACCAAGCGATTGCATGAATCATTGGAGCATTTTGGGATTGACCAAGCGATTTATGAATCCTTGGAGCATTTTTGGGATATGGCTCTCTTAGATATGGAATGGGCACAAATGATTGATGTTCAAAGGTTCTGTTTCTTTGATTTTGTCAAGAGAGGCTAGCCGGTACATCTCGGGTCCTATTTTGCTATCAATGACATATGGACCTAACCAATTTGTTGCAAACTTGTCCCTTAGGTGGGACGGCAAACTAGAATTCTATTGGTTTTCCTTCAAAACCAAATCACCAACCTGAAAGTCCCTTAGGTGAACTTTCATGTTGTAAGCTTTCTTAAGTCGCTCTTGATAGATACATAAATGCTCGAGAGCATTAATGCGTCATTCGTCAAGCAACATAAGCTGGTCTAACCGGGCCTACCATGCAGCGTCATCATTGATGAACTGTTGCATTGATATGCTCAAGGAAGGAATTTCCAACTCTAGAGGCATGACTACCTCAAAGCCATACATGAGCAAAAATGAAGTGGCCCTAGTGGGCGTCTGAATGCTAGTGTGATAGGCCCATAGGGCAAGTGGGATTTGAATGTGCCAATCCTTATGACTATCTGCGATTGTCTTTTTAAGGATGGCAACTAGCGTTTTGTTTGACGCTTTTGCTTGCCCATTCACCTATGAATAATAGGGTGTCAAAAAGCTGTGCTGAATTTTGTACTTTATGGTCAAAGCATGCACGTCTTTGTTCTTGAATGGTGTCCCATTATCCGAGACTATTTTGGATGGAATACCAAAATGACATATGATGTTATGCAAAATGAACTCCACAATGCGGGGTCCTATCATAGAGGTAAGCGAAACTTCTTCCACCCATTTAGTAAAATACTCTATGGCCGTTATGATAAATGTGTGATGGCTTGACGACGCAGGGGAGATTTTTTTGATTAGATCGAAGCTCCACTATGAAAATGGCCAAGCGAACTAGACTGTCTGCAAGGCTTGGGAAGGTACGTGCATCAAATTAGCATGGTGTTGACACTTCATGCACTTCCTGACATATGCGCAACAATCTCGCTCTAAATATGGCCAATAATAGCCCATGCGAAGAATGTGCTTTACGATGGCCATACCACTAAAGTGGCCACCACATGTACCATCGTGCACTTGGGCGACTGCCCAAGTGGACTCTTGCTGGTCCAAGCAACGAAGGAGGATTCCTTCATAGCTGCGACGATACAAAATGTCTCCTATCAAGACATACTTAGCCGCTTTCTGCTTGAATGCTCGTTTTGCGACATGCATCAATCCAAGCGGGAGATTACCTAACTTGAGGTAGTATCTAATGGGTAAATACCAGTCCTGTTGATCAAAAACCTCGATAGTATGAACGGCCAATCCCTCTTGAAGTTCATCCCTAGCAAACGCTGAGTGAGATAGAACTTGTAAGAATAGTGTTGTGTTGCTATTAATGGGAGTAGGGGAGAACAAGGACCCCCAGTTGGAACGTTTCAGACGAGCATGGATTCGAGAGAACTTATCCAAGGATGGTTCAATCGGGATCATGTGGATTCTTGGCATCAAGTCTGAGCTTGCACGCTCCATCGTGGATTGTGATAGGGTTTTGACTTGAATGGTTGTCATATCACCGAAAAGGTCTTGCGATATTAGTGACCCCAAGGAGGCCATTGTGTCCACAAAATGATTTAATAACCGAGGGAGTGCCTCGATGTCATACCACTCAAGTTTTGCCAGGAATTTGTCCACAAGGGCTTTATAAGCCTACAAAATTGGGCATTTGCATTGGAATACCCCTTTGAATTGATTGACTATTAACAGCGAATCACCAAAGATGTTCAGTCATTTGATATTCATGGCGATTGTTGTCTAAAGACCTATGAGCAAGGATTCATACTCTACATTATTGTTGGTGCATGGGAAATTTAATTTAAATGACAGGGGCATTGGAGCACCCTACGGTATGAAGAATACTATTCCCATGCCACCACCTTGCTCACAATTAGAACCATCAAAAAATAGGGTTATGTCAGCCTATGACTCAAGCTCATCATAATCTGGTGATTTTGAGACATGGAAGACCCCATCATCGGGTAGTTCTATGACCAGAGGCTGATCGTCTTCGAGAGGAGCCTCTGCTAGTTGATCGGCTATGACTTGTCCTTTGATAGATTTCTATCCAATAAAATCTATGTCAAATTTTGTCAACAACATGATCCATTTTGCCGTGCGACTACTATGATAAGTACGACTTATCATGTATCGCAATGGATTTTCCTTAGACACAACATACGTAGTGTTGCTCAACATGTAGTGGCGTAGCTTTTTGGTAGCAAACACCATTGCAAAGTAGAGTTTCTCGATGTATGCATAGTTAAGTTCATAACTAACCAGGGTGCGGCTAAGATAATAAGTAGTCTGTTCTTTGTGAAGTTCATTCTTCTGGGCTAGCATGGCGCCCAGTGCCACCTCAGTAGCTAAGATGTATAAGTAGAACGACACTCCTGGTCTAGGTGGTGCCAATACTGGTAGTGAAGCCAAGTATTGTTTGATGTCGTCAAAGGCTTATTGGCACTCATCATCCCAGTGAAATGTAACCCCCTTGTGCAATAATTTGTTCATGGGTCAGCACTTATCAGATAGCTACGCTATGAAGCGCTTGATTGACGCGACCTTTCCCTATAGACTTCTGAGCTGCTTAATGGTAGTTAGGGGAACCATTTCAAGGATTGACTTGACTTTATTTGGGTCCACCTCTATACCTCGCTTTGAGACTATGAAACCCAAGAGTTTTCTAGATGTGATGCCAAATACGCACTTCTTGGGATTCAGTCTGAATTTATGCTCCATGAGGCGATCGAGGATCTTGCTTAAGTCATCGAGATGATTTGGGCACAAAAGAGACTTGGCCAACAAATCATCCATGTAATCTTCCAAAGTTTTATGCATGTAGTCATGGAAGATGTACGTCATGGCACGTTGGTAGGTGGCGCAAACATTTTTAAGGCCAAAAGGCATGATCTTATAACAAAATGTCCCCCAAGGTGTTGTGAATGCCATTTTTAGTTGGTCCTTAGGATTGATACGAATCTAATTGTATCTCGAGAAACCATCCATGAGGGACAGCATTTTGTGACTTACTGTAGCATCTACCAACGCGTCGATGCTTGGCAAGGGGAAATCATCCTTAGGACTCACTTTGTTTAGATCTCAAAAATTAGTGCATATGCAAATCCTCCCATCGAGCTTTTTGACGAGCACCATGTTGGACAGCCATGGCGGATAATCCATGCATATGACAAACTATGCATCCAACAACTTTTGCAATTCGTCTTTGACCATCAAGGCCACTGTTGGGTGCATCTTACGTAGTTTTTGCTTAACTGGCTTGATTTTTAGATCAAGCATTAGATTATGCATGACTAGCTACGGATCTAGCCTCGACATGTCTTTATATGACCATGCAAAAACCTCCTTCTTCTCTTTGAGAAGGGCAATGTAGTTGGCTTGCTCTTTGGGGGAAAGACTTACCCCTAGCTTGAGAATCCATGGATTCACTGGATCTGTGCCGATGTCTACGTTAGTCATTTCCTTGACTGACATGTGGGATCCGTCCTCCAACTGATGTGGAGTCGAGATCAAATGGATATCATTAGCTGAGTTTAAATCTGCGTTGGGAACCTCGGGTTCCTCTTTAGCCTGAAAGATATCCTGAGTTGTCCCTGGGGTAAAATGAGGCATTTTACCGAAATGCCAATACTCTGATGGGGATGGAGGTGAATTGACGTGATCCCAGTCGATGGCATCTATGTCTAGATGCAAGGACCGTGCTGGATTGGCCAGATTGTGAATGGGTGTGGTCAAATCAATGGAGATCATGTGGATGAAATGAATTTGGTCTCCATTACCGTGGGTGTGATGACTCAAAATTTTTGGATGTTTCCTATGTTTTGGATCTGGCTCTAGAGGGACGGGCACGAACGGATCGACCCTATCTGTTGATAGGAGGACAGGGTCTTCCCTTGGCACTGATGTCATTATAGGGTCTCAGGGTGGACGGTGCTCATCGTAAACTTAGAACCATGGATCCAAAACTTGGTCCCACCCTGCTAGGTCTACGTACCACTCATGCCCTGGCAATATGCCCATCTATGCAAATAAGTCATTAATCCCCAAGGGACGTCGTTGTTGCACTTGTTGCCTTTGTTGCATTTGTCGCATGTGGTTGAGATAGGCCATCTCAGTCTCATCTTCCGAATCACTATCGAAGATCCAAAAATGTTCATTTTATTCAACGACTGCTTGGGACATTAAGGGTTCACCTTGTTCTAGCAAATTAATTTGGTCCCATTATAGTTGTTCCACACTTGGTGGGGGGACCTGATTCTCTTGACACAGCACTGGCTCAACTGGAACCTCTAAAGGGAATAGTTTCAAAAAGATCTCTTACCAGTTATTCATGGGAATATCTCGTGAGTGATCACTATTGGATTCAACGAGATCATATGATTCTGATTCATCTTCCGAAGATCCTTCTGGACATTGTTTATGCTCTCCTTGAAAGTTAGTGTCCGAACTTTCATCTCTCTCTAGCAAAGGAGAGGGATTTTTTATGTTACCAAGGGTGGTTGTTGACCATGGGAGGTAATCTCCCAATGTATATGTTGTGTTTGGGTTGGCATAAGGATCTGATGCCAATCCACCCTGGTTGCCTATTCCTATGCCTTGCATGTTTTCCACCATGATGTCTAAGGGCAGGGGGTGGTTGAACCCTACTCCCGATTTGCAATAAGGCATTTGGTATCTTGGATGGCAAAGGACACGCACTCCTTGCTCATACCTTCCTAGCCCGTATCCATGCCAATTGCATTGGCCAAGGTATCTTAGGGAAAAGTTTGGGTTAGACAGATAGTTGACATTTTTTGCAAAAGGCTCTTCGTCCTCGTCCTTTTGCATTCATGGTTCAACACCATGGTCAAGGCTCCCATACACAAAATTGGTCTGGTTTGGTGGGTAGCCTAAAGGAATAACTATCTCGATGGGAAGGCAAGGTCTCCCCATGTCTTGCACTAACTCTAGCATGGGTGTTGCTACAACATTCTACACTAAATACTCCCCCAAGCCTGTACTGGCCATTTCAACAGTAATTTTTGGTGATTGAGGGGGATGGAACGAAAGCCCTTCTGGAGTCCATTCCTTGTTGGGTAGACTAGGAGCCTCAGTTTCCATTGTGCTAGGTATATCTTCTGTTGAGATGGTTGATATTGTTGGCAGCACCTCCTCTAGGGGTTGAGCCTCTTCCAAGATTTGTTTCCCTTTGTCCTTTTGTTTAGCCATGACAGGTGCAATTGATAGTGTAGGAGCAGATGATGAAGATGCACCTAGCTAGGGTTTTGATGGATTAGTAACCAGTGGTGCCCATGGCATTGAACCTTATCTAGATGGATTTAACTAGAAATCCAAGTGCATCGATGGGAGGGTCGATTGCGGCATCAATTGCATCGCATTGCAGTATTTGAAGGGTTCTAAGTCCATCAAGACTACATGTACTTCTCCTTCAAATGCATACTTCAAACACTGGTGAGCTATCGAAGGGACACACTTCATGTCCCTGATCCATGGTCGCCCTAGCAATATGTTGTATGCCATCTCGCATTCCAAAATATGGCACAACGTAGGTATCATCTTTTGTCCTACCTGAACGGGTAGAAAAATTGTGCCAACTGTCGAGCGTATCGCATCGTTGAATGCTTGCAACATGTAAGTGGAAGCGATGATGTGAGAGGCTGGCAGCTTCAGATGTTTCAATGCTGCTGTAGTAATGATGTTACTAGATGATCCAGTGTCTCCCAACACCCTCTTATATAGGATCCTGTTGACCCTCACGATTACGTGCAAGGGTGGATCTGCCATGTCATCAGATACTGATTTAACTTCATCTTCTCGAAAGGTGATGACTGGATCCGTACATCATTTTACATGTCCCACGAAATTATTGAAGGAATTCACTTCATGAGGCTGCAATTCGATGGCTTTCAAAATATCCATGAGAGCCTCCCGATGGGGCGTTGAATGCTATATAAGCTCATATATGGAGAGCATAGCTGACGTGGTCCACAAACTCTGTGTGAGTTTGGTCCGTATCGTGACCTCGGGTCTAGGCGGAGGCAACTACACAAGGTGTTGTTGAGGTTGCGATGTTGCTGGAACTTCCCTTGTAGCTTTCGCGGGGGCAACTCCTGGGTATTTCTTGTTCCTGGTCACTATGCTGATCATTCCCACATACCCTTGCATGGGGAGATTTTGTCGCACCTCATTGACTTGAAGGGGTTTTGCTTGTACCTCATGGGTGGCAAGGGATCCTTGAACACCCCCATCTACTGGTTATTTGGTGCTATGGTGTTGTCTATTGCCAATGTTTTATTATCAATCAAGTCTTGTATTAATCCCTTGAATTTCCAGCATGCGTTCAGGTCATGTCCCCTTCGCCTATGGAACCTACAATATAAATCCTCTCTGTATCCCTTAGGCTTGGGAGTGTTAGGATCTATGGTTTGGATCTCTGGAAGGGTGATTAAATTTGTCGCTGAAAAGCGGTCAAACAAAGAGTCCTTGGACTCTGTATAAGAATTAAATTTTCACCTAGGGCGACACTGCTGATTTTGCTCTTGTTTTTTATTTTCTCTTTCATAATTATTAGGAGGCATTGCCTGATAATTAGCCTTTTCAGGTTGTGTTTCTTATGCAGGCTTAGGAACATTTATCGCAACTTGATTAACTACAGCGGGTTTTGGTTGCATAGTCCCTGTCTTTGTATTTTTGTTCCACTCTTTCTTTTTAGGTTTAGCAATTTTTCCATCCTATATTTTGATCTCTTCGATAACTCTGGCTTGCGCCAGAGCTTCTTCTAAGGTGGCATATTGCTGCAGCTGCAATAGCCCAGAGATTGATCTTAGACAACTTCATGAAAACATTTGTGTGAGGTCAGACATAGGGGGAAGGTAGGGTAGCTTAGAAAGTAGAGCCCTCCATCGATTCCCGTAAGCCGCCATTGTCTCTTCCTCATATTGCCTGAGGTTGGACAGGTCAATCAATGATGCCTTCTTCTTGGTGTTGAAGGCGAAGCATTCAAGGAATGCATCCACTAATTGATCCAAATTATTTATTCTTTGCTTCGAAAACTGGGTGAACCAATCTGAGGTAGGGCCTACGATTATGGTTATGAATGTCCTTAGCAACAATGCATTATTATCCTGAATGCCAAAGCATTGGCTCAGGAATCTTGTCACATGCTCTTGAGCATCCTCTTGACCCTTAAAGACTGCCAACTGAGGCAACTTGAAATGTTCGGGGTAAAGAGGTGTGGGCATTGACGGATGCACTGGATGACTGCAGAGTTGACGTAACGTGGGCTTTTGGTGCCCAAAAGCTTTGGTCTCCACAGACTCCAAACGCTCTAATATCGCTTTGTATGCATCGAAAGACTTAATTTCTTCCTCTTTTTTTTTCTCCCATTGTGAGTTATGGTAGATTGGAGGCCTATGGAGGGGTGGCCGGATAGCACCCCCTCCGTAGTGATAGGGCGTTTTGTTCTATTTTACTTCTGGTTCATACTCGTAAACTTCTTGAGGAGTCTCTGGGCGAGACCTATGACCCTGAGGGGGTCTCTACGGAGGGTACCCATCATTGTTTCGGGGAGTGGCCTCCCTCTTAGGTCTATGGGGTCTTAGAGGTAAAGCTTGACGAGGTCGCAAAGACCTATCCTACACCAAGGGATTATGCCTCTCATATTGTTTTGCTTTTTGAGTGCGAGGGGTTGGAACCCTCTCAGGCAGTTTATAAAGCAGCTCGTCCACTTTGCGCTGAATGCGCTCTTTGTTAAGGTGGTATAAGTGCTCTAACTACTAATGATCTTGCTGAAGCCACATGATTTGGGCTTGGTGGGCGGCATGTCTGGCGACTGCCAGGTCAATTTGGTCTACCATATTGGGTTTAGGAGGCTTGAATGTTTCTCTTATGTATTTTCCTCGGTCTTGATGATCCAATATTTCAATGGGTCGCTTCCCTCTGTCAAGGTTGGCAAAATTTACTTGAGGCTCTGGCCTCGATGTGTGACCATGGTATTTAGCAGGTGTGAAAGCGCAAGGCTCCCGCACTGTATATTGCTCTTGAGGAATTCAATGGTCTTCCTCATACTCCATTTCATGGGTGTGAAGGGGGCGGGCGGAGTTAGCTCGCCCTGTGTGGAGAGCCTTGCTCTCTGGGTTTTCTGTTTCAGTTCTAACAATTATGGGAGGCAAAGGAGAGATGCCATAGTCACTTTGTCTCTCCTCATGGGCATTGTGCCTCTCTAGCACTTCGTTGCATGGTGGCCACTCATATCTAGCCTCTAAAGGCGGTCTTCTATTTACGTTGAGTGCCACATGTAAAGATTCTTCCCGAAAGGGGCTGTGTTGAATGGGCATGTCCCCTAGAGGGGTGTCCCTATAATTCCACCTTGACGTGGAATGATGTGGACTCTCTTGTGGTCCAGACCGCCAAGGTGGTATGGCCAAGTCCTCAGGGCTAAAGCAAAGGCGACTTGTGCCCGCTCCTTGTACACTTTCTATAGCTTCTGCCCTTTATTGGGCTTGGCTCCGGGTGCACACCATTGTGGTGCTCTTCTACAAGCTAAGCAGATTTTATCTCTTTTTATGATTTTTTTATTTTTGAATTTTTTTGTTACACTAAGCAGAAATGAACACACACATACACAAATGGTGATTATCTCTTTTAAAGATTAGTGGTGTGTCCTAATTTGGTTTTAGTGCATTTTGATGATTTTGTTTTGTTTTTGAAAGTTTTTAAGAACGTTTAAATGCATAAATGAAGGCTCATATAACTCCCATAAATGGTCGCCCCTTCAATATACCATTGCCCAACCGATATACCAACCTCTCTATATACCCGCCCTTACGAGAAGGAAACTATAGGTACGTGAGAGCAGATGGTACGTGGTACGTAGGCGGTAAGAAAGGAGGATTGTCACTATTGTTAGGCGTAAATATTGACAAAATCTGATCGAGTGTCCCACCGTGATCGCCATCGTGATCGCAACTGAAAGCACAATATTCCAAAAGTTTTGAAAGGAAAACTATTACGATGCATTCAAAATCAAACTAACGCTTATGTCCTAAAATGTGAAAAGCATGAAATGAAAGAGACGAATTGAAATGAGATAAACAAAAGTACAAAAAAGCACAACCATTTTATTTAACTCTCTTAATCTCAGTTACAAAGACACCTCCTCCCTTTTTAGGGGCTAGGAGCGTTAAATGAATTTTGGTTACAATCATGACTTAGTATTCCTCCTTCCGCATGCCCACATTTGAAATGGGCAGGCCAAAGTGTTGCCACCGCTTGCATTGATGAATCCTTGATTCTTTCTGCTCCTCCTACGTTCAAAGACAACAAGTCGTTAGTAGCACCTGTGAAAAAAAGATGAAGCGTTTGATCTTAAAAACCAATGAAGGATGCATGCATAATATTAGCTAAACCGATGAATAAAATGACTCCAAATAACCTGCAAGTTTGACAGAGACCAAAAAACATTACCAGAGGGCCATTGCCATCAAAAAATTTGGAAAAAACTCCTCAAATTCACATTCAACTGTAATTTTTCCCTGGTCCGGACGAATTCGACTGTAATTCATCCCTGGGTAGGACGAATTCGCCTGCAACAAAGCGCCGAAGTGATGCTGTCTGAATGTCATGTCTTGGGATCTCCAGAAGTCCTACAAACATGGGGGTTAGCTAATTGGGGGCATTTTGGGATGACCCAGATGGTCGGATTTCTCCAATTTGACCTCCTTCAATAGGAATTTGATGTCGCTACCTGCAAGTTAGTGGGGACAACAAAAGCGACAAAACATGATGAAATCTGATCAAAACATTATGAAATCGAATTTATAAACTATCTAGACAACATAAAATGGAATGGAAGATAAACAAATGATAAAATCACAAATTAAAATGAAACTAAGAAATGTGGGGTGCCCGGGTGGGCCTCCCACCGTTGGAACTTGATTTTGGCACCAATCCACTTGGGATGGGCCCAAAATATTTTGTAATGGGTTGTCGAATAATTGGTAGATCAATGTGGTCAAATGTCAGGTTTTGGGTTTGGATTCACACTTCCAAAAGCCATCCACTAACCTCTCTTGTGAAAGATATCAAGGATGTGGAAGAGGTGAATCAAAAAGGGTACAATGTGGTGTTAAATTTGGCAGCACTTCGTTGCTTGAAAATGCCTCCAACTTGTCCTTTATTTGGGTTGGAAAGTCCACCATTTTATAGACCCAGGGGGTCTCTTTGGAGGGGCATGCAGGGGTGCCATGTGGCATCCATGCCTTCTCAAGAGGGAGGAGACTCCTCCCTGACTTGGGCTTCCATGACTGCCCTTGTGACAGTCCTCTAACGCCCACTCTGCCCACCTACACGCGCATGCATGGCAGGAGGCATTAATTGACTGTCCTTGGCTGCCACTTGACACCATTTTTCTTTTTGCCCGTTGAACCTGGAATTCATCCTAACCCAAGATGAATTCAGAATTCGTCCTTGGGTGATATGGATCCCAATTTGAATTCGTCCCTGGGAAGGACAGATACTGAGCAAAGTGCCTGAATGTGAAAAATTGCCTTTTGACCTTCCAAAATTGTTGCAAAAGTGGTTAGGACCATTGTTTAACCTTTGAGGGCTGCCTTGGGGGCTGTGTGTGTCAAAGCGATCAGTGTTTGTAGTCACATAATCAGATTGGTGTTGTTTTGGTGTCTACGAGAAAAACAAGAATCTGAGGAAGAAGAGACATCAGATGAAATGGAAGCAAACTTTGTTCAAAAACTAAAAAGAAGAAAAGGAAAATATAGAGGAAAGTTATTGTTTAAATGTTTCAAATGTGGAGGCATTGGGCATTTCACAGCTAAATGTCCACTTAATGAGAAGAACATAAGTGATGAAGGATCGCACAGAGAAATAAGTGACTGAAAGAAAAAATCAAATTTTAGAAAAGGCAACTTCAAGAAGAAAAGTTTCATCTCCAAGAATGTCAGTTCATCAGAAGACAAATCTAGTGAGGATTCTGAAAAAGAAACAGGTGAAGCTCTTTTTATGGCATTCGAAGAAGAAAAACCAGAAAAAGAACAAGAATGTGATGAAGAAGAAATTGACGCATAAGTGAATTTGGAAGAGGAACTAATTGCAACTTTGGATGAATTGAAGACAAATAAAAATGAATAAGAAAATTTCAAGAAATCTTGAGGATGCAAATGAAATCATAACAATTTTGAAAGTGCATATAGAAGAATCCAAGAAGATATCCGAAGATCTTGAAGTGCAAATAACCATGAAAATAGATTATTGTAGCAAGTTAGAAGAAGATATTGTTGGTTTAAGGATGCAACTAGAAGATATGAATCCGAAAATTAGCTCTTATCACAAAAATGAAGAGAGTTCTATGAAGTTGGATAAGATCATAAAAAACCAGAAGACTACAGGAATCAAATTTGGTTTGGGTTTTGACGAAGGAGAATCATTAAATGGATAAAAGGCCACAAATGAAGAATCCACAAAGAATGAAGAAAAGGAACAGGTTAATCAAGCAAAAATGAATCATGCAAAGGAAAGCAATAATGCAAGGCAATAAAGGAGAATTGAAAATGATGGTTTCACCAATGTCACACATCAAATAAGAATATTTATGGCTCCTACAACATGGAAAAGACCACCACCCAGGTTCAATCATCCATTTTTTGGTTACTATTTTAAATGCAATGGTTATGGATATAAGAATTCAGATTACAAGTATAATGTAGGACCAAGGAATTTGCTAGTAGAAATGCTTTTTTTCCTTTGATGGATTATGTAGCAGAATATTATAACTGTCATAAATTTGGGCATATTGCAAGAAATTTTAGAAGTACATTTGCATAAAATTAATTTCAGGGAAGATAATTTTAGCCAAATGGAATAAGACAAAATAGAAAATTTGTCAAAAAACATGCACAAGCTACTAAAAAAGAAAAGTCAAAACAAGATACCAAAACTGTAATCAAACTAGAGTGGAAAGAAAAAGAGCAACATAAGGAAGAAAATGAATTCTTTATCATACATACGAAATTTAAAGTTTACAATAAATCTACACCATGGATTCTTGATAGTGAATGCTCTAGTCATATGGAAGGTGACAAATAAAAATTTGAGAAGTTGTAGCAATATGAAGGTTGCTCAATGAAATTCAGAAACAATGATGGATCTAAGATAGTTGGTAGAGGTTCAGTTAAGATTAGTGATGAAAAAATTAGGTCAGAAGAATATTTTTTTGTGGTTGGTCTGAAACATAACTTGTTGAGCATAAGTCAAATTTATGAAAGAGGTCATGATGTGATATTTAAGAAGCAAGGTTGTAAAATAAAAAAGGTAAACAATGGGAAGTTGATAGCAGCTAGATCAAGGACATATGGAAAATTTTACACACTCATATAATTCAAAAGGAGCTTTCTTGATTGGATAGGAAGAATAGAATTGGTTGTGGCACAAGAGGCTCGGTCATATCAATTTTGACAATCTAGTAAAAATCAGTTCACAGAAAGCAGTGAGATATATTCCCACCATTGGCAAACCATCAAATAGCATTTGTGCTTCATGTCAAAAAGAGAAGCAAACTAGAGTCTCATTTAAAACAAAAGAGTACTACACGAGCAAACCTTTGGAACTAGTACATACTAATTTATGTGGACCCATGAGAACGCAAAGCATAAACGGTGACAAATATTTCATGTTGTGTATAGATGACTATTCTAGGATGACATGGGTATTGTTTTTGAAGCATAAATTAGAAGCTTTTGAGATGTTCAAGGTTTTCAAAAACCAAGTTGAGAATCAAACAAGAAAAATGATTAAATGTTTAAGGTCAGATAGAGGAGGAGAGTTCATTTCAGAGGATTTCATAGAGTATTGTGAAAAATATGGAATCAGGAGATAGTTTTCAATGGCAAGGACACCTCAGTAGAATGGTGTGGTAGAAATAAAGAATAGGACAGTGCCAAAAATGGCACAAACTATGTTGAATGAGAGAAAAGTAGGAAATAAATTTTGGAAAGAGGCATTCCATACTGCGGTATACATCCCAAATAGGTGCATGTTGAGGACTCATGAAAGAAAAACTCCTTATGAGTTGTGGTTCAGTAAAAAGGTAACAACAAGATATTTTAAAGTTTTTGAATAACTGAAGAAAACCTTGGTAAGTTTGAATATAGAGCAGATGAAGGTATTTTCCATGGTTTTTCATCAAAAAGCAAATCTTACAAATGTTACAACAAGAGGCTAAGAAAAATTGTGGAAAGTGTTGATGTTAAAGTTGATGAAAGAAGGGAATGAGTAATTATCTATGAAGTGAACTACCCAATTTATGAAGAGGTCATTGAAGGATATGAGGAAGAGGAAATGAAAAATAAATTAAGAATTAAATTAGAGGATTCAAAAAGTGATTCAGAATTAGAAGGAAATGAGAAATTCAAAATAGGTAGTTGGCAGAAAGATCATCCTATAGAGCAAATAATTAGATACCCCATAGTTTGTGTTCAGATAAGAAGAAGATTAGTAAGTAAATAATCTTTACTATCTAGCATTGAGCCCAAAAATATTACCGAAGTAAGCAAAGATGAATGTTGGGTAAAGGTAATAAATGAAGAATTAGATCAGATCGAGAAAAAAAAAACTTGGGAGTTAGTACCAAGACCTGCAAATAAAAATGTAATTGATACTAAATGGTTCTTTCAGAACAAATTGAATGAAGATGGGCAGGTAGTCAGGAACAAAGCAATATTGGTATGCAAAGGGTATGCACAAGTTGAAGGTATTGACTTCGAGGAAACCTTTGCACCTATGGCCATACTAGAGGCAATTAGAATATTTCTTGCTTTAGCAGTTTACAAGAATTTCAAAGTTTATCAAATGGATGTGAAATCAGCATTTTTGAATGGAAAACTTGAAGAAGAGGTTTATATTGAGCAGCTAGATGGTTTTCATCTTGGTGATGATCCCAACTTGGTTTACAAGTTGAAGAAAACATTATATGGCTTAAAACAAGTACCCCAGGCATGGTATGCAAAGGTTCAAGAAAGGTATGGTTGACAGTAATTTGTATGTGAAAATAGAAAATGGTCATCATATTGTTGTTGTTATATATGTATATGGTATCATATTTGGCAAAAGCAAAGATGAGTTGTGTAAATATTTTGCAAATAAGATGCATAAAGAGTTTGAAATTTCAATGATTGGTGAACTTCCATATTTTATCAAATTGCAAGTTAATCAAAAGGAGAAGGGTATATTTATATCTCAAATCAAATATGTGAAAGAGATGCTGAAAAGGTCGCAATGGAGGATTGCAAGCTAGTTAGTACTCCCATGATGATAGGTTGCAAGTTGAGCAAGGATGACAAATCTCCACTTGTTGATCAAATTATGTACAAATCCATGATTAGGAGCTTACTGTACTTAACAACTACTAGATCAAATATTTTTTAGGTAGTATGCATGGTAGCATGATTTTAGACTAGTCCCAAGGAGACTCATGTGACAGTAGTGAAGAGGATTTTTCGGTACCTCAAGGGTACTACGGAGTATGGGTTATGGTATTCAAAAGGTAAGGACTTCACCCTTATTGTGTATTCAGATTAAGATTGGGTAGGATGTGTAGATGATAGGAAGAGTACCAATGGAGGTGCATTTTATCTTGATGATAATATTGTTGTGTGGCATAGCAAAAAGTAGGATTTAGTCTCATTATCCATAGTAGAGGCAGTGTCTATTGTAGCGACATCATTTTGTACACAAGTACTTTGGATGAAACAAACTTTGAAGGATCTTGGAATACATTTTAGTGAACCCATCTCGATCATGTGTGAAAATACAAGTGCAATCAATATCTCAAATAATCTGGTTATGCATTCTTGCACAAAACATATTGCTATCCAGTACCATTTTTTGAAGGAGAAAGTTGCGAAAGGTGAGGTTAAATTGGATTTTGTTCCAATAACAGAGCAAGTAGCGGATATCTTCAAGAAACCATTTTCCAAGGAAGTCTTTGAGTACCTTCATAAGAAATTGGGAGTGCTCACACTTCCCAAGCATTGACTAGCTATCGGGGCCACATTCTCAGGAGGAGCATTTTTGTCTTTGCATATCTTTTTTCTCATGTTTGTAATTTTTGCCAAGTGTAATAATTTTTGCATGAGAATGTTGTGCATTGACTCAGGGGGAGTTTTAATCAGCCCTTTGGTCTTGTTGTCAAAGGGGGAGAAGAGTTACAGGAAATTGTGCATGTGTTGCCAACAATTCAAAAAGGGGATATTGTTGAGCAAGGTGTAGTGATAGTATTGTCATTGTTGTCAACACACTCAAATGGACAAGTTGATGCAGTGGACAGTTGTTCAAAGGTTGTTCGGAGTATGTAAAGTGGTGTTCAATGCTTATGAGGATGTACTTGATGTTTGGGTGAAGTTGTTATAGGTTGTTCATGCAAATTTGTAAAAGTTGCAAAAATCATCAGGAAGTTGTCAAAGTAGCAAAAATTGTCAAAGTTGCATTGAACAAGGTTGCAAAAATGTCAATGGAATGTTTTGGACAGCCCAAGATACTATTTGGAGGTTTTTTTAACATTACCAAGTGTGGTTGCAGTGTTGGAACGACCGGTTGCTTCACCAGTGCATTGTTGGTTAATAAACTACAGGTGTAAAATCTGTGTTAAGAGGCCACTTTGTGGGAGGAATATTAAGAAATCCATGAGGAATTTGATATCAAATTGTTTACTGGAGGTAGTTAGATATACTGAGAGCTTGAGTTTTAAATTTCAACCCTAATGAAATCTGGAGGAAGAAATAGTGAGTGCTTCAAAATAGCTCTGGAGCACTTTTTACAGTTTATGTGACGTGTAAAATCAACATTAGAGGCCAATTTGTCAGAGGTATATTAAGAAATTTGTGAGGAATAAAAATTTTAAATTTTTATTGGAGGTATTATGATGTACAAAGAGCTTATGTGTTAAATTTCAACCTGAACGGAGACCTGAGGAAGAAATGACAGTAGTTGCAAAATGCCTCCGTAGCACTTTTTCCAGTTTTAGGCAGCAAAGTGCTTTTGCGCTCGAATACTCAAATTTATTTTTTCTTGTTGCAAAATGTGCCACTTAAGTGTTGTTTCACGTATAGCTCATCGATTTGAACATATTTCCTTTTTTTTCAGAGTAATTTCGAGGCCACCAAGTGTGAGAACGAGTAATGTGCACAACACTTTGTCCGTGAACTGTTTGACAAAATGCCTCTCCAAAACATAAGTGAAGAGTAGGCATGGGAATTATTTGAAAAATTCCTATTAAATATTGTGTGTGTGGTGCAAATATGAGTGGCTGACTTGGCATTTTTTAAATTAAAAATAAAATAAAAGGGAAAAGGCAAAATAAAAGTGCAATTTAAAAAGGTCATAACTTTTGATCCATAACTCCTTTTGAGTCCGTTCTTTTTCTAGCTCGTGCAGAATTTTAAAATATAGAATAATGCTATGTCTCCATTGGGATACATTATTGAATTCTGAAATGGTCTTCTTGCAACTCGAAATTTGTTAGGAAGTTAAAGTGTTGGAAGTTGAAGGGATTGCAAAAATATTTTTAAAAATGAGTCAGTGTGAGTACATAGAGGGGTGAGATTTAAATACATATCAGATGATATTAGTAATATTGGATGTGTAGAGAGAAGCAATGAGATAGACCACTCAGGGTATTTTATAATGGAGATCATATTTTCTACTACAGTTTTTGTTTTTGTCGAGAGGGTGCTTGGCGATCGGGGTCAGTGCTCCTTGCAGTTGGTGCTGGTAAAGTCCAGGTTGGTTGGTTCCATTCCCTGAATTTGGTGCTGCAAAAATATTGTAAAGACCAAACATTTTCAAGGTTGGATTTGGATGGGAGTCCAAACAGTCCATTGGCACAGTGGTTTTTCCACATCGGGTTTCAACTATAAGTATGGTGTTATTTGATGCATGTTTGTGTGATTACTTGTTTTGATTTGATTTCATAGTTGGATTAAATTTTTAATACACACCGATTCACCCCCATCTTAATATCACACTTAGTTTTTTAGATAAAACAATAGTTTGATAATTCATTGGAGATGGATTAAATAATACATCTACAAGCTGAAATAGCCCGGAGGTTACGAAACCATCCGAGGCTAAAATAGCCCTTGTTGTAACTTAATAACAACGTGCTAATAATAATGTAATAATTGAAAATATACGCTAACATCCCCCCTTATTACATTATTTGGGTAATAATATAACTACTAGCTATACTAACATCCCCCCTGATTACATCATTTTGCAATACAAAGAGAGCTGCGAAACAATTCAAATTTGACACGTGCAAGTGCCTTAGTGAAAATGTCTACAACTTGAGCATCGGTGGGAATGTGCTGAAGCTGAATTCGGTGCCTCGAAACTTCATCTCGAATGAAATGACATTGTGTGTCAATGTGTTTTGTTCTTTCATGATGGACTGGATTCTTGACTAGGTTCAGAACACCCTGATTGTCGCAAAACAAGTGTATTGGATATTTGGATGGATGACCCATACTTGTCGAGTTGCGACGCAACCATATCACTTCGCACACGACTTCACGTGCGGTGCGATACTCTGCCTCTGTTGATGAAATAGCAACCACCTGTTGCTTCTTGTTGTGCCAAGAGACAGGACCAGATCCAAGATGAAAAATATATCCTGAAGTTGACTTGCAATCATCAAATGGTCTGGCATAGTCGGAGTTCATGTATCCTTGCAAGAAGAATTTGTTGTTCCTCTTGTATTCTAGGCCATATTCCATTGTGCCACGGACATAGTGGAGAACATGTTTTGCTGCTTTCCAATGAGTGGTCTTAGGCTCCTACATGAACCTCAAAAGATAGTTGACAACAAATACGAGATCTGGTCTAGTATTGGTCAGATATATGAGACTCCCAATCAACTGTCGATAGAGAGTACCATCTACTTGAGGTGAATCATCATATCACGATAACTAAAGTCCAGTCTCCATCGGAGTTGCCATTGGCTTGCAATCAGTCATGCAATATTTTTCTAGCAATGTCTTGGCATATTTTTTCTGAGACACTTTGATGG
This sequence comes from Wollemia nobilis, assembly GCA_028583015.1. NCBI lineage: Eukaryota > Viridiplantae > Streptophyta > Pinopsida > Araucariales > Araucariaceae > Wollemia > Wollemia nobilis. The sequence goes on from JAQPPZ010017072.1 coordinate 3,434,345, forward strand.
AGTGCTCCTTCTAGCTGAATTCTAGACCAAGACAGTAATGGAGAAGTCCGAGATCTGACATCTCAAAAGATTGACACAAGTCTCTTTTGACAGTAGAGATCATGGTTTCTGAACTCCCTGTAATGAGCAAATCATCAACATAGAGTACAAGCAACACTATCTTAGAACCCTGTTTCTTGAAATAGAGGTTTGCATCTGACGGACATCTCTTAAAACCATGCTATAGGAGGTGATTGTCCATTTTTATATACCAAGCTCGAGGAGCTTGTTTTAGGCCATATAAGGATTTGACCAATTTGCAAACTTTCTACTGTTGGCCTTCCACTGCAAATCCTTATAGCTGAGTCATATAGACTTCTTCTTGGAGATCACCATTCAGAAAGGCACTTTTGACATCCATATGATGAACTTTCCACCCAAACTGTGCTGCCATAGCACAAATAACTCGAATTGTTGTCATCCGAGCAGTAGGTGCAAAAGTTTCCTCGTAGTCAATGCCTTCCTTTTGAGCATAGCCCTTTGCAACAAGATGGGCATTATGCTTATAAATTGTCCCATCTACTTTGTACTTGATTTTATACACCCATTTGTAGCCTATGGGTTTCTTTTCGTGTGGCATATCGACAAGCTTCCATGTTTTGTTTTTCATCAAAGACTTATATTCTGCATCCATAGCAGCCTTCCACTGAGGCTCACCGAGAGCAACTTGTACTAATGTAGGTTCAATATTGTCTATGGAAGACATAAACACCTTATCACTATCAATATCCATATCTTCTGTATCTCTCTTTGGATCTACAGAAAGTTCTTCAAAAGATTGACACAGATCATCAACCCTAGTATTCTTTGTTGTAGCTTTCTCTTGTTGAGCCATGCTGCGAGTACGAGGCCTATCCAAAGTCAAATATGGTGGAGTAGATAGCTTAGAGTCTTTGATTGTATTTGTATACCACTTTGGATTCTTCTTCTTAGGTGTTGAAGAAGATCCAGAAGAACCTCCAACCTTTGATGAAGGAGATTTAACAACCTGAGTTTCCATAAGATCTAGGTATACATATGATGTGTTTGCTGATGTGAAAGCCTCATCAAAAACAACATCTCTACTTATGTGAATCTTCTTGGTTAAGGGATCAATCAAACGATAACCCTTAGAGTTCTCATCATACCCAAGAAGAATACACTTCAATGAATTCTCATCTAGCTTCTTCCTTTTCTCTTTTGGTATGTGCATGAAAGATTTACACCCAAAAATGCGTAGATGAGAAATGGAGGGTTTCCTACCACTCCATGCTTCCTGTGGATTCATTCCTTGTAGGGCCTTTGTGGGTGCCCTATTCAACAGATATACTGCTGTGGTGACAGCTTATGCCCAATATAGTTGCTCAAGTCTAGCTCCTGTGAGCATGCAACGAACCATTTCCATGATGGAACGATTCCTCCTTTTAGCAACTCCATTTTGCTGAGGAGTATAAGCAATAGTTAACTGTCTTGTGATCCCATTTTATTTCAAGAATGCAGAAAATTCTTTAGAGGTGAACTCCCCCCCTCGATCTGAGTGGAGGGTCTTTATAGAAGTCCCTGACTCCTTCTCAACAGATTTCTTGAATTGCTGAAAGAAGCCAAATGCTTCAGATTTCAGTTGAAGAAAGAATACCCACATCTTTCATGAGTAATCATCCACAAATAACTGAAAATACCTCTTACCCCCACAACTATTGGGAGTGAAGGGACCGCACAGATCAATATGAACCAACTCCAGAGGTTTCTTTGCTCTAGTAGAGCTCTTTTCAAAAGGCAATCTATGCTGCTTTCCTGCCAAGCAGTCAGAGCAAACTAGTAAAGTGGTAGAAAGGGAAGGAAGACCCTTAACCATCTAATACTTACTTAGCTCAAGTAACCAGAACTCAAATGTCCATATCTCTTGTGCCATAGGGAAGTTGCCTCCTTTGTAGAGACTGTCATGGCAACATGTGGAGTAGAGATAGTATCTAAGGCAAATAAGCCATGCTTATATGAAGCGGTTGCAATGTTTTTACCTCTCCTAGTAATAGAACAAAACTTCTTGCCTCCCTCAACACTAAAATTCACAACCATATCTTTGTCCAGAATTTGTGTGACTAACAACCAATTGTTTTCCAATCCTAGAACATAGAGGAATTTATCAATCTGACACTTGCCATCAGGAAGAGTGACTGAAACAGTGCCTTCTCCCTGAACCTTGTAGGTTTTATCATCAACAATAGTGACAAGTTTGCCCTCTTTGGCCTCAAAAGACTCAAACCATGATTTGTCACCAGTCATGTGCTTACTGGCTCCAGAATCAACATACCATATAGGATACGTCTGCTTGGACACTATGGTAGTCATGAGAAATTTGTGATCTCTCTCAAAATCCATGTCAGATTCTTCAACAGCAACATTCACTTGCTGTTTGTTCTTTTGTGGTTTGTTTCGGCCTTTCTGTTTTGATTGCTTATTCTTATGCCAACATCTCTGTTTGTATCATGACCTTCTTTGTCACAGATCTTGCAATATCTCTTTTTCTATTGAGGTTGTTGAGTTTGTTTCCCTTTGGAATCCTTTTGTGAATTCCCTCCCTTCTGAAAATTACCCTTCTTCTAGTTCTGTCCTTTCCTGTTGATGTAGAGAGCAGTATTAGAAGAATCATCTCTCTGTAGTTGGCGTGCTTCCTCCTCTTGAAGCATATTAACAAATTCTACAAAAGTAACTTTTCGTTGTGATACATGAAGGGAAGTAATCAATACCCGATAAGAATTAGGTAAAGCTCTCAATACAACTGAAGTAAGGAGCTTGTCTTCAACTAGTTCTCCCAAAGAATTCAACTTTGCTTTCAATTCAGAAACTCGCAAAGAAAGAATTCAACTGTCTCACCCCGCTTCATGCTCAGACTATGTAATTGAGATTGAAGAAATAGAATGGTGGAATCATTCTTTCCCTCATATATAGTATTAAGGGCATCCCATGCCGCTTTACTAGTTGCACAGTCAGCAATATGGGGTTGGACTTCATCAGACACAACAAGCAAAATGAGGACTTTTGCTTTACTGTCTAGCTTATCAAAGTCTCTTTGAGCATTAGATGGAGCTATAGCACCAGCAACAGGTGAAGGTCTGGTTGTTGCTCCAGATACAATATCCCATAAATCATCCATTGCTAGGATGGCCTTCATCTTATTTTTCCATGGTGTGTAATTAGGACCTTTCAACAACTGATGAGAATCGGTCATTAGTTTTGTAGACATGATGAAGGTTCCTTATAACACCAATTGGTCCCCCTTTCGATATACCTTTTTCTAGGCCATTATACCGTACAAAATACCCCCCCTTACATGAGGGAAACTATAGGTATTTAGAAAGATCAACAAAAAATCACCCGCCCTTACGTGAGGGAAACTATAGGTGACCTTTAGAGATCATACGATACGTGGAACATAAGCAGTACTGAAAGGGAATCACCTTGTTGATGGCACCTAACATAGAATATTTTTCTCATGCATGGGGCGTAACTTCCCCTAAACACTATGAAGAATACTTCATCAGGATTTACACCTAAACACAAGAGCGATTAAGGGTAGTGGATGGAGTAAAAAAATGCAAAAATGGCAAACTTATCTCTCCCCGACGATTTATAGAGAACAAGCTCAGACGTCGTTGTAGTAGCTATATTATGCGGTGGATATAGTAGCGCAATCATGAAAACTTTACCTGTAAGTGCTGGCCAGAGGTATCACAAATACTGAATGCTGCAGTGCAATAAATTGCACGGATGGGTTTTAATTATTTCGGGGACTTAGGGAGTGAATTTGATTTTAATTTTTAATGTTATAGTGCAAAAACAAATATGCAACATACAACAAAAAAAATTCCCACAGGAATAACCCACTAGGTGTCGGGCGCAGCCGAAAATGCACCTTTACAATAATGCCAAAATTGCTTTTCAAAAAATTACTCTCTTTCCCTAAGGTTGAAAAAATCCCTCCTTTTCAAGTTTGAAAAAAAATAATTTTCTAATGTTTTAAGAAATCAAATTAAAGTTTAATTAAATAAATTATTTGTTTAAAAAAAAGAATATTTAATAAGCTTTTCTTTAAAAAAAATAATTCAATATTTAATTAAACTAAAAAATAATTAAAAAAAAACATTAAAAAAAAATAATCAAACTTAAAAAAAAAAAATTCACCTTTCAGAGGGGGGTCGGCGGGAGTGGAACCCGCAACCTTCAGGCTCCCAGAGCCTGACCGCACAGTCCACCACCAGGTGGACTAGCGGGCTGATTCGACAGGATCAAGGGCCCCCTCGTATTTGAGGAGGGTCCCTAGTCCGCTGCCCGAGCGCGGCCTCTGCTGCTGGTCCCCAGTCCGCTGGCCTGCTGGTCACGATGGCGGCTGCAGCTTGCTCTCCTCTGCTACTTGGTCGTTGCGCATCGCGGTTGCTGTTGTGGCCACGGCTGCAGCTCACTGCAGCTCGTTGCTCACGCAGCACGATGCAGCACCGGGGGGGACAGCGGCCACGTCCGCAAATTTTTTTTTTTTAAGATAAAAAAACCTTTGTTTTTTTTTTATATCTGCTACGCACGTAGCACGACACAGCACAGGGGGGACCTCCCCAATGTCACGTGGATGCGCGACATGGCGCGTCTGCATGACGGGAGGGGGAGGGAGGTGGGGGGGCCTCCCCAACGTCGTGCGGATGCGCGACATGTCGCGTCTACACGATGGGAGGGGGAGGGAGGTGGGTGGGCCTCCCCAACATCACGCGGACGCGCGACGTCACATTTGCACAACGGGAGGGGGAGGGAGGTGGGTGGGCCTCCCCAACATCGCACGGACACGTGACGTGTCGCGTCTGCGCGACGGGAGGGGGAAGGCGCTCCCACAGTTGCGCGGACGCGCGACTGGAGTGGGGGGGGCAGAACCTCTGAATTTTTTTTTTTTTTTTTTAAAAACTCGCTGCGACGCTGTGCGATTGCGCACGGCGTAAATTTTTTTTTTTTTTAAAACTTCGCTACGGAACATCGAGCGATTGCGTGCGACGAATTTTTTTTTTTTTTTTTAAATTGCCTTCTCAGTACAGAAAGAAGAAAAAACAAATTGCGTCCTCCCAGCTTCCAGATGATGTGTTCCCAGCAAACAAATTTACAGTCGCATGTCCCAGCAAGCGGCTGCAAAAAAAATCTGCACAAGCTCGGATACCATGTTAGATAAAATAGCAGATTGATAATTCATTGGAGATGGATTAAATAATACATCTACAGGCTAAAATAGCCCGGAGGTTACGAAACCATCCGAGGCTGAAATAGCCCTTGTTGTAACTTAATAACAACATGCTAATAATAATGTAATAACTGAAAATATACGCTAACATAGTTCAAAACATATATGAAGTGAAAACCCGCTATGGGTGTAGTACTCGTTAAGGTGGACATATGGGCAATCTATTATGGATGATTGCTCAAATGATAAAATGATGGAGTGTAAGCCACTATGGATTATTGCTCATTTATGGGGTTATTAACCGCTAGGATGTATGTCAAGGCCTACTAAAATGGCCATGGAGCTTATCCTGTAATGGGGTGTTTAGGTCGTTAAGTCAAAAGAAGCATAATCTGATAGGGAAATACATTATTGCTGATGTAAATGATGTATTAGAAATTACTACCTAATAGGAATGTGTAAAAATGTGTATATAAACCAATAAATCTGAGTATAACATAATGTGAGTGTGTGCATGTGCTAGAAGAAAAGAGAAGAAGAAAATGAGGATCATAGAACTGTGCGTGTGTGCCCCTAGCTTGAAGTTTCAGCTAGTGAAAAGTCAAGAGGGAAGAAATGTGTAAACAAAATAGAGAAGAATGTATATCCTTATCTGAAAAAATGAGAAATAAGAATTATGTAAAAACACAAGGACATATCAAAAGAGGATTGCCTTCCTTGAATTGGAGGATAAATGATGATCATTGTAAAAATTTCAAATTCAAGGGACACGAGAAGAAGAGAGAAGAGAAGAAAATAACAAAGGAAGACAAGAAGAGAAAAAGGGATGAGAATGCATGGGTCCTAGGTTGGGGCTTCGCTAAGTATCAGAACCCTAGTGAAAAGTGCAATGTATGTGAGCTATGATCTAACTAGGTATCATCACATGCCATTGTTATGAATCCCCAAAAGCTATATGAGCAAGCAGTCATGAGCAAGCAACAATGCAATTATAACAAGCAGAAATGCAAGAAAATAGAATATCAAGCAACCATGCAAAGTATGACATGAAATCATGCAGTATGAGCAAGCAAACAGGTATGATGGAATGAGAATGCAAATGCATACCTAATTAGTTATGTATTTTATTTTATGTTAAACAAGCAATCAAAATGATAGGCAACACATATTCTAATTGTACCTCCTATCTTAACAAAAAGAATAGGCATTCAAGGGACTACTTCATCAAATAAAAATCTAGAAGGTAAGCCATATCGATGATTATAATCACGGAGAGACTCCTTCATAGCTCTTTCTTTGGTAGCCATAACATGATAATCTATACATTCTCAAAAAAACCATCATTGTTAACATAGGGAGGAGCAATCCCTAACTTTGCAATATCTCTATTAGAAGTAGAATATTTACCATTAGAACACACAAAATTTATCATATTACAAAATAAGATGTTAGAGGCATATGGGGTATCCTTATCCTCATTACTATGATCCAAACCTTGATGAGATATATCCAAAAGAGGTTCTTGAAGAAACTGACTGTCTTGATCCCATGATGAAACTTTGATTAGAGGTTCCTCACTCACTTTTATATTGTTGGATTGTTCAAATTTTTGAGATGAGAAACTTGGAGAAATAGATGATGAAACTGAAGGACAAATATTGATCCAAATTGAGCTTGTTAAACCATTGAACATTATTCGAATAGATGAAGATCACCTCGAATGGTGACAAGTTGATCCTTAAATTAAAATTCAAACATTCATGAAGAGTAGAGGGGACGACCTTCATTGCATGAATCTGAGGTCCAAGAAGCATATTAAAAGATGCAATGCAAGGTACCACATAGAACAACGTATATAAAATTTTAGGTCCAACTTTAAGGGGAGAGATATAGTGCCACAAGCTTCTTGGGACTCACTATTGAATGTTTGGATGATTGCATCAGATTTAGTAAAATATTCCTATTTTAATCCAAACTTTTGGATAAATTGATATGTGCATAAATTGAGGGAAAAACCATTATCAATAATAACCCTTTTGATAAGGGTTTCTCCAATAAATGTAGTAATGTAGAGAGAGGAATAGGTATGAGGTATAAATATCATCATCCGAGAATGTGATGTGATGTGTCCCAAGAAAGTTTACAACATTGGCTATATCACTAGGGAAAATATCTGAGGGACAAATTGTTGTTTTAGAACATTAAGGCTTCTCCATGAGTAGAAGAATTTTGCAAAAGTTCTAAGAGGAAAATATTTGTTGAAAAACTCATCTCCTGTTGATACCATTGGATCTATTAATTACACAACTCTTGTTATGAAGTAGTTGTTACCATACCAACCATTTGGTTATCATAATGATGTGGTACATTTTTACAAGATACTTGATTAACTGTCTATTGTCCTTTATTAGGTATATTATGGTTGGTAGTGGAATTTTGTTGACTATTTGAAGATTGAGAATTTCTTATATCAAGACATCCTGCATCAATTAAATCTTGAACCACATGTTTCAAATTCTTAAAATAATTTCTCCAATGTTCTTCTTATCTATGATATGCACAATATTGTACTACATTATACCAAATAGTTGTATTATCTGGTTGTATTATAGGGGGCAACTCAATTGCATTGGATTCCAAAAGTTACTTTAGCACTTCTTCCATAGGTATGCCAAGTCTTGTAAAATTCCTTTGTGGAGGTTTTTGAAGTATTATCTTTTGTAGATTGTTAGCAATATTATTAACAGACCTACTATCTGTTACACCATCACCTGCCACATCCTTATTATTATACTATCATTGAATAGTTTTATCTTTTCACTTTGATTTGTCCTCTTATGATAAGAGCTTTTTTGACTTTCCTTGCTAACTCAATTGCTTGATCAAAAGATGTGATAATAGTAGTCTTGTCCTCTTATGATAAGATAAATATTCTTGTAAATTACCAATAAATATGTCAAGCATATCTTTCTGAGGTACATGATGTCTTAACCAACCAACTAAACTTCTTCAACAAGATAATTTTTTTTTATAAAATTTCTTCTTTATTCTGCTATAAATTATAAAGATCTTTCATTGACACTTCTTTTTCAATATATGCACTAAACTGATGAGCAAATAATTTTGCTGCTTATTCAAAATTCCTCAAAGAATAATTAGGTAACCTATAATACCATTCTAATGCCATGCCAGCAAGACTATTAGGAAATATATTCAGTAATAACATATCATCATAGATGAGATAATGACAAGATGTTCTAAATCTTCTTAGATGCTCAATCAGATCTTTTGTTCCCTTATATAGGTAAAAATGATATGGAAAAATACTTGGGATAAGGTCTAGTAGAAACAATAGGATATAATGGTTGATTGCACATTTTCTTATAACTGTAAGTAAAACCTGAAGGCTAAATCATAGCCATTTTTAAAACCAACTGCTTTACTAGATTTGTCAATTTTTGTACTTCTAAATCACTATTGTGGAATACCCCAAGATTCCCTAAGGGAGGGGTATAAGCAGGTTGATAAAAAGGTACTTGGCTTAAGCTGGAGGTATTGATACTATTGAGATATGTGATATCGTGATGGAGAGGATAACTAACATTTGGTGGAATAGAGGCAAAAGTGTTGATATTAGCAGATTGAGGAGGAAATTGAAAATAATCTTGAGTGACACTATTGGTTGGAGGAACTTGTAGATTCCTTCCAATATTGGTGGTTACAGTGTTGGAAATATGAGCAGGATTTGTTGAGTAGGAGTTGTTGTCATTGATGTCAAAGAAATGCTAAGTCAATACAAAAGAAAAGGGCTGCAAAGATATCTTCGTTCCATGGTGATTGGAAGCAAATAAAATGGTTATTTTAATTATGGTAAAAGGTTCTCCCAAAAGCACAAGGAGGTTCACATTTTATTTCATTTAAAAATTCCAAATGGATATTTAATTATTTAATTTATAATATTTAAATTTATTTTTGAATTTAAAATAATTATAAATTAAATATTAAAGTCAAAATGCAAAGGTTAATTATCCGTTGATGTGAAGGTAAATGCCTCGAAAGGTATATAATTTAAATCCGTCGACGTGAAGGAGAAATGCCTTAATAGAATATAAGTATTACCTCAAACATAGGCTAAAGTGATCATTTGAATTTCATGCAATAATAAGAGAGTGTTTTTCGATCGAACACAGAAGTAGGAAGGCATGTGCATAGTGTTAATACAAATGAGGAAGACATAATAACCAAAGGCACATAGCTCTTAGACCCATCCAGATGGGTAGCCCAAATGATTCTTGGTTTGGATGCTAAGTCATAGCACCAGAGAGATCTCGGGTTTGAGACTCTGTAGTAGCAAAAGGAGGAAGCCTTTTGTTTCCAAGGCTCTTGGCAGTAGTTTTAAGGATAAGTGTGTGTGGGTGCACTTAGGTCCCACATGGGACTCCAACTCACGCGGTGAGCTGACCATGGGCTAAGACACTGGTAGGGAAAGAGATGCAGGTTCAAATCGCACGCTCACCATTTTGCAAGGCGAAGAGGACAAATATTTCATGTGGGAACCTTTTCCAAAGTGAGGAAGAAAATAATTATTTCTTTCTAAGGTATGAGGGCCTAAGTTTATTATTATAAAGCATTTAAAGGTTATATTGTGTTGATAATTAAGGAGTGATAAGGCTTAGGTCGCTTATGATTTTTGAGGATAATTTTTGGAGTCATAACATGGAGAAAAAGTATATTATTTTGTAAAAGGCTTTTTAATAGTGTTGAATATTAAATTGAGGATATTGGAGTCATAAGTTGTATAAGGTGATGTTATTATTTTGAAGGAAATTTACTAAGTAAACATGTGTGGGTTAATGCATGGTCCTTGAGAATAATAAAAGAAATATTTTAGAATTCTTTGAGCATATTATTGGATAAAAATATTAAGGACAGATATATGCTATTTAACCTTTGTGATTGGCAAAGAAATGTGTTATGATTAAAATAGGTGTTTGAAGTTAGATCTTCTTCAAACAAGAGGTAAGGGCACACTATCATTGAGAGTGATTATTGAATGTTATGAATGCTAAGTTGGAGTGAAAAGGGTTGTTTATGAGCATTATTGAGAGTGATTAATAAAGGTTTTTCTCGGTACAATAAAAACCTTGTTTGATAAGCATTTTTGAGTAATCCTACATACTTGATTGGTGAATGCTTGAGTGAGAACTTGTGAACTATCTTGAACTTGGATTTATGCAAAGAACATGAGTATCATTGTTATGTGAATGTGAGAACATCTTGAGTTGAGTTTGAAGTTTCATTGTGAGAGCATTAAATGAATTATTTTCTTAGGATTTTTCAAGCAAGTTGGTTTCATTGATTGATTTGATTGAGCTATAGTGATTGGAAAGTGTTGGAGTGATAGTTCAAGTTCTGTGAAACAAATTATTCTTTATTTTGAATTGATTTGAAAGAAATATTAAAAGTTATTGAGTGTGTGAAACATATTGAGTCTCTAACCATTCTCTATATGTTTTTAATATTTGAAAGAGAGATTGAAAGTGATTGAGTGTGTGAAACATATTGAGTCTCTAACCATTCTCTATATGTTTATGATATTTTAAAGAGAGATTGAAAGTGATTGAGTGTGTGAAACATATTGAGTCTCTAACCATTCTCTATATATTTTTGAGATTTGCTAGTGATTTTGAAAGCTGATTGAGTATTGTTGGTAACATATTGAGTCTCTAACCATTCTCTATGTGTTACTATTAATTCTAAGTGAACCTTGTTCATACAAGTGAAAGAGGTTTTCTGTGATTGAGTTGATTTGAGTAAGCAAGTTTGCCATTGTGTTGAAAAGATTTTGTAAAAGCTAGTGGTAGATTTGAGTAAGTCCTAGAGGGAACTTGTTGAGTGGTATTTTCACCCAATTGTGAAAGTATACTCTCCCTTAGGATTTGGGTTCCAAATCCCCTCTTGCAAATAAGTTAAAAAAACAACTTCTCCAAGGTCTCTGCTATATTAGCATTTGCATATGTGTATTAGTAATCTAAAATAAAGATATTCAATTTAAATTCTTGGAACACCTTAGTGATTGCAAGTAACTGTAAACAAGGGGCAATGTTGGTTTATTTTACCATGAAACTTTAGTGATTGTTCATTTAACCAAAATAAAGCAAATGTGAGTTGGCCCTCATATGACCACGATGTAGTACCTTAATTCTTTTTATATTGAGGGTTTTAAAATAGATTTTATCTTGCATTAAATCCAAATATGGCTTCTTATCATGAAGATGAAGATAACTTTCAATGTGATCGATAAACCATCCCTCTTTGGTGAAATAGATCTTCACAAAGAGGCAATAATTTATGGCCTTGAATAAAGGGCTTCAAATGTCACTTTAACTTATCCCTCTTAAATGAAATCAAATTTTCATCAAGATGAACAATTAAGTGCCTTGAAGAAAAGACCTTCAATGTAATACTCAAATTATCCCTCTTTCATAAAATTAGAATTTTTATGAAGAGAGGGTAATTTTAGGCCCAAAATGGAAGAAAATGCCATAAAACATAACTCCTTCAATGAAATTGGAATTTTCATGAAGGGAATGTCATCATAGGCTCATGAGTGCAAAACAAAACTCAAAAAATGAAATTCGGCCCAAAAATGGAAAATTTCTATTTTCGGATTTTTTTAAAATCTGTAATAAAACAACTTCAATGAATTTTTAAAAATACTAAACAACTCCGAAAATGAAATTTCAAAATGCGTATTGAAATTTTGAAGTATAACCTATGCAATGGTGAAATTATTTTTGTATTTTGAAAATTTTTAAATGTTTATTTTAATGCCTCAAAATTAAAAAAAAATTAAAATTCTTAGAAAATAAAATGAAAGAAAATGCAGAAAACTAAAAATAAAATGCATTCAGTATGATGTTATCCTATTTATACAAAATTGAAGATGCGAGGTTTCCATGCATTCAACCTAACCTATTGGACTTGCAAAACAAGCACAATCCCCATAGACTAAGTGTTGGTTCCTAGGGTTTAAAATAAATTTCAGGTTCAAGCATTCACATGAAGCAACCAAGAAAATTTGCATTAACTCCATATACAAACTTGAAATCTGAAAAGAAAAGAAAAATAGACATTAAATCCATAGCATGCAAAGAGAATCTCCTTCTTTCTTGCCCACAAGATGCAAATTTATGAAAACTCCTGCATTAAAAATGTGTCATTTTATAATAGCAGAATTTATGGTTTTCCCAAATCAGTCCATTGTCGAAGGAAAATATCCAGAAAAACCCAGTGCCAAGGCCTTGCCTTCATTCTTGCAATCTTCTCTAAAAAGTTTCCAACCCCGTTTCAGCATTTCATTGCAGTATTTAAAGTTTTCCATGTGCCTTATCTCTTCATTTCATTTTCCCTCAAAATCCTTCACTGTTCATTTCAAAATTTCATTTCATGTTTCCCTTTCTTTGTTTCGCTTCATTTCCCTTTAAATGGCTTCAAAATGTTTTTTTATTTTATTTTATCCTTTACCATGAAAGGGTTCAAATAATTTCACGTTACTTAACTATAGGTACACTGTCAAATCATGTCCATCTCCTACGTGGCATTGTAACGTTTCTTTTCGTACCCATGATAGAAAGAATATCATTATTCTAAAGCTTCACATGCCTTTCATCCCCTAACACCATTGATTATGAAGGCCCATAATAGCATCAACAATGTGTCTCATTTGTACTACAAAATTTAAATGTGGGGAGAACTGGCATTACATATTCAACCATTTTCAAATGCATTTCAATTGATTATCCCGCCTATGGTTGCTGCCATCTTTGATTTCATTGCGCCACTGGTCGTAGAGTCACCCATCGCCCACTTTGGCATCCAAATAAACCTAACCCTCAATGCCATCGATGGCATCACTTGAAACTCTCTGACTGCACCTTGTCCACGCGAGCCACTGGTTTTGGGAAATCCATGTATGCTATCCCATGCTATTCATTCTCCACGTCTTTGGGTATCCACCTTCGTAATCATTATAATGAGCCATGTAGCTACCCATGTATTTAGATATGTGGACAAATACTTACCTACTTCGATGATGATACCCCCTCACTCTGGCCCCTATCATTGACCATCCGATCCTTGGTCTACTGCATAGTCCAGGTATTGTTGTTAGATATCGACATTCAGGCATCAAAAGCTTGCATCTATCGTGGGTCGTCGGTGCTAAAAAAAATAGCAATCTTCGTTCATTGAGCATTCATTCAGGGTCTGTCAGGTCAAACCTATGTTTAACCCTTTTGCACAATGCTCATATATCTCCTTATGATTCTCAGTGGATGTCGATTCGATGTGTTGTTCTTGGGTTTATTCCCAAAATTGTGTCATTGATTGGATATTTGTCATCACATGGGCTTGTCTCTGCTGATCGGGTCAATCACTTTTGAGACTTTCTTTACATCCACCAGTATTGTATCTTTTCATGGAGTATTGCCAACCTTGGGCCATGCTTTACTCAGCCCAACAGCAAACAAGACTCCTCTTTGTCACATGTCATCATTACGATTGTTGTGCTCGATGCAGGCGTCATACCACTATAATGAGCTCTCCATATTGTACTTGTCACATGGAAGGGCTCCATCCATTACCATTGGTTTCATGTTTGGGTTCCCCATCGACATTCAAAATACTCAATTCGTCTTTCTACGCATCGCGTCTTTGGCCAAACTCAGTTGAAACGTCCATATGTCAGGTCTTCACCATCGTTCCCAACATCGCACTACGTGTAATTCAACTTTTCATCACTGCACACCTAGTCATCGATGAATTCATTCCTTCTTGCATTGATATGAGCACCCAATGTTGGGCTTCATTATTCTGTCGTCGTGGGCAAATCTAGCACTTATGTACCCATACTACTAGCTATCATCCTCTCCATATTTGGCGTTGTCCAGACCTCCAAACAAACCTTCTAAATATGGCGTCCTCCATTACATCATCCATCTCGCCACATCACCGAACCCTGATCGATGCTATAGACATCCAAATTCATCCTCGAAGGTCCACTTGGAGACTTTGCTATCGCGTCCTTGGGTCTCAAAAAAGCCATCGTATCCTCGATACTATCATAGCCTGCATAAAATAAATCACACCTATTAGGATTAGCCTTATAAAACCCTTATTATTATTATTATTATTATTATTTATTTTCATTTATTTATTTATTTTTTATTATTTTTTTTATATTTGGTAAATACTTCTTATACACATCCACCATGGATATTGAACCTGGGTCACATTACTGATATGCTTGTTTTACTTTGTATAGATGTATATTAAAGAGGTATTACGGTGGAATGAAGTTTTAACATAAAACCTGCCTTATATATAGAACACAAGCTCATTATACATGAATGATAAAAACAATAAATCTAACCATCACAATGTTAACAACAAAATATCAGCAATAACATTGCTAACACAACATTGACGATAAAAATCATCGATAACAAAATGACATTAAAAATTGTCAACAACAATTTGACGATAAAAAATTGTCGACAAGAAATTGACAGCAATTTGATGATAAAAAATCATTGACAAGAAAAAGTCCTTGACAAGAATATATTATTGACAAAGACCACTGATAAATGCAAAATCAAAACAAACCGAGCATTAGACACTTGAAAACAACATGCAAACACCCAAATACCAAAAATGAAAAGGTGGGTCCCCAATTTTGGGGTACGTTGTGGAGCAACCACAACGTGAACTTAAGGATAGATTTGTGTGAGCTTTTGTGGAAGCTTACAATAAGATATTGGACAAGTTCAGTGGGAACTTGTTGAGCAGACTTGTGATAAGTCTTAGATAAGACTTGAGAGCATATTGGATAAGTTCTACTAAGGACTTGTTGAGCAGATTTGAGGTAAGTCTTAGTGAAGACTTGAGAGTAGATTGGATAAGTTCTAGTGAGGACTTGTTGAGCAAATTAGAAAAGTTCTAGTGAGGACTTGTTTATCAAATTTGAGGTAAGTATTAGTAAATACTTGAGAGTATATTACATAAATTTCTTGAGAGGGCTTGTGGACAGATTTGAGATAGGTATTTGAGAAGACTTAAGAGTTGAGTTGATTGATTTGTTCAAACCTTGAGTTAAGGTTTAGGATAGATATAGCAGAGGTGGTTGATCAGGTTTTGTAGTAAATATAGAAAATATATTGAGGAAAAAGTTTGGTGTAGATATAAGGACATATTTGTACCAGACTAGAGATAGAGATTGAGCAGATTTATGCTAGACTGAAGGACTATGTTTAGTACATATTTGAGACAGAGATTGAGTAGTGCTTTAGAGGTGAAAGAGTATAGAGTATGATAGTCTCTAGTGGATAGAGATCCATTATCTAGAGTAGTGAAGATAGGTCTTTTGAGTGAGGGCAGGAATATTCAGTGGATAGAGATTCCTAACCCAGTGTAGTGGATGCAATAGTTCTTCTAAAATATCACTAGCTAGAGTATAGGGCATCAATATCTCATGTGGATAGAGATCCACAAACATGATTAGGGGATTGGTGTGTCCTTTAGACAAAGGTCCATATACATTGTAATAGGTAAAGGTTTCCCAAGAGATTTTTTGAGAATATTTTAGTGAAATATTTTCTCTGTGGAGTAGCCCACATTGGGTGAACCACGTTGAATTGATGTCTCTATTGTATATGGTGATTTGTGAAATGCTTTGATTACTATTGTTAATATTCCCATTTTTATATTGCATAATTAATATTGGAAAATAAAAGTAAAAAGTGATCTTATACTATTCACCACCATTCTCAGCACAAGCTTGTGTTCTTCATACAATGGTGTCATAGGTTGGTTGATGGGCATGATTACCATGATTCAAAGATTTAGACAAAGGGTTATCATGAACATGCCTAGGAGAGATGACTGGAGTAGGAAGTAAAGTCTCACATCTTTCGAGTTGAGCTTTCCATTCCATAGCCTTAAGTAAAGCCTCCTTATGGTGTTTCATGAATTCTAAAACATGATCAAATAATTCAAAAATGTAGTGACCCTTAGGGTCTTCAAGGGGATCATGACTATTATCAACCTTTTATTCTTTAATATTATGATTTTTTCTATTAATTAGATCATCCTCTAGAAAAATATCATCAAACCTTAGAGGCCTTCGCTCACTCCCAAGTCTAGAAGCCATTAGGAAAAGGAGAAAAGGACTAGGGCAAAAATGAAGTAACTAAAGAGCAAAAAAAAAAGAACAATATGTTATGTTTTTAATGTTTTCTGATCTAACACATAAAATTAATGATCTTGATTAAATTTTTAAAAGAAAATGAGGTGTTCACATCAGGTTCACCAAAAATGTAAAGGGAGAAAACTGCCCTATCATGTATAATTCCCAAAAATTTTGGATCGACAAGAAGAAATCCATATGGGGTGAATCACGGGGGTATGCTGTTCTCAACGCTCAGTTCTCTATGTGTTACTATTAATTCTAAGTGAACCTTGTTCATAAAAGTGAAAGAGGTTTTCTGTGATTGAGTTGAGTTGAGTAAGCAAGTTTTGCCATTGTGTTGAAAAGATTTTGTAAAATCTAGTGGTAGATTTGAGTAATTCCTAGAGGGAACTTATTGAGTGGTATTTTCACCCAATTGTGAAAGTACACTCTCCCTTAGGATTTGGGTTCCAAATCCCCTCTTGCAAAGAAGTTAAACAAACAACTTCTCCAAGGTCTCCGCTATATTTAGCATTTGCATATGTGTATTAGTAATCTCAAATAAAGATATTCAATTTAAATGCTTGGAACACCTTAGTGATTGCAAGTAACTGTAAACAAGGGGCAATGTTGGTTTATTTTACCATGAAACTTTAGTGATTGTTCATTGAACCAAAATAAAGCAAATGTGAGTTGGCCCTCATATGACCACGATGTAGTACCTTAATTCTTTTTATCTTGAGGGTTTTAAAATATATTTTATCTTCTTTATTAAATCCAAATATGGCTTCTTATCATGAAGATAAAGATAGCTTTCAATGTGATCAATAAACTATCCCTCTTTGGTGAAATAGATTTTCACAAAGAGGCAATAATTTATGGCCTTGGATAAAGGGCTTTAAATGTCACTTTAACTTATCCCTCTTAAATGAAATCAAATTTTCATCAAGATGAACAATTAAGTGCTTTGAAGAAAAGACCTTCAATGTAATACTCAAATTACCCCTCTTTCGTAAAATTAGAATTTTTATGAAGAGAGGGCAATTTTAGGCTCAAAAATGGAAATTTGTGAAAATGCCATAAAACATAACTCCTTCAATGAAATTGGAATTTTCATGAAGGGAATGTCATCATAGGCTCATGAGTGCAAAACAAAACTGAAAAAATGAAATTTGGCCTAAAAATGGAAATTTTCTATTTTCGGATTTTTTAAAATCTGCAATAAAACAACAACTTCGGTGAATTTTTAAAAATACTAAACAACTCCAAAAATGAAATTTCAAAGTGCGTATTGGAATTCTGAAGTATAACCTACGCAATGGTGAAATTATTTTTGGATTTTGAAAATTTTTAAATGTTTATTTTAATGCCTAAAAATTAAAAAAAAAGTTAAAATTTCTGGAAAAATAAAATGCAGAAAAATGAAAATGAAATGCAAAAAACTGAAAATAAAATGCATTCAGTATGATGCTATCCTATTTTGACAAAACCGAAGATGTGAGGTTTCCATGCATGCAACCTAACCTATTGGACTTGCAAAACAAGCACAATCCCCATAGACTAAGTGCTGGTTCCTAGGGTTTAAAATAAATTTCAGGTTCAAGCATTCACATGAAGCAACCAAGCAAACTTGCATTAACTCCATCTACAAACTTGAAATATGAAAAAGAAAAGAAAAATAGACATTAAATCCATAGCATGCAAAGAGAATCTCCTTCTTTCTTGCCCACAAGATGCAAATTTCTGAAAACTCCTGCATTAAAAATGTGTCATTTTACAATAGCAAAATTTTGGTTTTCCCAAAACCAGTCCATTGTGGAAGGAAAAATAGCTCCAGAAAAACCAGATGCAAAGAGCTCTTTCCTTCAATCTTGCAATCTTCTCTAAAAAGTTTCCAACCTCCCCATTTCAGCATTTCATTGCAGTATTTAAAGTTTTCCATGTGCCTTATCTCTTCGTTTCATTTTCCCTCAAAACCCTTCACCGTTCATTTCGACTTTTCATTTCATGTTTCCCTTTCTCTGTTTCGCTTCGTTTCCCTTCAAATGGCTTCAAAATGTTTTTTTATTTTATTTTATCCTTTACCATGAAAGGGTTCAAATAATTTCACGTTACTTACCTATAGGTACACTGTCAAATCATGCCCATCTCCTACGTGGCATTGTAACATTTCTTTTCGTACCCATGATAGAAAGAATATCATTATTCTAAAGCTTCACATGCCTTTCGTCCCTTAACACCATTGATTATGAAGGCCCATAATAGCATCAACAATGTGTCTCATTTGTACTACAAATTTTAAATGAGGGGAGAGCTGGCGTTACATATTCAACCATTTTTAAATGCATTTCAATTGATTATCCCGCCTATGGTTGCTGCCATCTTTGATTTCATTGCACCACCGGTCGTAGAGTCACCCATCGCCCACTTTGGCATCCAAATAAACCTAACCCTCAATGCCATCGATGGCATCACTTGAAACTCTCTGACTGCACCTTGTCCATGCGAGCCACTGGTTTTGGGAAATCCATGTACGCTATCCCACGCTATTCATTCTCCACGTCTTTGGGTATCCACCTTCGTAATCATTATAATGAGCCATGCAGCTGCCCACGTATTTAGATATGTGGACAAATACTTACCTACTTCGATGGTGATACCCCCTCACTTTGGCCCTTTTCATTGACCATCCGATCCTTGGTCTACTGCACAGTCCAGGTATTGTCGTTAGATACCGATGTTCGGGCATAAAAAGCCTGCATCTATCATGGGTCGTCGGTGCTAAAAAAAATAGCAATCTTCGTTCATCGAGCATTCATTCAGGGTCTGTCAGGTCAAACCTATGTTTAACCCTTCTACGCAATGCTCATATATCTCCTTATGATTCTCGATGGATGTGGAGTCGATGTGTTGTTCTTGGGTTTATCCCCACAAATGTGTCATTGATTGGAGATTTGTCATCACGTGGGCCTATCTCTGCTGATCGGGTCTGTCACTTTTGAGACTTTCTTTACATCCATCGGTGTTCTATCTTTTCATGGAGTATTACCAACCTTGGGCCACGCTTTACTCAGCCCAATAGCGAACAAGACTCCTCTTTGTCACATGTCATCGTTACGATTGTTGTGCTCGATGAAGGCGTTATACCACTACAATGAGCTCTCCATATTGTACTTGTCGCATGGAAGGGCTCCATCCATTACCATTGGTTTCACGTTTGGGTTCCCCATCGACATTCAAAATACTCAATTCATCTTTCTACGCATCGAGTCTTCGGCCAAACTCAGTTGAAACGTCCGTATGTCGGGTCTTCGCCATCGTTCCCAATGTCGTGCTACGTGTAATTCAACTTTTCATCGCTGCACACCTAGTCATCGATGAATTCATTCCTTCTTGCGTTGATATGGGCACCCAATGTTGGGTTTCGTCATTCTGTCATCATGGGCAAATCCAGCCCTTCTGCACCCATACTACTAGCTATCATCCTCTCCATATTTGGCGTTGTCCAGACCTCCAAACAAACCTTCTAAATATGGCACCCTCCATTACGTCGTCCATCTCACCACATCATCGAACCCTGATCGATGTCGTAGACATCCAGAGTCATCCCCGGAGGTCCACTTGGAGACTTTGCTATCGCGTCCTTGGGTCTCACAAAAGCCATCGTATCCTCGATATTGTCATAGCCTGCATAAAATAAATCACACCTATTAGAATTAGCTTTATAAAACCCTTTTATTATTATTATTTTTTTATTTTCATTTATTTATTTATTTTTTATTATTATTTTTTATATTGGGTAAATACTTCTTATACACATCCACCATGGAGATTGAACCCGGGTCACATTACCGATATGCTTGTTTTACTTTGTGTAGATGTATATTAAAGAGGTATTAAGGTGGAATGAAGCTTTAACATAAAACCTGCTTTATATATAGAACACAAGCTCATTATACATGAATGATAAAAACAAGAAATTTAACCATCACAATGTTAACAACAAAATATTAGCAATAACATTGCTAACACAACATCGACGATAAAAATCGTCGACAACAAAATGACATTAAAAATCATCAACAACAATTTGACGATAAAAAATCATCGACAAGAAATTGACAACAATTTGACGATAAAAAATCATCGACAAGAAAAAGTCGTCGACAATAAAATATCATCGACAAGAAAATATTATTGACAAAAACTAATGATAAATGCAAATTCAAAACAAATCGAGCATTAGACACTCGAAACCAACATGCAAACACCCAAATACCAAAAATAAAAAGGTGGGTCCCCAATTTTGGGGTACGTTGTGGAGCAGCCACAACAAATGGCGACTCTGCTAGGAAATGCTCCTGAGCATTTCGGTGAGAACCCAACCTGAAAACCTACACAAACTCAAACACAAGCGTCAAAAAATATCCAAAGAATGAAACTAGATGAGAAATACATGAAGCATTAGAATTATTCAGCGTCAACTCAATGTGTGCGGTGTGATTCATTCCTTATCATTTGAAATTGATCAACATTCCATCATCTGTTTCACTTATGATTCATGCATATGAGAGGTTATGAATGATTTGTGTAGGATTTAATGTATGATGAAGATGCTAGAGATATAACAACCTGCTTTGCAAAGGCTCAAACTTTCTAGTACCATGAACAAACATATTAAAAGCTGTCAAACCCTCTTAGGACCAAATATGTGTATCTTGAATTAATTTACTAGATCCCAAAGTTGGTTATGTGTCACTACCATCTTGAACCCATGTGCAAGTGTAAGTGAAATCAGAGCTTTGGGGAATAGGATTCCCAACCTAAGCGAGATGGGAATTTAACCCTATCCTTACTACTCTGATCTGGAGTTCATTACCTCATCTTGAACAAAATGATTTAACCTGTTATGGATGAAACTATCAGGCTAGCCTATCCGTTTGAGCAGTCAGTGGTCTTGCTTTTAGACAAGACATGTTGCCACACATGAGCATACTCCACTTGCCAGTCAGGCGTCTATAGCCCCGATGGAGATTAACCCCATAATCCAGGATTTGGCTTTACTTTTGATTTCTTGAACCTTGGGGATGACTACCCATCCTTGCAAGGGACATGTAGTACGATCCTTCCAATCCAATATTAATGATGAAATGAAAGTAGAATGAAAAATATTTGCTTTGGAATTTCAAGTTCTTGAGTGGGCAAAATAGAAGCTTTGGGGAATCGGATTCTCAACCTAAGCGAGATGAGAATTAGACCCTATCCTTACTACTCCATGAAGGTCAAATCAGAGCTTTGGGGAGTTGGATCCTCAACCTAAGTTCGATGGGGATTTAACCCTATCCTTACTACTCTGATTTTAGGCTTTAAGCACTATGGGAGTGGTAAAAACCACTGTTTTAAGGATTATGTTGCATGATAGGACAGACACGAAATACTCCTTTCGCCTCACCTTTTCTTCCAAGTATGGTTTTGACCATTTTGCTCAAGATCCTCTTTAATATGTGTAGAACGTGCTTGGTTCAAGATAGTTTGGGCATCAGTTCCCAACCTTAGGATCCTTTTAATATATGTTATATAATAACCCTAAGAGGATTCGACACCTTTTCAATGATTGTATTTGAAATGTAGATGCAACTGAGATGAAATGTATATGCAATGTGGAATGTAACATGAGATATGGATGAATGCATTGCTCTTTTTTGAAATGCGGATGGAGTATACCACCTACTTTGCCATAATTTGTAAAACAGACAACTTCATGCATCACAAGTTCCAAACGATATTCTTTAATGTGTTTGCGATACTCGTGGAGCTTTCTGCAATACAATTCCGATGTTTCATATTCTCTTAGTCTTAGTCAACATTCATAAGGACATAAGTTGACATCTCGCTTTTTTTCTTTTTTTTTTCAAGACAAACCAAAAGTGTCCAAAGGACCAACACACAAAACTTAAAACCAAACCCAAAATGCAATCCCAAAAATGAAAAAACAAAAACCAAAAACAAAGCTATATACAAATGTACAATATAATACAAGATGGTGCAAAGTTTGGATTATCATTTTCCCGGATCCCAAACATGATTTGAGCATTCCAAAAGACATATAATGTGATACACATGCCAAATGTGGAAGGAATCAAACAAAAACAAGACTAGACCAAACAATGCAACCAACTTCAACTTTCCTCTCTCACCCCACCAATTAGATTTAGTTCCATTAGTATTCTCATAGGTGAGATTCAAATTACCAAATTGATTAGACAATGGTTGATTTTCAATTCTTTCTTGTCTATTCTTTAAGGTGTAAATTTCATAATTCCATTCATGATTTAGAACTAGGCTTTCTTTATTCAAAATGAAATTTTGTAAGCAAGAGCCTATTTCTAAAAATTTCAAAGCTAATTCATTTTCCATGTTCTTAGGCCAATCAAAATTGTGCAACAATTTACAAGCATCTAGGATATTTACTAAATGGGGATCATTAGAAGTTTTTATCCTAGGTTCAAGAATTAATTGTTGATGAATTTGATTTAGCAATTTAAGTGCATCAAGCTCCTTTTCATTCATTAAAGTAATGTTATCAAAGGTGTGGTTAGAAATTAATTCTTGTTCTTCATTCACCTTCAATGGCATTTCATCATAAATATCATTTGAATTATACAAATCTTCACCTAAATCTTGGATGTTTGGACACAAAGGTTTAGATTTTACCTTTTTCACATTTTCATTTACCAAAACTTGGTGAGGATTTGCAATTCCTCCCTTTACCTCATGGTCTTCATATTCTTCATTGATTACTTGTTCATCAAACATACCAAAATTGGGCACCCAATTGAAAACATGTCCATCCTTTTCAACCCTCAAATATTTTTGGTCAAAGTGTATGTCAAGTAACTCATCTTCATGATCAATCACTTGCGTTGCTTCTAATAGATCAACCACTTTGTCATTTAATTCCAATTCTTTGTTCACTATCCATGGTATCTCTTCATTTGAATCCTCAAAATAATCATGCAAACTTGTATCCGAATCTTCAATGAATTTATATTCAACATGATCGAATTTTGTAACCTTCTCAAATCTTGTGAATGTGAGATCTTCGTATGAAGTAGAAGTTTCAACGTCCTGCATATAAATTGGAATAGAGGCTTCATCAATAGGGGTGTGAGGAAATAACACATCTTCATATCTTCCCCAACCATTGTAAAAATTATCTTCCAAATTTGTGGGATGAAACTCCATGGTATTTGTGACATGATCTTTTGATTCATTCATCAATTCACTTTCTTCTTTGTCCTTGGTAATAGGATCATTATAATCTTCCAAAATTTGATGAGATTTGAAACCCTCTTCCAAAACATCCTCAAATTGTATAGGAGTTGTAATATCTTCCTTTGAGTAGGCGATTATGTTGTCCTGTATATCAATTGGCACACAAGTTTCATTAGCAGTTTTGGAGTGAGTGTAGTCTTCCCACTTCTTCCAAGCATCATAATAATCATCTTCCAAAGTCAAGTGGTGACGTTCAACTACTTCTTCAACATCTTCCAATTCATCAATGTGTTTCTCATCAAATTCACCTTCACCTTCCTTAGATGGTTCAATTATTTCCAAAAGTGGGTCATTTTTTGAATTCAAATTTGTAAGGCTATCATAGTCCAACTTGGTAACCCATGATTTCATTTCATCACAATTTGGAGGGTGAAGAATTTCTTGGTCGTTAGTTCCAAGCTTCTCATCAAGAGTGTCTTCCAAGAACAAGTGGTGAAACTCTATCATATCTTCAAATTCATTTATTGGTTTTCTTCCAATTTCACTTTCAACCACTTCATCCAATTCTATGGTAGGTTCCGTCCTATCACATATTTCAAACATTGTTGAATTTAGGACCCCTTCATCTAAATAATCATGTATCTCTATGAATGAGATCATCTCTGCATAATCCTCACTCTGGTGGATGTTGGCTTAGCAATTTGCACCTCCTCTTGGACTACATCTAAGGTGGTTGTAACATTTGGACCTTCAAATTCATCCCCTTGATCATTTACCTTAGGTATCATTGGAGTGGAGGGTGCTATATTTGATGGTTGGTGTAGGTTGGCATCACTAACTCCAAAAGAACAATCTCTCATGTGAACATGTTGTGCCTTTTCTTCTTCAAAAACTTGTTCTACCTTTTCCAAGATCTCATAGATTGTCTCTAGAGACAAGTCATCCAAGTTTTTCTTTAAATATGTAGCAAGTTTGGGGTGTATGGCTCCCATGTATACTTGAATAGCTTCCTCTTCTGATGTGTTAAAATTTTCCCACATTTGGGAGTGCAACTCATGAAATCTTCCATTGAATTGACTCAAGGATTCATTAGGCTCATTACGTATGGAGGTAAACTGATTTTTCAACATCTCTAAGTCAACTTGATTACCAAAATGATAAAGATAGGTTGCTTCTAGTTGTATCCAAGAAGTCCTAACCTCCATGGGTAGTTGGCCATACCAAAAGAATGGTCTATCATCCAAAATGTATGCAAATAACTTACAAGCCACCTCCTCATAGAAAATTTGGAATTGACATAATGTATTCTTGTAGACATACAATTTTTGCAAGTATCCTAGTGGCACCTCTTGATTAAAACATCGTAGAAACTCCAATAACATTTTAGGAATTTGATAGGGTATCCCATGTATAGACAAACCCTTATAATGATCCTCCATCATAGATACCATTCTTTCTCTTAGAGATGCTACTTCAACTCTTATATCGTATGTCGTCATTAGTAAAACTCAAAATATAACTTCAAAACCAATTTGTTAGTCATGAATAAAAGAAGGAACCATGACAAAGCAATATTCTAAAAATGTAAATTAGTTTACGATTCACCGAGATCGCATATGCGCAAGTGAAGAGCATACTCCTAGTGTTGTAGGCTTTCTGATTCACAAGATCACATTACACGCAAGTGAAGAGCATAATACCGACAACAAATACATTTTAGACAAAATAATTCCTTACAAATAAGCATGAAATGACTAGCAAATATCAAACATGTAACGTATGAATAATCATGTTAGCATCAACCAAGAGATGTATCCATTAAAATCAAATGAGAGTAATTGCATGGAGACAACCTCGTTAGTCAAGACCAAAATTTTTCAAAATCAAATCAAAACACATTATTCCTGTATGAACAATCAAAAGCGTTAGAACAATGCATAGCGATTCATGTCCTCCTTTTAACACTACAAGGTTGTATTGTTAAAAGAGGGCTAAAGATAATAATCAATAGGGCATGAAATATTCAAAATTTAAATCCCTATAGCATTTAAATCACACTAAAATAAACCAATTCAGGCCCTCCTTCTAGCGCCAATCCTGTTGAGTGGTATTTTCACCCAATTGTGAAAGTACACTCTCCCTTAGGATTTGGGTTCCAAATCCCCTCTTGCAAAGAAGTTAAACAAACAACTTCTCCAAGGTCTCCGCTATATTAGCATTTGCATATGTGTATTAGTAATCTCAAATAAATATATTCAATTTAAATGCTTGGAACACCTTAGTGATTGCAAGTAACTGTAAACAAGGGGCAATGTTGGTTTATTTTACCATGAAACTTTAGTGATTGTTCATTGAACCAAAATAAAGCAAATGTGAGTTGGCCCTCATATGACCATGATGTAGTGCCTTAATTCCTTTTATCTTGAGAGTTTTAAGGTAGATTTTATCTTCTTTATTAAGTCCAAATATGGCTTCTTATCATGAAGATGAAGATAGCTTTCAATGTGATCGATAAACTATCCCTCTTTGGTGAAATAGATTTTCACAAAGAGGCAATAATTTATGGCCTTGAATAAAGGGCTTTAAATGTCACTTTAACTTATCCCTCTTAAATGAAATCAAATTTTCATCAAGATGAACAATTAAGTGCTTTGAAGAAAAGACCTTCAATGTAATACTCAAATTACCCCTCTTTCGTAAAATTAGAATTTTTATGAAGAGAGGGTAATTTTAGGCCCAAAATGGAAATTTGTGAAAATGCCATAAAACATAACTCCTTCAATGAAATTGGAATTTTCATGAAGGGAATGTCATCATAGGCTCATGAGTGCAAAACAAAACTCAAAAAATGAAATTTGGCCCAAAAATGGAAATTTTCTATTTTCGGATTTTTTAAAATCTGTAATAAAACAACAACTTCGGTGAATTTTTAAAAATACTAAACAACTCCGAAAATGAAATTTCAAAATGCGTATTGGAATTCTGAAGTATAACCTACGCAATGGTGAAATTATTTTTGGATTTTGAAATTTTTTAAATGTTTATTTTAATGCCTGAAAATTAAAAAAAAGTTAAAATTTTTGGAAAAATAAAATGCAGAAAAAGTTGAAAGAAAATGCAGAAAACTGAAAATAAAATGCATTCAGTATGATGCTATCCTATTTCGACAAAACCGAAGATGTGAGGTTTCCATGCATGCAACCTAACCTATTGGACTTGCAAAACAAGCACAATCCCCATAGACTAAGTGCTTGTTCCTAGGGTTTAAAATAAATTTCAGGTTCAAGCATTCACATGAAGCAACCAAGCAAACTTGCATTAACTCCATCTACAAACTCGAAATCTGAAAAAGAAAAGAAAATAGACATTAAATCCATAGCATGCAAAGAGAATCTCCTTCTTTCTTGCCCACAAGATGCAAATTTCTGAAAACTCCTGCATTAAAAATGTGTCATTTTACAATAGCAGAATTTTTGGTTTTCCCAAACCAGTCCATTGTGGAAGGAAAATATCCAGAAAAACCCAGTGCCAAGGCCTTGCCTTCATTCCTGCAATCTTCTCTGAAAAGTTTCCAACCCCCCGTTTCAGCATTTCATTGCAGTATTTAAAGTTTTCCATGTGCCTTATCTCTTCATTTCATTTTCCCTCAAAACCCTTCACCGTTCATTTCGACTTTTCATTTCATGTTTCCCTTTCTCTTTTTCACTTCGTTTCCCTTCAAATGGCTTCAAAATGTTTTTTTATTTTATTTTATCCTTTACCATGAAAGGGTTCAAATAATTTCACGTTACTTACCTATAGGTACACTGTCAAATCATGCCCATCTCCTACGTGGCATTGTAACATTTCTTTTCGTACCCATGATAGAAAGAATATCATTATTCTAAAGCTTCACATGCCTTTCGTCCCTTAACACCATTGATTATGAAGGCCCATAATAGCATCAACAATGTGTCTCATTTGTACTGCAAATTTTAAATGAGGGGAGAGCTGGCGTTACATATTCAACCATTTTTAAATGCATTTCAATTGATTATCCCGCCTATGGTTGCTGCCATCTTCGATTTCGTTGTGCCACTAGTCGTAGAGTCACCCATCACCCACTTTGGCATCCAAATAAACCTAACCCTCAATGCCATCGATGGCATCACTTGAAACTCTCTGACTGCACCTTGTCCACGCGAGCCACTGGTTTTGGGAAATCCATGTACGCTATCCCATGCTATTCATTCTCCATGTCTTCGGGTATCCACCTTCGTAATCGTTATAATGAGCCATGCAGCTGCCCACGTATTTAGATATGTGGACAAATACTTACCTACTTCGACGGTGATACCCCCTCACTCTGGCCCTTTTCATTGACCATCCGATCCTTGGTCTACTGCACAGTCCAGGTATTGTCGTTAGATACCGACGTTCGGGCATCAAAAGCCTGCATCTATCATGGGTCATCGATGCTAAAAAAATAGCAATCTTCGTTCATCGAGTGTTCATTCAAGGTCTGTCAGGTCAAACCTATGTTTAACCCTTCTGTGCAATGCTCATATATCTCCTTATGATTCTCGGTGGATGTGGAGTCGATGTGTTGTTCTTGGGTTTATCCCCACAAATGTGTCGTTGATTGGAGATTTGTCATCACGTGGGCCCGTCTCTACTGATCGGGTCTATCACTTTTGAGACTTTCTTTACATCCACCGGTGTTCTATCTTTTCATGGAGTATTACCAACCTTGGGCCACGCTTTACTCAGCCCAACAGCGAACAAGACTCCTCTTTGTCACATGTCATCATTACCATTGTTGTGCTCGATGAAGGCGTTATACCACTACAATGAGCTCTCCATATTGTACTTGTTGCATGGAAGGGCTCCATCCATTACCATTGGTTTCACGTTTGGGTTCCCCATCGACATTCAAAATACTCAATTCATCTTTCTACGCATCGAGTCTTCGGCCAAACTCAGTTGAAACGTCCATATGTCGGGTCTTCGCCATCGTTCCCAACGTCGCACTACGTGTAATTCAACTTTTCATCATTGCACACCTAGTCATCGATGAATTCATTCCTTCTTGCGTTGATATGGGCACCCAATGTTGGGTTTCGTCATTCTGTCATCGTGGGAAAATCCAGCCCTTCTGCACCCATACTACTAGCTATCATCCTCTCCATATTTGGCGCTGTCCAGACCTCCAAACAAACCTTCTAAATATGGTGTCCTCCATTATGTCGTCCATCTCGCCACATCACCGAACCCTGATCGGTGTCGTAGACATCCAGAGTCATCCCCGAAGGTCCACTTGGAGACTTTGCTATCGCGTCCTTGGGTCTCACAAAAGCCATTGTATCCTCGATACTGTCATAGCCTGCATAAAATAAATCACACCTATTAGAATTAGCTTTATAAAACCCTTATTATTATTATTATTATTTTTTATTTTCATTTATTTATTTATTTTTTATTATTTTTTTTTATATTGGGTAAATACTTCTTATACACATCCACCATGGATATTGAACCCGGGTCACATTACCGATATGCTTGTTTTACTTTGTATAGATGTATATTAAAGAGGTATTATGGTGGAATGAAGTTTTAACATAAAACCTGCCTTATATATAGAACACAAGCTCATTATACATGAATGATAAAAACAAGAAATCTAACCATCACAATGTTAACAACAAAATATCAGCAATAACATTGCTAACACAACATCGACGATAAAAATTGTCGATAACAAAATGACATTAAAAATCGTCAACAACAATTTGATGATAAAAAATCATCGACAAGAAATTGACAACAATTTGATGATAAAAAATCATCGACAAGAAAAAGTCATCGACAAGAAAATATTATTGACAAAGACTAATGATAAATGCAAAATCAAAACAAGTCGAGCATTAGACACTCGAAACCAACATGCAAACACCCAAATACCAAAAATAAAAAGGTGGGTCCCCAATTTTGGGGTACGTTGTGGAGCAGCCACAACGAAACTTAAGGATAGATTTGTGTGAGCTTTTGTGGAAGCTTAAAATCAGATATTGGACAAGTTCAGTGGGAACTTGTTGAGCAGACTTGTGATAAGTCTTAGATAAGACTTGAGAGCATATTGGATAAGTTATACTAAGGACTTGTTGAGTAGATTTGAGGTAAGTCTTAGTGAAGACTTGAGAGCAGATTAGATAAGTTCTAGTGAGGACTTGTTGAGCAAATTAGAAAAATTTTAGTGAGGACTTGTTGATCAAATTTGAGGTAAGTATTAGTAAAGACTTGAGATTATATTACATAAATTTCTTGAGAGGGCTTGTGGATAGATTTGAGATAGGTATTTGAGAAGACTTAAGAGTTGAGTTGATTGATTTGTTCAAACCTTGAGTTAAGGTTTGGGATAGATATAGCAGAGGTGTTTGATAAGGTTTTGTAGTAAATATTGAAAATATATTGAGGACAAAGTTTGGTGTAGATATAAGGATATATTTGTACCAGACTAGAGATAGAGATTGAGCAAATTTATGCTAGATTGAAGGACTATGTTTAGTACATATTTGAGACAGATATTGAGTAGTGCTTTAGAGGTGACAGAGTATAGAGTATGATAGTATCTAGTGGATAGAGGTCCATTAGCCAAAGTAGTGAAGATAGGTCTTTTGAGTGAGGGCAGGAATATTCAGTGGATAGAGATTCCTAACCCAGTGTAGTGGATGCAATAGTTCTTCTAAAATATCACTAGCTAGAGTATAGGGGATCAATATCTCATGTGGATAGAGATCCACAAACATGATTAAGGGATTGGTGTGTCCTTTGGACAAAGTTCCATAAACATTGTAATAGGTAAAGGTTTCCCAAGAGATTTGTTGAGAATATTTTAGTGAAATATTTTCTTCGTGGAGTAGCCCACATTGGGTGAACCACGTTGAATTGATGTCTCTATTGTATATGGTGATTTGTAAATTGCTTTGATTACTATTGTTAATATTCCCATTGTTATATTGCATAATTAATATTGGAAAATAAAAGTAAAAAGTGATCTTATACTATTCATCGCTATTCTCAGTATAAGCTTGTGTTCTTCATACAATAGTGTCATAGTTTGGTTGATGGGCATGATTACCATGATTAAAATATTTAGACAAAGGGTTATCATGAACATGCCTAGGAGAGATGACTGGAGCAGGAATTAAAGTCTCACATATTTCAAGTTGAGCTTTCCATTCCATAGCCTTAAGTAAAGCCTCTTTATGGTGTTTCATGAATTCTAAAACATGATCAAATAATTCAAAAATGTAGTGACCCTTAGGGTCTTCAAGGGGATCATGACTATTATCAACCTTTTATTCTTTAATATTATGATTTTTTCTATCAATTAGATCATCCTCTGGAAAAATATCATCAAACCTTAGAGGCCTTCACTCACTCCCAAGGCAGGAAGCCATTAGGAAAAGGAGAAAAGGACTAGGGCAAAAATGAAGTAACTAAAGAGCAAAAAAAAAAGAACAATATGTTATGTTTTTAATGTTTTCTGATCTAACACATAAAATTAATGATCTTGATTAAATTTTTAAAATAAAAGGAGGTGTTCACATCGGGTTCACCAAAAATGTAGAGGGAGAAAACTGCCCTATCGTGTACAATTCCCAAAAATGTTGGATCGACAAGAAGAAATACATATGGGGTGAATCACAGGGGTATGTTGTTTTCTACACTCAGTTCTATGGGGATGGGTTCATCGAGAATGGTTTAAGGACTCATTGTAAATCCATAAGAATTTTAGGAAAGTTTGATGTATTCAGTTTCAATCAAGCACCTACGTTTGGCATTTCTAGATTTATGCTATGAAAGATAAAGGATAGAGTAGAAATATAGAAAGCAAGAATACAAGAGCTAACCTAGGATGATTCTTTATTTAAATTCTTACTAACCTAGGGTTTTAAATAGAAAAACCTTTAAGAAATGGCTCAAGAGAGAATGCACAAATAAAATAAACCCTAAGTGCACACCATATGTTGTTTATCATTTAATACCTAAAAATTAATCAAATATTTTTCTTTTAAATTTGATCTAGGGTTTACAATAGAAATATAAATCACTCATAAAAACAACCTAATTATTAATCAGAACACTTAGCTTATCTTATGGTTGATCCTTGATTTTATCCTTTGATCCAATGCTATCAATAATGCATGTTCCTACAAGATAAATTAAGAAACACTTGAAAATATGATTAGAATTAGGGGGACTACTTAGGCTACTATAGAATAATTCTTGGAGGTGCAGTAGTCAAGACCCCTAGGCCCTTTTAGATGACATTTGAAAATAAAAGTGGAAATTGAACTTTGGAAGATGAACAAACATACAAATATATAGGATAAAAAAATAGAAAAATAGAGTACAAAATGCTCTAATATGACCTAAATGTAGTCTATAACATATATCTAAGGATTGGAGGTAGCAAATTTCCCCCAAACATGGTCTATGAGAAATCACACCCCATATGGAGCTAAGTGAAAACTCAGAAAATATAAATTAATAGATTTCGTAGAAGCTAAGTGAAAACTCAAAAAATACAAATTAATAGATGCATAATTAAAAACCTAACTAATATGTAAAGTAAAGAAGAAAAAAAAACCTGGTAGTAGTGAAGAAGCAAGCTAAAGGGATGAAGACCTCCAAGTAGTATATTCCTCCTTAGGGCTTCAACACTTTATCCACCAAGAGTAGCAACATACAATCCAATGCAGTAGAAAACAAAGCTTCAATAGATCACACATCACACTTGTAAGTTATATTGCTTGCGAAAGAAGAAGAAGAAGACTTCAATCAATAATGCTTGGTGATAAATGAACTTGCTTGATAAAAAATTGATAGGAATAAATGAATTTCAAACCCTCCTTATATAGTGGACTTGAAACAAGAATGAGTGGGAAAAAATAAGCACAACAAACCCTAAAAATATCAACTTTAAAAATTAGGGTTTTCTTAAGATAAAACCCCAGAATGCAAAATCATGCTCCGTAAGAACGGGGTGCGACATTGGACCAACTAGACACCTATGCGATTTTAATGCATTTTAGAGTGTCAAATGGAGTCAAAATGGGTAAATATCATATACTGTTGGAAATCAATTTTTGATACCGATCCAATGGTATAGTATTTAGGAGGAATGGATAATATTTGGAAGGAAAACATAGGCTCAAAGATTACCCTTTTGTTCCAAGGAGAAAAAAAGAAATCTAGGGAAAATTACTCACCTTAGTGGGTCAATTTTTTGTGTCTACATTTTTTCCCCTCTTTGATGTATTTAAGGCCAAGTAAATGCATCAAAGAAAGATGTAAAATCCTATGTGCACGAAGGCAACAAAAATAGAAAAGGGGTGGTCAAGTTTGGATAAAGGAATGGTGCAAAAGGTGTATTACGAAGGATATGTTGGACTTTTGTACATAGGGTGAGACATTACTACCACTAATGCCTCTATGGCTTGAATTTCCCTTCGAGTTTTGAAGGGAATGAAAATTACTTAAGAAAATAAAAAAATTCAAATAAAGAAAAAGCAAAGCATAGAAACATAGAGAATAATGCAAGCAAACAAATAATAGAGCAAAGAGAACTAGGTACAACATGAACCTAATGTAGTTAGTATGAAATGCATGGATGAGTAGAAGAAAGGAAAAGAAAGAAGAAGGGAAGAGGAGAGAAGAAGAAGAACAAGAAGAATAAGGAGATCCAAAGGTCAACCATAAAAAGTGAGAAAATATAATCAAGAACCCTGAATGAAGGGTGTTATTCCTAAAGAGAAGGTCCATATGTAGAGGGAAAACCCACTACGGGTGTAGTACTTGCTAAGATGGAAATATGGGAAAAATATGGAGTGTAATCCACTATGGATGATTTCTCAAAAGATAAAATGATGGATTGTAACCCACTATGGATGATTTGTCATTAGTGATTATTGTGGGGTGATTACCTACTAGGATTTATACTGAGGCCTGTTGAAATAGCCAAGGAGCTTATCCTATAATGGGGTATTGATCCTACTGAGTCAAAAGAAGTGTAACCCGATAGGGAAAAATATTATTGTTGATGTGAATTATGTATTAGCAAGTACTACCCAATAGAGATGTGTTAAAATGTGTATATAGACCAAGAAATTTGAGAATAATATAATGTGAGTGTGTGCATGTGCTAGAAGAAAAGAGAGGAAGAAAATTAGGATTATAGAACTATGCAAGTGTACCCCCAGCTTAAAGTTTTAGCTAGTGAAAAGTCAAGAGGGAGGAAATGTACAAATAAAAAAAGAGAAGAATGTATATCCTTATTTGAACAATGGAGAAATAAGAATCATACACAAATATAAGGATATACCAAAAGAGGATTGCCTTCCTTGAATTGGAGGAGAAATTATGATCATTGTAAAACTTTCAAAGTCAAGAGACACAAGAAGAAGAGAGAAGATAAGAAAAGAACAAAGGAACACAAGAAGAGAAGAAGTAATGAGAATGCATGGGCCCTAGGTTGGTACTTCGCTAGGTATCAGAACCCTAGTGAAAATTGCAATGCATGTGAGCTATGACCTAACTAGGTATCATCACATGCCATTTTTGTGAATCCCAAAAATCTATATAAACAAGCATTCATGAGCAAGCAACAATGTGATTATGACAATCAGAAGTGCAAGAAAATAGAATGGCAAGCAACCATGCAAAGTATGATAGGAAATCATGTAGTATGAGCAAGAAAATAGGTATGATGGAATGAGAATACAAATGCATACCTAATTAATTATGGATTTTACTTTATTTTATGTTAAAAAATCAATCAAAACGATAGTCAACACATATTCTAATTGAACCTCCTAGCTTAAAAAAAAGAACAGACATTCAAGGGACTACTTCATCAAAGAAAAATCTAGAAGGTAAGCCATCTCGATGATTATAATCATGGAGAGGATCCTTTAGAGCTCTTTATTTTAGCCATAACATGATAATCTATACATTCTTGAACAAAACCATCATTCTTAACATAGGGAGGAGCAATCCCTAGCTTTGCAAGATCTCTATTAGAAGTATAAGATTTATCATTAGAATACACATAATTTATCATATTACAACATAAGATGTTAGAGGGATAAGGGCGATCCTTATCCTCATTACTCTGCTCCAAACCTTTATGATATATATCTAGAAGAGGTTCTTGAAGAAACTAACTATCTTGATCCCATGATAAAAATTAGATTAGAGGTTCCTCACTCACTTTTAGATTGTTGGATTGTTCAGATTTTTGAGATGAGGAACTTGGAGAAATAGATGATGAAATTGAAGGATAAACATTCAGACCAAACTGAGATCGTTCAACCATTGAATAATATTTGAATGGATGAATGTCCTCTCGAATGGTGATAAGTTGATCCTTAAATTTAAACTTGAAACATTGATGAAGAGTAGACGGGACGACCTTCATTGCATGAGTCCAAGGACATCCAAGAAGATGATTAAAATATGCAAGACAAGGCACCAAATAGAAAAATGTATCTAAAATTTTAGGTCCAAATTTAAGGGGTAGAGATATAGTGCCACAAGCTTCTTGGGACTCATTGTTGAATGTTTTGATGATTGCATTAGATTTAAGTTAATTCTTCCTCTTTTAGTCCAATTTTTTTTATAAATTGATATGTGCATAAATTAAGGGAAAAACCATTATCAATCATAACCCTTTTTATAAGGGTTTCCCCAATAAATGTAGTAATGTAAAGAGAAGAATCTCTACATAGGTCTAAGAAATAAATACCATCATTCAATAATGTGATGTGATGTTTCCCGAAAAAGTTTACAATATTTGCCATATCACTATAGGATATATCTGGAGGAACAAATTGTTGTTTTAGAACATTTATTAAGGCGAATAATTTCGAAAAAGTTCGAAGAGGAAAATATTTGCTGAAAAACTCATCTCCTGTTGGGACCCTTGGAACTGTTGATTCTGCAACTCTTGTTATGAAGTAGTTGTTATCATAAAACCCATTTGGTTATCATAATGATGTAGTAAATTTTTACAAGATACTTTATTAACTGCCTATTGTCCTTGCTTAGATATATTCTGGTTGGTAATGGACTTTTATTGACTATTTGAATATTGAGAATTTCTTATATCAATACGTCCTGCATCAATTAAAAGTTGAACTACATGTTTAAACTTATTACAAGAATTTGTCCAATGTCTTTCTACTCTATGATATGCACAATTTTTTCCTACCTTGTACCAACTAGCTATAGTATCTGGTTGCCTTAGAGGAAGTAACTCAATTGTGTTGGCTTCCAAAAGTTGCTTTAGGACTTCTTCCATAGGTATGCCAAGTCTTGTAAAATTCCTGTGGAGGTTTTTGAAATATTATATTTTGTAGGTTGTTAACAACATTATTAACATGCTACTATCTATTACACCATCACCTATCACATCCTCATTCTTATACTATGACTGTATGGTTTTATCTTCTTTCACTTTGAGTTTTCCTCTTCTGATAAGAGCTTGTTACAATTTCCTTGATAACTCAATTTTTTTATCAAAAGATGTGATAATAGTAATCTCTAGTGCATAAGATAACTGTTCTTGTAAATTACCAATAAATATGTCAAGCATATATTTATGAGGTACAAGATGTCTTAACCAGCCAACTAAAATTCTCCAACAAGCTAAGAATTTTGGAAAAAAATTCTTCTTTATTCTGCTTTAAATTATAAAGATCTTTCATTGACACTTCTTTTTCAATATATGCACTAAATTGATGAACAAATAATTATGTTGTTTCCTCAAAATTCCTCAAAGAATAATTAGGTAACCTATAATACCATTCTAATGCCATGCCAGCAATAATCTTAGGAAACATATTCAGTAATAACATATCATCATAGATGATATAATGACAAGTTGTTCTAAATCTTCTTAGATGCTCATTTGGATCTTATGTTCCCTTATATATAGGTAAAACTAACATGGAAAGATGCTTAGGATAAAGCATAGCAACAACAATAGGATCCAATGGTTGATTACACATTTTCTTATAACTGTAAGTGAAACTTGAAGGCTGAATCATATCCATTTTTGAAGCCAACTACTTTACCACATTTATCAATTTTTGTACTTTTGAATCACTATTGTGCAATGCCCCCATATTCCCTAAGGTAGGGATATAGGCAATTTTTTGAAAAGGCACTTGGTTGAATTTGAAGGTATTGATACTATTATGATATGTGATACCTTGCTGGAGAGGATAACTAACATTTGGTGGAATAGAGGAAAAAGTGTTGAGATTAGAATATTGAGGAGGAAATTTAAAATAATCTTGAGTGACACTATTGTTTGAAGGAACTTGTAGATTTCTTCCAATGTTGGTGGTTACAGTAGTGGCATAGGTTTTTTTATGGGCATGATTACCATGATTTAAAGATTGAAACAAAGGCTTAGCATGAACATTACTAGGAGAGATGACTGGAGGAGGAAGAAGAGTCTCACCTATTTTGTGTTGATCTTTTCGTTCCATAGACTTAAGTAAAATATCCTTATGGCGTTCCATGAAACCCCAACATGATCAAAATATTAAAAATGTAGCAACCCTTATGGTCTTCAAGGGGACTAAGAATATCATCAACCTTTTATTATTTGCTATTATGGCTTTTTCTATTAATTAGATCATCCTTTAGAAAAATATCATCAAACCTTAGAGGCCTTCGCTCACTCCCAAGGCTAGAAACCATTAAGAAAAGGAGAAAATGACTAGGCAAAAAAGGAATGAACTAAAGAGAAACAAAACAAGCACAAGATGTTATGTTTTTAATATTTTCTAATCTAACACACATAATTAATGATCTTGATTAAATTTTTAAAAGAAAATGAGGTGTTCACATTGGGTTCACCGAAGATGTAGAGGGAAAAACTACCCTAACATGTACAATTCCTAAAAATGTTGGATCCACAAGAAGAAAGCCTTAAGGGATGAACCACGGGGGTATATTGTTCTCTACACTCAGTGCTAGGGGGATGGGTTCACTAGGAACGGTTTAAGGACTAACTCCAAGTCAATAGGAATTTCAAGAATATTTGATGTATTTAGTTTCAATCCAGCACCTAATTTTGGCCTTTCTAGATCTATTCTATGAAAGATAAAGGATAATACATAAATATAGAATGTAGGAATACAAGAGGTAACCTAGGATGCTTCTTTATTTGGATGCTTACTAACCTAGGATTTTAAAAAGAAAACCTTTTTAGCAAGGCTCAAGAGAGAATGCACAAATAGAATAAACCCTAAGTGCACACTATATGATGTTTATATTTTAATGCCTAAAAACTAATCAAATATATTTCTTTTAAATTATATCTAGGGTTTACAATAGAAATATAAAACACTAAAAAAAATAGCCTAAATATTAATTAGAATGCTTAGGTTATCATATGGTTGATCTTTGCTTTTATCCTTTGATCCAATGCTATCAATAATGCATGTTCCTGCAAGATAACTTAAGAAACACTTGAAAATAAGATTAAAATTAAGGGGCCTACTTAGGCTATTGTAAAATAATGCTTGGAGGTGCAATAGTCAATCCCTCTAGGTCCTTTTAGATGACATTTGAACATAGAAGTGGAAATTGGCCTTTGGAAGATGAACAAGCATAAAATAATAGAAAAATAAAGTACAAAATACTCTAGTATGACCTAAATGTAGTCTATAACACAAATCTAGTGTTTTGGGGTAGCAGCTCACCCCCAAATGTGGCCTATGCAAAATCGCACCCCGTATGGAGTGATCGTGATATCACATGACAAAATTGCATCCCACAAAAACTAGGGGTGATTTCGCAAAAGCTAAGTGAAAACTCAAAAAATACAAATTAATAGATGTGTAATTAAACACGTAACTAATATGAAAAATACAAAAGACCAAAATCAACCTAGAAGTAGTGAAGAAGCAAGCAAAAGGGATGGAGACCTCCAAGTAGTAGATTCCTCCTTAGGGCTTCAACACTTTATCCACCAAGAGTAGCAACACATAATCCAATGCATTACAAAAGAAAGCTTCAATAGATCACACTTCACACTTGTCAGTTAGCTTGCTTGTGGAATAAGAAGAAGAAGACTTCAATCAATAATGCTTGGTGAGAAATAAAATTTATTGATAAAAACTTGATGGGAAGAAATGAATTTCAAACCCTCATATAGTGGATTTGAAACAAGAATGGGTGGGAAGAATAAGCACAATCGACCCTAAAAATATCAACTTTGAGAAATAGGGTTTTCTTAAGATAAAACCCTAAAATGCAAAATTGCGCTCCATAAAAATGAGGTGTGACATCGCACCAACTAGACCCTCGTGCTAATTTAATGCATTTTGGAGGGTCAAACGGAGTCAAAAAGGTCATATCATATACCATTAGAAATATATTTTCGATATTTGATCCAATGGTATAGGATTTAGGAGGAATGGATAAAATTCGGAAGGAGAAAATAGGCTCAAATGGAGGTTCCTTCATAGCTCTTTTTTTTTCAGCCAAAACATGATAATCTATACTCTTTATTTTGTAGCAATAACATGATAATCTATACATTCTTGAACAAAACTATCATTCTTAACATAGGGAGGAGCAATCCGTAACTTTGCAAGATATCTATTAGAAGTAGAATATTTACCATTAAAACACATAAAATTTATCATATTACAAAATAAGATGTTAGAGGGATAAGGGGGATCCTTATCCTCATTACTCTACTTCAAACCTTGATGAGATATATATCCAGAAGTGGTTCTTGAAGAAATTGATTATCTTGATCCCATGATGAAACTTTGATTAGAGGTTCCTCACTCACTTTTAGATTGTTGGATTGTTCAAATTTTTGACATGAGTAACTTGGATAAGTAGATGATGAAACTAAAGTACAAACATTGAGACCAAAATGAGCTTGTTCAACCATTGAACAATATTTGAATGGATGAAGGTTGCTTGGAATGGTGACAAGTTGATCCTTAAATTTAAACTTCAAATATTGATGAAGAGTAGAAGGGATGACCTTCATTACATGAATCCAAGGACATCCAAGAAGCAGATTAAAATATGCAAGGCAAGGTACCACATAGAATAATGTATCTAAAATTTTAGGTCCAACTTTAAGGGGGAGAGATATAGTGCCACAAGCTTCTTGGGACTCATTTTTGAATGTTTTGATGATTGCATCAAATTTAGTTAAATATTTCTCTTTTA
Organism: Wollemia nobilis; assembly: GCA_028583015.1. Lineage (NCBI taxonomy): Eukaryota > Viridiplantae > Streptophyta > Pinopsida > Araucariales > Araucariaceae > Wollemia > Wollemia nobilis. The sequence continues at coordinate 3,474,331 of JAQPPZ010017072.1, forward strand.
ATCCAAACTTTTGGATAAATTGATATGTTCATAAATAGAGGGAAGAACCATTATAAATCATAACCCTTTTGATAAGGGTTTCCCCAATAAATATAGTAATGTAGAGAGAAGAATCCCTACATAGGTCTAAGGAATAAATATCATCATCCGAGAATGTGATGTGATGTGTCCCATGAAAGTTTACAACATTGGCTATATCACTAGGATAAATATTTGGAGGGACATATTGTTGTTTTAGAATATTTATTAAGGCTTATCCATGAGTAGGAGAATTTTTCAAAAGTTCTAAGAGAAAAATATTTGCTGAAAAATTCATCTCCTATTGAGACCACTAGATCTATCGATTCTACACATGTTGTTCTGAAGTAGTTGTTACCATACCAACCATTTTGTTATCATAATGATGTGGTACATTTTTGCAAGATACTTTATTAACGTCTTGTTGTCCTTTCTTAGGTATATTTTGGTTGGTACTGGACTTTTGTTGACTATTTGAAGATTGAGAATTTCTTATATCAAGACGTCCTGCATCAATTAAATATTGAACCACATGTTTCAACTCCTTACAAGAATTTGTCCAATGTCCTACTCTATGATATGCATAATGTTGTCCTACATTGTACCAACTAGATGTAGTATCTAGTTGACTTGTAGGAGGTAACTCATTGTGTTGGCTTCCAAAAGATGCTTTAGGACTTCTTCCATAGGTATGCCAAGTCTTGTAAAATTCCTTTGTGGAGGTTTTTGAAGTATTATATTATGTAAATTTTTAAACAACATTATTACCAAGCCTACTATCCGTTACACCATAACCTACCACATCCTTATTATTATGCTATGAATGAATGGTTTTATCTTATTTCACTTTGATATGTCCTATTCTGATAAGAGCTGGTTTCACTTTTCTTGCTAACTCAATTGCTTGATCAAAAGATGTGAAAATAGTAGTCTCTAGTGGATAAGATAACCATTCTTGTAAATTGCCAATAAATATGTCAAGGATATCTTTCTGAGGTACAATATGTCTTGACTGGCCAACAAAACTTCTCTAATGATCTAAGAATTCTAAAAAAATTCTTCTTTGTTCTACTTTAAATTATAAAGATCTTTCATTGACACTTATTTTTCAATATATGCACTAAACTGATGAACAAATAATAATGTTGTTTCCTCAAAATTCCTCAAAGAATAATTAGATAACTGATAATACCATTCTAATGCCATGCTGGCTAGACTCTTAGGAAACATATTCAGTAATAAAATATCATCATAGATGAGATAATTACAAGTTGTTCTAAATCTTCTTATATGCTCAATCGAATATTTTGTTACCTTATATATAGGAAAAAGTGACATGGAAAAAAGATTATGATAAGGCCTATGATGAGGCCTGGATAAGCCTCATTTATAACATGTTTTAAATAGTTAAAACTACCTAAAAATATTGTGAATTATCTTATATGCTAGTTAAGTTGATTTAATATACTGTGTATTAACTGTTTGCATGATTGAAGTGTGAAGGACATTATATTCTGATTTTTAACAGTTCTTGTATAGTTTTATGTTATCTTGTCATGCTTAGGTTGACAACAACACTTCACTAGTCTTATTTTGATTATCATTAAGCATTAGTTTCTCTAAATTCAGCAAATAGTACAAAAACTTATTATTGTGCAGCAGAAAATTGGTTTTTCCATATAAATTCTAGCCAGTTGCCAATGAATGGCAAGGCATGGAATTCACATCCAAGGAAGAATGAAGACTATTGCAATATGATCCAGAGGGCTAATCCACCTGAGAAATGCAGCCAAAACCATTTGGAGTCAACACATTTGGTCATTCTAAATATCTTTGGAATGAACACAGTGTCTTCGGAATAAACACAGTGTCTCCGGAATGAACACAATGTCTTCGGAATGAACACAGTTTCTTCGAAATGAGAAAAGAAAGCACTTTTTGACTTGTTGATTGAATTTTGGTGGTGAAAAATGGGATAAGAAGGTTGATAAAGTTAAGGTAAAATATATCCCATCTAACTTTGCCGTCCTTGCCGTCTAAAGCCACCATTTATGGAAAAGATCAAATTGATCCTCTTCTAGGATAAACCCAGGAAATTCTGCAGGATATTAGGAACAACATATTTTCTATTTGTAATTATATTTTAGGCATATATAAAATATAGCTCCTGTATAGGTTGAGCTAATGTATTAGATTAGATAGAGGAGATAGAAAATAAATAGGGAGATAATAGAATAGTGATTTCAGACCTATAACAGATTTTAGTAGAATTGTATTTATGTTTCTGAAGCAATACAAGTGTAGTTTCATTCCATTTATTTTGTTATGTCTGAGTGTGAGTAAGACTTAAAGAAGAATTCAAAACTTCTTCTGAGAAATGAGGCTGACCACTTCCAGACCTAGGAGGAGGACTGATAGATAGGTTTTATTCTGATTTTTGCTGCAGTAGAATAAGTTGTGAACTTGTCATTTTCATTCTTTTGCACAATTAACATTCCTAGTTGTTTAATTCTTGTTCATAATGTTTTTGTGATATGATTAGTGGTAGATCTGGTTATTCTTTTCATTCCCAACAACTTTTCAATTCACTGCAAATTTTCATTTCCAACAATTTACAAGTTTTCTATAATTTCCCTGCATTCTTGTTTTTGCTGTCAAAACCCTGCACAGAAGATTGACGACCTTCTATTACAGAGCATTGATAGGATCTAGTTTTTATGCTTCATTTCAATTATTGCAAGATTAAATAGACTTTCAATTCTACAACTATAACTAGAGTTTCAATTCTGCAATTTAATTAGATTTCATTCTTGCAACTGTAATTAGGGTTTCATTTCTGTAATTAGCAATTAGCTTTCATTATTACAAATAGATTAAAGTTTAATTTATGTAATTTAGGGGTAGAAGTGACACAAAACCCCCACACAATCAATTCCACCAATAAGACCTGTTGCTTCCAAATGAACTGAACTACAACCCTGCTTGAACTTTCTCTCGTAAATAGCCTTGGACACCACCCTGGATTGAAAAATTCATTGAGAATTAATGATGTGCTTGTAGCACCCTAAAATTGGCGTAGTAAAATTATAAAATTTACATTCACCTTAGTAAATAAATTTAAAATCAAATTTAACCTCCCAAACCGCCCGTTAACCACTGGGAAATCCATTTCCCCATTTTTCATGCCATTTTTAGGGGTTGTTTTGACCGTTTGACGATATCGTCGTCGATCAGACGATATCATCGTCGATCAGACGATATCACCCCAGATTTGATGATTTCTTCTGGACTAGGACGTCTAGATGATCTTGTTGTAAAACTGAATTTGCATAGTTGGAATCTATTCCAATGGGTCTCCAATCTGGGCAGAAGCATGTCTGTGCCATTGGGACCCTCCCCCGTTGGAGATCTCCCAAATTGGTATTATCTCCAACCTCCTAACAACTCCCTCTAAGCCTATTTAACCTCTAGGATTTTCCCTCCCCAACCCCTGGCTGAAATTTTCTGCAAAGTGATTCCCTCTGCGTCAAAACATCCTAATCTTGCTTTTGCACTAGTCCCATAGCAATTTTGTTGTAGGTACATCACTAATTTTCAGCCGGAGCTAGCATCCATCGTCGTCGACAAACCTGTTCAAATTGGAGGCGATCTCATCAAATGGGAGACGATTTCATACTGATGTGAGACGATCTCGACTACAGTCCACATCGAGGCAACCAGTGCCTAGAGTTTGCTTTTCTCAACCTTTTCTTTATCATTTTATGCTACAAATTAGATCATTTGCTCAGTGTTTATATTATTTTGCATTTGGAGTTCACCCATTTAGCTTAGATTACACATTAAGTTCATGATTCGTTGTTAAAATACAAAAATTTGCTAAGATTGCTATTTTAAACTATTGTTCAGTATTCATATTGCTATTTGATGTAATTTGCCTCTATTAGCACAGTAGAATTTCTTGTATTTTGCATCTATTTTCTGTTTTGCAGGTCTTTGACGAATTCGTCAGATCTCAGATGATTCTGTCAGATCTCAGACGATTATGTCAATTACAGATGATTCTGTTAGACTGCAGACGATCCTGTCAGATTGCAGGCGATTATGTAGAATTCCAGACGATCCAGACTGCTTCAAACATCAGAATCTTCTTTAGACATCCGGATAAGGTATTCTTCATTGTCATTCTATAAAATTCTCAGTTTTCTACTTTCAAATCTGTTTGCTGTATTCATGAAATTTGCATTTTCATGTAGTTTAATTTAGATTCATTCGGCCAAACCTAGGACTTGAATGCTTAAGATTAAAACGACTCATCAAAACACATTTCAAAACCTAGGCATAGAAATTGCCGCTAAATGTTTCCTGGTGAACCCACCATCCGTCAAAAAATCACCAAAATACACCTCCCTTGAGAGGCGGGACCTTCGCAAAGTCCTCTCAATCCGAGGTACCGCACCATCCTTTTCCCATCCTCATTCCAGGCGCGGATCCTATAGCTTGAAGGTAGGGATGCGAAAAATTTGGAGCGATACATTTTGGTGAACCCGATGTGAATGCATCATAACCTTTTGAAAACAAAAACAAAAACAAAAACAAAAAAATTAGAACTAAAACTTAGATGCATTTTAAAACATTTAAGGTTTAAAGTCATGTTTAGATGGTAGCTCCTAAAAAGAGGTTAGCAGTTACTATAAACGTAGAAAACCAATTGGCAGCTATAGAAGTTAATTTTGTCCTTAGTATCCCTGAAACAAGTAGAAATCAATCCTTGTGGAACGAACTTGATAGGAGACTTAGTCTCATCTCATCTAGGTCCACACAACTTAAGAAAATTAAGAGGCTAGTCTTGGATAGAATCCTGGATCCTCATCAACTAGTTTTTTATCATGAACTTTAGAGAGCCTACCATAGATGGCTAGCCTATAGGAGAGCTTTAGTATCTTCAGAGTTGTTCACCTTCGAGGAATACCTCGAGAACGCAGCTATTATGCACCAATTCCTAGGCCTTGTAGAAGACCAAGAGGTTGTTCTTACAGATAGGGAAAGATGGAATAGAGTTCCTCGTGCTGTGTTATATCGAGAGTATTGCCACGAGCTTTACTTTTATCAACCAGCATCTGAAACAGACAATATTACCATAGCCATTTTCATCAAATTTCTAAAAGAAAACTTTCAATTTGAAGAAGAACATTTCATGACCCTTGAAAAACTCGAACCTATTAATGATATTCATAAGTTATTCATAGAAAACTAGCTCATTTACTTTCAATATTATTATTTCGTGCATTATTGTGTTATTTGCTTTATTGTATTGTTTCAAAAAATTAAAGAAAAACTAAAAATCAAAAACTTAGCAAAAACTTAAAAATTTCATTTCTAATATTATAGTAGGTATATTGTAAATATATACCTCTTAATTTGTTGCATATATATATAAATATATATATTTTCTGAAATCAAAACTTAGCGCCATGCCTAAAATTAGGAATGGTAAAGAAACTTTAGGAGAAGGAGAATATTGGTTACAAGATACAACTGAAAATCCAAATGTCCTTCTTGGAGATACAAATCCAAAAGGAGAAACTCTAGGTCAATCAGATGAAGACGTAGGTGAAGATAAGGAACAAGAAGCAAATGTTAAAGAGGATGGATCCTCATCCCCTAGAGTAGCTTCAAATGGAGCTATTGCCTTTGACAATGCAGAGCATTTCAAGATATTTCTCATGGAAAACATTGATGACCTTAATGTGGCAATTCGTCTTGATAAAGGGCAAATTAGTAAAACTCAAGCAGCCATGGAATATATATGCAATATGTAGACTAATCCCTTGTCTTTCATTGATCAAGAAAGTGACAAGGGTGGACCATCCAATACGGATATGGTCACTATAGCCCAAAGCATGTCAAAACAACAGGTTACCCAACCTCCTAAGGAACCTGTTATTCAACTTAAAATCACGCCCACACAAAAGAAAATTCCCTTCACTACTTTGTTTTGCCAAACTATTGAGCAAAATGCTTTAAATAAACAGAAACCTAAAACAAAGCCAAATACAAACTTTCAACAATTCGAAATACAACATCATACAGCTTCAAAATTTCTCCATAATACTTTTCCTACCAATAATTTACACAACAGTAACATGGCATCTAACTTGCATGTTCCTCCATCATATGCCCATAACACTCATGTCAATGCCCTACCAAACCAATATGGGGGGCAAACTAGTAATTTGGAAGCTATGGTGAAAAAATTGGCTTCACGTATGGACCAAATAGATCCCTACTGTCCCTTGTATAATTATCGGGAGATCTGTAGTCAACCCTTGGATCCCATAGTTGTAGCTCAACCATACCCTAAACATTTTCCCATGCCTGTTCTGCCTATATATAAAGGAACCGAAGATCCCATAGAGCATCTTCGCATGTTTAGGATAGCATGTCATGACATATCGCATGACGACTTGCTATTACTAAAAATGTTCCCAAAAAGTTTAGGTGGGATGGCATTAGAGTGGTATTATCAGTTGCCCACTCATTCTTTGAGAAACTTCGAAGAAACAGCTTAATAATTTGTCCATCAATTTAGTGCCTACATCGAGAGGCATGCAACTATTAAAGACCTATACAATTTAAAACAAGATAAGGATGAATGCTTTGTCGATTTCTTAGCTAGATGGAGGCAATTGACAGGAAAACTGCACTTTGTGCTGCCTTATAGGGAAATGTTAGACATTTTCATCAACAATTTACAAGAACAACTTTCTTATGAGCTATCCACAGCTACTTTGACTACCTTCGATCAAGCTATAGACTTAGCTCGAAGAGTAGAAGATGCCCTCATTAGGAGAGGCCAACTCAGGAAGAAGGATGATGAGAAAACATCCAAAAATCAATATAAAAACAAACAAGTTGTCGGTGACGGAGTCACTGATAGCAGAAACGTTGCTAATATCAATGCAACGAAGACAACAGAAAAATTCATATTGAAACCTCCTAACAAGCCTCCTCGAGAATTCACTAGATTAAACCAACCTTTGTCAACTATTTTACCTCAACTACTCGAAAGAGGTTTAATCCAATTACCAGCTATCCGGGAACCTGATCCAACTATACCCGGATATAGAGCTGATTTGCACTATGATTTCCATAGAGGACCTGGACATTCTACCAACGCCTGTAAAAGGTTGAAACATAAAATACAAGATTTGATTGACAATAATGAGATGGAAGTGCAAGCCTTCAAACCTAAACAAAACCCTCCTAATAATACTCAAAAGACCATTCCCAAAAATCAAAATCAAAATGCCAATCAAAATCTAGACATATTTCAACACCCTTTACCAAGACATGGTAAAGAGGTAGCCAATCAAATCGAACATCATAATGTTCCTCCTCCTACCCGATATGTAGGAACCATTAGCGGACAATTACCTGTTCAGGATCCTCAAATATTTGACACGACCTTATCCTTGGTTACGACCAAGACCTTACATAATTTTCAAACTTCTGATTCTAGTGATATAGAGTTAGATAGTGAAAGTGAACTTGATATTACTTCAAACCAATTGAATAGTTCTGAAAATGAGTCAGATCCTATTCAACCCGTCACAGATGCTAATGTTCCAGAATAACCATTTCCTAGAAGAGTCACTACTCAACCTTCTTCTAATATATTCCTTTCAAATGAACAAGCCATTAATTCTCAACCGAGACCAGTTCAACGTCTTCACTATAACATTGTAGGTACCATTGGAGTCGTTACTCGACAACAAGCTCAAAACTCCCAACAAGAATCAAACCAGAACGATGGATCAGATCCATTCATTCTGAAAAATCCCAATAAAGGGAATCATACTTCTAATGTTCAATCTAAACCCCCTTACAACATTAATGAGCAATTGTCTAACACTATAGCCAGAATTTCCCTTTTAGATTTATTAAGATCCTCTCCCACCCATAGGGATGAGTTGATGCTTACATTGAGCCAAATGATGGTACCTCAAAAAATTCAACCTGAAGCTATGGCCAATACTATCATCACTCGAGAGATTGATTGTATTGACTTCCAGGATAAAGATATCCCACAACACATTTTACATAAGGACAATCCCTTATACATTACTGCTTTAATCGGAGATGTAGCTGTCAAACAAGTTTTGATTGATAATGGCTCATCTCTAAACATTTGCACCTTTGACTTCTACCAACGATTTGGCTTTAGAAGTGATGAAATGAAGAAAATTGATATGATCATCAAAGATTTTAATGACGAAACACAAGAAACGTGTGGAGTTATTACCCTCCCATTGCAAGTTGGTCCTAGAACCCTAGAAACAACCGTGTTTATTATACATTGCCCAGCATCGTACAATATACTTTTGGGTCGCCCTTGGATCAACGCCATGCGAGCGGTCCCATCAACTTTACACCAATGTGTTAAATTCGAGTTTAAAAATTAGTTGGTCACTATTCATGGTGACCCTAGACCTTTTGATATGTGTGCTTTGGCAGAACTAGTTGGAGTGCAATTTTGCCCAGCTCTGTCATCCACACATCCTAGTTCTTCTTTTTCATCTAAAACTGTGAAACATAAACCCATGACTTCCCCTATTCCCCCTCCATTCATTTCATCTTCCTATATAGATCAACAACCCTCTAAACAAATTATTCTAGAACCTCAAAAATATTTTAAATCTACAACCAATCCTTCAACTATTATCCCTACAAATTCAAAACCTCTAGACACATCTATCATACCTTCCACATCTCAAGACATAGGTAATAAGCCTTCTACATCTTATGCCCTTTCTGATGAACTTTTACCAGATTTATCTACAACCTTAATATCAGAAAAAATGAATGCTTTTATGCAAGATTCAAACCTTTTAAATAAATTGCCGCCATCTCCTCGTACTTTGGGCCTCCCACAACCTCTGGGAAGTACTTACCAAGTCGGGAGTTGTGCCTTCATTTATAAAGGATATGACTGGGGAAGAATCCCTCGAAATATCAAAACTCATCATGAGGGATACACTCGATGTTATTTTACCAATGATTATATTAAAGCTAAACCCATGATGCTTAAAATGGGATATAAAAGGAAACGCTTGGGACCTTTCCAAAATGGCATGAAAGAACCTTTCGAGGTAGAACCGTGGCCTGCTCATTGTGGTGTGGGCCTATTTCCTAGTAAGGGTCAACCCTTTCCTTTTGAGGATGATGATCATCTCATATGCTATCAAGATTATTTGGATAGGCATGTTGATTTGCCTCTTAAAAATTAGTCGTTTTCATGCAACATGCTATCCATAGCATACCCTGAAATGATTGCTGACCCCGATGAAGAATTGGAAGGAGATATCTTCCATGATGTCTCTGTTGAATAGATGTTGCACAACGAGTTTTATTTTGATGGTTCGATACCAACTATAGCCCAACTTGAGGTCACTGATCCTCAGAATGAATTATCTAAATTAACCTTACAAGAATTACAAGAATTGGGTGTTTCACCCGCCCCACATAATTTTGAAAGAGATCTACACATGGAGGTAGAAAATGTCATTAAAATTAACATTGGAACTGAGGACAATCCTCACATAATCAATATTGGAGCAAAACTAAGTCAAGAAAAACAAGAACAATACATTGCATTCCTTAAAGAGTATGAAGATGTCTTCGCTTGGACATACGAAGATATGCCGAGTCTAGACCCTTCTGTCGTCATGCACCATCTAGTGGTCCATCCAGATGCTAAACCGGTTAAACAAAAACTCAAAAAAATGCATCCCAAAGTGGCTCTGCTAGTCAAAGGGGAGTTAGAAAAACTCCTGAATGTTATCTTCATATAATCTATTGATTATGCTGAATGGATCTCAAATGTAGTTCCAATCACCAAGAAAGAAGCTACCAAAGTTAGAGTTTGCACCGATTTTAGAGATATCAACGCTGCATGCCCTAAATATGACTTTCCTCTTCCAAACATGGATCAAATTATTGACTTCACTGTCGAAAGTGGGATGATGTCCTTAATAGATGGATTCTCCGATTATAATCAGATCAGGATAGCTCCTGAAGACCAGGCTAAAACAACCTTTATTACTCCCTGGGGTACCTTTTCTTTGGAAAGTGATGCCATTTGGCTTAAAGAATGCCGGTGCAACTTATCAACAAGCTATGACCTACATTTTTCATGATATGATGCATGATATCCTACATGATTATGTAGATGATATTATAGCTCGCTCTCTTATTGAAGATCATAATTTAGATAATTTGCAAAAAGTTTTTAATCGATTACGAGAATATCTCATTCAATTAAATACAGCAAAATGCATATTTGGAGTTAAATCCGGCAAACTATTAGGGGTTTTAGTTTCTTTACGTGGTATTGAAATCAACCCTCTCAATATTGCATCTATCACTGATATGCCCGCACCTACTAATATATCTGAATTACGAAGTTTATAGGGTAAAATTCAAGCTATCCATCGCTTCATTAATAGGCTGGCGGACAAAACTGGTCCCTTTCTTAAACTTCTTAAGAAGGATGTCCCTTTCAATTGGGACACAGAATGTAGAGAAGCTTTTGAACTTCTCAAACAATACCTCCTTAATCCGTCGGTGCTTTCATCGCCTAAATTCGATCGCCCATTTCTCCTATATATTTCAGCTTCAGATTCTGCCTTAGGAGCTATGTTAGCTCAACTTGATGATGGAAAGTGAGAACGTGCTAATTATTATATTAGCCAAACCTTCATCAGTTATGAAACCTGTTACACAACATTAGAGAAGCTATGTCTAGCAGTCGTGTTTGCTATGCAAAAATTACGACATTATATGCTTAGACAAAAAACTTATGTCATTGCTAAATATGATCCCTTAAGATATCTCATGAGTCGACCTTATTTATCGGGTCGCACCACCAAGTGGGTTCTTGCTCTAAGCGAGTTTGATCTCACATTCATAGGATAGAAGTCTGTTAAGGGTCAAATCATAGCAGATCAATTAGCTGCTGCACCCTTAGAGTCTACTCATCCCCTCATCATCGAGTTTCCATATGAATGCCTTCAATTAGAGGTAGACCATCCTGAACAATGGTCCTTATACTTTGATGGAGCCCGATGCATGAGTGGGGCTGGTGCGGGTATTATTTTAATATCTCCATAAAAACATCTTATTCCTCTATCCTTCAAACTGACCTTTGCTTGTACCAACAATACTGCTGAGTATGAGGCTCTAATCCTTGGATTACGAGCTGCTTTAGCACTAAAAATTAAAAACCTCTTAGTTTTTGGTGATTCTCAATTGGTTATAAACCAAATTAATGAAGTTTATCAAACCCGAGATGATAAACTGTGCCCATATAAGGCCTATGTTTTATGACTAATGTCCTTTTTTGATCATGTTACTTTGGAAGCTATTCCTCGAACTAGCAACCACGCAGCTGATGCTATGGCCGTAGCTGCATCTCTCCTGCCCTTGGAGTTAGATGACGAATATGCGACTATCATTATTCGTCGACTCCAGGAACCTGCTTTAAATAAGTCGTGCTTAGAGCCTTTGGATGTGTTTCTAATCAATGAAACTACTCCTGAACCTTGGTATACAGACATATTTGATTTTCTCCAAAATGGGACTTTCCCTGCTAATTCTAATAGAAACCAGCGTCGATTATTACGTCGACGAGCAAGTCACTTTGTAATAATTGGCAATACTTTATATAGGAGATCTTTTGAAGGTATCCTATTAAGATGTCTAAACTTAGAAGAATCTAAACTAGCCTTGAGTGAAGCCCACGATGGATCTTGTGGAGGACACTTTAGTGGTAGTGCCATTGCTAAAAAGCTCCTTCGGATAGGATACTTTTGGCCTACCATGGAAATGGATGCACATGAGTATGTGCGCCATTGTGACAAGTGTCAAAAACATGCTAACCTTGTCCATGCACCTGCACAAGAGTTGCAGGCTATTTCATCTCCTTGGCCCTTTTCTAAATGGGGCTTGGATATTATTGGCAAAATCAATCCTGTGTCATCTGATGGACACAAGTTCATCATAATCGCCATTGAGTATTTCACGAAGTGGGTCGAAGCTATGCCTTTAGCTTCCTACACTGGCACACAAGTTTCTAAATTTATTTTTAATCAAATTATTTGCAGGTTCGGAATTCCTGCCAACCTCATCTCTGACAATGGAACTCCTTTCAAAAATAAATATGTTAAAAAATTATGTCAAAAATACAAGATTCAACATCGCTGGTCCACTCCCTATTATCCTTAGGGTAATGGTCAAGCAGAAGCATCTAACAAAACTTTAATCAAAATTCTCAAAATATTAGTCAATAAAACTATCCATGACTGGCATATTCAATTATATCCAGCCTTGTGGGCCTATCGAACTAGTGTTCGAACCCCCACGGGCACTTCACCCTTTGTTTTGGTATATGGTGCTGAAGCAGTTTTTCCATTTGAATTGGAAGTTCCTTCTTTGGATCTGCTACTTCAAGATACCAAAGTAGGAGATGAATATCGTGCTGGCAGACTTAGTCAGCGGGAACTCCTCGATGAAAAATGCATCAATGCTTTGAAGCATCTCCGTGCTTACCAAAACAAGCTTAAAAGATCATATGCTAAGAAAGTTCGTCATCGATCCTTTGAGATCGACGACCTTGTTTTAAAAGAAAATCAAAAAAATACAAATGCAACCAAAGAACTTAAAGGTAAATTTGAGCCCAACTACCTTGGACCATACATTATTAATACAAAATTTGAATCAGGAGCATATAAATTATCTACCTTAGATGGTAAAGAACTTAAAGAACCCATGAATATTTTGCATCTTAAACGTTACTATGCATAAACTTGGTCATTTCATCCATGTATATATTTGTTCAAAATTACTATCTTATATTTATTTCAATTTATTAAAAAAAAAAAAACAAAAAAAAAACAATTCAAAAACACTAAAAACATTCATAAATCTCTAAAAATCTTCAAAAACTATCTATTGCATTTGTTTAAGGCAGTTGTTAAATTTTTTGCTCAAAAATATAAAAACAACTATATGCTTGACTCTTTCGAAACCAAAACAATATACAGAAGAAAGAGAGAGTCAACATTCTCAAAACTTCTTAAAATTATTTATATCTATATTTTTCTTCCAATTATTGCAGTTATATGTTTCAACTTATTTTGGATAAAATTAGCATTTATTTGGCATCCCTCACTTGCACACTCACAACAATAAATATCTTGATTTTATCTGGCATGATTACTAATCTCTCTTATATCAAAGTCCACAAAAGTCAATTAAATAAAGTTTGAGCATAGAGAATTGATCTTGTTATTTACTTAAACCAAGCACATCTTTCCATAATAAAATGATTATATTTGTAATTTCCATGTTTTGCTACATAGTAGAACTGATTTCTTGAGCGAAAAGTTTCCCCTGCTATCCTATCATGCACATGGTCTAGAATATTTGAGAATTGGCAAAATGACAAGCTCACCCCTACCCAGAATAAAAATCCCTTGCTCTACAGCTAATCTGAGCAAGTATCCCTAACACAGAAAAAGAAACAAAAAAAAAGAAGAAGAAAAGTTCAAGAAAGAAAAAAAGAGAAAATAAAAATGTTATTTCAGCAATGTTCCAAGCATTATCAAGCAAAAGCAATACAAAAAAAAAAAGCAAAGTTCAAAAGAAAGCAAGAAAGCAATAAAATCCCTTTCCCTACCCTTTGAAAAGAAAAGAAGGGTTGATGAGCTTGAATCCCTGGAATTCTCAATTATTCGAAAACTGTGAGGTAAGCCCCATAACAAGTGGTTTGTGCCCAACCTGCTTGGCCTTGGGTAACTCCTAGCGTGGCGATATGTCTGTCACATTAGCGACATTCTTTTGTACAGACCTATGTCTGCTTATGGATTAGCTAGCTCTTGATAATCCGGTCTACATAGTAGTCTAATATGGTTATATGCATATACATCATGGTTAATGAACACTTATTTGGTTTCTTCAAATCACTTGTATCATAGTATCTTGCTCAAAACTGGTAAATGAACAATGCAATTGCACACACATTTGTATTTGAGAGATTTTTTCTATCATTATGATAAATCAAGATCGGAAATGAATTCACATATGCACATGGGATTCCTTATAAATCTAACTTTTGTCTTCAAAATACTTTGAAATATTATTTTTTGCAACTTGTTGGAATAAATCATGTACAGTTGTTTACCATTAAGACAACTATATAACAAAAAAATAGAAAAATCAAAAATTTATTTCAAATTACACAAATCAAATCATATATATCTGGTTGACTTTCACGACGATGGTATAGTTTCAAAACCAAAATTGGAATTTTATGCCTAGCGCAAGTCCTCATTTTCATCTTTTCTGTTCATCAAAAATCAATCATGCAATAAAACTATCTTCTCTTTTGGATTTTCGTGATGATGGTATAAGTCTATACCTACATATTCTATGCCTAGCGCAAACCATTGTAACAATTTTATTCCCCATTTATTTAAAATCATGAAAAACCATATGGCTTAATTCATTATGTTACACAAATTATGCTTTTAAAAGAGCCAACACATTATCATTATTTCATGTCATTATGTCAACCTTTAATTTTGGAATGATGGTATAATTCCTAAGGAATTATTCACAAATTTTATCACACTTAGGAATTTATGCCTAGCAAAAATCATTTTAAAATATTTTCATGAAAATCTGAAAACAAAACCAATCATCATCATCATCATTTGCATCATCACACCAAAGTCTTAAGACAGTCTCTTAAGCACTCTTTTCCTTTTTAACAATATTTCTATAAATGGGATTAGCTTGACGACCGAGTGAGCAGCGACTCCATGAAATGGTCTATAATAGCGACAATGTCCTTTGAAATTATTGTTAGAAGTCTTTTTATTTTTATCACATTGCATCACAAACAACCACTTTGTCACATCAAATTATTTCATTTATAATGTTATAGCATGACATTCAAATTATAATATTTTCAATGACATAATTACATGAATCCTCAATGAATTATTAAATCAATCAATCAAACATAAAAATATTATAAGCATCACAACATACATAACACAATACAAGTCATATGATAAAAAATATCTCATCTATATATATATCACAGATATATGTACATCATATCAGCTAGATTGGTATGCCACAATCCATATCTTGGCATACTCAATCAAATACCCTCTGTGTAGTGTCTCGAGAGCCCCTCGAGCTCTCAGCCTCATCTCCTCCACCCCCTGAGGTGGAGGAGGTGGCCCCATCGTAGTCCGTGTGGTGTCGTGAGTCCTGGATGCCAATTGTGATGATGTCCTAGATGACCCCATCACGATAGGCTCTGCAATGTGTAATGGTAATGGCACCCTCTACTCCGCTGGCATCGCCTGGTAGTATAGAGCCTAATAGAAAGTGATCTGGGCGATAGTGCATGCTAAATCTCGAGTGCTTGCTCCTTCGCCCTGAGCCCTGAGCCGTGTAGCCTCCTCCTGCAATGTCTACACCTGAGCCTACAAATGGGCAACCTCATCTCAGAGAGTCATTGTCTCGCTACTCTCCCTAGTGTCTACGCCCTTGCCATTATCGGGCGATGGTGGTCTCTCTCTCTCTGTGGAGATGGGGTCTCTCCTCCCTCCTCTCTTGCTATCGTGGCCTCTCCTATGCCTGTGGCCTCCTCTACTCCCTCCCACCATGACCTTGGGCCGCCTCTGTCGTTGCCTGGCATCGCCTCCCTATTCGACGCACAACTGCGTGGATCAGACCCTATGCCCTTGTCATCCAAGGAGGGCGGATGCCTACGTACCAGGCATCATAGCCGTCGGCTACTCCTACGTCATCCCCATCCACTAGCTGAATGGGGGCATCATCTGCGTCCTGGCTCTAGAAGCACTGCATGTTAGGAGCCCTGCTAACTGTGGTGTTATCCCGGATAATCCGAGAAAACTTGTAATCCCTCAGAGATGGGATCCCCTATTACAGACCGAACTGTCTCAAAACTCGATCATAGCGATGGAGCTCCACCTCTCCTCTCTCCATCCGTAGCCAGCAGACTCACCTAATGCGAGCCAGCTCCTGTCCATCCTCTGGCCACCCTGGATGCTCTCTCCATGGTCTCCAGGTGATCTGGTCTGGGACCAAATCATCCAGTAGTCTTCGGGACATCGACAGGTCGATCCACCGCTGTGACCCTCTTCGGAGCCACCAGTAGAAGACTTGGGGCCTCTCCGCGTCAATCCCTGTTAGAGGAAGCCCTATCGGCCTCCGCACTACAATGTGCTCCCAGCACCAAACCTGTAGGAGCGATGTCATCACCAGACATCGCCCGCCCTTGTACACGACCCCATACAGGATCCTGTACAAACGGCATAGAACAAAGCTGCCCCAACAAAACCTGTACCCATGGTCCTGCATATCGTAGATCACATCTGTGAGCATCCATGGTACCCTGCATCCGCTCTGGTGGCACAATAGAAGTCCACCAACCACTCCAGCTAGTACTCGTGTGAGTCGGGATGCCCCAGGCATCTGGCGTAGTGCCTCGATATTAACTCTGCCCTTCTCCAGGGCGAAGCTCGGGTCACCACACAATCGTCCCATAGCGTG
Organism: Wollemia nobilis; assembly: GCA_028583015.1. NCBI lineage: Eukaryota > Viridiplantae > Streptophyta > Pinopsida > Araucariales > Araucariaceae > Wollemia > Wollemia nobilis. The sequence goes on from JAQPPZ010017072.1 coordinate 3,490,999, forward strand.
GCCCTGATTGGTCGTAGGAGTGATCATCCGTCCTTGTATGGGGATTCTTAGAATCCTCCATACGTCCTCTAGTGTGGGAGTCATCTCCCTTGTCGATAACCAAAAATAGGAAGACCCCGGATACCATCTCTCTGCTAGGGCTGTTAGAAGCCCCATGTCTGTAGATACTTGTGGCATCTCCACCACATGCAGTAAGCCGACCTGTGCTAGTAGATCTTGCTCTGCCTGTGTCAGAGTGGCCAAGTCATCTCTCAATCCTCCATATTTCCACTCTCTGCTCTTTAGCAAACCTCTGCAACATAAACAACATAAACAACAAACAATCATTAATCAATAATTCCAGTAATCAATAGTGCAAATAAAAAAATTCAATTTTGTGCAATTGATGATATCGCCCACTATTGGACTATATCATCCCAAATTTGAGCATAATCGTCTCCGATTTCATAGTTCGAAATCGTCCCTAATTTGACGACATCGTCCCCCTTTCGACGATTTTTCCCTCGAGCGAAATTGTCAAAATTGAGACGATTTCATCAAAATCGGGACGATTTCATCCTAACGATGTCGACGGCCCAAAAACGGTCGTGATGCTCCAAATTCATCTAAAATCTACCTAAAAAGCATGTAAAATCAAATTAAATCAGTTCTAAACTAAGTTTAGACTCTTACCCGTAGACCACGCCGGACCTCTGTTGATCTGTGCATAGTCTCCACCATTTTTGCTTCAGAGCTCTAAAACTAGAAAATGAACAGTAAAAATGAATTAGGGTTTTACCCTATTTTTCTTAATTTTATTCAACAATAATTTTTTTTGCTTTTCCGCGTTTTTACCTCAAACGTTCGATTTGGGTAAAAACACGGAGGGGGCACCATAGTAAGCTGTCGTACGATTCGACCAAGAATCGTCGCCTAAAAATGGGTATAATTTTTTTCTTTCTCGTAGATCGAGAAGAACTCATCTTTAAAGCATTTTCTTCAAAAAATTTGCTAGAGTGGGCAAAATGTAGCACCCTAAAATTGGCGCAGTAAAATTATAAAATTTACATTCACCTTAGTAAATAAATTTAAAATCAAATTTAACCTCCCAAACCGCCTGTTCACTGTCGGGAAATCCGTTTCCCCCTTTTCCATGCCATTTTTAGGGGTTGTTTTGACCGTTTGACGATATCATCACCAATCAGACGATATCGCCCCAGATTTGACGATTTCGTCTAGACTAGGACGTCCAGACGATCTTGTCGCAAAACTAAATTTGCATAGTTGGAATCTGTTTCAACGGGTCTCCAATCTAGGCAGAAGCATGTCTACGTCGTTGGGACCCTCCCCCGTTGGAGATCTCCCAAATTGGGATGATATCCAACCTCCTAACAACTCCCTCTAAGCCTATTTAACCTCTAGGATTTTCCCTCCCCAACCCTTGGCTGAAATTTTTTACAAAGTGATTCTCTCTGCATCAAAACATCCTAATCTTGCTTTTGCACTAGTCCCATAGCAATTTTGTTGCAGGTACATCACTTATTTTTAGCCGGATCCAGCATCCATCGTCACTGACGAACCTGTTCAGATCGGAGGCGATCCCGTCAAATGCGAGATGATTTCGTACTGATGTGAGATGATCTCGATTGCAGTCCACATCGAAGCAACCAGTGCTTGGAGTTTGCTTTTCTCAACCTTTTTTTTGTCATTTTATGCTACAAATTAGATCATTTACTCAGTGTTTATATTATTTTGCATTTGTAGTTCACCCATTTAGCTTAGATTGCACATTAAGTTCATGATTCGTTGTTAAAATACAAAAATTTGCTAAGATTGCTGTTTTAAACTATTTTTCAGTATTCATATTGCTATTTGATGTAATTTGCCTCTATTAGCATAGTAGAATTTCTTGTATTTTGCATATGTTTTCTATTTTGCAGGTCTCTGACGAATTTGTCTGACGAATTCATCAGATCTTAGACGATTCTGTCAGATCTCAGACGATTCTGTCAATTACAGACGATTCTGTCAGATTGCAGATGATCCTGTCAGATTACAGGCGATTCTGTAGAATTCCAGACGATCCAGACTGCTTCAAACGTCAAAATATTCTTCAGACATCCGGATCAGGTATTCTTCATTGTCATTCTGTAAAATTCTCTATTTTCTGCTTTCAAATCTGTTTGTTGTATTCATGAAAGTTGCATTTTCATGTAGTTTAATTTATATTCATTTTGCCAAACCTAGGACTTGAATGCTTAAGATTAAAATGAACTCATCAAAACACATTCCAAAACCTAGGCGTGGAAACTGTCGCTAAATGTTTCCTGGTGAACCCACCATCCGTCGAAAAATCATCAAAATACACATCCCTTGAGAGGCGAGACATTCGCAAAGTCCTCTCAGTCTGAGGTACCGCACCATCCTTTTCCCATCCTCCTTCCGGGCGTGGATCCTATAGCCTGAAGGTAGGGATGTGAAAAATTTGGAGCGATACAGTGCTTAACGACAACCCATCATTTTGGCACCATTTTTGGGGAACACGGTGTTGTTAGAAGGTGAAAAGCAGTCCAATAATTATTAAATATGCTAAGTTGTGAATTTTAGAGTAAAATCTGAATGTAATGACTGGTATAAGTAATTGTTATTGGTAAATTGTATTTCAGTCCATTTAGGAAATAAGCAAGAAACCACAAGAAGAAAAATTTCACAAGAGGTTGAAATTATGTCAAAAATGTCTAAATTTTTTATTTCCAAAAATGTTGGAATTTTCAAAGAATCCCAATCATCCACTTCCAAGACTGCAAGATCCTTTGAGAAATCATTACAAGAAGGAAAATTAAGTAGTTCAACACCATTTTCTCTTGACAAATCCATACAATCAAGAAAATTTGACAAGATTTATAATTGTTTTTGGGAACCTACAATGGAAGGCTCACAAGAGAATCAAGGTAGAGCCAACAATGTGCTCCACCCTAGTGCAACTAGTGCACCTGCTAGAACTTTTCAAAATCCCATCCAACTAGATCTTAATCAAAATGCTCCCATGAAGGTCATTTCACCTGCAGTATTACCAACTTTCAAGGGAATTACATCCGAAGATCCTGATATGTTTTTGTTTGAGTTTAAAATTGTATGTCAAGCTCATGATTACACTAATGACAATCAAAAGCTCAAACTATTTCCTTCCACTCTTAAAGAGTTAGCTCTACGATGGTTTATCACCTTAGCACCGACTCAATTAGAACTTGGGATGAGATGGAAAACATATTCTTGGAGAGATACCAAGAATATTGTCAAGTCAAGAATCAAAATGATGAAATTCTTACAATGAAACAAGAGGAAAATGAAATCTTAGAAGATTATATAGACAGATTTTCTTTTGTTCATAAGAGATGTGGAAGTGTTGAACCTGAAATTTGCAAAGTCATATTCTTAAGGGGACTACAAGATGAATCTAGGGATGCATTGGATATCTTGGGAAGAGGAGATACAAATGCACTTAAATTTCAGGAAATTATTAAACTCTGTAAAAATTACTCTCATTCAAGGCATAGAAAACACATAATTGGTAATGAAAAACATGATTTGAAAGAATGCATGAAAGAGGCTGATATTTTAGTACATGATAGAACATTAGATGAAAAAAATGAATCTACTGAATCTTCAGCCATCTATTGTTCAGAATGTAAAAAGCAACACTCTCTTCATGATTGTCCTTTGAACAAAATATTTATACCTGCTACATGTAGCATTTGTCAATTAGGACACCCCACAGATCAGTGTAGTTTATTGCCAGAACTTAAAAGTGTCTTTGAAAAATAGTCTCAACCTATGAAAAAAATCAATTTTGTAGGACAAGGACAAGGGAATAATTTTCATAAATTTCCATATCAGAATGCTTCTCAATTTCCTGCACATTGGGGAAATAATCCTTGGTATATGCCATGGTCTGCTTCAGGTCCACTTCAACAATGTTGGAGTCAACCACCATGGGCATACTCCCAAGCATGGTCTCAACATGGATGGATGCAACAACAATGGAATCAACAACATCCACCATGGTTGCAGCCAAAATTACAGGGATATCAATGGGTACAACATCAAAATCTGTACAAAGGGCAACAACATTGTCAAAAACAAAAATCAAATTTGTTGCCTAATTATATCCATAATTTCTATCATGGACAACAACAACAAAAATTAAAACAACCTCTATTTTCAACTCAACCTGTGGTCAGTCCAAATCATGTTAAACAGGTAACCCCTGTCTCTGTGGTTGAATCAGAAAATACAACCCTAATAAATGTTAGTGATTGTGTTAAAACTCAGTTGTGTTCAAGTGAACCACTGCTTGAACCTATTCCACTTATCGATGTAGAAAGTGAAGTTAAAAAGAATGAACATGAAAACAAATCCACACTAAAACAACATCAAGAAGAACAAGATACCTCATCAAATAAAGTATCATATTTTGAACAATCTGAGATATCAAAAATAACATCTTCACAATCAGATTTGATAAAGGAATTAGAACATTTAACTGATACAATCCCTTTACCTCAAGTTGTACCAATCATTAATAGGATTGTTCAAGAAATGTGTTTTAGAAAACCAAGAAAAAAGAAGAAAGTATATCCTAAAACCATACAAAAAGGTGGAAAATTAGTTAACTTGCTTTCGGGTAAACTTATTACACCTAAGTATGATTGTACAGAAAGCCCACAGTTTCTTAGAACACATAAGGAAAATGAAAAGAATACTTTAGTTTTGGCCTCCATTGTTGTAAATAAAAATGTTTCTCCAAGAACCAATTCAAATCAGCCTGGTACAAAACAAACTGAAATACAACCAAAACAACCTTTGAACAACAATAGTTGGTTGACTAAAAACCAGGGAGCAAATTTGTTTGATATATTGGTGCAACATCCTAATGCTTTACTAACATTTTATGCATCTTTAGCAGTTGGCATTGAGTTGTTGCAGGTACAAAAAAAACAAATTTTGCAGTTGAATGCATTTGATGAACTTTGGTTGGAAGCACTTCACCAAATAGAGTTCACTCAACAAAAATGGAAAATGTGGCATGATGATCACATTAAGAGCAGCAAGGATGAACCAGGGGAGTTTGAGAATGAAGTTGTTCAACTTTCTTTAGTTGATGATTTAAGGAGGATATTAGTGGTGAATGGACATCTTTTACAGTTGTACCATAAACCACTAACAAAGGTGGAATTTGCTTGGTATTTCACACAGTTACATTTGATAGAAGAGGCTTCTTCTTCTGATGAAGATTCCAAATGATCATATCTTTGAATCTTAAAAGAAAAAAAAAAATCAGAAAAAGTAGAAAACAAAAAGATGAATAAATTCTGATTATGAATTCCTTCATGGGCATGATTTCAGGGAAATCATGAAATCCTTCATGGGCATAATCAGAATCAAGAAAAAAGAGAGAGAAAAGGAGAGGAAAAAAAAGGAAACCAAGAAAAAAAAAGAGAGAAAAATGAATAACTCAACAGTGAAAACCTTTTTCTAAGGCGCTATTGAGTTGGTATGCATGAAAACCAGTTTTTGGCATGCATAACCTTGAAAGTTCTGAGTCACCATTGTACAAATTCACCAACTGCACTTGTTTTTGAAGTGTTGCAGGAAGCCTCAATAGAATATCAACAGAAGCAGTCATCTTTCAAAACTTGCATTAACTTGTTTTAACCAGGTATATATGTTTCTTGCACTTTTCTCATTGTAAATATTTGATATATAGTATATGACAATTAACCATTAGTATAAAAGTGTTCATAAGAGTTGGCATAAACAAAACATGCTTGGAGAAAGAGAAAAATGTTGGTTTTTTCTATGTCTTAGAATGACTGTTGTATCTTCAATAACCGTGGTATCTTCGAAATGAAGCCTTTGTCTTCGGAATGAAGGTTTGTCTTCGGAATGAAGGTTTGTCTTCGAAATGAAGGTTTGTCTTCGAAATGAAGGTGTGTCTTCGGAATGAAGGTTTATCTTTGGAATGAGGTTATCTTCAGATTAAATGCCCAGCTTAGTCTTCGGAATGAAACATAATCTTCGAATGAAGATTTAACAGTCTGTTTCCACGTGGCATCCAAGGAGGGAGAAAAAGACATAGCAGAAGAATTGTTTTTACTCAATGTGATCATTGACACATGTCAGCTAGCTTGTGGTTAGATTCATCTCATATTTTGCACCCATCAAGGAAGTACAAGAATCATAGGGAAAATAACCAACAAACATGCCACCACCATTCATTGATAATAACCACTCATGTGGGAAAATTTGCATGCAGAATGGACGAGCTAAAAATAGTAAAGAAAATTTGATGGCAAGGATGTCCAATGATTGATGGCCAGGTGTTCAGAGCACAGAATAAGGAAGTGTGCCATATTTTCTTTTTGAAGACATATTTGCTAATGATTACAAGGAAAAGTAAAAAAAAAATTAAAAGTTCTTTCTGAAGAAGAACAAGAGCAAACCTGTAATTCTATAGAAACCAGAAATTAGTGACCTAGTAGATGACTGTAGTAGTAGAAGAGAGCAATATTCTCAACATCAGAACAGAGAAATGAAGTGAAAAATGAAAAAGGGCCAGCCTACAAGAACCCTGGAATAACGTAACCACATGGGTTACCAATTTTCAACCTATGAAGGGTAGTATGTAATTTTGTCAGCATCATTTCAAAATTTTAAACCACCCAACAACCAAATTTAGAGTGAATTTTCCAAAAAAAAAAAACAATTAGTTTTGAAGAAGAAGATGAAGGAGAAGAAAAATTTCTATAAAAATATGCTACGAGAAGAAGAAAACAAAAAAATGCTATTAAGAAAAACACACCAAGCAAAAGCAACAAAGCATTTTCTCTAGAACCATCAAACTCACAGACTAAGAAGAGAAGGGCTGAAACTGACAGCAAAAAAATAAAATAGAAGAGGGTTCATTTTTCTAAAGATGTTATTTATCTGTCAGAATAGGAGAGTGAAGTTCCCAGTGAAGAGCCTGAAGCTATCCCTACACCCTCGTTACCACAAGAAAATAGGGCAAGAAGAGAAAATATACATTAAGGACTAGGAGGTCTGCAAGACTCCAACAAAAAGAGATAAAAGAACAAATGATTGAAGAGAAGACCAGACAGGATAGCCCCGATGTCATAGAAGTGCAACAAGCCACTGAGAATTTGGATGTAATCATAGATAATTTCATGGAACCTCCTGTACAGGAGTAGGGGTCTGAAGTAGAGGATGCGATCATTGTTGAGCAGACAAACTGCAGTTGATTTGTCGGTATTAGGTTCTGAGTCAAACGAAGAAGAGGAGGTGGACATCACAAAACAACTGAGAGCAGCCAAGAGTGTTATAAAAATACAAATGAGATGGATTGAGGAAAGAAAAGATGTTATTGAAAAACATGAAAAGAAAATTAGAGAATTATAGCAGAAAGTGGAGAAACTAAAAAGCAGGCTGTCACAAGTTGAAGAACAATCAACTACATCAGATAAAGAGGAGGATTTGGTTCAGTTACTACTTGGATTATCTAGGGAAGATGAAGACACAGGTGCTCATTCTGAAGTAGTGCCCCTCCACTTTGAAGTAGTGCCCTTCCATTCTGAGGCATTGCCTTCTCAATCCAGAGAAATACCTTTATGCAACATTATTGGGTAGGTCTCAGATTCAGGCCTCCAACCATCATTACTCTGGTTCCCTCCTATTTTGAAGAGGATTCCCAACCAGATGATCAGTTTGAATAATGAATCAGAAACCTTCATGAGAAATTACACAGGCACTAAATTGTTCTATGAAACATGGAATATGAGTATGGACATTTGTGACTCCATAGCCCACTGCAATGCATGAGGGCATGCATTAATATAAGTTGGGGGGAATGATGAGGCCTGGATAAGCCTCATTTATAGCATGTTTTAAATAGTTAAAACTGCCTAAAACTCTTGTGAATTATCTTATATGCTAGTTAAGTTGATTTAATATGTTGTGTATTAACTGTTTGCATGATTGAAGTGTTAAGGACATTATATTCTGATTTTTAACAGTTCTTGTATAGTTTTATGTTATCTTGTCATGCTTAGGTTGACAACAACACTTCAGTAGTCTTATTTTGATGATCATTAAGCATTAGTTTCTCTAAATTTAGCAAATAGTACAAAGACTTATTATTGTGCAACAAAAAACTGGTTTTTCCATATAAATTCCAACCAATTGCCAATGAATGGCAAGGCATGGAATTCACATCCAAGGAAGAATGAAGACTATTGCAATCTGATCCTGAGGGCTAATCCACCTGAGAAATGCAGCCAAAACCATTTGGAGTCAACACAGTTGGTCATTCTAAAGATCTTCGAAATGAACACAGTGTCTTCGGAATGAACACAATGTCTTCGGAATGAACACAATATCTTCGGAATGAACACATATCTTCGGAATGAGAAAAGAAATGTACTTTTTGACTTGTTGACTGAATTTTGGCGATGGAAAAGGGGATAATAAGGTTGAGAAAGTTAAGGGAAAATATCTCCCATATAACTTTGTCGTCCTTGCCATCCAAAGCCACCATTTATGGAAAAGATCAAATTTGATCCTCTTCTAGGATAAACCCAGGAATTTCTGTAGGATATCAGGAACAACATATTTTATGTTTGTAATTAGATTTTAGGCATCTATAAAAGATAGCTCCCATCCAGGTTGAGCTAATATATTAGATTAGATAGAAAATAAATAAGGAGATAATAGAATAGTGATTTCAGACCTGTAACAGATTTTAGCAGAATTGTAATTATGTTTCAGAAGCAATAAAAGTGTAGTTTCATTCTATTTATTTTGTTATGTCCGAGTGTGAGTAAGACTTAAAGAAGAATTCAAACCTTCTTCTGAGAAAGGATGTTGGCCACTTCCAGATCTAGGAGGAGGACCGACGATGGTTTTATTCTGATTTTTGTTGCAGTAGAATAAGTTGTGAACTTGTCATTTTCATTATTTTGCACAACTAACATTCCTAGTTGTTTAATTCTTGTTCATAATGTTTTTGTGATATGATTAGTGGTAGATCTGGTTATTCTTTTCATTCCCAGCAACTTTCCAATTCACTACAAATTTCCATTTCCAACAATTTACAAGTTTTCTGTAATTTCCTTGCATTCTTGTTTTTGCTGTCAAAATCCTGCATAGAATATTGACGACCTTATGTTACAGAGCATTGATAGGATCTAGTTTTTATGCTTCATTTCAATTATTGCAAGATTAAATAGACTTTCAATTCTGCAACTATAACTAGGAGTTTCAATTCTACAATTTAATTAGATTTCATTCTTGCAATTGTAACTAGGGTTTCATTTCTGCAATTAGCAATTAGTTTTCATTCTTGCAAATAGATTAAAGTTCAATTTATGCAATTTAGGGGTAGAAGTGACACAAAACCCCCACACAATCAATTCCACCAATAAGACCTGCTTCTTCCAAATGAACTGAACTACAACCCTGCTTGAACTTTCTCTCGTAAATAGCCTTGGACACCACCCTGGATTGATAAATTCATTGAGAATTAATGATGTGCTTAACGACAACCCATCATTTTGGCGTCATTTTTGGGGAACACGGTGTTGTTAGAAGGTGAAAAGCAGTCCAATAATTATTAAATATGCTAAGTTGTGAATTTTAGAGTAAAATCTGAATGTAATGACTGGTATAAGTAATTGTTATTGGTAAATTGTATTTCAGTCCATTTAGGAAATAAGCAAGAAACCACAAGAAGAAAAATTTCACAAGAGGTTGAAATTATGTCAAAAATGTCTAAATTTTTTATTTCCAAAAATGTTGGAATTTTCAAAGAATCCCAATCATCCACTTCCAGCATTGCAAGATCCTTTGAGAAATCATTACAAGGAGGAAAATTAAGTAGTTCAACACCATTTTCTCTTGACAAATCCATACAATCAGGAAAATTTGACAAGATTTATAATTGTTTTTGGGAACCTACAATGGAAGGCTCACAAGAGAATCAAGGTAGAGCCAACAATGTGCTCCACCCTAGTGCAACTAGTGCACTTGCCAGAACTTTTCAAAATCCCATCCAACTAGATCTTAATCAAAATGCTCCCATGAAGGTCATTTCACCTGCAGTATTACCAACTTTCAAGGGAATTACATCCGAAGATCCCGATATGTTTTTGTTTGAGTTTAAAATTGTATGTCAAGCTCATGATTACACTAATGACAATCAAAAGCTCAAACTATTTCCTTCCACTCTTAAAGAGTTAGCTCTACGATGGTTTATCACCTTAGCACCTGACTCAATTAGAACTTGGGATGAGATGGAAAACATATTCTTGGAGAGATACCAAGAATATTGTCAAGTCAAGAATCAAAATGATGAAATTCTTACAATGAAACAAGAGGAAAATGAAATCTTAGAAGATTATATAGACAAATTTTCTTTTGTTCATAAGAGATGTGGAAGTGTTGAACCTGAAATTTGCAAAGTCATATTCTTAAGGGGACTACAAGATGAATCTAGGGATGCATTGGATATCTTGGGAAGAGGAGATACAAATGCACTTAAATTTCAGGAAATTATTAAACTCTGTAAAAATTACTCTCATTCAAGGCATAGAAAACACAGAATTGGTAATGAAAAACATGATTTGAAAGAATGCATGAAAGAGGCTGATATTTTAGTACATGATAGAACATTAGATGAAAAAAATGAATCTACTGAATCTTCAGCCATCTATTGTTCAGAATGTAAAAAGCAACACTCTCTTCATGATTGTCCTTTGAACAAAATATTTATACCTGCTACATGTAGCATTTGTCAATTAGGACACCCCACAGATCAGTGTAGTTTATTGCCAGAACTTAAAAGTGTCTTTGAAAAACAGTCTCAACCTATGAAAAAAATCAATTTTGTAGGACAAGGACAAGGGAATAATTTTCATAAATTTCCATATCAGAATGCTTCTCAATTTCCTGCACATTGGGGAAATAATCCTTGGTATATGCCATGGTCTCCTTCAGGTCCACTTCAACAATGTTGGAGTCAACCACCATGGGCATACTCCCAAGCATGGTCTCAACATGGATGGATGCAACAACAATGGAATCAACAACATCCACCATGGTTGCAACCAAAATTACAGGGATATCAATGGGTACAACATCAAAATCTGTACAAAGGGCAGCAACATTGTCAAAAACAAAAATCAAATTTGTTGCCTAATTATATCCATAATTTCTATCATGGACAACAACAACAAAAATTAAAACAACCTCTATTTTCAACTCAACCTGTGGTCAGTCCAAATCATGTTAAACAGGTAACCCCTGTCTCTGTGGTTGAATCAAAAAATACAACCCTAATAAATGTTAGTGACTGTGTTAAAACTCAGTTGTGTTCAAGTGAACCACTGCTTGAACCTATTCCACTTATCAATGTAGAAAGTGAAGTTAAAAAGAATGAACATGAAAACAAATCCACACTAAAACAACATCAAGAAGAACAAGATACCTCATCAAATAAAGTATCATATTTTGAACAGTCTGAGATATCAAAAATAACATCTTCACAATCAGATTTGATAAAGGAATTAGAACATTTAACTATTACAATCCCTTTACCTCAAGTTGTACCAATCATTAATAGGATTGTTCAAGAAATGTGTTTTAGAAAACCAAGAAAAAAGAAGAAAGTATATCCTAAAACCATACAAAAAGGTGGAAAATTAGTTAACTTGCTTTCAGGTAAACTTATTACACCTAAGTATGATTGTACAGAAAGCCCACAGTTTCTTAGAACACATAAGGAAAATGAAAAGAATACTTTAGTTTTGGCCTCCATTGTTGTAAATAAAAATGTTTCTCCAAGAACCAATTCAAATCAGCCTGGTACAAAACAAACTGAAATACAACCAAAACAACCTTTGAACAACAATAGTTGGTTGACTAAAAACCAGGGAGCAAATTTGTTTGATATATTGGTGCAACATCCTAATGCTTTACTAACATTTTATGCATCTTTAGCAGTTGGCATTGAGTTGTTGCAGGTACAAAAAAACAAATTTTGCAGTTGAATGCATTTGATGAACTTTGGTTGGAAGCACTTCACCAAATAGAGTTCACTCAACAAAAATGGAAAATGTGGCATGATGATCACATTAAGAGCAGCAAGGATGAACCAGGGGAGTTTGAGAATGAAGTTGTTCAACTTTCTTTAGTTGATGATTTAAGGAGGATATTAGTGGTGAATGGACATCTTTTACAGTTGTACCATAAACCACTAACAAAGGTGGAATTTGCTCGGTATTTCACATAGTTACATTTGACAGAAGAGGCTTCTTCTTCTGATGAAGATTCCAAATGATCATATCTTTGAATCTTAAAAGAAAAAAAAAAAATAAGAAAAAGTAGAAAACAAAAAGATGAATAAATTCTGATTATGAATTCCTTCATGGGCATGATTTCAGGGAAATCATGAAATCCTTCATGGGCATAATCAGAATCAAGAAAAAAGAGAGAGAAAAGGAGAGGAAAAAAAAAGGAAACCAAGAAAAAAAAAGAGAGAAAAATGAATAACTCAGCAGTGAAAACCTTTTTCTAAGGCGCTACTGAGTTGGTATGCATGAAAACCAGTTTTTTGGCATGCATAACCTTGAAATTTCTGAGTCACCATTGTACAAATTCACCAACTGCACTTGTTTTTGAAGTGTTGCAGGAAGCCTCAATAGAATATCAACAAAAGCAGTCATCTTTCAAAACTTGCATTAACTTGTTTTAACCAGGTATATATGTTTCTTGCACTTTTCTCATTGTAAATATTTGATATATAGTATATGACAATTAACCATTAGTATAAAAGTGTTCATAAGAGTTGGCATAAACAAAACATGCTTGGAGAAAGAGAAAAATGTTGGTTTCTGCTATGTCTTCAGAATGACTGTTGTATCTTCAATAACCGTGGTATCTTCGGAATGAAGCCTTTGTCCAATATGATCCAATGGTTGATTTCACATATTATTATAACTGTAAGTGAAACCTAAAGGTTGAATCATATGCATTTTTTAAGCCAATTGCTTTACCACAATTGTTAATTTTTGTACTTTTGGATCACTATTGTGCATTACCCCAAGATTTCCTAAGGGAGGGGTATAGGCAGGTTGTTGAGAAGACACTTGGATTAAGATGGAGGTATTGATACTATTGTGATATGTGATACCTTTATAGAGAGGATAACTTACATTTGGTGGAATAGAGGCCAAAGTGTTGAGATTAGCATATTGAGGAGGAAATTGAAAATAATCTTTAGTGACACTATTGGTTGAAGGAACTTGTAGATTAATTCCAATGTCGTTGGTTACAGTAGTACCATAGGTTGGTTGATGGTTATGATGACCATTATTAAAATATTCAGATAAAGAGTTATCATGAACATGTCTATGACTAAAGGAGGAAGAAGAGTCTCACCTCTTTCGAGTTGAATTTTTCATTCCATAGCCTTAAGTAAAGCCTTCTTATGGTGTTCCATGAAACCCAAAATATGATAAAATGATTAAAAAATGTAGTGACCCTTAGTGTATTCAAGGGTACCATGACTATTATCAACCTTTTATTCTTCAATATTATAATTTTTTTTATCAATTAGATCATCCTCTATAAAAATATCATCAAACCTTAGAGGACTTCGCTCACTCCCAAGCCTAGAAGCCATTAAAAAAAGGAGAAAATAACTAGGGTAAAAATGAAGGAACTAAGGTTTGAGGTGTAGATCAATTGGTTCATCCAAACCCCATAATGGGGGTGGAGGTCCAAGTTTCAAATCTCGGGCCTCGTTGGACTGAATGCTTGTCCCTTTCCTGGTGCTTTCAGCGGCATAAAAGGTTTAAAATGATTGTGGCATGGTGGTTATAGGGGCGGACTGCGTGAAGATCTGTGTGGAAGCTTCTAGGGTGGATAGTGTAGAATACTGTGGTGGCCATAAATGCTAGACAGCCTGCCCATATTCATGGCGGCTACCGATTCCACCATGTAAATTAAAAAAAAAAAAATGAAGGAACTAAATAGCAACAAAACAAGCACAATATGTTATGTTTTTAATGTTTTCTAATCTAACACACATAATTAATGATATTGATTAAATTTTTAAAAGAAAAGGAGGTGTTCACATCAGGTTCACCAAAGATGTAGATGGGGAAAACTTCCCTACCACATACAATTCCCAAAAATACTGGATCCACAAGAAGAAAGTCCTATGGGGTGAACTATGAGGGTATGTTGTTCTCTACACTCAGTTCTAAGGGTATGGGTTCACTAAGAATGGTTTAAGGACTCGCTCCAAGTCCATAGGTTTTTTAGGAATGTTTGATGTATTCAGTTTCAATAAATCACCTAAGTTTGGCATTTTTATATCTATGCTATGAAAGATAAAGGATAATGAAAAATATAGAATGCATGAATACAAAAGCTAACCTAGTATGATTCTTTATTTGAATGCTTACTAACCTATTATTTTAAATAGAAAACCTTTTAAGCAAGTGCTTAAGAGAGAATGCACAAACAAAATAAACCCTAAGTGCACACTATATGTTGTTTATATTTTAATTCCTAGTAATTAATCAGCTATATTTATTTTAAATTAGATATTTGATTTAAAACAGAAATATAAAGCACTAAAAAAATAGCCTAAATACTAATCAAAACACTTAGCTTATCCGGTGGTTGATCCTTACTTTTATCCTTTGATCCAATGCTATAAATAATTATTGTTCCTACAAGATAACTTAAGAAACACTTGAAAATATGATTAATATTAGGGGTCCTAATTATGTTACTATACAATAATTCTTGGAGGCACAATAGTCAAGCCCCCTAGGTCCTAAGATGTGTAATTAAAAACCTAACTAATTTGCAAAGTATAGAAGAACAAAAACAACTGGGCAATAGTGAATAAGAAAACAAAAGGGATGGAGACCTCCAAGTAGTATATTCCTCATTAGGGCTTCAACACTTTATACACCAAGAGTAGAAACACACAATCCAATATAGTAGAAAACAAAACTTCAATAGATCATACTCCGTACTTGTAAGTTAGCTTGCTTGTAGAATAAGAAGAAAAAGACTTCAATAAATAATGATTTATGAGAAGTTAAGTTGCTTGATAAAAACTTGATGGGAAGAAATGAATTTCAAACCCTCCTTATATAGTAGGTTTGAAACAAGAATGGGTGGGAAAAACTAAGCATAGTGGACCCTAAAAATATCAACTTTGAACATTAGAGTTTTCTTAAGATACAATCCTAAAATGCAAAATCGCACCAGCTAGACCCCCATGCGATTTTAATACATTTTGGAGGATCAAAACGATTCAAAACGGGTCATATCATATACCATTGAAAATATATTTTTGAGACCAATCCAATGGTATAGGATTTAGAAGTAATGTATAAGATTTGGAAGGGGTAAAATAGGCTCAAAGATAATCCTACTTTTCCAAGGAGAAAATGAGGGATCTAGGGAAAATTACTCACCTTAGTGGGTCTATTTTCCATGTCTACAAATATATTCCAACACCCATCGGTATTAAACTATTTGGTTATTGAAGACTTTAGTATTCAATATGGATATTAATATTTCAAATGTTCTTTAGCTTGATCAGTTTCATGTTCTTATTGTAGTTTAGTCCTCACCTTGTTCTTGGAATGCATGTTGTATTTTTTTATTTTCTTCATTTAATTTTTTGTTTGTGTTTCAAATTATTTAGAAACTTTAAAATAAAACTCATTATTAGTAGATGCTTTAGAAATAAGAACTTGAAAGAGACAATCTAGTCTAAATATTAATATCTCTTCAAATATTTTATAGTACCTATATTTATAGTAGCAAAAAAAGGAATGAGTGAGATTTTCCTCCACAATATTTACATGGATGGAGATTCCAATAGTTTGCTTTCTCATCACTTTTTTTATTATAATAAGTACAATACAAAGATATCTCTACTTATTTTTTACTTGTATTTGAAATTTCAATTTCAAAAATTTCCTTGACAAAATGATAAAACCATCTATGTACCACTGAAGCTATTCTATTTTTACTCTTTTATAAAACTATAAGTCATATTTTTGATCAATATTCTTTGCTACATTTTAAGAATGGTTTTTGAGTTTATCCTCCATGTCTCCATTAATATTCTTGTCATCAATTTCTTCTATCATATTTTTAGAGGATGACTTTATAGAATCTACTCTTGCCCATCTATTATAATTTTCCAAAAAAAATTCTAAGCCATATTGGTTCTTCTCTTTTGCTATTCATATTCACATTCCTTGAATCAAGTAAACTTCTAAAGCATTTTGATTCCTTGAATCTTGTATATTTAATAAGTTCTTCCATTACTCTTCTAGAGTAAGCATTTCTTGTGACCCCTTAAATTTGATATTATCTCTACACCTTTGAGGTTGACTATCTTATTGCTCCCTAGTTTAGAGTATATGATCAAATTTGATAATATCTTTTCAATTCTCAAATTTTGTAGAATACCTTGTATCTCCCAAGTGTTTTGAATATAATATGGATTTGATAAAATACTTAGCTTTCTAAGTTTTCCTTTGTTTTGAATCCCTTTTGTCTCCCTAATGTTCAACTTCAAGACAAGCACTTTAATTATCCCTATTTATAAATAGAAATCTAAAGGTAATTTTGATGCAATTTCAGTTGATAAAATTTTCTATCTTCAAGATCTTAAAGTTGGATTCTTTATGTGTCATTAATTTGAGCAAGAGACTAATATCAAGAGTAATTTTACAAATAATAAATAACTCTAGGTTGTGTCTCTTGTACATTTAAATTTATAATAGTATGGTTTATAAATTTCAAGAACTTAAATTTGTTGAATTCCATAACTCCCTAGTTGGAAATTTAGAAAACAAAGGTATTTGCAAATTTAATATTTCCATTTTGATGTAGAAATACTTATTCCTCCAATTTAAACAATTTACAAATATTTTAATGCAATATGAATTTAAAATAGGATAAAGTAATTTCAAATGCTTTCAAATTAAATTCTCCTTTCTCAAAAAATATTTTATATCATTCAATAAATCTTATAAAGTTTTAATTTAGTATTTCACTACCTTGTAACTCCATTTATCCAAATAACATTGAGAACAAAAAGTAATGAACCTTAATCTCAATAATATGTCTTATACCTCCTTTAATATTTGCAAAGTTTATAAATTAAATTAGATATTTCATACCTTCTTGTATATAGCATGCTATACTTGACTTGCTTCTTGCAACTTGTGCTCTTGAATGATATTCCTTCTTTGCCAAGTATTTAATACTCCTTTTGTACATTTATTAAACTCAATATTCAAAAGATTTAAATTTGTACTATGTTATTTTCTCCTTCTCTAAATTTTATCAAGTGACACTCTGACCCGTGCCTTTGTTTCTCAGTAAGAAGGTGTTACTAACGTGGTGGTTGGCACTCCTCTTTTCAACTAGATATTTGGAATTCAAATTGGTGCTTCTTCTAGGGTGCTGAAATACTCCTTGGTCTTTGTCACTTATGTTTTTTGTTGACAAGTGTCTCTAACACCCTTCAACTTATGTAACACTTGGCGATGAGCGTTATAAACTCCTTACTTTTTTGTAATGTTCAAATTCCTCTATGATGGACTTTTTTGTCTCCTCTATAATGATGGTTTGGCTTCCCTAGAGTTCAAAATATATTTTAGTTCTCCTCATGGTGATTGGCCTTTTATTTTTGATGTACCAAGTGGTAAGTAATAACTTTACTCCTTTTACTTACCTACCATATGAGTGCATTGATTCTCCAACACTCTTCCTTGATATGTAACACTCGATAATGAGAAATATTCAACCATATTTAGCTCCCCTCCTTCTGTGAGGTGATAAGTTGAAAAGAACTTCTTAATTTTCTTGGTGGTCTTCATTTAATTTTCTATTCCTTTTTGCCCTAATGATCCAAATATCTATTGCACCTTTTTTATTGTCTTGATTGTTATGTGCTTTAGAAACTCTTGAATGCAATTTATATTATTTCAGTATTTTACCTTCAAATGATATTTCACCTATTCTTAGCACTCAAGATTCTTATCAAGGTCTATTTGTCTTCTCTCCAATGGTGCTCAAACCTAATTCTTGGATTCTTGTTTTATGGGTATTCAACTATGTTCTACTAGAACATATTTTTCCTCTCTAATGGTTGCTCAAATCATTATGTTTCTTCCTATTTTATGGGTATTCAACTATGTTCTACTAGAACATATTTTTCCTCTCTAATGGTTGCTCAAATGATTATGTTTCTTCCTTCCAGTAGCTTCTCTATGTTAGCTAGGTGGTTTCACCTTTCAATGGTGGCTCAAATTATCCAAATGTGATGATGATTCTTCTCAAAAAATATTTTACAACTTCTACTATGTTGATTTTGGTGTATTTAAACACTCTAAAAAACCTTGTCCCATTTTTAAACTTATTCGGTCTTCTCTTATTGTACTACATAGGTAGTCAAAATAATATTCACTTTTAATATTTCCTCCTCCTTATCTTACTATCCAAGATTTTTTTCTATCTTATTCAAATTGCTACCTTATTTTGTTGTCAAGAATTCCTTTATTTGGATGTTCAATGGTACTTAAAAATCTACCTAGTTATTTTCCAAATAATAAATTTATGTCACCTTCAATTTGTTTTCTTGTGACTCTTCAACTATTGCTGCAAAAAAAATAATATTCTCCTTTGTAAACCAGCCTTCAAATCCTTTATGGCTATCTTCAAAACTCTCAAATATGGTGGTCTCTTCTAGTTTATTTCTCCTGCAATATTCTTATCAAATTCTAAGTTCAAATCGAGCCTCTTTCTAAAAAATCTAAATGTCTTGAGATCTTCAAGAATCCTTTCCAAAATTTGATAATCTTCTTGCCATTTTATTTTCTTTTGGTATTATTGTCGGATGATGATAATTGTCCCAAATCCTTCTTTTTCGGAGTTACTCATTCTTGCAATATTTTATCTTGAGATTTCTTCAAAGCTTATTCAATAACCACTTCTTCAACTTTTTAGGGCTTCTCTAGTATTCTGCTTCTTTCTCCTTCCAAGTTTTCTTGAGATCTCCTTTTGGATATTCAATTTTTACAATTTCTCAAATCTTAAATAGGACTTTTCCTAGTCCTCCTCTATATTCAAGCTTCAATATTTTATCTTCTAAATCTAGAATTTCTTCAATGGGACCTCTTTCTTGGGTCTCTTCCTTCTCAATCTGGAACAAACCTAATTTCTTCTTTCTTTAATCTACAATCTATAGTAATCAATATTCAATGAGGACTTATTCTCTTTGGTTTCCTTTGCTATTGCTACAACTTCAAAAACTAATCTTCTGCAATAAAATCTATACAACAAAAATCAATAAACTTCACTAGTTATCCTTCAATCTAGTGGAAAGAGATCTATGTTGAGTCCTAGTCTTCATGAGTTTTCCTACAACCTTGTGGAAAGACTCTAGCCAAAAAGAAATACTAATTTTTTTTTGAAATTATCTCTCTATCTCCTCTCAATCTCTCTTATGGATCTCCTTATATCCTATCAATCTCCCTTGTTGTTCTGATTTTTAGATTTTTATGTTTAATACTTAATGAGAAATCAACCAAAAGGTATAAAATAAGCATGCAATGTTAGATATATGATAATGGAAATATACCAAGCATGTAAAAACCATAAGAAACTTTTGTAACTACTCAAAAAACTGCCATTAATGAAAGCTTACAAAAATAGTACATTGATATAAAATGGAGGTCTTAAACTCCATATTTTATACATGCTCTACATTGTATATAGTGCTCCTCTAAACTATGATATCTTCCTTTATTTCTCTCTCTATATATAATGAGATGTGACTCTTGGTATTTCACCTTCCTATGACTATTCATCTTCCTACTCTATGGACTCATGTGCACATGGAATACATGCACATTTACATTATCATGTAATTTTCAACACTTGTGCATTTATTACATTGCATAAAGTAAATACTCAAACCCTAATATAAGACACTATACTAATCTAAATATGTACCAAATATGGTACATTAGCATGTACCAAATAATGTAATATACTCCAACAACTCTAATCTCCAAAATTTTGGTATAGTGCACCAACTATGATAATCTTCTTTCCTTTTTTATATGTGATTTCATAATCATATCCCATCAATTTAGATATGCACTTTTATTTTTCAAGTGTTACTATTGTTTTTCCAAGAAGTACTTGAGACTTTGGTGGTTAGTTTTAATTCAAAAAGGACACCTAGTTAGATACAACCTTCAATGATTAAAATCATGCAAAATGGATAACATATCCTTTTCATAATTAGATTTACATAAATTTTATCTTGAAAGTACTTTACTCATGAAGGCCAATGGTCTTCCTTCTTGCATAAAAATGATCATGATTCCATTGTCAAAAGCATAACTTTCAATTATAAAATGTTTATAAATATCAAGCATTTCTAACATTGGGGTGGTTGTCATGGCTTACTTTAATCTATTTAAGGTCTTCTCCATTGGTTCTAACCAAATAAAAGAATTATTTTTTAATATGGTTGTTAAAGGATCTGCTATATTTCCATATTTCTATACAAGTTTATGGTAATATCCCATGAGTCCCAAAAATTCTCAAAGTCCCTTGAAATTGTGAGGCTTTGCCCATTCTTGAATAGCCTGAATATTTTTAGAATCAAATTTAACTCCATATTAGGTGAAAATGTGTCTGAAATACTCCTCTTATTGCAATATAAAAGAACAATAATACCTTTTGGCATAAAGTAAATTATTAGATAAAAGTTATATATTCTAATCCAAATGTTTGATGTACTCCTCCTAAGAGTGACTATAAATCAAAATATAATCAAATAAAAATAGAATAAATTTGTGAAGGAAGGGTCAAAAATGAAATTCATCAAATTTTAAAAATTAAAGGGTGTACTAGTCAAACCAAATGACATAACCAAGAATTTATAATACCCATATTAATTTTGAAAAGCAATTTAAGGAATGTCATCATCCTTGATTCTAATATAATGATAACTTGATTGTAAATCTAGTTTTGAGAAATATTGAGCACCATGCAATTCATCTAACTCATGAATTACTAGAATATCTACTGGACCCAACAATATCATCCACTCAAACCTCCAAAACAACATCACACCCACCAAGGAGTAGGGCAAGCATGTATTCCATAATATTAGATTCTCCTATTTCTATTTTACAATTTTGATAGTTTCCATTACAAGGAAAATTTCTTCAATTGACAGTCATTACTTCAAAGGAGTTACAAGTATTAATATAAATATTCTTATATTTGCCTTTGTGTCAATGAAGTTATGTGTGCTCCTAGAGATGAGAATTATGACCCATTATCGTTTGATGTGTCCTATCACCTTCATAGTTTTGGAAGTCGATACACTTGCTAATGCATCCACTAAAAGTTTTGGTTGGGATTCTTCTTGGGCATTTGGTTGTTCTATATATTTCTCTTTCTAATTATCCTCTTAATTAAAATATTCGATCATTATTGGTTAATATACATTCAAAAAAAATATTTTTTGTTGTATGTATTTATGCCCTAGAGCATATTTCTTATTACAATTATAACATAAGTCTTATTCTCTATGACCATCCATTTCCTGCCTAGTCATTTATTTGATTGATGGATATTTATTTCTAGTATTTGGTGTGAACTTGGAGGGAAATATGGGCTTGGTATATGGGAATTTGGATGATCTCCTTTGGGTAGAAATTTTTTCTTTTTTCTAATCTTGCAAATCCTATGGCTTGTATCATTAGACTATGGTTTAAACTTTTTTATATTAGCTATGATATTATATTTCAACCCATTGATTAAATAGTTACAAAAAATACTTCACTCAACCTCTTTGTCCTATTAGTCAATTTCTCAAATTGAGTTTGATATTCTCAAACAGTAAAGGTTTGTTTCAATTTGGTTAAGGCTCTTGTAAATTCCTCATATTCACTAGGGATAAATTAAGGGTATAATTGGGACTCAAAGTATTTCTAATAAGGGTTGGAATTTATGTTCTATAACTATTGATACCATTGTAGAGCCTCATATTTAAAGTAAAAATATGTCATGGTGACCCAAAAATATGAAAGTACAATATAGAGTTTGAAGAACTTATCTGCTCTACATAACTAACCATCTATGTCCATTCTATTAAACTTGAGAAAGCCTAATTTAGGCATCTTAAATGAGGTGTCTATATTAAAAAGAGTATGAAAAACTCATTTATATTTATTTATTGACCTTCCACCTAGTCCTTGAATGTTAATATGCTTTAATACCTTTGGAATTTCATCTAATTACTCAACCTATAGGAATTTTTCCTCAATTTTGAATTTGGATTTAATCCGGATAGTTCTCATAACCTACATGTCATCTTTCTTATTTGTAACTTTGTATCCAATTTTAGACATTTAAATTTGTAGATTACTAAGTGTGAGATTTTATTGTTCTATATATTGGCTTTTTTCTAACTCCTTCATTGCTACTCTAGGCCCTCTAGCCATATATGTATTATTTAGACCACTCCTATTGTCTTAGTAAAGATACAAGTATTGTAATAGGAGTTACAATTTTTAGTAGTTGGTTAGAAAAAGTGTTTGCATGCTATATATAAAAATAACCAACTCAATCCCTCATAAAAACATGTGTAAAATCATTGAAAAAAATAACCAACTAAAAAAATAAATACAATGGGCTAGTTCTAATAATGATGTTTTTTGACACCCTATAAATTGTACATGAAGGCTATATATACCAAAATAATCAATTCAAGATAATGACAATGAGATATCCCCCACAACAACATTTTTGAGCACCTTAGAATTTTTTTCTAGGGAAGTGTCATACAGTTTTCTCCTAGATTGTTTATTCACACAAAAAGCTAAAGTTTGTGTGATAATGCCCTTACTAGATCCCATAGTGACCATTATTAACAACTATTCTATATGAATCTATAACTCATTTTTCTATCTTAGCGGACTATGTTTTTGATACTTTCTTGATAATTACGATTCTTGAATATAATTGACAACTAAACATGAAGAATCTATCTTGATTGTTAATGACTATGTCCTTGGCTGAAATGATACCCAATTATTGTTGATAAAACCTATCTTGGATGTTAATTCTCACAATTTATTTCATCTATTTTAGTTTAGTCTATTCTATGATAGTGTACTTTCTTCAGTATGTATAATTTTTGTGGTAGGGTTTATGACATTTGGGTTACACATTCATCAAAAATAGGGTACTCTAGGCAAAGGTGTATGTACTTTCCATATTCCTCTATTATACTAAAGCAATAAATGATTATTCTCGGGCTAATATTTTAGGCCACTATTTAAGTATGATTTCATGCATACCCTTGAGTGTACTGCCCACCTATCTGACACTATGAAAGAATGATCTTGCCAAGTGTTATGCTTAATACGCTATGGATACATACATGGTCAAAACTATTCATAGGGCTAAAGGTTTCTACTAATATTAGGGGTATATCTCAATATATATGAATATACATGGGAGATCAAGTTCATATATGAGTGTTGTTTGAGACCTGGGTATTGGAGCCTAATTGTTTCTTATTTCACTAGAAAATTTATAAAATATCTAGCTTAGCCAATAACAATAGCTCTTTCATGATATTTTAAAACCCTCAACAAAATATTTCTAACCTATTAAACAAAAATATAGAAAATAGAGGGGCTTAATTTTTTCTAATAGTATAATAAGAAAAAACATTAAAACATAGAAAATTTATACCTATCGGTAAATATGGTAGGGCAAAAACTATCATAGACATAGTAGAACATTGCCCTAAAAAGTGCCTTAATACCACATGTTAGGAACCTTCTAATTAAAATAATAATATCCACATAAATATTGAAATAAAAACATTAATTCATGAAAAAATAGAATACTGCAATACAAAATGTAGATACAAAAATATATATTAATCTTTCAAAAATCACAATACAAAATCATTAGACTCTTTGAAGGGGAAACCCTCTTCAATAATTTGATTCAATATGTGAAAAGATACATTTATTTATGCTCCATTATATTTTAAAGATACATTTCATGCAACCTTAACATAACAGTCAAGAGTTGGCTTACATGCAAAGTTCCACTCAAGATAGAATATTCTACCAAACAAATAGTTATATTATTTATAACAAATACATAAAATGGCACCACTTGTCTTGGCTAATCAAGTGTTATATATCATTACAAAATATCATTATAATGGGATCCCCACATTGGAAAGGGGTCATTACATACTAATGTTAGGATGGGTTTCTAACATGGTATAGGAAGAAGATGATAACATTACTAGATATTTTTTAGTGTAAGAAAAAATAAGAAGCTATTATAGGGGAAGAAATTAAAGAAAAAGTAAAAGAACCTAAAATGGATTTTAAGCAAGAGGCAGTAATCAAATAAGAAGAAAAAGTAAAGGATGAACTAAAAGTAGAGGTACAAAAGATTGAATAGTTAAATAAGGTAAAACATTAAGCTAATATTGGAGTATATTTCCATCCACGCCACCATGAGAGGCAACAATCATGGAGATAGGGCAAAGAGCATTAGAGGAGCTATGATGGACATACATGGAACCCAATTATTAATTATGGATATTCAAGTGGTACAAGGACAAATTGACATCATCATAGACTACCATTAATAAAGATTTCACTTGGATGAAGGAATAATCAACATTGACATCAATTGATAACATTGTTTAGAAGATCATATTATTAAGTTTCTTCTTCTATTTTGAAGATGAAATATTTTTTAAATGGGGTGGATTATTAGGTACCTAATTAGATGATTATGGGGATATAATATGATATTGTATTATGATATGGGCAGGGTTATGCGTAAGTGCAAAATATCATAAATTGGCTCTATTTAGGATTTTTAAACTTTTGAAAAGGCTAATTTTGGATCCTTTCACTAGGGCCCATTTGCCCGAAAATTATGGGGTGAAATTTTTTTGGGGTAAATTTTCCTATCATTGAAAATAATTAAAATATTTTTATTTTAATTCGCCGACCTGAAATTATAAATGATTTTTATTTTCCTGCCCAATTTGCCTTCAAATTATAAATGATTTTGATTTTCTCACCCAATTCACCTTCAAATTATAAATGATTTTATTTTTCCCGCCCAAATCGCCTCATATACTACCCGTATATATACTATAGTGGGTACCGATAAACATACATCACTCTGAAACAATGAAAAAATTGATAAGGTTGAAGAGAGGTGTCTATCGATATAAGATGATCAGTTGCAGAGGAGTGTCGATCGGTGCAAGATAATCAACATAAGCCAATCGGTTGCAAAGTCATTTTTGTCGACATAAGATTATCAGTTGCATAGTAGTGTTAGTAGGTTTTAGAGGTGTCGATCGGTTGCAGAGGTGTCAATCAACATTCATCAATCAGTTGCAAGTATGTGTCTATCGATATAAGCCGATCGATTGTAGAGGTATCAATCGGTATTCATCAATCAGTTACAGAGATGTGTTTGTCGGTATAAGTCGATCGATTGCAGATCAAAAGTTATACCTCTTAGAAGTTTCCCTATAAAAGTGCATATCTACAATCGATTGATATATGTCGATTAGTTGCAGATATGCAACCGATTGATATATTTCGATCAGTTGCAAAGATAAAACCGATCGGCATATGTCGATCGATTGCAGAGGTGCACTTTTGTAGGGAAACTTCTAGGAGGCATAACTTTTGCTTCGAAGCTCCTTTTTCAATTTATTTTTTAAAAACCACCTAGCTCGAGAAGATATACTTAAAAATATAAGTGAAATAC
Source organism: Wollemia nobilis (assembly GCA_028583015.1). Lineage (NCBI taxonomy): Eukaryota > Viridiplantae > Streptophyta > Pinopsida > Araucariales > Araucariaceae > Wollemia > Wollemia nobilis. Next base: position 3,516,934 of record JAQPPZ010017072.1, read on the forward strand.
TCAAAAATATATATAAAACCGATGTACATGTCTGCAACTAATTGACACATCTACAACTGAGTGACACATCTACAGCCGATCAGTTGCAGACATGTCGATTAGTTTCAAATGTTTTTGAGGATTTCACTTAGTTTTTTGAGTAGATCTCGTCGAGATAGGTGGTTTTAAAAAAACAAAAATTGAAAACAGAGCTCGGAGAAAAAGTTATGCCTCCTAGAATTTTCCCTACAAAAGTGCACCTCTGCAACCGATCAACATATGTTGATCGGTTGTAGAGGTGCACTTTTGTAGGGAAACTTCTAGGAGGCATAAATTTTGCTCCGGAGCTCCGTTTTCATTTTTTTTTAAAACCACCTAGCTTGATGAGATATACTCAAAAAACTAAGTGAAATCCTCAAAAAAACATCTTAAACCGATCAACATGTCTGCAACCAATCGGTTGCAGATGTGTTAGTCGGTTGTAGATGTGTCGATCGGTTGCAGAAATTTCAATCATTTTTAGATGGTTTTTTGAGGACTTTACATAGTTTTTTAAGTAGATCTTGTCGAGTTGGGTGGTTTTAAAAAATATAATTTGAAAATGAAGCTCCGAAGAAAAAGTTATACCTCCTAGAAGATCGTCATGCTGCAACTGATCGATATTTTTGTAACCAATCGGCATGACTGCAATCGATTGACATGTCTATAGCCGATCTACATGCCTATAACCGATCAAATTTTACATCTCATACTGGTTGTCATAAATCATAAAGGCTAAAAGCCTTTCTTGTCAGCCTAAATCCTTTAATTTTGTAAACCGATATTCATGGCCCCAAACATAAAAAATTCACCACGATTTGAAAATTTTTGGAGAAAAATAATTGTAATTCGCCACGGTTTGAAAATTTTATAGAGAAAAATAATTGGAATTCACCATGTATACTTCTACATATTTCGTCAGGATTCCAGGATAATTCACCTTAAATTTATAAATAGATTTTGGGGTCGACCCCTTATGCATAACCCTGGATATGGATCACACATAAAATTATAATAATATATAACTTAGTATCATATTATAATATTATATACGTTGTAACTCATATATGGGGAATCACTACATGGATGACCTTCTAACTCATGGAAGGTGAACCACCACTTCTTGTATAAAGAGATATATATCCCCAATTTTAAAAGTAAATCATATCAAGTATTCTTTTTAGTAATTTTATCTTATGTATTTGGAGATCTTGTGGAGTGATTCCTTTATTAAGGATTATTTTGAGGTTGATCTATCTCAAGGGTATTATCTATCTCTATTTTATTGTGTGAATTGTTATTGTGAAATTTATCTATGGATGTATGTTTGATATGTTTTCATATTGGTGAATGATTTATTGTTAATGATAAGATGTTCATAACAATAGACATATATTGGTGATTGGGTCTCCCAAAAATACTTATGGTTTATGCATATAAAAATGATGAGCTCAAAAATATTATTGAAATAGACTATACCCCAAATTTTTTATTTAAAAAAAAAACTTATGGGTGCTATATACCAAAATAATTAGCTCTATGATATGATCATAATGAAATATACCATTAAATGATATTTTTGGCATCCCAAGGTTTTGATCAACTATTTTATAGATCTTTTATCAAATCAATATGGTGTTTTTTGTACCTTCAATATCTTGATAGGTACACAAGGTATTTTTTTATATTAAAATATTATTACCTAACAACTACCTAATAAAAAAATTATTAGCTATAATTATACCCTCCTATGAAAGTCCTATTGTTATTATCCTTGATTGCATCTCATCGCCACAATATCTTATTGCTAATCTCATGAATAATTTTCTTTCTAACTATTGTCACTATATTTTCAATTTGTGGTGAGTGAAGTCTCCTTCATATACTCAAGTCTATAATAGATTTAGAGAGTATGGGAAAGTGACTAAAAAAATTAATAATGATAAGCTAAGCCATTATGTGTTTGGTTCTATGATATTTCTAATATACTTTACTGACCATGATTAGTGGTTAGTCCAATATCTTTTAGCTCTAACTCTAAAGGGTTCCACCATACTCAGCCTCACTATCGATTTTTTAGTGTACTATGAGAGTAACTTCTTGTTATATTGTTTATCAATGCACCATAGAATTCAAATGACTAATATATTCTTAGGGCTAAAGGTTTCTCTTAATCTTAGGGTTCATTTCTGTATACTCAATAATACATGGAAGTCCATTGCCATATATGGATGTTTGTCTAATGCAAAGATATTAAAATTTGATTACTCCTTACTTCACTAGATGCTTTATCGGCATTTTGGCTTAGCCAATAATGGTAGCTCTATTATTTTTGAAAACCCTTAGCATAGGGTTTCTAAAATATTACACTAAAATAGAGAAAGAATTTGGGCTATGTTTATTACTAGTTATTTAAAAAAAATAGAAGAAAAGAAAAATTATACCTAATAAGTATTGAATGACAAGATGTTAATTGTTGTAACTATAACAAAATGTGGCCCTTAAAAGTACTTTGATACCACTTTTTACGAATATTTAAATAAAAATAAGTACAACCACATAAATATTATATTAAATTAAAAAAAACCAAATATAAAATCTTTGCATTTTTACATATGTAATCTGGGAACCAAAACACATACCCCTTTCCCCTAGATCCTTCCCAAGTACATACTTTCACAATGGAATGACTTTTCCTTACTTCATGCTTTTTACAACAATCGCTTTTGATCCTTCCACAATGCATTGCACTATCATCGAAGGCATGCAATCTTTGAGACACATGATAATTGATATCTATGAGACGAACTTCAACTTGTGGACTGTGATTCCAATGACTGTATCTCCCAATATTCATTCTTATGACAACTGAGTTTATTGCAAAGGAAGATATTATTGGACAGAGGATGAATGTAGGACATGCTAAGTATTTGAATTTAGACTTAAGGAAAGGATATGGACTATCAATCTAGGACCACAGTGGGCCTACTTGATAGATATACCAGATCACATTCCATGTGATTCTGCAACTTGGGATAACGAGTTGGGTTTAAAAGTTGATTTTACTATTTTTCGTTCATTTTTCCATTGGAGATTAACTGGAATTGACGATAGAGTCGTGCTAGTAAACCATGAAATTCGTTGCATGTGGGTGTTGAGGTAAGATAATGAAGAAAATAATAAATGGTCTCAATTACATATACCATTACCGAAGGAAGTGTATGGAGTAGCAATGAAAAACCAATGATGGATATTAGTTCATGGTTTTTATAAAATAGTAATATATGATGAAGAAGGAAAAGTTGCGAGAACAATTGATACATCTCAATTGGGTCCAAAGTTGCCATTGATTTACATATCATGATTTGAATGGAACAATATATGGTGGCCTTAATTCATTTCTTTTCATCGTATTTTTCTTCTTCTATTTTTTCTGAGTTAGTATAAATTGAATTATTATTTTTTAAGCTAAAGCCCACCAAGAATACTTAAATTTACATTTAAAATGCTGGCATTCGAGAGGTGGACACCTCATATGAGCAATATCTATGTAACTTTAATGTTGTAGAGAACTCTATTTTATTCTCTGTTAATGCTTTTTTTCTAAATAATACATATTTAAATAATTTGATTATTATTTAATATGAATATTTTAAAGCATTCAGGTTAAGTTTTAACATTTCATTGTTTAAACTTTTGTTGTACTATTTATAATTTAATAAAAATATTGAGGTCTGAGGTGTAGACCAATTGGTTCATCCAAACCTCATAGGGGTGGAGGTCCAAGGTTCAAATCTCGGGCCTCGTCAGACTGAACACTTGTCCCTTTCCTGGTGCTTTCAGCGGCATAAAAGGTTTAAAATGATTGTGGATGGTGGTTATAGGGTGGACTGCGTGAAAATTTGTGTGACAGTTTCTGAGACAGACAACATAAAATACTGTAGTGACCATAAAAAACTGGACAGCCTGCCTGAATTCGTGACGACTACCAATAAAAAATAAATAAATTAATAAAAATATTTAAAATATTTTTATAACAATATTTATTGTAAAAAAATTATATAATAAAATATTAAAATCATTGGTAAAACTTTTGGAATAAATAAAATAATAATCCATTTTTAGGACTACTAATACTAAAAGAAAACTAAAACTAATGAAACCCAACCCATAACCTATATAATCAAATCTATACTAATTTGAATTTTATATATACTTTTTAGTTATGTAAATATTAACATAATGGATAGATCCTACACATTTATTTCATGTAAAGCCACTAGAATTATGATTATTATCATGATTATATTTTTAAGAAAGAATTAATTATAGAATTAGAATCATCATAATTACATAGGAATAGTTTAGTATTTTTTTATTTAAATAATAACACCATCTAAAAAGTTCGTGGGTCCAGGTGGATTGGTAAGTTGGAGCACTTACCGAGAGGAGAACTAGGTTCCAATCCCATTGGCTTGCCCATGCACAGACAGTAACCCAGATCCGATTCCTCTGAGTGGTGCGCCAGATTGATGACAACGGTGCAACCCCTGTGTGTCCGGAGGTCCCCATCTCACGCCGGGTTACCATGTACCGAGACGGTGGAAGTCCTGGGAGCCTTCATAGATAGTTTGAACCCTACCAACTGTACTGGTAGTTACTAAAAATCGTGATTGTAACCATTGCTTCTATATATCAAAAAAAAAACACCATTTAAAACAATGCTTTTTAAAGGTCATATTTAAAGTTCAACTTCATTCATTTATAAATTTAATGATGTATTTTATAAATAATTATAGCAAAAATATTGCTTTATGTATGCTTTTAACCTCTATTTAAAATGAATCCTTAAAATATCATATGTTGTAAAAATTTCATACAAGATATTTAAGAAAGAATTGTGGATAATCCATACTTTAATTTTCTTGCATGTATGATTATGAATATGGAAAGAGTAGTTTGTGTATGTTTAAGGGTTTGTTAATCACTAGTAAGTAGTTACACTAGATCTTTAGTGGAACCAAGCCAAAGAATTTTTTAAAAAATTCAAAAGCATTTCTTTAAGTTTACATTAAAGAAAATTACGAGTCATGATGATATCAAAGTGGAATTTTTCTTTGCCTCGTGGTGACTTGAAGATAATTGAAAATATGTGGATTGATGATATCAAAGTGGAATTTTTCTTTGCCTTGTGGTGACTTGAAGATAATTGAAAATATGTGGATTGTTTAAGCTCTAAGAAGAGAAGGGGTGTAAGCATATTTTTTGTAATTAGTTTAGAAAAAATATCCATGAATGTTTTTAGGAAAATAATTTTAGATTTCATCTATTCAATGGAAGAAAAATATCATCAATTTTGTAAGGGAGAAGAAGAAATATTAATGTTGAATGAAATTTGATTATATGTTAAACATTTTGAGTCAAATTGTTATTGATGTCAAGGTACAAAGTTGTCATTAATGTTATCGTCAGGTGATTTTCTGAAAGATAAAAAAATGGTTAAAAAAATATATATAGCATTTTTTAAAAATATTATTGATGCCCAAGGTTAAAGAGTCATTTGATTTAAAATTTAAATTATTTAAATTTTAGATTTAAATAATTTAATATTTAGTATTTAAATATCTTAAATTAAAACTCTAAACTATCTCCCGAAGTTCTCAAATTGAAGACCACATTATACTAATGTTTGAAACTACACATAAATGGAAATGCCGCCAACGTATCAAACATTCTTCCACCGACGTCTTCATAATATAGAACAAAAGTATTTAAGGCTAAAGCGCCTAAGGTTGAGGGAGTATGACAATAATTGAAAATATTTTTATTTCGACCTCGTCTCTGTATGCGAAAGGATAGTGTGTTTTAACGAATCTCAGAGGAAGGAGAAGAAAACAAAATAGGAAGACCTTGGTCCCTGTTTAAACACCGAAGCAACTCAATTGGCAAGTGGAAAGTGCACAACGATTTTGGGAATAATGAGTGCGAGGTTCGATTACTGTAATAAAGCCCGTTTTGGTAAAAAGTTATTTGTCTTCATGCGCCGGTAGGGAGAGAAGTAGAAGAAATTACTTCTTAATTTATGTGGGCGGTTTAGCCCACATGGTAGAGGCCGTGGCGCCTTTGAGGAGGCCTAAAATTTTACCAAGGTATATCCCATATTTTTATCTAATAATTGTTGTTCGGATTATTAGTGTTCGAAAAGAAATAAGGAGGTTTGGTGTTGTGGTATTTATTTGATGCCTAAAAGATTTGTTTGAACTGTTGTGGAGTATTGCGTTGTTGATTTTGGGAGTCATAAGGATTTCCTTTTATTGTGAAAATTAAATATTTTTATAATAATGTTTTGGGAGCTAAAAGTTGTTTCTTAAATAATTAAGATAAGTTTTATTTAAAATTGGAGTTTATAAGGTGTTTTAAAGAAATCTTTTTTATGGTAATTGATTTGAGCTATTTGGAGTTAAAAGGGTTTTGAAAGATTGTTTTATTGAGAAGTGATTTATGTTATTGAAGTTCTAATTAAAGAGGTTTTTTTCAAATTTCTATTTACCGTTTAATTTGATTAAAGAGGTTTTAAGTTATTGGTGGATGTTGAAATTATTTTAGTTAGGAAATTATAAGGTGTTATTGGATAAATATTTTATGTATATTGATGGTTATTTTCGAAATGTGGAATGATAAGGTGTAATTACATTATGTTGTGAGAAATATTTATTTACTAACCTCTTTGAGTTTGGCGTAGAGGTGTTTGTGGTTGTGGTAGATTTATGAGACCCCTTCACCATCATGAAAAAGGTATGAGCACATTCTTCCATAGTTGAGTTGATTGGTTGGTTTTCTGGAAAATAAGTTTGGAGTGAAAAGGACTTGATTAGGGTTTCCTTTTGAGAGTGTTTGAGTTAATGCTTCAAGGTTTTCTGGAATAAAGAGTTGTTGTTAAAACCTTGTTTGATAAGCATTATTGTTGAAGCCATTGGTTGTGTGAAGAACTTGAGTTAGAGTTTTGCAAAGATCATGAGTATCATTGTTATGTGAAGATTGTTTTATAAGCATTGTTGTTGAAGTGAGTTGTTGTACAAAGAACTTGAACTAGGGTTTGAAGAGATCATGAGTATCATTGTCATATGAAGATTGTGTTATAAGTATTTTTGTTGAAGTGAATTGTTGTACAAAGAACTTGAACTAGGGTTTGAGGAGAACATGAGTATTATTGTTATGTGAGATTTTTTGTTGAGCATTGTTGGAAATATTTTGAGTTGGTGGTTATATGCTTGGACTAGGGTTTGTGAGAAATAGGTGTTTCTTTGAGTGATTGGTTGAGTAGAGTTGTTAAGCCTAGTCAAGTGGATGTGTGAAGTGATTGTTCAAGTTCCTTAAACAAACTATTTTATATTCTGTTTTGAGTTGAGAAAGTGATTGAGCATTGAATTTAGAACATATTGAGTCTCTAAAAATTCTCTTTATGCTTCTATGAGATTGGACAAGTTCTAAGTGAGCTTGTTGAGCAGATTTGAATAAGTTTTATGTGGACTTATTTAGCAGATTTGGACAAGTTTTGATTGAGCTTATTGACCATATTTGGACAAGTTCTAAGTGGAATTGTTGAGCATATTTGAACAAGTTCTAAGTGGACTTGTTGAGCAGATTTGAGCAAGTTTTGAGCGGACTTGTTGAGCAGATTTGAGCAAGTTCTGAGTGGACTTGTTGAACATATTTAAGCAAGTTATGAGTAGACTTTTTGAGCAGATTCAAGAAAGTTTTGAGTGGACTTTTTGAGCAGATTTGAGCATGTTCTAAGTGGACATGTTGAGTAGATTTGAGCAAGTTCTAAGTGGACGTATTGAGCAGATTTAAGCAAGTTCTGAGTGAGCTTCTTGAGCATATTTGAGCAGGTTCTGAGTGGATTTGTTGAGCATATTGAGAAAATTCTGAGTGAATTTGTTAAGCATATTTGAGAAAGTTCTGAGTGAATTTATTGAGCAGATTTGAGCAAGTTCTGAGTGAATTTGTTGAGCATATTTGAGAAAGTCTTGAGTGAATTTGTTGAGCATATTTGAGCAAGTTTTGAGTGAAATTATGGATCAAATTTTGGTGTATATTTGAGGAAAGGTTTGTTCTAAACCAGAGATAGAGATCAAGCAGATTTGTGCTAGATCGAAGGACTGTGTTTAGTAGAGATTTGAAATAGAGTTTTTGAGGTGATAGAGCAGAGAGGACAATAGTATCTAGTGGATAGAGATACATCAACTAGGGTAGTGAGGATAGGTCTTCTTAGTGGGGACATGAGTCTTTAGTGGAGAGAGATCCACAATCCAGTGTAGTTGAGGCAGTAGTCTTCTAGGGGAGCACCAACCATAGTAGAGGAGAAGAAGTTATCCTATGGATAGATATCCATGAAATTTATTTAGGGGATCAACATATCCTTTGGACAAAGGTCCTTAAACATTGTAATAAGGAAAGGATTCATAAGATATTGATTGAGAAAATTTAGTGAAATATTTTCTTCGTGGAGTAGCTCACATTAGGTGAACCACGTTAAATTGGTGTGTCTATTATGTGTGATGATTTGTGCATTGCTTTGTTTTTTGCTATTGATATTTCCATTGATTATATTGATTAATACTATTTGGGAAAGAAAAGTAAAATGTGGTCTTATACTATTCACCCCCCTCTTAGTATAAGCTTGTGTTCTTCAATTAGTATAAGAGTTGGTTCCTTCACAAAATATTTAACAACTTGAAGGAAGATCTTACAAGAACACAAATGGAAAATAAAGGTAAAGGTAGAACCATGAGACACAAGAAGAAAAGAACACACATGGTCATGAAAGAAAAATAAGATGAATTTGATATTGTTGCTTTGGGATAAATAATGAAAATAGATTCAAGAGATGAATCAATTAGTGGAGAAAAGATTATATTGATAATTTTTTGTACCAAATGTAGGAATACAGGTCACCATGCAACTTATTGTCTACAATAAGGTGAAGAATGTTTTGTTTATGGTCAGCTAAGCCATGATGCAGGTTATTGCAATGGGTTTAGTAGTGGTGAATATGAAGATGATATTTTTAGAAATGAAATCCTAGAGGTTGGTTCAAGAAAGGATAACAGGGATAATCAAAATAGGTATGAAGAAAAAACTCTACTTTCAGTATTAGAAGAAAATGCTCCTATAGAAGATCAAAGAAAGAAAGAAAATGAAGATTTAGAAAAATAAAATGAGGAAGCCACTCTTAAGGAACTTGTTGAATTGAAAAAAGAGAATTTAGAATTGAAGGCTCAAATACAAGAAGATGAGAAATATAAGATAAAGCTTCTACAAGATCTCTCTGACTTGAGAGATAAAGTTGAAAATGTAAGAAGAGTTGAAGAAGGTATGATTGAAAAGTCAAAGGTAAAAATAATAGAATATGAAAGACTTATGGTTACTCTTGAAGAATTAAAAATGGAGAACTCAGGATTAAGGGTTCAAGATCAAGAAGATGAGAAAGCAAAAGCAAGGTTTCTACAGGAACTCACCAACTTCAAAATTAAAGTTGAAGAGACAAGAAAAATTTAAGAAGGTATGGCCAAAAAATTAAAGACAAAAGATATAGAGTGTGAAATATTAGAGCATGATATAGTTTCACTAAGGATGGAAGCAAAAGGTTCTAAGGACAAACTAAACAAGTTTGAGTAAAATTCAAATATTTTGGATAGGATTATCAATGCACAAAGGTCATCAGTCATCATAACAGGACTTAGTTCTAAATAAGAAGCAGAAAAAGGAGAGTCAATCTCAAACACCAGAAAATAAGAAGTGTCAAAATAAGTAAGTAAAAGAGAGAGTGAGACTTCTAAGGATAAGTTGGACAATAGAAATTTCAACAAGGAAATGAACAATGCACAAGTAAGGAAAAAATGGAATAGGAAATAGGTAGAAAAGACTAAGAGACCAATGGATCCTAGGCAAGGTTTCTTCAATGGAAGATGCTTTTCATGTCATAGGTTTGGGCACATGGATTCAAAATGTAGGACACATGAAAGACAAGAATATGGGAACAAATAAAATTTTCATGTGTAATCAGTTTGATCACAAGGTAATTAATTGTAGGGTTTATGACAAAAGAGGATATGGCTTCACTAGGAGAAATCCTAAGACATTTGCACTTCCAAGGAATAATAACACTAAGTGTTATAAGTGTTATAATGATGGTCACACAACAAAGTGGTGTAGAGCAGATATTCTAGAAATAGGCATGAACAAGACAGGAATAGGAACATGGACATGAACAGGAATAGGAATAGGAATAGGAACAGGAATAGGAACAGGAACAGGGACATGAATGTAGACGTGAACATGGACATGGACATGGAAGAAAATAGTCAAAGGAATAAAAAGGATTATATAAGAAGGAAAGAGAATAAAGATAAAGAACAATGCTTTCTGGGAGTAGAAATACTCCCACCCTAGAATTAACCACCTCAAGAGGAGGTGGGGGAGGAGCTAAGCTAAGAGGCTCATTCTTAGCCCTGATTGATTCCCAAGATTAAATTAAAGAGTCATTTGATTTAAAATTGAAATTATTTAAATATTAAAAAATCTAATATTTAGTATTTAAATATATTATTTAAAACTCTAAACTATCTCCTCAACATTATAAAATTGAAGACCACATTATACTAATGTTTGAACCTACACCTAAATGGAAATTCCACCGATGTATCAAATATTCTTCCACCGACGTGTTCATAATATAGAACAAAATTATTTTAGGCTAAAGTACCTAAGATTGAGGGAGTATGACAATAATGGAAATTCTTTTTATTTCGACCTTGTCTCTGCATGTGAAAGGACTATGTGTTTTAAAAAATCTCAGAGGAAGGAAAAGAAAACAAAATAGGAAGACCTCGATCCCTATTCAAACACCGAAGCAACTGAATTGGCAAGTGGAAAGTGCACATCATTTTTGGGAAAAATGAGTGCGAGGTTCGATTCTTGTAAAGCCCATTTTGGTAAAAAGTTATTTGTCTTCATGCGTCGGTAGGGAGAGAACTAGAAGAAATTGCTTCTTAATTTGCGTGGGCGGCTTTTCCCACATGGTAGAGGCCCTAAATCTAGGGCATGCAAGACTTTGAGAGGTCGTGGGTTCGAGCTTTGAGGAGGCCTAAAATTTCACCAAGGTATGTCCCATGTTTTAATCTAATATTTGTTGTTCAAATTATTAGTGTTCGGGGAGTAATAAGGAGGTTTGGTGCTGTGGTATTTATTTGATGCCTAAAATCTTTGTTTGAACTGTTGTGGTGTTGTGGATTATTGCAGTGTTGATTTTGGGAGTCATAAGGATTTCCTCTTATTGTGAAAATTAAATATTTTTATAATAAGGTTTTCGGGAGCTAAAATTTGTTTGTTAAAGAATTAAGATAAGTTTTATTTAAAATTTGAAGTTTATAATGTGTTTTTAAGAAATTATTTTTATGGTAATTGATTTGAGCTATTTGGAGTTAAAAGGGTTTTGAAATATTGTATTATTGAGAAGTGATTTATGTTATTCGAGTTTTAATTAAAGAGGTTTTTGCTAAAGTTTTATTTACCATTTAATTAGATTAAAGAGATTTTAAGTTATTGGTGGATGTTGAAATTATTTTAGTTGGGAGTTTATAAGGTGTTATTGGATAAATGTTTTATGTATGTTGATGGTTGTTTTTGAAAGGTGGAGTGATAAGGTGTAATTGAGTATTTACATTATATTGTGAGAAATATTTATCTACTAACCTCTTTGATTTTGGCATAGAAGTGTTTGTGGTTGTGGCAGATTTATGAGACCCCTTCACCATCAAGAAAAAGGTATGAGCACATTCTTCCATAGTTGAGTTGATTGGTTGGTTTTCTAAAAAATAAGTTTGGAGTGAAAAGGACTTGATTAGGGTCTCCTTTTGAGAATGTTTGAGTTAATGCTTCAAGGTTTTCTGGAACAAAGAGTTGTTGTTAAAACCTTGTGTGATAAGCATTGTTGTTGAAGCCATTGGTTGTGTGAAGAACTTGAGTTAAGAGTTTACAAATATCATGAGTATCATTGTTATATGAAGATTGTTTTATAAACATCGTTGTTGAAGTGACTTTTTGTATAAAGAACTTGAACTAGGGTTTGAAGAGATCATGAGTATCATTGTCATGTGAAGATTGTGTTATATGCATGGTTGTTGAAGTGAATTGTTGTACAAATAACTTGAACTAGGATTTGAAGAGAACATGAGTATCATTGTTATGTGAGATTTTTTGTTGAGATGGTGGTTATATGCTTGGACTAGGGTTTGTGAGAAAGGGGTGTTTCTTTGAGTGATTGGTTGAGTAGAGTTGATTAAGCCTAGTCAAGTGGATGTGTGAAGTGATTGTTCAAGTTCCTTAAAAAAACTATTTTATATTCTGTTTTGAGTTGAGAAAGTGATTGAGCATTGAGTTTAGAACATATTGAGTCTCTAAAAATTCTCTTTATGCTTCTATGAGATTGGACAAGTTATAAGAGAGCTTTTTGAGCAGATTTGAATAAGTTTTATGTGGACTTATTTAGCAGATTTGGACAAGTTCTGAGTGAGCTTGTTGACCATATTTGGACAAGTTCTAAGTGTACTTGTTGATCAGATTTGAACAAGTTCTGAGTGGACTTGTTGAGAAAATTTGAGCAAGTTTTTAGTGGACTTGTTGAGCAGATTTGAGCAAGTTATGAGTGGACTTGTTGAGCATATTTGAGCAATTTTTGAGTGGACTTGTTGAGCATATTTAAGCAAGTTTTGAGTGGACTTTTTGAGCAGATTTGAGCAAGTTATAAATGGAATTTTTGAGTATATTTGAGCAATTTCTAAGTGGACTTGTTGAGCATATTTGAGCAAGTTTTGAGTGGACTTGTTGATAAAATTTGAGCAAGTTCTAGGTGAGATTTTTGAGCATATTTGAGCATGTTCTGAGTGAACTTGTTGAGTAGATTTGAGCAAGTTCTGAGTGGAATTGTTGAGTAGATTTGAACAAGTTCTAATTGATCTTATTGAACAAATTTGAGCAAGTTATGAGTGAACTGGTGGAGTAGAGTTTGGTGCAGAATTGAGGATAGGTTTGTGCTAGACCAGAGATAGAGATTGAGTAGATTTATGCTAAATCAAAGGACTATGTTTAATGTAGATTTGAGATAGAGTTTTGGAGATGACTAAACAAAGAGTACAATAGTCTCAAGTGGATAGAGATCCATCAACCAGGGCAGTGAAAAAATATCTTCTAAGTGGGGAAAAGAGTCTTCAATGGAGAGATATCCATAATCCATTGCAATGGAGTCAATAGTCTTCTAGAGGAGCACCAACCAGAGCAGAGGAAAAGGAGTTCTACTATGGATAGAGATCCACAAACTTGATTTAGGGGATCATCATATCCTTTGGACATAGGTCCATAAACATTTTAATAGAGAAAGGATTCCCAAGAGATTAATTGAGAAAATTTAGTGAAATATTCGCTCTATGGAGTAGCCCACATTGGGTGAACCACATCAAATTGGTATCTTTATTGTGTGTGATTATTTATGTATTGATTTTGTTATTGCTATTGATATTGCCATTGATTATATTGATTAATATTGTTTGAGAAAGAAAAGTAAAAGGTGGTCTTATACTGTTCACCTTCTTTCTCAGTATAAGCTTGTGTTCTGCATTATAGGAATATCAAACTCGAAATAAACTACTTGTATAAGAATATCATCACAATGAACTTGTTAGAAAGAAAGAGAGTAAACACACACACACATACAAGTTGTAAAAAAAAGGTGTACCAAAACCAAAAATAGTGAATCAAAGTTAGCGAAAACCTTGTAGATAAAATAGGCCAAGTATGAATTTTTATAATGATATGAGATAGAGACAATATATCAATATGTATGATATCTAGTTCATATCAGCAACATGGAAGGAGGGATTAATTTAGGAAAAGAAAATTTCATAGATTTAGAAAATCCAAATGATTTAATTATAAAATATACATTAATAATATTTTATGGAGCATATGGATTATGACAAGTCATATGCAAGCATTAAAGTTGATATCAAGGAAGAAGTGTCATGTAAAGTGGATCGTAAAAGCATCCAATATAGGGTAGCATCTTATTTAGTCATAACTTATTCAAATTAAGTTTTTATTAAAATAATATTTTATAAGAATATTCCTAGCTTCAAAAAGAATATTGAATATGAATGTGATCTGAAGATATATTTTAATCATAACTTATTTGGGTAGATTTCAAGAAGAATATTTTTTAGTGATAATTTATTTGGGTAAGGTTCAAGGAGAATATTTTTTAGTGATAACTTATTTAGGTAAGTTTCAAGGAGAATAACTTAGATCCTATAGTTATTATTCTAAGATAGATCCCAAGAAAACTAAGGCATGGTATTTAAAGGTAGAAAATATTTTTCCAATAGTGAATGTAGACATTGAGGGCATACATTCTTAGAATCCATGGATAGGATATGGATGCTATGATAATTTATTGGATTAATACCAACCCTATTAGTGTTTAAACTATAGGATACTAGACAATAGTAAAAAAAAGTGAATTCCAAATATCTACTTATCCTAATGCTAAATTCCTTGTTATTTTGGTTATTGAAGAAGATAGGGAATATATACTAAGGGGTACCATGGATTTTTTGAAGGGTGGATCTCTTTATGAATCCTTACATACTAAATTTAAATCAAAATGATATATGACATCCACAAGATCAATTTGGGTGATAATTTTTGGCCTGCTAGCAAAATTTAAGAATATAATAGTATTTATGGAAATCAAGAATATCTTAGGAACTTTCATTATGATTACTGATAATACATATAGATTTAAATAAATTATTTATACTCAAATATGTATCTTAATATATTTTAACATATCTCTCCCAAAAACGATCATGCTATAGTTTGAGGAAACATGGGAGTGGAAGGTTGATTATGAGAACATATTTTTCTACAATAGAATCTTCCATGAATATGGCCACTTAACAAGAGACTACATGTATTAGATTACAGAGCAAGGAAGAGAGAAAATAAATCATGAAGGTATTATCTACATGAATGTCAATGTAACTACTACCCTATAGGAGAAATGAATATAGTGGAAGAACATAAACTATATTATTACCTAGTTCCTTAAAGCATGGACTCTAGTATGAGAAGATTTTAACACCATAGTTTTCTTAGAAGAGAAGCTAGGGGAAAATAATAGCTTAAATGAGAGCATACACCTCATGAAGGAATACATAAAAAACCTCCACTTGGTGGATATCATGCCAAACAATGGCCTAATAACTTGGTCTAATAGGAGGTAAGGCTTTGCCTATTCATCTTGGAAATATTAGATAGGGTTTTACTATCATATATATATATATATATATATATATATATATATATATATTATTTATAGACACATCTCTAGGGTGAATATTCTAAACAATGCATACTTATATCATTGGTCGATCATGATAGAACTATAGAAATCCAAGACTAGACACTAACCATTTGGATTCCAACTTATATGCTTCAAAGACAACTCTTTCAAGTCTAGAGTGTAGTAAGCATGGAATGAAGGAAAATCTTATCATAGAACTAAGATGTACTATTATGTGAGGAGGCTTTACTACATTAGATCCAAGATAATGACATATAAAGAAGAATTTGGATATGCCAAGAACAAAATATTGGAAGTGATAGGTCAACTTGAAGATTTGAAAAAAATATATCTACATGGATAGCCTCACATAGGGTGCCAATATGGAAAATATTAGAGTTACATCCTAGCTAGAAGAATGGAAAAAATGGAAGATCTATCCTAGAATCATAACTATAGGATCTAATGGCTTTATAAGAGCGATTGAAACATGAGCTTCTTCCAAAAATTCCTTCTAGCCAATAGATCACATAAAATCATCCCCTCCACAAGAATAGAGGTAGGAGATTATGTCTACATGTAAGAAGGTATGAGGCCTATTGTAGTAAACTATTTTCCAAGTTTATTTACAACAAAATATATGGATATGAAATACTAATAATAAGTATTACAAGAGATACCTACACTAATAATAAATAAGGATAATTTAGTTCTGACTAAACTAGTAACTACCAAAGAGTTATAGCAAGTGGTGTTCAAAATGCAAAAAAGAAATACCTATAGGATGGATATATTCCCCATAAAATTGTAACAAAAATATTAAGATATCCTACATTAGGACCTTCTATATGTAGTGGAGGTAGTGAGGAAAGATAAAAATATGTTTAAGTAAATAAATAATATGTATATAACATTGATACCAAAGGTGCAAGATGTAGATTGTTGGACATTTTGAGTCCCTTAGCCAAAAGTTGTCATTGATGTCAAAAGGATCTATGTAAGTAAGCACTATGTTTGTATTCCAAAAGGAGCTTCAAGGGAAGCTTAGGAAAAGGTTTTTATTTAAAACCATGGAAGGCAGATTTGAAATGGGTTTTTCTTAAAACCTAGGTTGGATTTTTGTTTTATCAAAAAAGGTGCCGGTGATGAAGAAATTTAATTTTAAAGGTTTTATTTAAAACTATGGATGGCATATTTGAAATGGGTTTTTCTTAAAACCCAGGTTGGCTTTTTGTTTCATCGAAAAAGGAGTCCCGGTGACAAAGTTATTCAACTTTGAAGTTTAAGTTTTAAATTTTAATATTTTAAAATTTAAATTTAAAATTCCAAAGTGGAAATTCCTACCGACGTCATCAAATTCGATTAAGGGCCGACGTATGAAAATTCAAGGCAATATGTATAAATACCATTGCCAAAAATTCATTTGGCAATAATTCGAATGTGTGTGAGTTTCGTTCGAACAAAGAGAAAAGATATTTTAGCGCAATCGAAACCTGCGAAGAAAAGGAGAAATAGAAGGAAGGGAGGACCCTTCCCATAAACCGTAGGTGCTTGTGGCCTAGCGGAAAGAAGGAGGTAGTCAAGTTGTTGAGCTCCAGGAGATCCGAAGTTTGAATCCCATCGATGCTGGTTTTTGCGAAGTGGAAAGGAAGTACACCTTTTGGCGCACGTGTCTTCTAGGGCACGTTTGGAGGAAGGAAAGCATAGTGGCTGCGCTCACCATTTCATGTGAGTGGTTGGATCACGTGGTTAGTGGCACCATGGTTAGAGTGGTGCTTGGACAGCGACAGGGGATCGAATCCTATTGAGAAGAAAAAGGCAAGTTAAATTTTTATTTTTAATATTTGTAAGAAAAGCTTTGAGGAGAAATAAGGCTTATGAGTTGTTTTAGAAAATTCTGAAATTACTATTCCTTTTAATTTTGGAAGGGTAGCATATTATATATCATTGGAAAGCATTTTTCAAGAGCTATTTAATTAACTTGCTTAGAAGGAGAAATAAGGGTTGTGTAAGAAGATATTTCAGGTTTTGTCAAGGAGTTTCCAAAAGTAAGTTTGATCCATTCTATTGAGGGTTTATTTCTTGCATAAAAGAACTTTGGTGGATGTTAAAATAAAGTAGGAGTAATAAGGTGTTACTTGGATATTTTTGTTGTGTTATTACTCTAACCCTTGTTGAGAGTTGAAAAAGAAAGTGTGTTGAGTGAGACAGATTTTGTGGACAACAAATAAGGCATCAAAAAGGTATGAGCAATATTCTCCATTGATTTTATTTGGGTGGTTGATTTCTGAAATATCATTGGAGTGAAAAGGATTGATTGTGGTTTCCTTTTTGAAAGTGGTTGAGTTAATGCTTCAAGGTTTTCTGGCTTGAGTGTTGTGATTAAACCTTGTTTTATAAGCATTGTTGTTGAAGCCATTGGTTGTGCAAAGAACTTGAACTTGAGTTAGAAAAGAACATGAGTATCATTGTTATGTGAGATTTGTTGTTGAGCATTGTTGGGAACATTTTGAGTTGATTGATACATGCTTGGACTAGGGTTTGTAAGAAAGAGTTGTTCCTTGTGGTGAATGGTTGAGTTGAGTTGATTGAGCCTAGTCAAGTGGATGCAAGTGGTTGTTCAAGTTCCAAGAAACAAACTATTCTTTATTCTGATTTGAGTTGAGATTGAGATTTGAGAATAGAATATATTGAGTCTCTAACAATTCTCTTTATGCTTCTATGAGATTGATTTGAGTTGATATTGGGATTTGAGTATAGAACATATTGAGTCTCTAACAATTCTCTTTATGCTTCTATGAGATTGATTTGAGTTGAGATTGAGGATTTGAGTATAGAACATATTGAGTCTCTAACAATTCTCTTTATGCTTCTATGAGATTGAGTTGAGATATTGATTGAGCATTAAGTATAGAACATATTGAGTCTCTAAAAATTCTCTTTATGATTCTATGAGATTGGACAAGTTTTGTGTGAACTTGTTAAGCAGATTTGAGGCAAGTCTTTGAGAAGGCTTGTGGACTAATTTTGTGTAAGATTTTGTGAAAGCTTGCTATGCAGATTTGAGAAAGTCCTAGAGAGGACTTATTGAGCATATTTGAGACAAGTTTCGAGTGAGCTTGTTGAGAGATTTGACCAGGTTCTGAGTGAACCTATTGATCAGATTTGAGCAAGTTTATGAGCTATTGAGTAATTGATGAGTGACCCTATTGAGTAGATTTGAGCAGGTTATGAGTGAGCCTATTGAGCATATTTGAGCAGGTTCTGAGTGAGCCTATTGAGAAGATTTGAAGAGGTTCTGAGTGAACCTATTGATAGAGATTTGGAGGTGATAGAGTATAGAGGATAGAGTCTCAGTGGATAGAGATCCAGTAGCCAGGACAATTGAAGATAGATCTGAGTGAGGAGTCTTCAAGTGGAGAGAGATCCACAAGTCAATGCAGTAGAGAGACAAAGTCTTCTAGAAGATCACTAGCCAGAGCAGAAGGGGAAAGAGTTCTCCTATGGAAGAGATCCATAAACTTGAGATTAGGGGATCAACATCTCCTTTGGATAGAGGTCCATAAACATTGTAATTGGGAAGGATTCCCAAGAGATTGATTGAGAAAGTTTTAGTAAAATATTTTCTTCGTGGAGTAGCCCGCATTGGGTGAACCACGTAAATTGTGGTGTCTCTATTGTGTGTGATGATTGGTGCATTGCTTTAGTTATTGCTATTGATATTGCCATTGATTATATTGATTAATACTATTTGGGAAAGAAAAGTAAAAAGTGGTCTTATACTATTCACCCCCCCTCTCAATATAAGCTTGTGTTCTTCAATTGGTATCAGAGTCGATTCCTTCGAAAGAAGTTTAACAACTTGAAGGAAGATCCTACAAGAACACAAATGGCAAAGAAAGGCAAGAGTAGAAGCATGAGACACAAGAAAAAAAGAACACCTATGGTCATGAAAGAAAATGAAGATGAGTTTAATATTATTGTGTTGGGAGGACAAATGGAAATAGATTCAAGAGATGAATCAAGTAATGGAGAAATATCCAGATTGATAAAGTTTTGTACCAGATGTGGGAACACAGGTCACCATGCAGCTTATTGTCCACAAGAATATTTTGTTTGTGGTCAACTCGGTCATGATGCAAGTTATTGCAATGGGTTTGATAGTAGTGAAGATGAAGATGATTCTCTCAGATTTGAAGTTCTAAAGAATGAGTCAAAAAAAGGTAACAGGAATAGTCAAAGCAGGTATCAAGAAGAAACTCCACTTTGGACAATAGAAGAAATTGAAGAAGAGGAAGATTCAGAAAAAGAAAAGGAGGAAGCCACTCTTAAGGAACTTGGTGAATTGAAAAAGGAGAATTTAGAATTGAAGGCTCAAATACAAGAAGATGAGAAATGTAAGACAAAGCTTCTATAGGATATCTCTGACTTGAGAGATAAGGTTGAAAAAGCAAGAAGAGTTGAAGAAGGTATGATTGAACAGTCAAAGGTAAAAGAGATAGAATGTGAAAGGCTTATGATTACTCTTGAAGAATTAAAAAGGGAGAACTCAGGATTAAGGGTTCAAGCTCAAGAAGATGAGAAAGCAAAGGAAAAGTTTCTACAAGAACTCACCCACTTCAAAATCAAGGTTGAAGAAGCAAGAAAAATTGAAGAAGGTATGACCAAAAAATTAAAGACAAAAGATCTAGAGTGTGAAAAATTAGAGCATGAGATAGTTTCACTAAGGATGGAAGTAAAAGGCTCTAAGGACAAGTTGCACAAGTTTGAGGAGAATCCAAAGACTTTGGACAGAATTATCAATGCACAAAAGTCATCAGTCATCAAAATAGGACTTAGTTCTAAAGAAGGACAAAGGAAACAGGAGGCAAAAAAAGGAGAATCAAGCTCAAACACTAGAAAAGAAGAAGTGTCAAAAGAAGTAAGTAAAAGAGAGAGTGAGACTAAGTTGGACAATAGAAAGTTCAACAAGGAAAGGAACAATGCACAAGTAAGGAACAGATGGAACAGGAAACAGGTAGAAGATACTAAGAGACCAATGGGGTCTAGGCAAGGTTTCTTCAATGGAAAATGCTTCTCTTGTCATAGGTTTGGACACATGGCTTCACAGTGCAGAACACAGGGAAGACAAGAATATGGAAATGGACAACATTTTCATGGGTATTGCTACTCATGCAATGGTTTTGGTCACAAGGCAATGAATTGTAGGGTTCATGATAGAAGAGGATATGGCTTTACTAGGAGAAGTCCTAAGATAGTTGCACTTCCAAGGAATAATAACATTAAGTGTTATAAGTGCAATAATGATGGTCACATAGCAAGATGGTGTAGAGAAAATATTCTAGAAATAGGCATGAATAGGAACAAGAATATGAACATGAACATGAACATGGATGAGAACAAGAATAGGAACAAGAATAGGAACATGGATGAGAACAAGAATAGGAATAGGAACTGAAGTGATGACAGGAACATAGATGATATCTTGGAAAGAAATAGTGAGAGGATTCAGAAGACTCACAGAAGAAGAGAGAAAGAGAAAGGCACATATATGTGCTTTTGAGGAGTAGAAATACTCCCACCCTAGAATTAACCACCTCATGTGGAGGTGGGGGAGGGGCTAAGCTAAGAGGCTCATTCTTAGCCCCGAGCCCCAAAGGTGACCCTTTGCCATTGATGTCAAAGGGGGAGAGATTTATGTATATTGGGGAGAGTTTTTGATATGGGGAGAGATTTGATATTTGAGAGAGCATTGAGCCAGGGGGAGCAAAGTCCCATGGGGAGCAAAAAGAAGGTCAGATTTCAATAAAAGGATATGGGTTGCCATCAATGACAAAGGGGGAGATTGTTGGACATTTTGAGTCCCTAAGAAAAAAGTTGTCATTGATGTCAAAAGGATCTATGTAAGTAAGCACTATGTTTGTTATTCCAAAAGGAGCTTCAAGGGAAGCTTAGAAAAATTTTTATTTAAAACCATGGATGACAGATTTGAAATGGGTTTTTCTTAAAACCAAGTTGGAAATTAATTTATTTAAAACCATGGATGGCAGATTTGAAATTTTTCTTAAAACCCAAGTTGGCTTTTCGTTTCATCGAAAAAGGAGTCCCGGTGACAAAGTTATTCAACTTTGAAGTTTAAGTTTTAAATTTTAATATTTTAAAATTTAAATTTAAATTTCCAAAGTGGAAATTCCCGTCGATGTCATAAAATTCGATTAAGGGCCGACATATGAAAATTCAAGGCAATATGTATAAATACCATTGCCAAAAATTCATTTGGCAATAATTTGAATGTGTGTGAGTTTCATTCGAACAAAGAGAAAAGATATTTTAGCGCAATCGAAACTTGTGAAGAAAGGGAGAAATAGAAGGAAGGGAGGACCCTTCCCATACACCGTAGGTGCTTGTGGCCTAGAGAAAAGAAGGAGGTAGTCAAGTTGTTGAGTTCCAGGAGATCCAAAGTTCGAATCCCACCGATGCTAGTTTTTGCGAAGTGGAAAGGAAGTACACCTTTTGGCGCACGTGTCTTCTAGGGCACGTTTGGAGGAAGGAAAGCATAGTGGTTGCGCTCACCATTTCATGTGAGTGGTTGGCTCACATGGTTAGTGGCACCATGGTTAGAGTGGTGCTTGGACAATGATAGGGGATCAAATCCTGTTGAGAAGAAAAAGGTAAGTTAAATTTTTATTTTTAATATTTGTAAGAAAAGCTTTGAGGAGAAATAAGGCTTATGAGTTGTTTTAGAAAATTCTGAAATTACTATTCCTTTTAATTTTGGAAGGGTAGCATATTATATATCATTGGAAAGAATTTTTCAAGAGCTATTTAATTAACTTTCTTAGAAGGAGAAATAAGGGTTGTGTAAGAAGATATTTTAGGTTTTGTCAAGGAGTTTCCAAAAGTAAGTTTGATCCATTCTATTGAGGGTTTATTTCTTGCATAAAAGAACTTTGGTGGATGTTAAAATAAAGTAGGAGTAATAAGGTGTTACTTGGATATTTTTGTTGTGTTATTACTCTAACCCTTGTTGAGAGTTGAAAAATAAAGTGTGTTGAGTGAGACAGATTTTGTGGACAACAAATAAGGCATCAAAAAGGTATGAGCAATATTCTCCATTGATTTTATTTGGGTGGTTGATTTCTGAAATATCATTGGAGTGAAAAGGATTGATTGTGGTTTCCTTTTCGAAAGTGGTTGAGTTAATGCTTCAAGGTTTTCTGGCTTGAGTGTTGTGATTAAACCTTATTTTATAAGCATTGTTGTTGAAGCCATTGGTTGTGCAAAGAACTTGAACTTGAGTTAGAAAAGAACATGAGTATCATTGTTATGTGAGATTTGTTGTTGAGCATTATTGGGAACATTTTGAGTTGATTGATACATGCTTGGACTAGGGTTTGTAAGAAAGAGTTGTTCCTTGTGGTGAATGGTTGAGTTGAGTTGATTGAGCCTAGTCAAGTGGATGCAAGTGGTTGTTCAAGTTCCAAGAAACAAACTATTCTTTATTCTGATTTGAGTTGAGATTGAGATTTGAGAATAGAACATATTGAGTCTCTAACAATTATCTTTATGCTTCTATGAGATTGATTTGAGTTGAGATTGGGATTTGAGTATAGAACATATTGAGTCTCTAACAATTCTCTTTATGCTTCTATGAGATTGATTTGAGTTGATATTGGGATTTAAGTATAGAACATATTGAGTCTCTAACAATTCTATTTATGCTTCTATGAGATTGAGTTGAGAAATTGATTGAGCATTGAGTATAGAACATATTGAGTCTCTAACAATTATCTTTATGATTCTATGAGATTGGACAAGTTCTATGTGGACTTGTTAAGAATATTTGAGGCAAGTCTTTGAGAAGGCTTGTGGAATGATTTTGAGTAAGCTTTTGTGAAAGCTTGCTATGCAGATTTGAGCAAGTCCTAGAGAGGACTTATTGAGCAAATTTGGACAAGTCCTAAGTGAGCTTGTTGAGCATATTTAAGAGAACCTATTGAGCATATTTGAAGTTAAACCTATTGAGCAGATTTGAGCAGGTTCTAAGTGAGCCTATTGAGCATATTTGAGCAGGTTCTAAGTGAGCCTATTGAGAAGATTTAAAGAGGTTTTGAGTGAACCTATTGATAGATATTTGGAGGTGATAGAGTATAGAGGACAGAGTCTCAGTGGATAGAGATCTAGTAGCTAGGACAATTGAAGACAGATCTGAGTGAGGAGTCTTCAAGTGGAGAGAGATCCACAAGTCAATGAAGGAGAGAGAAAGATTCTTCTAGAAGATCACTATCCAAAGCATAAGGGGAAAGAGTTCTCCTATGGAAGAGATCCATGAACTTGAGATTAGGGGATCAACATCTCCTTTGGACAAAGGTCCATAAACATTGTAATTGGGAAGGATTCCCAAGAGATTGATTGAGAAAGTTTTAGTAAAATATTTTCTCTATGGAGTAGCCCGCATTGGGTGAACCACGTAAATTGTGGTGTCTCTATTATGTGTGATGATTGGTGCATTACTTTAGTTATTGCTATTGATATTTCCATTGATTATATTGATTAATACTATTTGGGAAAGAAAAGTAAAAAGTGGTCTTATACTATTCACCCCCTCTCAGTATAAGCTTGTGTTCTTCAATTGGTATCAGAGTCGGTTCCTTCGGAAGAAGTTTAACAACTTGAAGGAAGATCCTACAAGAACACAAATGGCAAAGAAAGGCAAGAGTAGAAGCATGAGACACAAGAAGAAAATAACACCTATGGTCATGAAATAAAAGGAAGATGAGTTTAATATTGTTGTGTTGGGAGGATACATGGAAATAGATTCAAGAGATGAATCAAGTAATGGAGAAATATCCAGACTGATAAAGTTTTGTACCAGATGTGGGAACACAGGTCACCATGCAACTTATTGTCCACAAGAATGTTTTATTTGTGGTCAACTAGGTCATGATGCAAGTTATTGCAATGGGTTTGATAGTAGTGAAGATGAAGATGATTCTCTCATATTTGAAGTTCTAAAGAATGAGTCAAAAAAAGGTAACAAGAATAGTCGAAGCAGGTATCAAGAAGAAACTCCACTTTGGACAATAGAAGAAATTGAAGAAGAGGAAGATTCAAAAAAAAAAAGGAGGAAGCCACTCTTAAGGAACTTGGTGAATTGAAAAAGGAGAATTTAGAATTGAAGGCTCAAATACAAGAAGATGAGAAATGTAAGACAAAGCTTCTACAGGATATCTCTGACTTGAGAGATAAGGTTGAAAAAGCAAGAAGAGTTGAAGAAGGTATGATTGAATAGTCAAAGGTAAAAGAGATAGAATGTGAAAGGCTTATGATTACTCTTGAAGAATTAAAAAGGGAGAACTCAAGATTAAGGGTTCAAGCTCAAGAAGATGAGAAAGCAAAGGAAAATTTTCTACAAGAACTCACCCACTTCAAAATCAAGGTTGAAGAAGCAAGAAAAATTGAAGAAGGTATGACCAAAAAATTAAAGACAAAAGATCTAGAGTGTGAAAAATTAGAGCATGAGATAGTTTCAATAAGGATGGAAGTAAAAGGATCTAAGGACAAGTTGCACAAGTTTGAGGAGAATCCAAAGACTTTGGATAGAATTATCAATGCACAAAAGTCATCAATCATCAAAACAGGACTTAGTTCTAAAGAAGGACAAAGGAAATAGGAGGCAGAAAAAGGAGAATCAAGCTCAAACACTAGAAAAGAAGAAGTGTCAAAAGAAGTAAGTAAAAGAGAGAGTGAGACTAAGTTGGACAATAGAAAGTTCAACAAGGAAAGGAACAATGCACAAGTAAGGAACAGATGGAACAAGAAATAGGTAGAAGATACTAAGAGACCAATGGGGTCTAGGCAAGGTTTCTTCAATGGAAAATGCTTCTCTTATCACAGGTTTGGACACATGGCTTCACAGTGCAGAACATATGGAAGACAAGAATATGGAAATGGACAACATTTTCATGGGTATTGCTACTCATGCAATGGTTTTGGTCACAAGGCAATGAATTGCAGGGTTCATGACAGAAGAGGATATGGCTTTACTAGGAGAAGTCCTAAGACAGTTGCACTTCCAAGGAATAATAACATTAAGTGTTATAAGTGCAATAATGATGGTCACATAGCAAGATGGTGTAGAGAAAATATTCCTAGAAATAGGCATGAACATGAACAAGAATATGAACATGAACAAGAACTTGGATGAGAACAAGAATAGAGACTCAAAAGAATAGGAATATGGATGAGAACAAGAATAGGAATAGGAACATAAGTGATGACAAGAATAGGATGATATCTTGGAAAGAAACAGTGAGAGGATTCAGAAGACTCATAGAAGAAGAGAGAAAGATAAAGGCACAAATATGTGCTTTTGGGGAGTAGAAATACTCCCACCCTAGAATTAACCACCTCATGTGGAGGTGGGGGAGGGGCTAAGCTAAGAGGCTCATTCTTAGCCCCGAGCCCCAAAGGTGACCCTTTGCCATTGATGTCAAAGGGGGAGAGATTTGTGTATATTGGGGAGAGTTTTTGATATGGGGAGAGATTTGATATTTGAGAGAGCATTGAGCCAGGGGGAGCAAAGTCCCAGGGGAGCAGAAAAGAAGGTCAGATTTCAGTAAAAGGATATGGGTTGCCATCAATGACAAAGGGGGAGATTGTTGGACATTTTGAGTCCCTAAGCTAAAAAGTTGTCATTGATGTCAAAAGGATCTATGTAAGTAAGCACTATGTTTGTATTCCAAAAGGAGCTTCAAGGGAAGCTTAGCAAAAGGTTTTTATTTAAAACCATGGATGATATATTTGAAATGGGTTTTTCTTAAAACCCAAGTTAGATTTTTGTTTCATCAAAAAAGGTGCTTCGGTGATGAAGAAATTTAATTTTAAAGGTTTTATTTAAAACCATGGATGGAATATTTGAAATGGGTTTTTCTTAAAACCTAGGTTGGCTTTTTGTTTCATCAAAAAAGGAGTCCTGGTGACAAAGTTATTCAACTTTGAAGTTTAAGTTTTAAATTTTAATATTTTAAAATTTAAATTTAAATTTCCAAAGTGGAAATTCCCATCGACGTCATCAAATTCAATTAAGGGCCGACGTATGAAAATTCAAGGCAATATGTATAAATACCATTGCCAAAAATTCATTTGGAAATAATTCGAATGTGTGTGAGTTTCGTTCGAACAAAGAGAAAAGATATTTTAGCGCAATCGAAACCTACAAAGAAAGGGAGAAATAGAAGGAAGGGAGGACCCTTCCCATACACCATAGGTGCTTGTGGCCTAGCAAAAAGAAGGAGGTAGTCAAGTTGTTGAGCGCTAGGAGATCCAAAGTTTGAATCCCGTCGATGTTGGTTTTTGTGAAGTGGAAAGGAAGTACACCTTTTGGTGCACGTGTCTTCTAGGGCACGTTTGGAGGAAGGAAAGCATAGTGGTTGCGCTCACCATTTCATGTGAGTGGTTGGCTCACGTGGTTAGTGGTGCCATGGTTAGAGTGGTGCTTGGACAGTGAAAGGATCAAATATCATTGAGAAGAAAAAGGTAAGTTAAATTTTTATTTTAATATTTGTAAGAAAAGCTTTGAGGAGAAATAAGGCTTATGAGTTGTTTTAGAAAATTCTGAAATTACTATTCCTTTTAATTTTGGAAGGGTAGCATATTATATATCATTGGAAAGAATTTTTCAAGAGCTATTTAATTAACTTGCTTAGAAGGAGAAATAAGGGTTGTGTAAGAAGATATTTCAGGTTTTGTCAAGGAGTTTCCAAAAGTAAGTTTGATCCATTCTATTGAGGGTTTATTTCTTGCATAAAAGAACTTTGGTGGATGTTAAAATAAAGTAGGAGTAATAAGGTGTTACTTGGATATTTTTGTTGTGTTATTACTCTAACCCTTGTTGAGAGTTGAAAAAGAAAGTGTGTTGAGTGAGACAGATTTTGTGGACAACAAATAAGGCATCAAAAAGGTATGAGCAATATTCTCCATTGATTTTATTTGGGTGGTTGATTTCTGAAATATCATTGGAGTGAAAAGGATTGATTGTGGTTTCCTTTTCAAAAGTGGTTGAGTTAATGCTTCAAGGTTTTCTTGGCTTGATTGTTGTGATTAAACCTTGTTTTATAAGCATTGTTGTTGAAGCCATTGGTTGTGCAAAGAACTTGAACTTGAGTTAGAAAAGAACATGAGTATCATTGTTATGTGAGATTTGTTGTTGAGCATTGTTGGGAACATTTTGAGTTGATTGATACATTCTTGGACTAGGGTTTGTAAGAAAGAGTTGTTCCTTGTGGTGAATGGTTGAGTAGAGTTGATTGAGCCTAGTCAAGTGGATGTGTGAAGTGGTTGTTCAAGTTCCAAGAAATAAACTTTCTTTATTCTTGATTTGATTTGAGATTGAGATTTGAGAATAGAACATATTGAGTCTCTAACAATTCTATTTATGCTTCTATGATATTGATTTGAGTTGAGATTGGGATTTGAGTATAGAACATATTGAGTCTCTAACAATTCTCTTTATGCTTCTATGAGATTGATTTGAGTTGATATTGGGATTTAAGTATAGAACATATTGAGTCTCTAACAATTCTCTTTATGCTTCTATGAGATTGAGTTGAGAAATTGATTGAACATTGAGTATAGAACATATTGAGTCTCTAACAATTCTCTTTATGCTTCTATGAGATTGAATTGAGATATTGATTTGAGATAGACATATTGAGTCTCTAACAATTCTCTTTATGATTCTATGATATTTTGAGTAAGATTTTTATTTCTTGATTTTGATATTTTATTTTAATTTTCCTATGAGATTTGAGCAGATTTGAGACAGTATTGAGATAGTTGAGTTAAAGTTTGAGTAGGTTTTGAGTGAACCTATTGAGAAGATTTAAGTAGATTCTAAATGAGCCTATTGAGCATATTTGAGCAGGTTCTAAGTGAGCCTATTGAGCAGATTTGAGCAGGTTTTGAGTGAGCCTATTGAGAATATTTGAAGAGGTTCTGAGTGAACCTATTGATAGAGATTTGGAGGTGATAGAGTATAGAGGACAGAGTCTCAGTGGATAGAGATCCAGTAGCCAGGACAATTGAAGATAGATCTGAGTGAGGAGTCTTCAAGTGGAGAGAGATCCACAAGTTAGTGTAGTAGAGAGACAGAGTCTTCTAGAAGATCACTAGCCAGAGCAGAAGGGGAAAGAGTTCTCCTATGGAAGAGATCCACGAACTTGATATTAGGGGATCAACATCTCCTTTGGATAGAGGTCCATAAACATTGTAATTGGGAAGGATTCCCAAGAGATTGATTGAGAAATTTTTAGTAAAATATTTTCTCCGTGGAGTAGCCCGCATTGGGTGAACCACGTAAATTGTGGTGTCTCTATTGTGTGTGATGATTGGTGCATTGCTTTGGTTATTGCTATTGATATTGCCATTGATTATATTGATTAATACTATTTGGGAAAGAAAAGTAAAAAGTGGTCTTATACTGTTCACCCCTCCTCTTAGTATAAGCTTGTGTTCTTCATAGATCGCATTGTTTATTCTATAACAATCGTTTTATCTCATGTGCTGCTCAAAATAATCACCAAGGTAATAGTAGACAGGTTAAAATTTATTTTGTATAAGATTATCTCACTGAAATAAGATGGTTTTGTGGAAGTAAGATAGATAGTTGATGAGATAATATTAGATCAAGAGCCTATCCATTCCATGGAATCACAAAAATACTCATCCATGTTAATCATATTATACTTATTCAAAGCATATGATATTATGGACAACCATTTCCTCATCAAAGTAATTCATCAATAAATAACTATTTTGGGAATTCTAAATAATTAAAAATATCATAAGTTATTTCTCAAAAGCCATGGGGTAATATATAAATTATAAAAATACCAATTATTTTCTTCCATTGCTCACCTAGATAGGAAATCATTATTCTTAAAAAATTATGATGCTACAAGGCCTCCATTCCAATCACCTATTTAGATGTTCCATTTAAAATAAGGAGACAAAAGGAGAAGGATTGGGCCTAGCTATTGGATCTAGTAAAATGGAAAATAGAAAAATGGATTAATCAATAGCTATCACTAGGGAGAAGAGTAATCCTAGTTAAATAAGTCCTACGATATACACCTATCTATGTATTCATAATTTTAGACATTCCCAAGGTTGGATTGAGAGAGATAGATTAAATAAATCATTGTTTTTTTGGAGAAGCAATAAGGGAGAAAACAAATGGGCATTGGTGCTATAGGAAAATTTATGCCAACATAAACATGAAGGGGAGCTATGATTTAAATGATAGCATAACACATTAGTTTATGTAAGGGTATGTGTAAGGCTATGTCCCTTCACATTATATTGTATAAATATTCATCATTGACTTAATGTAATATCGTGCTTATCATGATACATTCACATATTATATTGTATCAAAGCACCGGGTAAGAAACTTCCTTGTCTGTCATTCAGACTTAGGAAGATTTGTGCATCCAATGCTGAAAATATTATTGGTGCATCCAATACCAAAAAAATTATTTTGAAGCCCAAGACTACCACCAAGCCAAATTCAAGGTGATCCACCATTGTTTGATTATGGACTCTTTATGAAGTACAGTCCCTTTAGGAAGAGAATAGAGGCTTACGATGAAGAACCCCACTGATAGATCTAGTTGATGCATCCATTTGACGTAGCCTAGATAATGTATACTACATAAATAGCCACTGCATTGCGTTCATCACTCAAATAACATCAGCCTCCAAAAATCATTAGCTCCGCATATAGAATAAAAAAAATCTAACAAAAAAAACTTGCAAAAATAGAAGTGAGTAGCATGAAGGGGATTTCAAGTTATGACAAGGATATGTTGGTACAAGAAGTTCATCTCTGACTAATGCACTCTCACCAGTCATCACTATCACTGATTAACTAACTTAGTGACTAACTGACTCCAATAAAAGTTCTACTTGGAGGTCATCAAAAAATGAGTCAGGAGCTCCATTTCTTTAAAAAGCAAACCAAAACAAATTAAAGAAAAAAATTATCATCCACATACATTTTCATTTTTGTTGTTTCAGGAGTGATTTAAAAAATAAACAACACCACATTTTGGGACACCATAAGAATCTATGAACATTGCAAGGTTGTTGAATAGGTGATCTTTGTTGGCTCCAAAGGGTAGGGCCAACCTCCAAAAAGTGTCACACAACTTTACGTTGATGCAATTGTCCTTTGGTTGCATTTTATCTCAGACTACATATATTCTTCACCTCTACCATTCATGTCGGGTCAAGCCCTCTATAGTTCTCTTGCACAAAGGAATTTATAAACCATCGTGTGAAATATTTACATAGAGAACTTTATATTATATATCTATTAAATATTATAAAGTTATCTTGAATAATAACTTTATAAACTTTATATTATAATGTTATCAATCACTTTATATTATATATATTAAATATAAAGTTATATAAAGTGCCCAGTCATTATAATATAAAGTTACAATATAAATTTACGTATTGTGGTCTACCGGTAAGGACACCACTTGCATTATTGGTGATGTGACCTGGGTTCAACCCCCACGACGGATATATATATATATGTATAAGAAGTATTTACCCAATAAAAAAATTACAATATAAAGTTGCTTTATATTATATATACCTTTATATTAAATATATATTTAATATTTATCAATTTATAAATTTAATATTTATAAAATTGATTAATAAAAACAAAAAACAAATGGGTGAAGGTAAATATATATATATTTTTTACCCAACTCATATGGTGATATCAACTACTCCCAAAATTTTACTCTCTGATTCTCAAGTCTTCAAAGGTGACAATTATATGGCCTGGAAAACAAAGATTCAAGTCATTCTTGAATTCAAAGGCCTATGGGAGATTTTTACTGGGATCGAGCAACATCCAAAGATAACTGTAAATTATGAGGAGACATTTGATCATTGGAACCATAAATATCGTATGATCCTTATTCTTGGTATCTTGGATGATGTCCAACCTTATTTTTGGGATGCTAAGACTTCTACTAAAGTATGGATGAAGTTGTATCAAGTGTACGAGTCCAAGAATCAAAATCAAATTATTCATCTTCAAGGACAATTACACACTCTCAAGTTGAAATGTGGTGAAAATTTGAAATCATTTATTTGTTGAGTAGCTATTCCCTATGCCTCCCTACAAGCACTAGGAGAGACTATGGAAGATAAGCTCCTTGTACCCATTGTCCTGAGAGCACTCGCAAAGTCATATCACACATTTATGACATCCTTGAACATCCTGAAGCAAAAGCTAGATTTTGAAGAATTGGTCAACCTATTGCAAAAAGAGGAAATGTTCCATGAGAACTCAAATGAAGAAGAGAAAGCCATGATAATGAATCATAAAGACACAATGCCACTCAACTATAAAGGAAAAGGCCAACAAAATCCCAACAAGTTGAAAAAGAATTGTTTGATTTGTAGTAAAAAGGGTCATGAATTAAAAGACTATTGGTACAATTATTTTACTCAGGGTGATTCAAGTAACAAGAATTCCAAGTAAAAAGGACCACCTCCTAAGAACAAGGAAGAGTGGAACCAACGAAGATCCCATCGACAATAGAAAGGAAATGTTGCTAATATTTAAGATGAAGATGAGACCAAGAATTTTTCTCTTGCTCATCAGGAGAAACCATCCACTCCTACCACTTGGTATGTTGATTCAAGAGATTCCAGGTATATGACCGGTCAAAAAAATTGGTTTGTCTCATTGGATAAAAAATCTTATCCAGGATAGGTACATTTAGGAGATGACACACCCTTTAACATTGAAGGAATAGATGGTGTACAAATATGGATTGGAATTAATCATTACTAGATAAATAAGGTCTTGTATGTGCCCAAGATCAAGAAGAACCTCTTGTATATCAATCAAAATTTGGATAACAATTTGCAAATGAAGTTTGATACTATGGATGGAGAAAAATATTTTCTCATTCAAGACAAATCTAGAGATTCTCACATCGTTGCTAGAGAATTAGGAGTTGAGAAGATGCTCTTGCTTGATTGTGTGGCTTCTAATAATAAAGCACTCACTTTTCATGTTGTATATATCTCTACTATTTGGCACCAATGATATGGACATATGAATCCCCACTACTTGATGATCTTACAAAATCATGATTTGGTATATGGTCTTCCATCACTTGCCCTTCCTGCTACAATTTTTTCTACTTTCATAGCAAGTAAAAATCATAGAATTTCATTTGATACTAGCACACATCATGCTACATGACCTCTTTATGTAATTCACAGCAATTTGTGTAGACCGTTAGAGGCCAGCCACACTGGCCTTTGCCATTTCCTACTCTTTATTGATGACTAGCCAAAAAATATATGGTTGTATTACTTGAGATCAAAGGATGAAACCTTTCAATATTTTCAGGAGGTCAAAGCTCTTGTGGAGAATACTGCTCACTGTCATATTCATGCACTACACTCAAATCGAGGGGTGAGAGTACAAATCTAATGAATTCTATACCTTCTTAAAGGAACACAAGATTTAATGACAATTAACCACATCATACATGCCAAAAAAAAATGGAGTTTGTGAAAGGTAAAATTGTACCATCATAGAAATGGTAAGAAGCATACTGAAAGATGCACAATTAAGTCCAACATTTTAGGTTGAGGTAGTGAACACTACAATATACTTGCTAAACTGAGCATCTACAAAGGCTCTTTAGGGAATGAGTCCTCAAGAAGAATGGTCAAGAGAGAAACCATTCATATCTCATATTTTAGTGTTTAATTGTATTGCCTACATGCACATTTCAAAAGAGAAACAAAATAAAATTAAAGAGAAGTCCTTAAGGTGTATTCTTCTCGAATAAAGTAGTGAATCTAAAGGCTATAGGCTCATGGGCCCTACTACTCGGAAGATTTATGTTAGTAGAGATGTTATATTTGATGAAAATGGTAACCCTCCAACCAATCCATTTGCAGCACCATATGATATTGAAAATAGTTCAAGACTTATCCATGATGATAAAGAAAAAAATAGTGAAGCTACTCTTGTTGTAAGTTTACCTCCAAATCATTCAAGTTGATAATTATGGTATAGAAATACACTATAGGATTCCCATATAAGTGATCCACCTAACACTTTTATCTCTATACCATGAACACATAGCATGGATCATGAGGAAGTGAATTTGGCATTAATGAGCACCATAGTATATAACTCTGAACCTAAAATAGTTTGTGAATCTCTTGAGCTTCCACATTGGAAGTTAGCCATGGAGGTTGAGTATAATTCATTGATGAAAAATGGTACATGGGAGCTAGTTGATCTTCCACCAAGTAAGAAGGCCATAGGATACAAATGGGTATTTAAAACAAAGTATAAATATGACAGAACACTCGATAAGCACAAGGTTTGTTTAGTTGCAAAAGGGTATGCATAGGAGGAAGGCATCGACTATGAAGAGATATTTGCACCTACAACCAAGATCAATACCATTCATATTATTTTGTAATGGCAACATACTTTGGTTGGAAGGTACATAAAATGGATGTAAAAAGTGTATTCCTAAATATAGACTTAGTAGAAGAGATCTACATGAAGCAACATGAGGGATTCGTCCTTGATCTAGGTAAAGAAAAAGTGTGTAGATTGATCAAGTCTCTATATGGTTTGAAACATACTCCATGAGCCTGGTACATAAAAATTGATGAACACATTTTACAATATGGCTTTGTTAGGAGTCCATATGATCCTAATATCTACCTTCGATGACATGGGGGAGACAACAATTGTTGCAGTTTATGTCAATGATTTAGTCATCATAGGGAGTACTGATAATTTGATTTTATCTTGCAAGGATGATCTCAAAAAATAATTCAACATGTCTGATCTTGGTTTACTCACTATTACCTTGGATTGAAAGTATGGTAGATGTAGGATCGAATATTTTTTTCTTAGGTGATGTATACAAAGACCTTGTTGGAGATATTCAGAATAATATAGTTTCAACCCATGCCCATGCTAATTGAACTTGGTCTACATCTATCTCGCCAGGATAGCTCTCCATAGGTAGATGCAACTCTCTATCGTCAGTTGATTGGAGGGTTAATTTACCTAACATATACAAGATTAGATATTTGCTATGTTGTTAGTTATCTATCTAGGTTTATGCATGGACCTACAAAATATCATTGGATAGCAGCTAAGCATGTCTTGAGATCGACATATGCCAATCAATTGTAGAGGTGCACTTTTGCAAGAAAACTTCTAGGAGGCATAACTTTTTCTCCGAAGCTCCGTTTTCAATTCTTTTTTTTTAAACCACCTAGCTCGACAAGATCTACTCAAAAATATAAGTGAAATCCTCAAAAAAACATGTAAGAATTTCCTTTTATTGTGAAAATTAAATATTTTTATAATAAGGTTTTGGGGAGCTAAAAGTTGTTTCTTAAAGAATTAAGATAAGTTTTATTTAAAATTGGAGTTTATAAGGTGCTTTAAAGAAATTAATTTTATGGTAATTGATTTGAGTTATTTGGAGTTAAAAGGGTTTTGAAATATTGTTTTATTGAGAAGTGATTTATGTTATTGGAGTTTTAATTAAAGAGGTTTTTTCCAAAGTTTTATTTATCGTTTAATTTGATTAAAGAGGTTTTAAGTTATTGGTGGATGTTGAAATTATTTTAGTTAGGAGTATATAAGGTGTTATTGGATAAATATTTTATCCATGTTGATGGTTATTTTCGAAAGGTGGAGTGATAAGGTGTAATTGAGTATTTACATTATGTTGTGAGAAATATTTATCTACTAACCTCTTTGAGTTTGGCACAAAGGTGTTTGTGGTTGTGGTAGATTTATGAGACCCCTTCACCATCATGAAAAAAAGTTATTTGTCTTCATGCACCGGTAGGGAGAGAAGTAGAAGAAATTACTTCTTAATTTATGTGGGTGGCTTAGCCCACATGGTAGAGGCCTTAGTTCCTTTAAGGAGGCCTAAAATTTTACCAAGGTATGTCCCATATTTTTATCTAATATTTGTTTTTCGGATTATTAGTGTTCGAAAAGAAATAAGGAGGTTTGGTGTTGTGGTATTTATTTGATGCCTAGAAGATTTGTTTGAATTGTTGTGGAGTATTGTGTTGTTGATTTTGGGAGTCATAACGATTTCCTTTTATTGTGAAAAATAAATATTTTTATAATAAGGTTTTGGGGAGCTAAAAATTATTTCTTAAAGAATTAAGATAAGTTTTATTTAAAATTGGAGTTTATAATGTGCTTTAAAGAAATTAATTTTATGGTAATTGATTTGAGTTATTTGGAGTTAAAAGGGTTTTGAAAGATTGTTTTATTGAGAAGTGATTTATGTTATTGGAGTTTTAATTAAAGAGGTTTTTTCCAAAGTTTTACTTATCGTTTAATTTTATTAAAGAGGTTTTAAGTTATTGGTGGATGTTGAAATTATTTTAGTTAGGAGTTTATAAGGTGTTATTGGATAAATATTTTATGTATGTTGATGGTTATTTTTGAAAGGTGGAGTGATAAGGTGTAATTGAGTATTTACATTATGTTGTGAGAAAAATTTATCTACTAACCTCTTTGAGTTTGGCATAGAGGTGTTTGTGGTTGTGGTAGATTTATGAGACCCCTTCACCATCATGAAAAAGGTATGAGCACATTCTTCCATAGTTGAGTTGATTGGTTGGTTTTCTGGAAAATAGGTTTTTTGGAAAATAAGTTTGGAGTGAAAAGGACTTGATTAGGGTTTCCTTTTGAGAGTGTTTGAGTTAATGCTTCAAGGTTTTCTTGAATAAAGAGTTGTTGTTAAAACCTTGTTTGACAAGCATTATTGTTGAAGCCATTGGTTGTGTGAATAACTTGAGTTAAAGTTTTGCAAAGATCATGAGTATCATTGTTATGTGAATATTGTTTTATAAGCATTGTTGTTACAGTAAGTTGTTGTACAAAGAACTTGAACTAGGGTTTGAAGAAATCATGAGTATCATTGTCATGTGAATATTGTGTTATAAGAATTTTTGTTGAAGTGAATTGTTGTACAAAAAACCTAAACTAGGATTTGAAGAGAACATGAGTATTATTGTTATGTGAGATTTGTTGTTGAGTATTGTTGGAAACATTTTGAGTTGGTGGTTATATGCTTGGACTAGGGTTTGTGATAAAAGGGTGTTTCTTTGAGTGATTGGTTGAGTAGAGTTGATTAAGCCTAGTCAAGTGGATGTGTGAAGTGATTGTTCAAGTTCCTTAAAAAAAACTATTCTATATTCTATTTTGAGTTGAGAAAGTGATTGAGCATTGAGTTTAGAACATATTGAGTCTCTAACAATTCTCTTTATGCTTCTATGAGATTGGACAAGTTCTAAGTGAGCTTGTTGAGTAGATTTGAATAAGTTTTATGTGGACTTATTTAGCAGATTTGGACAAGTTCTGAGTGAGCTTGTTGAACATATTTGGACAAGTTTTGAGTGGACTTGTTGAGCAGATTTGAGCAAGTTTTGAGTGGACTTGTTGAGAAAATTTAAGCAAGTTCTGAGTGGAATTGTTGAGCAGATTTGAGCAAGTTCTAAGTGGACTTTTTGAGTAGATTTGAGCAAGTTCTAAGTGGACTTGTTGAGCAGATTTAAGTAAGTTCTGAGTGAGCTTGTTAAGTATATTTGAGCAAGTTATGAGTGGATTTTTTGAGCATATTTGAGAAAGTTTTGAGTGAATTTGTTGAGCATATTTGAAAAAGTTCTAAGTAAATTTGTTGAGCAAGTTTTGAGTGAACTTGTGGACCAGAGTTTGGTGCAGATTTGAGGAAAGGTTTGTTCTAGAACAAAGATAGAGATCGAGCAAATTTGTGCTAGATCGAAGGATTGCGTTTAATGCAGATTTGAGACAGATATTTGGATGTGATAGAGCAGATAGGACAATAGTATCTAGTGGATAGAGATCCATTATCCAAGGTAGTGAGGATAGGTCTTCTGAGTAGGAACAAGAGTCTTCAGTGGAGAGAGATCCACAATCCAGTGCAGTGGAGGTAGTAGTCTTCTAGAGAAGCACTGACCATAGTAGAGGAGAAGGAGTTCTCCTATGGATAGAGATCCATGAACTTGATTTAGGGGATCAACATATCATTTGGACAAAGGTACATAAACATTGTAATAGGGAAAGGATTCCCAAGAGATTGATTAAGAAAATTTAGTGAAATATTTTCTTCGTGGAGTAGCTCATATTAGGTGAACCACATTAAATTGGTGTCTCTATTGTGTGCGATGATTTGTGCATTGCTTTTTTTTTTCTATTGATATTTCCATTGATTATATTGATTAATACTATTTTGAAAAGAAAAATAAAAAGTGGTCTTATACTGTTCACCCCCCTCTCAGTATAAGTTTGTGTTCTTCAATTGGTATTAGATTTGGTTCCTTCGAAAAAGGTTTAACAGCTTGAAGGAAGATCTTACAAGAACACAAATGACAAATAAAGGACCATGAGACACAAGAAAAAAAGAACACACATGGTCATGAAAGAAAAAGAAAATGAATTTGATATTGTTGCTTTGGTAGGAAGAATGAAAATAGATTCAAGAGATGAATCAAGCAGTAGAGAAAATATTAGATTGATAAATTTTTATACCAAATGCAGGAATACAGGTCACCATGCAGCTTATTATGCACAATAAGGTGAAGAATGTTTTGTTTGTGGTCAGCTCAGCCATGATGCAGGTTATTGCAATGGGTTTAGTAGTGGTGAAGATGAAGATGATATTTTTGGAAATGAAATCTGAAGAACACAAGCTTATACTGAGATGGGGGGTGAATAGTATAAGACCTCTTTTTAATTTTTCCTTTATACTTCAAAATAGTAAAGCAATATACCCAAAGCAATATCAAAGCAATGCACAATATCATCCACAAAGTGACACCAATTTTAATGTGGTTCACCCAGAATGGTTGGGCTATGTCCACAAAACTTTTCTCTAAAAGTTATCTCAAAGTTCTTTGGGAATCCTTCCCAATTACAATGTTTATGAGCCTCGGCCCAAAGGATATACCTTCCCCCAATTAGAATTTATGAGCCTCTGCTCAAAGCAGATACCTTCCCCCAATCATAATTTATGAGCCTCTGCTCAAAGGATATACCTTCCCCCAATCAAAATTTATGAGCCTCTACTCAAAGGAGATACCTTCCCCTATGCTATGGAAATGATCCCTCAGAATATCAACTGCCTATACCTCTTGCCAACACGTGGAACTCCTTTCCATCGAAGACCTCCTGTCCTCAATGCTTAGCCTAAGAGACCTCTACCTTCTATGATCACGTCCACAACAGCTCAGCAACCTGTACCAAACATAATCTATCAGTCTAGTACAAGTCTTCCTCTGTTTGTCAAATCTGTCCAACTCTTGAACAAATCAATCCTCTACATACAAGCCTTCTCAAAGACTTGCCAACTATCCTTAGGTTCTTCTCATAGAACCAATGCACCTCTATCCTCAAGTTCTCTGATAGAACTATCAAACTTAGCTCACAAGTCCTCTGCTAGGACCTATCCAAATCTGCTCACAAGTCCCCATCGAAACCTGTCCAAAAAAATTGCTCACAAGTCCCCACCGGAACCTGTCCAAAAAACTGCTCACAAGTCCCCACCGAAGCCTGTCCAAAAACTCAGCAAGCTCACCAAGAAAAACTTTCTTAGTAGGAAATCACAAAGTGAATTGTTAGAGACCCAATGTGATTTTTCAAACTCATAGAAGCATAAAGAGAATTGTTAGAGACTCATTATGTTCTATACTCAAATCCCAATCTCAAAACTCAACTCAAATCAACTCAACTCAATCTCAATCTCAAATCTGAAAACTCAACTCAATATCTGAAATGGATAGGATAGAATATTTTATTTCAAGAAAATGAAACCCCAACAATTGCCAACTATGCAAAGAATCACATAACAATGATACTCATTTTATTTTCACCATCAATTAGGGTTTCAACAACAATGCTCATCAAACAAGGTTTAGTCAACCAACACCACTCAACTCAACATCAACATTGAAGCATTCAACCAATCATCACAAGAAAAGGAAACAAGTAGAAATCCTTTTCCCTCCAAATATATTTGAACAAAACAACCACCAACACAATATCACCAAATGCAAAGAATAACTTGCTCAAATCAACTCAATGGAGTAAGCCCAATATCATGAATCAAGTAAAGCAATAACTTGATCAAACAACCTCTATGGAAGCAACTCAACCATCAAACTCAAAACAGCCAACCAAGGGTTTCACCAACTCAATGCAAGTAGCAAGACTCACAAACATAAACCCTAGTGCACAATGCTTCCACTACCTCAAACCAGAATTATGCATTCACCAAAACTCTCATCAAGGATAACAATGCATAAGAATTTTTGAACAAACCAAAAAATAGGATTTACACCCAACCAAAGGAAACCTAGTTGAAAACCTTTTCACTCCAACCTTATTTCAGAAAAACATACACCAATCATACTCATAAGGAAAATGTGCCCATACCTTTTTGGAGTAGAAGAAAATTGATCCTTAAAGCTGTCACCACACAACCCTCAAACTTATAACCAAGTTAGGGTTAGAACCAAGATAAATGAGCATATATAAAAACTTTCCTTAATACACCTTTTAGCTCCTCTTCTTTAAAAACAACCACCAAAGAAGCCAAAAACACAACAACCAAAACTTACACCTTATATCTCCATTTTTAAATTTAGCATAGCAAAAGACTAATCTCAAAAATACAACCAAAGAAATATCCCCTTATTTCTCCTATGTATTTTAAACAATGCTAAACAATGCCAAAAATCATATCAAGAAAATAATCAAACCTTATAATGGCTGCCCTTGAAGAATCCAAAATTTGCCGCATAAAACCGTTTTTAATAAAAACATGACTAATCCATGCACAGCCCCCTCTGTGGGGATTGAAACATAGACCTCCACCTACGCAAGGCCCAAATGCAGCCTTCGCTACCACTAACCCACAAGGGGCTTACGAAGTCCAAGACGGACTTCCTTCCACATAAACGATCAAGCTTTCTGAAAGCTTTTCAAACCATGAGCTCTCCTCTTTCGCAGTGTAAACAGAACATTCGATCGTAGCCAAACCAATTAATTGCCTTCAAATTTCCAAGTCAGTTTAACCTTAGGAAACTTCTCATATTTATAGTCCATACATGGACTTTAGAACACGTCGGCTGCAAAGAAAAGTAATTTTGAATTTAATAGAAATTTTCTTTCTAAAGGGTTTAAAAACCCTTAAAGTATTTTTAATAAATTAAAAATAATTTCTCCCTTAATTAATTAAATAATTAATTAATTAAAACCTTGAAGGGTTTTAAATAATAATTAAATAAATAATAAAGAGAACCTCCATTGGTTTTAATAAAAACCATTGCCAATGGAATCTCTTAAAAATATTCTCTTGGAATCTTCCATATTTGAAGCCAACACATCCTCTTAACATTAATGTTATTTCCTTTTGACATCAATGACAACTCATAGACAAGAAGCTAGGATCTCAAACCCAAAATTGCCAACAATCTCCCCCTTTGTCATTGATGGCAAACCATGCTTCTCAACAACACGGAAACTCAACATAAATAGCTCCCCCTATCTTGAGGCTCTCCCCCTTACTCATATCTCTCCCCCTTTGTCATCAATGGCAAAGGGTCACCTTTGGGGCTTGGGACTAAGAATGAGCCTCTTAGCTTAGTCCCTCCCCCACCTCCTGTTGAGGTGTTTAATTCTGGGGTGGGAGTAAAACTCCCAATAGGCACTGATCATCATCAGTGTCTATAGCTGCCTTACCATGTCTCCTCTTGTTCTTCTTGTCTATATTCCTGTTCTTGTTCCTGTCACTGTTCTTGTTCCTGTTATTGTTCTTGTTCTTATCCATGCCTTGATCCTTGGACCTTTTTATACTATTGTTCCTGTTCCTGTACCTTGGAAGTTTAGCTCTACACTGTCTAGCTGTGTGACCTTCATTGTTGCAATTATAACAAGTAACAATGTTATTTCTTTTAGGCATACCTGTTCTTTGAAACCACCTGTTCTGACTAACCCTGTTCTTGTTATTAGCCTTGCAAAAAATTACCTTATGCCCAAACTTTTTACAAGAGTAGCAATACCCTTGAAAGAAATTACCACCTCTGAAACTGTCATTTACCTTCCTTACTTGAGTCATGCAATGTGAATCCATGTGACCAAACCTGTGACAAGCAAAACATTTGCCTTGAAACTTTCCTTTAATTGACCTCTTAGGTTTTGAAAACTTCTTCTCATTCTGAATTCTATTTTCTGTGCATCTATCATTCAAGGACTCCTTTTCTGAAATACTTTCCTCATTAGAACTCTCTTCCTTTTGGAGTCTCTTACTAGACTCTCCAACTTGTTCCTTGTGTGGCTTAACAAAACCAAGGCCTATTTTATCTGTTGTCTTTCTTTGACCTTTGATGAGTGACTCAACCTTTTTGTAGCTATCTTGAAACCTGTAAAGCTTATCCTTGTACTCTTTAGTTTCCTCTTTCAAAGAAGCCATTTTCTATTCTAACTCACCATACTCAAGAACCTTATACTCTAACTCATCCTTGAGTTCTTGTGTCTTAGCTATAGAGAAGTCAAGACTTTCTATAAGATCATCTCTCTCCATACAACATTCATCTAACTTATCCTTGAGTCTAGCATTCTTCTTTCTTTCCTTTTCCAAAACACTAAGAGCACTAATAAGTTCACTTTCAAGATCCTTTATTTGTTTGCTTTTTGAATCATCAAAGCCTTTTTTAGATTTCTTATCACTAGAGGTGCTACCCTTTTCAAAGACCATACATGCATCTTCCTTATAGTTTTCTGAAGCATCCTCATACATACTAGAAACAAAATCATTATTTGTGCAATCATCCTCAAGGTGACCAAAATTTCCACATCTAAGACATTTCATGATAATGAATCTATGTTTCGATTCTTCCTCTTTTTATGATATGAACAACATCTCATTTTCATTATCACTTGAAGAACTTTCACTATCACTACTAGAACACTTACTTGCTTTGTCTAGGTAGAAACTCTTCTTGTGCTTGTGAGAATACCTCTTTCCTTGATTGCTGTGCTCATATTTGTTTTTCCTATGATGCTTGTGCTTTTTAGAATCTTTGCTCTTAGAATCCTATTTATCTTCATCACTTTCATTCTTGGGAACAGTACAGTCAGTAGCATAATGACCAAACTTTTCACAATTGAAACATCTTATATTTTTCATACTTTTGTGCTTTCTAGAGAACTTGCCTTTCTTGCTGTAATATGCCTCTTCATCACTAGAAGACTCATCACTATCTTGAATTTGTTTACCCTTGGATTACTTGGTAGCCTTGGAAGCTACCTCTTTCTTGACATCAACCTTCACTTGAGTTCTCAACTCAAATGCTGCAAGTATACTATGGAGCTCATCCTTTTTCAACTTATCCAAATATTTAGCTTCCTCAATAACAAAAATCTTTTCACTAAATCTATTAGGAAGAGATCTTAAAATATTATCACAAACATCATTTTTAGCAAGCTCAAGACCTAAGTATTTCATGGAGTTAACAATCTCATCCATACGAAGCATGTAGTCACTAATATTTTCATCATCATTCATCTTGAGTTGTTCAAAAATACCTTTGAAGTGTCTCAATTTGGCCTTTCTAACATTTGTATCACCTGTATGAACCACCTTCAACTATTTCCACATTTCACTAGCTATCTTGCAGTGAATCACTTTGGTGAGATCTACTTTCTATAAGCCTTTTAGGATTGCATTCATTGCTTTTGAATTGCTATGATGTAGGAGACTTTCTTCTTTAGTATTAGGACCATGTACAGGAATAGTGTACTCATCTTCAATCACTTCCCAAACCTCATTCCCAAGTGCCATTAGATGAACCTTCATCCTTGCACTCC
The DNA here is from genome assembly GCA_028583015.1 of Wollemia nobilis. Lineage (NCBI taxonomy): Eukaryota > Viridiplantae > Streptophyta > Pinopsida > Araucariales > Araucariaceae > Wollemia > Wollemia nobilis. Next base: position 3,560,355 of record JAQPPZ010017072.1, read on the forward strand.
AAAGACCAAAATTTGACCCATCAAGAATAGGTGCTGCATTGCCACTTGAATGATCCATTGTGTTCTTTACTAGCTTTTCCTTCAAGTCGTTAAAATTTCTGAAGGCACCGCTCTCGATATCAATTGAAGAACACAAGCTTATACTTGAGAGGGGGGGGTGAACAGTATAAGACCTCTTTTTATTTTCTCCTTTATACTTCAAAATAGTAAAGCAATATACCCAAAGCAATATCAAAGCAATGCACAATATCATCCACAAAGTGACACCAATTTTAACGTGGTTCACCCAGAATGGTTGGGCTACGTCCACAAAACTTTTCTCTAAAAGTTATCTCAAAGTTCTTTGGGAATCCTTCCCAATTATAATGTTTATGAGCCTCAGCCCAAAGGAGATACCTTCCCCCAATCAGAATTTATGAGCCTCTGCTCAAAGGAGATACCTTCCCCTAATCAGAATTTATGAGCCTCTGCTCAAAGGAGATACCTTCCCCTCTTCTCAATTGCCTCTACCTCTTTCCAGCACGTGGAACTCCTTTCCATCGAAGACCTCCTATCCTCAATGCTTAGCCTAAGAGACCTCTACCTTCTATGATCACGTCCACAGTAGCTCAGCAACCTGTACCAAACAGAATCAGTCGGTCTAGTACAAGTCTTCCTCTGTTTTTCAGATCTGTCCAACTCTTGAACAAATCAATCCTCTACATACAAGCCTTCTCAAAGACTTGCCAACTGTCCTAAAGTTCTTCTCATAGAACTAATGCACCTCTATACTCAAGTTATCTAATAGAACTATCAAACTCAGCTCATAAGTCCTCTACTAGCACCTGTAATCTGCTCACAAGTCCCCATCAAAACCTATCCAAAAAAAATTGCTCACAAGTCCCCACCGGAACCTATCTAAAAAATTGCTCACAAGTCCCCACCGAAACCTATCCAAAAACTCAGCAAGCTCACCAAGAAAAACTTTCTTAGTAGGAAATCATAAAGTGAATTGTTAGATACCCAATGTGATTTGTCAAACTCATAGAAGCATAAAGAGAATTGTTAGAGACTCAATATGTTCTATACTCAAATCCCAATCTCAAAACTCAACTCAAATCAACTCAGCTCAATCTCAATCTCAAATATGAAAACTCAACTCAATATCTGAAATGGATAGGATAGAATGTTTTCTTTCAAGAACATGAAACCCCAACAATTGCCAACTATGCAAAGAATCACATAACAATGATACTCATGTTATTTTCACCATCAATTAGGGTTTCAACAACAATGCTCATCAAACAAGGTTTAGTCAACCAACACCACTCAACTCAACATCAACCTTGAAGCATTCAACCAATCATCACAAGAAAAGGAAACAAGTAGAAATCTTTTTCCCTCCAAAGATATTTGAACAAAATAGCCACCAACACAATATCACCAAATGCAAAGAATAACTTGCTCAAATCAAATCAATGGAGTAAGCCCAATATCATGAATCAAGTAAAGCAATAACTTGATCAAACAACCTCTATGGAAGCAACTCAACCATTAAACTCAAAACAGCCAACCAAGGGTTTCACCAACTCAATGCAAGTAGCAAGACTCACAAACATAAACCCTAGTGCACAATGCTTCCACTACCTCAAATAAGAATTATGCATTCACCAAAAATCTCATCAAGGATAACAATGCATAAGAATTTTTCAACAAACCAGAAAATAGGATTTACACCCAACCAAAGGAAACCTAGTTGAAAACCTTTTCACTCCAACCTTATTTCAGAAAAACATACACCAATCATACTCATAAGGAAAATGTGCCCATACCTTTTTGGAGTAGAAGAAAATTGATCCTTAAAGCTGTCACCACACACAACCCTCAAACTTATAACCAAGTTAGGGTTAGAACCAAGATAAATGAGCATATATAAAAACTTTCCTTAATACACCTTTTAGCTCCTCTTCTTTAAAAACAACCACCAAAGAAGCCAAAAACACAACAACCAAAACTTACACCTTATATCTCCATTTTTAAATTTAGCATAGCAAAAGACTAATCTCAAAAATACAACCAAAGGAATATCCCCTTATTTCTCCTACGTCTTTTAAACAATGATAAACAATGCCAAAAATCATATCAAGAAAATAATCACACCTTATAATGGCTGCCCTTGAAGAATCCAAAATTTGCGGCACAAAACATGTTTTAATAAAAACGTGACTAATCCATGCACAGCTCCCTCCATAGGGATTGAAACGCAGACCTCCGCCTATGCAAGGCCCAAATGCAGCCTTCACTGCCACTAGCCCACAAGGGGCTTACGAAGTCCAAGACGGACTTCCTTCCACATAAACGGTAAAGCTTTTTGAAAGCTTTTCAAACCACAAGCTCTCCTCTTTCACAGCGTAAATAGAACATTCGATCGTAGCCAAACCAATTAATTGCCTTCGATTTTCCAAGTCGGTTTAACCTTAGGAACCTTCTCATATTTATAGTCCATACGTGGACTTTAGAACACGTCGGCTGCAAAGAAAAGTAATTTCGAATTTAATCGAAATTTTCTTTCTAAAGGGTTTAAAAACCCTTAAAGTATTTTTAATAAATTAAAAATAATTTCTCCCTTAATTAATTAAATAAATAATTAATTAAAACCTTGAAGGGTTTTAAATAATAATTAAATAAATAATAAAGAGAACCTCCATTGGTTTTAATAAAAACCATTGCCAATGGAATCTCTCCGGATTCTCTTAAAAATATTCTCTTGGAATCTTCCATCTTTGAAGCCAACACATCCTTTTAACATTAATGTTATTTCCTTTTGACATCAATGACAACTCATAGACAAGAATCTAGGATCTCAAACCCAAAATTGCCAACAAAATCCTAGAGGTTGGTTCAAGAAAGGATAACATGGACAATCAAAATAGGTATGAATAAAAAATCTACTTTCAGTATTAGAATAAAATGCTCCTATAGAAGATCAAACAAAGAAAGAAAAGGAAGATTCAAAAAAAAAATGAGGAAGCCACTCTTAAGGAACTTGTTGAATTGAAAAAAGAGAATTTAGAATTGAAGGCTCAAATACAAGAATATGAGAAATATAAGATAAAGCTTCTACAAGATCTCTCTGACTTGAGAGATAAAGTTGAAAAGGCAAGAAGAGTTGAAGAAGGTATGATTGAAAAGTCAAAGGTAAAAAGGATATAATATGAAAGACTTATGGTTACTCTTGAAGAATTAAAAAGGGATAACTCGGGATTAAGGGTTCAAGATCAAGAAGATGAGAAAACAAAAGCAATGTTTCTACAAGAACTCACCAACTTCAAAATCAAAGTTGAAGAGACAAGAAAAATTGAAGAAAGTATGGCCAAAAAATTAAAGACAAAAGATATAGAGTGTGAAATATTAGAGCATGAGATAGTTTCACTAAGGATGGAAGTAAAAGGTTCTAAGGATAAGCTAAACAAGTTTGAGGAAAATTCAAATATTTTGGATAGTATTATCAATGCACAAAGGTCATCAGTCATCATAACAGGGCTTAGTTCTAAAGAAGAAGAAGCAAAAAAAGGAGAGTCAAGCTCAAACACCAGAAAAGAAGAAGTGTCAAAAGAAGTAAGTAAAAGAGAGAGTGAGACTTCTAAGGATAAGTTGGACAATAGAAAGTTCAACAAGAAAATGAACAATGCACAAGTAAGGAACAAATGGAACAAGAAATAGGTAGAAGAGATTAAGAGATGAATGGAGTATAGGCAAGGTTTCTTCAATGGAAGATGCTTTTCATGTCACAGGTTTGGGCACATGGCTTCACAATGTAGGACACATGAAAGACAAGAATATGGGAACAAATAGCTTTTTCATGGGTATTGCTACTCATGTAATCAGTTTGATCACAAGGCAATGAATTGTAGGGTTTATGACAGAAGAGGATATGGCTTCACTAGGAGAAATCCTAAGACATTTGCACTTCCAAGGAATAATAACACTAAGTGTTATAAGTACGATAATGATGGTCACACAAAAAAGTGGTGTAGAGCAGATATTCCAGAAACAGGTATGAACATGAACAAGAATAGGAACATGGACATGAACAGGAACAAGAATAGGAATATGAATAGGGACATGAATGTAGACGTGAACATGAACATGGACATGGAAGGAAATAGTCAAAGGAATCAAAACAATCAGATAATAAGGAAAGAGGATAAAGGTAAAGAACAATGCTTTCTGGGAGTAGAAATACTCCCACCCTAGAATTAACCACCTCAAGAGGAGGTGGGGAAGGGGCTAAGCTAAGAGTCTCATTCTTAGCCCCGAGTCCCAAAGGTGACTGTTTGCCATTGATTTCAAAGGGGGAGAGATTTGAGTAAGGGGGAGAGATTTGATATTTGAGAGAGCATTGATATAGAGAGAGCAATGTCCCAAGGGGAGCAGAACAAAGGAAAGATTAAGTTTTCAATAAAAAGAATTTGGGTTGCCATCAATGACAAAGGGGGAGATTGTTGCAAATTTTGAGTCAAGTTGTCATTCATGTCAATGAACGAAATTGTCATTGATGTCAAGAGGTTGATATCCAATTTTGTCATCATGAAGGTGTTTTTATGAAAGATAAAGAAGTGGTTAAAGAAAAAGATATAATATTTTTAAAAAATATTATGTTAAAAATAAGCGTCGCAAAAGATTGATTCCCAAGATTAAAGATTCATTTGATTTAAAATTTAAATTATTTAAATATTAAAATTATTTAAATTTTAGATTTAAATAATTTAATATTTAGTATTTAAATATATTATTTAAAACTCTAAACTATCTCCTTAATGTTATCAAATTGAAGACCACATTATACTAATGTTTGAACCTACACCTAAATGGAAATGTCGTCGATGTATCAAACATTCTTCCACCGACGTGTTCATAATATAGAACAAAAATATTTAAGGCTAAAGCACCTAAGGTTGAGGGAATATGACAATAATGGAAAATATTTTTATTTCGACCTCATATTTGCATGTGAAAGGACAGTGTGTTTTAATGAATCTCGGAGGAAGGAGAAGAAAATAAAATAGGAAGACCTCGATCCCTATTCAAACATCGAAGCAACTGAATTGGCAAGTGGAAAGTGCACAACATTTTTGGGAACAGTGAGTGCGAGGTTCGATTCCTGTAAAGACCATTTTGGTAAAAAGTTATTTTTTTTTCTTGAGACATTTTTCGTAGGACTGTCCAAACTATCAAACTTGTTTTGGCCATATCTCACTCATCCGGACTCGGATTGAGCTAAAATTTTGAGGGTAGATGACTAAAAACCCTAGAACATCTCCACAAATTTTCATATCATTTGGAGAAACACAGATCCTAGCACATCCCTATGTGTGAACGAGATATTTGGCAAGCGACTATACGAGGGTTTCATCTGGGTTGAGTGCAAGTAGCTCCAGAGGTTGGTTTTTAGGGCCTTTGGGCCTTAGAGGCCAATATATTTGTGGTTTATGCTCAATATTTTAGAAGGAAATGTTGCAAGGGATCCAATATGGGTTAGAAATTTATCTTTCAATAGATCATACTATGAACTTGAGTGACAATGGCTTCCAATTTGTTGCACAAAATAAAAGTGAAAACCATACCTTTCCATGGTGTCTAGGGCAAGGATTAAAGAGATCACGAAACAAGTTTCAAGAAGTTGATCAAAAAATGGCTCATATCTCAAGTGAATCTGGTGCTAAGGTGCACCCACAAAATAATTCTACTGTGAAAACCCTTATCAAGGGTAAGAATTTTGAAGACTCAGTCCCAAAAATGAATTTTAGGGATGCCCTTCATGGTGGACAGCCTCAACCCAATGCTAATATCAATATTAGGGCTTCCCATAAACCTCTAAGAATACCTAAGATTGATCCTAGGAAAATGGAGTCAGGATGTCTTAAAGTAGTTGATGGAACTCCTATTGTTAAGCTTGATATGGGTAACATTCAGACTGGCATTGAAGATTTGGAAAAAAAGGACTAATTTGTCGGTTCGTGGGTTTTCGTCCGAGTCTATCTGCTTTCAAAGTCTAGGCTACAAAAAGCTGGAAAACTAAAGGTGAGTTACAAATCTCTATTTATCCAAATGGTTATTTTCTTGTTTTATTTGCTAATAATGAAGATAGAGAGAAAACTTTTCAAGGGGGTCCTTTGTTTTTTGGAAGGGCAGGGCTTTTCATGAAGCCTTGGCATACTAAATTTAAATTCGAAGAAGAGATGCCTTCTATAGCTACCATGTGGGTTAGACTCTTTGGCCTCCCTATTGAATTTTGGAATCCTACTATTTTTTCTTCAATTGGAAACTCTTTAGGAACTTTTATGATGACTGCTGATTGTACTCAAAATTTTGAACATATTATTTATGCTCGGATTTGTGTTTTAATGGATTTTGACAAACCCCTACCTAAAAAGATCACATTACAATTTGGGGAAGACACTTGGGAGCAAGTAGTGGACTATGAGAACATTCCTTTTCATTGTAGAATTTGCCATGAATATGGTCATTTGGCCAGTGCTTGCCCAAATAAAATTCCCGATCAAAAGAAAGAAGATATAAACTCAGTAGGTTTCCAAATACCTAAGAAGAAGAACACTCGAGAAAAACCAGTTATGAAGGATCAATCAAAGTCATCTGCTAATATGTTTGAAATCCTTTCCACAAATGATGTCCCAAGTGAGGAAGAGGAAATAATGGAAACTAAAATCTTAGAAACACAATTTAAATATGAAGGGAAGAACTCAGAGACAAACCAACAAATCAAAGGTTTTCAACAGAAATAAAAAAGGAGAAAATTTACACAAGAAAAACAATATTTCAAATGTCAAAACTTCAAATAATGTAGGTCCCAATATAGACTCCATTGAACCATCTAGTAAAATTTTGGTTGTGTACGAGCATTCTTCAAGGTTAGAAGCCATCTCAGATTCAATTGGAATAAGTCAAGAAACAGGGAAAACAAATTGAAGATGGATTCTAATCAAAAAGCAAGTCGCAAGACCAATCAATATCATATGGTAAAAGAAGGTGAAAATCTTGTAGAGGAAGGTAATATTAATGCCCTTCCCAACTTTTTTAGCCCTGGTATTAATGAAGATCATCACTTGGAATATTAGAGGACTCAAAGGGAGTCTTTCAAAACAAAATGAAATTAGAAGAATGATTCAGATAAATCATCCACATCTTGTTTTTCCTTCAAGAAACAAAGATGTCAATGGAGGATATGGACTCAATTGCCAATAAAATTTGGCCAGTTGGAAAAGTGGTTTCCCTCAGTTCCCAAGGGACTTCGGGTGGCATTGCTTGTCTTTGGGACCCAAAAGAGGTAGTTATTCACCATATGGTTGGCAGTTGGGGTTTGTTGGCTATAGCTATTCAAAGTAGACATTCCAACCAGATTATGCTCTACATTACTGTTTATGCTCTGAATTCTTTGGAGGAAAAAAGAAGACAATGGAAGGATATTACTCATATTATCTCTCATTTTCCTAAATCTTGGATCTTGATCGGAGGATATTTCAATACCATCCTCTCTCTGGATGAGAAATGGGGGAAAATAGAAATTTGGACAAAAAAACTCACCTCATGAGCGAATATATTGCAAACCTCCATCTTGTGGATATCCAACTAGATAATGGCCTTATGACTTGGTCTAACAGAAGGCAAGGCTTAGCTTGTATAATGGAGAGATTGGATAGGTTTTTGCTCTCTAAAAATTTCTTAATCCATGGTCACATTCCTAAAGTGAAGACTCTTAATAATGTTGGTTCGGATCATTGGCTAGTCATGGTGGAAATGTGGAAAACCAATGTGAGTTTCTCTCCTTTTTGTTTTCAATTAATGTGGCTTAGAGACATTTCCTTCAGACCTCGTGTGCAACAATGGTGGAAGGAAGGTAAACCTAGGCATGGGACTAAGATGTTATGTTTTGCCAAAAGACTACAATACATTAAATCCAAAATCAAGACTTGGAACTGGAAAGAGTTTGGGGATGTTCATAAAAAAAACATGAAGTTATTGCTCATATTGAAAATTTGAATAAGAAAATCCGTTTAGATGGCCTCACAGAGAAGAGAAGTGCAGATGAAATTAAACTCACAACTCAGTTAGAGGAATTGGAAAAAAGAGAAGAAATCTTATGGAAGAAAAAATCTAGAATTCAATGGCTCAAAGAAGGAGATCGAAACACAAATTTCTTCCACAAATCTCTTCTAGCTCGAAGATCTCACAACTTTATTTCTTCCTTAAAATCAGATTCTGGAGATGTTGTTTATACTTGGGATGGCATGAACTCTATTGTTGTTGATTACTTTTTCAATATTTTTGCTGCTACTCCTCTTGACTCAGCTTCACAACAAAATGTTCTTCAAGCAATCCCTTCTCTTATCACTTATGAGGAGAACTCTATTTTTACTGCTCCTATTACTATCAATGAGCTTCAACAAGTAGTTTTTAAAATGCAAAAAGGGAAAAACCTAGGTCCTGATGGTTTTCCCATTGAGTTCTACCAAGAGTTATGGGATATCCTTCATGTTGATTTATTAGAGGTGGTGGAAGAAGCCAGGAAAGCCAAAGAAATTTTGAAGGTTATCAATAAAACTTATATTACTCTTGTTCCAAAAGCTCAAGAGGTTGATCATATCTCAGCTTTTAGACCTATTGCTTTATGTAATGTTCTTCTCAAAATCATTACTAAAATCATGGCAGAAAGGTTGAAGCCTCTTTTGCATAAGATTATTTCCCTAGAGCAAGGGGGTTATGTGGAAGGACATCAAATAGTATATGAGATAGTTCTTTCTAAGGAAGCCATCCATTCCATGGATATGCAAAATTCTCCTTCCATGTTCATTCGGTTAGACTTATCCAAAGCTTATGACAGTGGATTGGCACTTCCTTATCAAAGTTTTGAGGCAATTTGGTTTCTCTAAGGATTGGATGGATTGGATTATGGGATGTATCTCTTTAGTTTCCTACTTAGTTCTTATCAATGGCAGGCCTTCTCAGTCATTCCTAGCTTCCAGAGGTATTAGGCAAGGTGACCCGCTATCCCCTTATTTATTCATCATTCTTGCTGAATGCTTGGGTAGGACTATAACCAAAAAGAGGGAAAACAAAACCCTTGAGGGAGTTACCATTGCTCATGGAGCTAGACCTATCTCTCATCTTCAATTTGTGGATGACTCTACTCTTTTAGGTAAAGCTACAGTTAAGGAAACTTCTAATATTAAGGAAACTTCTAATATTAAGCAATTCATTAGCTATTTTTCTAAGGCTATTGGGCAGTTGATCAATGAAGACAAATCTAAAGTTATTTTCTTTCACTGATCTGATAGACAGGAATCCATGGTCTTGGATAAATTAAGATATAAGAAGACCTCTCTTCCAATCACTTATTTAGGTATTCCCATAAATATTCAAAGGCAGAAAAATAAAGATTGGAATTGGTTGTTGGACAAAGTCAAGAAGAAAATTGGAAAGTGGACCAACAAGTGGCTTTCTTCGGGGGTAGAATCACCTTGGTAAAATCAGTCCTTCAAGCTATTCCTATTTATGTTTCTTCTATTTTGAATATCCCAAAGGCTGTTCTTCGAGAATTGGATCAAATCAGTCATCGTTTCCTTTGGAGTGGTACTAAGGAGAAAATAAAATGGGCCTTGGTGAAATGGGATACTTTATGTCTTCCTAAGAGTGAAGGGGGGTTAGGATTTCGGTCTTCTATTAATAACAACAAAGCTTTAGCTGCTAAATTATATTGGAGGATGTTGCATAACCCCAATGCTCTTTGGGCCAATAATCTCCGTGCTAAATATGCTGAGAACAAAAGTCCTGAAGACCTTGTTCGCTATCAACTTCCTACCAAAGGTTCTCCCATTTTAGCAGTTCTTAATACTGGTGAGGATTTGATAAAGAAAAATTATTTTGGATCATTCATAATGGTCAACAGGTAAATTTTTGGATAGATTCTTGGGATGGTCACAAGCCTTTGATAACTCAGTTTCCCGATTGGAGGCCTTGGATGGAGGAGCTTCACCGAGCTAATTGGATAAAGGTGGCTAATTATTATCGGTACCATATTGGTAATTCAAAGGTTGGTAGATATTGGATCCCTATTGAGGACTAGCCTATTCAAATCCCAGAAAGGCAAAGACAAGATATCCAAGGCATCCTTCATATGAGATCCCTCTCTTGGTCCCATGAAAAAGATTGTTTTGGATGGAACAACACTACTAAGGGTGAGTATTCAGTTGCTCAAGGTTATTTGACCTTATGCCATAATAATCCCAACCATTCTTCTGACATATTTTCTCGATTGTGGGCTCAAAAGCTTTGGCCTAAGGTGAGGTTCTTTAATTGGATTTTATTGCATCGTAGGGTGCTTACTGGTGAGCAACTTATGAAGCATGGTTTTCATGGCCCTTTTAGATGTGAAATGTGTGAAGAGAATGTAGAAAATCTCAACCATATTTTTATTGAGTGTACTTTAGCCTCTGAGCTATGGAGGAGAATGGCCACTTTACTTGGCTTACAGTGGTCCAATATTTTTACTTTTGAACAACTTTGGAGGGATTGGCCTAATCAAGAGGGTGTTGATCATTTTATTAGGTAGTTAGTTTGGATGGGTTCTACCATTCTTCTTTGGAATATTTGGAATGAAAGGAACAACCAAATTTTTAATCAAGATAGGAAGGATATTCACTATATTTGGCAAAAGACCATAGCCAACTTAGTTGAATCAGTCCATCAACTCCTTAATCACCCCCAAAAATCCCACCAAAGATGGGATCAAGTGATGAAAATATTGAAGATTAAATCTTCTAAGGGCAACCAACTTAAAGGGAATGTGAGTATTAGTAAGATGGATAGGACTAGAAATTGGCAACCTCCTCCTAAGGATTTTGGAAAAGTCAATACTGATGGAGCCTCTAGAGGGAACCCTAGAAAAGCTAGTGTGGGAGGAATTGGTAGACTTTCAGATGGCTCCCTGGTTTTTACTTTTGCTGAGAATTTGGGTATTCTTTCCAATAACCTTGTTGAGGGGTATGGTATCCTCAGAGGCCTTCAGGAGGCTACTAAGGTTGGATGGGAAAAGGTGTTAGTTGAGTCTGACTCTCAACTTATGATTAATATCTTGAAGACTCCTTCTAAGAATCATAAGGTGGATTGGAGAATAAAAATAATTATTGAGAAGATTCAATTAATCGAGATGGGATTTTTGAAAGTTGATTACAATCATGTGGTCAGAGATCAAAACAAGAGTGTTGATGCTTTAGCTAATTGGGCTTTGGACAAAGGTGATCTTACTTGTTATGGCCACCCTCCTATATGGTGGGCTTCTCAAATTAGGGAAGCTCTTCTTTCTATCATTTCTTTGGATGGCTCCAGTTTTGAAGGTACCTAGTTTCTTCTTGCTTTTTTTTTTTTGCTTCTCTTTGGTTCATTCAGTTTTTTTTAGTTCCCTAGCTCATTCTATTCTTTATTTTGTTTCCTCTGTTGATTCTTGCCTTAATAGTCTTCTGGTCTAGATAGGTCATTGTTATGTTCATTTTTTTTTTCTTTTTTTTTTTTGTTTAGTTTTTTAAGGTGGGTGGGTTCTTTTTTTTTGTTTTTTTTTTTGTGTTCTTTGTGTTGTTTTTTGTTGTTCTTGTATTTTTTTTTTATGTTTTTTGTTATTGTTCTTGTGTTTTTTTCGTTCTTGTTCTTGGGTTTCTCTTTGTTTGTGTTATTTCGTGATTTTATGTGTGAGTGTTTTCTATGTTTTTTGTTTTTGTTTATTGTCTATTGTTGGTTGTTTTTTATTTTTTATTTTTTTAATTTTTTAGGTTTTGGTTGTGTTTATTTTTCATGTTTTTTTTGGGTTATGTCTTTGTAGTGTTCTGTTGTTTTTGTCTTGTTTGTGTTTTGTTATGTGGTTCTTGTGTTTTTCTATGTGGTTTGTGTTGTGGTTTCTTTTATCTTATTGTGCGTGTTTGGTTGTGCTTTTATTTTTGACACACTCAAGGAGCATGTTTTTTATTTTATTTTATTATTTTTGTTGTTATTTACTTATTTTTAAATTGGTTTTGTGTGTTTTTTTGCTCCTTGAGTATGTCAAAGGTGGTAGGCCAGGTCCGAGTCCTGGGCATTTTTGGTGGAATGGATACCCCTGCCTCCTTGGTTCTTACCCAAAAGTGGCATCCCTTTTGGGATGTTTTCCACACAATAAAAAAAGTTATTTGTCTTCATGCACCGGTAGGGAGAGAACTAGAAGAAATTGCTTCTAAATTTATGTGGGCGGCTTTTCCCACATCATAGAGGCCCTAAATCTAGGGCATGCATGACTTGAGAGGTCATGGGTTTGAGCTTTGAGGAGGCCTAAAATTTTACCAAGGTATGTCCCATGTTTTTATCTAATATTTGTTGTTCATATTATTAGTGTTCGGGGAGTAAAAAAGAGGTTTGGTGTTGTGGTATTTATTTGATGCCTAAAATATTTGTTTGAACTATTGTGGAGTATTGCACTATTGATTTTGGGAGTCATAAGGATTTGCTCTTATTGTGAAAATTAAATATTTTTATAATAAGGTTTTGGGGAGCTATAATTTGTTTGTTAAAGAATTAAGATAAGTTTTATTTAAAATTGGAGTTTATAAGGTGCTTTAAAGAAATCATTTTTATGGTAATTGATTTGTGCTATTTGGAGTTAAAAGGGTTTTGAAATAATGTTTTATTGAGAAGTGATTTATGTTATTGGAGTTTTAATTAAAGAGGTTTTTGCTAAATTTTTATTTACCATTTAATTATATTAAAGAGATTTTATGCTATTGGTGGATGTTGAAATTATTTTAGTTGGGAGTTTATAAGGTGTTATTGGATAAATATTTTATGTATGTTGATGGTTGTTTTTGAAAGGTGGAGTGATAAGGTGTAATTGAGTATTTAAATTATATTGTGAGAAATATTTATCTTCTAACCTCTTTGATTTTGGCATAGAAGTGTTTGTGGTTGTGGTAGATTTATGAGATCCCTTGACCATCAAGAAAAATGTATGAGCACATTCTTCCATAGTAGTCTTCTAGAGGAGCACCAACCAGAGTAGAGGAGAAGGAGTTCTCCTATGGATAGAGATCCACAAAATTTATTTAGGGGATCATCATCTCCTTTGGACATAGGTCCATAAACATTGTAATAGAGAAAGGATTCCCAAGAGATTTATTGATAAAATTTAGTTGAAATATTTTCTTCGTGGAGTAGCCCACATTGGGTGAACCACATCAAATTGGTATCTCTATTGTGTGTGATGATTTATGTATTGATTTAGTTATTTCTATTGATATTGACATTGATTATATTGATTAATACTATTTGGGAAAGAAAAGTAAAAAGTGGTCTTATACTGTTCACCTCCTTTCTTAGTATCAGCTTGTGTTCTTCATTATAGGAATATCAAACTCAAAATAAACTACTTGTATAAGAATATCATCACAATGGACTTGTTAGAAAGAAAGAGAGTAAACACACACACACATACAAGTTGTAAAAAAAAGTTTACCAAAACCAAAAATAGTGAATCAAAGTTAGCGAAAACCTTGTAGATAAAATGGGCCAAGTATGAATTTTTATAATGATATGAGATAGAGCCAATATATCAATATGTATGAGATCTAGTTCATATCAGCAACATGGAAGAAGAGATTAATTTAGGCAAAGTAAATTTCATAGATTTAGAAAATCCAAATGATTTAATTATAAAATATACATTAATAATATTTTAGGGAGCAGATGGATTGTGACAAGTCATATGCAAGCATTAAAGTTGATATCAAGGAAAAATTGTCATGTAAAGTGGATCATAAAAGCATCCAATATAGGGTAGCATCTTATTTAGTCATAACTTATTCAAATGAAGTTATATTAAAATAATATTTTATAAGAATATTCTTAACTTCAAAAAGAATATTGAATATGAATGTGATCTGAAGATATATTTTAATCATAACTTATTTGGGTAGATTTCAAGAAGAATATTTTTTAGTGATAACTTATTTGGATAAGTTTCAAGGAGAATATTTTTTAGTGATAACTTATTTGGGTAAGTTTCAAGGAGAATAACTTAGATCCTATAGTTATGATTCTAAGATATATCCCAAGAAAACTAAGGCATGGTATTTAAAGGTAGAAAATATTTTTCCAATAGTGAATGTAGACATTGATGGCATACATTCTTAGAATCCATGGATAGGAGAGGGATGTTATGCTAATTTATTGGATTAAGAACCAACCCTATTAGTGTTTAAACTATAGACTACTAGACAATAGTAAACAAAAGGTGAATTCCAAATATCTACTTATCCTAATGCTAAATTCCTTGTTATTTTTGCTATTGAAGAAGATAGGGAAAATATATACTAAGGGGTACCATGGATTTTTGGAAGGGTGGATCTCTTTATGAATCCTTGACATACTAAATTTAAATCAAAAGGAGATATGACATCCACAAGATCAATTTGGATGATAATTTTTGGCCTGCTAGCAAAATTTATGAATATAATAGTATTTATGGAAATCAATAATATCTTAGGAACTTTCATTATGATTACTAATAATACATATAGATTTAAATAAATTATTTATACCCAAATATGTATCTTAATATATTTTAACATATCTCTCCCAAAAAATATCATGCTATAGTTTGAGGAAACATGGGAGTGGGAAGTTTATTATGCGAACATATCTTTCTACCATAGAATTTGCCATGAATATGGCCACTTAACAAGAGACTACATGTTTTAGATTACAAAGCAAAGAAGAGAGAAATTAAATCATGAAGGTGTTATAGTTAAAGTGCACTATGCCTTCACCTTGACACTTGTCAGTTTCTCTTGACAAGTGTCATGTGTTTCATATAGGCCTTCTGCCTATATATGTAACTCATCTTTATCAATCAAATATCCCTTCAGTTTGATCCCTCCTATCATATGGTATCATAGCAGGTTCCCTCTCTTGCCTGTGACACCCTTGAGGGGGGATTTCCCTCATGGAAATCCTCCCTCCCACCCCCATTTTTTCTATTATTTGTTTTCAAGCTAGGGAGTATGCTCTCCATCCATGTGATGGATCAGAAACCAGAAGATTTAATAATAATAATAATAATAATGGCTATCTATTTTTTTTAGATCGAGTTGGCTTTATGGCAGGAGCATTTGAGATCTGTAAAATTTCAGGTCTAGATATAGCAGGAGCAAATGTGGGTGATTGATACCCCTTCGATTCTAGATCACCCCTTGGAGGATAGGAACACTATAGAAATGTTGAGTATTACTGCCCTTGCCCATCTCAAGGCAGCTATGACAGTGGAGTGATGGCTGCATTTTTTTTTGCATCACAGATTTGCAACCCTGAAAGCAGCAGCCCGAACTGAAATAGATTGAAACACATTTTCATGTGTTATTTTTTTTGAAACACTATGATATTTATATTAGTGTGCCACATAGCAGTGATCTAATGAGGGCACATATATTGATGAATGCCATGCAGACTTCGTCCATGCAGGTCTGGTGTCGTCAAAGCTTCGCATGAAGGAAGCGCCACATTCAAACATTTTAGTTGCAGAGATTTTTTTTTTTGGGGGTTCTGCTATTTTTATATGAATGTCTTCCTACTCCTTGTTTTAAACTATTTTCTAATTCCAATCGCCATACTTTGGTCCCAGTGGCTCATCTGCCACAACTAAGAGCGAGATGCATCAGTTATGGTTGTGGCAGCGACATGGCAACAGGTACTCCTGGTTGACCATCGCCAACATGTTTCATGAGCTCGAGGGAGAATCCATCGACCATTACGAGAGGGCCAACGACAACCCCATCAGAATGACCGGGCCCATCCTGCCACCCGAGGCCTTCGAGGGCTACTGCCATGGGAAAAAAAAAAATTGTGCATGCCGTCCAAATGGGGGCGAACACCGATGAAGACAAGTCTCGCCAATTTGCAGAAAGAAGTTCAAGCGCCCCTATCGTGGAAGAGATTTGGACAAGCCTAGAAGCGTAGAAGTAATTTTTCTAGCCTAGGGAAGCTTTTGAAGAGCCAGTAATTTGATTTTTAGCCCCTTTGGCTCTACAAATATGGAATCTACATCATTCCACCAGTTAGCTGCAGCATATATGTTTGAGAGTAATATGTATGTTGCATGGTCTTCTGGTTCCAACCGAAGAACAAATTCTGTCGCACATCTCCCTATATCAACATTGCAATGGAGTCTGTAGGCACCAACCAATGTCTTGCGATGTGGGCTGCATTTGGTCTGAGCACTCTGATGTGGAGGCATCCATCAAGGAGGTGGAGTGCAACAAGGCATTTTTTTGATCAGCAAAACAATGGTGTTGTACCTTAGTATAGTTCTTGGTGAGCTATTCCCGTTGACTTCTGCACAAAGTAACATTATTTTGTTCAATTTGCCATTGATCTGTTTGCTGGGAGGATGCCATGATCTACGTGAAGCACTGAGCGGTGGCTGATGTCAATGGTATGAGCAGGCAAAATTGCAGGGATTGCTGTTAAATAGTTATGCTATTGTTATACTATTG
Organism: Wollemia nobilis; assembly: GCA_028583015.1. Taxonomy (NCBI): domain Eukaryota; kingdom Viridiplantae; phylum Streptophyta; class Pinopsida; order Araucariales; family Araucariaceae; genus Wollemia; species Wollemia nobilis. Next base: position 3,576,920 of record JAQPPZ010017072.1, read on the forward strand.
GTGGCAGTGGTGTTGGCCGCCGCATCCACGACAGTATTAGATGAGCGCAATGGCCGAGATTTTTGAAGGATCGTTGCATATGTAACATGGAGAAGGGCCCAAGGTTACTAAACATTTGACCGCCTTGTGTGATTGTTTGATAGGTTTAAATGGAATGAAATGGTGGAGTCCTCCGTGGAGTTTGAAGACGACGGTCGTGAAGGCTGCAAAGCTGGCGGACGCCACGGTGCATGCAAGAGGCGAGTCCTGGTGGCTACTACGGTATGTGAGACTACAACATTCTATAAATCCTTGTCCTTTTACAAAAAAATTGGTGCCCTTCAAATACTTTTCCCGAGATGCGTGGAAAAATTCCATGCATGAACACAAGTGGCAGAGGAAGTGCAAAATGAGTGCACTTAATATTCAATGCTTTTGACAGTGGAGATCGATATTAATTATTTTTGTTGGTGTTTTTTATTTCCTCTAATGTTGTACTGTGCCTTTCACAATGTATAATGGCCGACAAACTTTACATATGCATTGGTGGGGGAATTTTCTTTCCCACATGCCTCACATGGCCATTTTTTTCAAACATTCTAATTTTTCTTGGAGGGAATTTTTTTTTTAATCATGATGGAGGATTTGTAATGGCCGACAGTATGGCCTATTTGGCCATCTTTTAATGTTTTCCACATGGAAAGTGGAAGTGAAAAGGCCCACATGGCCCTATTTTTTTTACATGGAGGTGGAAGGCCTAGATGGCCCAAGTAATTCCCCTACGAGGGAAAATTTAAGACTATTTTTTATTCCGCCTGAGAGCGATGCCGCCATTGAGCGAGGTTGTTTATTTTGCTGCCTTAGAGGCATGATGGTTTTTTCCTCCTGATGAAGGCCCCTTTGATGGTGGAATATAGGGGTATTTATAGTCGTTGGAAACGGTTTTCCATGATGGACACAATGGTGGTGTCATATTGTAATTTTGAGGCTATTTCACTTCACTTTTTTAGCCTCAAAGTTTTTCTACCTTGGAGTGCACTCTCGGTTGTACCCGACACTCCCAAGGTAATTTTATATGTGATCCTTGTACCTAGTGATATTTTCTATACACTTGGCAAATGCAGCGGCTGGTTACCCATGCATTTCGGTGGGATGACATGGTCACCATAAGGACACTTATACTAGGGACTATAGACAAAGACACCCTAGACTCTATCCAAGGTTTTTTTTGGATCTACTTCTGAAGACTACAGATGAAGACACTTCAAAATATTCTCTTCTTTTCTTCTTCTCTCCTCCTATTTTGATCTATGGCTCATTTTATTGTATTGAGTGCATTTTCGACAAAGACCGACACTCTGGTTTCTCTCCTGCTATGTGAAAACCTTTGAGGGGGGATTTCCCTCATGGAAATCCTCCCTCCCCCGATTTTTTTTTCCCTATTTTTTTTTTTTTTAATTTTTTACCGAGGGAGTATGCTCTCCATAATTTGATGGATTAGAAACCAGATGGTAAATTTTTTTTTAAAAGTTTGGGAAAACTTTTCAGATTTTTTTTTAGATCTGTAGATTTTTTCCTTCTTGAAGTTTTGAGTTCCAGTAGTGCATATGGGTGGATCCCAGCACTGATTCTGTCTGTGAGTGTTAGGGTTGTGGTCGATCATGCGTCGGTTGTTAATGCTAATACCATTGTCGTTGGCACATGCGATCATTTTGTTCCATGGAGAAAGAGTAGCAGAGGAAGCTATTGTGTTTGCAATGCCCCACCAAGATGTTCTGTGCATGTAATCAAAAATGACAAAGTCATGCAAAGGAAAAAAATGGAGGACGAGCATGAAATGTACAAGGGTGATATCCTTGAGGAAGTGGAGGGTGATATGGAAGGAGACATGGAAGCTCACCCCCACAACCACGACATAGACATGGCCAAGGCCGATGAAGATGCTACTACCAAGGAGTTGGAAGAGATGAAGAAGAGGCTACACTGAGGGATATGCAGGCCAAGGTGGAAAAGGAAATGGGTGTTGTACCAGACCCTGCTAGTGCAGCTGCAGCTCAAGCAAGCAAAGAAGAAGCAGACGCCCATTCTATTTTTTTGTTGGCAATGTTGATTACTCATGCACTCCATAGGAAGTTCAACAACATTTTCAATCGTGTGGGACAGTAAATCGAGTTACAATTTTGATGGACAAGTTTGATCAGCCAAAAGGGTATGCTTATGTTAAGTTTTTGGAGCCTGAGGCTGTTCAAAATGCTCTTTTGCTCAATAAGTCTGAACTACATGCAAACAGAAGTGAAAGAATGGCTACAACCTATTATTTTTTTGGTGCACGACATAATGTGCCACACAAAACATCACCGCGTTCGACCTGCCAAAAATAAAATCGACGATGAGTCCATTTACGATGCAGACGCCGAGCAAGATGCGGCCGATGATGAGCATGGCGACGTTGACGGCGGCCGAGGTGGTTCTGGTTCTGGTTCTCAAAAAAAAAAATTCCTTGTAATATCTATTTCGGAGGATGTGCACAAGGGTCGATGGCAACGCAGCCTAGAGGTCGCACGATTCAAATATATATATATATATATATATATATATATATATATATATATATATATATATATATATTTAATTTTCTTCATGCTCCATGCTTGCTACATTCAAAATTTCAACGAATTTCAGTTGCATGCAATCTACGATTCGAATTTGGGACAACAATCACTTTCTCCTTCGATCGATGCTCGATCTGGTTTACGGGTGCGACGATGTGGTTTCTACCTGCGAATGCCACTTGTGTGATGATTGCTGCACTAGGCGAAGCCACTGGACCACCACTACGTAGCCGTGAAGACTAGTTTCTTTGAGGAAGTGAGGTGTTGTACAGCAGATGGAGGAGTAGTTCTTGCAGAATGGGATAAAACAGAAGGTCTAACCAAAGGAGATTGCTTAACCATCCTAAGAGGTGCATCTGACACTATGTTCAAGAAGAGTAAAGCCCACTTTGTATCTGTGTCGTTCAATTTTTACTTCGCAAATACTCGAAATAGTAAAGAAGGTGTTTCACCAAAATTTAATTCAAAGCAAAGATTCATGTGGGTGGGTGTTTTTCTCTTGGAGAAGTTGAAGGTTTCGGGGCCGACATCTAGTCTTGGCTCTATGAAATGCCTATGTCATCAGTCTCGGCCCTTCTGTCTCCCCTCCTACTCCAAAAGAGAATTCAATTTTCCCCTACATTTCCATCAATTTGGCCCCCGAATTCGAATTTCTACCTACCAGAAATTAAATGCTCATTGTGATGATCATCGCCATGAAGAAGAAGAGGGCCATGATCATTCTAACCATCATCACCAGCACGGGCACATACACAAAATCCTTGAGCACGAGTAAGGGCAGCTGAACAAAGCGTAGGCAACACTACTAAATTTGGCGAAGGTTACGGGATGGACGAGTTTGGCAGATTTGTTGTAGGAGAATTATCGGCTTGGCTGTTGGTGATGATGTGTGTAATGCACATGGCAGGGCAGTAGTTAAGCAAGTTTAAACATAAAGTCTGACCATTTCTAGAGTAAAGATAGCCCATGTTCCATTGGAGACATCATGCAAACATTATGGATCTGGGTGAAGACGTGTTGAACTGAAGGTTGTAAGAACGCACGGGAGACAATCATCATCGACACATTTTTTTTTAGCAATAAAGTTCTAATCGTTGTTTTTATGAAGATAAAGTAGCATTTTTTAAAATGCACTTTAATATGTATGGGGTATATTTAAAGGTTATGGTGAGCCCAATGGGGTTATTTATTTTTTCAAAGTAAGGGCATTTATTTATATGGCCATAAGGAATGGTCAAATCATTGTGGGAGAAGAACACTTGTGGGGGTATGTGGGACATTAGTTTGTATGGTCAAAGTCATATGGGTTGTGCAAGTGGAAGGCCCTCATGGCCACTTTATTGTATCCAAGTGATGAAGGCCCCATTGAGATCCAAATATAGGGGTATTTATAGTCATTGGAAACGTTTTTCTATAATGGACACAATGGTGGTGTCATTTTGTAATTCTAATGCTATTCCATTTGATTTTTTTAGCCTCAAAGTTTTTTCTACCTTGGAGTGCATTCTCGGTTGTACCTGACACTCCCAAGGAATTGTAAGTGAACCTAGTATCTAGTAGTACCCTCTATCTACTTGGCAGATGCAGCGGATGGTTACCCATGCATTTTGATAAGATGAGGTGACTACCATAAGGACACTTATTCTAGGGACTACAGACATAGACACCCTAGACTCTATCCGAGGTTTTTTCTGGATCTACTTCTAAAGACTACAGACGAAGACACTTCAAAATATTCTCTTCTATTATTCTTTTCTTCTTCTCTCCTCCAATTTTGATCTATGGCTCATTTTATTGTATTGAGTGCATTTTCGACAGAGACTGAATTTCTTACATGGCTCGTTTTTCCTTTGTATTAGGTGCATTTTTGGCAAAGACCGACACCTTCTATATTGAGTTCACCATGATGAGGGACTTCATACTCATGGTGAATCTAGTCAGTGAACTACGAGAGGCAACATCCTCTGAGGATGACCTGCAGAGGCAACAAAACCAGAAGTGGCTGACCCTGAGGCACCCATGATGAACCTGAGGCACTTAGACGGCTGACCCAGTGGCAACAGACTCATGGAAGTGGCTGACCCTGAGGCAAAAAACCAAGATGTATACACAGTGAATCTAGAATTATTCATAGTTGGAGAGCCAAGCGCAAAGAGCATGAGCCTAGACCAAAAAAAAAAAGGAGGATGATCGGTTACTTTTTTAGAGAAGTCAACATTAAGGGGAAATGTTACCTAATGTTGACTTGTTTTGTTTCTTAGTTAGGATAGTGCACTTTAAGGGGGAATGTTAGAGTTAAAGTGCACTATGCCTTCACCTTGACACTTGTCAGTTTCTCTTGACAAGTGTCATGTGTTTCATATAGGCCTTCTACCTATATATGTAACTCATCTTTATCAATAAAATAATCCCCTTCATTTTGATTACTCCTAACAGAATGTATTCTCTACATGAATGTCAATGTACCTACTACCCTATAGGAGAAATGAATATAGTGGAAGAACATAAACTATATTATTACCTAGTTCCTCAAAGCATGGACTCTAGTATGAGAAGATTTTAACACCATAGTTTTATTAGAAGAGAAGTTAGGAGAAAATAATAGATTTAATGAGAGCATACACCTCATGAAGGAATACATCAAAAACCTCCACCATGTGGATGTCATGCCAAAAAATGACCTAATAACCTGGTCTAATAGAAGGTAAGGCTTTGCATTTTCATCTTGGAAAGATTAGATAGGATTTTACTATCATATATATATATATATATATTATTTATAGACACATCTCTAGGGTGAATATCCTAAACAATGCATACTTATATCATTGGTCGATCATTATAGAACTATAGAAATCCAAGACTAGACACTAACCATTTGGATTCCAACTTATATGCTTCAAAGACAACTCTTTCAAGTCTAGAGTGTAGTGAGCATGGAAGGAAGGAATACCTTAGCATGGAACTAAGATGTACTATTATGTGAGGAGGCTTTACTACATTAGATCCAATATAATGACATATAAAGAAGAATTTGGATATGCCAAGAACAAAATGTTGGAAGTGATATCTCAACTTGAAGATTTGGAAAAATATATCTACATGGATGGCCTCACATAGGGTGCTATTATGGAAAATATTAGAGTTACATCCTAGCTAGAAGAATGGAAAAAATGGAAGATCTATCCTAGAATCATAACTATAGGATATAATGGCTTTATAAGAGCCATCGAAACATGAGCTTCTTCTAAAAAATCCTTCTAGCCAATAGATCACATAAAATCATCCCCTCCACAAGAATAGAGGTAGGTTATTATGTCTACATGTGAGAAGGTATGAGGTCTATTGTAGTAAAATATTTTCCAAGTTTATTTACAAAAAAATCTATGGATATGAAATACTAATAATAAGTATTACAAGAGATACCTACACTAATAATAAAGAAGGATAATTTAGTTTTGACTAAAATAGTAACTACCAAAGAGTTATAGCAAGTGGTGTTCAAAATGCAAAAAAGAAATACCTATAGAATGGATGTATTCCCCATAAAATTCTAACAAAAATATTAGGATATCATACATGAGGACCTTCTATATGTAGTGGAGGAGGTGAGGAAATATAAAGATATGTTGAAGTAAATAAATAATATGTATATAACATTGATACCGAAGGTGCAAGACATAGATTTTTGGACATTTTGAGTCCCTTAGAAAAAAGTTGTCATTGATGTCAAAAGGATTTATGTAAGTACTATGTTTGTATTCCAAAAGGAGCTTCAAGGGAAGCTTAGAAAAAAGTTTTTATTTAAAACCATGGAAGGCAGATTTGAAATGGGTTTTTCTTAAAACCTAGGTTGGCTTTTTGTTTTATCGAAAAATATGCCTCGGTGATGAAGTAATTTAATTTTAAATGTTTTATTAAAAACCATGGATGGAATATTTCAAATGGGTTTTTCTTAAAACCTATGCTAACTTTTCGTTTCATCGAAAAAGGAGTCCTGGTGACAAAGTTATTCAACTTTGAAATTTAAGTTTTAAATTTTAATATTTTAAAATTAAAATTTAAATTTCCAAAGTGGAAATTCCCGCCTATGTCATCAAATTCAATTAAGTTCCGATGAATTAAAATTCAAGGCAATATGTATAAATATCATTGCAAAAAATTCATTTGGCAAGAATTTGAAGGTGTGTGAGTTTCGTTCGAACAAAGAGAAAAGATATTTTAGCGCAATCGAAAAATGCAAAGAAAGGGATAAATAGAAGGAAGGGAGAACCCTTCCCATATACCATAGGTGCTTGTGGTCTAGGAGAATGAAGGAGGTATTCAAGTTGTTGAGCGCCAGGATATCTGGAGTTCTAATCCCGTTGGCGATGGTTTTATGAAGTGGAAAGGAAGTACACCTTTTGGCGCACATGTCTTCTGGGGCACATTTGGAGGAAGGAAAGCATAGTGGCTGTGCTCACAATTTCATGTGAGAGGTTGGATCACGTGGTTAGTGGTGTCATGGTTATATTTGTTCTTGGATAGTGACAGGGGATCGAATCCCATTGAGAAGAAAAAGACAAGTTAAATTTTTATTTTAATATTTGTAAGAAAAACTTTGAGGAGAAATAAGGCTTATGAGTTCTTTTAGAAAATTCTGAAATTACTATTCCTTTCTAATTTTGGAAGGATAGCATATTATATATCATTGGAAAGAATTTTTCAAGAGCTATTTAATTCACTTTCTTAGAAGGAGAAATGAGGGTTGTGTAAGAAGATATTTTAGGTTTTGTCAAGGAGTTTCCAAAAGTAAGTTTGATCCATTCTATTGAGGGTTTATTTCTTGCATAAAAGAAATTTAGTGGATGTTAAAATAAAGTAAAAATAATAAGGTGTTACTTGGATATTTTTGTTGTGTTATTACTCTAACCCTTGTTGATATTTGAAAAATAAAGTGTGTTGAGTGAGAAATATTTTGGGGACAACAAATAAGGCATCAAAAAGGTATGAGCAATATTCTCCATTGATTTTATTTGGGTGGTTGATTTATGAAATATCGTTGGAGTGAAAAGGATTTATTGTAGTTTCATTTTTGAAAGTGGTTGAGTTAATTCTTCAAGGTTTTATTGCTTGAGTGTTGTGATTAAACCTTGTTTTATAAGCATTGTTGTTGATGCCATTGGTTGTGCAAAGAACTTGAACTTGAGTTAGAAAAGAACATGAGTATCATTGTTATGTGAGATTTGTTGTTGAGCATTGTTGGGAATATTTTGAGTTGATTGATACATGCTTGGACTAGGGTTTGTAAGAAAGAGTTGTTCCTTGTGGTGAATGGTTGAGTTGAGTTGATTGAGCCTAGTCAAGTGGATGCAAGTGGTTGTTCAAGTTCCAAGAAACAAACTATTCTTTATTTTGATTTGAGTTGAGATTGAGATTTGAGAATAGAACATATTGAGTCTCTAACAATTCTTTTTATGCTTCTATAAGATTGATTTGAGTTGATATTGGGATTTGAGTATAGAACATATTGAGTCTCTAAAAATTCTCTTTATGCTTCTATGAGATTGATTTGAGTTGAGATTGAGGATTAAGTATAAAACATATTAAGTCTCCAACAAATCTCTTTATGCTTCTATGAGATTGAGTTGAGAAAGTGGTTGAGCATTGAGCGTAGAACATATTGAGTCTCTAAAAATTCTCTTTATGTTTCTATGCTATTGGATAATTTCTGTGTGGACTTGTTAAGAAGATTTGAGCAAGTCTTTGAGAAGGCCTGTGGACTGATTTTGTGTAAGCTTTTGTGAAAGCTTGCTATGCAGATTTGAGCAAGTTAGAGAGGACTTATTGAGCATATTTGGACAAGTTTTGAGTGAGCTTGTTGAGCAAATTTTAGTAGGTTCTGAGTGAACCTATTGAGCATATTTGAGCAAGTTATGAATGATCCTATTGAGAATATTTGAGCAGGTTATGAGTGAACCTATTGAGTAGATTTGAGTAGGTTCTGAGTGAGCCTATTGAGCAGATTTGAGTAGGTTATGAGTGAGCCTATTGAGCATATTTGAGAAGGTTATGAGTGAGCCTATTGAGCATATTTGAAGAGGTTCTAAGTGAACCTATTGACAGAGCTTTGGAGGTGACAGAGTATAGAGGAAAAAGTCTCAATGGATATAGATCCAAAAGCCAGGACAATTGAAGATAAATATGAGTTATGAGTCTTCAAGTGGAGAGAGATCCACAATTTAGTGCAACAGAGAGACAAAGTCTTCTAGAAGATCACTAGCTAGAACACAAGGGGAAAGATTTATCCTATGAAAGAGATCCACAAACATGAGATTATGGGATCAAATTCTCCTTTGGATAGATGTCCATAAACATTATAATTTGGAAGGATTCCAAAGATATTGATTGAGAAAGTTTTAGTAAAATATTTTCTCCATGGAGTAGCCTGCATTGGGTGAACCATGTAAATTGTGGTGTCTCTATTGTGTGTGATGATTGGTGCATTGTTTTAGTTATTTCTATTTATATTGCCATTGATTATATTGATTAATACTATTTGGGAAAGAAAAGTAAAAAGTGGCCTTATATTGTTCACCTCCTCCCTCTCAATATAAGCTTGTGTTCTTCAATTGGTATCAGAGCCAGTTCCTTCGAAAGAAGTTTAATAACTTGAAGAAAGATCCTATAATAACACAAGTGGTAAAGAAAGGCAAGAGAATCATGAGACATAAGAAGAAAAAAACACCTATGGTCATGAAAGAAAAGGAATATGAGTTTAATATTATTTTTTTGGGAGGACAAATAGAAATAGATTCAATAGATGAATCAAGTAATGGAGAAATATCTAGACTGATTAAGTTTTGTACAAGATGTGAGAACACAGGTCACCATGCAGCTTATTTTCCATAATAATTTTTTGTTTGTGGTCAACTTGGTCATGATGCAAGTTATTGAAATGGGTTTGATAGCAATGAAGATGAATATGATTCTCTCAGATTTGAAGTTCTAAATAATGAGTAAAAAAAAAGGTAACAATAATAGTCAAAGCAGGTATCAAGAAGAAAATCCACTTTGGAAAATAGAAGAAATTGAAGAAGAGGAAGATTCAAAAAAAGAAAATGAGGAAGTCACTCTTAAGGAACTTGGTGAATTGAAAAAGGAGAATTTAGAATTGGAGGCTCAAATACAAGAAGATTAGAAATGTAAGACAAAGCTTCTACATGATATCTCTGACTTGAGAGATAAGATTGAAAAACAAGAAGAGTTGAAGATGGTATGATTGAACAGTCAAAGTTAAAAGAGATAGAATGTGAAAGTCTTATGATTACTCTTGAAGAATTAAAAAGGGAGAGCTCAGGATTAAGGGTTAAAGCTCAAGAAGATGAGAAAGCAAAGGAAAATTTTCTACAAGAACTCACCACTTCAAAATCAAGGTTGAAGAAGCATGAAAAATTGAAGAATGTATGACCAAAAAATTAAATACAAAAGAACTAGAGTGTGAAAAATTAGAGCATGAGATAGTTTCACTAAGGATGGAAGTAAAAGGCTCTAAGGACAAGGTGCACAAGTTTGAGGATAATCCAAAGACTTTGGACATAATTATCAATGCACAAAAGTCATCAATCATCGAAATAGGACTTAGTTGTAAAGAAGGACAAAGGAAATAGGAGGCAGAAAAAGGAGAATCAAGCTCAAAAACTAGAAAATAAGAAGTGTCAAAATAAGTAAGTAAACGAGAGAGTGAGAATAAGTTGGACAATAGAAATTTCAACAAGGAAAGGAACAATGCATAAGTAAGGAACAAATGTAATAGGAAACATGTAGAAGATACTAAGAGACCAATGGGGTCTAGGCAGGGTTTCTTCAATGGAAAATGCTTCTCTTGTCACAAGTTTGGACACATAGCTTCATAGTGCAGAACACAGGGAAGACAAGAATGTGGAAATGGACAATATTTTCATGGGTATTGCTACTCATGCAATGGTTTTGGTCAAAAGGAAATGAATTGCAGGGTTAATGACAAAAGAGGATATGGATTTACTAGGAGAATTCCTAAGACAATTGCACTTCCAAGGAATAATAACATTAAGTGTTATAAGTGCAAAAATGATGTTCACATGGCAAGATGGTGTAGAGCAAATATTACAAAAGCAGGCATGAATAGGAACAAAAATATGAATAGGACCATGAACTTGGATGAGAACACGAATAGGAATAGGAACAGGAATATGGATGAGAACAAGAAAATGAATAGGAATGAAAGTGATGCCAAAAACATGTATGATGACTTGAAAAGAAATAGTAAGAGGATTCAAAAAACTCATAAAGGAAGAGAGAAAGATAAATGTAAAGAGCAATTCTTTCAAGGAGTAGAAATACTCCTACCCTAGAATTAACCACCTCATGAGGAGGTTGGGGAGGGGCTAAGCTAAGAGGCTCATTCTTAGACCCGAGCCCCAAAGGTGACCCTTTGCCATTGATGACAAATGGGGAGAGATTTGTGTATATTGGGGAGAGTTTTTGATATGTGGAGCGATTTCATATTTGAGAGAGCATTGAGCTAGGGGGAGAAAAGTCCTAGGGGGAGCAAAAAAGCAGGTCAGATTTCAACAAAAGGATACAGGTTGCCATCAATGACAAAGGGTGAGATTGTTGGACATTTTGAATCCCTTAGAAAACAGTTGTCATTGATGTCAAAAGGATCTATGTAAGTAAGCACTATATTTGTATTCCAAAAGGAGCTTCAAGGGAAGCTTAGAAAAAGGTTTTTATTTAAAACCATGGACGAAATATTTGAAATGGGTTTTTTCTTAAAACCTAGGTTGGCTTTTTGTTTTATTGAAAAAGGTGCCCCGGTGATGAAGCAATTTAATTTTAAAGGTTTTATTTAAAACCATTGATGGTATATTTGAAATAATTTTTTCTTAAAACCCAGGTTGGATTTTTGTTTCATCAAAAAAGGAAACCCGGTGACAAAGTTATTCAACTTTGAAATTTAAGTTTTAAATTTTAATATTTTAAAATTAAAATTAAAATTTCCAAAGTGGAAATTCCCACCGATTTCATCAAATTCTACTAAGGGCCGATGTATGAAAATTCAAGGCAATATGTATAAATACCATTGCCAAAAATTCATTTGGAAATAATTCGAAGGTGTGTGAGTTTTGTTCGAACAAAGAGAAAATATATTTTAGCGCAATCGAAACCTATGAAGAAAGGGAGAAATAGAAGGCACTAAGGACCCTTCCCATACACCTTAGGTTCTTGTGGCCTAGCGAAAAGAAGAAGGTAGTCAAGTTGTTGAGCGCTAGGATATCCGAAGTTTGAATCCCACCGATGCTGGTTTTTACAAAGTGGAAAGAAAGTACACCTTTTGGCACACGTGTCTTTTGGGGCACGTTTGGAGGAAGGAAAGCATAGTGGTTGAGCTCACCATTTCATGTGAGATGTTGTCTCACATGGTTAGTGGTATCGTGGTTAGAGTGGTGGTTGGACAATGACAAGGGATCGAATCCCACTGAGAAGAAAAAGGTAAATTCAATTTTTATTTTAATATTTGTAAGAAAAGCTTGGAGGAGAAATAAGACTTATGAGTTGTTTTAGAAAATTCTGAAATTACTATTCCTTTTTAATTTTGGAAGGGTAGCATATTATATATCGTAGGAAAGTATTTTTCAAGAGCTATTTAATTAACTTGATTAGAAGGAAAAATAAGGGTTGTGCAAGAAGATATTTCAGGTTTTGTCAAGGAGTTTCCAAAAGTAAGTTTGATCCATTCTATTGAGGATTTATTTCTTCCATAAAAGAACTTTGGTGGATGTTAAAATAAAATATAAGTAATAAGGTGTTACTTGGATATTTTTGTTGTGTTATTACTCTAACCCTTGTTGAGATTTGAAAAATAAAGTGTGTTGAGTGATACAAATTTTGTGGACAACAAATAAGGCATCAAAAAGGTATGAACAATATTCTCCATTGATTTTATTTGGGTGGTTGATTTTTGAAATATCATTGGAGTGAAAATGATTTATTGTGGTTTCCTTTTTGAAAGTGGTTGAGATAATGCTTCAAAGTTTTTTGGATTGAATGTTGTGATTAATCCTTGTGTTATAAGCATTGTTGTTGAAGCCATTAGTAGTGCAAAGAACTTGAAATTGAGTTAGAAAAGAACATGAGTATCATTGTTATGTGATATTTGTTGTTGAGCATTTTTGGGAATATTTTGAGTTGATTGATACGTGCTTGGACTAGGGTTTATAAGAAAGAGTTGTTCCTTGCGGTGAATGGTTGAGTTGAGTTGATTGATCCTAGTCAAGTGGATGCAAGTGGTTGTTCAAGTTCCAAGAAATAAACTATTATTTATTTTGATTTGAGTTGAGATTGAGATTTGAGAATAGAACATATTGAGTCTTTAACAATTCTCTTTATGCTTCTATGAGACTGATTTGAGTTGAGATTGGGATTTGACTATAGAACATATTGAGTCTCTAAAAATTCTCTTTATGCTTCTATGATATTGATTTGATTTGAGATTGGGGATTAAGTATAGAACATATTGAGTCTCTAAAAATTGTATTTATGCTTCTATGAGATTGATTTGAGAAAGTGGTTGAGCATTGAATGTAGAACATATTGAGTCTCTAACAATTCTCTTTATGTTTCTATGAGATTGGACAAGTTCTGTGTGTACTTGTTAAGAAGATTTGAGCAAGTCTTTAAGAAGGCTTGTGGACTGATTTTGTGTAAGCTTTTGTGAAAGCTTGCTATGCAGATTTGAGCAAGTTATAGAGAGGACTTATTGAGCAAATTTGGACAAGTTCTGAGTGAGATTGTTGAGCAGATTTGAGTAGGTTCTGAGTGAATCTATTGAGCAGATTTGAGTAGGTTATGAATGAGCCTATTGAGAATATTTGAGCAGGTTCTGAGTGAACCTATTGAGAAGATTTAAGAAGGTTCTAAATAAGCCTATTGAACATATTTGAGTAGGTTATGAGTGAGCCTATTGAGCAGATTTGAGTAGGTTCTAAGTGAGCCTATTGAGAAGATTTGAAGAGGTTCTAAGTGAACCTATTGACAGAGCTTTGGAGGTGATAGAGTATAGAGGACAAAGTCTCAATGGATAGAGATCTAGTAGCCAAGACAATTGAAGATAAATATGAGTGAGGAGTCTTCAAGTGGAGAGAGATCCATAATTCAGTGCAAAAGAGAGGCCGAGTCTTTTAGAAGATCACTAGCCAGAACACAAGGGGAAAGAGTTATCCTATGGAAGATATCCATGAAATTGAGATTATGGGATCAACATCTCCTTTGGACAGATGTCCATAAACATTGTAAATGGAAAGGATTCCAAAGAGATTGATTGAAAAAGTTTTAGTAAAATATTTTCTTTGTGGAGTAGCCCGCATTGGGTGAACCACATAAATTGTGGTGTCTCTATTGTGTGTGATGATTGGTGCATTGCTTTAGTTATTGCTATTGATATTGCCATTGATTATATTGATTAATAATGTTTGAGAAAGAAAAGTAAAAAGTGGTCTTATACTGTTCACCTCCCCTCTCAATATAAGCTTGTGTTCTTTGATGAGGCCCAAAAATACCTCATTATTGCACAATGTTTGAATACCATACGATAATTTAATTGCAAAATAGTTGACTAAAATATACTATTTGTTAATTTTTTGTATGATTTTATGTTAGGAATACTATATCTTTGTTTTTGACTATTTTCAACATTTTGTGACTGATTTTGTTTGACTAAATAACAAGTAAAAACATGCATTTCAATTAACCAAATGTGGTATGCTGATATACATTAACTTCCCAATGGTTTTTGAATGTTTTCCTACCCTTAAAATTATTTCAAATCCACATTGAAGCCAAAATTTAGGACTGTCATAAATCTAAAAATCTAAAAAAAATAGCCATATAAAAATCAGCAAGCTGTCACTTTATAGGAACACCTTGAAGTTGTCAAGGAAAGCATGAGGATATAGATAGAATGAGTTTAGAAAGACTACAGAAGACATATGACCTATTTAGAAGCATTCCCACATGGTCTAAATATACAGCAACATGGTATAACAGAGTAGGGACAATTGTGCAACACTGTTGCACTATTTTAGCATGGTTACTTGGTGAATGAAGTGTATAAATTCAGTAGCAACTTGATGTACTCATTCATGTTGATATTTGAATAATTTTTCCATGTTATAATTTGTTTGAGTTTGCAAGAAATACCAATATTTTACAACTGTACAACAGAGCTAAAAAATGCAGTAATTTACCATGTAAATTCCAACAAGCTACCAATGAATGGCAAGGCATGGAATTCACACATGGAGAGAGATGAAGGCTATTGCAATCTGATCCTGAGAGCTAACCCACCTGAGAAATGCAGATGAAATCAATTGAAGAGAACATAGTTATTAATTTCAAAGATATTTGGAATGAGCAAACATCTTCAGAATGAGAAATATAGTCTCTTCGAAATGAGTGGACATCTTCGGAATGAGAAATACAGTCTCTTCGAAATGAGCCACTTATCTTCGGAATGAGAACAGAAAGTGCTTTTTGACTTTTTGACTGATTTTTGATGATGGAAAAAGGGAAAGAAGGTTGAAAAGGTTAAAGGAAAATATCTCCCATCTAACTTTACTGTCCTTGCTGTCCAAAGCCACCATTCATGGAAAAAGGTCAATTGATCCTCTTCTAGGATAAACCCAAAAAAAATTGTAGCATAATAGGAAGTCATTTGCAAGATAGAAATGGCATATTATAAAGTGGAGAAATATGCGTGAGATATTTCTAGACTCCTTCCACGTACTCCCACCACTGAAGATGCTTTATAAGGGCCAATGACTACTACTGCAACACAAACTGTCCAAATTTACATTTATTTCAAATCCATAATTATTGGCAAATCACTGTAAAGTAGCACATAGGCTGATTTGAGCATGGGATATATTGTAAATATTTATATAAATAACACAACTCACTCCTTTTTTGAGCCAGTTAGGAATTAGAATAGAGGAGAGTTTTCAATAGCAGTAATTAGGACTATATAGTAATTTTCTGTAACAGTTTTTAGCATTATTGTCATCAATAAAAGTGCAGTTATTTTATCATTTTTTGTTTTGAGTGTTAATTAGTTAAGGAGTGATTTTCACCTCCTTATAGATCAGGAAGTATGGGCCCACTTTCAGATCTAGAAGGAGGATTTTTATGGTAGGTTTTAATCTATAATTTTGCTACAGCAAAATTAATAGATTACTTATCAAGTTTACTTTTCTTGTTTTAAGTTTGTATAATGTTCTTTATGTTTTCTAATATGTTTGTGTACAAAATTTGTGTGTGTGTCAGTTGACAAATTATATTAAGCATTTTTCCTTTAATTTCCATGTTCTATTATTTTTATGTTTCGACAACTTTCAATTTCCAGCAGATTTCATTTTGCTATCAATTCCTATAGCAAAAGCTTGACGACCTTTTGTGGTGGGGCACTGAAAGGTGTTTCATTTCCAAGTATCACTTCCATTCTACAAGAGTAAACTAGGTTTCAATTTTGCAAGTGTAATTTAGGATTTCATTTCAGCAACATTTCAATTTAGCAATTTCAATTTTGTTATTTCAATTCTGCAAAAGTAGATTATATTTTAATTCAGCCATTTCCAATTCTTGCAATTGTAGTTAATTGTTAAATTTTGCAATTTAGATTTAGTTTTCAATTCCTATAATTTATTTTAGTTTCCATTCTGCAGACTAGGTTTAGTGTGACACCAAAAGGCTAAACCAAAATTTGCTTCACTAATAAATGCTTGAAATATGAATTCCTGAATTGCACTCTACCCTAACTTTCTATCGTAGATAGCCTTGGACACCACCCTATATTGATAAGATATTTGAGATTTAATGATGTGCTTAAAAACAACACATCATTCTTCAATTGGTATCATAGTCAGTTCTTTCAGAATAAGTTTAAAAACTTGAAGGAATATCCTACAGGAACACAAATGAAAAAGAAAGGCAAGAGTAGAAGCATGAGACACAAGGAGAAAAGAACACCTATGGTCAAGAAAGAAAATGAAGATGAGTTTAATATTGTTGTTTTTGGAGAGAAAATAGAAATATATTCAAGAGATGAATCAAGTAATGGAGAAACATCTAGATTGATAAATTTTTATACCAGATGTGGGAACACAGGTCACCATGAAGCTTATTTTCCACAAGAATGTTTTTTTTGTGGTCAACTCGGTCATGATGCAAGTTATTGCAATGGGTTTGATAGTAGTGAAGATGAAGATGATTCTCTCAGATTTGAATTTCTAAAGAATGAATCAAAAGGGATCAAGAAGAAACTCCACTTTGGACAATAGAAGAAATTGAAGAATAGAAAGATTCAAAAAAAAGAATGAAACCACTCTTAAGGAACTTGGTGAATTGGAAAAGGAGAATTTAGAATTGAAGTCTCAAATACAAGAAGATGAGAAATGTAAGACAAAGCTTCTATAGGATATCTCTGACTTGAGAGATAAGGCTAAAAAAGCAAGAAGAGTTGAAGAAGGTATGATTGAACAATCAAAGTTAAAAGAGATAGAATGTGAAAGACTTATGATTACTCTTGAAGAATTAAAAAGGGAGAACTCAAGATTAAGGGTTCAAGCTCTAGAAGATGAGAAAGCAAAGGAAAATTTTCTACAAGAACTCACCCACTTCGAAATCAAGGTTGAAGAAGCATGAAACATTGAAGAAGGTATGACCAAAAAATTAAATACAAAATATCTAGAGTGTGAAAAATTAGAGCATGAGATAGTTTCACTAAGGATGGAAGTAAAAGGCTCTAAGGACAAGTTGCACAAGTTTGAGGAGAATCCAAAGACTTTGGACATAATTATCAATGCACAAAAGTCATCAGTCATCGAAATAGGACTTAGTTGTAACGAAGGACAAAGGAAATAGGAGGCAGAAAAAGGAGAATTAAGCTCAAACACTAGAAAAGAAGAAGTGTCAAAAGAAGTAAGTAAAAAAGAGAGAGACTAATTTGGACAATAGAAAGTTCAACAAGGAAATGAAAAATGCACAAGTAAGGAACAAATGAAAAAAAAATAGGTAAAGATACTAAGAGACCAATGGGGTCTAGACAATGTTTCTTCAATGGGAAATGCTTATCTTGTCACAAGTTTGGACACATGGCTTCATAGTGTAAAACATAGGGAAGACATAAATATGGAAATGGATAATATTATCATGGGTATTGCTACTCATGCAATGGTTTTGGTCACAAGGCAATGAATTGCAGGGTCCATGATAGAAGAGGATATGGCTTTACTAGGAGAAGTCCTAAGACAGTTGCACTTCCAAGGAATAATAACATTAAGTGTTATAAGTGCAATAATTATGGTCACATGGCAAGATGGTGTAGAGCAAATATTCCAGAAGCAGGCATGAACAGGAACAAAAATATGAACAGGAACAAGAACTTGGATGAGAACAAGAACAGGAACAGGACCAGGAATATGGATGAGAACAAGAACATGAACATGAACAGAAGTGATGACAGAAATAGGGATGATGACTTGGAAAGAAATAGTAAGAGGATTCAGAAAACTCATAAAGTAAGAGAGAAAGATAAAGGTAAATAGTAGTGCTTTCAGGGAGTAGAAATACTCCTACCCTAGAATTAACCACCTCATGAGGAGGTGGGGGAGGGGCTAAGCTAAAAGGCTCATTCTTAGCCTCGATCCCCAAAGGTGACCCTTTGCCATTGATGAAAAATGGGGAGAGATTTGTGTATATTGGGGAGATTTTTTGATATGGGGAGATATTTAATATTTGAGAGAGCATTGAGCCAGAGGGAGAAAAGTCCCAGGGGGAGCAAAAAAGAAGGTCATATTTCAATAAAAGGATACGGGTTTCCATCAATGACAAAGGGGGATATTTTTGGACATTTTGAGTCCCTTAGCAAAAAGTTGTCATTGATGTTAAAAGGATCTATGTAAGTAAGCACTGTATTTGTATTCCAAAATGATCTTCAAGGGAAGCTTAGCAAAAGGTTTTTATTTAAAACCATGGATGATAGATTTGAAATAGGTTTTTCTTAAAACCTAGGTTGGATTTTTGTTTTATCGAAAAAGGTGCCCCTGTGATGAAGAAATTTAACTTTAAAGGTTTTATTTAAAACCATATATGGCATATTTGAAATGGGTTTTTATTAAAATCCAGGTTGGCTTTTTGTTTCATCGAAAAGGAGTCCCGGTGACAAAGTTATTCAACTTTGAAGTTTAAGTTCTAAATTTTAATATTTTAAAATTAAAATTAAAATTTCCAAAGTGGAAATTCCTACCAATGTCATGAAATTCGATTAAGGGCCGACGTATGAAAATTCAAGGTAATATGTATAAA
The DNA here is from genome assembly GCA_028583015.1 of Wollemia nobilis. NCBI lineage: Eukaryota > Viridiplantae > Streptophyta > Pinopsida > Araucariales > Araucariaceae > Wollemia > Wollemia nobilis. Next base: position 3,595,891 of record JAQPPZ010017072.1, read on the forward strand.
AACCATTGCCAAAAATTCATTTGGCAATAATTTGAAGATGTGTTAGTTTCGTTCGAACAAAGAGAAAAGGTATTTTAGCGCAATCAAAACCTATGAAGAAAGGAAGAAATAGAAGGAAGGGAGGACCCTTCCCATACACTGTAGGTGCTTGTGGCTTAGAGAAAAGAAGGAGATAGTCAAGTTGTTGAGCGCCAAGATATCCGAAGTTCGAATGTCATCGATGTTGGTTTTTGCAAAGTGGAAAGGAAGTACACCTTTTTGTGCACGTGTCTTCTAGGGCACATTTGGAGGAAGGAAAGCATAGTGGTTGCACTCACCATTTAATGTGAGAGGTTGGATCACGTGGTTAGTGGTTCCACGGTTAGAGTTGTGCTTGGACGGTGATCAGGGATTGAATCCCACTGAGAAGAAAAAGGTAAGTTAAATTCTTATTTTAATATTTGTAAGAAAAAATTTGAGGATAAATAAGGCTTATGAGTTGTTTTAGAATAATCTGAAATTACTATTCATTTTTAATTTTGGAAGGGTAGCACATTATATATCATTGGAAATCAGTTTTCAAGAGCTATTTAATTCACTTGCTTAGAAGGATAAATAAGGGTTGTGTAAAAAGATATTTTAGGTTTTGTCAAGGAGTTTCCAAAAGTAAGTTTGATCCATTCTATTGAGGGTTTATTTCTTGCATAAAAGAAATTTAGTGGATGTTAAAATAAAGTAGAAATAATAAGGTGTTACTTGGATATTTTTGTTGTGTTATTACTCTAACCCTTGTTGAGATTTGAAAAATAAAGTGTGTTGAGTGAGAAATATTTTGTGGACAACAAATAAGGCATCAAAAAGGTATGAGCAATATTCTCCATTGATTTTATTTGGGTGGTTGATTTATGAAATATCGTTGGAGTGAAAAGGATTCATTGTGGTTTCCTTTTCGAAAGTGGTTGAGATAATGCTTCAAGGTTTTCTGGCTTGAGTGTTGTGATTAAACCTTGTTTTATAAGCATTGTTGTTGAAGCCATTGGTTGTGCAAAGAACTTGAACTTGAGTTAGAAAAGAACATGAGTATCATTGTTATGTGAGATTTATTGGTGAGCATTGTTGGGAATATTTTGAGTGGATTGATACATGCTTGGACTGGGGTTTGCAAGAAAGAGTTGTTCCTTGTGGTGAATGGTTGAGTTGAGTTTATTGAGCCTAGTAAAGTGGATGCAAGTGGTTGTTCAAGTTCCAAGAGATAAACTATTATTTATTCTAATTTGAGTTGAGATTGATATTTGAGAATGGAACATATTGAGTCTCTAACAATTCTCTTTATGCTTATATGAGATTGATTTGAGTTGAGATTGGGATTTGAGTATAGAACATATTAAGTCTCTAAAAATTCTCTTTATGCTTCTATGATATTTATTTGTGTTGATATTGGGGATTAAGTATAGAAAATATTGAGTCTCTAACAATTCTCTTTATGCTTATATGAGATTAAGTTGAGAAATTTGTTGAGCATTGAGTGTAGAACATATTGAGTCTCTAAAAATTCTCTTTATGTTTCTATGAGATTGGACAAGACTTGTGTGGACTTGTTAAGCAAATTTGAGAAAGTCTTTGAGAAGGCTTGTGGATTGATTTTGTGTAAGCTTTTGTGAAATATTGCTATGGATATTTGAGCAAGTCAAAGAGAGGACTTATTGAGCAAATTTTGACAAGTTCTGAGTGAGCTTGTTGAGTAGATTTGAGCAGGTTCTGAGTGAACCTATTGATCATATTTGAGCAAGTTTTGAATGAGCCTATTGAGCATATTTGAGCAGGTTATGAGTGAACCTATTGAGTAGATTTTAATAGTTTCTGAATGAGCCTATGAATATTTGAGTAGGTTCTAAGTGAGCCTATTGAGTAAAATTGAGTAGGTTCTAAGTGAGCCTATTAAGTAGATTTGAAGAGGTTCTGATTGAACCTATTGACAAAGATTTGGAGGTGATAGAGTAAATAGGACAGAGTATCAGTGGATAGAGATCCAGCAGCCAGGAAAATTGAAGACAAATCTGAGTGATGAGTCTTCAAGTGGAGAGAGATCCACAAGTTAGTGCAGTAGAGAGACATAGTCTTCTAGAAGATCACTAGCCAGAACACAAGGGGAAAGGGTTTTTGTGTGGAAGAGATCTATGAACTTGAGATTAGGGGATCAACATCTCTTTTTCATAGAGGTCCATAAACATTGTAATTGGGAAGGATTCCCAAGATATTGATTGAGAAAGTTTTAGTAAAATATTTTCTCCGTGGAGTAGCCCGTATTGGGTGAACCACGTAAATTGTGGTGTCTCTATTGTGTGTGATGATTGATGCATTGCTTTGGTTATTGCTATTGATATTACCATTGATTATATTTATTAATACTATTTGGGAAAGAAAATTAAAAAATGGTCTTATATTGTTCACCCCCCTCTCAGTATAAGCTTGTGTTCTTCATAGATCGTATTGTTTGTTTTAGACCAATAGTTTTATGTCATGTGTTGCTCAAAATAATCACCAAGGTAATACTAGAGAGGTTCAAATATATTTTGTATAAGATTATCTCACTAAAATAAGATGGTTTTTGGAAATAAGATATATAGTGGATGAGATAATATTAGATCAAGAGGCTATCCATTCCAGGGAGTCACAAAAATACTCATCAATGTTAATCATATTATACTTATTCAAAGCATATGATATGATGGACAACCATTTCCTCATCAAAGTAATTCATCAATAAATAACTATTGAGGTAATTCTAAATAATTAAAAATATCATAAGTTATTTCTCAAAAGCCATGGGGTAATAGATAAATGTTAAAAAGACCAATTATTTTCTTCCATTGCTCACCTAGATAGGAAATCATGATTCTTAATAAATTATGATGCTACAAGGCCTCCATTCCAATCACCTATTTAGATGTTCCATTTAAAATAAGGAGACAAAAGGAGAAGGATTGGGCCTAGCTATTGGATCTAGTAAAATGGAAAATAGAAAAATGGATTAATCAATAGCTATCAGTAGGGGGAATAGTAATCCTAGTTAAATAAGTCCTACGATATATACCTATCTATGTATTCATAATTTTAGACATTCCCAAGGTTGGATTGAGAGAGATATATTAAATAAATCATTATTTTTTTGGAGAAGCAATAAGGGAGAAAACAAATGGGCATTGGTGCTATAGGAAAACTTATGCCAACATAAACATGAAGGGGAGCTATGATTTAAATGATAGCATAACACATTAGTTTATGTAAGGGTATGTGTAAGGCTATGTCCCTTCACATTATATTGTATAAATATTCATCATTGACTTAATGTAATATCGTGCTTCTCATAATACATTCTCATATTATATGGTATCAGAGCACCAAGTAAGAAACTTCCTTGTCTGCCATTTAGACTTAGGAATATTGGTGCATCCAATGCCAAAAATATTATTGGTGCATCCAATACCCAAAACATTATTTTGAAGCCCAAGAATACCACCAAGCCAAAGTCAAGGTGATCCACCATTGTTTGATTATGGACTCTTCGGGAAGTATAGTCCCTTTAGGAAGAGAAAAGAGGCTTATGATGAATAACCCCACTAATAGATCTAGTTGATGCATTCATTTGATGTAGCCCAGCCAATGTTCACTACATCAATAACCACTGCATTGCGTTCATCGCTCATATAACATCAGTCTCCAAAAATCGTTAGCTCCGCATATAGAATTAAAAAAAAATTAACAAAAACAACATGTAAAAATAGAAGTGAGTAGCATGAAGGGGATTTCAAGATATGACAAGGACATGTTGGTACAAGTTCATCTTTGAATAATGCACTCTCACCAGTTGTCACTATCACTGATTAACTAACTCAGTGACTAAATGACTCCAGTAAAAGTTCTAATTGGAGGTCATCAAAAAATGAGTGCAGCAACTCCATTTCTTTAAAAAGAAAATCAAAATAAATTAAAGAAAAAAAATATCATCCACATACATTTTCATTTTTGTTGTTTCAGAAGTGATTCAAAATATAAAAAACACCACATTTTGGGACACCAGAAGAATCTATGAACATCGTAAGGTTGTTGAATGGGTGATCTTTGCTGACTCCAATGGGTAGGGCCAACCAAAAAGTGTCACACAACTTTACGCTGACGCAATTTTCCTTTGGGTGCATTCTATCTCAAACTGCATATATTATTCACCTCTACCATTCATATCGGGTCAAGCCCTCTATAGTGCTCTTGCACGAAGGAATTTATAAACCATTGTGTGAAATATTTACATAGAGAAATTTATATTATATATCTATTAAATATTATAAATTTTTCTTAAATAATAACTTTATAAACTTAATATTATAAGGTTATCAATCACTTTATATTATATATTAAATATAAAGTTATATAAAGTGCCCAGTCATTATAATATAAAGTTACAATAGAAATCTACATGTTGTGGTCTACCGGCAAGGACGCCACTTGCATTATTGGTGATGTGAACCGGGTTCAACCCCCATGACGAATATATATATGTATAAGAAGTATTTAATAAATAAATAAAAATTACAATATAAAGTTGCTTTATATTATATATACCTTTATATTAAATATATATTTAATATTTATCAATTTATAAATTTAATATGTATAAATTTGATTAATAAAAACAAAGGGGTGAAGGTAAATATATATATATTTTTTTACCCAAGTCATATGGTGATATCAACTACTCCCAAAATTTTACTCTCTGATTCTCAAGTCGTCAAAGGTGACAATTATACAGCCTGGAAAAAAAGATTCAAGTCATTCTTGAATTCAAAGGCCTGTGGGAGATTGTTACTGGGACCGAGCAACATCCAAAGATAACTATAAATTATGAGTAGACATTTGATCATTGGAACCATAAATCTCATATGATACTTCTTCTTGGTATCTTGGACGATGTCCAACCTCATTTTTGCGATGCCAAGACTTCTAGTGAAGTATGGATGAAGTCATAGCAAGTGTATGAGTCCAAGAATCAAAATCAAATTATTCATCTTCAAGGACAATTGCACACTCTAAAGTTGAAAGGTGGTGAAAATTTGAAATCATTTCTTTGCTGAGTAGTTATTCTATATGCCTCCCTAAAAGCACTAGGAGAGACTATGGAATATAAGCTCCTTGTACCCATTGTCCTGAGAGCACTCCCAGAGTCATATCACACATTTATGACATCCTTGAACATCCTGAAGTAAAAGATAGATTTTGAATAATTGGTCAACCTATTGCAAAAAGAGGAAATGTTCCATGAGAACTCAAATGAAGAAGATAAAGCCATGATAATGAATCAGAAAGACACAATGTCACTCAACTAGAAAGGAAAAGGTCAACAAAATCCCAACAAGTTGAAAAATAATTGTTTGATTTGTAGTAAAAAGGGTCATGAATTAAAAGACTATTGGTAAAATTATTTTACTCAGGGTGATTCAAGTAACAAGAATTCCAAGTAAAAAGGACCACCTCCTAAGAACAAGGAAGAGTGGAACCAACGAAGATCCCATCGACAACAACAAGGAAATGTTGCTAATATTTAAGACGAATATGAGACCAAGAATTTTTCTCTTGTTCATAAAGAGCAACCATCCACCCCTACCACTTGGTATGTTGATTTAGGAGATTCCAGGTACATGACTAGTCAAAAAAATTGGTTTGTCTCATTGGATAAGAAATCTTATCTAGGATAGGTACATTTGGGAGATGACACACACTTTAACATTGAAGGAATAGACGATGTACAAATATGAATTAGAAAGCATTATTACCAGATAAATAAGGTCTTGTATGTGCCCAAAATAATGAAGAACTTCTTGTATATTAATCAGAATTTGGATAACAATTTGCAAGTGAAGTTTGATACTATGGATGGAGAAAAATATTTTCTCATTCAAGACAAATCTAGAGATTCTCACATCGTTGCTAGAGAATTAGGATTTGGGAAGATGCTCTTGCTTGATTGTGTGGCTTACAATAATCAAGCACTCACTTTTCATGTTGTATATGTCTCTACCATTTGGCACCAATGATATGGACATATGAATCCCCAATACTTGATGATATTACAAAAGCATGATTTGGTACATGGTATTCCATAACTTGCCCTTCCTTCTACAAATTTTTCTATTTTCATAGCAAGTAAAAATCATAGAATTTCGTTTGAGGCTAGCACACCTACATGACCTCTTTATGTAATTCAGAACGATTTGTGTAGACTTTTAGAGGCTAGCCACACTGGCCTTTGCCATTTCCTACTATTTATTGATGACTACTCCAAAAATATGTGGATGTATTTCTTGAGATCAAAGGATGAAATCTTTCAATATTTCAAGGAGTTTAAATCTCTTGTGGAGAATACTGCTCATTGTCATATTCATGCACTACCCTCAGATCAAGGGGTGAGAGTATAGATCTAATGAATTCTCTACCTTCTTAAAGGAACATGGGATTTAATGAAAATTAACCACATCATACATGCCAAAAAAAAATGGAGTTTGTGAAAGGTAAAATTGTACCATCATAGAAATGGTAAGAAGCATACTGAAAGATGCATAATTAAGTCCAACATTTTAGGCTAAGGTAGTGAACACTACAATATACTTGCTAAAATGAGCACCTACAAAGGCTCTTTAGGGAATGAGTCCTCAAGAAGAATCGTCAAGAGAAAAACCATCCATATCTCATATTTTAGTGTTTACTTGTATTGCCTACATGCACATTTCCAAAGAGAAACAAAATAAAATTGAAGAGAAGTCCTTAAGGTATATTCTTCTTGGATATAGTACTGAATCTAAAGGATATAGGCTCATGGGACATACTACTCGGAAGATTTATGTTAGTAGAGATGTTATATTTGATGAAATCGATAACCCTCTAACCAATCCATGTGCAACACCATATGATCTTAAAAATAGTTCAAGACTCATCCATGATGATAAAGAAAATAATAGTGAAGCTACTCTTGTTGCAAGTTTACCTCCAAATCATTCGAGTTGACAATTATGGTATAGAAATACACTATAGGATTCCCATCTAAGTGCTCCACCTGACACTTCTACCTCTAGACCATGAACACATAGCATGGATCATGAGGAAGTGAATTTGGCATTAATGAGCACCATAGTAAATAACCCTGAACCTAAAATATCTTGTGAATCTCTTGAGCTGCCACATTGAAAGTCATCCATGGAGGCTGAGTATGATTCATTGATGAAAATGGTACATGGGAGCTAGTTGATCTTCCACCAGGGAAGAAGGCCATAGGATGCAAATGGGTATTTAAAAAAAAGTATAAATATGACAAAACACTCGATAAGCACAAGGTTTGTTTAGTTGCAAAAGGGTATGCATAGGAGGAAGGCATCAACTATGAAGAGATATTTGCACCTACAACCAAGATCAAGACCATTAATATTATTTTGTAATGGAAACATATTTTGGTTGGAAGGTACATAAAATGGATGTCAAGAGTGTATTCATAAATATAGACTTAGCAGAAGTGGTCTACATGAAGCAACATGAGGAATTCTTGATCCAAGTAAAGAAAAAGTGTGTAGATTGATCAAGTCTCTATATGGTTTAAAACAGAATCCATGAGACTGGTACATAAAATTTGATGAACACATTTTACAATATGTCTTTGTTAGGAGTCCATATGATCCTAATATCTACCTTTGACAACATGGGGGGAGACAAAAATTGTTGTAGTTTATGTCAATGATTTAGTCATCACAGGGAGTACTGATAATTTGATTTTATCTTGGAAGGATGATCTCAAAAAATCATTCAACATGTCTAATATTGGTTTACTCACTATTGCCTTGGATTGAAAGTATGGTAGATGCAGGATCGAATATTTGTTTCTCAGGTAATGTATACCAAGACCTTGTTGGAGAGATTTAGAATAATATAGTTTCAACCCATGCCCACACTAATTGAACCTGGTATACATCTATCTCGCTAGGATAGCTCTCCATAGGTAGATGCAACTCTCTATCGTTAGTTTATTGGAGGGTTAATTTACCTAACATATATAAGATCAGATATTTGCTATGTTGTTAGTTATCTATCTAGGTTTATGCATGAACCTACGAAATCTCATTGGATAGCATCTAAGCATGTGTTGAGATACATTCATGGTATTATTATTTATGGACTAGAGTACAAAAAGAACGATAAATTATTCTTGACTAGATACACAAATGCATATTATGTTGCAAGTGTGAAAAGGATTTAGGCCCAGAAATATATAGATATTTCTAGGACCAAGTACGAAATTTTTTCCAATTTTGTTGGCACAATATCGAATTTTTTTTTTTTATATAAATCCCTATATTCTCTCCCTCCTTATTCCTTTGTTTTTCTCACTTTCCCTGCTCCCTCCGCACCTCCCCTATATCCTTATCCCTCCACGCCTTCTATTCCCCCTTATCTCTCCAATTTTTCCTCTCCTCCATTTCTTCCTCCTACCCCTTCCCTATAAATACATTTAAGCTATTGTATTTGTCGAATAAGAGGGTGAAAGTTAATAATATTTATTATTTTATTGATTTAAATTTCCTCACTGTTATCAGAGCCAGTGTGCACAAGGGTCGAGGAGCACCAGGAGGGCAAGAAAATCGAGGTTTGAGGTGGTGAGCTGAGAGTTGGGCATAAATTTTGAGGTAGATTTGAGGGTATGAATGTCGAGGTAGTCATAGGGAGCTAAGCTAGCATGGATGCTGACTGGTAGCACATAGTTTGAGCATTGACATGGGAGGTAGAGAGCAAGACACATGGTGCTGAGCTAGTATCTGAACGTGTGGACGTGGCACAGAGGTGTGATGTGGTGCTGAGGAAGCAGAGGTGACACATGGCATCATGAGAGTGGCTGAACATAGCAAAAGCGAGGTGACATGATTGCTCAAAGGAAATTATTTTACATTGTTTGTTCTTGCACTTATAAACCATCTGCTTTTCAATACCCTGCCACATGTGGGATATATTCCCTTTTTTTCAAAAACAAAATCCCAAAGCACGTTTAAGATTTGATTTGTCTCATTTGCTACCCGTCGGACGACATAGCATGGTCAAAAAAATTTCTTCGTTGCAAACAAGAGGTCCTAGGTTCGAAACCCGTCGGGGACATGACAAAAAGTTTTTATTTTATTTTATTAAAATATGTTCAATTGCAGCATAAATAAAGGTTCAGGAACTGTTTGTTCCAAAGGGGCCGTGTGGTGTAGTGGCTAGGTCATCCTACTTGGAAGCATAGGATCGAGTGTTCGATCCTCCTCCACAAAAAAAAATAAAAGGTTTTTGTTTTTTAAGGTTTTTTATTAAGTTTTTCATTTAATTTTTATTAAAAGCCTTTTATTAATGTTTAATTTATAAATTGTTTTTATAATTTTTTAAAACATAATTTATTATTAAATTAAAGTTTGTTTTAAAAAAGACTTTATAAAAATTTAATTGAAAACTTTAGAGACTTTGTGGCAAATTGTAAATCGCCCAAGGGGCTTGAAATGCTTGATTTTTTAAAAACTTTAAAAGGGCAATATTTCTAAAAAGGCGTAATATAAAAGTGACGGGAAGCCTTCCAGAGCGCCCATTTAGCACTACCAAAATATTTTGGACTAAAAATTTTGTGTAATAGCCTTAACAACAGTAAAAGAGGGAAAATTGTAACCTCAGAAGCTCTAACAAAGTTTTCTTTTTTCTTGATGAGTAGATGATCAGATCTACTAGATGTTACCATGTTTTTTGCTCTATACCATGGAGAGAATCTGCTGAATCATTTGATGAGAGGGTCCAGTGATATGGAATACAAACTGTATTCAGTCAACTACAGAATTCAGTGATAGCTCACTAGAGAAAGCCCAATTCTGGATACAAACCTGACTCAGAGGATAATATTTTGGACAATGAGTGGAGTCTGATATAATTGAAGCCACACTTGTAGATCAAACCAATGATAGCTACTATCCAACTGAGCCGAAGGAATAATCTAGTGAAAGTTATACCCCATGCTCTCCAGAGCCTGAGCTAGCATAGGTCGAGCCAACGACAACTCTTGAAATTATTGTCATCAGTGACGATGAGGATTCCATTGCAGATAATTTTGGGCCTCAAGTACTGGGTAATACACAAGAAGAAGAAGAAGAAATCAATGAGAGAGTTAAGAAATTTAGATTTGATTTGAACTTGTAATTGCTTTGTACTTCCTATTTTTAGTCAAATCAAAGTTTACTTTCAAGTAGTAGAAATGGCTTCAAATTCAAATCTCCCAATTCTTGAATTTAATGGTAGTGATTATGAATACTGGTCAATAAAGATGAAAACTATGTTGATTGGTAAAGGTTTATGGGAAATAGTTGAAGAGGGTTACACAAAACCTTCTCCTACTGAATGGTCTACCTTAAGTGCTGTTGATAGAAAATCCAAGAAAGAAGCCGAGAAAAATAATAAATATTATTAACATTCATAGAAAGAGGGTGTTGTTGATAGAAGTTTATGGTATCATGAGGATATATATTCTTATGCCAAAGCACTCCCAACCTTGTTCCAAGACTTATTTAAGCAAATATAGAAATAGAAGTTATGGCCTAAAGTGACATTATTCATTTGTCTATTACTAAATAAAATAATACTAAAAGGGGAAAAACTTATAAACAGTGGTTATCACGGTATTTTCAAACATGAGATGTGTTAGGATAACCCCAAAATGCTTTATAACTTATTTATTTAGTGTCTTGTAGCCTCACAAACATTGAATATGATGACTACCTGACTTGGTATTAACTCGTCTAGCTTTACCACCCTTGAGAATATGAGGAGGGAATGGACTACATAAGATGGAGTAGACTAGTATGTTAGGATGATAGTATGGGTAGGAAGTATTCTCCTATCTTGGAACATATGGAAAAAAAGGAACAACCACATAATCAAATAAGAGTCTTAATAATCCACTATTTTTAGAAAAATACCATTGCCAAGATAGCAAAGTTAGTCTAGCATATGTTAAAATATCCCCAAGAACCCTACCAACAGTGGGAATAGATCATGACCAAAATAAAAATTTCTCCTATGACTAGTAAATAACAAATGGTGACCATAGATACCCCAAAGTAGTTAGAAAAAGAAAAGTGATAGGCTACCCTAGATAAACGGGGAAATTTTAACATAGATGGAGCCTCATGGGGTAATCCAAGAGGAGATAGTGAGGGAGGGATAGAAAGATTATCGAATGGAAACTTGGTATTTATCTTCATAGATAATCTTGGCATACTTTCTAATAAACTAACAGAGGATTGTGGTATCCTTAGAGGGGTACAAGAAGTAATAAATATAGGATAGAAGAATATTTAGATAAAATTTGACTCACAAGTTATGATCAATCTGTAGATACAAAAAGCAAGGTACTCACAAAAAACATTTGCATAATCAAATATGTATGCCTAAGTCCAAACTTAGACATATAAAATCATGCACATAATTACTTTTTCTAGATTTTTATTAAATTTAGAAAAATCCACCACACAAATTTGCATAATAAAACATACATGCTTAAGTCCAAACTTAGACATATAAAATCATGCACATAATTACTTTTTCTAGATTTATATTAAATTTAGGAAATCCACCTCCCCATGGGATATGTGTCCTAGTTGCACTCACTCATCCTTCACATTGCACTCCACTCGCATTCACCCATTAGCCATATTACACCAGCTAAGTGGGGCACTCTAAGTGACTCACTCTAACTCCCCCTACCACATGGCAACCCTAGCTCACCCTCCAAAAGCCCTGAAATTGCCTATAAAATAAGAATCACCCCATTAGATAAATCAGGTCAAGAATAAACACCATCACGCTACTAGAATCATGCCAAGAGTTTGCATGCATCCCAAGGAGATTTGAGATTCGATGCCCCAAATTGTATTTTTGGTAAGATTCCACCGCTCGACCTCAACTGCTATATCTGTGGTTATGTAGTTGTAATCACTCAGTTTGTGGTTGCTTAACCACCCCATCCACGGTTACCTAGACAAAATGGTATACCCCGTAGTTACACAAAATACATTGAAAAAAATGAAAGCACAAATAAGATCCATAAGTTTCGATTGATTTTTGTTAATAAGGAAATCTAGATCTACTTTTTTTGAGATTTTTGCTAATGTGTATTTGAGAGTTTTGTCTACATTCAATTTTTAATCATATCTACAGGTGCTACTAAAATCCTTGTTTGATCTAATTATGTGTAGGAAATAGGTATCTAAACTGATTGTTGAATCTGAAGTGGTCCATCACAGGATACGAAAGCCAACTCACCACTTGGTTGTAGTAGAGAAGACCAAAGACACTAGCATCACTTGTATTTTGTGAAAAGGGGTATTTACCCCTTCTTCTGCCCATTGTAATTTGAGATCAAACAATATTGTATACATACCCTTGTAAATACAAGAAAAAGCAGTGTAAAAGAAGGGAATGGGTAATAAAGAAATATAATATTTCATTTTCTTTAAGATGGCACCTTGGGTGTAGAGTTGAACTACATATTGTTAAATTATACCCATAATATTTTTAGTTGTGTTCAAAGGAAAACTAGAAAAACTCTTACTTGGAAAAGAAAAGAATATTTCTTATGGAAGATTAGAATAATCTATTTAATCTAGTAGGTTTTCTTGGAAGGTCATAACTTAAGGAAAAACCTATGTATACCCAATATTTTTGAGGTGCAAGAATGCACACAACATGCTTCAAGATAGCTGATGAATAACAGAAATGGTCTCATAATATGACTAGTCAAATCATAAAGAGAATATAGTATGGGATATGTTTTCCAGGTTGATACTCGGAAAGCACTGTGATAAAAATTATGTTCAGTGAACCTAGCTGGAAAGACCATGGGGTTTGGTATAAAATGAACTGTTGTGGGTTCTATTGAGCATGTATAATGAAGTCCAAGGTTAGGGAATTGACATGGCACTAACTGAATCCAAGAAAAGAAAAGGGAATCTCTAGTTAGTCATAGGGGCATAAGTATGCTATTCTCATCTACACTAGTTCTAGAACAAGTCGACTAAATGGTCAAAGGTTTGGTGAGATGATGAAGGGAAGAAAGCATCCCCACTATAGGTGTTATGGGCCCTAGAGGATAACCCTTATCGTGGCTCAATCCTAATGGTAGAATTCATAGATGCAAATGAGGATAATTGAATCCACAAAAATGGCAACTCTATAGGATTTGGTCAATCTCATCCACTTGGATGGTTGGTTACACAAGTTTCTAATACAAATATGGTTTGTTATGCCTGTGCTACATTGTATTAAAAAGAATTTAGAACTATTGGGTGAACCAAAAGATATAACCTATAGCAAAAACTTGATAATAAAAGTAGAACTTGTTAGTACTAAATGATTAACATAGTGGAAAAAAATTATATTGGTGTTGGACACAAATCTGCCTAAGTACAAGATTTCATCACTTGTGCACCCTAGACTCGGCCAACATTGAAAGGCCGAGAGAAAGAGAAGTCTCCCGGGCCAATCTCCAGAGAGGGCTGGCTCCCAAACTAATCTAAACTGGTTTCAAGATTAGAGATGCAGGAAAGAAATGGGAAAATGCGGAAAGAAATGGGAAATAATGGAAAGGGATGTAAATATGGCTGAAGCCGATCGTTGATGGGGAGAACAACCTCGAACAACAATAACCTCAACTAGATCCTGAAGCTAAGCAGCAACTGACTCTTAGAATACGTATACAGAAATTGGATCACGCATTAGCCGTGAGTTCGCTTCCAATTGTACTCCAAACGCTCAAATGCAAATACAGCCAAATTCAGAACAGCAGAATTTAACTTATATTAACACTGGACTAACAGAAGTGACTCAGACAGAAAGCAAAACATGCACAACAATTTAGATCACCAACTCCAGAAGACACTAAGAATGGAAGCAAATGCATCTAGGATTTCTGTTTTAATTTTTGCAAAAGATCCTCCTCCTTTTGCTTGAGATTTTACATTGGTATTTATAGAGGCCTTCCCTCTTCCTTTCGTATTACAACATTTAATACATGAAACAGATTTTGAAGAAACGATCCCCTTAATCTGCCTCGGAGAAATGACAGTCCCTGTTTTAATGGATCAAAACCGAAAATGAAACATAAACAAGGGCCCATATTTCTTCATTAAATGACCATTATCAGGGGAAGCTGGAAGTTGTTAAGAGATCACGAACAAGAGCTTTTAATATTGGAGGCATCTTTAATTTTGGTGGCATCGAAAACTGCCTCAGGTTCTTCCATCTAGCGCACATCGGTAATCAGCAACATTTAATCTTTGAGCTTCCTTGACCACGATCTCAAAATCAGTTGGAGAGCTTTTACTTGATCCTTATCTTCTCTTCACGTTCTCCTATGCAATTCTGAAGGAAAATGCAAACAGAACTGTATCGGGCCTTTGTTATTGCTTTGGTCGCAAAAATGTGACATGTCACAAAAATGCGACACTTTTACCTTACTGCCTTCTATTTCTACCACCAGTCATGAAAATGCGACATGTCACGAAATCATGACATTCTCCTCTTTCTTGGCTTCTTCACTACTCCTTATCATGAAAATGAAACATGTCACGAAATCGTGACATCTTCCACTCGACACTGTCTTGTCTGCTTTATACCCACAAAAACATGACATGTCATGAAATCATGACAATTTCCTTTGCCTTGTACGGTTCAGCTTTCATTCCCGAAAACACGACAGGTCACAAAAATGTGACATGTCACGAAATCGTGACATTTTTTCCATTTGGCTCTTTCATCTTCAACAAGTTGCGAAATCATGACATTTTCTGTCTTCTTCTACTTTGATGCTTTTAGGCCACGAAAGTTTGACATGTCATGAAATCATGACATTCCGTACAATCTAGCTGCCTCCTTGCTTCCTCCTCGTGAAAACGTGACATGTCATGAAATCATGACATTTCTTTACGCTTTGCCCTTCCTGTCCAACATGTCATGAAATCATGACAATTTCTTGCCTTCTCTATCGTTGCCGCTTCCTGTCATGATATCGTGACAAGTTCCTCTTGCTTGGCTTCATTTCCAAAAATGTCATGATATCGTGACATCTTTCTCTGCCTTGTGTTTATCTTTCAGCCCTTTCGCGATAACGTGACATGTCATGATATCGCGCCAGTCCATACCATTTGCTCCTTTCTCACTTTTCTGTCGTGATATCGTGACATTTTTCATTGACATTGCCCTTGGCTATTGTATGTCGCGATATCGTGACATTTTCTATCACTCTGCTCTGTGGCCACCGCAAGTCGCAAAAATGTGACATGTCGCGATATCGTGACAACTTTTCAATTAGTTCTCCCTCACCGCAACAAGTCGCGAAACTCCAACATGTCGCGATATCGTGACAGTTTGACTTCCTTGCTTCCGTTGACTATTTTGACCGTGAAAATGTGACAGGTCACGAAAATGCGACATGTCGCGATATCGCGACAATTTTCATACTTAGCTGATTTCTGCATTTGACGTCGCAAAACTGCAACATGTCGCGATATCGCGACATGTTACAGTTACTTTGCTCTAACACAAAACTTATAGAGATTTTTACATTTTCCCTTTCAAAGTGCATGGAGGGACAAACAGAAGAATTAGTATCTCTACAATTTGTGCATTCTTTTACATTAACAGTAACAACAAAAACAATGTGGCAAAAATGCCAACATTCTTGGTGGCTCACGGGGTATACAGTTCTGTTGTATGCACGAACCTCAGGCCTTTATCCATTGGGCAATAGAGTCAAGAAGCTGGAGGAGCAGAAAAAACTAGTGTTGGTTGATGTTGGATGCATCTGCAGGCTGCTGCAACAAGCTCTTGCTGGTACTCGGCTCTCAAAATAGGACCTTCAACAGAAATTTGTGGAAGAACAGAACTTCCTTTATTTCTTTAGAACTACTGCACTTTGCCTAGCTCGGATGAGCTGGGTAATCACCAGGTGCTGTGCAAGGATCTCCATGGCAGTAGTGAAAAGCACCTGAGTTGCAAAAATGGAAATGAATGGAATGGATGACCGACAGATGTGCAGGCCATGGAACGGGAATGGGGAATGATGAAATGATGGAAGATGGAGGAGTAGAAGTGGTAGATACAACAACAGGGTGCTACTGTGCTACCAGCTGCTGGGTTTTGCTGAAAATAGAAAATGAAATGGAAGTGGATGGAATGGAGGAGGTGGTGGGAAGTGTGGAAAAATGCTCAAAAGACAAAGAATTAGAAGAAAGGGAAGTGAAGGAAAGGGAACATCAGAGAGGGGAGTAGAAACAATAGTAGTGGCTTGATTATTTGTAGAAGAAGAAGGAGAGAGAGAGGAAGGGAATGGAGTAGAGGGGAAGAAAGAAGTAGATGGAAGCCACTATCTACTGGGAAGGAAAAGAAAAAGAAAGAGAAATAAACATACCTGCGGGCTCGCATGCAAAAGGAGCCGAAGTTAAAAAAATATTTTTTTTTTTTTTTTTTTTTTTTTATGTACAAGGTAACCCCGAATTTAGCTGTGAACTCTCGGGAGAGACACGTACCCAAACATGGCTCTATGATCTCCTGGATCCCAGACCTTGGACAGACACTCATTAGTCTCCTGATTGATAATCAGCTCGGAGTCACCAAAGATTTGCAACTGTCGCGTTCCAAGTGTCTCAGCCGTCTTGAAACCTAAGCATAAAGCCTCATCCTCTACGGTATTATCTGTGTAGCTCCAGGTCAACTGGTATGAATAGGATCATGGAATGCCAGAAGGTAATACTAGAACAGTCCCAATGCCAGCGCCATTTTTGCATTGTGCTCCATCGAAATAGAGCTGATCTTGACTTCCATCATTCTGTTCTTGAGCCTTTTCAGTCTTGAGAATAGAATAACACCCCAAGTCGGTTTCTATCATGGCATTAAAATTGAGCATTGAAAACTCATCCTCCAAGCAAAGCTCATCCAGGACTTCACCCATCAAATCAGGATCTTCCAATTCCTCAGTTATCATATTGACAGAATGTTTGGATCTTTCTTCTTCTTCCATCTTCTCTACATGAAAAGTAGAAGGCTTCTGATTGTCAATACGGACTCTTCTTCCTTTGAAAGGAATCTCCAAGTGAGAATAATCCAGAGAAAGGTAGCCTCCCAGCTTAGCAGTGAATTCTCTCGATAAACACATACTGAAATACGGTTCCAAATCAACCACAACTATCTCCTGAATTACTGTAATCTGAGGCAGACTATGTAGAGCAATAGGAACATCCTTAATTACACCCACTATTTTCATGGGAGTCCCATCCAACTGCAAGACACCAGGGCTACTTCTTGTATACTCCATACCCATGACTTCACAAACTGCCTTTGGCATGACAGTTGTCGCAGCACCAGAATCAATCATACAGTTGTGCACAATCCAACCCTCCATCCTGAGTGACAAATAAAATGGGGGTGGTCTATTTTTTCCAGTGGCTAAAGTAGTCAATGTTTGAGACATAACTATCTGGGCTGGAGCCTTCCCCTTACTTTGTATGGTCTTCAAGGATTCCTGTAAGAGATTTACCTATCCAGGCAGCTGCAAGGTGTCATACAGACTTACCTTAGCTGGTATCCATTTGAGTTCTTCCACGATGTTGTACTCCATCGAGATCTGCTCTTTCCCTCCACTGGCAGATTCAAATTTGCTTCTGTATTGTTGGGTGGCCTCCACTCATTGTCATTTAGTCAATGATGGATACCGCAACGTCTCTCTAGCTTGTTCCTTTGTTTCTACTTGCGGTTGGGAAGTAGAAGCTTTTTCCTTCTCTTTTGCTTGTGGTGGAAGTGGATCCTTCGACAAAATAGGTGGTTGTTGTGGAGCTGGAGAATCATGAGTCTTTGCAGGTATTTGTTGCTTTGTTGCTTGTGCAGGAGGCACTTTCAATGGCTCCATCTTAGCCGGATCTACCAACATTGGTTTCTTACCGTTGCATGTCAAGACTGCTATGTGTTCCTCAAGAGACTTCATAGAATTAAGATCCACCTCTCGAATCATGTTTACACGACTCCCTGCAAGAACTTGCAAATAATTTTGGTGGACCATGCAAGTGGACTCATCATGTGGATCATTGCATGAAGAACACCAGTAAGAAGGCTCATGTGAAACTTCAGAAGGGCCAACCTCTTCACTCACCAGGACCGCTGAGTTCCTCTCAGGTACTTTCTCCATAGCCTTGCTAGGAGCAAGTTGCTCTCTTGTTACAATCGAAAAAAATCTTCATGGCTGATAGTTCCTTTCCACCTCTCTCCACTCCATAGATGTCACCTTGTTAGTGAGAGCTCTCATGGCTGACTGAATTTCTTGCAAAACAACCAATTGAGGATCTGGGCTTGAGGACACAGGTGGTGCAGGTAGAGGTAATGGAACTGATGGAGAAGGTAATGTAGGAGTTGGAAGTGGAGAGGTTATCTATGGAATGGGAATCATAGGTACTGAAGGTATGGGAGGATTCCATGAAGATGAAGGGTACATGGATGGAGCAGTGTAAGATGTAGGGGCTGCACCTATATACTGGTATTGTGGAAGCTCGAGAAAAATAGGCATAGTCATCTTCGGAGGCAATTTCCCAATGGCAATCAGATCGGCCTCAGCCTTCTATGCCTAGGCATACAGTGCAGGAAAGGTTTGAACACCGGACATCCTAATATTCATACCAATATCTGAATGGAAAGCCCTAAGAAAGTACAATGTTGCTTGTTCATGAGTAGGGCGAAGACCTTCAAGGACTCTCTGCCAAGTTCGGGCAAACCTAACATTGAAATCCACTATCTCCTCTTGAGGATGCCTCTTGATATTATTAAATTGATGCACTAAAGAAAATGGGTCTGCTTGCTCATTGAACCCTTGGATTAGCATCTCTGCTAATTGATCCCATGAAGTTATGGAGTTGGGAGACAAGGATCTATACCAACACAACAACTTACCTCGGAGTGACAGGACGAGCAATTTGATCATGACATCTTCATCTATGATATTATGAATTGAAGCCAAGGTTGCCACATCAGACACATGCTCGTACATTGTCTTTCCAATCCCATCATATGTAGGCAAGGCTTTTATTGCTGTAGCAGGAACTAGATTCTGAAAAGGCAGGTCCAACGCTCCCGAATAGTTCCAAGCAAGAACTCGCCATGGTGGAGGTTGTTGGCCAGCCATTTGGACTATTGGATCTGGATGTAGCAAGCTCGTAGCAGTACTGGGAGGAGTCGGAGATGGCACAAACTGACCCGCTGCCTATGAAGAAACAACAAATGATGGGTTCATAGGACTTACCAATCTTGAGCGCTCCCTCTAGTTTTGAACATCAATCTCGAAGAATTCGACTGGATCTTCCGATTCTTTGGCACTTGATCTCGTGATCATGAAGCAAAGATGCAAAAATTTTCACCAGCTTCAGGATTAGAGATTTCCAGGTACTATACAGTCACCTTCAGCAGAGTCACCAGATGAACTTACAATCTCCGCTATGAGGTCAAGACAGTTCATCAAAATCTTGATTCCTCCGGGTGTCAACAAATGGAACTTGTGAGTCCCACCGATTATGGATCTTTCAGAGACAGAAACAGTCGGTCCCACAGGGCGTGCCAAAACTTGGCAGGGGGTTTGTCAACTGGAATAACATGCCGATTATGGATCTTTTAGACAGAAATAGTCTGTCCCACCGGGCGTGCCAAAAACTGTTGGACACAAATCTGCCTAAGTACAAGATTTCATCACTTGTGCACCCTAGACTCGGCCAACATTGAAAGGCCGAGAGAAAGAGAAGTCTCCCGGGCCAATCTCCAGAGAGGGCTGGCTCCCAAACTAATCTAAACTGGTTTCAAGATTAGAGATGCAGGAAAGAAATGGGAAAATATGGAAAGAAATGGGAAATAATGAAAAGGGATGTAAATATGGCCGAAGCCGATCGTTGATGGGGAGAACAACCTCGAACAGCAATAACCTCAACTAGATCCTGAAGCTAAGCAACAACTGACTCTTAGAATACATATACAAAAATTGGATCACGCATTAGCCGTGAGTTCACTTCCAATTGTACTCCAAACGCTCAAATGCAAATACAGCCAAATTCAGAACAGCAGAATTTAACTTATATTAACACTGGACTAACAGAAGTGACTCAGACAGAAAGCAAAACATGCACAACAATTTAGATCACCAACTCCAGAAGACACTAAGAATGGAAGCAAATGCATCTAGGATTTCTGTTTTAATTTTTGCAAAAGATCCTCCTCCTTTTGCTTGAGATTTTACATTGGTATTTATAGAGGCCTTCCCTCTTCCTTTCGTATTACAACATTTAATACATGAAACAGATTTTGAAGAAACGATCCCCTTAATCTGCCTCGGAGAAATGACAGTCCCTGTTTTAATGGATCAAAACCAAAAATGAAATAGAAACAAGGGCCCATATTTCTTCATTAAATGACCATTATCAGGGGAAGCTGGAAGTTGTTAAGAGATCACGAACAAGAGCTTTTAATATTGGAGGCATCTTTAATTTTGGTGGCATCGAAAACTGCCTCAAGTTCTTCCATCTAGCGCACATCGGTAATCAGCAACATTTAATCTTTGAGCTTCCTTGACCACGATCTCAAAATCAGTTGGAGAGCTTTTACTTGATCCTTATCTTCTCTTCACGTTCTCCTATGCAATCTTGAAGGAAAATGCAAACAGAACTGTATCGGGCCTTTGTTATTGCTTCGGTCGCAAAAATGTGACAGGTCACGAAAATGCGACACTTTTACCTTACTACCTTATGTTTCTGCCACCAGTCACGAAAATGTGACATGTCACGAAATCGTGACATTCTCCTCTTTATTGGCTTCTTCGCTACTCCTTATCGCAAAAATGAAACATGTCACGAAATCGTGACATCTTCCACTCGACACTGTCTTGTCTGCTTTATACCCATGAAAATGTGACATGTCACGAAATCGTGACAATTTCCTTTGCCTTGTACGGTTCAACTTTCATTCCGAAAACGCGACAGTCACGAAAATGTGACATGTCACGAAATCGCGACATTTTTTCCATTTGGCTCTTTCATCTTCAACAAGTCATGAAATCATGACATTTTCTGTCTTCTTCTACTTTGATGCTTTTAGGCCATGAAAGTTTGACATGTCACGAAATCATGACATTCCATACAATCTGGCTGCCTCCTTGCTTCCTCCTCACGAAAACGTGACATGTCACGAAATCATGACATTTCTTTACGCTTTGCCCTTCCTATCCAACATGTCACGAAATCATGACAATTTCTTGCCTTCTCTATCGTTGTCGCTTCCTATCATGATATCGCGACAAGTTCCTCTTGCTTGGCTTCATTTCCAAAAATGTCACGATATCGTGACATCTTTCTTCGCCTTGTGTTTATCTTTCAGCCCTTCCGTGATAACGTGACATGTCGCGATATCGCGCCAGTCCATACCATTTGCTCCTTTCTCACTTTTCTATCATGATATCATGACATTTTTCATTGACATTGCCCTTGGCTGCTGTATGTCATGATATCATGACATTTTCTATCACTCTGCTCTATGGCCACCGCAAGTCATGAAAACGTGACATGTCGCGATATCGCGACAACTTTTCATTTAGTTCTCCCTCACCGCAACAAGTCGCGAAACTCCAACATGTCGCGATATCGCGATAGTTTGACTTCCTTGCTTCCGTTGACTATTTTGACCGTGAAAATGTGACAGGTCATGAAAATGCGACATGTCGCGATATCGCGACAATTTTCATACTTAGCTGATTTTTGCATTTGACGCCGTGAAACTGCAACATGTCGCGATATCGCGACATGTTACAATTACTTTGCTCTAACACAAAACTTATAGAGATTTTTACATTTTCCCTTTCAAAGTGCATGGAGGGACAAACAGAAGAATTAGTATCTCTACAATTTGTGCATTCTTTTACATTAACAGTAACAACAAAAACAATGTGGCAAAAATGCCAACAATTGGGTTTGTTTGTTCTTTATATTATGCAACCAGGTGAGTAGTAGACTTGGTTGCTACATTTATTTACTCCAGTTTATTTTTCTATGCTTAGTTATATTGTGTATTCACCCTTTTAAAGGCTAGTTCTAGTTTTGATCGTATGGATGACCTTATGCATGTACATTTAGGGTTTTTTAACTCTAGTTTATTTTTCTATGCTTAGTTATGTTGTGTATTCATCCTTTTAGGGGCTATGGGTGGTCTTGTACCCCAAGTTGTGATCTTTCCAACTTCCTTTTTATTGTAACCTCTTTTATTTTTATTGAATATAATTGTTGGTTCCAATAAAAATAAATTAAATTTAGTTACATTTTTTTCATTGATAATAGAAGGGGTTTTTAAAAGTGTCCCCAAAATTATTACAAGTAGGGTTTTGAAAGGTTCCCAACCTTGGGTATAACAAAAGCACATAGAAGGATTGGACTAAATTCCATGAACAAACCCAAAATCTAGGATAGAATAAAACAACTTCCTAGCAAAGGTCGTAAAAGTTAAAAACAAATAGTTGGAAATAAAAGCCAAAAAATGAGAAATGGGCACCCATAAATACATTTAAATACAAGATTTAAATTTCAAATTTGAAAATCCTACCCAAAATTACAAACACTTTCAACAAACAAAAATTTGAAATTCCTCTCACTATTGGGGCACTAAATCCGTTAATTAGGCCTCCATTATTGAAACCATCAAATACCTAAACAACCCTATGAAAGAGACCAAGTTATAGATCTCATATCACCCCCACATCTCTAAAAGACCATTCGGGCATGATAGAACTGAACCAAAAATACTGAAATCACATGCTGGAAGTTTTTCTAAACAAGGTCTTTGGAGGTTTGCCAACTTTTTTGTTTCTTATCTCAACAAGAAATAATTTTTTCATACCATACCTGGCCTCCTAAATTGGAACATCCTCCTTCTCTCTGGTATGTAAAAAATCCTAGTAATATGTTAGAAGGGGTTGAACTTTGTTAATAACATCAGAGTCAATCTCTTTTTTACTGCATGCTCTATTGTTGGGTCTTTTGACTTTCCTTTCAAACCCTACATCAATATAATATTTCTTATGAATTTTGATATTCGGACCTAGAGAGTCTATCTCTAGCATCGAGGGTAGAGGGCTTACATTAATTGATAAAAAATTAGATCATCCATGTCGATGCAGTCGAAGGAGTTTTTAAGGATAATACCAAGGGTACTTATCTCTTGTCCACAATCCCCCACCTTGGAAAGTTGAACAAACTTCCTAGCTCTAGGGCTCACCTCCATTTTCTCCATAGGAATCCTATTTAACCCCCCATATTCATCAAGCATGTTCATTAGAATAAAGAGTTCCTCCTAAGATTCGACACTAAGCCCAACTTGAGCATTTTATTCCTCTCATGGTTTGACACTAAGGCCAAATTCAACATTTGCATCTCTGCTAGCCTCATGGGAGGCATATTAAGCTAAATAAATAGGGGAAGACACTTTCTTTTTCATATTTTTTTATCCCTATTTTTTGGCATCCACTTGCCCTCCTTGATCCTCTTGATGTTCATTGGAGGATCTTGTCATCGAGAGAAAATAGTCTTATGATGACCGAACTTTACTTGGGGTCTACTCTCATAAATAATAGATTGGATCCAATAACCATGACTAGAAATAAACTCTATTGAGCTTAGGAGGTCTTTGTCAATATCAACCATAACACATATTCTAGAAAATGTTTGATAAGACTTGGATCTAGTATTCTTGTCAATATAAATTAGGTCACCAATGTTCTTGGCCACCGCTTGAAAAACATTCTTATGACAAAAATATAGAGAGGCAGTTTGACCCATAGTGGGAGCAGATTCACCCATTGAGAATGAGGATTGAAATCCAGGCTCCATATTCTAAAAAGTAGCCCTCTTTTTCCAAAGAACCAAGGGCCTCAAATCATATTGATTAGGAATAAGCCCTTTGGGATAGCCACCAAATAGAGGGAACCCAAAGACCTTCATATTGATAGTGCCCATTCTCAATATTTCTAACTCAGGCATGATCCCTTGAAATTTCTTGACCAGGTTATAGGCTTCACCCTCAATGATGCAATTGAGAAGGTCATCGAAAATAATAATTTGATGTGACTTAGGGGAGATGTCGCACATAACCTTTGATTCAACATATTTGGCTCCTAGCATCACTTGAATGAATGATGAGGGAATTTTTTGGGGAGCAACCTATCCCAATCATCTAGCTACACTAGAGAAGCAAGGGAAAAATAACTGATGGATCCATCCACAGGTCTGAAATCCTTTGCAACAGGATCCAGGGCCAGTAAAAATCTCCCACCCATGCATGAGTTCAAAAATGCTCTACTCCAATCACTGTACACCATATCCAAAACCGTGAATAGATCTACGACTCAAAGCATTACTGCTAGAATGTAATTAAAAATTCAAATTAAGGGAATGTTTTCCACTTGGGTCCAAGCTAGAGGTCATGCACCAAATGATAGAAAGAGGCAAGAGCTCCTTGTCTCCTTGTCTTGGTCAACGATCATCAAATTATCTTCCAAGCATTGGATGACCCGTGACGACCAAGATGTTTCATATAGATCAAAATGATCCATCTCTTTGAGCTACAAATGATTCAAAATGAGTTTTCAAAATTGATTGGTAACTTATATTGGTTCGAACTAACTTTTAATGTATTTTATATCCAACTTATATAGATATATAGATAAATAGGTATTAATGTGAATAGAATTCCAATAATGGAATATGCCACTATACTTGCATCATCACATTAACTAGTTAGAA
Source organism: Wollemia nobilis (assembly GCA_028583015.1). Taxonomy (NCBI): domain Eukaryota; kingdom Viridiplantae; phylum Streptophyta; class Pinopsida; order Araucariales; family Araucariaceae; genus Wollemia; species Wollemia nobilis. The sequence continues at coordinate 3,620,781 of JAQPPZ010017072.1, forward strand.
AGCAAGAGGGCCAACTCCCCACACACATGCCCAAACTCGATGTTAATATAGGTGAGGAATCTCACAAAGTGGGACCAAGGACTTGCACCTTTAAGCCTTCTACCCCATTACCAAAGAGTATGGTAAGTGTTGGGGTTTATAAACCACTCAAGTCCCACAACACAGTTAATGTGGGATTATTCACAAACACATACAAACTAGACTAACAAGATAGATGTGTATTAGATGTTAATAGGGGTGAGAAATATCACAAAGTGGGACTAAAGACTTGCACCTTTAAGACTGCTAGCCCATTGACAAAGAGTATGGTAAGTGTTGGGGTTTATAAACCACTCAAGTCCCACAACACAGTTAATGGGGGATTAGTCACAAACACACACAAACTAGACTACAAGATATATAGGTATTTACATGAACAAAATTCCAATCATGGAATATGCCACTAGACTTGCATCATCACATTAACCGGTTAGAAACCAACAGGTCCAAACCCCCATACACATGCCCAAATGTGATGTTAATAGGGGTGATGAATCTCACAAAGTGGGACCAAGGACTTGCACCTTTAAGCCTACTATCCCATTGGCAAAGAGTATGGCAAGTGTTGGGGTTTATAAACCAATCAAGTCCCACAAAACAGTTAATATGGGATTATTCACAAACACACACACACAAACTAGACTAACAAGATAGATAGGTATTAACGTGAACAAAATTCCAATTATGGAATATGCCACTAGACTTGCATCATCACATTAACCGGTTAGAAAGCAAGAGGGCCAAATCCCCATACACATGCCCAAACTTGATGTTAATAGGGTGAATAATCTCACAAAATGGGACCAATGACTTGCACCTTTAAGCCTACTACCCCATTGGCAAAGAGTATGACAAATTTTGGGGTTTATAAACCACTCAAGTCCCACAACACAGTTAATGTAGGATTATTCACAAGCACACACACAAACTAGACAAACTAGACTAACAAGATAGATAGGTATCAACGTGAACGAAATTCCAATTATGGAATATGCCACTAGATTTATCTATCTAGACTAACAAGATAGATAGGTATCAACGTAAATGAAATTCCAATTATGGAATATGCCACTAGATTTGCATCATCACATTAACCGGTTAGAAAGCAAGAGGGCCAACTCCCACACATGTCCAAACTCTATGTAAATAGAGGTAAAGAATCTCACAAAATGAAACCAAGGTATATAAATAATTTTTATTTGATAACTTTTAAAATTTTAAAATTAAGTTCAAATTATAATATTGGTTATTGTTTTAAAATTTCAAGCTAATTTAATGTATTCGCACAAAGAGACAAATATTAAATAAAAGCTATATAAAATAGTACAACTTAATTGTAATGGAATACTATATAAATATAATGTTTATCCTTATAAATTTTTTATCATGTTGATAAAAGGTCTGACAGGTAATGATGTTTACAAAATTAGGATCGATGTGGACTATTACCATTACTTTACGATGAAATTCGATAGAAAATGACTATTATAATCTAAAATGGATTAAGTTCATATCATATTGGAATTAAAATGGGAAGTTGGAAGAATATAAATCTTAAAAATAAATAAATATATAAAATATAACCCAAGAAAACTCAATTGTTTACAACATAATAAAACAAATTAAATGACTTTACAAGAAAGGAGAAATTAAGTACACCGAGAACAACTCATTTGTTTACAACATAATAAAACAAATTAAATGACTTTACAAGAAAGGAGAAATTAAGTACAACGATAAATCTCATTTGTTTACAACATAATAAAACAAATTAAATGACTTTACGAGAAAGGAGAAATTAAGTGCAACGAATATGTGATGCTATAGTATATTGTGTATAAACCCATGAGATACTTGTTAAAAATGATTAATCAACGGAAAAAAAAAATAATCAAACTTACTTATACAACTTTACTATCTAAAAGGATATTACAAAATAAACTTGGATAAATGCTATGGGTTGAATAGAGAGCATCGTCAGGAATATTTCACTAGAAATAAATAATTATACAAAAACAATATTACATAGTAAGAGGATTAACTATTACATACATACCAGAACATAAACCGATTAAAAAGAAAGATGACCAACTATACCAGCATACATGCCATAATTTGAGAATCTGACATAAGGAGACTAAGGACTTGCACCTTTAAGCATGCTGCTCCATTAAAAAAAATTTAGCAAGTGATAAGACTCATAAACCAAAATCCACAACCAAGTTTTCATGCATGTTTTTTAATACTATTTAATCAACAATTTTTAATAAATACTAAAGTTTACTTAAAAAACATCACTAACCAAATATCATAAGAATTATAATTTAAATGGCCAAAAAGTTATAATAAAATATAGTGTTACTAAACTATATTTATTTAAACAACTATAATCCAAAAAAAATACAAATATTTAATATATATATTTTTAAATTTAAATAAATTTAAGGAAATGATGTTTTTTAAGCAATAAATAATTGTTATAATGTAAGTAGCCTCGTCTTACCGGTAAACCACACTCACCAAGATAGATCCAATTTTTTTACAACTACCATATCATTAGTTTAAAAACAAGCTTTGTTATATAAAAAAATGTAAACGACTAAAGACTATGTTTTTCACATATATACATCAATCATGTTTTCCTTTCAAATAGTTTTTTAAATTAAATATATATAAATTATAAAAATATAATTTAAATTTCAAGCTAAAACTACATATTTAAAAACACATTATACATAAAAATTATTTCAATTCAATAAAATAAAATCCATCTTTTCAAACACATTATAAAGTATAAGTGCCACAAATTAAATTAACATCCTAAGAATTCTAAACTCTAATATAAGTAAATTTTACACCACTGCACAATTTTTTTTTAAATATATATTTACAAACATTATAAATAAAATAATAAACGATCAGAATATACCTTCATGTCTGATCCTTACAGTAATCTACAGGAAGATCGTCTACCTCTAGTATAAATAAGCTCTTTTTCTGTTTTGTTAAGAATATGTCATCCGGTAAACAACTTATAGGAATGTTAAGTCTTAACATACTTATAATTATCTGCAGGATTATCCTCTTCGTCTACGTCTAGCACGAATTGGTTTCAAACTTTTTGGGCTTCTTGGCCTGATTTATCTTTGTAATAAGTTCATTCCTAGCTGTTTCTGTTAAACCTTCAATGCAATCCTCTGAATACTTTTTCGACTGGCTCCGCAGATGTTGGATTAGATCTGGTAATTGGCGGATTGGATCTTCTTCCAGAGATCTTCTCCACTGTAAAACGGAAAACATAGTGTAATTAGTTTAAGAATTATGATTTTCTTAAGATATTTTAAATTTTAATATTAATTAAAATTTTAATTAAAAACTAAATTGTCAATTAAGAAAACTTTTTATAATATTAATAATTTTTTTTTAATTTGATATGGAATATCGAGAATAACTAGAAGATTTCGGAAAAAACACTAGAAGAAGTTAAAATCGTTTACATTTTACGCCAATTAATATATTGTTCGAAAACCTTAGATAAACTCATTACGGTAAGAAAGAGGAAAGTATCTAATGAAGTAAAGTAAAGAGTTAAAGGAACCTTGATGTGTTGAGGGACTGCAACAAGAGTTTAGTGAATTATTTATCTTGAATAACGAACATTATTATTATTATTTAGAAAATAATAATAATTATAAGTTAATAAAAATTAAATAATTAATTTAATATATTTATTAAACATTTTTTATTTAAGTTATTAATTATTTAAAATTTTATTTTATATTGATATTTTTAAATATTAAATATAAATATTAAAAAAATAATAATATTTTTAAAAAGGAACTTGAAAAAATTATATTAAAATAAAGATTATTTATAAGTTGAGGATGAGACTCCTTTCACCTTTAGTTAATGAAGACATTTGGTTACAAGAGTAAAAAGAATTTTGTACTGGAGCTAAGTCTCTTAAACCATATATGTGCAATGGTTGTTCAAACAAGGTAAACATAGGATTTGCTCACTAGCCTACTTAATCCTCTCTTCCTCAATAGCCATAACACTATGCCACTTAACCCTTACTTCCTTCATTGTACTTATATTAGCTAGGATAGCCAGGAAGTCTGTCACTTTATTTAGAGCTCTACCCACACAAAGCATAATCACATTATCTAATTCCCTCCACAATTCCTTAATTTAGGTGACATAAATCCTCAACCTCCATGTCTCCAAATCAAAGTTTCTCGTGCAATCTAAAGCTCCTACAAAGATTTGAGAATCCATTTCTATGATTATCCTCCTATAACCTTGTCTTATTGTTCAAATAAGAGCATATCGCTAAGGCTTTTGCTTCATTATTCATGACCTTATCCAAGCTTTGTAGTTCCAAATAGAGCATTGTCCCAACATGATTCTTGTAGATCACTCCAATTCTATCTATCTCTACTTAGATTATCTTTTGCAACTCCATCAATATTAATTTTAATCCAACCTTCTATGGGTGTTTTCCAACTAGCTTTGTCCTACCCCTCTGGCACTTTGGCTTCTTTCTCCAAATGTCATGCAAGGATGAAAATATTTCTTTAAAAATACTACCATTTATCTCCAACCACACTTACCACCAAATAACGTTTAGTCAAAGATTCCACCTGATATGAAGATCTCTAGATTGAAATCTACCTCTCTTCCATCTCTCCCAAATATTAACCTGATTCAAATTACTATTGGCTCAAATTTTATAAGCTAAAAAGCATCACTACCAGACGTGGCACATGAATGGGGACTAAAACATCAAGTGGTTTGATGTTTTCTCACTATTTAGTATAAAAAATATTGATATGGACCAACAGAGTTCCCCTATATATCATATTATCAAAGTAAGAATTCCATTGTGCATGAATTTCCAAGAAAAGAAGTTTACTTTTGGCCAACCCTTCAATTGCTAAATATTTCTCCAATCCTAATGTAATATATATGAGGAGGTTTTGGAAGGAATTTATTATATCCGTTCTTGACTATGTAGACTCCAAGGCTCCCATTGCCCTTAAGCTAATTCATCTTTCTCATATCTACCTGTGAAAAATATTTTTGCCAATTTTTTAGTCATGATAGATGTTAATTCTAGAGGGATTGGAATTGACCACTCATTCAACTTATTAAACTGCTTAAACCTTTAATATCCTAACTAACTAGTGTTGAAATAAATTTCAATTTGGATTCAATCCCTAATTTCCATGGTTGTTTTTATTGGTTGTATTTTTTAGAATTCAACAATGATAGTGGGTATTGATCCCATGAATTTGTCCAAATTGTGCCTTTTCCCCTCTCATCACTTTCTAAAATAATTCATCTTTCACTACTTGAGAACCTAACTTCAAATTTTACCACACGAAGGACCCATTACCATCTAAAGGGAAACTACTCACCTCATTCAAGTTCAACTACCTCAAATAATTACTAGTTAAAACTCTATTGAATAAAGAAGTTGGGTGGGAGATCCACCTTTAGTAAAAATTTCTAGCCAATACTTTATTATTTAACTTTGATCTCCTTAGTCCCAAAAAAAAATCCCTTTACATTGGGTTGGCTTATGTTATCCAAATATACTAAGGCCCATTTCCTCTCTCCTTTTACTCTTCCCAATAAAATTTTTCTAGTTATCTTCTCCAACTCTTTCCATATGGTATGTAGAGCACTAAGAATATAAAATATATAAATTGGCATGGCTACAAAAAAGTTAATCTACCATGAAACATAACCATAATAATAATAATAATAATAATAATAAAATAAAAAATAAAATAATTATAATCAATAAAACATAATAATTTAAGTTACATGTCAATTAATACATAAAGAACCCATGTACAATTATATTTAATAAAAGTTGATTTTTTTGTTATTAATGTCTAAATTTATTAAAATATCTTAGCAAGAGTCTAGTGAAACTTTATTCCCTACTTTATAAAATTTTAATTGGATTTATATGATATGCGGTTTTATAAATTTATTTTAAAATTCTGAAATTGTAACCTGACTCCAGCTGAACCTCTAACCCATAGATTGGGTTGAGTAAAAGTTGAGGACTTTATCTATAGAGAGGGATATAGGAGAGTTTGGAAATCTGTTCACTCCTCCTTCTAGAATAGGGAGGATGTTGTGGCCTGGGATGTACTTTCTGGACTTTTGAGACTTCAAGTATTGACAAATGAGGAGAACGACTCTTATTTGGAAGGGGGAAAGTTAGGGCTTCTTCTCAGCTAAGTCAGCTTACTGTTTAGTTGATGTGGACCCCCCTCATTGGTTTTTGGTTGGGAAAGTTTGGTTGAAAAATATGACCCCAAAAGTGAATATCTATTTTTGGTTGGCCATTCAAAATAAATGCCTAACCATTGAAAATATTCGTAAAAGAGGCATGATGTTACCTAGCAAGTGTTACTTGTGTGAAGCCTATGAGAAAATGTATTTACACATGTTTTTCATTGTCCATTCTCTATGATGGTGCTTTCACATACTTTCTTAGTAATCAATATAAATTGGGTGTTGTCATATGTCATTTTAGAGACTTGCTTGTAGTGGAATTCTCCATTCGATTCTTCCCGATTGATTAAATTTTGGTCCTTTTTGCTTTCTCATTTGTTCTGGGGAATTTGGTGGGAGCGCAATCAAAGAGCCTTTAGATATTCTAAGCATAAACCTATTTATGTCTCTTCCAAAGGTTCGGGAGTGAAAATGTGTCCCACTACTTCTGGAGTTAAAGGTTGGGTTCAAATATGAATATGTAGTAGAAAGTATGATTCAATTGATTGCTCTAATTTAAATTGATGGGTCTTCTCTCTCATCCTTGCACTCCTCTATGGTCTGGTCCCCTCCCCCTGAGGGTTGGGTTAAGCAAAATTTTTACAGTGCTTCCAAAGAGAATCTAGGGCCTACTACTCATGAGGAATAATCCAAAATTCCAAAGGAGATCTGGTTGGTGGTTATGCTAAAAATATCTCTATCCTAACCTCCCATTTTGTCAAAGCTAGAGCTCTGCTTGAGGGGTTGCTATTGGTGGAATCACTAGATTTGCATAAGATTATTGTGGAGGGGGACTCTTTGAATATTGTGAGGATAGTTAAAACCTCTAGCAACCCTCATTGGAGTATTTATAATGCTATTACTGAATCCACTAGAATTTTAAACTCAATATGCAATAAAGCGGTAGACTTGATGGTGAATTTGAGGTTATCTCAACATGGACTAAAGGTTTAGATGGATAATTTTTATTAAAACCTCTAGAATTTGATATTTGATGATCATGGATAGCATAAAATTTTATGTTTGGACCTGGTACCTCAAAGGTTTTAACCCATAGGCTAGCCATACAATTCTTGAGAATTTTTTGTATTTTCTTGCCAATCACGTTCTTGTGGAAGGTGCCAAATTGTATGTTAAGTTCCAAAGGGTAGAAATTAGGTGGTCCTCTAATTTGTGTATAATTTTTCTTGTCTTTCCCTGGTCATGGTCCCAATGTTGGCATCATTGAAATATCCTTGAGGGGATTAGGAGAGTTTTTCTTCGTCTAGTGACATTACTTATTTCCTATTTTTAGACTTTGTCATCCTTATTTTCTGGGATATCTCTTCATCAGGCTAGTTTCCTTATTTCATTTAGACTTGGTAATTTGTGGTAGCCTACTGTGTGGTCTGTGGTTTTAAGGTTGTGGAGGGTAGCTCGAGATGTTATCCGAGAAGGGAGTGTAAGGCGCTCAAAGAAATTGGTGAAGAAAGTGTTTTAGCCTATGGATCCAACCATTCATGTTGCTTCTTCAGACTCCGAGGATTTTATCAATAAAATTTGGGAAGTGGTCAATCAACAGTTGGATCTGTCAGCCCCAAAGGAAGGGTTGTGAAATGTTTATTTGGGTTAACGTTTTTTATTGTTAGGCTAAAGGTTTTCCTTTGTTATCATTGTATTTTATGACTCCCCTTTTTGTTTTATTTGGGGATGTGCTTATTTGGTTTGTTATAGTAGGTGGTGTTTTTATAGTTTTATGTATATTAGTATGGTGCACTATCTCATGCCCTATCTCAGTCCTTTTGTAATAGGTTTGGGGACCCTTAAAACACATTTGTTTACCTAATAAAAAAAATTTGAATTTGTAATATCTAAATTTTTCTTTATTTAATCTTAATCCTAGATAGTAATATCCAATTTGTAGTATAAAGCTAGATAGTTATTTTCACCTCCTAATTGAATCTATACCAATAAAAAAACCTATAATTTGTTTAAAATATCATTTTAATTCTATAATAGAATTCAATGAGGCATTTGATAAACAAATTATAATCTATTAATTAAAAACATATTTAATTTTAGTTTGATACAATTATGTGAATATAGTCATTTGGAGCAAGCAAAATATTAGGGTAATTTAAAGAAAAATATCTCATATTTTAGGGGCCATATCTTTTTGAAGGGTTTTCTGATTCATATGATTCTTGGATAAATTTGTGCAAAATTTGAAGAGATTTAAAATGAGTGGTTATATGAAGGAATCCAAGAAATATTGAGAAAGATACAACCTTGTGAAGTTAGCCATCTCAAACAAGGCTAGTAATACATTTTAAGATATAAGAAATAAAATTATAGATATTTGTCAGCTAGGGTTTGGATGATAGGATATCCCTCTGGAGGGCTAGAGCATCAATGAAGTAAGACATTCTTTGTGGGCATAAAATTATTCAACTAAGTTTCATTTATCTTTTCAATATCTTATAAGTTTTGCATGTGGATTACTATAGGTTTATTTTCAAATAATATAATTGCTATCAAATATATTGGTAAATTTAAGTAGATATTGAGATATAATTTTATTTTCATATACCAGTTTATGGCTAGATCCTTAGAATCATCCCTGGTATATAAAAATACAAATGGATATGGATGAGGATGGTTTTCAATTTTAAAAAATAGGTCCAAGTAGATGAAAATAAAAATAAAAAATGGAGACCAACAAGTGAGGGCATTGAAAGAAATACCAATTATTTTGAGGCTTTAGCCTATGAAGAAAAATTAGATTAGATATTAGAGGATATGGTACGATAGGATAAAAATATTAACAAGGAACCATTTAATCATTATGATCCTAATTTAAGGATCATCATTTTTGTTGAATTTAAGAACCATGTCTTACCAGATTTTGAACACTCTCTTGAAGTACCATGCACTATTTAGGAGTAGGAAAGTAGTAGAGAAAAAGCAATGTTATATGTTAATATGTATACCATTAACAAGGAGACATAAAAAAATAAGTAAGATAATTCAAAAGCTTCCTAAAAAAACCAAGAGAGAATAAACATAACTAAAAGGAAAGTTGTGAAATAATATTGAAGAATAAAATAATAAGATATACTTTCAATAATAGCAAGTAAATAAGAGGAAAACCTTTAAATTATCAAGTGAGAACTAGTGAAGCAAGAGCAAACATAAAAAAATAAACACAATCCAAGGTGGTTGAATTTCACTTTATCAAAAAACAAAATGATATTAGTAATTCGTAGGAGGGACTAGCTATCCCTAATGAAAGATGATTACCATACCATGAAATATAAGGGATGCTAATACCCCCTTAGAGTATGAAGGACATCTATCTAAGTAATAATCCTGATATTCTTTGTATCTATGAAACTAAAATGAAAAAGAAATAAGATTTAGAACTATGAAAGTAGTATACACAAGAAGTGATAGTGGGAATTCTAACATATTGGAATCTAGTAAGAAAATCCTCTAAAACCATTCATAAAACTAGGTAGTAGATAGCCTCATTAGTTACATGCTAATTTATAGATATTTATTTCATCCTTATCAATGTCTATGGACCTACAATTCAGTTAGAGAGATCAAAATTATGAAGTGGGATTGAAGCTTTTATGTGAAGTGAAGGCCAAGAAACCTAATTGCTAATCATAGAAGATTTTAATACCATAGCTAAGTTGGATGAAATATTTATTTAAAATAAAATAATAACCCAAAGTATGAGATATTTCTCAGCTTTTATTCATAAGAATATGTAGAGGGAGAAAACTGCCCCACCACATACACTTCCCAACAAAATGCTAAATGTGTAAGGAGGGAACCTTTTGTGGGGTGAACCATGAGGGTATGTTTTTCTCTACACTAGGTTCTAGGGGGATGGTTTCACCAAGAACGGTTTTAGGACTTGCTCCAAGTCCTCAGGATATGCAAGAAAAGTTTGATGTGTTCAGTTTTAAGAAAAACACCTAAGTTTGGTCTTTCTAGTTCTAAGATAAGAAAGATAAATAATAATGCAGAAAACATAGTATAACAACTGAAAATAGGATTTAAGCATACAAGAGCTAGCCTAATATGATTCTTTATTTTGAATTCTCACTAACCTAGGGTTTATTCTAGAAAACCTTTAAAGCAAAACGTACAAAATAAATGCTTTTCAATTTCAAATACCTAAGAATTAAATTCATATCAGATCGAAAAACCAGCAAGATAAATTAAAATGCTTAGATTTAACCAGTGGTTGATCCTAGATTTTGATGCTTCCTATCCAATGATATCAAAATACCTGTTCCTACAAGATAATCTATGAAACACTAAAAAAAATGATGATCAAAATTATGGGGTCTGCTTAGGTCACTGTATAATAGTCCTTGGAAGAACAACATTCAAGCCCCTAGGTCCCTTAGATGAACTTTCAATACAAAATTGGAAATTGACCTTTGGAGAATTAATTATAAAATAGATATGCAAAAATAGTAAAATAGAAACAAAATATGTCAATATACTCAGTATGCAGTAATGAAGCTAACCAAACTATCTAAAAATAGAAGTTTCCCCTAAGATTAATTTAAGGGAAAATTGTGCCTTGCAAAAAGTGGGTGCGATAATGCTTCGACGAAGTTACACTCCATCAGAACAAGATGTGATTTCACTTTTGTGGGATAAAACCCTAAATTAGGGTTAGCAAAGTCACACCTCGATAGAATCGAGCATGATTTTGCTTCAAACACACAAAAAATAAAAATGCATGCATAGAACATAAATTAAATGTTAAATCATAGAGAGTGAAACCTAAATGGAGAATACAAAAGCAATAGAAGGCTAAGTATTCAAACTAGTATTCTTTCCCTCTGAGCCACAAAACGCATCCACCAAGTTAAGTAGCAATCCAATCCACGTAACAGGAAATCAAAATCTAAAATTTGCACTTAGGGTTAGCTTGTAGAAGATACAAAAAGTAGAGCAAAATTAAAGCATTAAGCAAGTGTTAGAAAACAAATATCACATGAGCATTAGTAATTTTATGATCGTGATATGAAAAGAGTGAGATTGTTTTTAATTTTATAGAAAATCATGACGAGCACAAATGAACTCACAATCAATGTAAGAACATGCTAGAGGGTTTAAACCTGGGTCTAAGCAGACCAAGAAGAAAACAAAATAGAAATAAAATAAGTTTAAATTAAAATCAGAAAAATTGTGCCCCATTTTGATGGGGCATGATATCGCTTCCACAAAGTTGCATCTCATGAATATGGGGTGCCATTTTGTTAAAAACACTAGAAAAGGTAAAATAGGGGGTGAAGAGGCCTATACTTAGCTTTGGCAAGGGTGAGGGACCTATTAAATGCACTAAGGAAGATTTGCCACTCAAAGTGGGTCAGTTTTCCATGTCTACATTTTGCTCTCTCTTTGATACATTTAGGGACAAGTAAATGCATCAAATAAGGATGTATACTCCTGAAGGCAAACATACAACAAGCACAAAGAAGAGGTGACCAAGTTTGGGCAAAGGGGTGGTACAAGAGGGGTATCACAAAGGACACTCTAGACCCTTACACACTAAGTGAGGCATTACTACCATTAATACCTTTGTGGCTAGGGCACCCCATCGATTTTATAAAGGAAGGGAACACTCTTAAGATACTCAAAAAGGTAAAGAAAGAAAAATACCGAAACACAAAGAACAAAGAAAAAGTAGAGAATACTGGGGTACAATATAAATCTAATCCAACTAGCATGAAATGCACGAAAGAAAAGGAGGAAAATAAGAGAGGGGAAGAAAGAGGAATAAGAATGAAAACATAAAACTATGAAGTGGAAAAAGAAGAAGAAGACAAATATAAAACTTCAAAGCTCAACCATCTAAGATCGAGAAGGAAGCTAGATCAGAACCCTAAATAGAGGGTGTTATGCTCAAAATATGGTCCATGCAAGGAGCGAAGAACCAACTATGGATGTATTACTCGCTAAATATAGACCAATAAGTGAAGTGTATAGTGTAACCCTCTATGGGTGGTTTCTCACTAGTAACTACTGTGGGGTGATTAACCACTAGGATGTATACTGCAGCCTACTATCAATGGCCATGGAGCTGATCCTATAATGGGGTATTGAGACCACTGATTCAAAGAGAGACATAACCTGATAGGGGTGTTATAGTGTATGCTGATGTAAAATGATGTATGTAATGTATATACCAGTACTACCTAAGAAGGTTTATGCGTATGTATGTATGAGCCAATCAATATGAGAATAACATGATGTGAGTGTGTGCATGTGCTAGAAGAAATGATAATAGGAAATATGAGGGGAAGAAGAAGTGTACGTGTGTGCCCCTTGATTGAAGTTTCAGCTAGGGAAATATCAAGAGGGAGGAAGTGAACAAACAAAGAAGAGAAGAATGTATCTCCTTGTGTTAACAAAGAAAGCAAAAGGATAAATAAGAATCGTATAAAATACAAGGACATATCAAAAGAGGATTGTATTCCTTGACTTTGGAGAGAGATAATGGACATGATAAAACTTTTCCAAAGTCAAGGAACACAAGAAGAAAAGAGAAAAATACAAGAGAGAAAGAAATATAAAAGAGAAATCAGAGAGGAAGAAGGGATAAGGGTCCTAGGTTGGTGTTTCACTAGGCATCAGAGTCCTAGTGAGAGTGCAATACATATGAGCTATGACCTACCTAGGTGTCATAACATGCCATTATCGTAAATCTCCAGAAACTATATGAGTAGGCGATGAGCAAGCAATAATGCAAAAATAGAACGATAGGAAAAAATAGAATGATAGACAATCATGTATAGTATGATAGGAAAACATGCAAAATATGTTAGGAAAACGTGCAGTATGACCTAAATAAATGCCAATGCAACATGAAAAATAGATCAAGCATAATATATTTTTAATTGTATTATATTCATTAGTTCTTTAAGTTCTTTACCATCCATAGAAGCCAACTTATAAGCACCTGAGCCAAAATTAGCTATTATGACAAAGGGCCCTATCCAATTGGGTTGAAATTTACCTTGAAGATCAACACCAACATTGGTGTTCAGATTTTACTTGAGGACAAGGTCCCCAGCCTCAAAAGAATGATTATGAATATTTTTAGAGTAAGATTTCTAGAACCTATCCTGATAGGCTTACAAATACTCTAAGGCATGAATACATTTCTCATATAGTAGCTCCAATTGGTGTAAACGGTCTTGCATGATACTCATCACTAACATCAATATCTTGCAACAAGATGCACAAAGAAGGAACCTATAACTCAAAAGGAAACACTATCTCAGACCTATATACCAAGATATATGGTGAGACCCCTGTGGGAGTATGCATGCTAGTACAATATGCCCATAAGGCAGGATAAATTTGAGTATGCCAATCACTATTGGTATTTTTAACCAGCTTCTTCAAAATCCTGATCAAGGATTTATTGGATTCTTTGACTTGTCCATTACCTTGAGGGCAATAAGGGGTTGACCATATATCCTGAATCTTGTACTTAGAACAAATATTACAGATATCATTGTTCTTGAAAGGAGTGTCATTGTCAAAAATAATAATAGAAGGTATCCTAAACCTACAAAGAATCTAGTTTAGGATGAACTTAGAAACCTGAGTTCTAGTCACCATAGCCAGAGGCATGGATTCAACCCATTAAGTGAAATACTCAGTCACAATAATGATAAACTTATGACCATAACACGGGGTTAACTTTCCTGATAATGTCCAATCCCCATGTGGAGAAAGGGCAAGGGGAAGAGATCACCCGAAGGTCTTAAGAAGGAGCATGAATAATATGATCATGGTATTAACACTTATCGCAACGTCAAATATAATTGCATGCATATTTCTCCATGGAAGACTAGTAATACCCCATATGAAGGAGCTTTTTTTCAATAACATTACCACTAAAATGACCTCCACATGAACCTTCATGAACATCACTAAGAGTAATTTAGGTTTCATAATAGTTAAGGTATCGTAAGAAGATACCTTCGAAAGAACATCAATACAAAGTATTGCCAATTATTAAAAATCAACACACTCTTTTGCACAATAGCTTACGCTTATTGTGATCTAAACCATTAGGCATCGAACCATATTTAAGATAAATAAATATTTTGTTATACCATGGTTCAGATGGAAAATCTTGAATGGTAAAACACTATAGGGGATCCAAACAAGAACTCAAAGATGCAGGTTCCCAGAGTTACCGAATGATAATCAAATATTGATCATATTCCAAATCCAAAGGGAACAAATATGTAGTGGTAGCCATGGCATCCACATGGTGGTTTGAGGATCTAAGGATAAACTCTATGGTTACCTTCTCAAAAGAAGACAAAAAATTGGTAACAATATCCTTATATGGTTTAATTTTATCATCACAAGTTTGATAAACATTGTTGATTTGATTAAACACAAGTTGAGAGTCACCTAAGATTGAAAGGACCCTAACCTGCAAAGCTAAGGCTGCTCTAAGACCAAGGATTAAAGCTTCATATTATGCAGTGTTATTTGGGCAAGAAAAAAAAAGTTTGAAGGACAAAGGGATGAGCTATTTTTATGGTGTAACTAGAACAACTCCAACTCCATTGCCCTTCATGCATAGGGATCAATCAAAAAATAAAGTCTAAGACTCAAACTCTTCAATTTCAACATTGAAGCACTCATAAAGAAACTCAACAACTATAGGATGGGCAACTTCTAGGGGAGTGAAGGCTAACTGATCAAAAATCACATGACTCTTGATAACCTTATGACCTATGAAAGTCAGATCAAACTCACTAAGGGCCATCACCCGCTTTGTAGCTCGACTTGAAATGTGGGACTTAGACATCAAATAGTGCAAAGGATCAAATTTTGTAATCATTAATGTCTTATGGTTGAGCATGTAGTATCTTAACTTATTGAAAGTAAACACTACGTAAAGGCAAAAATACACTTAGTGGGTTTAATATGAACTCTATATTGTCGAAGCCTTTCAAATATTTGTCTTAAGTCATGGACATGATCCTTTTGTTCTAGTGATTAAGCTAAAATATCATGCACATAGTCTTGGAGAATATCATGCATTATGTCATGGAAAATATAGGTCATGGCCCACTGATAGGTAGCTCCTTTATTATTAAGACCAAAAGGCATGATATTCCAGCATAAGGTACCCCATGGAGTAGTGAATGTTGTCTTAGCTTGATATTTAGGAGAAATCATAATCTGATTGTAACTTGAGAAACCATCCATAAGTGAAAGTATCCCATATTTGGCAGTGAAATCTACAATCTGGTCTATGTTAGGCAAGGGAAAATCATCCTTGGGATATGCTAAGTTAATGTCTCGAAAGTCGGTATATACTCTGATTGTTCCTTCCTTATTATCTATAGGAATGATATTAGAAATCCAATTAGAATAGTCGATGGCTTTTATAAAATTGATGTCAAGGAGTTTTTGGAGCTCCTCCTTAACTAAAAGGGTGACCTTCAGATGCATATTTTGAAGCTAATGCTTAACATGCTTAACATTAGGTTTAACTGCAAAATAATGCATGATAAGGGAGGGATCAAGCCTTGGCATGTTGAAATATGACCAAGCAAAAATATCTTGATATTATTTCAATAAATTGGCCAATTGCTCTTGCTCATCCATGGTCAAGGATTTACGTAACTTAAGGATTCTAGGGGCTTACTTAGAACCTATGTTCACATCTATGGTCTCCTCAATAAGAATAAATAAACCATCCTAAACAGGAGATGAGGTAGGAATTACCTCTAATTTCTCAAGACCCTCGGGAGACATAGAACCAAAGTCCACTTGAGAACTAGAAGGATCAACCTGCGCTACGCAATGGAAAAACTCGTCAAAACAAATGTCATTATGAGATAAAGTCTCATATATAACATGCAACTATGGGGTTAAGATCTTAGGAGAAGGTGAACCCTCTTCCTCAACTCCACTCTAAACCTTGATGAGATTCATCAAAGAGAAGATCTAAATAATAACATTAATATTGATCTTGTTATGAAACATTTGTAGAAACCTTTTTAGAGGAAGATTATGATGAATTGATTTGGACTAGATCTTCTGGTGAGAAAAAAATTAATTGATGAGGATCTTCATGATATAAATGATTTGGTTTTCAAATTCAAATTTTACACATTGGTAAAAAGTAGAAGGGATGACCTTCATTGCATGAGTCCAAGGTCATCCAAGAAGAATATTAAAATATGTAGGACAAGACACCACATAAAACATTATTTTTTCATTTTTTTGTCCAACTCTAAGAGGGAGTAATATAGTGCAACAAGATTCTTGAGAATCATTGTTGAAAGTTCTAATGATGTCACTGGATGCAATCAAATCTTCCTTTTTCAATCCAATTTTTGAAAGAAATGATGTATACAAATATTAAGCTAAGAACCATTATAAATCATAACCCTTTTGATGAGTGTCCCCAATGTAAGTAGTGATGTATAAAGAAGAATATTTCTATACTCCTAAGGAAACCATATCATTATCTAAAAATATGATATGAGGCTTCCTAAGGGAACTTATAACCTTTTTCATATCACTAGGAGAAAGATCTAGAGGTACTGGCTACTGTTTCAAAACCTTCACCATAGCTTCTTCATGGGCTTGAGAATTCTATAGAAGTTTTAAGAGGCGAATCTTTATTGAATCATCCATTTTTTGTACTAATTTTCTTGGAGTAGTTTTTATCATTCCAACCATGTTGTTATCATACTAAAGTGATACACTTTTATAGGACACTTGGTCAGTTTGTCTTGTTCTATTATGATTCTACTGGCTATTGGAATATTGAAAACTACTAGTGTCAATATGACCAACATCAATTAAATATTGAACCACATGTTTTAACCTTTTACAAAAATTATTCCAATATCCTTCTACTCTATGATATACACAATGCTGATATGCTTTATACCAATGAGCTATAGTATCTGGTTGTCTTATGGGAGGTAATTCAATTGCCTTAGCATCCAATAGTTATTTTAAAACTGCTTCCATAGGCATATTAAATCTTATGAAGTTCCTTTGAGGAGGATTTTGAAGTACAATATTTTATAGACTGTTAGTGATATTATTAACATGACTACCATCACTATCACTTCCTATATGCTGATTCTTATGTTGAAAATTAGTTGTCTTATCTTCTTTATTCTTAAGTTGACCTTTTCTAATAAGAGCTTGTTCCACTTTTCTTGCTAACTAAATTACTTGATCTAAAGAGGTAATAGTAGTAGTTTCTAATGCATAAGATAATTTTTCTTGCAGATTACTAATGAATATATCAACTATATATTTTTGAGACACAAGTTGTCTTAATCGGACAACTAAACTTCTCCAATGAGTTAGAAACTCTGAAAAACTTTCTTCTTTACTTTAAATAATATAGATCTCTCATAGTGACTTAATTTTCAATGTAAGCACTAAAATGATGAACACACATCTTTGCGGTCTTCTCAAAACTCTTCAAATAATTGTTGGGCAACCAATAATACCATTCTAATGCCAATCCAGTAAGACTCTTTGGAAATGTTTTCAACAAGAGCATATCATCATAAACAAGATCATGGTAATATTTCCTGAATCCTCTTAAATGCTCTATTGGATATTTCATCCCTTTATAGATTGGCAATGTTGGTATAGTAAAATTCTTAGGATAAGGTCTAGCAGCAACAATAGTATCCAATGGTTGACTACACATTTCTTTATAATTATATGTAAACCCTAAATGCGGTATCATATCCATCCTTAAAACCAACTGATTCATTATACTTACCAAATTCTACATTTTTGGATTATGTGAATTCCTGACATTTCCTTGACTTAGGTTGGACATGTGAAGGTTGTCATTACATATGGTGTCTTGTGGTAATGGAAGAATAACTTGCAATGGAATAGAGGAAATAATGTTGATTTTAGAAAATTGAAGTGGAAATTGAGAACCAATTTGAATGCTACTACTAGTTGGAGGAATTGGTGAACTCACTCCAATATTGATGGTCACAATAGTAGCATAAGTAGGTTGACAAGTTTGATTACCATGATTCAAAGGTTCATTCAAAGGGCTATCTCGAAGTGGGAAATCCCTTTCAAGTAATGCTTCTTACTCTAAGGCCATATCCAAAGTATGCTTATGGTACTTATAGAAATTCCATATATGATCAAAAGATTTAAATATAATATTACCATTGGAATATTGGGTAGGATCAAGATGATTATCAGTATCTTATTCTAGGTTGTGATTTTCTCTATCAATCTAATCATTCTCATGAAAAATATCATAAAATATAAGAAGTCTTCGTCCTTCCCCAAGGTCAAAAGCCATTGAGAAAAATACATAATACAAGGAGAAGAACTAAGACCTATGCACTTATACACAAAGGAATTATATTTTTAAATATTTGGCACACAATTTAATAATTTTTCTTATTTTTTAAAAAGAAACAAAGGTGTTCACATCATTTCACCAAATATGTAGAGGGGGAAAACTACCCTACCACATACAATTCCTAATAAAAGACTGGATCCACAAGGAGGGAACCTTTTGTGGGGTGAACCACAAGGACATGTTGTTCTCTACACTCAGTTTTAGGGGGATGGATTCACCATGAATGGTTTTAGGACACACTCCAAGTCGCCAAGATATGCAAGAAACGTTTGATGTGTTTAGTTTTAAGAAAATACCTAAGTTTAGTCTTTCTAGTTCTAAGCTAATAAATATAAATATAGCAACTGAAAATATAATGAAAGCATACAAGAGCTAGCGTAATATGATTCTTTATTTTGAATTCTCACTAACCTAGGGTTTATTCTAGAAAACCTTTAAAGTAGAAATATACAAATTAAATACACATAAATTATCCCTAGATGTAAAATAAATACTTTTTAATTTCAAATACCTAAGAATTAAATTCAAATAAGATTGAAAAACAATAAGATAAATGTAGATATACTTATCTTTAACCGATGGTTAATCCTATCTTTTGATGCTTCCTGTCTAATGATATAAAAATACCCGTTCTTGCAAAATAATCTAAGAAATACTAAAAAAAATGATGATAAGCATTAGGGGGCCTGCTTAGGCCACTGTATAATAGTCCTCGAAGGTGCAACATTCAAGCCCCCTAGGTCCCTTAGATGACTTTTCAATATAAAATTAAAAATTAACCTTTGGAGAATTAATCATAAAATAGATATGCAGAAATAGTAAAAATAGTAACAAAATATGCCAATATGCTCAATATGTAGTAATGAAGCTAACCAAACTATAACAAAACATAACTTTCCTCGATATTTATCTCAAGAAAAAAAATACCTCACAAAAAATGGGCACAATAATGCTTCAGAGAAGTCATGATTCATTAGAATGGGGCATGATTTCGCTTGAACAGGCTAAAAATCTAAATTAGGGTTAGAAAAGTCATGCCTCAATAAAACCAGACATGATTTCACTTTAAACACATGAAAAATAAAAATGTATGCACAAAAAGTAAATTAAATGCAAAATCACAGAGAGTAAAACCTAAATGGAGAGCGCAAACGCAATTCCCTCTGAGCTACAATGTGCATCCACCAAGTTAAGTAGCAATCCAATCCACACAATAGGAAATCAAAATCTAAAATTCATACTTCGGGTTAGCTTGTAGAAGATACAAAAAGTAGAGTGAATTGAAAGTAGTAAGCGAGTGTTAGAAGACAAAGATCACATGAGCATTAGTAAGTTTGTGATCGTGATATAAAAAGAGTGAGATTGCTCATCCTTTCATAGATTATTAGGGTGGGTACAAAGAAACTCACAGTAGGTGCCAGAACATGCTGGAGGGTTTAAACATGGTTCTAAGTAGGCCAAGAAGAAAACAAACTAAAAATAAAATAAGATTAAATTAAAATAAATGAAATAGTGCCCCATTTTTGTAGGGTGTGATATCATTTATGCGAAGTACCTTGTGAATACAGGGCATGATTTTTTTAAAAATACTAGAAAATACAAAATAGTGGGTGAAGAGGCCTATCCTTACCTTTGACAGGGGTGAGGGACCTCTTAAATTCAGTAATGAATATTACCCACTCAAAGTGGGTCAATTTTCCGTGTCTACAAAATAATCCATGGGAGGTTGATTTTGAAGAGAAGAACAATACATGGATCAACAATAGGATAAGCTAAAACCTAATAGCATAAAAAGTAGACAAATGCATATTTTTATACCATTGGATAGATGAAAGGACTTGTGTTAAAATTAATACCTTGATAAGAATTGGTTCATATCACTTTCTTATAAGGGTTAAAATGGTGGTACATAAATTCAAATATATCATATTTTAAATATGAGCAAATATAGGAAGACCAACCTTAATTTGTTGATATGATAGCATAGATGTGGAATTCTGCAAGAAATGATGGGCTGTGTACACTTCCAAAAAAAATTAAATCAATCACATCTAGATTAAAAGAATAGAGCAAGAACACTTTCAAAAATATTTTTAAGAAGAATTAAGAACTAAAAGAGAAACTTTCAAAATTAAAAGAAAAGTATTTGCTTAGTAATATCGTAATAGTTTGAGTAAAGAAGAAACAATTTGAAGATTAAAACTGAGATAAAATTGGTTAAAAGCAGATAAAAACATAATTTTGTTTTATAGGATGACAATAGTACAAAGATCAACATCAAGAATTAGTAAAATTAAATCTATAGAAGGGGTTTGGATTGAATATCAAAACAAGATAGAAAAAAATGAGGTAAGTATTTTTATTAAAATATTCTAGGATTATAGGAGATTAAACTTTTTAATGATAAACTATTACAACAAGTACTTTCAATTATAGCAAATGAAGATAATAGCAACCTGATGGAGCCTATTACTATGAAAGAAGATCATCTAGATATTTTCTCTTTTGATAAGGATAAATGCCTATGTCCAAATTGGATCTTTGTAGTATTTTATCCAAATAACTAGGAAATAGTGAAGGATTCTTTATTGGTGGTAGTGGAACAATATAGGGCAAAACAATTAATACCTTATAAAATAAATGGAATATATCTTACCCTAATTTCAAAAGATAAGTATGTAGAATTTTTTGATTCATTTAGGCCTGTAAACCTATGTAATATGATATATAAGATAATCTTCAAAGTGATGGTAAATTAATTAAGACCACTGTTAGACAAAATTATTTCAAAAGAGCAAGGAGAATTTATGAAAGAGAGATAGATTATAGGTAGGATAATAGTAACTCAGGAAGTATTGCATTCAATAGAAATGATCTTAAAAATGATATGAATAAAGCCTATGATAGGGTTCAATAGGATTTTTTTTGTAATATCAGAAAAATTTGAATTTTGGAAAAAATGGGTCAAATGGACTAAATATTTTATTTACATAGTATCATATTTAGTCTTGGTCAATGGTCTAGTAATAGAGAAGATGTATCCTAGACAAGGAGATCCTCTATCACCATATCCGTTCATCATTATGGTTGAGGTATTGGAGAAGAACTTGAAGAAGGCATACAAAACTGTGTTGATATTTAGACTTAAGGCTAGCAATAACCTCAAAAACATCACCCATCAATAATTTGTAGATAATACAACCTTTTTTGAAAGGTTAGGAAAAAATGAGGCCAGAGCTTTGAATAACTTATTAAAAGAGTATGAAAGGTTGTTAAGACAAAAAATGAATAAGAGAAAATCCAAAATTTACTTTCTAAACACTCCAACTAGAATTGAAGTAGGTAAATGCAAATTACTTAAAATGGAGAAGGAAAGTTTTCTAGCAACATGTCTAGTGATGCCCTTAGTTGAGGGGATAATGAGGATATAATTGTGGAATCTAGTTATAACTAAAGTTTAGAATAAACTATTGGCATGTGAAGGTAGATAATTATCATTATTAAGAGGAGCGGAACTAATAAAATCAATATTATAGATAATTCCAACATATTATATGTCCTTTTATATTATGCCAAAATTGGTAGAAAAATCTAATCTATATTATGTGGTCATTTTAATGGTCAGGATTACATTATAAAAGAAAATTTTCTTTTATAAAATGGAGCAAGGTGTATGATGACAATACTATGCGAGGTATTAGTGTAAGAGGTCTTACATATGTGAGCTTAACTCTAATAATAAAAGTAATTTGGAAATTGTATAGAGTCAAATACAATGGGACAAATGTTTTCTAAGTATGTTGAGTCCAATGACCTAAGCCTAATTTTTACTATATTTTCACTACCAAATGATTTTTTACTATAAAATATTTTAATAAAATCAACTGCTATAGTGATTAAAGGTCTAAAAACTAGAGAAAAAAACTCTATATGGATGGATACTTGGTGTGATAGAAAATGACTCAATCTAGATCCAATTTTGAAACCATGGATGAGATTACTTCTAAATATGGTGATAGGGTTTCAAACATTATGTACAAAGATTATTTTTATAAATACACAAGATCCAAGAGGCAGTCAAGTAGAAAGATAACAATAATTATTATTACAAGGAGAATTGAGGATAAGTTTATTTAGAGTTGAATAGCATAGAATAATACACATCAAGAAGAATATATAATAAAGCATCAAAAAAAAAATAATACTACAATTCTCAAAGTCAAAATATTTGTATGGCTAGTAGTTCATAGGAAAATTTTATCTTGGGATAACCTAATAAAAAAGGGTTTCCATAGTCCCTAACAATGTGTTCTATGTAAAAAGGAAGAGAGTAAAAAGAGGTTTTGATGGAGAATCTAAAGGAAATGCTACACTAGTAGAAGGAGGAATAATTACAAATAATAGTGGTGATATTTTGTTACATCACACTTTCAATAGTGGATTTAAAACAAATAATCAAGCTAAATATTTGGAAGCTTTGGAAGGGTTAAAAATAGGTAGACAAAAGAAACAAAATGGTGGATGGATGGGGGTGATCCACTAATAGTAATAAATGTAGTTTTAAGGAATGCAAAGACTCTATAGAACATACAAGAGGTCATTGTGGAAATGCAAGACCTTGAGTTTAAAGAAATCACATTTACACATACATTAAGGGAATGGATCAAATGTAGTTTTAAGGAATACAAAGACTCCATAGAACATACAAGAGGTCATTGTGGAAATGCACGACCTTGCTATAGAGTTTAAATAAATCACGTTTACACATACTTTAAGGAAATTGATCAAATGTGCACATAGACTAGCCAATAAAGGGGTTTTAATACAGAATCATGAAGCCAAATTCTCTTTTTCATGGTTAGAGGAAGTGATAAGTTTAGCTAAAACTCACAAGAAAATGTTTACTACATAAATTAAAAAATGATTAAGATTATTTTAATGGTTAGAGGAATTAGTAGGTTTAGCTAAAACTCACCAACAAATGATTACTACAAAAATAAAACATGATTAATATTTACTTTAATATTTTTTATTGGTAAACATTTGTTGTAGTTTATAACACTAATGTGTTTGCATTCTTGGGTTGCACTTTGGCTTCACATTCTAGATTAGCAAACTATGATAGCATAAAGTGTTGGAAATATTACTCTACTAAGATGTAGTGTATAAACAATAAAAGTAATAGAGGTGAGGTTTTGGTATTGTGAAGGCTATTATAAAAATTATTAAGAAGAAATTAAAAAAAGTTGAATACTATTCAATTTCCAACAAATAAAATTTAAAAGTTGGGACTATCTAACTATAACAACTCATTTAAAATAAAAATTGAATCTATTTGTAAATAATCAAACTCTAATTAAAAGTGGAACCAAAAAACAATACTTTTTAACTTGAAAGAAAAAAATAAAAACTTTTCATTTCTAGAATACAATCTTGTAAGGTCCATAGGTGTAGACCAATTGGTTCATCCAAACCCTATAAGGGGGCAGAGGTCCAAGGTTCAAATCTCAGGCTTCGTTGGACTGAACGCTTGTCCTTTCCTGGTGCTTTTAGCGGCGTAAAAGATTTTCCTGGTGCTTTTAGCGGCGTAAGGTCTTTTTAGCAGCTTAAAAGGTTTAAAATGATTGTGGCATAGGGGTGGACTGTGTGACGATTTCCGGGGGTTCGTGACGGCTACTGATTCCACATGTAAATAAAATAATAATAATAATTATACCAAAAAATAATATTTTACAGATTTGTGTTGTATGTATTTCTAAGAAATATAACATGTAAAAAATTAAAATTCGAATAACGTTTTTCTTAACTAAAAATAAGAAAGCGAAGATTACACTCAAATTAACTAAAGAGTGATTTTTATCTTACCCTTTGAATGTATTCATGATCGTAGTCTTCTTCAGGATAATTCAGCTTTCTCAATTTTTTTTCATTCCGTAGAATAAGTTGTGCCTTATCGGAATTTCTGTGCAAGATGATTTAATTTATAATAAAAAATCACAGTAGTATATGCATAGAAGGATGTAAAGTTTTGTCAAATAAAAATCACTGTAGTATATGCATAGAAGGATGTAAAGTTTTGTGCATTAAAATTACCTTGCAGCAGCTTGAGGGATGAAATATTGATCTGCAAAACAAACGAACGGAAGCAAAAGAATTTAATGTTTTTGTGTCTAATAATAAATTTGGTTTCTAAAATTTACGAAAATCTCCTTCAATATATTATAAGTTTTAAAATAAATTATTTAATATTTAAAAATGTTTTAAAATAAATTTTATTTATCATATATACTAATAATAATTATAATATGATCTTTGAAAAAAGGTGTAAATTTTAAGTGTAGTCATGGAATATAAGCGAAAAATTTGATTATAATTTTTAAACAAATGAATGCAAACCTTAGGTGTAGTCAAGCATTGAAGGAAGAAGGTTCAAAGTTTTGGAGAGAGAAAATATTTACCAAATAATGCCATAGATGTATTTAGTAAATGGATGCCTAAATTTGTCTAATAAAATAAATATGAGTAAAACAAGATTGGTTGTTTGAATTGATGTTTCAATTTGTGGGCCTCAATCATCACTATCTCCTCAAAACAAAGGAGAATGGATCCAATTAAATATGAAAAATTCTCCGTAAAAATGTTATGGTTGTCAACCACATGAAGAAGAGATGTCTGGTTGTCGGATCATTATTCTGATTCCAAAATTCTTCTTTGTGAATGATATGGAACCTTCAAATGTTCTAGTTCAAAAGAAAGAAGCTCATCTTTCATATACACCAATTATCTATTGTGAACCATTAAAGCAAACCAATTATCTATCATGAACCATTAAAGCAACAAAAGACTCAAAAGAAAAATTTAAATCAAATCATTAATAAAAACCAAAATAATTACTAAAGACAATCCAAAATTTATATAAAAAATATTAAAACATTAAATAGTATTCTCCAAACTGAAACAATCACTGATGAAATACAAGTATAGTTATATTGAGTGTGGGTCTGTCCCGACCCTGAGAATTCACCTATCGTCTATTTCGAGGCTATGTTGTAGTCTCATTGTCATGCTTTCTATACTAATTTATAAACCCGAGTTTTTTATGTTTAAGATAAAGCTCTACTGGATATATTAACCTATAACCTTCAGCCTCTATACGGGTTGAATCACCCAAACCTTTACAATGAGCTAGTAGGTCAGTGTAGGAAAGATTCAGTGTTCCTGTTATCAGAGACTAAAATTTAGGAGGTTCATCCAATACCAATTATTTTTCTAATTAATAGAGTTTTATAAAAGTTAAATTTATATGTAGAAGATTCATCCAATACCAATTACTTGTCTAATAGACTTTTATAAAAGTTAAATCTATTTATCAATATATGTTAAATTTAATTTAATTTTATATGTAATTATAGAGTAAAACTTAATGTCAATAAAAAAAATTAAATTATATATATTTTAATTGAAGCATAAAAAGCCTGATAGATGCCATTAGCAACTGAAAGTGGACAGAAAGTAAAGGAAAATAAGAAAACAAAAGACGTACCCAACCATACTTTCTTTCCTTTTTGCTTTCCATTATGCTTCATGCTGGAAGGAAAACCATATATTCAAAAATATGTTTAATAAAGGAAAACAACCACTTGGAAATTCGATATATAATTGATCTGGTTTACGAAATATGACCGATACCATATATGAGCTTCCCAGCGCCCAGTCCTCTTGTAACAACAAATCCCTTTGTATGGTTTGTTCCTTGGTCGTCCTTGTCCTCTTTCTCTTCCTTGTGCGCCTCTAGGCATCCCTCTATTATCACCTTCATCCTCAACGTCGTTCTCAGGGGCCGATTCAGAGTTCTCGATCTCAGTGTCAGCTCTTACTTCTCGCCGGATCTTTAGCAGTGTTTCCGCGGCTATCTCAACCTCCTGTGAAAAAATGCATCAAATATAGTAGTATGACAGTCATGTTTCATAGATTTCTGCAACGTGGTGCTGCTTGTATTATGGTTTAGTAATAAAAAGAAGGAAAAACAAATTATCACCTACAGTTATGGTTTAAATTGGTTTAGATGAAAAGTTGGATTCAAGTTTAATAGTGGGTGTTTGAAATTGGATTTGAGTGGCATATTGAGAAAATAGACTCTAATAATCATAAAAATTTACAATGTATTATATTTGCTTAAACATTTTAAACAATTTTTTATATGTTTTCAAAATAAAATTGATTGATTTCCTCTCAAATAATAAAGTTGGTACAACTATACACTATTTTCCTTTCAAATAATAAAGTTGGTACAACTATATACTGATTTCCTCTCAAATAATAAAATTGGTATAACTATATTTAAATAAATGTTAAATATTTAAAACCTATATACTTTAGCATACTCTAAAGTATGTTCTAGAATTTAACACATATTTTATGATTGAAATTTCGTAGTTTGTGTTTGTGAATAATCTCATATTGTGGACTTGAGTGGTTTATAAACCCCACATTTGCCATACTCTTTGCCAATGAGGTGGCAGGTTTAAAAGTGCAAGTCCTTGGGATTCTTTACCCAATACCTATCATAACTAACATCTAAAGCTTCCCGAATGACATATTCCATGATTGGAAATACCTATCATAACTAACATCTAAAACTTCCCCAATGACATATTCCATGATTGGAAATACCTATCATAACCAACATCTAAGACCAGTGTTGGACGCGGGTGTCGACCTCGACCATTGTGAGGCCACTGTGGGTACCTTTCCAGATGGATGTGTGAGGCTAGCAGACTCCGACCATCTATTGGTACTCTAAACTATTTTGAGACTACTCAGACTTGTGGCCAGCCCCAGGTGTGTGAGGCCATTCAATCCCGATAATAAATAAAATAAAATACAGATAGTGCAGGTTCCAATACGGTTGTGTTTATAAAATGATTAGGATGCAGAGAATTTGAATATACATACATATTTAATTAGATACAGATAGTGAAGGGTTACATACGGCTGTATCTAGAAAATGCTTAGGATGCAGCATTCCAAAAAAATAAAATGCAGATAGTGCAGGGTTGCATACTGTTGGCTGGAATCCATCATTGGCTTCATACCTTCCAGTTGAGCGGGTGAGCCGTAAGAAACTTCCATTGTTGTACGTTTGTAAATGGAATACTGGTTTTCTGGTCAAATAGAGGGCTGCAAATTCCTAATTTGTTATCAACAACCTTGACAACCTCTTCTTTTCAAATCAGAATTTTTTTAGCAACCTGCACTCTCTCGCAATTGAGTCTCTAAAGGTAAATGTAATAGCTTGAGAGAGATTCGGAGAGGCAGTTGCGGTGCCACATCGGAGTGACACTCTTTGACAATGACACACCAAAAGTGGCACTCCGATGTGGCAAGCCAATTGCCTCTCCGAATCCATTATATGTATAACTGCAAGTTATTAGATTTTATATTTAAAATTAAATTATTTTTATATAAGAATACAATTTAGTTTTAAATATAAAATATTATAATTTATATTATTAAAGTAATATATAAAAGGGTTTGGGTTTATTGTGTTATTCATAAATTTGGTTATTTTGGTTTTGGATATTAATATTGTCGTTAATTAGGCAGTTGTTCTCCTTTTTTATGGTTTCATCATTAAAATTAATCGGTAGTGAGGAATCAAGCAGTGGTGTTAAACAACATGTTTGGAAATATCTCCATTTGATGATTTTTTGGATGATAAAGAGGATGCAATAGATGAAAAAGTACTGGAGATATAGTTCCAAAGTGGGAGGAAGGAATCTATGATAAAAGAGATAAATAACACATGTATCACCATCGTAGTTATGTAGAATAACAAATAGGAAGTACTAAATAAGATAATAGACTACAAACATAATAAATAAGAGGAAAAATAAGAGAAAAATTCTACTAAAGGTAGGCATTTCCAAAAACCCAAATCCTAGGGAAGACCTCACTAGATTTACCAAAAATACACTAGTGATGTACATACATATGCTAAGATTGGATGTTATCCCAAAATTAGGATGGGTGGGACAGATGAAAAGTAAGAAGATGAAAATGGATACCAATCAAAAGGTAGGACACAAAACTAATCACCATCATATGGCAAAATAAGGAGAAAAATTAATATAGAAGGTGATTTCATTTCTCTTACTTACATATTTAGCCTCAAATATTGATGCAAAATATTTCTTATAATATTATAGGACTCAAGGAAAGTCCCTTAAAACAAAATTAAATTAGAATAATGATACAGATAAGTCAACCACAACACATCTTTCTTAAGAGATAAAGTTGTTAGTAGAAGAGATTGAGACAATTGCAAAGAAAGTGTGGCCTACTAGAAGAATGGAATCCTTCAGCTCTTGAGGGGCGTCAGGAGGCAATGCATACCTTTAGAATCCTAAAGAGGTAGTTATTCACCAAGTGGTGGGTATATAGGAAATCTTGGAAATATCAACTCAAAGAAAGCAATCAAACCAAGTTATGCTTTGCATGAATGTTTACACACTTACTAGCCTAGAGGAGAAATGTAGATAGTGGAAGAACATAAAATACATTATTACCAAATTATCTCAAGCATAGGATTTTATAGAAGGATATTTCAATACCATCCTATCCTTGGAAAAGAAGTTGGAGGAAGTGTTAGCTTAGATGAGAGCAAAGACCTCATGAAGGAATACATCAAAAACCTGCATCTTGTGGATGTTAGGCCAAATAATGGTCTAATGAATTGGTCTACTAGGAGGTAAGGCTCTACCTACATTTGGAAAAATTAAATAGATTCTTACTTTCAAATAATATTTTTATTTATGGTCACATTCATAGGTTGAAGATCCTAAACAATGCAAGCTAAAATCATTGGCTAATCACGATAAAATTATGGAAATCCAAGGTCAAAAAATAACCATTTAGATTCCAACTAATATGGTTTAGAAATAACTCTCTTAGGCCTAGAGTACAATAATAATGGGAGGAAAGTACACCTCAAAATGAAATAAATATGTATTACTTTGTGATAAGGCTTCAATACATTAGATCCAATTTAAGTACCTAAACCTAGGAAGAGTTTGGAGATGTCCAGAAGAAAAATTTGGAAGTGCTAGACCAATTCAAATATTTGAATGAATAGGTCCACATGGATGGCCTCATAGGAATCTAAGAAAGATTAAAATTACATCTTAGCTAGAGGAATCCGAATAAAAAGAGTTATTATGGAAGCAAAAGTCTAGAATCCAATGACTTTCAAAGGGGGATCGAAATATAATATTCTTCCACAAATCTCCTCTAGCCCACATATCATACAACTTCACACCCTCCTTACAAACAAAAGTAGGAGATACTATCCACACATGGGAAGGTATGAGGTCTATTGTGGTAAACTATTTTGTGATTCTATTCACAATAGAACCTCTAGATATGGAAGCCCAACCAGAAGTGTTGCAAGAGATACCTACACTAATAATAGAGGAGAACAATTTAGTTTTGATTGCACTAGTAACTACCGAAGAGTTATAAAAGAAGGTTTTCAAAATGCAAAATGGAAAGACTCTTAGGCTATATGGATTCCCATTTTATTTTTACCAATAATTTTGGGATATCTTACATGATGACATTTTGGATGTGGTTGATAAATCTAGGAAAACTAAAGATATGCTAAAAAAATTAACAAATCATCTATAGTATTGATATTAAAGCACAAGATATAGAGCATATTACTAATCTTAGACCAATATCCTTATGTAGTTTCTTGCTCAAAATAATCACAAAGGTAATGACAGAGTGTCTCAACCTAATTTTACATAAAATTATCTCACTAGAACTAGGTGGTTTGTGGAAGGTAAACATATAGTGGATGAGTTATCTCACTAGAACCAAGTGGTTTATGGAAGGTAAATATATAGTGGATGAGATAGTTTTGGCTCAAGAGGCTACTCACTCGATGGAAGCATAGAAATACCCATCCATGTTTATCAAATTACACTTATCCAAAGCATATTCTAAGGTGGAATGGGCTTTCCTTATCAAAGGAATGAGTCAATTTGTCTTCTAACATGAATGGACAAATTGGATCAAGAGATGTATTTCATCACTGTTCTATTTAGTTTTGAACAATGACTTTCCTTCATAATTATTCATTGCATCCAAAGGTATTCGATAGGGAGACCCTCTTTTTCTATATTTATTCATCATTTTGCTTGAATTTCCAAGAAGGACAATGGTGAAATGTAGGGAAAACCAAACATTAATAAGAATCACTTTTGCAAATGGAGCTAGACCAATCACTTGTATCTAGTTTATTGGTAGCTTTACTCTATTAGGGAAGCAACAATGAATTAAACCTCAAGAATAAAATATATTATAAGTTGTTTCTCAAGAGTCGTAACACAACAAATCAATGAGGAAAAGTCCAAAGTCATTTTATTCCATTTATCACCTAGATAGGAGATCATGGTTCTTGATAAACTAAGATACCATAAGACCTCCCTTTGCATCACCTACTTAGGTGTTCCTCTTAAAATAAAGAGACATAAGAATGATGATTGGTCCTAGCTAGTGGACAGAGTAAAAAAAAAAATAGAAAAATAGACTAATAGATGGATATCATATAGGGGAAGAATAACCCTAGTTAAACCATTCCTTAAACCTATACCTATTTATGTATCCACAATATTTGATATTACCAAGGTAGTGCTAAGATATTTGGATCAAATAAATCATAAATTCCTTTGGAGGGACACTAAGGAGTAAAGGAAATGTGCATTGATGCATTGGAAAACTTTATACCTTGACAACCATGAAGGGGACTAGGATTTAGTGAACAATAAAAAACCTCGATAAACTAAATATAGAAAAGTAGAAAATGCAAAATCAAAGAAAAAAGAAGAAGATAATAGATACATACATAACACAATATTTTACCTATGAAAATCCTTATGGGAAAAATCCAACACAATAATATATCCTTATTGTATAAACTTACCCGTCTCCAATGCAATAATATTTATATATTATCAAACCCTTATGCAAGTGCAATAAGACAACAATAGTACAAGAATAGATTTTACAATACCATGGGAATAAAACCATGGTTTCAAATATATTAACCCAAAATAGCCCATATGAGTCTAAAAATAGCTTAAAAACCCTAAAAATTCCTCGAACCCTAATGAGAATATGTGCAAATGTCTAGTACCTTTTAGAGTTAACCCCACAAGAATAACATGAAAAATAAACATATTTCCTACACTCTCCCACTTGTTGAATAATTTTCATAAGGGTCAAGAATTACCATTGTCAACTATTAAGGTCAACCATACCCATATATCTTCTACATCAAGAAATATTTTGAGCAGATATAGCCTTTTTTAATGAATTAGAAATATTATTCTTTGTATGAAATTTCTCCAAAATCACCTGATTCCCTTCAACCATATCTCTGCTAAAATAGTACTTGATATTAATATGTTTTGACCAATCATGAAAACTAGGATTGTTGGCCAAAATAATTGCATTATGACTATCAATATTAATTCTCACAACATTTTTATTAAGACCAAATGTTGAATACAATATCTATAGCCACACTACTTCTTTATGGGTATGAGTTGATGCAATGTAATCTGCCTCTATTGTGGATAAAGAAACCATTGATTTATTTTTACTCATCCAACTTGGTGTTCCTACAAATAGTCTTAACACATAAG
The DNA here is from genome assembly GCA_028583015.1 of Wollemia nobilis. Taxonomy (NCBI): domain Eukaryota; kingdom Viridiplantae; phylum Streptophyta; class Pinopsida; order Araucariales; family Araucariaceae; genus Wollemia; species Wollemia nobilis. Next base: position 3,653,244 of record JAQPPZ010017072.1, read on the forward strand.
CACTCATGAATTTTCTCTTTTTAAGATCTCTAGCCTAGTCAACATGCACAAAATCTTGGAGATTTATAGTATAAATATATCCAAATTATCCTTGGTAATAGACAACATGATATAAAGTTCTATGCAAAGTATTGAAAGATCTTCTTCATAGTAGTCTAGTGTTTCTTTCATTGATTGGACATATATCTGCTAACTACTCCCATTACACGTGTAATATTAGTTCTAGTATAGACTATTTCATACATCAGACGACCAACAACACTAGCGTAAGGAACTTGATGCATTTCTTCCATCTCCTCGTATATTTTAGGACACTATTCAACAAATAAATTTTTTCCAACAAGATATGGAGTACGTATTAGTTTACAATCATGCATCCTAAACCCCTATAGTATCAAATCAACATATTTCTTTTTATTTAACCAAAACTTTCTATTTACATGATCCCTTATTATTTTCATACTCAGAATAAATTTTGCAGCACCCAAATCCTTCATGTTAAATTTAGAAGATAACTATGATTTTAGTAACTTTATCATCTCCTTATTTTTACCAATTAACAACATGTCATTCACATACAAAATGTTGATAATAAAATTTCATCTTTTTTGTTTAAAATACACACATGGATCTAATTTACTTTTTTCAATACCAAGTGTCAAAAAAAACCTATCAAATTTTTGGTTCCACATTCTTGCAGATTGCTTCAAGCCATAAACAAACTTTTTTAACTTACATACCAAGTCCTCCTTACCTTTTTATCTAAATAATTTTGGCTATAAAATATATATATCTTCATTAAGTTCACCATGTAGAAATATTGGTTTCACATCCATCTATTTTGTTTCAAAATAAAAAGTAGCAAAAATAGCCAACATAAACCTATTTGAAGTTAGTTTAGCCATAGGAGAAAAAATCTCACCAAATTCAATTCCCTGAATGTGAGAAAATTCTTTTGCTACTAGGTGATCCTTGTACTTCTTCAACTTTCCTTCTACATTGTATTTCTTATTTAATACCTACTTACAACCAATAGGTTTTCTTCCAAGGGGTAATTTCAACAAATTTTACATCTTATTTTTATCTAGGTACTCCATTTCTTCCTCCGTAGCTCTTTTCCAAGGTCTATTCTCACTCAATTGAAGTGACTCCTTTACAATATTGGGTTCTTCATTAGTAACTAATATATTAAATGTAGAACACAAATTTGAAGAGTTATAATTGTTTGGGAGTCTTCACACTCAATCTAATCTCCTCAAACACAGAGTTCTAGGTTCTACGTCTTTATATTCCTTCTCACCTTCTTCCTCTAAATTTTCCTCTTCAAACTCTCTTTGTAGTTCAACTTCTTCTATAGCACCAGGTTCTACCACAAGTTCTTCCTCCTATTCAAATTTTACTTGAACTATTTGAGGTTTTTTGTTTGGTTCCATTTCCTATTTTAAAACCCATTTTGTTTGTATAAATGTCACATTACAACTATAAACAATTTTTTGTGTTTCTGGGTTCCACAACTTATATCCTTTAAAACCAATACTATAATTCATAAACATGTATTTTCAGCTTTATAGTCTAGCTTAGTCCCTTTATATTTTGGGATATACATATAAGCATCACAATAATTTAACAATCTCAAAAAATTGAAAGTTCATGATTAAATATTATCAAGGAATATAAACATAATAAGAAAAACTATGGATCATTATATAATGCAAGTCAAATTTATTTTAATCCAAAATCACCAATTAAAAAATTATTTTATCATTTAATAAGTTGCAAAATGAATCTTATTCTTATTATGATGACATTCTAACAAATCATAACGGTATTATTTTAATAAATAGTTTAGTGGTATCAAAAAATTGAAAGTTTCAATCTACACTCTATTTCATAATACAACCAATAATCAACGACTCAAATAATCCTTTCAACCTTGAATTTCATATGATATCATCTTCTTCTCCTTCAAAATTCAAAAATTTTACTCACTTCATGAAATCATAGTCTGCTTTACCAAATATTAATTGTTACTGTACTCCACTGAATTTATATATAAATAGATCCCTTGAAACATTTTGTAATCCTACGAAACATTATTTTGAATTTGTTGGTTTCAAATTTTTCTTGTTAGCTTTAGCTAAAGTTACTACTTCCTGTAATCCTCTAAAATATAATTTAAATTCATGATTCTCTATTTAAACCCCTTTATTGGATATCCTATTTGCACATTTATCCCCTTCCCTTTATGTATGTGTAAACCTAATTTATTTAAACTCTATAGCAAGGTCTTGTAATACCACAGTGATCTCTTGTATGTTCTATGGAGACTTTATTTTTCTTAAAATTACATTTTTTACCATTAATGATTCATCTTCCATCCATACTCTATTCCATTTCATTTGTCTATATATTTTTAATCTTTTCAAAGGCACCCAAGAATTAACTTTATTATGTCTTAAATCCACTATTAAAATTGTATTGTGACAAAATCTCATCCCTATTATTTATCAATATTCCTACTCCTACTACTATTCTCAAGTTTTCTTTATAAGCTCAATCAAAATTTAATCTGATAAACTATGCTTTCAGTGATTTCCACATTATATTTTTTTCTTCCTTTTGTTTTCCTCATACCCATCATCATAATTCCAATTGATGATTTGACTCCATCTATCATGAGTAAATGAGTAAATGCAAGCACTCTTAGTGATAGATTCTATCATTCCTCAAAAAAATAGATTTTTCAGAAATCTATCATAAGTAGATAAAACATGAATTATTTTCCAATATCATCTCTTAAGCCAAATTTCACAAAGACGTTGGCACCTTACAATTCCTTTATCATTTTAAAATCTTACTCCTTTAAAATTTTTGTGAAGATGTCTATAACCTGCTCTTTGAACGTACAAAACAACAATACAAATTCATAATTTTTCTCTAGCTCTCTAATGAAATGATATCAAATATTAATGTGCTTTCTTCTTCCATGAATACTAGATCCTTAGATAAATCTATGACAAAGTTATTATCATAAAATATTTTAGTTGTCCCTTCCTATTGATGATTCAATTTGCTTGATATTATTCTTAGCCAAATTGCTTAACATGCAACTAAAATGGCAGTAACATGCTTTGCTTTAGTAGAAGATAATGCAACAACAAGTTATTTCTTGGATGACCATGAGATTGCACCTGATCCAATATGGAATGTGTATAAGGAAGTAATCTTTCAATAATAAATATTTCCATCCCAATCACCATCTATGAAGCCAACAATCTCAAGTTTATCTAATCTTCTAAAAAATATCCCATGGTCTCTAGTCCTATTAACATACCGTAGTATTCTTCTTACTACCTACAAGTGAGTGTTCTTTGGTGCCTCCATGAATCTATTGATTAAAATCATTGCATACATAAAGTCAACTCTATTGTAATCCTTCTTGGTCAATTTCAAACCTGTTGTAACTAGAGTGATGGTTGGTTTACTATAATCCATTCTAAACCTCTTCAAAACATGTTTGGTATATTTTCCTTGAAAATGAATATATCATCTATTGATTTGGTAACTTCAATTCTAATAAAATACTTCATTAATCCTAGGTCTATCATCTCAAAATCATGCTTCATAAAATTTATAAACTAATCAAACAACATAATACTATTGCTAGTATAAATTAGATCATCTACATATGTAGATTATAATCATAACTCATTTAACATTGTTCTTAATGTAGAGAGTGTGCCCATATGGGCACTTGATTAAGCCATTCCTTTGAAAGTATATGCCAATGCAACTATACCAAGCTTTTGGTACTTAATTTAATCCATACAAGGATTTATTTAGATTATATACCTTACCTTCTTGTCCTTCTAGCTCATAGCCAAGTGCTTGGTCTATGTAGAAATTTTCTTCTAGCACACCATTTACAAAGGCTGACTTGATATCCATATAGTAATATTTCTGCCCTTTTTGAGATACCAATGCCATAATCATTTTAACTATGTGAAGCCTTGCTACAGGTGCATACACTTTATGATAATCAATACCTAATTTTTGTTTATATCCTTTTGTAACTAGCGTTACTTTATACCTTTCAACATCACCCTTGGCATAAAATTTGGTTTTATACACACATTTATACCAATGATTTTATTTCTTGCTAGAAGATCCATTAGCTCCCAAGTTTGGTTTTTCTCCATGTCTTCAATTTAAATATCCATGGCTTTCATCCATTTGTTATAATTAATTGCTTATTTAAATGAAATAGGATCACATTCACAAAATAAAACAAAATTAGAGTGCTCTTCATCTTCTATTTTATTTATTGTAACCTCATATATTTCTTGCAAGCTCCTGGTCTTTATTGGCATATTAATGTTGGATATCATTCTTGCAAGTGGTGGTAAGTTTTATGAAGGGTTGCTTCCCTCACTAATATTGTTGCTTGTAACGATAGGCTAATGAATGCTTTCTCCATTAAAATATTCTAACTCAATACTTGTTGGCCCTTGCTAACCAACCTTGAAATTCTAATTCCAAGCTTCATCTTCCATGAACTTCACATCTCTACTTATGATCAACTTCTTTGTAATAGTGTTATATAGTCTATAGGTCTTTGACTCTTCATTGTACCCAGTAAATATGTATGTTTGTCCTATCATCTATTTTTATTCTATTCTCTTCTACAATATGTGCATATGCTATGATCCCAAAGACTCTAAACTAAGAAATGCTTGGATATTTGTTGATTCATACTTCTTGTGGGATCATGTTCTTCACACTCTTTGTGGAACACCTATCTAGTAGATAAACTACACATGTTATAATTTTTGCCCAAAATTCAATTGGTAATACTTTTGATTTCAACATGCTTCTCACCATCTCCATTACGATCCTATTGTTTCTCTTTGCTACACCATTCTATTACGGTGTGTCTAGATCCGTTAAATGGCTTCTTATCCCATTAGATTTGCAAAAACTATGGGATTCATTTAATATGTATTCACCTCCTCCATATGTTCTTAGAGCCTTCACATAACAACTAATTTTCTTTTTAATTAAAGTTTTTAACTCCGCAAATTTGACAAAAGCTTCTGAATTGTGTTTGAGGAAGTATACCAATGTATTTTGATTGAAATTGTATGTAAAAATAAAAACATATTTATTGTTGGCAACTGAGATGGTTTACATAGGCTCATATATGTCTAAATACACTAGCTTCAATGGTTATAAATCTCTCTATGATTATCCTATGCGGAATACATTCCTCTATTGCGTGTCTACAAGGCAGCCTTCACATGTTTGATTGGGTTGTTCTATAAGAGGCAATCCCCTCACCATATAATTTTTGTGTAGCAAATTAAGGTCACTAAAAATCATATGATCAAATTTAAGATGCCATAGACATGTAGCATTCTTTACAACTACACTATATAAAAGTAACTTTTCCCTCTAAATTTTAGAGGAAATATCTTCTTCTTTATCATGGCTATATTTTTTGTGAGCCTATCTTATTTATCTCTTATAGTACAAGCTCTATTTTAAAAGCACACAATGTGCCCCTTTTGCATAAGCTACCCAATGCTCAGTAGACTATGTTTTATCCTAGGCACATAATACACATTAATGTTGTGTTTTATTTCTTCTTGTTTTGTATGAATTATAATCTCCCCTTTGCTCATGATAGGTAACTTGTTGTTTTCCATGTTCACTTTATATTTTATGGTTTCATCTAGTTGTGAGAATATTTCTCTATTCCCAAACATGTGGTTATTGTAGCCACTATCAAGATATCAAACATTATTTTGACTCTATTCATCAACATTGCAAGTTAGTATCATATACCCATATGTATCTATATGTTATTTATTCTCACCCTCATTGGTATAGTGGGCTTGTTGCTTGTTTTTCTTAGCCATATTATTTCTACACTCATAACTATAATGATCAAACTTCTTACAGTAATAACATTATATTTGAGATTTATCATACCTTTGATTTGAGCCTCCTTATTGACTTATGTTGTTGTAGTTTGTTCTTCCTCCTCTTTCTTGACCTCTATGACCTCTACCTCTGTTATTTTGTCCTCTTTGTCCTTAAGAACTTAATGTTGCTTGTTGGAATTCTCCATTTTGACTATTGTCTCTAAATGAGATCTATGTCTCAAATACCTGCTCCAATGAGAACTATGTTGTCTGGTTCAAGTTGTACTCATGTGTTTGTAGAGAATCCATTAACTCATCCATTGAAAGGGTTGTTAAATCCCTTGATTCTTCAATAGCAATGACTATTGAGTCAAACCTTGCTAGTAGGCTTCTCAATATCTTTTCCACAATTCTTTGGTTCATTATGTTTTTACCATTCATCTTCATATGGTTGATAATATCCATTGTTTGGGTAAATAAGTCACTCATGGACATAGTTTCATTCACTTATAGATTTTCAAACTCTCTTCTCAGTATCTATAATCTCATTAACTTCACTTTGTCAATTGCTTGGAAGGAGTTGTTTAAGATTTCCTATGCCTACTTTGACTTGGTTGTTACTATAATTCTAGGAAAAATGATCTCATCCACTACTTGCATAATATAAAATAGGGATTTCTAGTCATTATTTTGTTTCTACTTCAACAAATATTTCTCATATTGAGAAAGTGCATTCAATGCTGCTACATTTATCTATTCTACATACCCGTTCTCCACAAGGTCCCATAGCTCATAACACCGAAATAGTATTTTCATTTGTATAGTCCAATAATCATAATTATGGCTATTGAATCGTGGATTCTACAATTATAGACATTGTTGCTCGAAGCCACTGCTACTAGGGCTCTAAAACTTCTACTGATGGCTCAAACACTAATATTAATTTTAAGGAAGATAAAATAGGCTTTTACACTATTTATTGGACCTTTGCTATAATCAAAATGTTTGCATAAGGTACCACTCAACCAAAAACAACCAACCATATGCAAATGTAAATATTCACTATTATACTAAGTTGCCACAAGTTTACAACTAATCAAAACTTTCCATGGAGTAGAAGTGTTTGTACAAAGTTACTTCCAATAAACAAAACTTCCAATAGTCAGAAGTTCTTACCTTGACACACTTTAACAACAATTAAAAGTATTTCTTTTGAACTCATTTCTAATAAAGTGACTTTACTTTTCCCAATAATTGGGACTTCTACAAGAATACTTCTTAACAAATGAAAATATACATCGAGATTTTTCCTGTCTGTTCCTTCTTCACACAGAAGGATTTCTTATCCTCTTCTAAGCTAAAGTTTGCACTTCCTAGAATGGCTCATTTCTCTTGCCACTAACACTTCTTCTCCTCCATATTTCTGCTCTTCTTTTCCAACAATTTACTTCATTTTCTTTAAAAATAAAATCATATCTAACATTCATATATATATATATATATATATACGCATTGCATTAATTAATAGACGGATAGCACTGTAATTACTGAACAACCACGACTACCATGAATAAATGCAAACCATCTTGGCGATGGATTTCATCATTCCCAAGAGGTGAGTGAAATCTGAATTAATTTTAAAAATATGGCCACGCTTAACATTTGGAGGAAGATAGTTCATCCAGAGCAACCTGTATCATTTTCCAACCTTTCACATATTTTATTTATATATATATATATATGAAGCAGAAGAAATAGAAACCTGTTTTAATTGGAAGAGCCCGCTAGTTCCCTTCACAATGGGCTTTGATGTATTTTATTAAACGAAGATCTTCCTCAATGGTTGCAGCTTGGGATTTCCACCATGCTGGGGATATACCAAGAAATATAAGAACTCTTTCTACACCGTCAAAGAACATACACAAATGGAATCAGTTGGTCTACCTAGAAGCTATTTCTATTTGAACATTAAATGCCTGGTTCTTTTTTGGTCTGGTCTACCTAGAAGCTATTTCTATTTGAACATTAAATGCCCGGTTCTTTTTTGGTCTGGTTCACACATAATCAACATTGACATCTAGAATGTTTAGAAAAAACAGAAATTGAACCGAGCTGTTTAAGTCAGAAACTATTTTTTTGGAAATACATCACTCTTCAGGTGTTAATATTGCGGAAAAGGGAGGTCAAAGGAAAATACCTTCGAGGCTTTTTTATTGGCAGGACCGCAAAATACAGAAAGGTCCCTATAAACAGAGCCTATAGAACATAATAACAGACTGAAATAAAGCACAAGTGAAGGGAATTCAAGAATTCAGAAGCTGCACTCATTTTCTGATTTTTTTTGGGGGGTCCCTTGGAAAACCGTGGGAATGTAAGCCTCCGGGCATAAGATCTTGATGCGTTGCTTTTTCAAAAAAATTGCTAAAAGAACATATGATTGTAAGGAAAACTGTAGATAAAGGACAGGTTTCTGACCAGATATTTCCTTTGGGTCAGATATGTTGTCATTGGACGGAAGGGGTGATAATGATCAGAATGCAGATGTGCTTCAACATACTAGAAGATATAAATTGTCAAATTCCAAGGATAGGCATGTAAGACAAAACGGATATGCTATAATATTTGTTCTTCGTGTTGCCAAAGCAACAGGATGAAAATGCATGCTCGCTGCTTGTAATATGAGAGCTCAAAAGGATGACAAAACCTATGAAATGCAGATAGAATATTACCAGAAATAGCAACAAATGTTTTCTTTTGACAGAGACTTTTATTTCACAGTTATTTGCCAAACGAGCAAATTCACTGGAATTTGAAGAAAATGTTAAGGCAGAGCACCAAGGCAAACTGATAAGTAATGCAAGAAAGTTCAGAAATATTAAATATGGTCAAACCAAATATTTCTGGTTCAAAACAACTTTTGGCCATTATTTTTGGGCTAACTATTTCATTCTTACGTGAAAACATCAATGCGTGAACTGGGGGTTGTGAATCATTATGCCAAAAATTGGAGTCTCTAATCCATGCTAAAAGATCTCATCAGTAACGCTCAACATTACCAATATGCAGAACTTCTTACACGCCACTGGCCAGATTTAACTGAGCAACCAATTGAAGTTTCTATTCCATCTTCACATACAACAGACTATATTTTTTTCCATATGGATTACATCGGACCCATGGCCGGAGGGCCACATCCCATGAGCAGCAGAAATCTTCCATTAAAAATAAAATAAAATATATTTTTCAAAGTTCAAATTTTATTCAATATGATGAAGATTCTTTATAAAAATCTAGATAAACTAATTAAAAATAAATAAATTAATTTAAACTTCACGCTGAAGCTCTGTTAGATGAGAAAGATTCAAGTATTCCAAGATTGACATAAATCAAAGCTGGTGTCATATTGTTTGTTTCTATTGAATATCACTAATTATTCACATGTAAAACAAATATTGATATGTTCAAAGTTCAAACCCTTAATAAATATTGATATGTTCAAAGTTCAAACCCTATTTAAAATGAATGAACAAATCTTTCATTTAAAATCTCATTAAAAAAAATAAAATAACATTAAACTTCAGGCAAATGGTGGGCTTAGATTCAGCTAAATATCTAAGATGAACATGGTCTTATTGTGCAAGCAGGGATGGAGAATTCTGACCAACGTGGATGTATCCTGGGTCAAAATTGCCAAAAGTAAATACATCCACAATCGTTATTTTTTGGAGGACAACCACTACCGGGATAGTTCTACCTTCTGGGATGTTGTTACCAAAACTAAATCTATTCTATCTAGAGGTCTTTGGTGGTATTTGGGTGACGATTTGAAATTTTTATTATGGGAAGATTCTTGGATCTATGATCAACCCCTCATTGATGATTCGTTTCTTCGTATCCTTAAACTTATAACAGATCAACACTTTGGCAGCATGGTCCATAATTTCTTTTTGCAAGCTAATCCCCATCGTCCCTTTTGAAGATCCATTCCTCTTGTGGACTCTAATCCCTTCCAATTGGTTGTTGCTCAATCTCTATCTTCCTTGCTTAGATCCATTGTCATTCCTAATGTTCCATGGAAAGCTGATGAACATGGTTCCTTCACTCTGTTCACGTAATGATTCATAATGAACATGGTTCCTTCACTCTGAAATCCACCTATTACTCTCAAGAAGAGACCCAACTCAATTGGTTTCCTACCAATATCATATGGCTGCAACACATCATCCCTAAGGTTACCTTTTTATTTTATCTTATGGTTTAGAACATGGTTATCACTCTTGACAATCTTTCTAATAGTGAATTGATCACTCCCAACTGGTGCTACTTATGTCTCTCTACATGGGAATCAGTATCCCACCTTTTCATTAAGTGCTCTTTTTCGTTCAATATTCTCTCCTTGCTTCTTTTAGAGATCAATATTGCATGGGCCCTTCTTGGTTCGGATTTAGATCTCTATCTTCAATGGCCCAACCCCTTCAAACACATGCAACTCAAATATATATGGTCCTTCTGTCTTCCTCATTTCTTGTGGTAGATTTGTCTTAAAAGGAACAGTAGAGCTTTCAATGAATCCTCTAAAAATCATCCATTTGTCTTTTCCAAAATCCTTTCCATAGCCTCTGAGAATTTCAGTATTATCCCTTGCCCTAAAGGTCTTGGTCATGGCCTTGAGGCCAGACTTGTTTCTACCTTTAATATCCTTGTTGGGTCCTCACCTCTTGAGTTTACTAAGGTCAATAGATCTAAGGTTACTTGGTATCCCCCTCCTCCTAGTTGGCTTAAACCTAATTTCTATGGGACTACCAAGGGCAACCCTGACAATGCTAGATTAAATGGAATTATCAAGGATGATCATGGGAGAATTATCCTCATGTTTGCTAAATCTATTGGGCTCCACTCCAACAATGTTGTTGAAGCCAGGGATTTATTTTAGAGATTATCCTTAGTAGATGGTATCTGCATTTGAAGTCTTATCATCGAAGGAGATTCCCTAAACATGATCAACTATACCCAAGGATACCATCCTCATGCATGATGAGTTGCCAATCTGATTGAAGAATTAAGGATCTTCATAGGTAGGTTTGAGAGATCTATTATCCAATATGCATACAGAGAATGGAATGGGGTGGCTTATATCATGGATAACATTGGGTTGGTTCAGGATGGCCTCAGTGTTTGGATCGATAGCATTCCTCATGAATTCATAATTTTTTGTAGGAGGATTGACTCCCCATATAAACATTACCTCTAGGAGCTAAAGCGCCCTTAATGAGCCTTTCAACATCTAGGCCAATGACTGACTGTATATCTATGTGCAATCAAATTTACAACCCAATTTCTATTGGTCTATCAAGTGGACTTTGAGGTGGTAGTTTACTCCAAGTAAAGCAAAAATGATCATTGGTTCTATCCTTTTGGGCATGATCTTTCCCTCGTGATTTTGTGGCTGTGATCGAAGCCTACCAATCATTCAGGAAGGTTTTTTGTTGAAAATGATAAATCTATTTCTAGTTGGTCTTCACACATATTCAGGCTGACTTTGTTGCTCAAAATTGATACTTCAACTTCCAATTGATTTTTCAATCTAAATACCTTCTTCGAAAACAACAATGTCATTCCCATATGGAGCTTGTATCCTTTGTGGCTGACTTTTAAGCCCATGCCTAGCAAGAAAGTTTCTATGTGGTCTACCAATCAAAGTAGGCTAACTAGTGGATCTGGATATCCAAGGTGGCATCCGAGGTGGGTTCTTAGCTTGAGCAACATAGCTTCAAACATCTCCTTTGTGAACATGTGGTGATAGTAAGACCTCATTTTCTTCAAAAAGTGTTCCTCTACATATTCCTAAGTTAAATGATATGTGGCTTAATATTTTCATCGCTAGAGTCATCTGTATCTCTATTGGCATAATGTGTTGGTTCCAGAGTGGCATTCCTCCTCCCCCTCATTGGTGGAGTCTTCATCTCAGGTGACCCATTAGATTATTGGTCTCCATGATGTATTTAATCCATGTTCAACTTCTAGTAATCATATTCAATAGGAGAGCAAGATCCTTCATCATTCTTCTTCGTGTCCCAAGGTCCTCATGTCATGCAATATTATCTTGAGACTTGCATCTTATCATCATATGTATTGGATTTCCATTGGTTGCTCTTACCATGAATTTATTTTGGATTGCATGACTAGATGCACTCAAACCAAGACACTTCATCAATGCCCCTCGATCGTTCTATCTTCCATTTTTGATGGTATGGCTATCAGAGCCCTATCCATTAATCCTTTGTTCTATATATTTTTTAGACTCTACATTCAGTTCTATTTCCATCCTTTAATATTGTTTGTATCTTCTATCCTAATCACCAGTGAGGATTGCAATTTTTTTTGGTGCAAGAATTCACTTCGATGGTGGGTCGAGATGGCATTGCTTGAACTAGAGGTTATAAATCTTGATTCCATGATAGAGGATATCTTAGGGTCCCACAACTTCATCCCTTTCCTGAGGAATTTTCCTGGTAGTGATGCAAACCTCTCAATAAAGATGGTCCACTCCTGGGACAACGGTAATATCACCATCCATGGAGTTGATTTCTAGATTACCATCCATATAATTATTAAGGTCATAGAATTATTAAATTATAGATATTTTATTTGTAGAGATAAACACTTTATTGTTGCTAAATTGGGGTATTTTAGGGATAAATACAAACACCTAAAAAAAGAGAATAATAGCATCATTCGGAAGGACCTCACAACATCGTGGAATCAGTTTCTAATACCCATAGTAAAATATTTCACCATAGATGATCCTAATTCACTGTTGCAGAGTTTCCACCTGGTGTTTCTCAACCACTTGAATGAAATTAAGTTTATCAATGTTTCAAAGCACCTTTATCGCTCTATGGAGTTGTTTTTCTTCAACGTTAGGGAAGGCAAGTATTCCCACCCCAATAATTAGGAACTCCACATTATGATATTTAAACATATGCTTCAGTGATAACAACCTGCTCCTACATTTCCTATTTTTGAGAGAATTGAGGACCTTGTTGTTCCTGAGCAGATGATGGATTCTCCCCTCAAGAACAAGGACAACAATTTTTAATAAGAGTTGGAGGTTGCTAGTTCATCTATTCCTAGGTATCCTAACACCCTCACATATTTCCAATTCAATAACTCATTATGATGGAAATGCATGCTTCACCCATTGCATACCATTCAAGGTTCCTCAAGACAAACGAACGGATCGAGTGGATTTTTTTCTAGAATAGTATAAATAAGGACATTCAGACTTTTGTGGTTGAGTGTGATAATTTTTAATGGATTAAAGTAGAAATAGTTACTTTCTTGGGCTCTCTTCAGCCATTGCCTATTCTAGAATAGGCCTGGATAGATATTTTTATGGAATTTATTGAAGATTTACCTAAATTATTTTTATGGTAGTGGATTGTCTCACAAAGGATGCTCATATTTTTTGCCTCTCCCATCGTTACATGGCCTCTGTAGTTACCTATATTTTTCTTGATTCTACATTTTATCTTCATGGCTTGTCCACCCCCATTATGTATGATCACGACCCTACCTTCACTAGTAATTTTTAGAAAAAATTATTCAAGTTGTATAGAAATCAACTCAAAATGAGTTCATTTTATCATACATAAATGAATGGTAAAATAGATATTATCAATAAATATTTAGAGATCTATATTTATTGTTTTACCTCTAATCATCCTGAACTGTAGGTGAAGTGATTTCCATTGGCCAAATTGTGGTATACCACTTCTTATCACACTAAAAACAAGATCACCCCTTTTGAAGTAGTTTATGGCCAGCCTTCATCAATATGCTCATCCTATATTTTAGGTAGATCAAAAGTCCATGTTGTTGACACTACACTCCACCAACATGTCAAATTCCTCTATCAATTGAATCTAAATTTAGAATTGGTCTAGAATCATATGTGCCAACAAGATAATCAAAACCATATAGATCATAGTTTTGAAGTAAGTTATATGGTCTTCGTACACTTGTAGTCATATAAACAACCATATCTCTAGTTGTGTAGGTGGCAAAAGCTCACTATAAAATATTATGGTCCCTACAAAGTCTTACAATGAATTGGTGCCACTGCCTACAAATTGGACCTATAAGTCTTTCATGTATCCACTATCAATAAGGTACTAAGAAATCACACACAAGTTCAATTTGCTTTACCTAAATTAGATGAAGAGGATTCTATCTTACTCAATCCAGATGAAATTTTGGACCATAGGATGCACACTCTTTACAACTATACTATCACTGAGGTTCTTGTTCAATGGTAAGGATTATAACCAAAATATGCTACATGAGAATCCCTCTACAAGCTACAAAACTAGTTTCCTTATCTATATCTTTGAGGATAAAACTTTTTTAGAGGGAAAGGACATGTTACGACTTCATCCTAACGCCATTTTGTAATTATCAATTGATTATTGTAATAAACCACTTCCAACATAGGGATTCCTTTTTAATGTTATTTTTGAATATTTTGTAGTGATGTGTGGCAAGTAAGATGCCTAGACATGTGGGATCATTTCATGTAATCATTATCAATAATGTAACTGCTATTTGGTAGAAGATTCTAGCTGAAGTGACATTTTGCATGTAAGCCAACTCTTGAGCTTAGAGTTAGGGTTACATGAAGTGCATCTTTAAAATACATGGATCCATGTACGAGTTTATCTTTTTACAAATTAATGAAAGTACTGAATGAGGTTGCCCCCTCAAATATGCCTACGATTCTATGTTATTGTGATATTGTTTAATTCTACATTTACTTTTTGCATTGTGATATTATGTTATTCTATAAATCTCTATTTATGTACAATATTTGTGTGAGTGAGTTTATTTTTAATAGTAAGTTCCTATCATTCAAGCATTGGATTAGTATCTATATTAATAATATTTGCAAGGTGTTAAGAAGATTCAGAACTCAACATTGGTTCAAGAAGCCACTATAGAATAAATAGGCCTAAGAGGTAAATATTGAAGAAAAGAGACCCTTCAAAGAAAGAGGTACTTATAGAGAAAATAATAGAGGCCCTTATAGTGGAAAACAAAGAGTCCCTTATAGAGAAATGATAAGCCACTTATACAACTGAGAAGAGTCCTAATATATTATAAAATATAGAGGTATATATAGAGGAAATAAAATTACTGTTATAGAAGAAAAAGAGGCTCATATAGTGAATAACATAAAGAAGAGGCTCGAGACACATACACTGAATATAAAATATAGATGAGGCTTACATATGAAGATAAGCTAAACATAAGAGGCCAATAATAAGCTAGAGATACAATATTCAAGAGGTTATTAAGGCCCATGTGAAAAGAACAAGGTAATCCATGCTAAAATAATATGGTGGTTAATGCTATAAAAATTAGGTAACACATGCAAAAGGAATACATAGATTAAGTTAAAGATTTGTTATTGAGTGTCAAATATCATTAGCGAGTTCAAAGGCATGCAAAGCAATAATGTTATGCAATATTAGAACCAACACAAAGAAGGAGGTATAAAAGAGAATAAAAATAGTGGTGTATTGGCTAAAGAACTCACAAAGAGCTAGCAAATATAGTAGGAGCCAAAACATCAAAATAGTGTAGCCTAAGTAGTAGAGCAAAGTTATGTTAGAATTCAAATAGTAATCCAAGGGTTAATGTGAGTACTGAATTAGAATCCAAGTGATAAGTTGAGTGTTACATCAAAATTTAAGTCAAGTGTTGCATCAAAAGACAAGTGATGATTTGCATACTATGTCAAAATATAAGCCAAAACACAACGTTGGAAGCTGAGCAATAGAATCCTAATTAAAGTACTACATTGAAAGGTAAGTCAGTGCTAAGGTTGGAAGCTGAATCCAAGTGAAATATAAGGAAAAGTGACAATAGAAACCACTAAGTATAAAAGATAAATAGAGGAGTGTAACTCACTAGCATCAACATATAAGCCAAACAATTATGACAACACCAATCAAGAATGATTTATGTTCAATATAATCAATGCAGTTGAGAATCATAACATCTTAAAGCATGTTAAATGTTTGCATGCTTACATGTGGTGTCTAAGAGGGATAGGCTAAGCATTAAAGAGAACTTGAAGATCATGAAGTGATGGAGTAAAAATAACAACGAGAAGGGACATGTGCATGTAGAAATCATTTTTTTAAGTTTGGTGATAGTAGAGTTTTATTAATTCTATTTTAATATTTGAAGCTTATCTAAAGTTTATGATATATGAAATAAGCTTTATTTGAAGATTTTAAATTTGGAGTAATAAGTTGGATTATAAGAGTTTTAAATTTTTATAGGATGTAGTGATAAGATATTTAAAATTGTTAAAGCTTTATAATTTTTTATAAGATTAGGAGTAATAAGGAATTTAGTTTATAGTTTTTTTTAATAATTTATTTTAATAATTTTTGAGTTATAAGGAATACAACTAATTTATTTGAGTTTAAATTTTTTTCTTTTTAAATTTTATTTGGGGTTCTATTTAAAAAAAATTGAAATATTTAGTTTTCCTAAATTTATCTATTTGGGATATATAAGGTTTTCAACATCTAGGGAAAACATAAATTTCTAAAATTTCATATAAGTTTCTAAAAATTAGGGAGATATAAGGTTGACTACTTCAAAAGAAAAATATTGCATATCATGGAGGAAATTATTACAAATGCATTCAATGAGGATAGTGAAGAAATGATGCACAAACTTAAGTTTTATTCTCAAAACTTGATAGATGACTTTGATGGAAAGAAACAAATGACTAATGATCTAAAGGAGAAATTATCTTTATTTCTCAAGGATGCAAAAGAAGAAAAATTTACAACACTTATAAGCTATATTCATGAAAAATATTTTAAAACATGGTGGAATTCACAAAATATCATTATACTTTCTTTTGAAGAATTATTAATGATGTATTTACCATTATGTAATTTTGATATTTTCGAATAAAAGAAACAAGAAAATAAAAATGACACATATAACTTGAATAAATCTTATGTTAGCTTCAATGAGAAATCATTGAAATCAAAGTTGTATAATTGTGATGATTTGTTAAAAAATGCTTAAAGATACATCATTAGGTATAATCTCAAATGAATATACAAAAGGCAAGAAGAAGAAATAATAATAGAACAAATCACACAAGGAAAGCTAACAAAAATATAAATTTAAAATCAAATAGGAACCATATATTGCAAATTCATATATTAATCTAAAAGAGCTGGATTGAAGACAAAGATGAAGAACATGATTGAAGACTAAAGTCTTCAATAACCAAATAATGTGATACAAGGGGGTGTTGGAGTATATTACATTATTTGTTATATGGTAACGCACCCCATGGTACTTTTATGGTATATTTTTAAATAATAGATTATGGTTGAGTCATAGTTTAGAGTGTGAGTTATATTTCCCCTTTTCTGTAAGTGTGAATGTGTAGGAAATACACAAGTGTCATGTAAAGTTATAATGTGAAAAAAATGCATAAGTGCCATGTGAGTTAGAGTGCAAGTGTAAGTTTATTCTAGATGCACAAGTGTCTTATATTCATAAGAATAAATATGTAATGTAAATATGTGCACAAGTATCTTAGATTAGAGAATGCAAGTTATAGAAGTGTAAGAGTCATGTATAGGTGTGCGTACAATATAGTGTCAAGTGTTGATCAAGTATGCAAGTGCCAAGCAGTTAAGCCAAGAGTCATGAGACTTGGAATATGGAAAGGAATAGTCAAGTATCCAAAGAGTCACACTACTATGACTATATTATGGAGATAATACTCCATAAGAAAGTATCACAAACAATCATGATCATTACTATCATATACTTTTGTAAGAGAAAGAGAAGCTTAATATTGTAAGTTATATTACATGCTTAATACATGTTTTATTAAGGCTATTTAAATTCATATTTCTACATATTATTAAATGTTATTTGAATTATTATAAGCCTTATTTTACATATTAATTTTCTCATATTATTCTACTCTTATCATTATATTGACCTTATTATATTGTGGTTATATTATATTCAATCCTATGATATTTAACTGTGATATTTGTTGTAGTATTAAGGATTAAAAAGCCATCATGACCACCTTTAAGGAAGAATTACACTAGATCTACATATGAGCAAAATTTTGAAGTCTAAATATCAAAACATTTAAGGATCCCTTTCCAATACATTATACAAATTCACTCCTAGAGGAGGTGGCTAGACATTAGATTTACTCATTTTTTGATGGGATTTTGGATATAATTAGATAAAATTATTGAGGAATATAAGCTAAAGATAACATTCAAGGTATAGAGTGACATCTATGCACACAAAAAAATGTCATACACTCTATGTAATGTTAGCTTTTAATGCTAGATACTTAATTTAAAATAGACCACAAGATATAAAATGAGCATGCAATATTAAATATATGATAATGACCTTATTCTTGTATGTAAAACTCGTAAGAAACTTCTACAATAGCTCATAAAACTACCATTAATGAAAGCTCATGAAAATAATACAATGATATAAAATGAAGCTCTCAAACTCTCCAAAATTCATACATGCTCTACACTAATCTATTTTATCTTGTTTTATCTATTCTCTAATGTTCTCTATTCATCTCCTTCTTATTTCCATTATCTATCAAAGTCCTATATATAATGATATGTGACTCTTGGCCTTTCACTTACCTATGACTCTTCATATTCCTATTCCAAACCTCATGTACACAAAGACAACATGCATATTTATATTATTAAATACTTTGCACAATACTTATGCATTTATTACATAAATTAATTATTTAAACCCTTGTCATCAATTATTTTTATCATGTCATTGGAATATATCTCTATAGAATCTATTTTTGTCAAACTATCAACCTGTGGATTCTCAAAAGTATTTCTAAGCCATATTGGTTCTCTTCTAATTATATTTTTCTTATTATCATTTCTAGAATCAAGTATGTCTCTGAACTATTTTGATTCCTTGAATCCTATATACTTAATAAGTTTTTCCATAGTTATTTTTAAAGTAATATTTCTTGTAACTCTTTGGTGTTAAAATAATAATTTTGATAGAATTCTAAAATCTCTAAACCTTTGAGGTTGACTGCCTTATAACTCCCTAGTTTGGAGTATGTGATCAAAATTGATAAGATCCTTTCAATTCTCAAGTTTTGTAGAATACCTTGTGTCTACCAAATATTTTAAATATGGCTTTGATAAAAAGCTTTTTAAGTCTTCCTTTAAGTTAAATCCTTTTTGTCTCCCTAATATTCAGATTCTGTTTTTCACATTATTTCTTCCTATTTATGAATAGAAAGCTAAAATATATTTTTGATGCAATTTTAATTGATGAAAATATCTATCTTCAAAATCTTTAAGTTGGATTCCTTATGTCTCATTAATTTGAACAAAAGATTAATTTCAATGTAGTTTTTCAAATTTCTAACAACTCTATGTTGTGCTTCATATATCCTTTAATTTTCAATAGTATAGTTTCTAAATTTCAAGATACTAAGTTGGTGTTGAACTCATTATAACTCCCTAATTCGAAATTTAGAAAATATAGATATTTTCAAATTCAAATTTTCAATTTCTATGTAGAATTTCTTATTCCTCCAAGTCAAGTTTTTGCAAATATTTCTATGCTTGTATTAATAAAGCAATTTAAAAATATTGTAAATTAAATCCTTCCCCCTTCCAAAAAGCTTTAAAATCATTTGAGGAAGCATCTAAGGTTATAGTTCATCAATGCAATTTATTATATCTCCATTCATCTAATTAATGTCAAGCATAATGAATTAGCTATGCTCAACCTTAGTATTGAAAAACCTTATATCTCCTTGACCTTTATGAAATACAAATAGATTTCAATAATGTGTATACATTCTTTAAAAATGGAGCACTATGTATTCTATCTTCCTCTCATTTGACTAAAACTCGCACTCTATCTTAGGCATTGTCCACATTATAGTCTTCAATGCTAGGCGACATATTTTCAATGCATTAAATATTCCTCCTTGTGTGTGGAACTCTCTTAGACTTTGATTGTCCTCTTCATTATTTCTTTACATTCTCTAACCATTGAATGTGCTCAATATGCACATTATTGATTGTTTGAGCTCATCCAACCTGTTTCTATTCCTCTACTCACATACCACATGGAAATCAATATCTTCTTTACAAATTTTTTCTTGCTATATTACTCTACCTAGTTACGTTATGAGAGTATGGGTGTTACCTATGAAAAATATTTTCTTGCTACGTTCTTCAATGAGTGTTGCTTTGAGGTGTTTTTCCTTCTCTTAATGGTTGTTGGTGCTCTCTTTCTTCTGCACCAAGTGGCATCTAAGTTCTTTGATAGAAGTTATATATGGCATCTACATTCCTCTCAAAACTTGCATGTAACATATTAGCTTTCTTTGATGCTCAAATTTTCTTACCCTTCCTTAACGTTCATGATATTTTTTGCCAACTCTTCTTTTCTTCAATGTATGCTATTTGCCCTTCCTTTTTGTAACTCTTCAATATCTGCAAGATTTTGGTGCTTCTTTGTTTCTAATGCTTGCTGGTGGTTCTTCTCCATCAATGTTTTCACCTCTTCTATGGTAATGAATCTTATTTTTGTGGTGCTTCAGTACCTCTTCCTTGGTGGTTTTTTCACCCATTTTCTCAATGGCTTCTCGATGTTTTTTTGCCAGATATCCAAGCTTCTTAACTTGAATAAAATATTTGCTTCTTGATTTATTTATCTTCCAAAAATTTTGCACCTTTATCCTTGATTTAGGTCTATCCTTATACTATATTTAACATTTTCCTTTTGTTGTAGGTTTTAATCCAATATGGATACTATCTTCTTCAAGTTTTTATGATTTACTTGGTGTCTTTAGACACCTTGAGCATGTTGCATTTGAGAACTTATTTGGCCCCTACATTAAATAATAATATTACTTCCTTTTTTGGCTTGAAGAATAAAACTAATAGCTCTAATATGGTGCTCTTATAACCTTAAAGTAAACTAGTTTTAATATTTAAATAATAAAATTGTGTAGCACCAATTGTGGAATACTTTTTGGCCTATTTTTTTAGCGAATATTGTTGATTATTTGATTCACCTTTTTGCTGCCCCGAAATTATAAAATTTGTAGTTATTATTTCTATTTAATTGCTGCTTCAAAACATTAATTCTCCTCCAAATGAGTTATAATAAATCTTAAGTTCTACTAGGATAGTCTAACTTGAGTTACCACTCTTGCATGAGGTAGGTAAACTCCCAGTTAAGACTAGTTCAGATTTGTTGAGTTGTTGTAATCCAATGACTCACATTGATCAACTTTGCTATTTATACAAAGTTGATCTCATGGAATAATCAATCAGTTCTTGATCTCTTAAGTAATTCTTTGCATATCTAGTGTCAAATTTTCTATCATGGTACCAGAGCGAGGCTATATTTTGTGAGCATTCAAGTTTTTCATAGATCTTGATCAGCTTGTGTTTTTTTAGATAAGTTTATTTTTTACTGACTCAACTTATTTGGAAGTTGTAGGGCAGTCTAATTTTCTTTGATCTATAACTTACTTTATGGTGACTATGCACTAAATCTATTTTTAAAAATAAAATATAGATCATTTTTTAAAATTTTTTTAATGCTGAGAAGGATTGTTTCTTACTCAGACACTAATGTCATCAATAGTATTCATTTGTGCACCTGATTCCTTTTAAGGAGGTACACTTCATTTTAATGCCCGGGTGGAACGTAGAACATTTGATCTTCCGTTGGTGCATATTTTTCATAGCATGATTTCCTTGTGATGGTGAACGTTTGGTACATTTTCTTCTAGCACATTATTTTGGTGCAATTGGTGCATTTTGCTACTGTATGCAAATGAGTGGGAGTTGGCACATCTTCGTGTGATGTCAGACATTTGCCATTTTTTTTCTACTATTAAAACATGAAAGTGAGTGTTTCTAATAAATGCTATAGTCACCACTCAACTCAAATAATTGATGCATTCCTTTGTGGTGCAGTCCCCTTTTGATGCAATTAGTGCAGTAGTTTTATATTCTATTTAACTATCATTTTACGTGATGGTAGAACTCCCTTTTATTGCTATAGTCACCATTCTCAAACGACTATTTTAATAAGTTCCAACTATAGTTCTCCATTCCACTTGGCCATAAACCATCAGATTATGGTATTTTTATCATCGAAATCTAGGTTATAAAAATATTTCTGACTATCACTCATGATCATTATGTTCTACTTTCTTGAGCAACAGCCTAGAGTTCATTTTTCAAGTTGGTATAGAAGTTCGTTTGCAGTGGAGGCATCTAAATCTCACGTGGAGCTAAGAGTTTATTTTTAGCAGCCTAAAAGTTCATTTTTCATTCTAACACAACAGTCCATTTACGATGGAGGCATATGAAGCTCATGTGGAGCTAAGAGTTCATTTTCAGTATCCTAAGAGTTGATTTTTTAGAGTCTCGATGAGCCCCTTTACGCACGTGGAGACCCATTTTCAGCACTGACCGGTTTGTTTTGGTTTAGGGAGATACTAGTACATAAGACTCTTGTACAATCACTGTTGCAAGTAAGACATTGATGTTTGCTGCCCTCTAATGAAATTTTGTAATCTGAGTCATAGCTCAGTTCTATCATGACATTTGTTACTTTTGTGAGATCTTTGTTATCTCAATCATTGTAACTGTGCTCTTTGACTTCTCTCATATTTTTTGGTATTGTCGTAGCAATCAAAAGTGAGAAGTCTCATTTTAATATTGTAATACAAAATATATTTTTTTGGGGGGGCTTTTATTGTGCTATTTTTGCACCATATTTTTACCTTGAGTAAGGATAAAGTTACTTGCAAGAGGGGTTATTGATAACTGCAAATAGCTGCACTTTTTTAATTTCTAGTCAAAATGATTTCTCTAAATACAAATGATCCACTCACACCTTATAACTATCATACCTTGAAACCCATAATATTAAATATTATTGCACAAAAAGGGCTCACACACTTGCTATAAGATAAGGAGTATGAGTTTGAAAAATAATATGAAATCTTTGTTCACAAAGGGAAGATGTATGAAACAATGGGTATTATAAGCACTAATGTAAGTGAAAGCTTATGGTTTCACATTTCAGATTGTAAAACTCCATTTGAGAGTTGGGAGAAACTAAAAAAATTGTTTGGTAGAGTAGATCAAATAAGATCAAAGCAGCTAGAGGCATAGTTAACAACTTTATATCCTAAAGACTTTAGAACTATTATAGATTTTCTTACCAGATTTAAAGAAGTCCTCACACAATTGAAAGGTAGTGGAAATAATAAAATAGAATAAGAATGCATCTATATTATTATTTCAAAATTAAATGGAGTATTTCAAATATTTGCAACCACTTTTTTATCTACAAAATATGCACTTGGTACAAGTTTTACAATGCCCACTTTAGAGAAGTTTTGTGATAGGTTAACTAGAGAGGAAATGAAGCTTGCAAAATATGAGACCTCTCCCTCCTCCTCAAGAGCATTAGTAGCTTCCAAATCTCTAATAAAGATAAATTCAAAAATAAAGAAATATCCCCTATAACTTGTACTCATTACAAAAAGGATGGTCATTCTATGTGTAAATGTTAGAAAAGACTACAACAACTGGAGGAAACAATGAAGGATCACAATATTGACATTAAAAATCAGATATGAAAAGCCTTATATGTAAATATTTTAAAAATTCATCAAAATATTAGGTTCTAGACTCAGGGACAACTCATCATATGACTTATTCATATGAGTCATTTACTTCCCTCTCCTCAAGCTTAACTTACAGCATTGAAGTTGGTGATTCATATTTTATCCCTATCAAAGGAAAAGGTGACATATCAATTTATGGTGGTCATATAAATAATGTTCTCTATGTCCCAGATATTTCTATAAATCTTCTATCTATCGAATCTGCACATATGGAAAAGGTAAAACAGTTCTCTTCTCACTAATAGGAGTTGAAATAAAAGGCTTTCAATAACCATAATAACTTATAGAAAAGGGTGAAATTGATGATAAAGCTAACCTATTTCACTTCAATGGATTCAAAGATTCTAATGGATCCTCTTGCTTTTTTTTTCTCATGGTGATCTTGAAAGCAAAATTTGACATGAAATAATTGGACATCACAGTTATAGCTATCTAAAAGAATTGAATACTCATGAAATGGTAACATGTTTACCCAAAGTCTCTTATATTGATGGAGTATGTCTTGGATGTACTTTTGGGTTACAAAATAAACATCCTTTTCACCCAAGTAGTTCTCAAAAAGCTTCATCCCCACTAGAACTCATTCATAGTAACTTAATGGTATTCCCACATCCATATTTCAAAGGAGCAAAATATACCTTAACCTTCATTGATTATTTTCAAGAAGAACTTGGGTGTATTTTTTGAAATACAAAAGTGATGTCCTATCCCACTTCAAAAAATTTAAAGCCTTAGTTGAAAATCAAGCAACTTACAAAATCAAGAAAATTCAAATAGACAATGGGGGGAATACTTAAGTAATGAGTTCTCTACATTTCTCTCATCTCATGGCATGGAAAATGAATATTATTCTTTGATAAAAAAATAGAATTGGGATCTAGTCCCTCTTCCTAAATTAAGAAAATTGTTTTGTTGTAAATGGGTTTACCAAACCAAGTATGCAACATATGGAACAATTGACAAACACAAATCTCGCTTGGTAGCTAAGGTTTTTTTATAATTTGAGGGCATTGACTATTCTGAGACCTTTTTTCCAGTTGTAGAGATGGTTTCTATTAGGCTGGTCCTTGCCCTTGCTGCTTCATAAAAATGGCATATTTTTCAGAAGGATGTTAAAAGTGCCTTCTTGCATGGTGACTTAAAGGAAGAAATATTTATGGAGCAACCCGCTAGATTTATTCAATAATCATCCCTTATTTGTAGACTAAGAAAATCTCTCTATGGTCTCAAACAAGATCCTCGAGATTGGTACGATAAAATATATTCTTTCCTTATTTCCACTAGATTTTCTCATTGTGAGTCTGATGCTATAGTCTACATTTTGCATGAAGAAGATAACATCACCATTCTTGTTCTCTATGTTGATGATATACTCCTCACAGGTAGTGCCAATTATCACATTCATACTATAAAAAACTCTCTTTTTGATAAATAATTCTTTTATATCTAGTGTCAACTTTTCTATCATGAGCTCTCCTAAATTATGATATTTGCAGCAGCTATTAGTGCTACCCAAATTCTGCCTTCTTGCTATCCAAAACTTCTTAAGTTTGTAGCTTTCAATGGTGCATGAAAATCAACTTCTATGCTGTCCAATATGTTGCCTTAAAAATTCTGAAATTTACAACACCTTTCTTTAGCTAAATTTTGTCTTATGCTTATTACAAATCTACCCTAAAATTCTCCAAAATGCAGCTATATTTTTTCCTTCTAATGCAGCCAAATTTTGTAGCTCAAATATCTTCAAATTGCTACTTCCAAAATCTGATTTCTCCTTCTCATTTTATTGTCTAAAAACAACATTCAATTCCTCCAAATTGTTTTCTTCTTTTGTTATCAAGCCTTCCTTCAATTGTTTGTTCAAAGGCACTCCAAGTCCTTTATGGCTATCTTCAAACTACAACTTTAATTCACCTTCAATTTTTTGTCATATGACTCTTTAATTTTTGATATAAAAACCAACAATATTCTAATTTGCAAATAAGCTTCCAAGTCCTTTATGGTTGTCTTCAAAATGCTCAAATATGGTGGCCTCTTCTAGCTTATTTCTCCTCCAATATACTTGTCAAATTTTTACTTCAATTGGGCCTATTTTCTAGCCTCCTTATCAAGAATTTGAATGTCTTGAGATCTTCAAGAATCCTTTCAAAAAAATTGTAAACTTCATGTTAAATTCTTCTTCCTTTTGGGCTTGTTGTAGGATGGTGATAATTATCCCAAATTATTCCTTATCAGGAGCTTCTCCATGCTTTATTCTTATTTCTTGATATTTTTTCAAATCTCTTCCAATAGTCACTTCTTCAATTTCTTGATAGGGCTTCTCTAGCCTTCTTCTTCTTTCTACTTCCAAGTTTATTTGAGACCTTTTCTCTTGGGTATTCAAATTCTATAGCTTCTCAAGTATTAAATAAGACTTTTTATACTCCTCCTCTATATTCAATCTTCTATATTCCAAATCTAGGAGTTCTTCAATGGGATCTCTTTCTTGGGTCTCCTCCTCAATTTGCAATAAAGCTACTTTCTTCTTTTTTCAATCTATAATCTGCACTTTTCAATATTCTATGGGAATCTCCTTCTTAGATCCTTAATCTATAATCTCCAATATTCTATGGGGACCTTTTTTTTGAGTATTATCTTTATTCAATATTCATTAGGGCTCCTTTGGTCTCTTTCTCTTTTCTCAAACTTCAATAAGAAATTTTAAATCTATAATGAGAACTTATCTTGGGTCTCTTCTCTCTAAATATTCAATAGAGCCTCTTCAATATTCAATGTCATCACTATTACTACAACTCAAAAACTAATCTCTTACAATAAAACTTAGATAGAAGTAAGTAAATGCATCTAAATATTTAGATTCCTAGAAATCAATAACCTTCACTACTTATCCTTCAATCTAGTGGAAGAGATATATGTTCAGTCATAGTCTTCATGAGTTTTTCTCAAACCCTATGGAAAGACTAGCAAAAAAACCAATTTTAGAATTTAAAAAATGATATTTCTCTATCTCCTCTCAATATCTCATGTGGCTCTCTCTATATCCTATCAATCTACCTTGTGCTCTGATACCATTGTTAGCTTTTGATGTTAGATACTTAATGTAAAATCAACCACAAGATATAAAATGAGCATGCAATATTAAACATTGTTGGAAATTTGAGGTAATTTGAGGCATTTTATGTTTTCATTGATATCACATAAATCATTGATGTCACATGGATTACATTTGGTTTTGGTGGCCAAAATATTTCATAAATAAGCATTTATGATATTTTGGAAAGCATGGCTATTTACAGGGTTTTTATGAAAACCAAGGCAGGAAAAATAAAAGGTTTTATTTAAAACCATGGTGGGCTTATGTGGAAAGGGCTTTTATTAAAAGCCAAGGTGGAATTTTGTTTCATCAAAAAAGGACCTTCGGTGGTGAAAATATTAAAGTTTAACGTTTAAGTTTAAATTAATGGGAGCCGACCTATGTGCAATTAATGGAGGTTGTCATATGTATATATGTAAAGGTTTCAATTTATTTCAGAAATGTGGCATATTATATATTGTCGGAAAGCTTATTTTGAGGGCTATTTGACTAACTTATTTAGAAGGAGAAATAAAATGTGTGTAAATATATATTTATGATTTTTCAAAGGGGTTCCAAAAGTGAAGTTTGTCTTGTTCTTTTTCAAGAAGATTAATTCTTTCATGAGGTGACAAGGTATGCAATATTGTGATTTATTTTATTTTATGGTATAAGTGCTTTTGGGAGTGAAAAGGTTATGCAATGTTTTGATTTATTTTATTTTATGGTACAAGTGGTTTTAGGAGAGATAAGGAAGTTGTGCAATTAAAGGCTTGGGTGATGATTATTGAAAAGGAGAGTAATGTTGATTATTTTGTGATCTACTAACCCTTGTGAATATTGGCAAAATAATTTTGTGATTGTGGAAGATTTACAAAGAGGTTTTTTCATCTTCATAAAATGTATGGGCACATTATCCTATTGATTGTTTATGGTGGTTGATTTCTGAAATATCATTGGAGGGAAAAGGATTGTTTGTGTTTTTCTTTTCAAAAGTGGTTGGTTGAATGCTTCAAGGTTTTCTGAATTGAGAGTTGTGTCTAAACCTTATTTTATAAGCATAGTTGTTGAAGCCCATTCGTTTTGAAAGAACTTGAGTTAGAAAATAACATGAGTAACATTGTTATGTGAGATATGTGGTTGAGCATTGTTGGAAACATTTGAGTTGGTTGATACATACTTGGACTAGGGTTGTGTGAGAAAGAGTTGTTCCTTGTGATGATTGGTTGAGTTGAGTTGATTGAGCCTAGTCAAGTGATGTGTGACATGATTGTTCAAGTTCTATGAAATAAACTATTCCATCATTCTATGTTGAGTTGAGATTAAAGTTAGAACATATAGAGTCTCTAACAATTATCTTAATGCTTCTATGAGTTGATTTGAGTTGAGTTGAGATTGATTTGGGTTGAGAGTGAGTTTAGAACATATTGAGTTTCTGACAATTCTCTTTATGCTTCTATGAGTTGAGTTGAGATTGATTTGGATTGAGAGTGAAATTAGAACATATTGAGTCTCTAACAATTCTCTTTATTCTTCTATGAAGTTAATTTGAGTTGAGATTGCCATTCATTGTTGAGTTAATTTTAAGTACTACTTGAGCATGATTGATTGAGCCTTTGAGAAGGCCTTCAGGACATATTTGAGGATAATGTTGGGACAAGTTCTTAGTGAGCTTGTTGGAGTATATTTGGGCAAGTTCTTGGTGAGCTTGCTAGAGCGGATTTGGGCAAGTTATTGGTGAACTTGCTAGAGCATATTTGGGTAAGTTCTTGGTGAGCTTGCTAGAGCAGATTTGGGTAAGTTATTGGTGAACTTCCTAGAGTAGATTTGGGTAAGTTCTTAGTGAGCTTGCTAGCGTAAATTTGACAAGTTATTTGTGAGCTTTTTAAGTAGGTTCTGTGTGAGCCTATTGAGCAGGTTCTTAGTGAGCCTATTGACAGAGATTTAGAGGTGATAGAGTACAGAGGACAGAGTCTCAATGGATAAAGATCCAACAACAAACACAATTGAAGATAAATTTGAGTGAGGAGTCTTCAAGTGGATAGAGGTCCACCAGTTAGTGTAGCAGAGAGACAAAGTCTTCTAGAATATCACATAGCAAGAGCAGAAGAGAAAAGAGTTCTCTTGTGGAAGAGACCCACAAACTTGAGATTAGGGGATCAACATATCCTTTGGATAAAGATCCATGAACATTGTAATTGGGAGTGATTTCCAAAGATATTGATTTAGAAATTTTTAATAAAATATTTTCTTTGTGGAGTAGTCCACATTGGGTGAACCATGCAAATTGTGATGTCTCTATTGTGTATGGTTTTTGTGCATTGCTTTGATTACTGCTATTGATACTACTATATGTACACAAAATAATATTGAATTGGAAGAACAAGTAAAAAGTGGTCTTCTACTATTCATCCCCCCCTCTCAGTATAATATTGTGTTCTTCAAACATATGATAATGACGTTATTCTAGCAGGTAAAACTCATAAGAAGCTTTTGCAATAACACACAAATTACCATTTATGAAAGCTCACAAAAATAGTACAATGATATAAAATGAAGGTCTCAAACTCTCCAAAGTTCATACATGCTCTACATTATATCTACTTTCTCTTCTTCTATCTTTTCTCTACTATTCTCTATTCTTTTCCCTTATTTCCATTATCTATCAACGACCTATATATAATGAGATGTGACTCTTGGTCTTTCACCTGCCTATGACTCTTCATCTTCCTATTCTATGACTCATATACACATGGACAACATGCACATTTATATCATTAAATACTTTACATAATACTTGTGCATTTATTACATAAAGTAAATACTCAAACACTAATCTAAAGCACACTTCTAATCTAAAGATGCAACCATGGTGGTAAATTAGCATATGCTAAATAATGTAATATATTCCAACATGTAATACCCCAACCCTTTCTTGGTGCTTTCAGCAGCGTAAAAGATTTAAAATAATTGTAGCATGGTGGTTATAGGGATGGATTGCATGAAGAATTGTGTGGCAGCTTCTGAGGCAGACAATGCAAAATACTGTGGCGGCCATAAAAGTTGGACAACCTACCCAGATTTGTGGTGGCTATTTATTCCACTATGTAAATTAAAAGAAAATACCCCAACCATGTTTTAGAGAATTATTCTCTATATATTTGATCAAATATCCATGGGAAAGTTTACAATTTTCTTGGATGATTGGTTATTGTATGGGAGAAAAGGTGAGCATCTAAATCATTAGAGAAATGCATGATACTATGCATAAAAATTTGTCTGACATTAAACCCAAAGAATTGCAAGTTCCTAGTATTATAGGGGAAGTTGTTTAGACACATAGTAGAAAGGGGTTGAAGATAGATCATGATAAATTCATGTCGTGATAAATATGGAGGACCCATATGATATGATCTCATTGAAAAAAATTCTAGCTACGATTGGGTACTACGAAAATTTTATCAAAAACTTTTTACAAATCCTCCACCCAGTACATGTATTAAACCGCAACAATGTTCCTTTTCAATAAAGGAAGGAACATCAAAAGGCCTTCAAGGACCTAACAATAAAATTGGTGTATACCCTTATTCTAGTGTTTGTAGATTAGGATAAAGAATTTAATGTCCATGTAGATGCATTGATCCAAGAGGGGCAACTTGGGCTAGATGAACCCATCTACTCTTTAAGTTGGTTGTTGTCAAGAACGGAAAAGAATTATAGCATGATAGAAAGGAAAACATTAGGGATGGTCTACATAGTAAAAACGTTTAGACACTATCTGCAAGTAAGAACCATAGGCTTATCGAAGGAAGAAAGTAAAATAAAATTTTAATCATGTCTAATGGCTGGTGATACATTTGGGCCGCTGGTTTAGATGAAAAGTTGGATTCAAGTCTAATAATAGGTACTTGAAATTGGATTCGAGTGTCCTATCTAACATCTAAGCCCAGTCTTGGACACCGGTGTGGACTTCGACCATTTTGAGGCCATTGTGCATACTCTTCGAGATGGATGTGTGAGGTTAGTAGACTCCAACCATCTATGTGTACGTGAAACTATTTTGAGACCACTCAGACTTGGGGCCAGCCTCTGGTTCGAGTCAACCTCAGGTGTGAGGGGAGGGCATTCAATCCCGACCATTGAACAGTCTTTGCGATTGGGTCTTCATTAGAATGTAACGTCTTTCTTTTAAAAAAAAAACATAAATAAATTTGCGAGGGTTAAGTAGATTGATAAGAAGTTAGGTACTTATAAGGAAGAGATCTAGGTTCAAACTTGTTGGCATGCTCAATCTAGTGCAAAGGTATTAGTCTGACTAGAATCCGCTAAGTGTGCGCGCCAATTTACTGATGGCGGTACCAAGCCACCGGGGTCTCCTTCTGACCAAGGAAAAATAAAGATTGAATTGTAGTCGTAACACCATAATCTGACACTAGATCAAATAATTTTCCATTCTTTTATATAAAAAATTAAAATAAAGTGCAGTGTCTAGAAAATGCTTAGGATGCAAAACATTTGAAAAAATAAATAAAAAATTAAAATTAAACACAGATAGTGCAGGGTTACCTACGGCTGTGTCTAGAAAATGCTTAGGATGCGACGTTCCAAACAAATAAAATGACAAAATAAAATGCAGATAGTGCAGGGTTACATACCGTTGGCTGCAATCCATCGTTGGCTTCATACCCTCCACTTGGAGCAGATGAACCGGAAGAAACTTCCATTGTTGCAGGCTTGCCGATGGAATAAAGGTTTTCTGGTAGGATATAGGCTTGCGAATTCCTAATTTGTTAATGAACACCCTTGACAACCTTTTATTCTCAGATCAGAATTTTTTAGCAACCCCAAGTCTCTGAAGGCAAAGGTAATAGCTGGTGAATCATTTGGCCCACTGGTTTAAATGAAAAGTTAGATTCAAGTCTAACAGTGGGTGCATGAAATTGGATTTGAGTCTCATATCTAACCTCTAAAGCCAGTCTTGGACGCCGGTGTCGACCTCACCATTGTGGGTATTATTCGAGATGGATGTGTGAGGCTAGTAGATTCCGACCATCTATAGGTACATGAAACTATTTTGAGAACACTCAGACTTGTGGCTAGCCTTTCGTTCGAGTCAACCTTAGGTGTGTGAGGCCATTTAATCCCTACCATTGAATTGTCTTTGCGATTGGAATGTAACGTCCTTTCAAAAAAACATAAATAACTAAAATAAAATAAAATACAGATAGTCCACTTCCAATTGAAAGAAGCGGTGGGCGCGGAATGAAAATCCGCGATTCAAAATTTCGGCCACACCTTTCGAAGTCAACAGCGGGCAGATTTTATAACTAGCTTGGAGCGGAGCGGAAACGTGGGACACCCATAGAAATTGGAGCGGAGCGGAAACGTGGGACACCCATAGCAATATGATTAAAGTTTAGGGTAGACTTAAATTCAAACATGTGATATGTGTGAGTTTTTGTAAAAATAAAAATTTGCATGAGAAGAATTTAATAATACACTCTCAATGCAAAAACTTAATTCCGGAGAGGAAAGTTAAATGAGCTCAAGCATATTTCCGCGAGCGAAAATTTAAAAAGGGTCCGCGAACGTTATTTTATAATGGATCGCTCGATTTTACAAAGAACTCGCGTGAGCGGAAATTTACCGAAGCGGAGTAGAGATTTCATAAATCCGGTCAGCATAAAAGAAAGTATGAGCGGAATAGAAAATGTAGGCAGAATAATACGAAGAACATTCATGAGTGGAATTTTATTAGGGTTTAGTTCACCAGAATTTTAGAAAGGGAATAGAAAATGTAGGCAGAATAATACGAAGAACAATCACGAGTGGAATTTTATTAAGGTTTAGTTCACCAGAATTTTACAAAGGGAATTTTACAGAGGGTTTGCGGAGCAGAATAAATATTTGGTGGAATGTATTAACCCAAACGGAAATGAAAGATGAGATAAAGGAGGAAATTCTAATATTGTAAAGTAGTTTTACTCAATATTCAAATATCTCATGAAAGCATTAATATTTCTATATTGTTTAAAATAGATTATATAAGATAATTACTCGAGTATTCTGCATACATCTGCAACTTAAGAGTCCGTTGTTGCATGTTAAATCCAGCTAGAAAGTTTTTGAAGATTGTAATTTTAATTTTTTGCTCTTCTCTTTCACCCTTCGGGCATTCATCTCCTTCATCCGCGTTTGCTCAACAATAGTTTTAATGATAACAATTGCACATATATAGGTGGGTATTGGGGGAGGGTATTGGTGGAAAGGCTCACGAGCATTCTCACATTCATTAAATTTAAAAATATGGTGTCTATCTAATCGCCAAACAACTACAACAATCAGTAATAACTTTTGACACTTTATAATGTGGTGATCAGATCAGAAGATAAGATCTGTCCAAGATCTACTAGGTGAAATATGATTTAATTTTTAACATCTTCCCTTAAACCAGATTTCACAAAAACTTTGACACTAAACATTTCCCTCAACTTTTTAAAGTCTTCCTTCTTCAAAGGTTTTGTGAAAATATATACAACCTACTCTTTGGACTTGCAAAACAATAACTCAATTTCGTAGATTTCATCAATTCTTTGATGAAATGATATCAAATGTCGATATGCTTGGTCTTGCCATGAAACACTAGATCCTTTGACAGTGTTATGGCTTAATTTTTGTCACAAAATATTATTGTTGCCCCTTCTTATTGATGATTCAACTCGCCTAATATTCTTTTGAGCCAAACTATATGGCATGCGATTGAGGTGGCGACAACATACTCTGCCTCAATAGTTGACAATACAACAATTGGTTGATTCTTTAATGACCATAAAACTGCACCCAATCCAAGATGAAATGCATAACCGAAAGTATTCTTCCTATCAACTATATTGCTAGCCCAATCGCTATCTATGTAGACAACAAGATCAAGTTGGTCTTTTCTTCCATAATAAACTCTATGGTTTCTGGTCCCATTGCCATACCGCAAAATCCTTTTGCCTACTTGCAAGTGAGTGTTATTTGGTGCCTTCATAAATTTTATAATCAAAATCACTGCAAACATTAAGTTCGATCTAGTTGTTATCAAATACATAAGACTTCCAACTAACATTTTGTAGAATGTTGGATCAATAGCATTGCTGCAATCTTTCTTGATTAGTTTCAAACCTGTTGCAACTGGGGTAATTTTTGGTTTGCTATCCTCCATTTTAAACGTCTTCAAGATATATTTTGTATACTTGCCTTGAGATATTAAGATGCCATCTATATATTGGGTAACTTAAATTCCAAGAAAATATATCAAGCCTAAATCTAACATCTCAAACTCCTGCTTTATGGTATTTATAAACTGCTCAAATAGTATATTACTATTTCTAGTATAAATTAGATTGCCTACATACAAGCAGACTATTATCATGTCCCCCTCCTCATTTATCTATTGAGCAAGTTGCAGCAAAAGTATCATCATTGTTGTCAACACAGTTAGACAGATCAATTGATGAAGTGTATAGGCAGTCAAACAGATCAGTTGATGAAGTATACAGGATTTAAGAGGTTCTTCAGAGTATGTACAGTGATTATCCAAAATATCGAAGTGGCCCATATGATAAAAATCAAAATAAAATCACAAGGAAAAAAACTGTTGTGATATCGCAACATATTGAGAAGAAAGAAAACTATCGCGATATCGCGACATGTTGAGAAGAAAGAAAACTGTCGCGATATCGTGACATGTTGAGAGAAAGAAAAACTATCGCGATATCATGACATGTTGAGAAGAAATAAAACTATCATGATATCGCGACGTGTTCGGAGAGAAAGTGCAAGCAAGCAAAACTGTCATGATTTTACGACATGTTTGGAGAGAAAGTGCAAGCAAGCAAAACTATCACGATTTCATGACATGTTCGGAGAGAAAGCATAAGCAAGAAAAACTGTCGTGATATCGTGACATGTTTGGAGAGGAAGAGCAAGAAAGCAAAACTGTCACGATATTGAGACATGTTTGGAGAGAAAGAGCAAGAAAGAAAAACTATTGCGATTTCGTGACATGTTGGAAGAGAAAAAGACAAGTAAAAAAAGTGTCGCGATTTCACGACATATTACAAGAGGAAGAGGAGAGAGAAACGAGTTGCAATTTTGCAACATGTTTCATTTTCGTGGTCCAAAGCGAAGAGAAAGAAGAAAGAGAAAAAAGTGTCACGATTTCACGACATGTTTCAATTTTGTGGTCCAAAGCGAAGGAAGGTTGTATGGACGAAAAGGTGTCGTGATTTAATGACATATTGCAAGGAAGGTTGTACGAACGAAAAAGTGTCACAATTTCATGACATATTGCAAGGAAGATTGTACGGACAAAAAGTGTCATGATTTCGTGACATATTGCAAGGAAGGTTGTACGAAAAAAAAAGTGTCACGATTTTGCGACATATTGCAAAGAAGGTTGTATGGACGAAAAAGTGTCACGATTTTGTGACATGTTGCAGGAGAAACAGTCCGAGAGAAAAAGTGTCACGATATTGCGACATGTTGGGTTTTTGCGACCCGAAGGTAAGAGAGAGAGTCTGAGAGAAAAAGTGTCATGATATCATGACATGTCGGGTTTTCACGACCCGAAGGCAAGAGAGAGAGTTCGAGAGAAAAAATGTCGTGATATCGCGACATGTCGGGTTTTGCGACTCGAAGGCAGGAGAGAGAGTCTGAGAGAAAAAGTGTCACAATATTGTGACATGTCGGGTTTTCGCAACCCGAAGGTAGGAGAGAGAATTCAGGAGAAAAAGTGTCGCGATATCGTGACATGTCAGGTTTTCGTGACCCGAAGGCAGGAGAGAGAGTCTAGGAGAAAAAGTGTCACGATATCGTGACATGTCACATTTTTATGACTTAAGGAGGAGAGCGAAAGTAAGAAGGCAAAAGTGTCGCGATATCACGACAAAAGTAAAGAAGAAGAGTACGGAGGCAAAAGTGTCGCGATATCATGACATGTGTTTTCGCGGGTGCAAAGCCGAGAAGAGGACAAAGAGGCAAAAGTGTCGTGTCGTAGATACATCATATATGTTAAAGCAATTTCCTACAGCTCAACCATTGTCTTACAATGTTAGTGGACAACCAGATTCCAACCTGCTACTATGGTGATTATTTTTTTACCACAAAGCTATTGGTTCTTAGGCCTCTAATATATTTTTTATGCATAAAACTCCCTTATGCAAAAAATCATTTTGGTGGATTTGAATCTCTTTATAGCAGATCATTGCCCTCAATAAATTGATAATATTGATGAATGTTTATTAGGTTATTGTAGGTCTGACTATAGTTGCAAGAGCCACGTGTTAGAAAAATATGGTTGTAGGAGTGTTATGGAGCCCAAA
The DNA here is from genome assembly GCA_028583015.1 of Wollemia nobilis. Classification (NCBI taxonomy): domain Eukaryota; kingdom Viridiplantae; phylum Streptophyta; class Pinopsida; order Araucariales; family Araucariaceae; genus Wollemia; species Wollemia nobilis. The sequence continues at coordinate 3,689,415 of JAQPPZ010017072.1, forward strand.
TTGAATGGTTGAGAAGGGTGCAAGTTGTCTCCTACTAACCACTGGTGCTCGATTGGTTGCTTTTCGAAGGTGCAAGCACCTTCATCTAAGAGGATTCATGAAATCCTAAACATAATGGCCCTAGACAAGTGGATCCACCAAATCGATGTTGGACGAGCACTCACAACCATATCTCTATCCATACGGTTGAATGCAAAAAACTAGGGTGTAGGAGGATGAAGTTTGAAATAACATCTATTTAATCTATCACTTGAAAAAATCACCACGTCTACTTGATAGGCTTTGAGGCATCAAAGCTATGGCCCACATGCAAGTAGGGATGCCAAATTTTTTTGGCCCAAGTATACCTTTTATAGATATAGAACCATATATTATCGGGTGATCATGATCCCGATATCGAGCTATAGTGCTCAAGGCTTAGGCCAATCTCATAGATCACGTACAAATGAGTGGAGGTATAAGATCATAAATGAAGGATAGAAGAAAATCATAGCACATAAAAATTAAAGTGTTTTCTAAGGTTTTATCCCATCCAATAAAACATAGATTCTAAAACCCTAAAATCCTCTTCAAACAAGTGCATGACATGTGGTAATTTCTAGATCTCACAATGTGAATCCCCTTTACACAATATGTGGTGGATATGTGGAAACAATCGATTAGTGTTTGCAGTTAGTGGGCCTCCCACATTGGCTTTTGAGAAGCACTTATTGGGGCATTACTGATTTGCCAACACATGATAGATAAATTGATTGGTGAATGTGAGCGTATACCATGGAATTGAATTGCACGTGTGCTTTGAATGCACTGAGCACTAAATGTTTAAATTTAAATTTTATTTTTAACCTTTGGAAAATTCCTTTTAAAAACGATATTGTTTTTTCCCTTTTATTTTGCTCAAGTTTTGAGGCTTGATATTGTTGCAAGTATAGGCTTTCATATAGTTGTTGGAAAGCTCTTTTTGATTTGATTCCAAGAGGACTATTATTTTTATGTTTTATAAAGATCTTCTTGATCTTATGTTGCTCAAAATATTAGGTTATCTGCATGAATTTGTTTATGTAGTGCATGATTGGTGGTGCTCGATACTCCTCAATACAAGTGAACCTTGTAAGCAGTAATATCCTAGATAACACTTGGCAGTTGCAAAAACTCATTATCTATGCAATCCGATAAGATGGGAAGATTACCATAAATAAACTTGAAGGATTTGTTCCTTTGTTATTTTATTCTCTTATTACAATTTGCCCCACAATAACTCAACTTAAATACTCAAGTACCTGTTTGATAGGAGGGTAGAGGCTGCAAGTTGAGGATCATGCTTCAAGCCATAGAGGGGTTAGCAAGGTGTAGCAAAAAATAGACTGACTTCGTTTGCTGCCTAGTGATTAGTTTTGGATTATTTTTGACTAAAGCACAAATTTCATGGCTAGGTGATATTTTTGATTTTTTTTCAATCCAACTTGTATCACTATGTTTTTTTTAATCATTATTGACATGACGAGTAGACAATATTTTGAGAAAGAATAAAATAGCCCATGCAGTATAGTTTCCTTGGGCACTCCATTTTTAGGAGTGGTACTAATCACTTGGTGATGATGGTTGTTCTTTGCGATAGAGCAGAGCCTTCCAAATGGTCTTCATTTTATTTAGGAGTTAAAGGAATGCATTTTTGGGCACTTGTAAACTCTTGTGTTCACTCCCACTTTCTTGCTTTTATGGTTGAGAGAAATGGTGAGGACATCCACAAAAGACATTTTGGTTGTTAGACTAAATTGGAAGTTAGCTACAATTAGCTTCTTTAGTTGGCATTTGGTTATTTAGTTATGTACTAATTTTGTATATTTGTGTGCTAGTTAAACACCCATTAAATAATACAAACCAATTTGATTTGATTCCACATCACTGTTAATCCTAGAATTAGTCTAACTATGTTAAGTCTCGCTATAGGTGCATATACTTCATGATAGTCAATCCCTAAAATGTTTCTTATATCCTTTTGAAACCGGTCTAGCTTTATGCCTTTCAACATAACCTTGGGCATTAAAGTTAGTTGAATATACACATTTTACTCCAATGGTATTCTTACCTACTGGAAGATCCATTAATTCATAGGACTAATTTTTTGTTAGGATCCCATCCTAACATTATTTTGTAATTCTATTTATTATGTAATGACCCACTTCCAATGTGGAGGGATTCTACTATCATGTTATTTTGTAAATTCTCGTAATGTATGTGGTAAAAAAGGCACATAGCCAAGTGGTACCATCACATGTAACCATTATCAACATTGTAATCGATGGTGCCATTGTATATAACTTTTGTTAAGATTGTAATCAATGTTGGTAGAAGATTCGAGCTCAAGTGGCATTTCGCATGTAAGCTAAGTGACATTTTGCATGTAAGCCAACAATTGAGCCTTTAGGTAGGATTATATGTAGCTTTCTCTTTAAAAGACATAAATCCATATACGAATGTAACTTTTTGCAAGATAATAAAATATTGAAGGAGGTTGCCCCCTCGAAGAGGCATACGATTCTGAGTTATTTGTGATATTGTTTCAATTTTGTAATTACTTTTTGCATAGTGTTATTCTGTTATTGCATGTATTTTAGTTATATTTTAGTATTGAGTGTGTGTGAGTTTTATTTCAATAGTAAGTTCTTTACAAGTGGTATCAAAGCACTTGCTAGGACCGAGTTCTACTATAACTGCAATATTTCTTGCTCAGTCATTTTCACTTGTGAAGGTATAATTTTCTTGTGTGTTTTCATTTTGTCTTCCTTTTTTCGAAAGCCAAAAAAAAGAAATCTATAAAAAACCCAAAAAAATACAATTTTTTTTTCCATAGTCAAGTAGGCTAGAAACCCTGTATCGGGGGTTTTAAAATATTGTGAAGGAGCTATCATTTTTGGCTAATCTAGATAGCCCATAAAGCATTTAGTGAGCGAGGGGTAATCATACTCCAATACCTAGGCCTCAAACAACACTTGCACATGGAATTGAGCTGCCATGCATCTTTGAGTGTATTAGGAGACCATTCTAGGGTGAAAAAAAATTTATCCAGTAGGAAGTTTTTCGGCCTTGTATCATCCATAGTCCATGGGATACAACATCCCAGAATATTACCCCCCCATATTGTTAGAGAGGTAGATAGTGTGCTCAAGGGTATGTGGAATCCTCCTTGAGTAGTGGCCTAAAATATTGGTCTGGGAACTATTGTTCATCATTGCGGTATAATAGAGGGCCTATGGGTGTTACATACTCCACTACCTAGTATATCCTAGTTTTATTAAAAACTTAAACCTACAAAATACTCACATATCCCTATTCTTCTGAATTTGATTTCAAGATCCCCAAACGTGAGCATACAAAGAAAGACTTCCCTATCATAGAAGAACACACTTTTCATTCAGCAACAGTTAAGACAGAGTTTGCAATTAACTGAAATATTCCATTACTAGTCAGATCAGTGATAGTAACAGTCGGGTCAACAATAGTAATAGTAAAATCAACTATAACAATTAGAAAATACAGGTGGTCAAGGTCAGAAATAGAACCATCAGTGTTAGTAACTGTTGTGTAGGTGACAAGGTGGCCAATTGACAGAATGCACAAATCAGATATAGTTGATCCAGTTTCTAACTTTGAACTATAGCTTGAAATAAAAAAGTGTATTTTGCTACTTTTTGATTTTGCACTCAAAAAATAAAAAATCGTGCAAATCAGGGCTTAATGAAGAAGTTAAAGTGATTTTATATTTACTCTATTTTGAGTATTTTTAAAACCAAAAATGGAGAAAATTAGTCGTAAAATAGTCAAAAAAAGCCCTAGACACCCCAAAAAATATTCAAATTTATTTTTTTATCTTAGTTAGCCCCTCCTACACCTTTCACAAAATTTTCAAGTCTTGTCTCTCTTTTTTCTCAAAATTCCCCAAATTTGTCATTTTTCATGAGTCCTCTTTGGCCAAAATTCCACAAATACAAAAATTGATCCTGAAAATAATTTTTTTGAGTCCTAGCCCATTGTGTTCAGCTCGTCGCACTGATCATTTTGATATATCACATCCAAGAAATTTTTGGTCTCCTTACTAAAAATAGTAACCCCTAAAACCCACACTCTATTTTTAGTAATTCAGTTATAGAGGTTCAAGACTATCCAAAATGGCTAGTGGCACTCAAGGACAATAGAAAGAAGTATATTAGATCACCTTAATTATTGCAAAATTTTAAAGCACCCTTACTGACATGAAAAAATCAAGTTAGGGGGTGATTATAGAGTTTTAAAATCTTAGAACTGATCATGCTAACTCCAAACACCTCCTAGAAGAAAAACTTGTAGAAGTTGATTTCAAATTGGTTGGTGGTCCTAGCAAGATTGAGCACCATACTGAACACTCATACTATAAAAGAGGAAAAGGAATGACACCAGATGAATCTTATTTCCCCTATGGTCATGATTCCACCTATAAGATACCCAAATTAGAATTCCTTGAGTTCAATGGAAAGGATGTGGATGGGTGGTTATGTCATGTTGCTCAATACTTTAGCCTCCATGATGTATCCCTATGGCATCGATTTCAAATGGATTATTTCAACTTGGAATCTGAAGCTTTGTAGTGGTACCAATGGTTACAAAAAACTCACCTTGATCCTTCATGGGAAGAATTTGAGTCTCAATTACTCACTCGCTTTAGACCTAGTGAGTATGATGATTTTATAGGACATTTGACAAAATTGAAACAAAATTTGATAGTTAGAGAATATCAAATACAATTTGAGAAATTGACCAAAAAAACCACAAGAATGAATTAAGAATTCTTTATGATTTGTTTTGTTAATGGTTTGAGGGAGGATCTCCAAGCTAAGGTTACTATATTCAAACCAAAATCCATGATGGAGGCTATCAAGTTGGCTCGTTTGGTTGAATCCAAATTTGCAGCTCAGAGGCAGATATTTAAATTCCCACAGGCTAAATCCTCTTTTACTCCTAGATTTTAAAATAAAAAATGAGCAAAAACCTATTGCAACCACTATTGCACCCAAACGTCTAACCACTACTAAAATGGATGCGCGACGTGCCCAGAGGTTGTGTTACAATTGTGATAAAATATTTTTTTGTGGGCATAGGTGCACCCAAAAGACGTTGTTCCTCATAGATATTGATGAGCCTAATACCAATTTCCATAGTGATGATGACATAGAATTAGTTGAGGAACCATCCAATATGGTAACAGACAACCAAGTTGAACCATAGGCTGATATTTCTATTCATACTTTTGGTATTACTACTCCCCAAACCATGAAAGTTGTGGGGTATTTCAAGGGCTTGTGTCTTACCATTTTGATTGATTCTAGAAGTACACATAATTTTATTGATCCCCACATTACCCAATAGGAAAATTGTTACGTACAATCCTGTAATTCCTTTGAGGTGATGATAGCCACTGGTGAGACCTTACATTGCAAAAGTAAATGTCATAATTTAAGGTTAAGATTGGGGATTATGAGCTCAAATAGGATATGTTTACACTTCAACTAGGGGGATGTGATATTGTGTTGATATCACAATGGTTGGGCACATTAGGAGTCATCTCATGGTGCTTTGGATGCAATTTTCATATAATGAATAGTCCTACACTCTCCATGGCTTAAAAGCAAGGCCTTCCAAGATTATCAGCTCCAGTACGATAGAGAAGTTGTTAAAAAAATCATTTTAGGGTATCATAGCTTATATTTTTGCGATCCAATCTCATCGTTTAGAGGTGGATGTTGTTTCCAAATATTTGCAACTCATTTTGACCAAGCACAACTCGGTTTTCATTGAACTAATAGAATTACCGCCTCGCCGCTCCTATGACCATGATATTCCCTTGTTACCTAGCAATGCACTACTTATAATTCGGTCGTACAGGTACCCTCATCATCTTAAGTCAAAAATTGAGAAGTTAGTACATGAATTGTTATAATTTGATGTCATTTAATCAAGAAATAGTTCTTACTCTTCTACAGTTTTACTGGTGCATCGAAAATATGGGTCCTAGCGGTTGTGTATCGATTATAGAGAGATCAATAAAATCACCATCAAATATAAGTTTCCTATTCTTATGGTGGATGAATTACTGGATGAACTTTATGGGACTATGTATTTTTACAAACTTGACCTTTGCTCGGGGAACCATTAAATTTGGCCCAAGGATGAGGATATTGCCAAGACTACTTTTTGTACTCATTAAGATCACTATGAGTTTTTGGTAATGCCATTCAGATTGACTAATGCCCCTTCCACTTTCCATAGTATCATGAACAACATTTTTTATCCATTCCTTTGAAAGTTCATCCTAGTCTTCTTTGATGACATTCTGGTGTATAGTCACTCATGGGAAGAGCATCTTATTCATGTGAATTAGACTCTCCAACTGTTGGCACAACATCAAATCTATGCTAAGCATTCCAAGTATTATTTTGGGTTGATAGAAGTGGAATATTTGGGACACATTATCACTAAGGAGGGCATCAAAGTTAAACCCAATAAGATAAACGAGGTTCAAGAATGGTCGAAACCTCACATTATCAAAGGTCTTAGGGGATTTTTAGGGCTTATAGGTTATTAACGTAAATTTATTCATAACTATGGTAAAATTGCAGCTCTCCATGTTAAAAAATGAATCTTTTACTTGGAAAGGACCTATTGAACATGATTTACTCGAATTGAAGCATGCTATGACAACTACGCCTATTTTGACCATGCCAGATTTATATAAACCGTTTGTCATTGAATTTGATGCTTTAGGTCATGGTATTAGTGCAGTATTGATGCACGAAGGAAGACCCTTGGCTTTCAATAGTAAAGATCTCACCAGCCACAATTTGGAAAAATCTACTTATGTTAAGGAGATGATAGCCATTTTGCATACCGTAATCCATTGGTGACCTTATCTCATTGGGTTTCATTTCTCCATTAAAATAGACCATCAAAGTCTCAAATACTTTTTGGAGCAATGGTTTGCCACACCTTAAAAACAAAAATGGGTCTCTAAACTCAAGGGATATGATTATGATATCACCTATAATAAGGGAAAGGAGAATATTGTGGTTGATTCTCTCTCTCATAAATTTGAGGCTCTCAATATGCTGTGTGCAATTTCATTGTTAGTTCCCCAATGGATCAATTCCTTATGTCAAGAGGTATTTCAAGATTATGAATTGTAGACTTTTGTTACTTCCATACACACTGAGCCTACTTCATGTCGAGGATACCATTGGGATAGCTAGGATTTTCATTGCCACCAATACCTTGTTGTTCCCCACAAGTCTTCATTGCGGGAACTTCTCATGAAAGAACTATATGCTGCCCCATCTACTGGCCATTCAGGATTTCTCAAAACATATGAATGACTTAAGAACACTTTTTTTGGATGGGTATTAAAAAGGATATTTAGGATTTTGTGGTATCTTGTGATATCTATCAATGGATGAAATGTGAAATAATGCGTTCTCTAGGCACTCTTCAAGCCTTTCCCATTCCTTACCAGATTTATATTTGTGGTAGTGGATCATATTTCAAAATATTCTCACTTTTATTCCCTATCCCATCCTTACACAACATCCACTATCACCCAAATTTTCCTTGATTCCATATTTCACCTTCATGGTCTACCCTCCTCTATTATTTTCGATGGTGATCCAACCTTTATTAGTCACTTTTGGAATGAATTGTTTAAGTTGCAGGGAAATCAACTCAAAATGAGTTTAGCTTATCATCCACAAATGAATGACTAGACGAATATTGTCAACAAATATTTGTAAATCTACCTTCGTTGCTTTTTCTCAAATCATCCTATGCACTGGGTGAAATGGTTTCCCTTGGCCAAGTGGTGGTACAACACTTCCTATCACACCACAACCAAATTTACCCATTTTGAGGTAGTTTATGGGTGCCCTCCACCCACACATTCCTCCTACATTCCAGGTAGATCCAAGGTGCATGCAACTAAAACTGCTCTAATTTATCATGCTAATGTCCTCCAAAAAATGAAGATGAATTTGGATGCGGCCCATAATCATATGCACCAACAAGCTGGAAAACACCATTTTGAGCATAGTTTTGTTGTGGGTAATATGGTTTTCCTTCATTTACATTCATTCCAATATTTTTCCCTCCAACTTCGTAGATTCCAAACACTTGCCACAAAATACTATGGGCCCTATCAGGTATTACAACATATTGGTACCATAGCCTACAAGTTTACCCTTCCACCTACATCCAAGTTCCATCCTATTTTTCATTTTTCCTCTCTCAAAAAGGTGGTAGGTAATCAGGTACAGGTTCAATCTGCACTTCCAGAGTTAGATGAATAAGGTTATATATTTCTTGAACTCGAATAGTTTTCAGACCATTGACCATGCACTCTTTACAACCGCACCATTATTGAAGTCCTTGTTCAGTGGCATGGACTCCAGCCAAAAGATGCTACATGGGAGTCTCTCCATTAGCTCCAAAACCAGTTTCCTCACCATCAGATTTGAGGAAAAAGATTTTTGAAAGGGAAGAACATGTTAGGATCCCATCCTAACGTTACTTTGTAATTCTCATTATTATGTTATGACCTACTTTCAATATGGGTGATTCTATTATCATATTATTTTGTAAATCCTTTTAATGTATGTGGAAAATAAGGCACCTAGCCAAGTGGTGCCATCGCATGTAACTGTTATCAATATTGTAACAGATGGTACCATTGTATATAACTATTATCAATATTGTAACCGATTTTGGTAGAATATTCAAGCTCGAGTGACAGTTTGAATTTAAGCCAACTCTTGAGCCTTTAGGTAGGATTACATGTAGTTTTCTCTTTAAAAGGCATGAAACAATATACAAATATATCTTTTTGCAAGCTAATGAAATATTGAAGGAGGGTTCCCCCTCAAAGAGATCTATGATTCTTAGTTATTTGTGAGATTGTTTCAATTTTATAATTACTTTTTGCATAGTTTTATTTTGTCATTGCATGTTTTTCAGTTATCTTTTAGCATTGAGTATGTGAGATTTATTTCAATAGTAGGTTCCTTAAATTTTTCTCTATGGCTTCTATCTCATCATCCATGGATTTCACCCAAGTTTTATTCTAAATTAATTCTTCAAATAAAATTGGATCACACTCAAAAGATAAAGCAAAATCATAATATTCTTCGTATTTAATTTCATTTATAGTTACCTCATATATATCTTGCAAGTTCCTTATCTTTAATGGTGTCTTCAAGTTAGGAACCATTCTTGCTAGTGGAGGTGATTGTGATGATGAGGTAGTGTTGCTGCTGACACCAACACTATTATTTGAATCTATATGCAAATGCACTCTATATTTGTCCAAGTCCTCAAACTCAATAATTGTTGGCTCTTGTTCACCAGTCTTGGATTTCCTATTCCATGTTTTATCTTCCAAGAATTTCACATCTTGACTTATAACCAGCTTCTTTGTGATAGAGTTATACAACCTATAAGCCTTTGATTCTTCACTATACCTAGTGAAGATACATTTTTTTGCATTATCATCCAACTTTCTTCTCTTTCCATATGGAATATATGCATATGCTATGCACCTAAAAACTCTTAAATGAGCAACACTCAATTTCTGGTTACTATATGCTTCTTGAGGGATCTTGTCCTCCATGCTCTTTGTGGTACACCTATTCTATAGATAAAGTACACAAGATTCAACTTCTACCTAGAACTAATATGACAATCCCTCTACCTTTAGCATGCTTCATGCCATATCCATTATGGTTTTGTTCTTCCTCTCTACAATAACATTCTATTGTGGTGTATATCTAGCTATAAACCGCCTGCTAATTTCATTTGATTTAAAAAAATTATGGAATTCATTGGAATTGTATTCACCTCCTCCATTTATTCTGAGAGTCTTCACATAATAGCCAGTTTATTTTTCAACCAAAGATTTTAACTCCTCAAATTTATCCAAAACATTTAACTTTTGTTTAATGGGATATACCCATGTCCTTCGATTGAAATTATCTATGAATTTCAAGAAGTATTTTTTTTTGGTAAATGAGCTGGTTTGCATAAGGCTAAAAATATCTGAATGCACCATCTCCAATGGTTATGAAGCTCTCCAAGATTATCCTATAAGGAATGCATCCCCATGTTTCTTGCTGATTATGCAACCTTCACATGCTTTATTAGATTGCTTTGTGAGAGGTAAACCCCTCACCATATATTTATTATGCATTAGGTTCAAGCCACTGAAATGTAAGTGACCATATATGAGATGCCAAAACCATGTAGTATATTTCACAACTACACTAAATGAAAGCATCATTTCATTTAAATCTACAGAGGAAACATATTCTTCTTGTTCATAGCCACATTTGCAACAAGACCATTCTCTTTATCTCGAATGATGCATGCTTCATTTTTAAATTGCACAGTGTGCCCCTTTTGCATGAGCTATCCAACATCTAGAAAATTATGTTTTAACCCATACACATAATACACATAAAGGATGTGCCTTTTTTACCTTGAATGGAGTGGATTATGATACTCCCTTTTCCAATGATAGGTACCTTGATGTTGTTTTCCATCTCCACCTTAGATTTTATGGTTTCATATAACTATGAGAACATTTATCTATTCCTAAATATGTGGTTACTACACCCACTATCAAGATACCAAGCATTCTTCTAGCTCTCTTTATCAGTGTTGTAGGTTAACATCATAATCCCACATACATATCTATTTTTTGTATTTTCATTTTTATTTGTATAGTGGGTTTGCTACCTATTTTCATTGACCAACTTCTTTCTACACCCATTACTGTAATGGCAAAATTTCTTGTAGTACTAAAATTGGATATTTTATTTATCATAACTTTGATTTGATCCTCCTTGTTGATTTTTATCGTTACTTCTTCCCTCTGCTTGATGGAAGTTGCAGTTGGTCTCTTCATTGGAGTTTGACCTTCCTTATCTCTTATGGACTCTTCCATGATTAGCTCTATTATACTATCATATTTCTTCTTGATAACATGAGGTATTCTAGTGGGATTATTCTCTTCTGGTATTATCTTGAAATGAGACTTGCATATCAATTGCTTGCTCTAATGAGAACTGAGATGACTAGCTCAACATTTTCTCATGTGTTTGAAAATAATCCTTGAGCTCATATATTGAAATGGTTGTTAAATCCCTTGATTCTTCAATTGATATCATCACTAAGTCAAACCTTGTTGGTAGGCTTCTCATTATTTTCTTCACTATTCTCTAGTTCTCAATATTCTCGCCATTCAACCTCATGTGATTGATGAAAGCCATTATGCGGGTAAATAAGTTGCTCATGGACTTTGATTAAATCATTTGCAAATTCTCAAACTTCCTTCTCAGCATATGCAACCTCACCAAATTCACTTTATTGGTGCCTTAGAAGGAGCTAAATAAAATTTCCCATGCCTCATTTCATTTTGTTGCTACTATAATTCTCAAGAAATTTTCTCCTCAACTAGCTGCATTATGTAAAATAATACCTTTTGGTCCTTCTTTCAATTCTCCTTCAATAGATCTAGCTCTACTTGGGAGAGAATGCTCAATGTTGCTATATTTATGGGTTCTAGGTAATAATTCTCCACTAGGTTTCGTAGCACCTAAGACCCATACAAATACTTCATTCGAATGCTTCAGTAATTGTAATTCTTGTCATTGAATTGTGGGATCTACAACTACAATAAATTGCTACTGAAAGTCATCGCTTCTTATCTTCCACTAATAGTACTAGCTCTAATATCAATTTGAAAGACACAGTGCATGTGGAATAAATTTGACACCACTAATGAGTTATAAATAATTTTCTCTTTGATAAAATTTGTGATTCAAAATTTTGAGCACACATTTTGAAGCGAACAGTGGGCAGAGTTTATAACTAGCTTGGAGCAAAGCAAAAATTAACAAAGCATTTGCATGAGCAAAATTTAACAAGGTACTTTCAATGTAAAATCCACTCAAAACTTAATTCTATGAAGGAAAGTCAAATGATCTCAAGCAAAATATTTTTGTGAGTGAAATTTTCCAAACTGACTTGCTCAACGAAAATTTACAAAGGGTCCATGAGTGGAATTTTATAAAGGATCACTCGAGTGGATTTTTACAAAGAACTCATGAAATTTACTTGAGTGGAATAGATTACATAAGATGCTTCTTACTCAACATTGCAAAGTAGTTTTACTCAACATTCAAATATCTCATGAAAGCATTAATATTTCTATATTTCTAAAAATAGATTACATAAGATGCTTCTTACTCTGGAAGCATTCCGCATACATCTGCAACTTAAGAATCTGCTATTGAAGGTTAAATCCAACCAAATGTTTTTTGAAGATTGCAGCTTCAAATTTCCTTTCTTGTATTTTGTCCTTCTAGCATTCACCTTCTTTACAGGGTTACGCATAGTGGTGAATATTCACAAATTAGATGAATATTATGATTTTCAAAATTGAAAATTGGTGAATATGAGGACCACCAACGTCGGCCCATTCACCTAAATTTTTTGAGATCTATTGTTTTAGGGTTAATTTACCACAATATATATCCAAACATAAGCATATTTGTACTCGTTGGAAAACTCTTTTCGAGCCTAATCTAATGGTGGTGGTTTTATGAAGTTATAAGGTTATTTAATAGGTCAAAATGAACCCCAAATATGACCTTACTTTTTAGGGCTTCAAATACCTCAAATTTTGGTATGAAGATGATTTATTTGATTTTCTTAGGATTTGCCATGATTCACCTTGATTTCGATTAGGATTCACCATTTTTTTACAAGTACATTTTGAGTCCAACCCCTTATGCATAACCTTGCTTCTTCATCTATGTTTGCTCCAACAAAATTTTTAATGATAGATATATAGCTCGATATTGGAGGGAAAGGTTCACCAACATTATGACACACATTAAATTTAACAGTATGATATCTATCCAATCGTCAAACAAATTCAACCATCGATAATAACTTCAAACACTTTAAAATGTGGTGATCAAATTAGAAGATAAGATTTATCAGAGATCTATGAGATGAAATATAATTTAATTTCTAACACCAATACTAATATGTCTAGAAAATACTTTAAATAAACAACATTTAAAAATATATATAAATAAATAATATTAAATAAATAAATTTTAATACAAATAGATAGTTTAATATTACACATATAAATAAATAAAGTTTATTAGACATAGTACAGTGTTACACACGAATGTGTATAGAAAATGCTTGGGATGCAACTTTCCAAACAACTAAACTGACAAAATAAAATGCAGATATTGCAAGGTTACATATTGTTGGCTGAACTCCATCATCTACTTCATACTCTCCACTTGAAGCAGGTGAGCTGTAAGAAATTTCCATTGTTTTAGGCTTGCGGATGGAATCAAACCTTTTTCTTCACAACATTGTCTCTTCATTCCCCATCAATGGAACATTGGTATTCTGGTCGAATATAGGATACCTTGACAACCTCTTCTTCTCAAAATAGAATTTGTTTAACAACTTCTTAGGAATTTTGTGTTTGTGAAGCCGAATATTTAAAGGTAAATGTTATGAATTAATATATTGAATGACACAGTTTCAAGCCATTCAGTCTGATGGAATCAAGTTCACTAATTTACTTGATATAATTCGTACTTTTGTGTTACACTATCAAAAAGTTTTTGCTTCTCAGCCTCTTACCTCTACTAGAAAAAAATTTCTTGATGATTATTGTGCAGTTATTCCTCAAAAGCTCTCGTTGGATCATCGATATTGTTGTGATGCACATTTAAACCTGGAAGATTTGAAGAATGCCCTGTCTCAAATGGCTAATGATAAGGCTCCTGGTATTGATGGTTTCCCCTATGAATTTTATAAAGAATTTTGGATTATGCTTGGTTTTGATCTGTTACATGTCTATAACAAAGCTATGATATCTGGGTCTTTAGGACACCTCATCAATAAATGAAATATCAAATTTATCCCCAATCCTGGAGACCCAGAACTTATTACCAATTGGTGCCCTATTACCTTACTGAATGTAAGTTACAAGATCATTGCTAAGGCTTTAGCCTTAAAACTTCAGCCTATTTTACCTCTTCTCATCTGACCAGAGCAAACAAGGTTTGTAAAGGGCAGGTATATCTTGGACAATGTGCTTGCTGTCTGGGAAGGCATGGAATGGGCTAGAACTTCTGTATAGGATACCCTGTTTATCAAACTTGACTTTGAAAAAGACTATGATCGTATTGAATGGAATTTCATTATTTTCCTCCTCCAGGCTCTTAGCTTTGGCCCCTATTTTGTGCAATCTATTAAAATGTTATTATGTGATGCTTCTACAGTCCTCATGATGAATGGCCAACACTCTACTGGTATTCAGTTGGCTCGCTCTGTCCGACAGGGTTGCCCATTAGCCCCTTCCCTGTTTATTCTAGCTGCTGAAGCATTTGGCTACCTTTTAGCCCATCAAAATTCACAAGGAATTATTAAAGGTATTTCTTTACCTACTTCCTCTCTTCAAATGGTAAATGGCCATTTTTTTTTATGATTCTTTTTTGACATTACATGAAGATGAGCAGTCAGTAAATGCGGCTTTACAATGCCTTGAGACTTTCTGTTTAGCATCTAGTTCTAACATTCAGTGGAAGAAAACATCTTGTTATAGACAAGCTCAAACACCACTTCCTGAGTGGTTAGCTTCTTACTCTTGGCATTGGATCCAACCAAGAGAACTATTCAAATTCTTGGGTATTCCTTTTGCCTTCCAGGATTCTCCTACTCAACTTTGGAATATGGTTGTCAAAAAAATTGAGAAGAAGTTGGGCTACTGGTCTACTAAAAAGCTTTCCTTGGCTGGTAAGTTTCAATTTTGCTCTAAGGTGCTAGCTTCTACACATGTCTATTACTCTTCTTGTTGGGTCCCATCTAAAAATTGTTATTAGAAGCTGTACAAGCTCTTGCGGAATTTTCTTTGGGCTTCAAATAAACAAAAATAGGGGTTTCATAGAGTGGCATGGAATGTTTGTTGTCTTCCTAAAAATGCAAGGGGTCTGGGTTTATTTAACTGTCATTTTTAGGGGTTTGCTTTATGTGCTAAATGGATTGTTAGGGCACTTCAGGGTGATGAGGCTTGGAAAGTTCTTGTACGACACTGCATCTCTTCTGGCCAGCCCTTTGGGAGGAAAGGGTGGCGGGGCCTAACCTTACAAACCATTTTGACATCTCCAGCCCCATTTAAAATTACGGGTTCTTTTGTGATGCAAAGTATCTGGAAGGCATGGGAAGCTTTCAAACCTAGGCTCCAATGGCAGGGTAAAGATAAATCTACCGAAGCTTCTATATCCACTCTAAGTCCTTGGTGGTCTCCTGTAGTCACTTCAGATGGCCTAACTTTGGCTCAAGTTCAATGGGTTAGAGCATTATGCTTCTTCAAAAAGGGTATTGTAACATTTTTAGATTTCTTTGATGCTCATACCAAGCATTGGTATTCTTGGGATCAGTTTTGCCAAAATTTTGGTCTTAAGCTAGATGATCGAGCAAATTTTGATGTGGTTCTCGACAACACTCCTTTCTCTATTTGGCTACATTTTGGTAAGAACTTTCAACAGCATTGGTCATCTGATTAGTGTTGGCCTAATCATACTCCTCTAGTGAAATATAAACCTTCTTTAGGGTATCATATGTTGTCCCCTCATTCTCCTCTGGTTGATACTTTAAACCACTATTGGGATCTAGTTTCTTCTCAATCTAGATGGAGTCTTCGCTTTTCTATGGTTTGGCAGTCCTATCTTGAACCTAAGCATTATTTTTTTACCTGGAGTTTATTACATCAAGGCCTTCCCCTTGGTCATAGGTTATAATATATGGGGGTTGCTAATCCTATTTGTGCTTTTTGTAGAGGTCCTAACAATTTTGTTCATGTGTTTTGGGCTTGTCAAACAACCAAAAATGCTTGGGATTGGGTTCTTTCTTTTTTCAATTCCTTTTTACTGAAGCAATGTTCTTGGGTTAATGAACTACTTGGGGATCCCCTATATTTTTCTCTTCCCCTCAACGAATTTTGGCATATTTTTCATCTTAGTATTTTATACCATCTCTGGAAAACAAGAAATAATATTATATTTGGGAGATAGGAGGCTTCTACCTCCTTCTCTATTGCTGCTAGATATGCTTTCTTCTATGATTGTTGGTTACAGATCCTTACTTAGTTGGAGAAAGTTCAAGTGGAGCTGCAATATCTTAGATCACTTCTGGATCATTGGGCTAATGCACCTTGCTCTGTTATCTAGCTTCCTTCCGACAACCATGTGTCCAAAACTCGTGGCTTCTCTCGCACAGGCTCACCTTCAGCTCATTCTCGTAGTGGTCGCAAAGATCATTTATCTACTCCAACTTCTTAGCATCATTGGTCTCCACTGTAGTCCAATTCCACACCTCTAGTGGATGGGATGTTCTCTTGATTCCAATTGATCCAGTGACTACATACACTTGTCTCTGTTTTGTCTTCTTTTCTTTACTTAGTTCTAATGTAATATTGGCTTTTTGAGTTGATTCATGTGATCCTGTAATTTTTTTGGGTGTGTGCCATGGGGTGTGTTAATTCCACCCAACATTTTTGTATGAAAGTGATTATTTCCAATTAATATAAGGTCTTTTCATTCAAAAAAAAAAAAAAATTATTAAAAACTTTCATGCCAAATTTGAAGGGCTTAGGTTCGACCGACGTTGGAACAAGACCATTATTTCGACATCTCGATCAAATACATAGTTCTCGATCAAATACATAAATAAATATATATAGTAATTGAAGTTGATGATGTTTTCTTAATAAATTTGTCAAAATAACCAAGTTTAGTTACTACAATCTGGTTATAGTGCTAAACCTTAGATTTCTGCAATGAAATATTTAAACTTTTAACATCCAAGATAAGCTTTATAATGTCTTCTTACAATAAAAAACAACTTATAAAAAAAAAAAAAAAACATTAAAAATATAAAGTTAAAAATATATTATTATAAAATATGTAAATTAAATATATATGAAATGTAACTGTATAAATATAGTTGTAAGTTTACTTTAGTGGTAAGAGTTTTCACCTTTTCTTCAAGAGTTTTCACTTTTTTTTTTAAGAGGTGTAAGGTTCAAACCCCACTAAAAATAATTGGACCAAGACCCTTCATAAGAAAATCTATATAAACTCATTGAAAACATTGTATTTTTATGAGTACAATTTGTTTTAAACATAAAATATTATTACTTGCAATTGTACATGAAATGGATTGTTAAAATAATATATAAGAATAGAGTTATTTCAATTCTATGCAATCAATTAAAAATATATACTTAATATAGTAAAAAACAATTATTCTTAATAATTTTTGTAGATTGTTATATATTACTATTGGAGTATATTACATTATTTGGTACATGCCAATGTACCACCTTGGATACATAACTAGAGTAGGAGTTTACAAAAGAGTAAAGTTGAGTAGCTACTTCAAGCAATGTAATAAATGCACAAGTGTTAGAATGTGCAATGATGTAAATGTACATGGAGTCCACTTGTGCACGTGTCAAAGGAAATGTAGATGAAGAGTCATAGCTAGAGTAAGGGCCAAGGAACATATCTTCCTATATATACCTTTGAGAGTATAAGTGAGACTATGTGAGATAGTGTTACTATAGAGATTTATATTAGAGTAGGAAGTGGGTACAATGTAGTACTTCCATTAAAATTTGTAGAGTGTTTAAGTCCTTCATTAAATTGCATTGTACTATTTTATGAGATTTTATTAATAGCATATTTATGAGTTATTGTAAAAGTTTCTTTTATATTTTTTCTGCATTTTACATTTTCATTACCATATATTTATCATAGCTTGCATATTTTACATCTTGTGGTTATATTTCCTCTAATATATATCCATAAAAAGCTAACAGTGGTATCAGAGCATATAGTGGATCAATAGAAAATAGGAAGATCCACAAGAGAGATTGAGAGGAGTTCAAAAATCTTATTTTTAGAGTTTCTAAAAATTGCATTGACTAGAGTCTTTCCACATAGTTGCAAATAAAATCGTGAAGACTAGGACTCAATATTAATTTAACTAGGTTGAAAAACCAACTAGTGAAGATTGATTATCTCTATATTTAGAGTTTTACCATTACAGTCCTAATAATTTGTTGCAGAAAAAATGAGATTCAAGAAAGCTGGTAAGCTTCCTACGAAGAGCTAGAAGTAATATCTTCTTTGAAATCAATCTAGTACTAGAAGTAACAAACGAAAAACTAAATATTTCAAAACCCCAAGCAAAATGTCATATTGCAAGAGTTGAAAACCTGTAGATTGCAAAAGAGAGGAAAAGGCAAAAGGAGTATTATTAAAAATTAAAAGAAGAAGAGACTTCATGAAAGAGTTTGGGATAATATTAGAGATTGGTGATTTCCATTGAAGATTGAAGACTACAGATTACAGAAGAAAATAACTCAAGAAGCTAAACAAACCTACAAGAAGTCACATTAAAGAACATCTAGTTTACAAATATAGAATATTGCAGAAGGACTAGAAAAGCTCCTATTCTAGATTTTAGTAGCCACAAATTCTAGAGATCCAAGAGGGAGATCTCACTACAAGACTTCATAGTTAAATATTGAAGGAAATATATTATAAGAGAAGAGAAGTTATGAGATTGAATACCCTAGAGAAGAGGTATCAAGGAGAAATAAGGAGAAGGTGAGGAAAGACTTATTATAGAGTTTGAAGTAGGCCATTTAAGGAGTTCCTAGGAGAACTCATTGGATAAATTTACTAGCACAGAAGAGTTCCCGATAGAGCATAATTTAGGATAATTTTCACCATCTAATAACAATCTTAAACGAAGAAGAATTTGGTAAGGTGTTTGCCAAAATTTCAAGAAATATAGTGAAGACATCAAGATAGTCAAAAATTTGAGAAGAAGGGTACCATATAGGCCAATATTGAAGCCAAAATTTGTTAACTTTTGATAATGTATGATATGAAAGAAAACAATCACAAGATGTAAGATATGTAGAAAAGTAAGATAATGGAATTCTCCAAGAATGCTAAAATATGTTATTAATGAAAAGTTGCAAAAATAGTACAATACAATATAATGGAGAACATGAACACTTCATTCATAATGAAAACTACATTGTACCTACCCACTACTCATAGTGATCTATCCTCTATTACTCTCTACTATGGGGCCTTTATATAAGAAGATAAGTTACTTGGCCCTTACTCTTCCTAATTATATTTTCTATGACTCATGTACAAGTGGACTCCTTTTATATTTACATCATTGGAAATTGATACTTATGCATTTATTACTTCTTCCTCAAGTAACCTAAGATGAAATCTTAATATAACAATGTACCCAAGGTGGTGCATTGACATGTACCTAAATAATGTAATATACTCTAGAACATCTTTGTATTACATTATTTGGGTATTTAAGACTTAGTATTTAATATAGAACTTCTTGATCTTGGTTTTTTTACTCTCTATTTTTTAACATGTCTAAGCAAGTAGTTAGTATCTTCATAAAATGCTATCCTTGTTGAAAGAGCCTTGAATTTATAATCATTTTTAGGATCTTACAAATCTTTAATTTCTTCTATCCTTTGAGCTATGTGTCCTTTATGATTCCCTTCTTGAAATTCCAATTACGAATAATTGTTTCAATGCTAAAATTGTTGTTGAATTGGATTATTTTGATATTACCTTGGTTGAAATGCCCTATTTGGTTGGCTTCCATAGTTTATCTAGTTTATTTGATTCTGGTTTCTTACATTGAATCTATTGTAATTAGTGCTATGACCTTTTCTCCTACATATCTGATAATATCCATTATTCCCTTATCTTTGTCCTTTTGAAGATGAGGCTATGTTTTCCTATGGAGTATCTTTTGAAACCAATGTAGTGTTAGTCATTTCATCTTTCACTGTGCTTTCTACCTCATATTATTAAAGAGTCTTGATTAGTTCATCAAAACATGTATGTTTACTTAGAACCTGTAAAGATGTAACTATATGCTTGTAGCTATCTAGAAGTGCTCTCATGGTTACTCGAACAAGGAATTTATCTTCAAGATTTTCTCCTAAGATTAATATTTTTCCCCTGATGTATGCTACCTTCCTTAGGAAGAGTTCTATATTTTCTCCATTATTAATTTTTAGGGAATGTAATTGAGTTTAAATATTTAAGATAGTGGTTTTATTTTTCTCTTTAATTTTTTTCTACAAGGTTTTCCAAGCTTCTATAGATATTCCTACTAAACTAATGTAAGTTTGTATTTCATCTATGATGGCAAATGTTACTATCATTAATGCCTTAGCATCACTTTCTCCGAACTTCTAAATATTTTTATCACCTAAAGTTGATTTAATTTTTGTTCCTCTGACAATTTTCCAAAGTTTTTCAAATACCAAAATATCTCTCGCTTTGTTTTCCATGAGAAGTAATTTGGACCCTTAAGTAGTTGAGATTCTATAAGGATGAATTTGTTTGTAGTCATGGTGGTCCTTGTAGGCTACCTTATAACTCCCTAGTTTAAAGTATGTGAACTAATTTGATAAAACCTTTCTTATATTTAGGTTTTGTAGGCTTTCTTATATCTCCCAATTAATTTAGAAAATGCTATAGGCTTTGGTAAAAGCTTAGTAATATTTAGTTCACTTTTTAGGTTGATAAAATTTTAATTTAACCTTATCTCTCCTAATGAAGTATGCTCTAATGGAGTTCTTATAGTTTTATTTTATCTCTTTAATGTGAGTATGAGATAAATGTAAGTAAATAATTCCAACTTCTTTAATGATGATTAATGGACTTCCTTCTTCTGCCTTCAATTATTCAATTTTCTAAATTCTAATAAGCTAAGGTTTGATGTATGATACCTTATAACTCCCTAATTTTGAATATTGGAAAATTATAATAATTTTAAATTAGTTTATCAAGGTTGAAACCCTTATACCTCTTACTTAGATATTTGCAAATATTTTAATGTTTGTATATCAAGAAATTTCATGATATCTCCTACCTTCACCAAAATTGATTTCTTAAGTTTATGATAATAATCAATTTTTAATTTTCAACACCATATAGCTCGTACATTAGAGGAAAATATGTATTAAGTGTTGTAGTGTATTACCTCTTTTCAACATACATTGAGCAATTTGATTAGATGATGGTGAGGGTTCTAAATTCAATGTAGCATATAAGAATTTAATGCTATCCCTTACCTTGAATGGCGTTGGACTGTAATAGATTTTAACTTTGTTTGATATGCTTCACTTTGCTATTATTTGCTTGGTCTTCTCTCCTCAAATTGTGTTGGTTTAAATTTGAGCATTCAATGCTCTTCTCAGGAACACTGGTGGATGAAAGTCTCTTGTTGCGCCCTTTGACTCCAAATAAATCACTTTTCTATGTGCTCTTACTTACTATATTTTCCTTGTACTTTGTTGTGTTTCTCTTGGACTTCATTGTGTTCTTTCACTTTGTATTTGAGTGCTTAAGTAGCTTCTATCTCCTTTAGAAGACTTTCACATGGCTTAAGCTCCTTGATAACACTTTATGATTTATCTAACACTTATTGAGATGATAATCATCTGGTTTGTGAGCTTAAAAACTCCTTTTGATGACATCCATATGGCTTAGAAAATGTTGTAACACTTCTCCTTCCTATCTATGATAAATATACCTTTGTAACATTAAAATGATTATTCTAATGCTCAAGGAGTGAGCATTTTCTTTCTTTGAAGGCGTTGGGGAATATATGAGTGCTCTGTTAGTTGTGATAAGTGGTAGCACCTTTGTTTGCATGAAATGCTTCCCTCCAACATATATTATATACTCCTTTTCCAACATATGCCCAACTATTTTCTTGCTCTCAATGCTTCCTTAAGGTAAAAAAAATGCTAGCCTTCTCACAACATAATGACTATCGTATGATGGTGGTTCTAGGTACTTTTATGATGCTTCTATGGTGCACCATTTGTGATTTTTAGTGCTACCCTTAGATAGTAATTTATCCAAGATAAAACCTGGTATAGATCTACCTTAGTGGATGATTTATCTAAGCTAGGTCTTGGATATTGCACCTTGAACTCTATCTTGTGCCTTATGCCTTTAATATGCTATCTTGTGTGCTACCTTGCAATGTGTTGTAGATGACAACTTCTAGCTCATGCTATGCAATAGATAACAACTCCTTTATGTGGCTATATTGTAATTCAAGTTACTTAATATAGATGCTTAATTTTATGATTGATGGGGGTATATTTAGACATCATAATGTGATCCTCTTGTTAGCTCTTCAACCTTACTCAGATAGTGCTCTTCAATCAATCGATTTATGATGGTTCTTGCTAGCATTGGATGTTTCCTTGAGAAACTCAAAATTTATCCCCTTTTGCTACATAGGACAAGCGATTATGGTGCAAGTAACTAATGTAAATAACTTTAAAATATATAGAATAGAATACCTTTATTTTGCACCTATATCTGAGATCTCCAAATATATTTTGTAATATTTATGTCTGCAGTTATTGATGGTGGATTATTTGTACTAATCCTTGTAGGTAAGGGATGATTCGATGTTGTCTTATTTACTAGGAAACTCTCTCCTTTTCTTGGCTGATTTAACAATGAATACAATATAATAATCATGCAGTTAATATGCCCTTACGGTGGCTTAATCTTACACTATTTTTTACTCTCACTTAGTGCACTTCTAATAAGCTTTAAGAGAAAATAATATAGTGCAACTACAATCTCCTTATTACTCCTTAAAAATAACTTATAATATGCACTAATGAAAACTCTTAAAGAACTGAAAAAGAAGAGAAATAAACTCAAAGAAATATCAAAGAGAGAATCCAAGATTTTTCAACTGTATTCTAAGCTAGGATTAACATAGTAATGGCATAAGTATGGGCTAATTGATATGAATAGGAGGAATTTTGTGATTGTGTTAGGCCCATCATAGAGCATGCATGATAGTGATGTTTTTCATCTAAAAATGATTGGAAGAAATAGGAT
Source organism: Wollemia nobilis (assembly GCA_028583015.1). NCBI lineage: Eukaryota > Viridiplantae > Streptophyta > Pinopsida > Araucariales > Araucariaceae > Wollemia > Wollemia nobilis. The sequence continues at coordinate 3,712,526 of JAQPPZ010017072.1, forward strand.
TTCCCAATGCATATCAAGAATCATTTGTTAAAGAACAATGGATGTTTGGAATGATGTGAAGCTAGACCAGTTCTAGTCATTCAACCAAACTCGATGGTGGAATATGTGGAGTATTTAACTAAGCATGCAATTATTGGTAAATTTATGAGCATCCAAATTTCTCTTCCCTTTGTAGAGGCTTAGGTGAGGAAGACTTGGAACCCTGACAATGATGTGGAGGTGATGTTGAGTGTGAATAGCTATTTTATGGTAGTTTTATATTGTCTTATAGATCATAATAAAGTATTTGAAGGGGGTGCCTATTTTTGTAACCAAGCTGGAATATTTCTTAAACCTTGTCATGTGGATTTAAACCCATCAGAGGAGACGTCATCGTGGGTTCCAACGTGGGTCCAACTCTCATGGCTCCTATTGGAATTCTAGAGAAATGACATCTTGCATAGATTTTCCTTATTCTTGGGAAGTTGGTTGGACCATCATAAAATATTATGGAGTAAAAGGTATTTTTTTTTGCCTATATCTGTGTAAAAATTGATTTAAACAATTCTATTCTAGATTTTTTTGAAATAAAATTTGAATCATCTACATGGGTTCAACAACTTGACTATGAATATCTTTTATTTCATTGCTAGATCTATCATGAATATGGCCACATGCAAAGAAATGTCTTAAGTTTGTACCAATCATGGCTTCAAATATTGGGCCCTATTGCTCTACACAAAATTTGGATAAATAAAAAGCTCTAATAAAGGAAGGGGATCACAATAAGGAAAAATTTGTTCCTATAAAACCCCAAAAGAGAGGAAGAAGGGTAAAAAGAACCATTAAGGATAGCCAGCTAGATGCTCTGCTCAACCATTTTGAGATACTGGATGATCTTGATTAGTGCATGGAGTTACCTAAAATATTGCTACCTAATGCAAATATAATAAATCTGAATCAAATGTCTCTTCTTGAGGTGGAACCTAAGGAATCATATCTAGTGGGTTTAAATGAAGAAAAAATATCTTTGGCTTCAATTATAGGTGATATGGTTGCCTCTAGCATTGGAAGGAAAACTATTTTGACAAGTGGCATAGATATAGTTGTGCTCTCTCCTACTCAGACACTGATGCAGTCATACTTTGACTAAAAAACTCCTACGGTGCTGGGATTGTAGCATAAAATAATTAAAAAATATACTTCGAATAAGAATATGAAGGTGGATCAAAATAAATACCAAGAGAAAATTAAGTTAATTGGGGAGATTTTGGTGGAGTTAGGATTGGTGAACAACATCCTCAGACAAAAAATTGTTCATGATTTGATTCATGTACATTCTCTATATGGGGGTTTAACAACATCCCTAGACAAAATATTGTTCATGATTTGATTTGTGTACATTCTCTGGAGGTGGTGTTTATTCAAGAGACTAAATTGAATACTAATATTATGTTCAATATTACTCCCAATTTGTGGATAAGGGGTCAATGCTAGTGTATTGGTACATGTGGATATGCTGGTGGTATTGCTTGTTTATGGGATCTGGTTAAGATCTCTCCTCTTACTTGGATTTCTAGCAGATATTTTATTTCAATGATCGGATATGATAATGAATCTAGTGAAACCATCCTATTTACAAATGTGTATGCTCCTATTTATTACAATGGTAAAGTAAATTTGTAGGAACACATTAGCTTTATGAGAAGTCTGGTTCCCATGTACCCATGGATTTTGGTTGGAGATTTTAATTCTATCACTTGTCTAAAGGACAAATGCGATGTATTTGATTATATCGAGCCTTTTTCTTCTATCTTCAGTACTCACATCTACGCCCTGAACTTGGTTGACATCAAGCTAGGTAATGGGATATTTACCTGGAATAATAGAAGACGTGGGGAAGATTCCATCCTAGAGAGATTGAATAGTTTTATGATCTCTAGTTTTTGAATTGGTAATAACATAAGCTCTAGTTATATGATTATGAAGGGTAGGGTATCTTATCATTGGCCTATCAAACTCTCTTCTCTTGAGTTTGGGCTAAAGAAGAATCTGTATTTTAAGTTTTAACTTATGTGGTTTCGATATCCTAAGATTCATGATTTCATGTGATGTTGGTGGACCAATGGAAAACCTTCTCATGGCACCACTATGTATTCCTTTATGAAGCCACTACAATTTGTTAAGCATATATTGAAGAGGTGGAATAGTATAAATTTTAGAAAATTTTCCTTGGCTAATTTGGTGGCTCTTAAGAAGGTAGAAGAAGCTTCAAGGAATATTAGAGATCATGGAATCACAGAGGATCTTATCTTTGAGGAAATTGATACTGCAAAATAACTTGTTGAATGGGAGTTGATGGAAGAAATTTTTTGAAAAAAAAAGCTCAGGTGGATTGGCTTTAGGAAGGGTATAGGAACACAACCTTCTTTTTTAACTCAATTAAGGTTCACCATAATGGTAACCTAATTTCCTCTCTTGTGAATTCTCAGGGTGCCTTTCTATTTTATTTTAGGGATATTTTAGAAGAGGCTAGAAGGTATTTGTTCTCTCTCTTAAAGGAAGACTCCCTATCAGAGGATGAGGATGAAAATATTATTCTAAACTGTATTCCCTCAATTATTTATAGAGCGATGAATGAGCATTTTAAGGGCTCATTTTCCATTGAGGAATTGGAAAATGTTGTATTAAAGATGAAAAAATGGAAATCCCCAAGCCTGGATGGATTCTCGATTGAGTTTTACTAGGATTTTTGAGAGTTAATAAAATTTGATCTTTTGGAGGTGGTCCATGAGTCCCAAAAGAACAAACATATGCTAAGGATCCTAAATGCTACCTTTGTGGTGCTTAATCCCAAAAAAGAGGGAGTAAATTCTCTGGATATGTTTAGGCCTATTACTCTCTGCAATGTTGTGTATAATATCATTACAAGAATTATTTCTGAGAGGCTAAATATATGGTTGAGAAAAATCATCTTTGAGTAGGAAGCTGGGTTTTTTTCTAGATAGAAAATATTGGATGGGTTTGTCATTGCTACAAAAGCTATTCACTAGATGGAAAATTCTAAGGAGGAATCTATGATCATTAAGTTGGACATGGCCAAAGCCTATAATTGGGTCAAATTGTCCTTTCTTTAAAAATTTATTGTTGCTTTTGGCTTTGAGGAGAAATGGATTATATGGATTTTGATTTGTGTTTCTTCTTCCTCATTCTCTATTCTTGTTAATAATGAGTTATCATATATATTTGAGGCCTTGAGGGAATTAAGGAAAGGACATCATATATCTCCTTATTTGTTTATAATTATAATATAATGGTTGGGAAGACTACTCAAGTCTCAGGTTATACATGGTCTCATTTAGGGTTGGAAGTGGGATAGCAGTTTGCTACCTCTTTCTCACATTCAATTTGTTGATGATACAACTTTTATGGGAGTTGCCACTATTGGGGATGATGGAAATATATATCTTGGTGCTTCTGGGTAGTTGATTAATGAGGAAAAGTCTTCTATTTTATTTTTCAATACCCCTCCTCTTGTCCAAGTTAGGATTGCTAGAATTCTAAGATTTCTAGGTCGAGACTGTCCCCTTCATTTATCTTGGTATTCATATTTCATCTCATCCTCTGTCTAGATCTTCTTGGTAGTCTATACTTGATAAGTTTAGAGGTAAGGTGAATCATTGGATCATTAGATGATTCTCCTTTGTGGGTAGAGTGTTGCTTATAAAATCTATTATTCAAGATTTACCCATTTATAGGTGTTTTGTGCAAAAAACTTACTTCTATTTTATCAAGGAAATGGATGCTTTGTCAAGATGATTTTTGTGTTCTAGAAAACTTACTCAATATAAGTGGAGTTTGGTTATATGAGATTATGTTTGTAGGCCAATTCAAGAGGGAGGTCTTAGGTTGTGATAGGCTGCTCTTTTTGGTAAGCTTTGGTTGCAAAACTCTACTGGATATGGTGTACTTCTCAAGATCATATTTGGGCTAAAATATTATCTTGTAAGTACTTGAGAGATATTTTTGAGGCTAAGATCCCTAGATTCAAGTTGATTGGAAAAGGTTTTTTTATTTGGAAAACTCTAAAAAGAGAGGTTAATTTAATCAAGAAAGGTTTATTCTATATTTGCAATTTGGGATCATATGCTATTTTTTAGGAGGATTATTGGGATGGACACCCTCCTCTATTGACTCAATATCCTAGGTTATATTCCCTAAGTTTTTATTTCTTGGAAGCGGGTTGGTCTTGTATGGAGGCCTTAAAAGAATATAATATTTTAGTAATCTAGAGATGTACAAGTGGAAATATCTACAGGAATAGTCCCAGGGGGGATTGGCCAAGGATAGAGTTGTGCTTGATCTTATTATTATAGGGATACCTTGCTCTTCATTTAGGGGTAAAGACATATTGGCTTGAAACCCTGATCCCAACGGAACCTACTATGTATCCTATGATTATCAGGTTCTTGATATGCAAAAGTTTACAAGACCCTCTATCACATGATGGAAAAAGTTGTGGAATGTATTTGTTTATCCTAAATGTAAATTCTTTCTTTGGCTGGTCATTCGTAATAAATACCTCACTTGGGATAATGTGAGAAAGATGGGATTTCAAGGTCCCTATTTTAGTGTCTTTTATGGTAATAATGAGGATGAATATCTCATTTATTTTTCCAATGCTCCCTTGCTAGAGATATTTGGCACCTTTGGTGGAGTTCCTGAAACCATCCTTGTTTTCATGTGATCTCCCTAGTGGAGTTTTGGAGCAGTCTAGGCAAACCTCTGGCCAATGCCCCCTTCCCCTAGGTGGTTTGGAATTTTGGCATTTATTGCATAATTTGGTATATTTGGCTCAAACAAAACCATCACATATTTTAGGGTAGACATTTGGTTGTTAAAAAAATCTAGCAAATAATTTTGTGTATGGTTTATGAAACTATAAATAGCAACTGTGATGTGGATCCTCTTTCATACTGTAGGGAGGAGAAATTAAGGTAGGCCCTTGGTATATTTTGGGTTGGTGCAAACTCTTCTCACCCTAGTAGGGTTCCCCAGCTCAGCAAGAATTTTTGGAGAGATGGTAGGAGGAGGTCGTCCCCTAGTGGAGTTCTAAAAATTAATATTAATGGATCGTCCAGGGGTAATCTTGGACATGCTAGAATTTGCAATATTGGGAGATACTCTACTGGCATGGTTAGATTTTTATTTTCCATTTATAAAGGTATTCACTTCAATAATTTTATGGAATCTCTTGCAATTCTTGAGGACTTGCAAAGGGGTTTTTCTCTTGGCTAGTGTAGGAGCATTTGCAAGTTTGACTCTCAAATTTTGGTTAATATTTTAAATAGTAAAATGTTGGAGAATGTTAATTGGTAGTTGGCCTATGTGGCCATTCATATTCTAAAAATTAGTGAAGAGTTAAAATGTATCTCCTTTGTGCACATACCAAGGAAAAGGAATGGGTTTGTTGATTATTTGACCAAAAGGGATTTTGAGCTTTTGGGTCCTTGGATTATGGAATACTAGGAGAGTCTCCCATATAGAGACTCTCAGCACCTTGGGATTTGATCCACAGGGATATCCAAAATTAATGTAGTTTTTTCTTGTTGTTTTATTTGGTTTTCGATCTTTTCTGGTGGTTTTATGCTATTTTGTTATTTATTTGAGTCCTAGTTGGGGGTTTCGTTGTACTCTATAATGTTGTCTTCTTATCAATAATTTTTTACCCCTTTATTAAAAAAAAAACTCTTAAAGAACTCTCAAATGCTCTATAATATCTACAATATTCTTAAGAGTAATATCTTCATTATAAAGAACTCTTACAAGCAATATGAAATTTGCACTACAATAAATGTTGTAGAATGTAGTCTTCTTTGTTGTAACTAGATAATGGAAATATGATATTTTCCTTTCTTTCAAAATATATCCAAATCATATTTTAATGTGTAGGTAATAATCTTAAAAGAACATTTCTACACTTCCCTTTAATACTTTTAAAAATAACCTTCTCCTTGCAACTTCTTTAACAATCTCTCAAGATGATGTAGATATTGATAAATAGATTCACCAAGTTTATTTTTTGGAATGGTAGTAAATCATTGCTAAGAAACCTTCAATATTTTGCATATATATTTATTAAAACCCTATATTCTAAATGTACCTTCTTATCTATGAAATACAATCTCTAAATATCTTGGATTTGGTAGGCTTCTTTTGTCTGAGTTCTCCTTAAATCTCATTGTTGAATTCTGACTTTAAATAGGATCTGCTTTTCAAGAATCTGAAAGTAACTCCTCCAAAATTTGATAAATTTACCAAATCCTTCTCATTTGTTCTTGTTTTTGGATGGCAATAGTTATCCTAATCCCTTCATTATTAAGAGCTTCTCCTTGGTAGTGAATTTATTCTTTGAGTTCTTCTAGTAACTCCTTCAATTAAGCTCACCAAACCTTTCCTTGTTTCCCCTTTAGACCTTTCCAAGGTATTCAATATTACATCTTCTCTGGTCTTCTCAATGAGACATTTTTCTTCAACCTTCTACTATGGAAGTTTGGCAATGACATCTCCCTCTAATATATCTAAAATCTACTACTTCAAGAACAAGACTTTTTCTAGTCCTTCTCTATCTCTTTCAAAATTGGAAGTTCTTCAATGGGATATCTTATGTATCTCTTCTGCTTCTTAGGTTGATTTCTTCTACTACTTTAGGATGAAGTCTTCAATATTCAATGAATATCACCAATCTCCTATCTTCATAAATCTCCTATATTCACCAAGAATCTTCTCTAGAATCTCTTCAATCTACTACTTGCAATTTTTTAATGGAGATAACCAACCTCTAATATTCTCCTATACTCTTCTTTGGAGTCTCTTCAATATAATACTTGTAGTTTATCAATGGATATCACCAACCTCCAATATTATCTTGGACTCTTCTATTATTTTATTTGTTACTTCTGGTGCTAGATTGATTCTAAAGATGATGTTTTTTACTCTCTCTAGAAATATTTCCAAATTTCATTGAATCTATTTTTTCTTGCAACAAAATATTAGGATTGTAATGGAAGAACTTTTAAGTGATCAATATTCACTACTTGATTTGTCAATCTAGTGGAATGAATGTTGAGTCCTAGTCTTCATGAGTTTTTCTACAACTCTGTGGAAAGACTCTAGCTAAATGCAATCTCAAAAAAATTGGAACTAAGATTTGCTTCTTTTCTCTCAATATCTTGTGTGGCTCTCCCTATGCCTATCTGATCTACTATAGATTTGATACCACTGTTAGATTTTGATAATGTATTAAATGAGAGAAATAAATCACAAGATGTAATATATGGAAAAAAGTAAGATAATGGAATTTTGCAAGAATGCTGAAATATGCTAATAATAAAAAGTTGCAAAAATAATACAATGTAATGTAATGGAGAAAATGAACACGCTAAAATTATAATGAAAACTACATTATACCTACTCACTACTCCATAGTTATCTCTCCTCTATTGCTCTTTACTATGGTGCATTTATATAATAAGTTACTTGGACCTTACTATTCCTAAATACCTTTGCTATGACTCATGAATAAGTGGACTTCTTTTATATTTACATCATTGCACATCCAAAATTGTACATTTATTACTTCTTATTCAAATAACCTAAGATAAACTCCTAATATAATAATGTATCCAAGGTGGTACATTTACATGTACCTAAATATGTAATATACACTAACTAAATTCGACAAGAAAGTTGAAGGATAAATGAGTTAGAATAGCCATAAAATCTAAGATATTATGGGATTACCTTTGAATGCTATAAGGCTAATTTAGATAAATGAGGTTTACTGATTTTATAGTAGAAAATTTGAAGGGTTCTTAAAGAAAAATCTCAGCTACAATTTGGAAGAGTTCCTTACCAAATTTAGAGGTTCAAGGACAACATTTTAGTGGAGATATTGACTACTTTTCAATATAAAATTTTTATATTTGAGGACAACAAGAAAACACAAATTTGGATAACATTAATAGCTTTCAAGTTTCATATTTCAAGGGATCATCCAGAAGGATAGTCAAAGCGACAAAACTACAATTTCAAGTAGCAAGTTAGATAAGTTTCAAATCTATGAATAGGTGAGTTAGAGAGTTGGTTGAAATAGCCAATAAGAGCTACAATTTCATATAATACATGGTAGCAGTTTGTTGAATCCACCCATCAAGTTATTCATCATATTTAGAGGTCATTAAAGGCAAGCAACTTAGGTGCAACAAGTTCATTATTTGAACTTTAGTTATTTGGTTCATTATTAAGTTTTTTTAAGCACCATATTAGAGCTTAAAAGTTGCAAGGAGAAGGTTGTACATTAAAGTATTCAAGGGAGTGTAGAAGATAGTTTCTTATAAGGATAAAATCTATACATCAAAAATAGGAGTTAGATATATTTCAATAGAAGGAAAAATATCAAATTCCTATTATATACTAGAAGCAAAGAAGATAGTATTATTAAGTGAATGTTGCATAGATTAAGAGTTCATTTATATGAGTAATATGGAGAGAATACTATTGCATTATACTAGTTATTCTTAAAGGTTATTAAAGGTGCACAAATTGTTTAAAGTTAAGGTGAAAATTAGTGCAAGATTAAGCCTTTCAAAAGGGCATATTAGTTGCATGATTAAGATCCTGGATTCATTATTTCTAAGTTAGTAAAGCAAATGAGAGAGTTATCTAGTAAGGAGGGAAACATGAAATCACAATTTTACACCAAGTAATATAGTAAGGAGCCCCCATATCAAGGAAGCAATATATATTCAAAAAGTATATATAGATATATCTAAACTTTGGTACAAATTAGGGTATTTTATTATAACTATTTGCATTACATTATTGCACCATATTCATCTTATCCTATGTAGCAAAAGAGGATATAAGATGGACAGTCTCAAAGACACTAAAAAAATAAGCACTCTACATCTACAAAGTTGTCATATCTTAAAATTAAAGGTTAAAAATTTAAGTGAAAGAAGTGATCCAATAAAGGGCTCAAATAGTTAAGTTTTAGGGTGTCTAAAGACACCAAATCGAGTGTCTACAAGAAACATTAACCTGTAGCATCAAAACATATGTAAGGTAGCTTTACATCTATTACAATTCCATTGTAAAGCAAGGAGAATAACACGAAGGATAAATAAGTGTAAGTTATAAGAGTAAAGCATATGGAAGTTACATAAATATCAAGGTGAAAAAAAAGGTGTGTTACCCAAGCAATAGATGAACCACTAGCTATGAAGAATCATCACATAAAATGGCAATGTTGGAGGGCCATAGAACCACCTTTCTAGATAAGAATATTCACCTAAGAAGGTAGTGTTTTATCACCATAGAACCACCATTGATAAAGATAACTATAAGAGAGAAAGAATTGAAGATAATATCCATAGTACATTCGTTGAAAAGAAGTATTCAAGGAGTAAAAGATGTTGAAGGCATCTCTAAATTTAAAATAAAAGGATTTTCACCTATAAAATCAAGCCAAGGCATCCTGTTCCACTTGGAAAAATAAAATAAGGCACCCATATATTCCCCATAATTCTTGTGTAGGAAATAAGCATCCATAATAGAGTAATGCCCATTTTTTAGCGTTGAAAGAATCATTTGAAGGTAAGAAAGGCATAATAATTATTGCCCATTATTCCAAGGAGGATATGAGCATTGAAGACACCTAAAATAACACTGTTCAATAATATAATCGTCGGCAATGTATGCACCACGTGGCCAAAGCATCAAGAAGGGATAAATAGCCTCTTAAAACACCTATGTTGAAGAGACGTGCAGACATTGGAAAATTAGTATGAGCATTGGAGATTCAAGCTTAGAGTGAAGTTGAAGAGCAACTAAGGAGGAGAATAATGCATCCATGAGAATTAAATAATCTCTTCCATACATATAAGACCAGGAAATACAACACTTCGATTGAAGAGTCACACCATAGAACAATCAGCTTGCACATTACAGTTTGCATGGAAGGTAAAGACCTATATTATTATTTAATATCTAATTTCCTTAAGTTTAAGGAGTTATAAAGTGCTTAATATAAGGTTGAAATTTATTATTGCATTGAAATATCAAACTTAGAAAGATAGAATACAATTAAAGCAAAGGAAGTATATCTTAGAAGATACTATCAATTGCTTGAGATTAAAATATTAAAATATTTGCAAATAATTAATTACAAGATATAATATTTTCCACATTGGAAAATTGAAATATTAATTTGCAAATATTATTACTCTCTAAAATTGCAAATTAGGAAGTTATAAAGAATACTACATCAAACATTTATTGGAATTTATAAAATTAAACTATTGAAAGTTAAGGTTAAAGAAAAAAGTTTGTTAATTGCTTAAAATATTTAGAATTAATTTTTTATATCATACTCATACTAAAGGGATAAAATAAATTCAACCATAGATAACTTCATCAAATTGAAAAGTGCATAAGGTGAGTTAGAATTTGAATATTATATCAAATTTGTCATCAAACCATTAAGGAGACAAAAGAGATTCAACTCAAAGTAAACATAAAAGCTAAGTCTAGCTAAGTATACTATAAAATCACTTTACCATAGCATAATTAAATCACTTGGGATACATAAATAATTCTACAAAACTTGATAGTAATAGGTTTGAAGAACACAAGCTTATACTGAGAGGGGGGGGGTGAACAGTATAAGACCTTTTTCTACTTTTTCCTTTATACTTCAAAACAGTAAAGCAATATACCCAAAGCAATATCAAAGCAATGCACAATATCATCCACAAAGTGACACCAATTTTAACATGGTTCACCCAGAATGGCTGGGCTACGTCCACAAAAATTTTCTCTAAAAGTTATCTCAAAGTTCTTTTGGAATACTTCCTAATTACAATGTTTATGAGCCTCAGCCCAAAGGAGATACCTTCCCCCAATCAGAATTTATGAGCCTTTGCTCAAAGGAGATACCTTCCCCTCTACTCTAGAAATGATCTCTTAGAAGATCAACTGCCTCTACCTCCTGCCATCACATGGAACTCCTTTCCATCGAAGACCTCCTGTCCTCAATGCTTAGCCTAAGAAACCTCTGTCTTCTATGATCACATCCACAACAACTCAACAACCTGTACCAAACATAATCATTTGGTCTAGCACAAGTATTCCTCTATCTTTCAGATCTGTCCAACTCTTGAACAAATCAATCCTCTACATACAAGCCTTCTCAAAGACTTGCAAAATCTGTCCTCAGGTTCTTCTCATAGAACCAATGCACCTTTGTCCTCAAGTTCTCTGATAGAACTATCAAACTCAGCTCACAAGTCCTCTACTAGGACCTGTCAAAATCTGCTCACAAGCCCCCACTGAAACCTATCCAAAACTACTCACAAGTCCCCACCAGAACCTATCCAAAACCTGCTCACAAGTCCCCACCGGAACCTGTCCAAAAACTCAACAAGCTCACCAAGAAAAACTTTCTTAGTAGGAAATCACAAAGTGAATTGTTAGAGACCCAATGTGATTTGTCAAACTCATAGAAGCATAAAGAGAATTGTTAGAGACTCAATATGTTCTATACTAAAATACCAATCTCAAAACTCAACTCAAATCAACTCAGCTCAATCTCAATCTCAAATCTGAAAACTCAACTCAATATCTGAAATGGATAGGATAGAATGTTTTCTTTCAAGAACATGAAACCCCAACAATTTCCAACTATGCAAAGAATCACATAACAATGATACTCATGTTATTTTCACCATCAATTAGGTTTTCAACAACAATGCTCATAAAATAAGGTTTAGTCAACCAACACCATTCAACTCAACATCAACCTTGAAGCATTCAACCAATCATCACAAGAAAAGGAAACAAGTAGAAATCATTTTCCCTCCAAAGATATTTGAACAAAACAGCCACCAACACAATATCACCAAATGCAAAGAATAACTTGCTCAAATCAACTCAATGGAGTAAGCCCAATATCATGAATCAAGTAAAGCAATAACTTGATCAAACAACCTCTATGGAATCAACTCAACCATCAAACTCAAAACAGCCAACCAAGGGTTCCACCAACTCAATGCAAGTAGCTAGACTCACAAATATAAACCCTAGTGCACAAATCTTCCACTATCTCAAACCAAAAATTATGCATTCACCAAAAACTCTCCTTAAGGATAACGATGCATAAGTAGTCTTCAACAAACCAGAAAATAGGATTTACACCTAGCAAAAGGATACCTAGTAGAATACCTTTTCACTCCAACTTTATTTTAGAAAACATACACCAATCATACTCATAAGAAGAATGTGCCCATACCTTAATGGAGTAGAAGATAATTGAACCTTCAAGTTGTCACCACACACAACTCTCAAACTTCCAACCAAGTTAGGGTTAGAATAAACAGAAATGAGCAATAATATAAACTTCCTTTATTACACCTTTTAGCTCCACTTCTTTAAACACAACCACCATAACATGCCAATAAATCAACAATCACATACTCACACCTTATACCTCCATTTTTAATTTTAGCATAGCAAAGAATAATCTTAAAAATACATCCAAAGAAATATGCCCTTATTTCTCCTAAGCTTTTATTCAATGCTAATAAAAAAAGCCAAAACTCATAAAATTTAATCACACCTTATAAATTGCTGTCCAAGAAACTTCGAATTTCACGACACAAATACGTTTTAATAAAAACGTGTTTTACTTGAGCAAAGCACCCCTGCAAGACTCAAAACGATGACCTCCGCCAATGCAGCGCCCAATAGCAGCCTTCGTTGCCACTAGCCCACGTGGGCTACGAAGTTCACAAGTGAACTTCCCTCCACTTCACCCTCGAAAAAAAACTCCCAAAGACTTTTCAACCACATGTGCTTCTAAGTCTTCCTTCGATCGCAGCGAATACAGAGCACAAACACCGCAAATTGCATTCGGGTAATTTCGAATTAATTAGTTTTCCAACCTTAGGATTTGGAGAATAAATAGTCTCTTTGAAGACACCTTGACATCGGCGAAAATAAATACCATTTCAAAATTAATCAAAAGTCTTTTCAAAAAGGGTTTAAAAACCCTTAAATAATTTTAATAAATTAAGAATAAAAAAGGTTTAAAAACCTTTAAGTATTTTTAATAAATTAAAAATAATTTCTCCCTTAATTAGTTAAATAATTAATTAATTAAAACATTGAAGGGTTTTAAATAATAATTAAATAAATAATAAAGAGAACCTCCATTGGTTTTAATAAAAACCATTTAACTTGGTTTTAATAAAAACCCTATCCAACTTGGTTTTAATAAAAACTGGTTTGGTTTTAATGAAAAACCCTTGCCAATGGAATCTCTCCGGATTCTCTTAAAAATATTCTCTTGGAATATTCCACCTTTGAAGCCAACACATCCTCTTAACATTAATGCCATTTCCTTTTGACATCAATGACAACTCATAGACAAGAAGCTAGGATCTCAAACCCAAAATTGCTAACAAGGTTTTTATCAAGTTTGATCATATACTCAATTTACTTGGGAGAGATAAAGTATTCTACAAAACTCTTAATTAAAATATTAAGGATTCAAAAGGAATACTACCTAGAAATATTACAAAGCATACTTCTTGAAGAATTGAAAGTTAGTAGTGTGATCACATATATGTAAAACTAGGGAGTCATAAGGTAGACAACTTCAAAAAAAATTGAAATACAAAACTTCCATCAAAGTTACTTTCATTACTTGTGAATTAAAAGTAATTTCTTATCAAAATTATTAAGTGAGCACTAAAATTCTCAAGGCATTCTCAAAACACTAAGGAGCTATAAGAAATTCTACTTCAAGGATAATCTAGAAGAAACATGGATGAAATTCGAAGGAATGCATTCAATAATGAATATATGTTTCTCATGTCCCTTAGGCCCAATAGTACTAGTGGCCATGTCACGTTAACATAGCTATCTATGTAAAAGGTTTACCCAATGTAAGTGGAGGTTATAGTGGTGATCAGGATCGAGATACGAACCCATGAAGAGGTGTAGAAAAATGTAATGAGTTACCAATTACTCTAGTATTATAAAAAAATGATGATATTTTTCATGAAGTGGAATTTTACTCTCAAAACTTAATAGATAGCTTTGAAGGATACAAGTATTTTTCCACTAGTGAAAAGGAAATATTCTCATTATTCCTTAAAGAAGCAAAAGAAGGAAATTTTGCAACATTAATTGGTTATCTTCATGAAGTCCTTTTTAGAGCCTAGTGGAATACACAAAAATAGTTATATTTACATTAGAATAATGTTTGATGATATATCTATCATTAATTATTTTTGAACTTGTTCAAAACTTAAAACAAACTAGCAATCCTAGTCAATATTATTGTGATGATATACTAACTCATCATGAAGTAGATATTCCTCTAGAAGCAACACAAAAATGAAAAAGAAGAAGGAAGAGAAAGAAAAGCAAGAGAGAACAACATAAACATACTCATATGGATACAAATAGAAAGTATAATGAAGAAAGCATGAAAATTGAACTAAATGAAGAGGATGGGCATGATCAAGTTGAATAATATTTGAAGGAAAAATATTCATATTGAAGACTAAATTGTTCAATATCCAAATAGTGTAATACAGGGGGATGTTAGAGTATATTACATTATTTAGTACATGTCAATGTACCACCTTGGGTACATAACTAGAGTAGTAGTTTACTTTAGAGTAAATTTGAGTAGATACTTAAATAAATTTAATAAATACTCAAGCACTAGAATGTGCAATGATGTAAATGTACATAGATTCCACTTGTACATGTGTCATAGTAAAGGTATACAAAGAGTCATAGGTAGAGTAATGGCCAAGAAACATATGTTCCTATATATAGGCCTTTGAGAGTATGAGTGAGGATGTGTGAGATAGTGTTACTATATAGAGTTATATTAGAGTAGATAGTTGGTACAATGTAGTACTTCCATTAAAAAAATTCAAGTGTTCAAGTCCTCTATTATGTTTTATTGTACTATTTTTGTGAGATTTCATTAATAGCATATTTCTGAGTTGTTGCAAAAGTTTTTTTATAGTTTTCTTGCATTTTACATTGCCATTACCATATACTTATCATAGCTTATATATTTTACATCTTGTGGTTGCATTTCCTTTAATATATATCCATCAAAAGCTAACAATTACTACATTTGAATATAATTATAATATTAATTAGTAAATTATTAATCATAATAAAAATTAAGTGAATCATAATTTGTACTTATATATGAAATGGATTGTTAAAATAATATATGTGTATTCACCAGAATCTAGCCACTTGTCATCCATAAGTGTCCTCCAATCACAACTATCCATTATATATATGTATGTATCTGTTTAATATATATTTAAATATTAATATTTTATTTATTATATTTACATATATTTAATAAATATGTTTGTATTTATATAAATTAATCCTAGCCATCCACCAAGTTTTAATCTCAGCCATTCAACCATCTCAATACATGCCACTTATCCAAATTAATCTCCACCCTTCCTCATGTTTTAATATTGGCCACTCATTTTGTGTCATCAAAAACCCAACATGTTCAAGGGAATATTATAACATAGGATTCATTTTGACGAATCAAAGCCTTAATTCCTTTTTAGTCCTTAATGCTTAAGTTCCCTCTTCATATTTGATAATTTTAAATTCCATATAATATTAATACCTTGCCCTAGCCACTTTGCTATTACTTTTGTCATTCATATCTCCCATCACATTATCCATTTTAGTCACCACCAAACCTACGTATTACCAAACCTAGTTTTGTGACAATTCCCTCAACCCCTAAACACCCTCCAGAGCTAGTTGAGTATCCCTAGGTGTTTTTGGAACTCTCTAGTGCATCTACAACCTTCACATAATGCCTCTAGATGTTTCCCATAGTAGATATGTAGTCCTACGATCCTTGAGCATCGTTTAGGTATCCTCACGATCATCAACGACATAAGCAAATATAAAAATTAGCATTTTCACAAGGTAAGAAGTTTATTTGCATTTATTTCATGTTTCTATACTTTTTTTATAGTATTACACTACAACATCTAGGTTTTTAGTTGTTTTATCTTTCTAAGGGCCTCACATAGTGGAGCCCTCGTAGGTGCTTCTAATATATTTTTGTTGTTGTATCTATTTGTAGGTATAGAAATCATCTATCTGAAAGTTATTGAAGCTAGGATGGCCCTATAAAGATATACAATCCCACCCACAACTCTTTTTTGGATCGAATATAAGCGAGAAGACACCACTGGTGTATTGACCTAGGGTTTTAGATAACCCTAGTATTTGTAAAAATTTGCATCACAAAAGTATTTTAAAACCCCATATTGGGTTACATTTATTGTATAATTTTGATATCCATGCACATTAATAAAAGCTTATTTATTTTTTGCAATATTTTGTTATTACTATATTTTTTATTACTTTATCTTTATATTGGTCTTGTTCAATTTTAATTTACAATAAGAATAGATGTATTTCAATTCTATGTAATCAATTTAAATATTATACTTAATAATTGTTAGAGATGATCATATATATTATTACATTTGAATATAATTTTTTTTATAGGTGGAAGAGGTTTTGAAAGGGCCCCCAAACCTTTTACAAAGGGGAAAAGTAAGAATAGGGAGGTGATCACTTAAGAATATAATTAAAATAGGATACGATCTCTCCAAAACCGTCTCTAGATAGACATATAAAATAGGATATTATCTCCCCAAAACCATATCAAACCCAAGATATGATATCCCGAAAACAATTTCTATATAGACACAAAATACAGGAGATGGTCTCCACGAAAATGTCTCTAGATTGATGCAACACCAAAAGGCTAGTTTTTTTGAGAAAATAGGAAACAACCATACAAATCATAAAATTTGGAATGAGTCACCAAGGGGTTACATAAGATGGTTGAATAAAACATAGCAGTAAAGAAGGATTAAAATTTAAAAGATAAACATCTACCTTCCCACTTGAAAAACAAGAGAAATAATTTTTCCACTCAAGGGAACTTATTAGATTTAAATAAATTTGAATACGAGATTCCTTCTCAAAAGGATCACAATGAAGTTTAGGAAATATATCTCACTCAGGGATATCACCTTTTGTAACTCGAACAAGGAGAGAGGTTTCATGCCACAAAAATCTTGGACCAGCTAACTAGCCTAGAGGAACGAATCCAGTAGAAAAGAGATAGCTAACAAATGAGCTAAAATTAAATATGACCTTGGAAAGAAGTGAACTACAAATACCACCACCTGAAGGGCCTCTCCAAACAACTGATAAAAAAATCAAACCCTGAACCCTCCTCTACTACCAACATGAAAACACCATGTCTTCATCCAAGACCTCAAAAATCTACAAAGAAAATATTTCAGAGGAATAGTCTCCTCATCAGAATATAAAGAAACCCCAATAGACCAAGGGTAAGCCCTAGAAGCCAACAACAAAATCCCTCCACTACAGCCATCGAGAAAGCACAAGGTCTCAAGAGAAAAAAATGCAGAGAAAGGTTCACTAAATCTTCCACACCATTGGCCATTGGACCAAAGCTATAAATCTAAAGGGGTCTCTGAACCCCCATCCATGGGATAAGAGAAATCCTTGGGTCCCTATCCAAGACCTCAAAAATCCATGGAGGAAGATATCACGTTTGAATATAATTTTTAATATTAACTAATTAATTATCAATCACAATAGATATTAGGTGAATCATAGTTGAAGATTCAAAAAATATTTTAATAAGATTCAAAAAGTATGATCTTAAATATTAAGTTAATCTAATGACGAAGGATGTCTAATTGAATTTTTTCTTTCATTTTTTTATTATCTTGTGGTAAAGATACCACAACCATATCAATAAATAATATAATAGTGTTTTTCTCTTCAACGTGAAGATCATAAATAATGAATGATCTTAAAGATAAGATTTTAGAATTTCAAATAAAATATCTAATTTTTGAATCTAGTAGGGGATAGGGATAAAAATTTGTGCACCATCCTTAAAAAAAAATTTAGTTGATAACTATCATCAATAATAATAGTTCCTAATAACTTATGACCCTTGTGAACATTAAAAAATACTTTATAAACATGTGAAATTGAGATTTATTATGCTCTTATAATATTTTAATAAAATAGAATAATGCTATTGTAAATCATATTATTGTAATACTTACTAGAATTAAAATCTAAGAGGCACATTGTGATATAAATATAAAATCAATTGAGGCACATATTTATTCTTAATTGACATCATGTTCTCTATTCATAATTTCATTCTAAAAGAGAAAGGCCATAATTAAGCTTCTCATATAAATGTGAATCATATTTATTTGGTTTTATTTCACATGAGGGCATGGCAAATTTCTTGTTATTCTTCATCCTTAACCATATAATATCCTATAAATCAATATTTTGACATTTGCTCCATAAAGATTGTACCATTAAAATTTGGGTTGGAAAATGTTTTGAGACCATTGCATTAGAATAGGTGTAATCCTCTCTTTACATGTGATAGATTATATGAATTAATCATTATGAAATATGATGAATAAACTTATAATATTTTATAGTGTTTATTTAACTGACTTTATTGAATAAAATTATAATTATATGACATAATGGTTAACTCTTTTATTTTCTTATTTTGTCCAGGCACTGTGATGATTAGTTTGAGAAATTATGGACTTTCAAATTCTAGGAACCCTCACAATTGTAAATAATATATTTGTTTTTTAATTTTATTTTATTTTATCTTCACTTTAAGAGATTTTGATGATGGGACTAAGTGAATGAAAATGTGTATCATTAAAAAAAAAATGAGATTTTTTTTAGTAATATTCAATTGAAATATTCTCATTTGTACTACATGATAATGACTTATTATGGTATTTTTTTTTTTTTTGGTAAGTAAGAGAATATTATAATTAACACCGGGTTTTAACTGGTTGACCCAAAACCATTTTACAAAATAGGGTCCACTGACCAACTGGACAAAGGCCAAGCCCTAAAAGTTTAAACTGACAACAAAAATGGCCAAGACCTACTCTTCCATTAGAATACAACCAAACTAAACTATGGAAGCCTAATATTATGGCCATCAGAAAAGAAAGACGCAAAAAAGAACTAACAAAGACAAAAACTAATCATGCAAGCACCATGCAGAGTAGCTTGTGCCCATATAAAAATAATAGAATATGGTCAAAAAAAAAAAAAAACATCCCATAGAATGGACAGCCAAGAGGCCAAGCAGTCTTCCTTGTAGTCCTCATCTAACTTCTTATCATCGTTCTTGCCATCATATTTAGATTTTGCCTTTGACTCCTTGTGCCCCTGGAACCGCCGGCTATAAAACAAGATTTAAGGAATCACACAAATCAACAACCAGACCGATGAGGCCGTATGTACTCTTCAACTCGGTTGATACCGTTGGAGGCCGATGAAATTGTCATCTTCTCCAAGACTATTATGGTGGGGTCTGGTGCCTCATTGTCATGGATCTCCAACACTTTGTTATTTCTTGCTAGGGCCTTTTTGCGACATCGAATCCAAACACACCTTGGGAAATACTTGAGGCCAAAGCAGATTTTTCCCATGCATGAATTTGTAGATAAAAAACCTATATCAGTGCCCCACCAGCCGCAAAAAACACTAGTCACATGAACAAAAAAAAACAAATATGACAAAATCCATTATAAGGTTCAAAATTTTTTTTTTTTAAAATGCCCCCATTTTCTGTCATTGATCCACTTTGAGCCTTCCAATCTAAAGTTTTTCATTATCTATCACCATTGAGACTGCATGAGGAAGATTTTCAGTCCACGTGATCAAATTTGTCGCTACAATGCCTTCATTTGCCAGCCTATCACCTGCCATGTTTGCTTCCCAGAAGGTATGCAAAATTATGGCCTCAGGTCGGTCATGAATTAGAGCCCTTGCTTCATGGATGTAGTCATCAAATCTCCAAGGAGCTCTCTTAGTGTTCTTTAGAAGATTTATAATAATAAGAGAATCACCTTCCACCAACAGTTTCCCCGGATAATTCTCTGCCACCTTGAGGCTCCTCCAAACCGCCCTTGCTTCACCCACATTGTTAGTTTGAGCTCCAAGATGTTCTCGCAAAAGCTACAAGCACCTCACCCTTGTGGTCTCTAAGTAAGCCACCAGCCCCGACTTCACTTGGGTTGCCCCTAGATGCCCCATCAAAATTTAACTTAATCCACCCTAGGGGGGGTGGGGTCCATGTGATCATGGTTCTAGGACAGACTTGAGGATGATTGAGGCCATCAATGAGAGGTAAGTTTAATGACTGGCCTAATGAAGCTTCAAAAGGATTTGGAGGTCTAGATGCTGCAGCACTAAACAAGTATTCTCATTAGCATATGCTAAAATTTTTGACAGACAGAGGATGACCGAGAAACCTTATCCAAGAAGGCCCGACGATTCCTTTCCAACCATATCTCCCACAAGTAGTGATGAAGGCAGATCTTCCACATATACCTAAGACGCCTATTCAAAAATGGGGAAGGCCACTGGACAAATAAGTCAAAAATGGACTCGAGGATGGACCCAATAAATATGAAACACTTGTAACAGCACCTAACAAGATTGAGACAAGAAAAATTACAATACGTAAAACAAATGATCAATAGACTCCCACTCGGACATACAAAGATAACACCTATTAACAACAATCACACCTCTTTTTATTAAGTTATCCATGGTGAGGATCTTATTTTGGATGGCCACCATGCAAAAAACCCAACCTTCGGAACAATGCTTTTGGGCCAAACTTCCAAGTGAGGGAAAGTAGGTTCATCATTATCAATAAGCATCGGATAAGCGGCCTTGACAGTAAAATTCCCCATTGTCCGAAGCTTCCCGTATAAGCCGGTCCTCAAGAATGCCGTAAGGGAGTAAAGACTGTTTTAATTCATTCTCCAAGATTATTGATGCCCCCGGTAGATCATTATTCATTATTGGCTTCCATACCCTTCTATTGTTTGACAAAGTAATAAAATCTGCAACTTTGGTACCAAAAACTTCAATTGTCCAAGCTCTAAGGGTTGAAATGATGGGGTCTCCAGAGAGGGGATAGTCCTTTAACCATTTGTGGTCCCAAAAATCAATGTTTCTTCCATTTCCCAGCTTCCAACGTAGCCCTTTGCTTAGCAAGTTTTTAGTTTGAAGGATTGATTTCCAAAAAATTGATCCCCTCGGAGGAAAGGAATAACTTAAGAATTCAATTTCTTGCAAATACTTTCTTCTCGATTATAGTAATCCATTCTCGCATTTGCATTTGTCAAAAGACGCCATGCTTGTTTGGCCAGGAGGGCCATGTTTAAATGTTGTATTCTCCTTAGCCCAATACCTCCAAACTCCCTTGGTTTGCAAACCCTATCCCAGGACACCAAGTGAAAGCGCCGCTTAGATTCGGAACCACCCATAGGAACCTCTTCTCGGATCTCGTTCAATTTTAGTGTAGACACTTGTAGGAGCTTTAAAAATAGAGAGAAAGTAGACAGGGATGCTTTGAATGGAAAACTTGGTGAGAACCGCCTTGCCGCCTTGAGATAACAAATTCCCTTTCCATCCAACCAGCCTTCCTCTCGAATTCTTTCAATTACATTAGTCCACATGGAATCGTAGGCTCGCCTCGTAAATAAAGGAAGGCCTAGGTATGTGGATGGAAGAGTAGACACCGAGCATCCAAGAATCCTAGCAATCTTAATCGCCTCCGAATGGGAGTGTTAAAGAAATAAATTTTACTCTTTGAAAAATTTACCTTTTGCCCCGCAAAGATCCTCATATAGCTCTAGAATATGTTTTATGACCTTAGCCTCAAAAACCGATGCAAGAGTTAACAACAAAGTATCATCCACAAACCGTTCATGTGTAACTCGCTCGTGTTTGTGATGATGCTTTAATTCCCGAAATAAGACCAATATTACAGTCAGCTTTGATTGTCCTCCCAAGGGCTTCAACCACAATGATAAACAACATGGGAGAGATAGGGTCACCTTGCCTTAGGCCCCTTTTACTTTGAAAGTATCCAAGCAGAGCACCATTAACAAGGACTCGAAAACCAAGGTTTCATAAAACATCCTTCCAAAAGCTTGATCCATTCATGATGAAAACCAAATTTCTGAAGAATGGCAGAGACAAAACTCCAGTTTATGCGGTCATAAGCCTTGTTCATATCCACCTTGAGAGCAAAAGCAGGTTTTTTAGTCTGGACTACCGAATGGAGGGCTTCATGAACCGTTATGACCCCATCAAGGATGGACCTTCCAGGGACTGAACTGCCTTGACAAACATCAATAAACATAGGAAGGATCTTCCTCATTCTATTTGCAATTGCCTTGGTCAAAATTTTATAAACAACATTACAAAGGCTAATAGGTCTAAAATCCATCATAGATCTAGGAGTAGGAATCTTTGGGATTAAAGCAATAAAAGTGGAGTTAAAACTTCTTGGAATATGCTTTGTGGACTGAAATTCCTTGATAGTAGCACATACATCAAAACCTACAATATCCCAAAAAGCCCGAAAAAATTGAGGTGAAAACCCGTCTGGACCTCGGGAGATTTATCAGTGGTTCATTGAGAAGAGGGCCTCTTTGATTTCTTCATCCGTGAAAGGCTTAATTAACTTCCCATTCAAGTCATCAAAAATTAAATGAGGAATATGGTAAAGCATTGATTCTCAAGCTAAGGCGTAACCGAAATGTTCTTCTCCTAAAAGATTCTCAAAATAGGAAACTGCTTCATTTCTGATTTCATTAGGACTAGAAAGGAGTGATCCATCATCTCTAACAAGTTCTTTAATTCTATTGTGGCTTCCGTTCCTTAAGGTAGATGCATGAAAAAATCTTGTATTGGCATCACCTTCTTTTAGCCAGGTAGCTCTAGACTTTTGCCGCCAAAAAGTCTCCTCGCAGCTAGAACATTATGGTACTCAAAGAAGGGATTTCTTTTCATCCGCCTCGTAGGGAAGGGTCCGGCAATCCCTCTTCAAGTTTTTTCTCAATGGTTGATAACCTTTCGGAGATGGCTTTCTTGTTTTCAAAAATATTTCCAAAAATTTCCTTATTCCGCATCCTTAGATTTTCTTTCACCACTTTAAGTTTCGTGCTAATCCGAATGAAGGCCTCGCTTCGACAAGAATGCCGCCACCACCGAGAAATTTTGTCTCTGAGATCATGGTGGTGCATCCACATAGATTCAAACCTAAAAGGCCTTTTGAATTTTGGAGTCTCTTCAATTTCAAGTAAAATCGGGTTGTGGTCAGACCCAATGCGAGGCAAGGACAACAGATTTGCATCCCCAAAAGATTGTATTGCTTCCTCGTGACAAAAAAAACCTATCAAGCTTTTCCATTATAAGTTGATTTCCAAACCTCCTATTGCTCCAAGTAAATTTAGCATTTTTTAATTTGACATCCAATAAATTGTTGTTGTTGATGAAATCTTGAAAGTCCTCCATACTTCTTGCTGGAATTCCTACTCCCCTTTTTTATCAAAGGGGTAAAGAGGGGTATTAAAGTCCCCCGCCACTATCCATGGGATATCCTGAAAAGCTTCCTTGAAATGACTTATTATGGTATTTCAACCAACTACATGTTGGTTTTAAAATTGGTAATTTGATATTTATTATAGTTGTCAATGTCCCATTAGAATTGATTTGTACCCTACAAGTTTGATTTTTTAAAGAGTGATGGAATATATTAATAGCCAAAATAATTAAGATAGATAAAATATTATAATCACTTTTTACTCTATTCAAATCAATTGTACTAATAATATTCAAGTGTATCATCCATATTTAACCATTAAACCATTTAGCTATGTTCATAGCCTTACCCTCAACATGATGTTTCAAATACTTAATATTTTTATGAGCATAATCCTCAATCAGAATTTTCACAAATATCACATGAAGCCATCAAAAAATAGTACCTAAAATCCATTTTGTAAAAACTATTTTCGTTGTTCACATTCAATTTATTCAACACCAAGAGGACTATTTGCAAGAGATACATTGATACCTTTTGCCTATTGATTCAATATAGGATAATTAGTGATTATTATTATAAAATTTATGTCTTTAGAATATTATAAGGATGATTTAGAGGGCCCCATTCATATTTATTGTCATATATCAAGAAGCATTAGAATATTGATAGGTCTAATTAACAAATACATATATAGTATTTTTGTATATTTTATTTGTTGTGTTCGCAAATAATAAATATTTGTAGAACTTTTGTTACCAAAAACTTATCAAAGCCAGGAGACTATATAGGGTAAAATTTTTATGGTCATTACATCTAAGGAAATTCTCAAAATGTATCCCAGGGAGCCACTCATTTAATCATATCATATGGAATTAGAAATATTTATATCAAAATAAGTATAACAAAAGTAGTGGTTGGCATCTGGTGGGCTCTGCGGGGATGGCAGTAGTTTCTGGAGGAGGTATGAACAACTGGAGGAATGTAGTGATGGCATCAGGTCCGTCACAGAGCGTGCATGCTAGGGCTGGTATTTCATTTAAAAATGATTGGAAGGAACAGGATTTCCCATTCCATGCTAGGAATCGCTTGTTAAAGAACAATGGATGTTTGGAAAGATGTGAATCCAGGCCGATTCTAGTGGTTCAACCAGACTCTGTGGCAGAAGATGTGGAGTATTTAACCAAACATGCGCTTATTGGTAAATTTATGGGCATCCAAATTTCTCTTCCCTTTGTGGAGGCTTGGGTTAGGAAGACTTGGAACCCTGAAGGTGATGTGGAGGTGATGCTGAGTGCAAACAACTATTTTATGGTGGTTTTTTCTTGTCTTGTAGATCGTAACAAAGCATTTGAAGGAGGTCCCTATTTCTGTAACCAAGTGGGACTCTTTCTTAAACCCTGGCATGTGGGTTTCAACCTATTAGAGGAGCGGTCATCATGGGTTTCGATGTGGGTTCGGCTTTTGTGGCTCCCATTGGAATTTTGGAGAAATGATATCTTGCATATGATTGCCCTTCTACTTGGGAAGCCAGTTGGGCCGTCACGACAGACGCTGGATAAAAAGGTAATCTCTATTGCCCGTATCTGTGTTGAAATTGATTTAAACAATCCTATTCTAGATTCTATTGAAATACAGTTCGAATCAACCACATGGGTTCAAAAACTTGACTATGAAGCTCTTCCATTTCGTTGTCGGATTTGCCATGAATATGGCCACTTACAAATAAAATGCCCTAAGTTTGTCCTGCCTGTGGCTTCAAATCCTAGGCCCTCTCAAGCTATACAAAATATGGATAAAGGAAAAGCCTCGATAAAGGAGGGGGATCAGGATAAGGAAGGCTTTGTTACGGTAAAACCTCAAAACAAAGGAAGAAAGGCAAAAAGAGACATTAAGGATAACCAGCCAGATGCTCAGCTCAACCGTTTTGAAATTCTAGAGAATCTTGATCAGTGCGTGGAGATACCTAAAACATCACTACCTATTATAGATATAACAAGAACAAATCAGTTGTCTCTTCATGAGGTGGAACCAAGGGAATCAGATATAGGGGGTTTAAATGAAGAATAGAGGGCTTTGGTTCCGAGTATAGGTGATATGGTTGGCCCTAGCCCTGGAAGTGAAGTTATCTTAGAAAATGGCACAGATTTAGATATGCCCTCTCCTACCCAGGCACTGATGCGGTCATCCATGGACTGTAAAACTCCTACGGTGTTGGGATTACAGCATAAAATAATTTAAAAAAATGCTTCAGATAAGAATATGAAGGTGGGTCGGAAGAAAGACCAGGATAAAATTAAGTTAATGGGGGAGACTTTGGTAGAGTCAGGTTTTGTGAGAACATTGGACTCCCATTTTTATAACCCCCAAAAATGATTATACTTTCATGGAATGTAAGGGGGTTGAACAACATCCCCAGACAAAAAGTTGTTCGTGATTTGATTCGTGTTCATTCTCCGGATGTGGTTTTTATTCAGGAGACTAAATTAACTATTGATAGTTTGTTCAATATTGCTCCCAAGTTTTGGAGAAAGGGGTAATGTTAGTGTATTGGTGCATGTGGATATGTTGGTGGCATTGCTTGTTTATGGGATCCAATTAAGATCTCTCCTCTTACCTGGATTTCCAGTAGGTGGTCTATTTCGATGATCGGGCTTGATAATGAATCTGGTGAGACCATCCTACTGACAAACGTGTATGCTCCTATTGATTACAATGGTAAAGTGAATTTATGGGAGCACATTGGCTTTGTGAGAAGTCTGGATCCCCTGTACCCATGGATTTTGGCTGGAGACTTCAATTCTATCACTTTTTTGGAGGAAAAACATGGTGGGATTGATCGTCTTGAGCCTTTTTCTTCTGTCTTCAATGCTCATATTCGGGCCTTGAACTTGGTTGACATCAATCTGGATAATGGGATATTTACCTGGCATAATAGAAGATGTGGGGAATATTCCATTTCAGAGAGATTGGATAGGTTTTTGATCTCTAGTTTTTGGATTGGCAATAATAGAAGTGCTAGTTCTGTGATTTTGGAGGGTAGAGGATCTGATCATTGGCCTATCAAACTCTCTTCTTTGGAGTTAGGGCTAAAAAATAATCCCTCATTTAAGTTTCAACTTATGTGGCTGCGAGATCCTAAGCTTCATGATTTCATGCGAGGCTGGTGGACTAATGGCAAACCTCCTCATGGCACCACTATGTACTCCTTTATGAAGCGGCTTCAATTTGTTAAGCATAAATTGAAGAGATGGAATAGAATAAATTTTTGGAACCTTTCCTTGGCTAATCTGGTAGCTCTTAGGAGGGTGGAACAAGCCTCAAGGAAGATTAGAGATCAGGGACTCGCATAGGAGCTTCTTGTTGAGGAATCTGAGGCTATAAAAGACCTTGGTGAATGGGAACTGAGGGAAGAAATTTTTTGCAAACAAAAAGCTCGAGTATATTGGCTTCAGGAAGGGGATGGGAACACATCCTTATTTTATAACTCTGTTAAGGCTTGTCGTAATGGTAACCTGATTACCTCTCTTGTTAATTCTCAGGGTGCCCTGCTTTCTTATTTTAGGGATATTTCAAAAGAGACTAAGAGGTATTTTTCCTCTCTCTTAAAGGAGGATGCCCTCTCATATGATGAGGAAGAAAAAATTATTCTAAACTGTATTCCCTCGATTGTTTATAGAGAGATGAATGAGCACTTGATGGGTCCAATTTCCCTTAAGGAGCTGAAAAATGTTGTATTCAAGATGAAAAGGGGGAAAGCCCCAGGTCCGGATGGATTACCAATTGAGTTTTATCAAGAGTTTTGGGATTTAATCAAATTTGACATTTTGGAGGTGGTCCGTGAGTCCCAAAATAACAAACAGATGCTAAGGGCCCTAAATGCTACCTTTGTGGTGCTTATTCCTAAGAAAGAGGGAGTGAATTCCCTGGATATGTTCAGGCATATTGCTCTCTGTAATGTTGTATATAAGATCATCACAAAAATTATTGCTGAGAGGCTGAAGATATGGTTGAGCAAAATCATCTCTGAGGAGCAAGGTGGGTTTGTTGTTGGCCGACAAATCATGGATGGGGTTGTTATTGCTACAAAAGCTATTCACTCAATGGAAACTTCTAAGGAGAAAAATTTGTTCATTAAGTTGGACATGGATAAATCCTATGACAGAGTTAGATGGTCCTTTCTTCAAAAATTTCTTGCTACTTTTGGCTTTGAGGAGGAATGGATTAGATGGGTGATGAGTTGTATTTCTTCTTCCTCATTCTCTGTTCTTGTTAATAACGAGACATCGGAGCTGTTTGAGGCCTCAAGGGGATTGAGGCAAGGAGATCCTCTATCTCCTTATTTGTTTATCATTATGGTAGAAGGGTTGGACAGATTACTCAAGTCTCAGGTCAGGCATGGTCTCATTCAGGGGTGGAAGTGGGATAATAGTTTGCCACCTCTTTCCCACCTTCAATTTGTTGATGATACTACTTTGTTGGGAGTTGCCACTATCAAGGAAGCTGGAAACATTAGACAGTCTCTTGACATATATCTTGGTGCTTCTGGACAGGTGATTAATGAGGACAAGTCCTTTATTTTCTTCTTCAATACCCCCCCTCTTATTCAAGCCAGGATTGCTCACATTCTAAGATTCCAGGTCGGGACTCCCCCCTTCATTTATCTTGGGATTATGATTTCATCTCATCCTCTGCCTAGATCTTCTTGGCAGTATATACTTGATAATTTTAGAAGGAAGGTAAATCACTGGACTGTCAGATGGCTATCCTCTGTAGGTAGAGTATTGCTTTTAAAATCTATTATTCAAGCTTTACCCATTTATAGATGTTTTGTGCAAACAGCTCCTTCTCGTTTCATCAAGGACATGGATGCTTTGTCAAGATAGTTTTTGTGGTCTGGAAAACTTGATCAATCTAAATGGAGTTTGGTTAGATGGGATTCCATTTGTAGGCCAGTTCAAGAGGGAGGCCTTGGGTTGCGACAGACAACTCTTTTTGGGCAAGCTTTGGTTGTGAAACTTTATTGGAGATGGTGTACCTCTCAAGATAAAATTTGGGCTAAAATATTATCTTATAAATACTTGAGAGGTATTTCTGAGGCAGATATCCCTAGAGCCAGTTTGGTTGGGAAAGGTTTTGTTATCTGGGACACTTTGAAAAGAGGAGCTAATTTAATTAAGCAGGGTTTGTTCTGGATTTGCAATGGGGGATCAGAAGTTCTTTTTTTGGAGGATTCTTGGGATGGCCACCCTCCTATATTGACTCAATATCCCAGGTTACATTCCCTAAGCATTTGTTTCTTGTAAGTGGGCTGGTCTCATGTGGAGGACTTTAAAAAAATCTATTATTTTGGAAATATGGAGATGTAC
Organism: Wollemia nobilis; assembly: GCA_028583015.1. Lineage (NCBI taxonomy): Eukaryota > Viridiplantae > Streptophyta > Pinopsida > Araucariales > Araucariaceae > Wollemia > Wollemia nobilis. The sequence continues at coordinate 3,741,467 of JAQPPZ010017072.1, forward strand.
AGATGGAAAGATCCATAGGAATGGCCCCAAGGGGGATTGGCCGAGGATAGAGATGTGCTTGCTCTTATTCTTGTAGGGAGGTACTGTTCTTCATTGAGGGATAAAGGCATTCTGGCTTGGAACCCTAATCCCAAGGGAACCTACTCTGTAGCCTATGGTTATCAAGTTCTTGATAAGCAAAAGTTCGAGAGTCTCCCTGTCACATGGTGGAAAAAGGTGTGGAATAGATTTGCTTGGCCGAAATGTAACTTTTTACTCTAGCTGGTAACTCGTAATAAATGCCTCACTTGGGATAACTTGAGGAAGAGGGGATTTCAAGGTCCCTCTTTATGTGTCCTTTGTGGTAAGAATGAGGATGACTCTTCTCATTTATTTTTCCAATGCTCCCTTGCAAGAGACATTTGGCACCGTTGGTGGAGTGCCTAGAACCATACTTGTTTTCATGTGCTCTCCCTGGTAGATTTTTGGAGTAGTCTGGGCAAACCTCTAGCCAAGGCCTCCTTCCTCCAAGTGGCTTGGAATATGGGCCCTTCCTGCATCATTTGGCAGATTTGGCTTGAACGAAACCGTCGCATTTTTGAGGGAAGTCATTTGGCTATTCAAAAGATCTAGCAAAGGATCTTGTGTATGGTTCAAGAAACTATCCATAGTAAATGTGATGTGGACCCCCATTTGGACTCTAGGGAGGAGAAGATTTGATAGACCCTTTGGTTTGTTTGGGGTTGGTGTGAATTATTCTAGCCCTAGTAGGTTTCAGCTTAGCAAGAAGGTTAGGAGAGAGGGTAGATGGAGACTTCCCCCTAGAGGAGTTTTAAAAATTAATACTGATGGGTCGTCCAGGGGCAATCCTGGAAATGCTGGAATTGGTGGTGTTGGGAGAGATTCTGCTGGCGTGGTCAATTTTTTCTTTTCCATTTATAAAGGTTTTCACTCCAACAATCTTATGGAAGCTCTGGCGATACTTGAGGCCTTGCAAAGGGGGTTTTCTCTTGGGCGGCATAGGATTCTTTACGAGTCCGACTCTCAAATTTTGGTTAATATTTTAAACGAAGCAAAAGAGTAGAGGATGTTAATTGGCGGTTGGCCTCCGTGACCATTCGGATTATCGGAATGAGTGAAGAGTTCGAATTTATATCCTTTGTGCACATTCCAAGGGAATGGAATGGGGTTGTCGATTACCTGGCCAAAAGGGCTTCTGAGCTATTGGATACTTAGAGTATTGATAACTGGGAGAGTCTCCCGTCTGGGGATTCTCAACACCTATGGGAGTTGATCCATAAGGATGCTCAGACATAATGTGGTTTGTTTTTTTTGGTTTTCTTTGGGAGTTGACCTTGTCTAGTGATTTAGCCTATCTTGTTGCTTATTTGAGTCCTGGTTGGGGGCTCAGTTGTACTTTGTAATCCAGACTTTTTATCAATAAATTTTTACCCCTTTATTTAAAAAAAAAAAGTATAACAAAAGTAGCAATATAGAAATTAATGAAAATACCCATAAATTAAGTGACCATGAAAAGGAAAATAATAAAAGTGCTCATAAAAATCCCTATGAGACAACATAGTGGTTAGGGCTTTGGTATCCCTTTAAAGATATTGAGATTTAAATCAATGGCTAGGTGTGTGTGTGGCTATGTAAGAGAGATTGTTACAAAAAAGTGCTCACAAAAATAATTAGATAAAAATAACAACAAAATTATATTAATAAAATGGAATAGATACCGGAGACCTGCTCGAGGGGACAACCTCCTCAAAAATATAGCTTTAATAGAAAAAAAATAATAATTTCTTATACTCTAAACCCATATATTTATATAGATTCTTATTTACCCTAAATCTAATGATTAAGAGTCAAACGACATGAAAGATGGGACCTGAGCTACTAACTCCTAGTTACAGTAAAAATAAAGGTTACATCATAATAGTATCATACCATCAAGTTCGCATGGTACAAACATACACCAACACTAGACATGTACATAGTTGTGTTAGGGTGGGATCCTAACCTATGGGTACTCTTTGATTTATATGGGTAATAGTTAATGCTTGTCCAATTTTAATACTAGCACTTTAATATATTTTTATTTTTCTTGATAAAAGGGAGTTGTACTTGGGTCCCCCACCATTGACAAATCACAACTCTCTCCTTTAGAGTTGGAGAGTTTATAAATATATTCATCATCTTAGTTGAATTTCTATGGCTAGATACCTACATCATTTTTATAAAAAGTCTAAATTATTTATTTTTATTTTATAAATATTCTTCAATTTTCTTTGTAAATACAAATATTTCAAGATTTAACATTCTTCTTCTTGGTATATTTCTATAACAACCTTCACAATACCAACAGTCCAACAGTCCACCTCTATTGTCTACACACTACATACTAGTAGAGTAATATTTCTAAAACATCACATTACCATAGTTTTCTTTACCAAATTTGGACTATTAGATTCCTTCTTGAAGCATAAGTGCAACCACAAGAACTACGATAAATAGTTTAGAAGTCTCAACATTTTGAAAATTCAAGAATAAATATTATTAAGGAATATATGCATGATAAATAAAATATGGGTCAATATATCATACAAGTGGAATTTATTTTAATCCCAAATTACCAATTAAAAATCATATTTTATCATTTTAATGAGATGAAATGAATCTCATTCATATTATAATAGCATTTTAAAAACACATAATGGTATTATTTTAATAAATAGTTTAGCAATCTCAAAAAGTTAAAATTTTGAATCCATACTCTAGCCCATAATCCAACCAAAAACATATAACTAAAATAATCCATTCAACCATGAAGTCCATTTGATATCATCTTTTACTTTAGCAATAAAACTTTGACTCGCTTTATGAAATAATTATCCACTTTCATATCTAGACTTTTAATTTCCTCCAATGCATTGATCTATAAATTGATCCCCTAAAAAATTTTGTAATCCTCTAAATAGATTTTAACAAAAAAAAAAATTAACATAATACATTTTTGTTGATGGCATTAGCCACGTGGTGTGTTTATCTGACTATTTTTTTTTAGATTTTTTTATCAACTTTAGCTAAAATTACTACTTCCTCTAACCATGGAAAAGAGAATTTAACTTCATGATCCTGTATCAAAATCCCTCTATTAGATAGCCTATCTACACATTTATTCTCTTTCTTTTACATATAAGCAAACCTAATTTCTTCAAACTCTATAGAAAGCTCTTGTATTTCCATAATGATGTCTTTTATGTTCTATTGATTCTTTGTTTTCCTTAAAATTACATTGATTACTATTAGTGAATTGCCTTCCATCCATACTCTATTCCACTTTATTTATTTGCATATTTTTAATCCTTCAAAATCCACCCAAACATTACCTTAATTATTTGTCTTATCTCCACTTTTAAAATCTCTATCAATTCAATTTGATAAAATTTTCTTTCAGTGGTTTTCACTTTATATTTTTTCCATCCTTTTTTTTCCCTTGTTTCAGTGAGTCTATAGGGATAGTATAGACTCCTCTATGGTAACACAAATCTTTCTTTTCATTATCTCCAAATTGCTTTCCTTTATTTTAAATAGTTTTCTATATATTTTTAGTCATACAATCCAAAGTATTGTATCTTTTAATGTATCCTAGATTGTTTATAATTCCTCACTTTTAAAAGTGCTCTACTATTGCTTTAACCACTCTTTAATTTTGCCATTTCTTATCATGTATTTACCAAACATGTCCTAGTCTATTGAGAAGTGTCCCAATATATGGTCTATACTCTCCTCCTTTTTATATAAAACACATTTTAAGGGACCATGAAAACCACTTTTCATTAGGTTGTCTTAGGATAAAGTTTTTTTATGACATACTATCCATACAAAATTCTTGACTTTTGGAATACTATGGCTATTGGAGAATATTATATTATTTGGTATATGGCAATGTATCACCTTGGTACATCATTGTAAATATTATATTAGGATTATCTCATATATTAGTGAGTGATTTAATATTTTATGCAATGTAATAATGTGCAGGAAATGCACATGCGTCATGTAAATATGAGTGCAAGTGTTATGAGTGTAAATGCGTACAAGTGTCTAATATGTAAGTGTGTACATGTGTTCTTATATTAGGAAGAGTCATGTGAAGAGTCTAGTATAAGTGTGCATATAATATAGAGTTATGTGTATGCAAGTGTCAAGTAGAGAAGCCAAGAGTCATGAGACTTGGCATATGGAAAGGAAGATTCAAGTTATCCAAGAGTCATCCCACAATGAATATATATTACTCTATAGAGAGTCATATATATCAACATCAACTACATTACCTACATTCTCTACAGATTCTATATTGTCTACATAGAGAGTTTCTATGAGATATTTGTAATAGAAATAGGAGTAATATAAGCTTTTTTATATTGTATGATTAAATTTTTACATTCATGTTTCAGCATATTAATGAATGTTATTTGGTATACTATTAAACCTTGATAATACCTATTAGTTGGCTCATATTATCTCTATTACAAACTATTATTGAATATTTTATGTTGCAACTTTATTATATTAGATTCTGTGATTATTTTCCTATGATATTTATATTAGTATTAAATTTTCAAAATGTAACAATAATTTTAAAGCCTCAACAAGATTGTTTACAGAATATTTAAAAAATCATTTTTTGTCCATTGTGACGAAGTTGGTTAGAGTCTATCTATTTGAAATGGAGTTAGATATGGGCTCTATTTGGAAGTTGCAAAGGCTAGATTATTTCCACAATTACAAGAACAACTAGTGAAGAGAAAGAATCAACAACATTATTTTAATATTGAGAAATCTAGGGTCTTTCCACAAGGTTGAATAATAAATAATGAAGACTAGGACTCAACTAAGGTCTTTCCACTAGGTTTAAGGATAACTAGTGAATACTAGGAGTTGTACATAGAATCTTTCCACTAGGATAACTAGTGAAGACTAGGATTCAGATTTGGGTTAATCAACTTGAAGAAAGCTGATTATAACACTAATAGAATATTTTAAGGACAAAAATCCCTTGACATTGATATTTTCTCTCAAGAATTTAAAATAAGTATTAATTGAAGTTTTTGTAGATTGAATATTGTATGATAAAACCAACTTGGGAGAAAGTCAGTCATTAAATAAATAGTCATCTTGACATTAATAGATATCAAGTACATAGACAAATTCTTGACAACCAGTTTCTATCAAAATAGTTGAATAAAATGATACAATAAAGCTATCTTGTTTGGAGTATTATGGAATTTTATTGTCACCTTGACAAAGAAGAATATTCTGGTTACATCAACCTGGGATATTATTGTAGTGAATATTTATCTTTAGAAGTGAGAAACTTCCTGCAATAGATAGAAAATACTGTCATCTTCAAGTGCTAGAAAAATATAAAAAAATTTCTCAAGCTAAGATTGATTCAAGTTGTAGGCTATCAAAAGTTTTAGGTCTCAAAGATAGACCTTGATAAAAGTTTAAGTCATTAATATATTGATCTTTATGAGATAGATTGAGTTTATTCCAATAATCTATTCAAAAAAGAAGGTATATTATAATATTTATTTAGGTCTTGAAGATAGACCTTGATATTGAAAGCAAATAAAGAAGACATATTAGAAGAACTCCAACAAGAGTATTTACACTGAATTTAGGACAATCATTTCCATTTGATAACAAGCCCATAAGACATATTGAAGAGACCCATTAGAAGAGATCTCATTAAAATCAGAGATAAGAGACCCATGAAAATAGGTATCGTTGAAGATTGAATAAAGTGAATAAGTCTCATTAAAAGAGGTTCATCATAAATATAGAGAAGAGATTGTACTACAAGCCATTTGATAAGAGAAATAGGCTTGAGATAAAGAAATTTTACAGAGAAATAAAGAAAGCAAAAATGCAAAAATGCTAAGGTAGGACACCACAAAAATAGATTTAATACTCTTAATACAAGAGTAATTTTCAATCAAGAAAAAATCTACGTTTCTGAAAACAATAGGTTATGAATAGAGGCCATAAGATAAGTGTTCATAAGGAAGACAACAAGTCTATTCAAAGAAACTTACCAAGTGGCATTAGTTCAACTTGTAAAATTCCTCAGAATTAAAATAATTATAGTTGAATACTAGAATTTGGCAAATTTTCCAAAGAAGGCTTTGCTAGGGTTTGATGAGGAAAAACTACTCTACTAGTTTTTGATGAAGAAAAACTACTCTGTGGGGGTGGCAGCAACTTTCAAAGGAGGTCTAAAAAGTTGGAGGAATGTCATGATGGCATCAAGTCCGGCACAAAGAGTGCATGCTTGGGATGTTTTTTCATCTGAAAATTACTGGAAGGAACATGATTTTCTAGTGCATGTCGGGAACTGCTTGTTAAAGAACAATGGATGTTTGGAATGATGTGAAGCCAGGCCAGTTCTAGTGGTTCAACCAGACTCGATGGCGGAAAATGTGGAGTATCTAACCAAACATACCCTTATTGGTAAATTTTTGGGCATCCAAATTTCTCTCCCATTTGTGGAGGCTTGGGTTAGGAAGACTTAGAATCTTGAAGATGACGTGGAGGTGATACTGAGTGCGAACAACTATTTTATGGTAGTTTTCTCTTGTATTGCAGATCGTAACAAATCATTTGAAGGGGGTCCTTATTATTATAACCAAGTGGGACTCTTTCTTAAACCCTGGCATGTGGATTTCAACCCATCATAGGAGCGGCTATCATGGGTTTCAGTATGGGTGTGACTTCCATGGCTCCCGTTAGAATTTTGGAGAACTGATATCTTGCATAAGATTGCCCTTCTGCTTGGGAAGTTGGTTGGACCATCACAATAGACAATGGATAAAAAGGTAATCTCAGTTGCTCGTATTTGTGTTGAAATTGACTTAAATAATCCTATTCCAAATTCTATTGAAATACAATTTGGATCAACTACATGGGTTCAAAAATTTGACTATAAAGCTCTTCCATTTTGTTGTCGGATTTGCCATGAATATGACCACCTGTAAAGAAAAAGCCCTAAGTTTGTTCCACCTGTGGCTTCAAATCCTGGGCCCTCTCGATTTGGACAAATTTTGGATAAAGGAAAAGCCCCGATAAAGGAAGGGGAACGGGATAAGGAAGGTTTTGTTCCGGTAAAATACCAAAACAGAGGACGAAGGACAAATAAAGACCTTAAGGATAGCCAACCAGATGCTCTACTCAACCATTTTGAAATATTAGATGATCTTGATTAGTGCATGGAGATACCTGAAACGTTGCTACCTGATGCAAATATAACAAGGCCGAATCATATGTCTCTTCTTGAGGAGGAAATTAAGGAATTAGATGTAGGGGGTTTAAATGAAGAAAAAAGGGCTTTGGATCTGAGTATAGGGGACATGGTTGGGTCTAGCCCTATAAGGGAAACTATTTTAGAAAGTGGTATAGATTTAGTTATGCCCTCTCCTACTCAAGCACTGATGTAGTCATCCTTGGACTACAAAACTCCTACGATGTTGGGATTACAACAGAAAATAATTAAAAAAAAAAATTCGGATAAGAATATGAAGGTGGGTTAGAAGAAGGACCAGGATAAAATTAAGTTAATTGGGGAGACTTTGGTGGAGTCAGGATTGGTGAGAACATTGGACTCCCATTTTTATAACCCCCAAAAATGATTATCCTCTCATGGAATGTAAGGGGGTTGAACATCATCCCTAGACAAAAAGTTGTTCATGATTTGGTTCGTGTGCATTCTTTGGATGTGGTGTTTATTCAGGAGACTAAATTGACTATTGATAGTATGTTCAATATTACTCCCAAGTTGTGGAGAAGGGGGTAATTCCAGTGTATTGGTGCATGTGGATATGTTGGTGGTGTTGCTTTTTTATGGGATTCGGTTAAGATATCCCCTCTTACTTGGATTTCCAACAGATGGTCTATTTTGATGGTCGAGCATGATAATGAATCTGGTGAAACCATCCTACTTACAAATGTGTATGCTCCTATTGATTACAATGGTAAAGTGAATTTGTGGGAGCACATTTTCTTTGTGAGAAGTTTGGTTCCCCTGTACCCATGGATTTTGGCTGGAGATTTCAACTCTATCACTTGTTTGAAGGAGAAAAATGGCGGGGTGGACCATCTCGAGCCTTTTTATTCTATCTTCAGTGCTCATATCTAGGCCCTAAAATTGGTTGACATCAAGCCAGATAATGGGATCTTTACTTGGCACAATAGAAGGTGTGGGGAAGATTCCATATCAGAGAGATTGGATAGGTTTTTGATATCGAGTTATTGGATGGGTAATAACATAAGTGCTAGTTCTATGATTCTGAAGGGTAGGGGATCTAATCATTGGCCTATCAAACTCTCTGCTTTGGAGTTAGGGCTAAAAAAGAATTCCTCTTTTAAGTTTCAACTTATGTGGTTTCGTGATCCTAAGCTTTATGATTTCATGCAAGGATGGTGGACCACTAGAAAACCTCCTCATGGCACCGCTATGTATTCCTTTCTGAAGCAACTACAATTTGTAAAACATAAATTGAAGAGATAGAATAGACTAAATTTTGGGAACCTTTACTTTGCTAAGCTGGTAGCTCTTAGGAGGATGGAAGAAGCTTCAAGGAAGATTAGAGATCAAGGATTCACGAAGGATCTTCTTGTTGAGGAATATGAGGTTGCAAAAGACCTTGCTGAATGGGAACTGAGGGAATAAATTTTTTGGAAACAAAAAGCTCAAGTATATTGGCTTCAGGAAGGGGATAGGAACATAACCTTCTTTTATAACTTAGTTAAGGCTCTTCGTAATGGTAACATGATTACGTCTCTTGTGAATTCTCAAGGTGCCCTGTTCTCTTCTTTCAGGGATATTTCAGAAGAGACTAAGAGGCATTTTTTCTCTCTCTTCAAGGAGGACTCCCTATCATATGATGAGAATGAAAATCTTATTATAAACTATATTCCAACGATTGTTTCTAGAGAGATGAATGAGCCTTTTATGGGTCCAATTTCCCTTGAGGAGTTGGAAAATGTTGTATTAAATATGAAAAAAGGAAAAGCCCCAATCCCAGATGGATTCCCAATTGAGTTTTATCAAGAGTTTTTGGATTTAATCAAATTTGATCTTTTGGAGGTGGTCCATGAGTCCCAAAAGAACAAATAGATGCTAAGGGCCCTAAATGCTACCTTTGTGGTGCTTATACCCAAAAAAGAGGGAGAAAATTCCTTGGATATGTTCAGGCCTATTGCTCTATGCAATGTTGTGTATAAGATCATCACAAAAATTATTACTGAGAGGCTAAAGATATGGTTGAGCAAAATCATCTCTAAGGAGCAAGGAGGGTTTGTTGATGGCCGACAAATCTTGGATGGGGTTGTTATTGCTATAGAAGCTATTCACTCGATGGAAACTTCTAGTCGATGGAGTTGATCCACAAGCATATACAAAATTAATGTGGTTTTTTCTTGTTGTATTTTTCGGGTGTCATTCTAGTCTAGTGGTTTTAGCCTGTTTGGCTATTTATTTGAGTCCTGGTTGGAAGCTTAGTTGTACTCTGTAATCCAGACTTTTTATCAATAAATTTTTACCTCTTTATTTAAAAAAACAACTTGTCAAATTCCTCAATATTTCAAGGAAACTCAGGTTCAAATGTTACCAAATTATATGTGGATAATATCTAAGCTTTTTTGTAATACCACTATATGGTGATGATGTAATATGGGCGGGGCTCATTTCAATCCATATAACCCATTAAAAAAAAGGTTTATTCAAATAAAGTTAGAAGGAAACAAATTAAACAAAAGTAGACTTGAAGAAGAATTCAAAATTCAAGAAAGATAGCATTGACAGAATAATAGAACCGCGGCCATAGCAAAGGGAGGTTAGACCATTCAAGGATTGCAGTCTATAAAAGTATTTTAGTGTTTTAGACATCAAAGATTGGAGCTTGTGCATAACAATATAAACGTAATAGCGCAAGGAAGTCTTCCAGCCAAACCTACACCAACACCAAGACACAACAAAGATGATATGGTCAAGTAAAGGAGAAATAATACGTCTCATAATCGATTACTCTTTTGCCAAGCTTTATACAGCATAAACGATAGCCAAATACTTAGCACGACGAAGAGCTAAACGTAGGAGAGTCTAACATGGAGTGAAAGCATCTCTAGAACACAAAGACAAGCAAGAGCCATCAAACAGAAATGAGAGCCAAGCACCAACCAAGATGCACAGAAGACCAAGGGATGTAGAAGACCAAAGGTCAAGCATCAAATCGATCTATGAAAGAATATGGAGGCTACAAAAGCTGCAGTTAGGCTTGCGGTCTGTAACATAGATATTAGGCTAAAATTTGTATGTTTCTGGTAAGTGCCGAGAAAAAAAATATAGAAACTGGGAAGGTTTCAACTATAATCAAATTTTCAGATAAACATTTCTGTCATGAGTAGTATTGTAAGAACTTGGGTTCAACTTATCTCTAACGGTTTCATGTTTTTCAATGTAGTATTATAAAAGAAAAGGGTGAAAAAATAAGTTAATGGCAGTACAGTATCATAAGCTCAATCCACACCTCTAAACCAGAGAGCTGATAGCTCAGCACCTCACTGGAGGGGTTGCTTGAAGCTTAATGGCCACTACTTGAAAACTAAATTAAACCGCTATACTCAAGAACAAAGTCAATATCTTAAATAAAACGCAAGGTTTTGGCCATTAAGAACTTTCTTAATATTGTGGAAGCAAAAAAAACGAGTTTTTAGAAAAATTAAAATTAAAGCAATTACACACTATGTCAAATTAAAAAATAAAAAATAAACTAAGTTTACAAGGTTTTAGCAGAGAGGTCATGGGAACAAATCTAATGAAAAACGCTGCAATTATACAATATGTAATTTCCTTTCAATAGGTGGCCCTTAAGAGATAAACAACTACACATTGTATTGTTTGAACAGTGTTATCCTGGACTGGTGCCCATATGGTCATCCATATGTTACTGTACTAAACATTGCTTCTGACCATTACACAAATAGTCATCCATATATAACTAAGCTTATTTCTGAGAATTATTTATAACTAGACTGAGCACAACTTTTAAGCATCACTTATAGAAAGGTGAGCATTACTTATCAATTAAAGGCTATCAAAGAAAGCAGTGTATATATATAAACCCCTTAAACTAAATTTAAAATTAATGAAAGAAAATATATTTATTTGCAAAGTAATATCTAACCTGTAATTTCAATCCAAGCAGTCAAAACAGAGTACTTTTATTCTTCCCTTAGGACGCCTACTATTTGAGGGCAGTCTAATAAATTTGATATCAAAATATTTAATGCGTATATTATCACATTTTAAAAACCAGTAACCTATAATTTTATGGCTTGACTTAGTGTGAACTAAATAATAACGAGAACATACTATATTAATTGTGGGATAAAACATTGATTTGCTGTGAGACACATTCAATCACATAATTAGAAAAACCACTTATACAAACTACAAAATTTTCCTCTTAAAAGACAGCTAATGAACAAACAGAAAGAGTGCCACGTTCAGAAATCAAATGTTATGAAATGTATGGGTTTGATTTGGAGTGGGGAGGTTACTAGTGCCATGGAGTTAGCTCTGTAAAAGGATGACGATGGTATATAAGGGTGAGACTTTCATATATGTAGATTAATATCTTTTGCGTTTGTTATTTGATTGATAAAGGGTTTTTAAGTGAGAGGGTTTATATACTAATCAATATGCTATTGAAATTCAAAACAACTTATAGAGAAAAGAAATTACAACAAATAAGGACTTCAACCTATTAGCACATTAGAACTCTTTGCAACTCTATATAAATAGAGATGACACGAGCCCTTATCTTACGTTTAAGTTTAAAAACTGCTCATACTAAGACAAATACAAATATATATAGATATAGATATTAAAAATTAAAAATTAAAGTTTAAGTTTGCAACATAGAACTTACATTTACACATAGTAGTGCAGGTATCCCAGCAATCTCCAAAGCATGTGATGTGTGAGAAATTTTAAGGTCTTTCTTCGGGGCAGCTGTCGGAACATTCCAGGGTATAATAAGGGCATGAGCTGTTCTTGGGGCACAACACATGATGTCCTCCCACCTTTGGTCCTGTACACGAAGCATCTGCATAAAACTCAACACAGCAGGCAATAGCCACTAATAACAATGCTGCCTTGCAGTAACCGCTTGTCATCTTCATTCTCATAGCCTTACAAGCTTAACGAGCTCTATCACAGCACATTGCCGCTCTCGTCTCTGGAGAGCTCTATTTAACTTCTTAGGTATAACATACAACCTCAACAACAAAAAGTGAGTAAAGTTAATTGATACTGAAGGAGTAATAGGATTTCTGCCATGAGAAAAGCAAGTTTGTCTCGCTTTGTGTTTCAAGCGTTTTATTTCTCAACTTCTTAGCTATAACATACCACCTATACAACAAACGTGAGTGAAGTTAATTGGTACTCGAAGAGTAATAGGCTTTCTGCCACGAGAAATGCAAGTTTGTCTCGCTTTGTTTTTCAAATGTTTTATTTCTCGAATGTGGACAAGTTTTCTGTATTCTTGCTGAACGCATGGAGTACGATGGCTGTTATAATTAATAATTAAACATGCCGTCACGACGTGATTCCTTCTGTCTTTTTTAAGGCGACCAATTACATTTTCCGTTGAAAGCGAAGGGATCCACTAAAACGTCAAATGGTATCACTGTTCCAACCTTTCACAAAATATCCATTTCTGGTTGGTTATGGTCGGAGTTTTAAAAGTTTGTTTAGTGTCTGATCATTTATTAAGAGGAGATTTAAGTTCAAAATTGGTGGACATGTTTAATGTAGGGCAAAATAGTAGTCTAACTTGAGTCCGTGAGTGTGCGCTTGATGACAGTACCAACCCTAACCCTGAGTGTGTGTTTGATGACGGTACCAACTGCAACCCCAACCCCGAGCCACCAACCCCAACTCCAACCCCAACCTCGAGCGAGGGTCTCCCAGGTCTCCCTCACTCCGTGTCGTGTTTGCTGAGGCAAGATAAGGAAGTCGTTTTTGTTGAGGCAAGATAAGGTTATAGTGGTAGCACTATGATTTGACCTTATTATGGAGGCAATGCGACTTTACGAGGAGGAGACCTAAGTTCAAAACTGATGGGCATGTCCAATCTAGGGCAAAGGTAGTAGTGACTTGAGTCCAATGAGTGTGGGCTTGATAACTGCGGCACCAACCCTAACCCAAGGTCTCCCTCCCTCCATATCGTGTTTGCCCAGACGAGATAAGGAGGTCGTTTTTACCCAGGCCAAATAAGGACCTACTATGAACTTGACTGTGTGATCAATTATTTAAAAAAAAGATAATTGTCAATTTCTTTATATAAAAAAACACCCAAAAAAGGATGCTTTTCGTGTGTAGTTTCACCGTTTGTACAGCTGGACTTCGTAGCAGTATAGACCGCTGGTTAAAAGTTATCGATGTCTGATGGCGAACATTTATTTAAAATGCGAGGAAAGGAAAAGTGAGAGGACAGACGTTTACTAAAATATAATGCCAAGTTTAATTAGGATACCATAGAATCATTTTTCCTTATTTGAATTTGGATTTTCTCCGTAACAATTTAAAACATACTAACTCGAACGTTCAAACAAACGCAGAACGTACATTTTATTTGTCGGTTGTCCTCTTTTAGACGTTGACGCGTAAGTCTAGCTGTCACAACTATATCAAGTCGTACAATATCTTTAATTGATTGTTGAGGCTTGTCTATCAAGTTTTTTTTTGTTTTATTTTTCTTTTCAATTGACAATGCATGTTAATGAGGTTGTAGTTTTATGTTTGGGACATGTGAATATGAATGATGTAGATTACATTAAGGTATAGATTATAGTATTGTTAAAAAGTTTTTGCATAGCGCCTTTGTATGAGGTATGGAATATGGATAGTTGTTCCAAAATAATAATAATACTAATAAATAACAAAATGAACAGCAATCATTACACTTTTCCATCCTTTCATATTACATTTTTTTTTTTTCATGCTAGGTTTATTGTTGTTATTCATTTTGTCACTTGTCGCTTGAGGGGGTCGACAATACTCATAAATTCGATCGCAAACAAGTTCAATAACCAAACACCGTGTTTAACACTCTGTTCAATAACCAAACGCCGTGCTTAACACTCTTTGCTTAAGACCATCATAAACCCTACTATATCAAGTCAAAATGCAGAATTTCTTCTCTTAAATAAAATCTATTCAAATTTGATTTATTACGCACCGCACCTATGTATGGGTTTACATGACTAATGCTAAAATCAAGGTAGAAAAATTGACCGATCACCTATATTCGGTTGTAGTATCGTGAGGATACCTAACCTTATGGCTAGCTCTTTTACCACGCCAAGTTATCTCATTAATCCGTCAAAGGCAAATATTCAAAGAAAGTAAACAAGAAAAAAATGTACCATGCATGAACAAAAATAATGACTTTATATTATTAAAATAAGTTTATTTTGATACAAAAGATCTTTTAGAGGATGTTTTCACAATAGTGTGTTAAATCAAGGGAATGATCCCTTTTACAATAGTAATTCTAGTGCCATGTTTTCCATAGTATGAGATGGAGAATGGTGGGTTTGTAGTGACCATTATTGGATTATGCCTTGAAATACTTGCACACATGCAAACAGAAAATAGATTAGTAGCACCTGCAAAAACATTGAACAAAATAAAACAACAATAAAAACTAAAAATAAAATTGTGTACTATAATCTATCATGATTTTAGCAACATAATTGTGTTTCAGTGACGAAGACTGTCATTTATTCTATCCTTCATGAGATTGAGAAAATAGGGAGGGATTCATAAATTTTTGTGAGAGGAAGAGGGGCGTTACCCAAGATCTAGAGTAGTAGTTTTTCCAAGTGTGAAAAGGGTTTTGAGTGTTTAATGCAATAGTGGCCTTGGAAAGTGTGCAAGAATTTTAAATTCAAAAATATTGCAATTCAGAATATGAATGAGACCTAGGGATTTAATGCACATTTATTATGAATTTTGACTTGAGGTTAAGGGACAATTAGGGCATAATTAGGGAATTGATTGGGGATTTGGTGGATAAGTGAGGTTATGAGAATTTTGAGGTGGATTAGAAGAATTAGGAAGATTAATAGAGGATTAGAGGAAATAAATGGGAGTAGGGGGGATTTAGGAGGATTAGGGGAATATTTAGGAAGAATTTAAGGAATTAGAGAAAATTTAGGAAAATAAAGAGGAATTTAGAGAATTTTAGAGAAATTGGAGGAAAATTTGGGAATTTGAGGGTTTTGGTAGGAAATTGAGGAATTGGTGAGGGTTTTGGTGAATTGATAGAAATGTAAATGCAAATGACTAAATTTTGGTGTCTATTATTTTTACACCGCATTGTGTTTTCACACAACATAGTACAAAAAGGAGTATTTGTAGACATCTCCTATTCATCGTTCATAAATAACCACTTTATCATCCATCACTTTTACATCTCAAATCCCTATCATGTCATATCTATATAACCATATTTCATCATCCAACACTTGACCCTAAAAAACATACCTCATATCGTATCCTAGTGTTCATTCGCTCATATTCATATTTCTCTCATGAATCAATCAATCCATCCATCACATCTTCATCTACATTTACAAAAAAACAAAAAAAAAGAAAACAACAAAATTAAAAACAAATTAATTCTAAAATTCCCCCTCAAAAAAAGAAAACAAATTGTGAAAATGATTACAAAATAGTAGCCTTTTAGGCCTTAACCAAACATATCATTTTTGTTGTGGTCCTGCATCAACCCCATTAACAAGCTCTCATTCACTTTTTTTGCTAGGATAAAAACACCATCACATCAATCAAACACAATGTAAAGTGGGGATGTTCACGGTCTTGCCCCTTCCCTATCAGTCACATCCATCATAAATACAATTTGGTGATATTTTGGGTATCACACCTTCCCAAGTAATCAAACAAATATCCTAATCAATCAATTAATTACACACATTGTCTCACCAGTGTGTCTTCATTTTGTGATCACCATTTTGTGAACAAGCAAAATTACACCATGCATGAACAAAGAAAAAGACTTTAAATTACTAAATTAATTTTATTTTGATAATACTTTCGAGGATATTTTTACAATAGTATATTAAATCTATTAGAAAATTAAACCAGATTTGATGCCCTGACAGATCGGATAACCGCAAATCCGATCATCGTATTCTACAAGTGTGCGTAGTTAATGCCGGTAGCTGCAGTTCGATGAGTGGGTAGAAACCCTAATGCAATGCATGTCAGAGAAACCCTAATGTGGTGCATGTCAGAGGATAAGCATGTCAGAGGATAAGCCTTATCCTCCCTTCCGCCCGACTATAAAAGGCGGAGTGGTCTTTCAGAAAACATATCGAGGAATCGGGGTAGATCAGAGAGCGAGGGATAGCTGAGCAGAGCAGAGGAGTCGGAGCAGCAGTCTCTCAGAAACTCCTTTAGTGTTAATCCTGCAACTGTGTTGCAAATGTCTATGTAAAGTTCAATCTTGCATTGTAATACTGCATTGGCAGTCTGTTTATCATGAGTGAATAAAATCTCTATTTTGTGCAAGTTTGTCTCAGATTTTGTTTGCACCAGATCGGTGCGTTTGTCGCCCGTTCACCCCAAGTGAGGCACACTTTCCCCGTGCACCCCAAGTGAGGTGCACCTCGCCATTGTGCCCAAGCCAAGGCATAATCTGCAATTATGCCCAAGATGGGCGTAACTACCCTCTTATGCCCAAGTCGGGCGTAATCCCCCGTTGCGCCCAAAGTCAGGAGTAACCCTACCTTGCACCAAATACTGGGCGCAATCTTCTAGTGCCCCCAACCCAAGGTGCATATTGTCTTATGCCCAGCCCTAGGGCATAAATTGCTTTTACGACCCATCTTGGGTGCAAGTTCCAAGTGCGCCCCATCTTAGGCGCACTCCCCCCTACGCCCAATCTCTAACGTAGTCCCATATTACGCCAGACCTTTGGCACATCCGACCCTTGCGCCACACCCTTAGCGTAAGCAAATATTATGCCAGACCCCTTTGGTGCATCCCACGTTGCGCCAGACCCTTAGCATAAGAACCTTTTGCACTCGACTCTTTCAAATTGGTATCAGAGCTAGAGCCTGCCCGTGGATGATAAGAAGCAATGGCTTCTAGTGGCAACTCATTACAGTTGCAGATCCCACGGTTCAATGACAAAAATTATGATTACTAGAGCATCCAGATGAGGATCCTGTTCGGGTCGCAGGAGCTATGGGACCTGGTCCAGAATGGCTATGCAGAGCCAGCAGACGCAGCAGCATTGAGCGCACTCTCCCAAGAAGATTCAGATTTGCTGAAGGAGAACCGAAAGAAGGACCAAAAGGCATTATTCTACATAATGCATGTGGTTGAGGAGACAATCTTCCCACGAATCGTAGCAGCAACCAAATCGAAGGAGGCCTGGGAAATCTTGGCCAACTCCTACTAGGGCACCAACAAGGTGAAGTTGGTGTGGTTGTAGATGCTGAGGAGGGAGTTTGAGAACTTGCAGATGAGCGAGTCAGAGTCCATAAGCGACTTCCTCACCTGGATAATGGATGTCATCAACCAGATGTGGTTGAATGGGGAGAACATGGCGAATCAAAGGATTGTGGAGAAGATGTTGAGGAGCCTACCAGCAAGGTTTGACTCAGTGGTGATAGCAATCGAAGAATCAAGGGATTTGACAACCCTCTCTATGGATGAGCTCATGGGTTCTCTGCAAACACATGAGCAGAGGTTGAGTCACTCAAATCAGTCCTCATTGGAACAAGCATTCAAAGTGCATGTCTCATTTCGAGACAGTAGCAGAGAAAACTCCCACCAAGGAGCCTCAGGTTCTCAAGGAGGAAGAGGTAGAGGCAAGCGTGGGAAAGGCAACAAGCAAGGAGGAAGGTCAAACTCCAATGACGGAGAGACCGGTTGCAACTTCCATCAGCAAGGAGGAAGAGGCAACAACAAAAACCAATAAGGAGGATCTTATCAGAGAAAGGATAAATCAAAGATCCAATGTTATTACTGCAAGAATTTTGGTCACTATATTTTTGAGTGCAGAAATAAGATGGCCAAAGATAACCAACAACAAGCGCACTACACATATGAGCCTAATAATGGAGAGTGTAGAGATGTTGGTGGAAATGTGTTGTTAACTTGCAGTATTGAGGAGGAGAGCCAAAAGAATATCTAGTATCTCGATAGTGGTTGCAGCAACCACATGACGGGGAACAAAGAGATGTTCTCACAACTAGATGAAATAGTCCAATCTGAGGTGAAAATGGGGAACAACAACAAAGTTCTTGTGATGGGGAAAGGAAAAATCCTCATTCATACCAGGCAAGGTAAAAGGAAGCAGATCATCGATGTCTATTATGTGTCTGGTTTGAAGCATAATTTGTTGAGCGTTGGACAACTTGTGTAGAAGGGGTACGCTATTCAATTCAAGGATGGACTTTGCACCATCAAAGACAAGGAGCATGGGCAGATTGCAACTGTGTCCATGACTAAAAACAAGATGTTTTCACTATAGATTCATAATGAATCTTTGATGTCTTTTAGTGCAGTTGAGAAGGATGCTACCTGGTTGTGGCATCTCAAATTTGGTCACCTGAGCTTCAATGGCCTGAACTTGCTGCACAAGAAGCAAATGGTGAAGGGTTTACCCCTTATTGAGCAACCAAATCAAGTTTGTGAGGGTTGCTTAGTCGAAAAGCAGCACAGGGATGCATTCCCTATAGGACAGTCTTGGAGAGCTTCACAACCATTGGAGCTGGTGCATTTCGACATTTGCGGTCCAATGTAGACCAACACATTTGTCGGTAACAAATATTTTTTGACTTTCATTGACGACTTCAGTCGAAGGACATGGGTATATCCCATCAAACAAAAGTCAGAGGAATTCAAAAAATTCAAGGAGTTCAAGGCTCTGGTTGAGAAATAGAGCGGCTACCAAGTGAAGACTCTCAGGATAGATGGAGGAGGTGAGTATATCTCCAATGAATTCCAAAAATTTTGGAAGCAAATTGGAATTCGTAGGCAGCTTACTGCTAGATACACATCGTAACAAAATGGTGTAGCTGAGAGGAAGAACAAAACCATTATGGAGATGGCACGAAGTATGTTGAAGGCAAAGAACTTGCCTCATGAGTTCTGGGCAGAAGTTGTAAGTTGTGCAGTCTATCTGCTAAATCGATGTCCCACAAAGAGTGTGAAGGACAAAATTCCTCAGGAGGCATGGAGCAACCATAAGCCAAGCATTGCTCATTTCAGATTTTTTGGGTGCATAGCATATGCACATGTCCTAGATGAGAAGAGGAAGAAGTTGGACGACAAAGCTGAGAAATGCATCTTCACTGGGTATAGTGAAGAGTCGAAGGCATATAGGTTGTATAATCCTATGACGAAGAAGATTATTATCAACCGAGATGTGAAGTTCTTGGAGGATGAATCCTGGAACTGGAAATCAAAGACTGGTCAGCCAGAACCAATAGTCATTGAGTCTGAGGACGTAGAAGAAGAATGAGTGCATCAACCTGCAGCTTCAAGTAGCAACTCTGGAGCTAGCAACAACACCACCTCATCATCACAAATGCCTCAAATTGCAAGCAAAATCTCCAACTTGAGGACACCCATAAAGACGAGGAGCTTGCAAGACATCTATGAGGTAACCCGACTTCAAGAAGAAGAACATTCTGACTTTGCTTTATTTTTTGAGTGTGATCCAATTTCATTTGAAGAAGCAATTCAAAATCAAAAATGGGTGAAGGCGATGGATGAGGAAATTGAGGCCATAGAGAAAAACAAGACATGGCAGTTGACTTATCTCCCAACAGGGAAGAAGACCATTGGGGTCAAGTGGGTATACAAAACTATGTTTAATGCCCAAGGTGAAGTTGATCGGCACAAGGCCATATTGGTGGTAAAAGGCTACAAATAGAAGTCAGGCATTGACTATCATGAGGTGTATGCACCTGTAGCCTGACTTGACATAGTTAGAATGATCCTGGCATTGGCAGCCCAAAAAGGTTGGAATGTGTACCAGATGGATGTCAAGTCTACATTCCTGAACAGAGTGTTGGAAGAAGAGGTCTACATAGACCAGCCACTAGGCTATGAGTTGGAAGGACAAGAAGGTAAAGTCCTAAAGCTAAAGAAGGCCCTGTATGGGTTGAAGCAAGCACCTAGGGCTTGGTACAGTTAGATTGATGCTTACTTTCAGGAGAATGGGTTCATGAAATACCCATATGAGCACACCCTGTACCTGAAGCAAAACCCAGAAGGCGAGATGATAATCATTTTCTTGTATGTAGACGATCTGATTTACACTAGAAACAACAACGTGTTGTTTGACCAATTCAGAACAGCCATGAAGAAGGAGTTCGATATGATGGACTTAGGGCTGATGAAATACTTTCTAGGTATTGAAGTTGTCCAATCTGTAGATGGCATCTTCATTTCTCAGGGCAAGTATGCGAAGGATGTCCTAAAGCGGTTTAAGATGGAGGACAACAAACCTGCCATCACACCTATTGCCACAGGTCTGAAGCTGAGCAAGATGGATTCCAGTAGAAATGTTGATCCAACCTTGTTTAAGAGGTTAGTTGGCAGTCTCATGTACTTGACTGCAACTAGACCCGATCTGATGTTTGGAGTGAGCCTGATCAGCAGATTTATGGAGACTCCAAAGGACACGCACTGGCAAGCAGGCAAAAGGATTTTGTGCTATGTCAATGGGACACGAAACCATGGAATTTTCTATGCCAGAAAAGACCAGCTGGAACTGGTTGGCTACACAGATAGCGATTGGGCTGGCAACATTGATGATCGAAAGAGCACTTCTGGCTATGCTTTCCATCTTGGATCAAGAGCAGTTTCATGGTCATCCAAGAAGCAACCGATAGTTGTGTTGTCCACTGTAGAGGCAGAGTATGTTGTCGCCACATCAGTCGCATGCCAGGCAGTATGGCTGCGAAGAATCTTGGGTGAGCTGAATCATCCACCAAAAAGGGTGACAACCATTTCCTATGATAACAATTCCACCATAGCACTATCGAAGGATCCAGTGTTTCATGGTAGGATGAAGCATATCGATATCCGCTACCACTTCATCAGAGAGCTGGTGAAAGCTGACGAAATTGTGTTACTATTTTGTAGGTCAAAAGAATAGGTAGCTGATATTTTTACAAAACCTTTGAAGGAGGAAGACTTCAACAGGCTCCGGGAAATGTTGGGCATCAAAGTATTTATGAAATCCATTTTAAAGGAGGGTGTTAGAAAATTAAACCAGATTTGATGCCCTGATAGATCGGATAACATCGACATCGTATTCTACAAGTGTGCGTAGTTAATGTCGGTAGCTGTAGTTCGACAAGTGGGCAAAAACCCTAATGCGGTGCATGTCAAAGGATAAGCCTTATCCTCCCTTCCTCTCGACTATAAAAGGTAGAGTGGTCTTTCAAAAAACATATCAAGGAATCGGGGTAGATCAGAGAGCGAGGGATAGCTGAGCAGAGCAGAGGAGTCGGAGCAGCAGTCTCTCGAAAACTCCTTCAGTGTTAATCCTACAACTGTGTTGCAGATGTCTGTGTAAAGTTCAATCTTGCATTGTAATACTGCATTGGCAGTCTATTTATCATGAGTGAATAAAATCTCTATTTTGTGCAAGTTTGTCTCAGATTCTGTTTGCACCAGATCGGTGCATTTATCGCCTGTTCACCCCAAGTGAGGCACACTTTCCCCATGTGCCCCAAGTGAGGCGCACCTCACCGTTGGGCCCAAGCCAAGGCACAATCTGCAGTTGTGCCCAAGCCGGGCGCAACTCCCCTCTTGCGCCCAAGCCGGGCGCAATCCCCCGTTGCACCCAAAATCGAGTACAACCCCGCCTTGCACCGAAGACTAGGCACAATATTCTAGTGCACCCAGCCCAAGGTGCATCTTGTCTTGCACCCAACCCTAGGGCACAAATTGCTTTTGTGCCCCATCCTGGGCACAAGTTCCAAGTGCGCCCAAGACCGGGTGCACTTCCACCCTGCGCCCCAACTCGGGTGCAAGTTCCACTTGCGCCCGACCTCTGGCGCAAGTTTCCCTTGTGCTAGAGCTTTGGCGCAATCCAAATCTGCACCAAGCCTTACAAAATCAAGGGAATGATCCCTTTTACAATAGTAATTCTGGTGCCATATCTTCCATGTTACGAGATTGAGAGTGGTGGGTTTGTAGTGACCATTGTTGGATTATGCCTTGAAATACCTGCACACATGCAAACAAAAAATAGATTAGTAGCACCTGCAAAAACATTGAACAAAATAAAACAAAAATAAAAACTAAAAAAAAAATTGTGTACTATAATCTATTGTGATTTTGGTAGCATCAGTGTGTCTTTGTCATTTCTTCCATCCTTCATGAGATTGAGAAAATATGGGGAATTTATAAAATTTTGTGAGAGGGAGGGGGAGGGTACCCAAGATATGGAGTAGCAGTTTTTCCAAGTGTGAAAAGGGTTTTGAGCATTTAATGCAATAGTGGCCTTGGAAAGTGTGCAAGAATTTTTAAATTCAAAATTTTTGTAAGGTGGAATGTGAATGCAACCAAGGAATTTAATGCATATTTATTATGAATTTTTACTTGAGGTTAAGGGATGATTAGGGCATAATTAGGGAATTGATTGGGGATTTGGTGGATAAGCGAGGTTATGGGAATTTTGAGGTGGATTAGAAGAATTAGGAATATTAATAGAGGATTAGAGGAAATAAATGGGAGTAGGGGGGATTTAGGAGGATTAGGGGAATATTTAGGAAGAATTTAAGGAATTAGGGAAAATTTAGGAAAATAAAGAGGAATTTAGAGAAATTGGAGGAAAATTAGGAAACTGAGGGTTTTGGTAGAAAATTGAGGAATTGGTGAGGATTTTGGTGAATTGATGGAAATGTGAGTGCAAATAGTTAAATTTTGGTATCTACACTTACTCCCCCTTCTATATTGTTGTAAGCTAATTTGGGATAACAAGCTATTGAGTGAGGGAGGACTAAGGGGGGATAGGTGATGCAGGAGCATCCCGGGGCCCCCAAATTACTTCATTTCCTGGATAGTTGGGCATAATTAAATGTTTGGGGTTGGAATTTAATTTTTGGGGTTGGAAATTAAAAATTTGCTTTTTTTCTTTTTCGTGATTTTTGTTTTTTTGGGTCCTGCTTTTTCCTAGACATTGGCTCTTGATATTGGCTAGTTGTAAAGTGTTAAAAAAAAATCATTGGCTGGGCAATTTCCAACGCTCAAGTACAGCTGGAGAATAAATAAAAATACATTTTTGATAATGAAGGTTTCAGGCAGGTAGAAGTTACATTAGCTATATGGGAGTTGGGTGCCAGGTTCTGGTGGAGAGATTCCATAACGGTTGAGGGCAGATTTGAAGCAGTTTCACAGGGAAAAGAAAGGGGAGTTTTTTTTTCAGAAGTTGCAGCAGAGAAAAGGCCATGTCTTGTTGGTGTTACAGAGGTTTTGGACAATAGGAAACAAAGATCTAAAAAAAAAAAATTGGTGGTGGTTTTGAGATGAGAAGAAGTTGGTTGTTGTGTGTGAATTTTATTTCCTAGTTTTTGCAAGTGTTTTCAGGGGTTTTATTTTAGTTATTGTTGCAGCAGACTTTAATGGTGTGTGCAGCTCTGTAATGAGCTTTTGGCAGTATTTTTTTTATGTATTGATCAACAAGCAAATTGAAAATCATTTTGTTGTTGCAATTGAGCAAATTATGGATAGTTAAATCATTGTGGGTAGAGGATAAAACTGAACATCTTCATAATAGTTTACATTTATTATAATTGCTGCTGTTAAATATGTTTTGTTAAATGAAAAATCAGATTTTGCTTGGTTTCAAGAAATATTGTGAATTTGCTAGTGGTGTGTTCAGTTGCAAAGATTGACAGTCTGTCAAGACTCTTAATCTTTGGTCTGCATTAAATTGGTATCAGAGTAGGGATTTTGTGGAAGTGAAGTTGAGAGAAATGGCTCATAGAGGCCGTGGTAGAGGGAGAGCTCGGAGGGGAGAAGATATCCCAGCAGTGATGGAAATGTTGAGAGGGATAATGGCTAGATTAGAGGTTGTTGAAACATCTCAAAGATGGGGAGTACCCATAAAAGATGTAAGTGAAGAAGAGGAAGAAGAAATTGCAGAGGTTGAAGATGTAGCAAGGGGTGATGAACAGGAAGAGATATTCTTCAAGGTATTATCAAAATTGGGTAGTAGACCCAAAATGGAAGTGTCTAACTATAGCGGAAGCTTGAAACCTGAAGAGCTTGTAGATTGGATAGCGGAAATGGAAAAATATTTTGATTTGGAGGGCATTGAAGAAAATAAGAAGGTGAAATATGCATGTACGAAATTGAAAGGGCATGCCTCCCTTTGGTGGGATAGTTTACAAATCGAAAGGCAAAGAAAGGGAAAGGAGAAAATCAAAGCTTGGGAGAAAATGGTCACTAAATTGAAGGCCAAGTTCATGCCATCTGATTATAACCTTAGCCTATTGAAGAATTTACAAAATTTGAGACAAAAAGATATGAGTGTAGCAGATTATACTGAAGAATTTTACAGGTTAAGTATAAGGGTTGGACATGTTTATGATGATGAAGAGAAAGTAGCAAGATATGTAAATGGGCTGAAAATTTCAATTCAGGATGAAATGAGTATGATTCGGGTGAAGACCATAGAAGAAGCTTATCAGTGTGCTCTCCGAGAAGAAGAAAAATTGACAAGAAGGCAACAAGGAAATTTTAGAGGAAGGGGAAGATCTAATAGAGGTAGAGGAAGCACAAATACTGGAAGAGGACAGCCACAGAAAGATGAAGAAGCTAGCTGGTCACAAGGTGATTTTGGATGGAATACGAGAGGAAAATGAGATTTTATGAGAGGACGAGGTGAGACATCAAGGGGAAGAGGAGAATATGGAAGAGGAAGAGGATTTACGGGGGTTTTATTTAAATGTGGAGAGGAAGGACATAGAGCTTTTGAATGTCCATTAGTGCAACAAGATACAAGGAAATCAAATACTGGAAAAGCCTTGGCAATAGAAGCAGAAGCTGAGTTAGAAAGTGCAGATCCAGAATATGGGGAGTCTCTTATGTTGAGAAGAATACTTCTTAAACCTGAAAAGGAGCCCATAGAACCCACTCAAAGAAGAAATTTGTTTTGAACTATCTGCAAATCTCAAGGAAAATGTTGCAGCATTATAGTGGACAATGAAAGTACAGATAATTTGGTGTCACAAGAAATGGTAGAAAAATTAAAGTTGGAAAGGAAGAAGCATCCAAATCCTTACCGAGTAACTTGGCTGCAAAAAGGACATCAGTTATTGGTAAGTGAACAATGTTTAGTTAATTTTCAGATTGGGAATTATAAAGATGAAATTCTATGTGATATAATGCCAATGGATGCCTGTCATGTTCTATTGGGAAGGCCATGGCAATATGATCGAAAAGCTATTCATGACGGGGCAGCAAACACCTACACAATCACAAAATATGGAAAGAAGTATGTCATGAGTCCATTAAAGGAGCAAAAATAAGACAAGGGCATCGATACTCGGGTGTGTATCATCACTGGAAAACAGTTTCTAAGGGAGCTAAAAGGAGAAGAATGTTGCTATGCCATGATACCAAAGCTACAAGAAGTTGGAACAACAGAAAAAGAAGAAGAAATACCTCATGAAATCAAAGAGATATTGGAAGAGTATGTAGATATTTTGATGAAGGACCTTCCAGATGGACTCCCACCAGTTAGAAGTATTAGCCATTGCATGGATTTAGTGTCGGGTGCAAGCCTACCGAATAAGGCAACGTATAGGATGAGTCCCAAGGAGAATGAGGAGATAAATAAACAAGTTCAAGAATTGTTAGACAAAGGTTTGATAAGAGAAAGCCTCAGCCCATGTGTTGTTCTAGCAGTTTTAGCACCAAAAAAAGATGGAGAATGGCGTATGTGCACAGATTCCAGAGCTATAAACAAGATTACCATAAAGTATCGATTTCCATTGCCTCGTATGGATGATTTGATGGATTGTTTGAGTGGATCCAGATATTTTACCAAGATAGATTTGAAGAGTGGGTACCACCAAATAAGGATTAGAGAGGGAGATGAATGGAAAACTGCATTCAAGACAAAGGAAGGGTTGTATGAGTGGTTGGTCATGCCTTTTGGACTCACTAATGCACCAAGTACATTCATGAGATTAATGAATGAAGTGCTGAAACCATTCCTTGGTAAGTTTGTGATTGTTTATTTGGATGATATTTTAGTTTTTAGCAAGGAAAGAGAAGAACATTTAAGTCATGTGCGGACTGTTTTGCAAAGATTAAGAGAAGAAAAATTGTTAGTTAATCTTAAAAAGTGCATCTTCATGAAAGAGGAGCTAGTATTTTTGGGTTTTGTAATTTCTAAAGAGGGATTGAAAATGGATCCAGCTAAGGTGCAAGCAATATTAGATTGGCCATCACCAAAAAGTATGTTTGAAGCAAGAAGTTTTCATGGGTTGGCAAGTTTTTATAGAAAATTTATCAGAAATTTCAGTAGCATATGTGCTCCAATAACTGAAACTATGAAGGGAGAAAGAAAAGAGTTTAAATGGACAGCTGCAATATAGATAAGTTTCAACATTTTAAAGGAAAAGGTAACCGAACAACCCATTCTAGCACTACCCGATTTCAATAAAGTCTTCCAAGTTGATTGTGATGCAAGTGGGACAGCCATAGGAGGGGTTTTAAGTCAAGAGGGCAGACCTATAGCATACTTTAGTGAGAAGCTAAATGAGGCCAAGAGGAAATACTCCATCTATGATCAAGAATTCTATGCCATTGTGCAAGCTCTCAAAAAATGGAGACACTATCTGCTGCCAAAGGAGTTTGTTCTTTACATTGATCACCATGCTCTTCAGTATATAAATAGCCAAGGTAAGCTAAATCAAAGACATATGAAATGGGTGGAGTTTATTCAAAGCTATTATTTTGTGATTAAGCATAGAAGTGGTAAATATAATAGGGTGGTTGATGCATTGAGTAGAAGAACTTTATTGTTGAATAAAATGACAGTTAATGTTGTTGGTTTTGATACAATAAAAGAAATGTATGAGAGTGATTCAGATTTTGGTGAAGCATGGGCTGCATGTAAATCTCCTATTGAAGGTGATAGAACAAAGTGGTTGGACTATTTCATTCAAGATGGCTTGTTATTTAAAGGACATCAATTGTGTATTCCGAAGGGATCAATGAGAGAAAACTTAATTCAAGAAAAACATGGAGGTGGACTTGGTGGACATTTTGGTGTGGATAAAACTTTGGGGCAGCTGAGTGAAGCATATTTTTGGCCAAGAATGACTAAGTATGTAAAGGATATGGTGCAGAGATGTCAAATTTGTCAACATGCAAAAGGATCTAGTCAAAATACCGGATTATACCAGCCATTGCCAACACCGGAGAAACCATGGGAAGAGGTAAGTATGGATTTTGTGCTTGGGCTGCCCAAAACTCAAAAGGGCCATGATTCCATTTATGTTGTAGTAGACATATTTTCTAAAATGGCACACTTCATTCCGTGCAAGAGAACAAATGATGCCACTCATGTTGCTAATATGTTCTTCAAAGAGATAGTGAGATTACATGGCTTGCCACGAAGCATTGTTTCTGATAGAGATACAAAGTTTGTTGGACACTTTTGGAGGACCTTATGGAAGAATTTAGGCACCCAATTAAATTTCAGCTCTGCTTATCACCCTCAGACAGATGGGCAAACAAAAGTGGTCAATAGAAGTCTTTGCAACTTGTTGCGGTGCTTGATTAATGGGAAGCCAAAACAATGGGATGTGGTACTTGCACAAGCGGAGTTTGCATACAACAACTCCACAAATCGAAGTACAGGTAAAAGTCCTTTCCAAATTGTCTATGGTTTCAGTCCTAGAGGTGTGCATGAATTGAGAGATAGTGCTGATTTGGGTAGAAAGAGTGTTGTAGCTGAAGATTTTGCAAGTTATTTACAAGAGTTGCACAAGGAGGTGAAAGAGAGATTGGAAACAACTAATCAAAAATACAAAGAACATGCAGATTTGAGAAGGAGAGAGCAACAATTTGAGGTTGGAGATTTAGTTTTGGCACACCTTAGGAAGGAAATATTCCCATAGGGCACTTACAATAAATTAAAGAGCAAAAATATTGGGCCATGTAAAATTCTGAAAAAGTTTTCAGCTAATGCTTATAAGTTGGAGTTGCCTTCCGATGTTGATATCTCACCAATTTTCAATGTAGCTGATCTTTATAAGTTTTATGAAGGGGAAACAAGTGTTCAAAAGGGTGTGAATTCAGATTTACCAGCTGCAGTGAATTGGGAACAACAACTACCAACAGTGCAAAGAGAAGAAATTAAAGACATAGTGGACTCAAGAGTGGTGAAGAAGACTCGGGGTAAAGAATACAAAGAATATTTAGTTCGTTGGAAGGGTAAGGAGATGGAAGAATCCACTTGGATGGCAGCCTCTGAACTTATCAAAATGGGTGTTGCATTGCTAGATGAATGCTCATATTCTATGAAGCATTCCTTTTCTACCCGGGGAGATTGATGCAGGAGCATCCCGGGGCCCCCAAATTACTTCATTTCCTGGATAGTTGGGCATAATTAAATGTTTGGGGTTGGAATTTAATTTAGAAAAATTTACTTTTTTGCTTTTTTTTTGCTTTTTCGTGATTTTTGCTTTTTCGGGTCCTGCTTTTTCCTAGACATTGGCTCTTGATATTGGCTAGTTGTAAAGTGTTAAAAAAAATCATTGGCTGGGCAATTTCCAATGCTCAAGTACAGCTCGAGAATAAATAAAAATACATTTGGATAATGAAGGTTTCAGGTAGGTAGAAGTTACATTAGCTATATGGGAGCTGGGTGCCAGGTTCTGGTGGAGAGATTCCATAACGGTTGAGGGCAGATTTGAAGCAGTTTCACAGGGAAAAGAAAGGGGAGTTTTTTTTTAGAAGTTGCAGCAGAGAAAAGGCCATGTCTTGCTGGTGTTACAGAGGTTTTGGACAATAGGAAACAAAGATCTGAAAAAAAAATTGGTGGTGGTTTTGAGATGAGAAGAAGTTGGTTGTTGTGTGTGAATTTTATTTCCTAGTTTTTGCAAGTGTTTTTAGGGGTTTTATTTTAGTTATTGTTGCAGCAGACTTTAATGGTGTGTGCAGCTCTGTAATGAGCTTTTGGCAGTATTTTTTTTTATGTATTGATCAACAAGCAAATTGAAAATCATTTTGTTGTTGCAATTGAGCAAATTCTGGATAGTTAAATCATTGTGGGTAGAGGATAAAACTGAACATCTTCATAATAGTTTACATTTATTATAATTGTCTGCTGTTAAATATGTTTTGTTAAATGAAAAATCAGATTTTGCTTGGTTTCAAGAAATATTGTGAATTTGCTAGTGGTGTGTTCAGTTGCAAAGATTGACAGTCTGTCAAGACTCTTAATATTTGGTCTGCATTAATAGGTTGGACAGATAGAGTAGGTTGCACTTTCTCCCTAAACCCATCCATGAATAAGGTAGTAAGTTGATCTTATTTGTAAATTGAGTGCAGTGGGAGAGAGTCATACCCTTCATGATATTTCCTTCTAAAGGATTACATGAGCATCCTTAGAGCTATGTTTTTCTTATAGATATTGTGTAGTTGGAAAAAGTAAAACATAACCCATAGATGCATCAATGGGTTTGAAAATCCTTCATCATCATAGTGTGGCATGGTTTCAAGTTCCAATGTTAAATGTAGTCTCATGCATTTGGTGGTATAGGAGGTCACAAGGGGTTCTTTTTACTCCATGTGGCAAAAATTGTAAAGTATGAAGTGGCCATGATTAGGCATGTGGATCTGGTAGTAGGCTCCCCATGATTTTTGTGGTTCCTTTGCTTAGAGCAGTGTTATCAAGTAAATATAGTTGATGCTTTGCAAGCAAATAGATTAAGGCCTTCACTAGAACCTCAATATAATGTTCTTTTTGGGTGGCTTATTTTGAGTAGAGTCACCAGGTGGGGTTGTGTTGTTGATTAGATAAAGGTTCCCACCATAACCTCAGTCTAAAATAGCAATTTTTTTGGGTTATTATTTAGAAAAACAACTAGGTGAATCTTTAGTGTGATTCAATAAGCTACTAACAGAGATATGCATAACCTTAGCTTGAATTTTAATCAAGGGATATATTTTTTAGTTTTAGTCCCACCATAATTGCTATTATAACTTATTCAAGGCCTAAAATGACCCTTGTGCCCCAACCACCATGACCCCCCATGATTGTAGTTGCTCTTGCATATTTGAGCAAGTGCATATGGTGTCCTATATCTCATGCAAGGTGCTATTATTAGGAATTTCAAGGATCATGGGATATTACTCCTTTAGATGACCTCCAAGATGTTTTACCAAGGGTCGACTCTATGAATTTATGTGATATTTGATGCTTGTCTCACATTCCTATTCTAGACTTCTTTATTAACTTTATCTATTGTAGAAAATGGTAGAATTGAGGAAAACAATAATATAAAGTACTAAACCTAAGTAGTGTAGCTATAGGTGATGATGTACCAAAGATATAATTAGACTATCTATGTTGTGACAAGTTGAAGTGAACACAATCATAGTGACCAATAGCACATGACAAACACAAGTTTCTACACACACAAGTAAAAATAGAACATCCACACTAGAACTAGGATAGGGATTTCATAAGTAGTCATAGTTTCTTATTAGTGTGAACTATGAGTTACATACATGCAGAGAGAAGAGGTTCAAAAACTAATTAGTTGATAATCCAAGGATCAAACTAGTACAATATATAGGAGAGAATGAAAGAAAAACCACTTGGAAGAATGAATGGGTTTTTATGATTACAATGAGAATAAGTATACATATTTATTGATAGCTCTAGAGTTCTTCCATCCAAATTAAAAAAACGTTCCTTAGCATTCTTGCTTAGGGTACTTTTGTATTGATGGTACACAATTCCAAGTTTCTAAATCTAGAGTCATTTGAGATGAGATCTCATTGTCCATACTGGGAATGTGTAGTGACCAAACATCAATATATTTAAGGATTAATGATTTATGAAGTCAATGGTCACTCCTTTGGATACCTCATAATTATGTTTTAAATGTTTTACTTTTATCACGGAGAGACGATTGTACACCCAAGGAGGCATATACCTCAACACTATATTTGGAGTTTTAGTGGTAGGTTTCCCAAAATAAAAATTTATATTTTAAGTGTAATAACCTCAATAATGTAAAATTTGACCAAAGTCCAAATGTCTGCTTCATTTTATCTCTTGTCTAACACCTCAATTGTTTGTGCTTGGTCTGATTAACACTTTAAAATATTTTAATTATTACTTAGCATGTGATTACTAGATGTTTGTGCTAGACAAGTATCCCTAGGTTGTCTTATTTTTATTGCATGTATTGATACCTCAAGCCTTTATCATAGCTTCAATTATGTCTTATTTGTTGTTAGTTTTGATCGAACAAGTTTGGTTTTTGGTGCTACGCACTTGTATCTACTTCTTCCTAGATTTGATTATTTTGTTCAAAACTTGATCTTCTTTTGTAGAACTAACCAAAGTGTTTACTTTTCTCCACTGTAATGAAAATTCACTATAAGACCCCTCATGGGACACAAGTCAAGTGAAATAAAGATAATTCAATCCAAGTGAAGTTGGGTTGAGTAAGTATGATTCCAAGGAAGTAATATAGTTTCTAGGGTGTGAGTGAGAGAATAAAAACCAATCTAGTTAAGAAATAATTTTTCCTTGTCTAAGGTATGCGTAAGATTGTTATAGTGAAGGTGTGGAGCATGATATTTAGACAATTCTATAGGAGTTCAAGGATCAACAATAGGGTTATGTTTTCTCACAAGAAATTTTTGTTAGCATCTATGTGCTATTATAATTTGTATGTGTAATATAATTATATTATTTGCATTCTACCACCTCTTGTGCTTCCATAAGCATCCTATTTTTTAAGATGTACTAATATTTTTCTAAAAAAATAACTGAACACAAATAAAATGAATACTAGAAAGAGATAAGATTGCCAAAATGATCCTTTTGCATTAATATTGATATAATATTACAATAATTTTGGATTGCCCCAAATGTGTAACAAAATAACTGACACAAATAAAATGAATACAAGAAAAAGATAAGATTACCAAAATGATCCTTTTGTATTAATATTGATACAATGTTACAATAATTTTGGATTATCCCAAATGTGTTGGGGGTAATGCTACAATGCTTCTTTGTCTTTCTGAGGTACAATGCTTTGATAGAAGAGATGATATTTCCCAACTCCTCCACAATATATGGTGTTCTTCATTCTCTTGTCACACCTTCAAGGGGTGAGTGGGCTTTGGTATCCAATGTGAGGACCACTCCAGCTTCAACAGCTTCTCAATGAACCTATTACCTACACACATTCAACCAACAAACGAATCAGTAGCACCTATCACAATCAAGCAATAAATCCAATGCTACACATAAACCCTAAGCTGATGTGAATGAAAAGAAAATAATAGAAAATAATCAACAAATAAAGCCTTTCTAACACAAAAATTGCTGATCTTGGTCATGTGTGTGATTTCATGCTCAGGACTGTGAAACCACGAAAGCACGGTTGTGGACTGGAAATCGTGGACCTGCGGTTGTGAAACTCTGGACACATGTTTTCGACTATGAAACCACGGACAAGTGGTTTTGACTAAAGAATAGATTGCCTTGGGATTCGAACCAACAGTACAAAATTAAGCTCATGCTCGCAATTTCTTGTTGGGTCTAGATCAATTTTGATAGCCTATCGGTATGCAAATTCAGCTCCCTTTGGTGGAATAATGGTGCTTTTATAGGCATCTTGGGGTTTTGGATGGGAATAGGAGGTGGCAAGCTCCATTTGCAAAGTGGCAGATATGGGCTGCTAGGTGGAAGGGGCAGTTATGATGAGTCACCTAGTGTGCCTCAGTTAATTGGGGTGATGTGGCTTCAAGTGGAGTGGGATATGGGACGTTGTTTTATGTGAAGGGACAAGGGGGAAACAACAAATAAGTTGTGGCATGAGTGTTGGGAATTTGCCCCATGTGCAAGGACAAGGGGGACATGAGTGGGTAAGATGTGGCAAGGGTGTTGGATGAAGTGTCCAAGACACATGTCCAATGGGTAGGCAGGGTATCCTAGGGTGATTTTCCATATTATATAAATTAGAAAAATAGGATAATGCACAAGATTTTATATCCCTAAGTTAGAACTTAGGCATATATTTTTATTATGTAGGATTTGATGGTGGGGTGGTAAATGTGGTTTATAAGGTGTCAGATTTTGGTGTCTGCAGCTGCCCCTTTTTGTACTGCATTGTGTACAATACAATGCGGTGCAAAAACTAGTGACACTCGACCTTTATTTGATGAATGGACTCAACTCTATTTGGTGTGGAAAAATGACTAATTGTTGTAAATAAATTTTTATTTACGTGCTTACCCTCTCAATTGACGTGTGGGTAACGAATGAGACCCAATGACCAATTGAAAGTGTAATTTTATGTTGCTTCAAGTTAATTGTGGATTTTATTCTGCAGAATATCGTTTGGTTTATTGACATGCAAGTATGAAGTAAAAGAACCAATCATCCTAGTCGCTTGGCCTACTGACTGTTAGCAATTCCATTATGCATTTTGTTGGATTTGAATTTACTGTGTTTTGTAACCCCATGGAGTAGGCATCATTTAACCTTAGATTTTCTTGCATTGAACTTGTCTTTGATTTGGTGCCATTTTTTTGTTTGTTTATTTTTTTTTTTTTTTGAAATGCGGTTGCATGGTTGCGCATACCTAAAACCGCGTGTTCGTGGTTTTAACGTGTTAACTGCGCGTTTGCGGTTTAGTGCGCAAACCACGAGTTTGCATTTTTGCGCACCTCAAAAAATGCGAATGCACGATTTTCACCGTAAAAGGTGGCTATAAATAGGTCTGTGTCTTGTCATTTTCATTTCATTTCCATTTGTCATATTCTGATTTGTTGAGTGTTATGAGTGAGATGAAGATTGGCGAGGGTAGCGGTGGCGGAGGTGACGGTGGTGGTGGCTCAGCTGGAGTGGAAGCTGGCGTTCGCTATGCTGAGGTGGGTGGTCTTTCCCATTTAGTTTAGGCTTCATTTTTGTTTATGTGTTTGTTTATCTTGTTTTTATTTTTATTTCTTTTATTTTTTTGTTTTGTTTTTAATTAAGTGGGGTTGGTAATGAACTTTTTGTTTTCTTTTTTTATTTTGTTTTTTGTTTGTTTATTTTGTTTTACCTTTTGATTTATGATCACCTAAGGGTAAGTGAATTTTTTTTTTGTATATTTTATTGTTTTGTTTGTTTTGTTTTGCCTGTTGATTTATGATCACCTAGGGGTAGGTAATTTTTTTTATTTTTTATTTTTTATTTTTTTATACTGATGCATTTTATGTTTTACTTGTTTTTCAGGTGAAGCTTATTGATGCTCAGCATAGGTGGCCGAGGATGATTCAAAAAGTGCGGAAGGCACTTTTCGATGATGACTAGGCTTTTTTGGAGACCATTAGTCTTGATGGTTGCAGGTAGTTGGGAACCATTCGAGCTGATGAGGATCTTCTTTCAGCACTGATTGAGTGGTGGAATCTAGATAGCAGGACCTTTCAACTTCCTACTGGGGATATTACTATGTCCCTCGAGGATATTTATAGGATCCTATGAGTTCCTGTCGAGGGTCTAGCTATTCAGGTTGGCCTCAAAAAGGAGGCCTTGTATCCGATATTTTGTGATATGTGGGATGCAGACTATAGCAGGAGCGACATTGCTTATTTGGATTTGTTTCATGATGAGCATCTTGGTGTAGTTCCTACCTTTCTCATGTACATATTGAGCAAAATTTTGTTACCCAATTCCATGGGGTCGAGGATCCCATGGAATCAAGTTCCTATTGTGATTGGTTTGATTGGAAACACTAGATGGTTGGCTTGGGCTCCCACTCTTCTTTGTTAGATCTATAGTGATTTGTATGAGGTGAAGAGATGGGGTGGGAAAGGGGTGTCTTGTAGTTTAGTGCTGCATATTTGGTCATGGTAGCATATCATTATTTGTCATCCCATTGGTCTTCCATGCTCCCGCAATGCTTGTTCTCCTTGCGCTTATCGGTGGCTTCTTAGCGAGAAATTCAATCGATTATTAGTGGGGGCATCAAAGTACATGGATCTGTTTAGCTCATTGATTAGGGATTGGATGAGCTAGCACCCATGGAGGGGATTGGTATTGGTCACTGATGCGGTAGAGCTTTGTCGTATCAAGCGGGGTCATTGGGTTGTTAGTGCTCGTCTCAAGGAGATAGAGTATATTCAGTTTAGTCGGGTGCAGTGGAAATTCGGTTTAGTTTGGGGTATTCATGATGCTTATGTTATCTATAGGCATCGAGGAGATGATCTGGGGCTTCCTGTTGCTCCTAAATTTTGGAGCGTTGATGACCCTTCGGATGACCCTAAGATAGAGGTGCTAAATTTGGATGATGTGGGCACTACTGAGTATGATGCTTAGTTTTCTTCTCAGCCTCTCTGGACTCTAAGTTTTGTTGTTGATGATGAGGGCAGTGGTGATGAGGTAGATGTGGGTGAGCGCACTCCTTGGTAGGTTAAGCATCGATAATGTAGTGCATCGAGGTTTGAGGTGGATATTGATGTATAGTAGTCATTGGAGGGAGGTGGAGATGGCGGTGGTGATGGGGATGGTGAGGGGGATGGTGAGGGGGATGCCCCTCCTCGGTGGACAAAGGAGGATTATGATTTGCTACAGGATGAGCAGGACAACCTGGATGTAGAGGTAACTCGCCTAAAGGGTGAGTTGACATGGTACCAGGGTGAGGTGACTCATCTTCAGGCTAAGGTGGATAGTCTTTGGGGTGGACCTAGTAGCGAGTCCCTTACTATGAAGGATGCAAATATTACCAGGCTTGAAGGCGAGGTGACTCGATTACAAGGTGAGCTCAGTCGCTTAGAGGTAGGATCCGATGAAGGGGATATTATAGCTATTGTTGCTGCTCTTCGAGCAGATATTTCACAATAGGTGGCTCGACATGGTGTTGATTTGAGGAGCATATGTAAGAAAGCTACCTATATTGATATGTTGGAGAATATCTTGCATGAGCAACAAATTCCTTTACCTATTCCTCCTTCATCATTAGTAGCTACTGCTAGCCGAGGGACCGATATGAGTCACAGGACTCATCGGCCATCGAGTTCACATGGGGATTCTATAGCATAGGGTCCTCAGAGGAATCCTGATGGCACCAGCTAGCTATGTCATGTATTTTCTTTTTGTATTTTATGTTCTATTTATTTTTCTGTGAGCCTTGGTGCTCTGACGTATTAGCCTATGGGCATTTTGTACTTTGAGACTTCCATATATATATATATATATATACATGGCGTTTATATTTTTGTTATCTCATTTTTTAATGATGATTTATGCATATTTCTTTGAAATGCTTTGTTATTGTTTATTTGATACAATTTAAATATTATGTGTTTGCTCTATGATGATTAATGCAAACTAATATGTAATATGCAATTTAATTATTGTTTATGTAAACTAAATTATGGCATGCATGATGTTCATGTAATATTTTTATAGCTCAGAATATCATTGACCATTACTTGTTCATTGTTGCAATTGGGGGTATCCAACTTGTTGACTTTATGCGGGTGATGAGTGGTGGAGATATGTATGTGATTATGGAATAACATGTGGATGTTGATATGGAAGATGGTATGGTTTTTTATTTTTAACAGTGGAATATTTTCAAATACTCAAACATCCTAGTGATGTTAACAAATTTACTTGATCGTTGTCTAAATTTCTTTAGGACCAAGGTGTGTGCAAGTAAATTTCATTTACTAAATATTGAGTATGGTAATGACTGAAAGCAATAAAGAACCAGTGCATGTGAATGCGAAGTTCATTAACCCATCATGAGTAAATTGGAAAATACCTATTATGGGATTTACCAATTAGCTGGCTTGCATGTATGTGCGGTCAGAGGTCTCCTTTTTAGGAGAGAGACATGTCATCCCACATGAGTTTACTCCACTACCAGTCAAGCATCTATAGCCCTGGTGGAGGTTTGTTCCATAGTCTAATGATCTGATATTTAAGATTTGGGGATGACTACATAACTTTCTAAGGGGAATGTAGTACGATCCTTTCAGCCTTAGGGATTTGTGGTGTGTGTATGGAATTAATTTTGTATAGAGTTTTGGGGAATCATATTCTCAATCGAAGTGTGATGAGAATGTGATCCTATCCTTACTATTCTACATTTGTTTATATTTGGAGAAGAATTGTGATAGTGGTGAAAACCACTATTTTGATTTTAGACTATGTTGCGTGATAGGACAAGCGAGGAATATTACATTTTCGCTTCAAGGTGGTACCCAAGTTGGCATTATTCTTTTCTTACTCAAAATGCTTTTAATATATGTAGAAGTGTATTTGGTTCAAGATTTTTTTGAATTCAACTGACAATACTCAAGACTTTCTTAATGTGACAAAAGTGTTTTGGTCCTAAAGAAAATTGGACATTTTATGAAATTTAGTTTTTCACTAGACATGGTTGAGTGACTGAAAATTTGATTTTATGACATAGGAAGAACATGTATGAGTGTAGAGTTTTGTGAATTGCATAAGTTTTAGGTGGGTACCCCCAATTCTGGAACTTGTTTTTCTTTGGTATTATCATCACCACTATAAAAGATCACTGAACATGGGATGGGATGGATGCAATTATACTGTATTTTTTTTTTGTAATGCTGCTACATGATTATGATATGCTTATGTAATGCAAAAATTAAATATTTGTGATATGAATATTTTCATGTGATATGCAAATACAATATGTGAAATGCAAGTAAAGATATTTCTATTTACAATGTAAAATGTATACAATGTATGAAATATGTTTTTTTTTAGCCATGTATATATATACATATATTGTAAGTTGATTTATGCATAAAATTCCTTTAGGTGCATTATTTTTAGTGGCTTTGGCTCTAAATTTCCTTCTAAGTTGGAAATTCTATATGTTCCTGGTCCCAAATTTTTCTTTACAATATATGGGCATAACCAATTAGCCATAAATTTATCTCTCAAGTGCGACAATGCATTGGTATTTTGTTGATTCTCTTTGAGCACTAGGTCCCCTACTTGAAATTCACAAGGATGGACTTTTGTGTTGTACGCACATTTGATTCTGTCTTCATATACGTGCAAATGCTCTAGAGAGTTGATGCATTTTTCATCAATAAGTGTCAATTGGTCAAGACGTGCTTGTCTAGTGATGTCATCATCCATGAATTCCTGTAATGCAATTCGTAAGGAGGGTATCTCGAGCTCAAAAGGTAATATAGATTCAGCACCATAAACTAATAAAAATGGTGTTTCTCCTTTTGGCATTTCGATGCTTGTTCTATAAGCCTATAGTGCCAAAGGAAGTTTTTTTTTTTGATTGGTTGAAAGGGTGTTGAAAGGTCCCTGAACCTTGTACAAGAGGATTTACATGAATTCCAGATCGACCGAGGTGGTCCAAGAACTAAAGATCAAAGGGCGAGCAAACCTCCACATGAGGAAAGGTGTCACAAAATCGTGACCAGTTTGGTGATGTCGCGAAATCGTGACAAGTTGCACCGTTGCAGCCAAGAGAAGAAGGGATGTCACGAAATCACGACAAGAAGCGCCATCGGAGCCGAAGGAGGGAAGGTGTCACGAAATCGTGACATGAAGCAAACCCACGATCGAGCAGAAAAGGTGTCACGAAATTGTGACAAGAAGTAAGACCGCTGCCAAAGAGAAGAGGTGTCACGAAATCGTGACAAGAAGTAAGACCGCTGTCGAAGAGAAAAAGAGTCACGAAATCATGACATTTATGGAAGACCGCTGTCGAAGAGAGAAGGTGTCACGAAATCGTGACATGATGGAAGACCTGCAGTCAAAGAGAAAAAGTGTCGCGATATCACGACAAGATGGAAGACCGCTGCCAAAGAAAAAAGTGTCATGATATCGTGACAAGATGGAAGACCGCAGCCGAAGAGAAAAAGTGTCGCGATATCACGACAAGATGGAAGACCGCAGCCGAAGAGAAAAAATGTCGCGATATCATGACAAGATAGAAGACCACAACTGAAGAGAAATGGTGTCACGATATTGCGACAAGATGGAAGACCGCTGCCAAAGAGAAAAAGTTTCGCGATATCGTGACAATATGGAAGACCGTTGCCAAGGAAAAAAAGTGTCGCGATATCGCGACAAGATGGAAGACCGCAGCCGAAGAGAAAAAGTGTTGCGATATCATGACAAGATGGAAGACCGCAGCCAAAGAGAAAAAATGTCGTGATATCATGACAAGTTGCAAGAAAGAGAAAAAGTGTCACGATATCGCGACAAGATGGAAGACCACAGCCGAAGAGAAAAAGTGTCATGATATCACGACAAGTTGCAAGAACGCACCCGAAGAGAAAAAGTGTCACGATATCACGACAAGTTGCAAAAATGCACCCAAAGAGAAAAAGTGTCACGATATCGTGACATGTTGCAAAAACATGGCCAAAGAGGAAAAGTGTCGCGATATCGCGACAAGTTGCAAAAACGCGGCCGGAGAGAAAAAGTGTCGCGATATCGTGACATGCTGAAATTTTGCGGCCAATGGTGAAAGGTGTCACGATATCGCGACCAGTTGCAAAAACATGGCCGAAGGGGGAGAAGAAGGAAGAAATGACACAAACACTCAGCCAGTTCCATGAGCAATCAAACCCGGTCCCCTGCCAACCACTCACATTGTGCAGACATTGGTACTTATAGAAGCGTCCCTTAGGCCAATGGGAAAGGAGTCTCTCCAAACATGAATGTCAGATTTGCCAACTCCCTTGTTAGCAAGCCAGTTCGTAGCTTTGTTTCCTTCCCGATACTGATGCTTAATGACTAATTTTGGGTAAATGCTAATTAGTGCCTTGCATTCTTGGAAGATCGAAACAAGGTCCCAAGGAGGCATAGAAGTCCCATTGAGCCAGTTGATACAATGCAGTGAGTATCCTTCTATGATGAGTTTATTGATTGTAAAGCCTTCCAAGAGAATCAAGCTTTGGAGCAGAGCCCGAGCCTCTGCCATATTGTTAGATTGAATTCCCAGGTTTTGGGAAAAGGCCAAAATTATTTCTCCTCTGTGATTTCTGAGAATTCCTCCTCCGCAAGCCGCTCCTAGGATGCCTTTGTTCGCACCATCGAAATTAAGCTTGTGCCACCCAGTAGGAGGTAAGACCCACTTGATGATGGACCTGTCAACAGAAGTACAGGGTGTGGTAAAGAAATTGGAAAGATTGAAGAGTTTTGAAAGGTTTGATTCAATGCCAGGAGGGGGGGTTTGGAAGACGAGACAAGAGAGGCATTCTCCGTAGCAAGGGCCAAGATTTTGGCAACAACAATCTTCTTATCAGTGGCTTGGTTTTTGAAAATTTTGGCATTTCTCTCAAGCCAAATCTACCACAGGAAGATGTGAAGGCAAGCTTGCCACATGAATTTAAGTTGATTGCTCTTGAAATGACGAGGCCATTGTTGAAAAAGGAGGGGAATGGAATGAGGGAGGGCTGCGAAGATGTCGAAGGTGTTAAGAACCTGGTTGAGCACTGCAAGAGAGAAGGGACATTCCAAAAAAACATGCGAAGTTGACTCACAAGCGTTTTTACATAGGATGCACCAATTGGGGATGAGTAACCCTCTGATTATCAAGTTGTCAGTGGTGAGGATTCTATTTTGGATGGCTAACTAGCAAAAGAATTTGACCTTGGGAATGATATTGGGAACCCAGACCTGATTAGATAAGTCCCGACCATCATTGGGAGTTTCTTGACTGTAGTAAGCTGATTTAATAGTGAAATTCCCTGAATCTTCAAGGTTCCAGACCATGGAATCATCTTTGTGAGAGTTGGGGATGATGCAGGTCCTTAGCAAGTTTTATAACCGCTTGAGCACCTCTATGATATTCCTAGACCCATTAAGATCTAGGTGTTTCCATTCAGGTCTTGTAATACCTGGGTTAATGAAATGACACACCTTATCTCCAAAGGTCGCTTCGGTAACCGTCTTGAGCACTGCAAGATGAGGATCT
This sequence comes from Wollemia nobilis, assembly GCA_028583015.1. NCBI lineage: Eukaryota > Viridiplantae > Streptophyta > Pinopsida > Araucariales > Araucariaceae > Wollemia > Wollemia nobilis. Next base: position 3,782,765 of record JAQPPZ010017072.1, read on the forward strand.
TGGCTGAGAGGTTTGTCACGGATCCATGGGTCATCCCAAAAATGAATGGTCATTCCAGTTCCAAGACACCACCTTAAGCCTTCCATGATGATCTTCCTTGTTTTGGTGACGCCATTCCAGAAATGAGATCTGCTAGGAAGGTTGTGCTCTCCAAGAAATGGAACCTGATGGAGGTACGTAGCTTTGATGATGTCAATCCAAGTGACTTTTTCATTGATGGTAAGTCTCCAGGACTGCTTGGAAATGAGGGCCATGTTCATCCGCTTGATGTCCCTGAATTCGAGTCCTCCATCCTTTTTCTTAGAACAGAACCTATCCCAGACAACAAGTGAAAATTTATTCTTGTTTTCGTTTCCCACCCAAAGGAATCTACGTTGAATTTTCTCAATTCTTTGGAAAATGGAAGCTGGAGATTTGAATATAGATAAGAAAGAAACTAGAATACTTTGCAGGAAAGCCTGGACCAGAGTGGCTTTGGCTGCCTGACTGAGCATTGAGCTTTTCCAGCCTGCAAGTTTCTTATTGAGGCGATCTAAAATAGGGTTCCACATAGCCGAGACCGATTTTTCATGGAAAAGAGGTAATCCAAGATAAGTAGTTGGAAGGCTCCCAATGATACACCCAAGGATCTCAGCAATCCTATTTTTCCTGTGGATGGGAGTATTGAGAAAATATATCTTGCTTTTGCGATAATTGACTTTTTGGCCAGCCGCATCTTCATAAGAATCAAGAATGTTCTTAATGATTTTTGCTTCGAGAATAGAAGCATGAGAGGATAGAATAGTATCATCCACAAACTGTTGATGGGATATGGCATTGGTTTTTGAGGCTGGTTTGATCCCAGAGACGAGTCCACTGTTGCAAGCAGCAGTAAGGGTTCTTCCAAGGGTTTCGGCCAAAATGATGAAGAGGAAGGGTGACAGAGGGTCCCCTTGATGGATGCCTTTGAAAATTTGGAAGAAACCAGCGGGTGAACCATTGATAAGTACAAAGAACCAAGCAGTAGAGATACATTCATGAACCATATTGATCCATTCTTTGTGAAACCCAAACTTCTCTAGGACCTCGAACAAGAATTTCTAGGAAACCCGATCAAAAGCCTTGTTCATGTCAAGCTTAAGGAACATGCTGGGTTTTTTATTTTTAGATGCCGAGTGGGCCAATTCATGGATGGTTATCACTCCATCAGTAATGAATCTGCCTTTGACCGAGCTCCCTTGGCACTGGTCGATGATGGAGGGAAGGATGTCTTTCAGCCTGTTTGCCATAACTTTGGTGATAAGTTTGTAGATGACACTATAGAGACTAATAGGTCTGAAGTCGGAGAGAGAAGCACGATCATTGGACTTGGGAATTAAAACAATGAAGGTGGATGCCAAAGGAAGTTGAGTATGCCAATCTCAATGATTTTATTTTACCAGTTTCTTGAGAATGGATACCATTAATTTTTTGGTTTCTTTAGCTTACCCATTTGCTTGTGGGTAATAAGGTGTTGAGAAACTATGTTGGCTATTGAATTTGTTGCACAAGGCTCTAACATCCTTATTCTTAAAATACTTCCCATTATCAAAAATTATATTTGAGGGTATTCCAAAATGACATATAATATGTTGAAGTATAAACTCCTCTATTCGATGTCCAGTCATAGTGATCATTGGAATTGCTTCCACCCATTTTATGAAGTACTCCGTAGTAGTTATGATGAATTTATGTTGTCCTTATGAGGCATGTGATATTTTTCCAATAAAATTGAGGCCCCATTGTGAAAATGGCCAAATAATTTGAATGTGTTGTAAAGTGTTTGATGGTACATGAGTCAAATTTGCGTGGTGTTGACAATTTTGGCACTTTTTGACATATTGACAGCAGTCACTTTTCATAGTTGGCCAATAGTATCCCATGCACAATATTCTCTTTGTAATGACCATTCCACTTAAGTGACCACCACAAGTACCATCATGGGATTCTGCTATAGCTCGTTCTGCCTCAATCGGATCTAGACATCATAATAATATTCCATCATACCCACATTTATACAACATATCCCCCAATAGAGTAAAATGAATTACTTTTTGTTTGAATGCTATTTTTGCAGTTCATGTCATTTCTATTAGGAGTGTTCCAGACTTGAGAAAGTCTCTTATTTCATCAAGGTAAGAATTGTAAGGTTCAACATGTATCTAAAAAACGTTCTTCTCACTTGTAGATTTTGCTTTTTGAATTGATGGTTTTGATACTATTGTCATGATTAGTGGTTGTACTTGTCCATGCTCATTATTAGGGATGAGATATCCCAAATAAGCCATTGCATCCACAAATATGTTTGTCGAATAGGGTAAGTTACTAATTTCATACCAATCAAACTTTTCTAGCAACTTTGTTGCTACTTCATGGTATTGCTTTAAGACTGGTTCTTTACATTGGTATTCTCCTTTTACTTGGTAGACAACTAGTTGAGAATCACCAAAAATGCTTAGTATTTTTATGCCCATTGCTATAGCTTATTGAAGACCTAAGATTAAGGCTTCATACTCTGCATTATTATTAGTGCATGTGAAGTCAAGTTTGAATGATAAAGGAATTGGTATTCCTTCGGGTGTATAAAACACGACTCCCACACCTTGTAATTTCTCGCACTTAGATCCATCAAAGAACATTGTCATATCTGCTTCATCCTTAGGAGAAACTAACTCTTCTTGTTCTATGACAGAGAATACTTAATCATCTGGGATCTCAATGATTAATGGTTTATCATTTTGTAAAGGAGCTTCATCTAGTTGATCAGCTATCACTTGAATTTTATGGATTTTTGACTTACAATTTTGAGATCAAATTTGGTTAAATCATTATCCATTTAGCAGTACGGGTGTTGTTGTATGTGCGAGTCATCATGTATCATAGAGGGTTTTCTCTAGCTATGATATAGGTAGTGTTGCTTAGCATATAATGTCTATGTTTCTTAGTGGCGAAAACCACTGCTAAACACAAATTTTTGACATAAACATATCTTGTTTCATAACTTACCAATGTTTGACTAATATAGTAAATTAGTTGCTCCTTATGATTTTCATTCTTTTGTGCAAGCATTTTGTCCCTAATGCAAAATCTGGTGCAGAAATGTATAGGTGAAAAGAGACTCATGTTTGAGGTGGCATAAGAACTGGTGGTGAAGCCAGATACTTCTTTATGTCATAAAATACCTCTTGACATTCAGTTGTCCAAGAAAATATCACCCCCTTTTATAACAGGAAGTTGAAAGACCTGCATTTATCTGAGAGTTGTGTGATGAATCATCAAATAGATTGGATATTTCCTTGTAAACTATGTAACTCTTTCAAGTTCTTTGAAGGTGGTATTTCTAATATAGCTTTTACCTTTCTTGTGTCCACTTCAATGCCTCGCTTGGAGACAATGAATCCTAGAAGCTTTTTCGATGTGAAACCAAATACGCACTTCTTAGGATTTAACCTTAATTTATGTTCTAACAATAGATCGAATAATTTTTCTAGTACTTCAATGTGCTCAAGATGTATTTTTGATTTAGCAATCGGGTCATCTACATAATCCTCGATGATCTTATGCATATAGTCATGAAATATGTACGTCATGGCACGTTGATATGTAGTTCATGCATTCTTAAGTTCAGAAGGCATCACTCTATAATAGAATGTCCCCCAGTGTGTTGTGAATGTTGTCTTGTGTTGATCTTCAGGATTAATTCAAATTTAGTTTTATCCTAAGAAACCATCCATTAAGGAAAGCATTTCATGATGAGCACAAGATTCTACTAGTTGATCGATATTGGGTAAAGGAAAATCATCTTTGGGACATGCTTTGTTTAGATATAAAAAATTAGTGCATACATGTAAGCCCTCCATTCAGTTTGCAAAAGGGTACCATATTTGAGAGCCATTATGGGTAATCAATTGGTACTATGAAGTGTACATCTAATAAATTTTGTAGCTCTAATTTCATAATTAATGCGACTGTTGGATGGACTTTCCTAAGGTTTTTCATGAATGGCTTTGCATCTGGTGCCAGTGTAAGGTTGTGGACTACCAGGTCTGGATCTAAACTAGGCATATATTTATATGACCATGCGAACACTTATTTATTTTTCATTAGCACGTTTATTACGCGTTCTTTCTCTTCTGTGGATAAATATTTTACAATTTTGAAAATTTGGGGATTATCCATGTCTTGAATAAGGTTCATGTCTATAGACTCTTCATTCAGCATGTGAGAACCTTCTTCTACTTGATGTGGAGTTGGGATGATATGGATATCATCCATCACATTTTCAAATGTATTAGGGGCTTCTCCCTCTATTTCATTTTGGAAAACTGAGTTATTTGAAGATGAAGGTTGTTGTGAAAAATATGTGTTTGAAGCACACAACAACTCTTTAGATAGGATAAATTTGGTAATGGATGGCGGGTATGAGATCATGTCCATGAAAATGAGGCTAGTGTCGATATGGATTGGCTTTGCCTTATCATATGGATTGTGGAGTGGGGTGAGCAAATCAACTGAAATCATGTTGACTTGATGGACATGGGGTGGATGCGATTTGAGAGGTGAATACTCATCCTATCTAGTTTACAACTAACCTAATGTGTGTGATTTGCGGTGATGCATACGATGCCAATGTGATGGGTGAGGTTCTGGTTTAGGATTCTCACACTCTTTTCTTAGTCGAAAGAGAGTGCGATCTATTGGAAATTTCTTTTGGTACCAGTCATCTCTCCGAATAGATTTTGCATATATTACCTCCTCTTGAGGTTCTTCTGCTTCTTGATTAAGTTATTTAGGATGTGCATCTACTTGAAGTATTCTCCTAGCTTGCATTTCACATTCATGATTAAGATATATATTTTCAATCTCATCTTCATCATCATCATCGCTCATCCAAAACCCATTAGCATTGGTATGAGGTCCTAGAACAAGTGGTGTGTGATTTGGCCTAAGGTAGGCCATTTCTGTTGGATCTTCATATTCTGGTCATTGCTGTAAATCTTGCTCTAGGAAAGCTCCAAGTATTTGAGGGTAAAAGTTGTAGTCTAGGTACTCACCATATATTTATTCATCCTCATCCTTAGGTTCATCCTCTTCGTCGTTATCTTCTTCTTCTTCCTCGCACTCAATGTCGAGTTCTTGGAAAACATGATTAGGAGAAGAGCTTGCAATGGAAGTTTTGTAGCCTAGACCAGAGCGGTCACTTGGCTCTTTATATTATGGATCAACAATGTGGTGAGGACCTTTTTCATGTCTTCTAAGTCCATATCCTTTCCAATTAAACCTTTGAAAGTATGTCATTGGGAATGTTGGGTTAGATAAATAATAAATGTTTTCATTAAACTCTTGTAAAGGGTTCTCGTCTAGAGGAGATGGGTCAGATGAAGAATCTATTCCCCCATATATTAAATTGATTGCATTTTACTGGGAACCCATTTTGTATATCTCACCTATAGCTAAAGGTGGGTCACAAGAGCGATCATAATCTTTGACTGACTCAATAGGTTGTGTAACTATGACACTTTCAATAATGTATTTACTAATACCTGGACTGGCGAGATGTACTGCAACTCAAGAATATTGGGAGGCTAATGACTCAGTGGATGAATAGGGTTCTTCTAAGTTATTCTGTGACTCTAATGGTGGTGGTGGATTTTATCTGATAGGTGGCCCTATTTGCGAGACTATGGGTTGTGATGTTTGTGATTTGTTTATGGATGAAGTGGTTTGTGATGTGAATATGAATGGTTTTTATGGATCTGGAAGTACACTATATGGAGTTAGTGGTTGGTTGGCAGGATGGTTAGGTGTGATTGAAAAATTATATGCAATTTTTGAAGTTTGAATTGAGCTAACACTTTTGGATGTAAAAGTTGGGTCAACTATAGGCAATTCCTCTTGAATGGGTACTTTTGATGAGGTGTTACTATGTGGAATGGTCCTGATGGTGAGTGGCTAGATAGTTAGGTGTGTTTATAAAGGGCTCATACAAGTTTGAAATTAAGTTGCATTACTTGAAAGGTTCAATGTTAGCTGGTATACAATGTACTTTGCCTTTGTGTACATATTTTAAGCATTCATGCAATTTCAAAGGCACACACTTCATTTCCCTAATCCAAGGGCATCCAAGAAGTATATTATATTGAATTTATCCTTCCAATATGTAGAAGAGGACATGTATTGTTTTCACCCCCACGGTGACAGGCAGAACAACATTTTCTACAGTTGAGCATAAAGCGTTATTAAAAGCCCTAAGGGTGAAGGTGGATGTTATGATATGTGATGATGAGATGTTGATATTTATCATTGTAGGTGTGGTGATAAGGTTGATGGAGGAACAGGTATCAATGAGGACTCTCTTGAATGGCTTTCTATCAATGTGAGCTACTATGTGCAATGGTGGATTGGGTGAATCTGCAAAAATTTTCTTTTCCTCAAATTCATAAAATGCTATCAAGGGTTCCATGCACTTGTGCACACTCCCCACAAAGGAATTTAATGCATTAAATTCTTCTGACTGTACTTGGATAAACTTTAAAATTTCCATCAATTCTTCCCTATGAGGTGCTTATTGTTGTATTAGCTCATAAATTGACAATTTTTTTGAAGCTATTTTTAAACTTTGTGTTAACCGACTATTTAAGGTAACACATGGACAATTATGCAAAGGTGGTAGTGGAATGTTTAGTCCAAGTTGTATGGGCACATTTTTTGGTTGTGTTGCCAGAGCCTAAGTTGTACGATTAGCTTACCTCTGTCCACAGGTAACTATACTAATAACTCTTACAAAACCTTGTGGCAGTTGAGACACATAATTAACCTAATTGGGAGGAACTGTAGAAGTTGATGCTCCCATCAGTTGTTGATTTGCATCTCGATGTGGCAAAGGTGTCTGATATATGTTGAGGTTTTGGTTATTTTGGGCTAATGGGTTATCAACTTTGATTGTACCCACTTCCAATAAATCTTGCACAATTCATTTGAAACCATGACAACCTTCGATGTCATGTCCTCTTTGTCTATGATATATGCAAACGAAGTGTTCTTTATAACCTTTTGTATTTGGTTTATTAGGATCTTCAGGTTTCATTTTTGACAATGCAAAGAGTTTTTCACATACAACTTTGGGAAGACTAATGAATATGGCTCTTGTACTGGTGTGTAATTTATTTTTGGCTTAAAATGAAGCTGTTGCCTTTCTGTAGGTTGTGTCTAATTTTGTGCCTATTGTGGGGGTGGAACCACTTGATAATTCAATTGTTGCGGTTGTTGTTGTTGTTGGGGTTGTTGGATTTGCGCTTGGGCTAGTTTATTTAACTATGGTTGGCCCAAGACTATATGGTTAACCTGCGCGGTCTTGGATTGACCGTGGTTATTCCCCTTTTGATTCTTATTGTGCCACTCTTTCTTTTTAGGCTTTATCTTGCCTTATTGAATTATGATATCTTCTATTGGCTTTGCTTATGCGAGTGCATAATCAAATGTTCTATACTACTATAGTTATAGTAACGAAGAGATGGGCCTAGCACAACTCTTTATGAACATTTGTATTATCTCTAAGATGGGGAGGTAAAATGGTAGCTTGATCATGATTGCCCTCCATCGATTTCCAAAGTCATAGACCAATTCATCGTCATATTGTTTGAGGTAAATTAAATCATTCAATGTGGTTTGATTTCTAATATTGAAGGCTAATATTTCCAAGAAATGGTGTGCTAGTTGTTCAAATGTAAAAACACTTTAATGTGGTAGGTGGTTGTACTAGTCTTGGACTTCTCCCCCTAATGTCTGAGGAAATGTGTGTAACATGAGTGCATCATTGCTCTTGATTATGAAACATGCATTTACAAATATAGTTACATGTTCACGGGGGTCCTCTTCTCCTTTAAACTCAAGATTGGGTATTTGAAAATCCATTGGATATGGCAGCTCATCCAACGAAGTGTGAATATGATGATTGACTAGTTTCCTTAAAGTTGGTTTTTGGTATTGCAAACCTAGAGTTTGCATGGCAATACTATCAATCTGACTTTGTAAGAATTGGTATCTAAGGTCATACATAGGACTGACACTCGAATGTACTTGATGCTGCTGGTAATGGGGTGGATTGTATGTAGGCTATGAGTGATAAGGTATGGTTGGCTGAAATATGTTATGGTAAGGATGTTGATGGATGTTATGATACATATGGGGTGATAGAGGTATGAAGGCATGCTGACCTACTATATTAGCATATGGATGTAGAGGTTGATTATGAACCATAGTGGTAGATGGGGGAGCATTACCCAATATGGATCTTGGATGAAGGTGTTATTTTGGTGAGATGTAGGTGGAAAGTTATGCTCAATCCCTTGCAAATTCTGGTTCGGGTCAGGATTTATGCTACAGTTAGCATTATCTAAAATCATTTGCTGCAACTATAAGAAAGCCTATTGCATAGTAATTGCATTTGAAGTAGAGACCGCCACATGTGATGTGGTAGGTTGGGTTGGTTGTGGAACAACCATGGTAGTGGAAGTTAGTGGGGGGTAAGTAGCAAAGGGTATTGCCACTGACTATTGTATGGTATGAGATGTAGAACCTATGAGGGTAGTGGGTGGAGTGGATGTTGGAGCTTGCAAAACAACAAGAATTGTTTCATAGTTATTTTTTGACGTAATGTGAGGGGTAGTTGGTTGTATGATGATGGTTGGTTAGCTAGTGCTACCGAAGCCAACTCAAAGAGAGGATTTGTGAAGACTTGTTCCGACTGTTGTGGGTAAGTGAATGTGAATTTTTGTTGTAATGATGGTATGACACGGGATGGGATGGAGAGTGGTGGTAATGATGGGAAGACCATTATAGCTATATTCAAGTACATTATAATAGTGTCCATGTCTAACATGGTGAAACGACTATCTATCATTGTAGGAGGTTCACTCCTAGGTGTCTCATGTATGGTTGTATGAGTGGCCCAATGCATAATATCTATGTCTGTATTAGGGGCACTACTATAAGGACCTACATTAAGACTTTGGGACATAGAAATGGGTATGCCTACTTGCCCTACCACTAAAGTGTTAGAGATGTTTCCAGACTGAGATGCCATGGGGGAAGACCATTGACTTTGGTTTGACCCTAGTCTATTCGCTTGACTACGAGTGACTACCATACACTACTATGTGAAAATGTCAAGTGCAACTATCTATGTAAATAAAATGACAATACAATGCAATACAACACACAAAGAAAACAAACACACAGTTTTTGGTGCTAGATTTTTGTTTTTTTTTAAATTGTTTTAAAAATTAAAAGATGCATGCTCAATGTTTTGCCCTAAATGAATCTAGGTTTCACCTGTATACTCACAGTTTGGCAACCTAGATATGAACTCCAGGTCACATAAAACCTCCAAAGTGTAGTAGTGAAAGTCCACACCTGGGCAGGGAGCACAGGTCCTACCAGTCCTCACCCAGTCGTACTTGGTCAGCGTCATACTCTTCGAAGAGAAATGTATGCAAATTTTCCAAGCTACGACAGTTTTTGGATCCAGTCTTGGCCAAAAATTAGGGTATAATGTTGGTGGTTTGATGATGAAATCCAAACCCGATGGTGATGAAATCCAGTCATTTTCCAATATTTATGTGAGTGTGTGATGGTTTTTGTAATTATTGTGGTATGCAAAACTATTATGCAATTTTGTTTCAATTCCTAAATGTAGAAAAACAAAAAAATAGAAAATTGTAGGCAAAAAATCAGGGGCAAAAGTGCCAAATTTAGTTCCAATCTAATCAGATTCTATTTAATAGGGCTAACCATGGATGCATTGTTAGTTCTAGTAAACCGCGGATGCACGGTTGGCCAACCGTGCATTTGCATTTGGGATATCCCAACCACAGATGCACGGGTCCTTTCTGTCAATAGAAATAGATTGGGCTTTTATAGACCTAAATCCAAAAACAATTTTCAAGCTATTTCTAACTTGGTAGATGCAAAGATGATTTGTTTATCTATTTATGCGAATGCAAATTTTTTCTTTTTTTTTTATGAACCCTATCTTGAGACCTATATGCAAACTAACGATAAACAATATTGACCTTCTAATTTACCCTAAATGCAATACTAAGAACAAAATTCAAATAAAGAAGTAGAAAATAATCAGAAATCAAAGGGTATAGACTTGTGATCCAATCGCTGCTCCTTCCAGCTATCAAACGTCGACCCATGTTTCAATAGATAGCAACCACGCATTCACGTTTCTTCAGAATCAAAATCATGGACTCACATTCCAGTATTAGCAATTGCGCTTCTGCATTTCCTTAGAACATAAACTATGATTCCACGTTTCCATAGTAAATAGTTTGGCAATAGGATTTTCTAGATTTATCGACTCAAATTCGAATCTACGTGCTGCCTCGAACTCCCAAAACCTATAGGTACAAACAGAGATCAACAAGTAAATTTAACAAGCAAGGCAACACAAAATGGAACCTTTAGGGGGTCCCACCGTGATTGCCATTTTTGTAACAAAATAACTGAACACAAATAAAATGAATACAAGAAAGAGATAAGATTACCAAAATGATCTTTTTGTATTAATATTGATGCAATGTTACAATAATTTTGGTTTGCTCCAAATGTGTTGGGGGTAATGCTACAATGCTTCTTTCTCTTTCTGAGGTACAATGCTTTGATAAAAGAGATGATATTTCCCAACTCCTTCGCAAGATATGGTGTTATTCGTTCTCTTGTCACCGATTCAAGGGGTGAGTGGGCTTTGGTATCTAGTGTGAGTACCACTCTAGCTTCAACAACTTCTTCAATGAACTTGTTACCTACACACATTCAATCAAAAAACAAATCAGTAGCACCTATCACAATAAAGCAATAAATCCAATGCTACACGTAAACCATAAGCTGATGCAAATTAAAAGCAGATAACATAAAATAGTCAATAAATAAATCTTGGCTAACACAAAAATTGTTGATCTCGACCATGTGTGTGATTTCATGCTTGGGACTACAAAATCGCAAAAGCGCAATGGTGGGCTAGAAACCGTGGACCTACGATTGTGAAACTGTGAATGTGCATTTTTGAATGTTAAACCACGAACGGGCGATTTCGACTGAAGAATAGATTGCCTTAGGATTTGAACCAATGGTGTAGAATTAAGCTCGTACTCACAATTTCTCGTTGGGTCTAGATCGATTTCAGCAGCCTGTCGGTATGCAAATTTAGCTTCCTTTTCTTAGTGGAATAATGGTGCCTTTATAGGCCTCTTGGGGTTTTGGATGGGAATAGGAGGTGGCAAGCTCCACTTTCCAAGTGGTAAATCTGGGCTACTAGGTGGAAGGGGCAGTTATGATGAGTCATCCAATGTGCCTCAGTTAACTGGGGTGATGTGGCTTCAAGTGGAGTGGGATATGGGATGTTGTTTTATGTGAAGGTAGAAGAGGACAACAACAAATAAGTTGTGGCATGAATGTTTGGAATATGTCCCATGTGCAAGGATAAGGGGGACAAGAGTGGGTAATATGTGGTAAGGGTGTTGGATGAAGTGTCTAGGACACATGTCCAACGGGTAGGGAGGGTATCCTAGGGTGATTTTCCATATTAAATAAATTTGGAAAATAGGATAATGTGCAGGATTTTATATCCCTAAGTTAGAACTTAGGCATATCTTTTTATTATTTAGGATTTGATCGTGGGGTGGTAAATGTGGTTTAGAAGGTGTCATATTTTGGTGTCTACAATTTTCTTGTATAGGAGACTTATATGATAACATACCATCATGAAATTAATATTTTGCATCTATCAAAATGACCATAATATTTTGGGAGCTTGTGCTAATGGATGAGCTTTCTCAATAACTTATTGACATTAAATGGACCAAATGTTAGCTTTTGAGGATATCTACAATGGGAGAGATCTATCACAGGTCCTAATAAGATGTAGAAAATATAAAAGAAAGTAATTCTACAATATGACTAAAATATACTATAAATAGAAAGTGGTGAAAATACAATGCAATATGAAGGTGATGGGCACTTCATTAATATAATCTAAAGAACTACATTGTACTCCATACAATATTTCTACCACTATCTACTAAAATACACTTGATATGCTTGATATGTAATTGCTCTCTAATCTATCACTATGAGACCCTTTATATAGGAAGGGATATTCCTTGGTCAAAACTATACCTAGCTATACAAGGGGATACCTTGCACATTACAACTTGCACATTGATACTTATGCATTTATTACATTGCTTGAAGTATATAGCTAAATTCCCTCTAAAGTAATCTCCTACTCTAAATATGTACCAAAGGTGGTATATTTACATGATCCAAATGATGTAATATGCTATGACTCTAACACCCCCTTGTATTATATTATTTGGGTATTGAATATTTCAATCCTTAATATAGATCTTCTCCTTGTGGATGATCTTTGGCTTGATTAGGTTCTTTCATCAATTGAATTTTGCACTGTAATCCTTATTTATCTAGTTCGTCTTCCTTTTCTTCTATAGCTTTGCCTTTGAGTTTATTGCTTTATTCCTGCAAATATGTTTCTCCTTCTTTTTCCTTACTCTATACAAAATTTTTTGAATAACCCCTCAGCACATCAACATAAGATCTTGAATTAGTAGAACTTGAGGTACCAATATTGCATGAGGATTGAAATATATTTTATAAGTATGATTCACTCAGTTATGTTATCTTTTTATAAGTTTATATCAATCCTTTTAGTTCTTCATTTCCATTCTTGTAGAATTTATATATAAGTAATTCCATATACAATATGCTTACAAAATCTAAGAAATTTTCCATTCTCAATTGCTTCATTGAGTCAAACTTGTAGATAATGTTCCATTGTATCAAAGTCATCATCTAAGGCTTTACTATGAATCATTTTTTAGGTAAGATCTAAATATGCTTCATCCTTTATAAGTAGGTTCATGATTCCAATTTTTATGGCACTTGCTTTTTCCTTTCTAAAGGGATTATTCATGTATTTGTTTGTTGTATTACTTGAGGTAGTCATTTCTCTTAGTTCCTTGGATTAGAGTATAAAGTGCTTGTACCTTATTAGATGGAATCGTCTAAGTGGTCTACCTTATAACTCCCTAGTTTAGAGTATATGAGCTTTATAGAGCTTGTGTTTTGTAGGCTTCCTTATATCTCCCTAGTTAAGAGATGTGAATTTTATTTAATAAAATATTTTTAGAAATTATATTTTGTAGAAACCTTATGACTACCAAATGGATTAAGTACTTGATAAACTTTTATGAATGCTATTATCAAGTTTTTTAGAATGCCTTATGACTCCCTAACGTTTTTGGATATGATATATGATCAATAAAGTGCTTTTTGAGAATAGTAGTTCAATTTTAGGTTGATTTTGTAATATTTTGTAAATAGAAAAAATCAAATTTTGTTACACCTTATTACTCCTATTAAACTTAAGAACTTTCCTTTTTGATGAGGTCCTAATGGTTGGATTTCTTTTGTTTATTTAATGTGATTTTGAGACAAGTATACCAATTATTTGCCAAATCTTAATATTCCTTAATGAACCTCCTTTTATAGCCTTTGATATTTGATATTTAATGTTTCTAAATTCTAATATTTTATTTGGTGCAGTATTCCTTATAATTCCCTAATTTGGAATATTAGAAAACATTAATATTTGCAATAATGGATATTTATTTTCCAAGTTGAAATCCTTATTCCTCCTACTTTATTATTTGCAAATATAAATGTTCTTGAAATTTTCTTACTTAATATATTACTAATTCTTAAACAAGTGATTGCAATAGTAAATATAATGTGCCCTTATAACTCCAATCTAACTTTAGTTTATAGCAAGTGATAAGTAATATCATATTTTACCTTAATAATCACTCTAGATTATCTTCCTTTGACGTTGTGAGGTGGTCAATTGAAAAATTTTGGTATGTGGCACTCATGGGAAGTCAATGCCTTCTTTGACCAGCATCGGTTTCTCCCTTGAGTAGCACTTCTCTCCTCCATGAATGGTATTGATTTTATCCTTAATGAATGATTTGCTTGCATTGAATATACTCTAAAATGAAATGCTGGTATGGATGGTCTATGACAACTACTTTAATATATGTTTACATATTTGAATGGTGCACATGCTTGAATTAGCATCATCCCTATGATAATGTTTTATACCATTCAATGCTTGACTTCCCTTTGACCTTATTTTGTCTCCTCCCAAATGGGCACCTCAAATAGGACTATTTCCTTGGGGATTTTAGATAAATCTCTATTGAGTAATACTAAATAGACGTTGATATTCCAACATGCCTTTATGCAATGATAAGTTTGGTGGTAACCTACAAAAGTTTTGTAACTCCTTTTTAGGTGAGCACTGGATTATTCAAGAACGTCGGGTTCCTTAGAACTCTGGTGCAAAGTGGAACTCAAGGCTTGTGCATGTAAGCCTTTCTTCTAACACTCTAAGAATGAGCATTTTAACCTTATATTTGTCTATATATTTGTATTTTTCACAAGCTTTCTATGTTTCTTGGAATGCAAGCATTTTCTATTCTCCTTTTGCACATTATATTGCTCAGGATAATGGGTGGATCTAGATGTAATACTCCATGGTTTTATGGTGCTTCTAATGGCAATCCTATGGTAGCATATTATACTTTTTAGTGGTTGTTCTATCCAAGTAATGTCCTTAGGTATAGCACTTTTTTTTTTAAACCTTGATTCTTGTAGTATGCTACTTTTGTATCCTTTGTAACAGTTGATTGATGGTGTTATTTTGTAGCTTCTGTAAAAGCCCCTTGTGTTTAGCTCAATAGTATTATCTAACATAGATGATATCCTTCTATAGATCACCATTTTTCCATGTAATTTTGGATGATAATAGCCTCTTATAATGGCTCCAATATTTCAGGTGACACGCTTTCTTCCAAGGGTGGATTAGACGTGGAGAAATGATGTTTTTAAAAACCTTGATTTTTGTGAAGTATGAGCTATTCGGTGGCTCTTTCCTCTTGCTCGAAATATGCCCTAAAACCTATTGTATATTATGGTCATTTTGATACCTATAAAGAGATTTTGTTTATCCTTTTGAAGGAACAAAAGAGGTGCTTTGTAATAGTTATATTTGCACCAATATGAAGGACCTTTTTGATTTTTTTTTTAATATTTTGATGAGGCAACTCCTTTCTTCCTTGGGTAATTTAATTAGAGTTAATCCAAGATAATGTTGATTTTAAAGTAAGGATTTTTGCAATTTGCACTTAAATGAAACCCTTATATTTTCCTTGAATCTTGAGACTCACCAAGCCTTGATTTGAGGCTTCCCTTATATCTCCCTAGTTATGAGATGTGAACTAATTTTATAAACCCTTATTAGAATTAGGTTTTGTAGCCTTCCTTTTATATCCTTATTAATTAGAATATGCTTTTTTAACCTTCTAAGTTGATTTTGTAACGTTTAGAGAATAATTAAATTATTAATTTTACGTTATTTTTCCCAATGAAGTATTCTTTAATGGTTGGATTTCTTTGTGTCTCCTTAGAATGAGTATGAGACAAGTTTTACCAATTAATTCTAAATCTATATGTAGGCAATTTGTTTGCTTTTATTTACAATAGATTAATTTTTTAGATTCCAATTATATGTATGTAGTTATAAGTAGTATGCCTTATATCTCCCTAATTTTTAGAATATTAGAAAAATAATATTATTTACAATTTAACAGTATTTTAACCTATTGAGTGGTGTTTTCACCCAATTGTGAAAGCACACTCTCCGGTAGGATCCGAGTCCCAAAATCCTCTGCTTGCAAAGAAATTATAACAGAATAATTTCTCCAAGGTTCCTGTTATGCTTGGCTCTTTGTATACCAATGATGTTGTTCAATTTAAATGCTGGGAATACCTTAGGATTGCAAGTGGATGTTAACAAGGGGCACTATGGTTTATTTTAATTTGAATTTACAATGGACTCAAAGTGAATAAATCTAAGAACTGAATCTATTTCGATCTTGAGCTTTGATGGATTTTCAGTTATTTATTTGAATGACGATAATTAAAATGCAGAAAATAAAATAAGGGATTGAAAATAAAAGAAATGCAAATGAAAATGAAACTAAACTATGTCCAGAGTGCGACCATCCCGATTGACAAAACCGAAGATAATGAGGTTTCGCATGCAACCTAACCTATTGAACCTGCAAATTCGCACAATCCGGATAAGCTAGGTGCGGGTTTCGGGGTTTTTAATGTAATTTCAGATTTAGACATTCGCATGAAGCAACCAAGAACACTTGCATTAAACTTCACCTAAAAGCCTAGAAATCTAAAAGGGAAAGATAAAACATTAAATCATGCATGCAAAAATGACTCCTTCTTTCTCATCAATGAGATGCCAACTCTCTGTATTTCTGTATTAAAATGATATATCAATTACAATGATAGAATGTTCCAGGTTTAACAAATCCGAAACAAATGAAGGAAATTGCTCCAAGTGCAGGCCCAGAATGGCTTGCAGCCCTTGTCTCTGCAACTCTGCTAGCAGCAATTTCCAACCCTCGTATCAATCTGCGCTTCTGATTTTATACTGTCTAGCGTGGCTCTCTGTTTCACCCTGCGTCGCTTCGTTTCACCTCCCAGAATGCATCGTTTCGTATTCTCGCCTTTTCGTTGCTTTGAATTCATGCTCGATGCTGAAACGTTCGATATTTTCTGTTTTCCTGTAACGCTTCTGTAACCCCGACACCTGTATGCCACGTGTTTCATGCTTTCTGCACATTCTGTAACGGCCCCATGTAAATCGTGACATTATTATGCATGCAGCTTTGCTCCTTTGCCTTCATCGTGAAAACGCGACATGTCGCGATATCGCGACGTTTTTCGGCCAACAGCCTTCTTGCCTTCTTGCCCAGCGAAAATGCGACATGTCACGAAATCGCGACATGTCATGAAATCGTGACGCTTTTCTATTCTGTACACTCTCAGCTGCAACCTGTCACGAAATCGTGACACTTTTTCGTTCGGAGCTATCCTGCGGCTTTCTGTCGTGAAATCGTGATGCCTTTTCACTTGGTACACCTTTGCCGCAACCTGTCGCGAAATCATGACGTTTTTCGTTTGATAAGCTTTCGGTTGTAACCTATCATGAAATCGTGACGTTTTTCACTCGACACTCCTTTGGTCGTGACCTATCGCGATATCGTGACGTTTTTTGGTGCCCTTTGGCCGTTTTATGTCACGATATCGTGACGTTTTTCCGCTTCATGCTCCTTTGCTGCTTTCTATCGTGATATCGCGACGTTTTTCCGCTTCGTGCCCCTTTTGCTTTCTGTCGTGATATCGCGACGTTTTTCCGCTTCGTGCCCTTTGGCCGTTTTCTGTCGTGATATCGTGACGCTTTTAGTGCCTTGCCCTGTTTGATTGGTTTGACCCACGATTTTGCGACATGTCGTGATTTCGCGACACTTTTCATTTTTTTCCAGTGACCATGCAACATGTCGCATTTCTGACACTTTTTCATTTCTCGCCGACGACCGCATAACATGTCACGATTTCGTGACACTTTTTCATTTTCGGCTACGATGGAGCAACATGTCGCGATTTCGTGACACTTTTTCATTTTTCGGCAGCGATGGCACGACATGTCGCGATTTCGTGACACTTTTTCATTTTCGGCCGCGATGGAGCGACATGTCGCGATTTCGCGACACTTTTCTATCCTTGTGCAATTTTGCCCCTTTTTCTTGATTTTTAGCATCTGGGTCACTGAGATTCCTTTTGAAAGCATGCAAAAAAGGTGGGTCCCCAATTTTGGGGTGTGTTGTGGATCAGCCACAACAAATGGCGACTCTGCTATCAAATGCTCTTGAGCATTTTAGTGAGAACCCAACCTGGAAACATATATAAACTCGAAAACATGTGTTAGCACATAAGCAATATAAACAAATGCCCAAAGATCAGAAGTACATGAATCATCAGAATCATCAAGTATTAGCTCAGTGTGTGCAATGAATTTCATTCCCTATCGTTTGAAATTGATCAACATTCCATTGTCAGTTTTACATGAATGCATATGTGAGATTGTGAATGATTTGTGTAACCTAATGAATATGCTAGGAGATTTTGCTTTTATAAAAGGCATAGTCTTTCTTCTAGTATCATGTACAAACATTCAAGATTGCCAAACCCTCTTAGGATCCACTAATTAATTGCTTTATTATATCCCAAAGTTGGTTATGAGTCCCTACTATCTTGAACCCATGTGCAAGTGAATGTGAAATCAGAACTTTGGGGAATCAGACTCCCAACCTAACCGAGATGGGAGTTTAACCCTATCCTTACTATTCTGATTTAGAGTTCATTACCTCACTTTGAGCAAAATAATTTAACCAATTATGGAAGAAATGGTCATGCTAGTCTAACCCTTTGGACAATCAGCGGTCTTGTTTTTTAGACAAGACATGTTGCCATGCATGGGCATACTTAACCCCACAATCCAAAACTTATCTTCATTTCTTTGGACCTTGGGGATGACTACCCATCCTTGCTAGAGGACAAGTAGTACGATCCTTCCAATCCAAAATAAATATGAGATGGGAAAAATTAATTTTTTACTTCTTGGACCTTGGGGATGACTACCCATCCTTGCTAGGGACATGTAGTACGATCCTTCCAATCCAAGCTTTGGATAAAAATGGAAAATATTAATTTATTGCTTAGACCTTGGGGATGACTACCCATCCTTTGCAGAGGACAAGTAGTACGATCCTTCCAATCCAAGACTTATTATGAAATGAGACATAAGAGCTTTGGGGAATCGGATTCTCAACCTAAGCGAGATGAGAATTTATGCCCTATCCTTACTACTCCATGTAGGTCAAATCAAAGCTTTGGGGAGTTGGATCCTCAACCTAAGTTCGATGAGGATTTAACCCTATCCTTACTACTTGATTTTAGGCTTTAAGCTTTATGGAAGTGGTCAAAACCACTGTTTTAAGGATCATGTTGCATAATAGGATAGACATGAAAAACCTCTTTCGCCCAACCTTTTCTTCCAAGTTAGGTTTTGATCATTTTGCTCAAGATCCTTTTTAATGTGTATAAGATGTGCTTGGTTCTAGACATCTCAAGACTCAGTTTCCAACCTTAGGATTTTTTTATATTTATGTTATAACACAACCCTAAGAGGATTTGACACACTTTAATGATTTGTACCTAAGATGCATATGCAACTAAGATGGAATGTATATGTAAAGTGAGATGTAACATGAATGCATTATCTCTTGAATTGCAAATGAAATTATTTGACATACAAAACTGACTACTTCATGCATCACAAGTTTCAAACGATATAACTTAAAATGTTTGTGTTACTTGTGGAGCTTTTACAAGACAATTCCAATATTTCATATTCTCCTAGTCTTAAGCATAAGTTGACATCTCATTTTATTATTATTTTTTTTTTTTTTATCAAAATAAACAAAACATGTCAATTGAAATCAAACCCACAACCTAAATCCTAACTAGACTAACAATCCTAAACAATGAAAACAAAATCTGAAAATCTCCACCAAAACCGAAAAGAATAACATCAAACTCTCACAACCTAAGGGCTAAAATAATGCTTTAAAATCTGCCCATTAACCGGTAGCATAAAATCTTTCCCTTCTAAAGTTTTTAGCCTGAAGGTATTTTTCCCGAGAATTTCTGAAATCTGATAGGGGCCTAACCAAAGACAATCAAACTTTTGATGATTCCCTTTTTCCTCATGTCTTTTGTCCCATAGTAATACCAAATCTGAAATTCTGAAGGACTTAATTTTGGCCCTTCTGTCAAACCATCTCTTGATAACTTCCTAGGTGTTTATTCATGTGATTCATGGCTTCTTCTCTCTTTTCATCAAGGTGCAGCAAATGACTTAACTTGGCTTCAACTTGATCATCTGTCCCCAAGTACTCTTGTATGAAATGCAAGGTCTGCAACTTCAAATTTGCAGGAAATATCGGGTCTTGCCCATAGACCAAATGATAGGGAGTATTCCCTATGGATTCTTTTACTCTGGTCCTATCTGCCCAAAGGGCAAACTTTAATTGGTCATGCCAATCCCGAGGGTTCTTTTCCAGCAATTTCTTAATGGTGTTCAACAAATTTTTATTTGAAGATTCGGCCAAACCATTTCCTTGAGGGTAATAATTAGATGCAAACTTTAAGCTCACTTTGTTGTCATATGCCCAATCTGCAAATTGTGTAGAAATAAAAGCTTTACCATTGTCACTGACAATAGAATCGGGCATTCCAAATCTTGTTATAATATGGTCCTCAAGGAATTTTATTACAACGTCATGTGGTGGCATGTTTAGTAGGAATCGCTTCTTTCCACCTTGTACAGTAGTCCGTAGCTATCAATATGAATTTATGAGAATCAAAAGAATTTGGGTTAATAACCCCAATGAAATCTAGTCCCCATTGTGCAAATGGTCTCATTTCAACTACAGGTTGTAATGGCATGGCTGCATTTCTTTCTCTATTGGCAGCCACTTGATAGATATGACAAGATCGTACATGGGCATGTGCATCTTTGAAAATGTGGGGCCAGTAGTATCCTGCTCTCAGGATTTGATGCGCTGTAGCATTTGCCGCACCATGACCAGTTCCATGTTTCCCATGAAATTCCTGCAACACCCTGGCAGCTTCTTCTTTGTTCAGGCACCTCAGGTAGATCCCTTCATGATTCTTCCTGTAAAGAACACCAGATTTCATCAGATAATTGATAGACTTAAGCCTTAAAGCTCTTCTTTGAGTTGAATTCAGATTAGAAGGACACTTACCATTCAATAGAAATTGCACAATGTCAACATACCAGTCATCCTTAGAAATGTATTCTGCATTTGAATACTGGCATGTTATTTGCGGATTATTTTCAGCGATCGCCTTCACCAGTCCCTGTCCTCGAACTAGTTTCATAGGTTGGATTTCGAGATCAAATTCTTGGATGGTGGAAATCCATTTCCCTCTTTTCTCACCTAGTTCATTCTGTAAAAACATGGTCTTAACAAGTAGGGTCAGGCACGATGGCAATAACTCTGTTGTGCACAATGTAATGTCTAAATTTTTTTACCATTTTAAAAAGTGCGTACATTTGCTTATCAAGGATGGAATACCTTAATTGAGCATCTTTTAGAGGGGCACTTAAAAATGCTATGGGGTTTTCTGCACTATCCTCACCTTTCTGGGTTAAGACACTCGCGAAAGAGTGTTCTGATGCGAAAGCATAAATATAGAAAGGTTTGGAATAGTCTGGACTTATGAGGACCGGGGCTCTGGAAATGGCATCTTTGATGTTCTGAAAGGCCACCCTACTTTCCTCGTTCCATCTCACATCTACATCCTTTTTGAGCATTTTGTTCAGAGGCTTGGCTATCTCAGCAAAGCTTGAGATGAACTTCCTCACAAAATTAACCTGCCCAAAGAAAGATCTCAATTCTTTTTTACTACCTGGGAGAGGCAAGTTTTGGATAGCTTGTATCCTTTCTGGGTCGATGGATATGCCCTCTTTTGAAATGATGTGACCAAGCAATTTTCCTTATGTTACTTTGAAAATGCACTTTTTGGGATTTAAGGAAATTCCATGTTCTCTGCATCTTTGAAGCACTTTCTTCAAATCTTTGACATGGTCTTCTCTCCTTTTTGAGAATACTGGAATATCATCCACATACACGATGATACATTTGCCTATAAGCCCTTTGAATGCATAGTCCATGGCGCGTTGAAATGTTGCACCAGAATTTAACAGTCCAAATGGCATTCTCTTATATGCAAATGTCCCCCACTTGGTGGTGAAGGTTGTTTTCATCCTGTCATTTGGATGTATAAGAATTTGGTTGTATCCAGAATACCCATCAAGAAAAGACATCATTTCAGATCCATTTACCATTTGTAGAATTTCATCAATTGAAGGCAATGGATAATTATCCTTTTGAGAGGCTTTATTAAGATTTCAAAAATCTATGCACAGCCTAATCTCTCCACTCTTTTTTCTTACTGGAATGAGGTTAGCAACCCAGGTTGAGTGCCTAACAGGAAATATGATCTTCGCTTCCAATAATATTTTGACCTCCTTTTCTATTAATGGCTCCAATAGCGGGTTAACAACTCGTTGTCTTTGCCTAAAAGGCTTGGAGTCCGGCTTCAGAGGAATGGTATGTGTGATGATGTCTTGGTTGTATGTTTTCAGCTCATTGTAATTCCAAGCAATGCAATCTATGTAATGCTTCAATGCCTGTATTATGTTGCTCCTTTCTTCATCTGTACATGCCTTTGCAATGTACACCTCCTTTGGATTGTCTGCACTCCCTAGATTAATTGAATCACATGCATCTTTGGGGAGTGGGACTCTTTTTCCTTTTTTGGTCTTGTATCCCAC
This sequence comes from Wollemia nobilis, assembly GCA_028583015.1. NCBI lineage: Eukaryota > Viridiplantae > Streptophyta > Pinopsida > Araucariales > Araucariaceae > Wollemia > Wollemia nobilis. The sequence goes on from JAQPPZ010017072.1 coordinate 3,805,212, forward strand.
GTCGAACATTTTCTCCAATGAAACCACGTCTTTAGGTATTTTGTTGGATTGACATGCGGTTTCACTCTCATTTTCTGTTTCATCTTGCCACCTTTGCTCCTCATCAATCACCTGATTTTCAAAAATACCCGAGTTCGTGACAAATTTGAAGATGTGTCTGTCATTTTCAAAAACCTGGAAATTCTTGACATTATCGGGTATTGATGGACAAGGAACTAATTCAATGGAAAACTTTTTACACCTTTTTATGTCAACCGGATTTAACATGCCCGCGACGACTGCAAGAGAGTCTGCTATTCGGTTTCCTTTTCTAGAAATAAGGGCTATATTGAATGCGTCGAATTCCTCAATAAGGTCCATAACCCTAGTTCTATAAAGGCTCAGTCTCCTGTCATGGCATGTATACTATCCTTTGATCTGCTTGACTACTAGCTCAGAATCTCCCAATACCTTCAAGCATTTAACTTGCTTGCTCAATGCTAGACGTAAACCAAAGATCAATGCTTCGTATTCTGCCACATTGTTTGTGCAAGGAAATTGCAATCTATAGGCAGCTAATAATGGTTTACCTCCTGGACCAGTGAGCTCGACTCCAGCTCTCCTGCTCCCTGTCTAGATTTGGATCCATCAAATCTGAGCAACCATGTGCAATCATTTTTCTCAAAAGAGCCACCATGACATGTTTCCTCTTTAGGCTCTTCAGTAGCTTCCTCAACATCAAGTGCATAAACCCCCGCTTCTGGCTCAGAAAACTGAACTTCATTCGGCTTGTTAAATTTTGTTATGATTTCTTTAAGCCTCGGTTCATTTTCCACTCTGATTTGATTTGCAATTCCTTTCCGGGGTAGCCACATATGTGAGCAGTCTGTTGAAAAATAGCCATTCAGAGTTTTCATCCAATCCCTCGCAAGTAGCATTCCATATCTACTTGGGATATTAACAACCGGAATGTCGACAACCTGTTGGACCCCGGGTTCAGAATTTAATTGAATTTTGACATCATATAGGGTCCCTACCACATTTACCTCTGATCGGTCCAATTGCAAGACCTTGCATTTGGATGAAACAGAGTTGCAGACCTAGCATTTGACATATCTCCGAAGGCATGAGGTTGCTCGTGGCACCCGTGTCCACCAAACAGTTATGCAAATTCTTACCCGCAATTCTCAGAGTCAATAAGAATGGCGGGACATCCCGTCTCTCCTTTCGTAAAATCAGATGGGACTCAACTCCTTTTCCCTTCCACATTTGATCAGGTGAGTTCAGAGCCTTTATCAACGCCTCCTTTTGGCCAGGCAATCTAGCCGCGTCCAAGAACGAAAGGCTAGATTTGGACTTCTTTAGATCCTCCACTATGTCATAGTTTGGTTTTTTGGATTTGACTGTCTTCTGCACGTCATTAGACATTTCTCTTCTGAGTGGAGGAGGAGGATTATTATCTGCCTTAGTATCCGGAGGAAGAATAGAGTTGTTTGGAGGTGTTGATGAGGTTTTAGGGGCTTTAGATTTACTTCTCAAATGGTATCCATGATTCCCCTTTCTAAAATCTCGAAAAGCTTGCACCTCCTGTTCCAAAATTTTGTCTTCTTCTTCCTCACTCTCACCTTCTTGATGATACAAAGTTTCCACCACCATAATGTTATCATCTTGATGTTGCGATGGACCCTCATTTGATACCAGTTCCAAATCATCAACTTGGGCCTGAAGACAATGAGTGTATCTAGCAATTTCGGGACAATTCCTCTCATTGTGTTCTTTTGTGTTGTGCAACCTACACCCTCTTTCCCATGCCAAATCTGAAAGATTCAAAAGGGAATTGGATTGACTAGGTCCTGCAGAAGTATCTAGTTGATTAGCAATGGGAGCGGGTACTCCCCCATTGTTTGGCTTTGTGTTCCAATGTCTCCCTCTATTGTTAAAATTTTGATTTGAGTGAGGGGCATGGGATTCATACTTCTACTTTTGAACCATGTCATTGCTCAGTTTATGAACTATTTTCTTGAGCTCTTCGACCTCTGAATAAATCTCCTTCGGTGGAATCACATTGTTGTTAACCCCCATTGGATTTGCGTAATTGGTGGGGTCTTGATTCAACATTTGGGTCGGGTTTTGAGGAATTTGATTCCCGTATGGATTGACACTTTGAATCGGAGTTGGATTTGGGAAAGGAACTATAGCCTGAGAATTAACTTGGCTGGTTCCTTGCATAGTCGATTGACTATTCTACAAAAATGCGGGAACAGGTGGAATGGATGTAATTGGTTGGATTGGAATGGGTGCATACGCAGGTGCTGGTGGATACGGTTGCTGATATGGGAAGGTGTTCATGCTTGGCATTTGCGGTGCCATGATCTGATTTGCCAAGGGAGCTTGACCATATGGAGCATATTGTCCCATCATAGGCATCTGGGGAAATCCATAGCCCTGTGGTGTCATTTGTTGCTCGATGGTCATGGCTTCATTATAGGCTAGAGCGAGCATGGTGACTTGAGGATTTCGTCTTGCAAACATGGCTGTCATGGGGTCCAATGCCCCAAAATATATCTACAAAGCCACTGCGGGATCGATGGCAAAATGTCGAACTGCTCTATTATAGCACTTTTGGAATTTCTGATTAAATGTTCTGATTGGTTCCCCCTGGCCCCTTTTGCATGTAATGAATTGATTGTAAATGGTTGCGGGATCCAAAGGTGACCTGAACTGATTAACAAAGGCGTTCTCCATTTGCGCCCATGAAGTGATTGAACCAGTTGGTAAGCATATATACCATTCATATGCTATTGGATCTAAGCTCATGGGGAAAAGTCTGCAAGCCACATCTTCATGTTGGACTTGCAGCCTAATTAAAACATCCCTATAGGCTTGGATATGTTCTTATGCTATTCTTGGGCCATCTGGTTTGTATTTAGGCAAAAATATTTCTATGTTCTTGGGGATTTCATGGATATCCCTTGCAATGTTCAAAGGAATATTGTTAGCTCCATACCAAGGAGCTGCTGGAGGTTGAGCCATTTGACTCAAAATCGATGAAGACAACCCTACAAGAGCAGTGGAAATATTATTGACAATAGGAACACTAGTGGCAACTGATATTACTGGTGTAGGTCCACTCGATGTTCCTGGAGCAAAAAGGTCTTTTGTGACTGGTAAGCTTACAACTTGCTTGGTTTTATTCTTGGGAGTACCAGTGAGTGTAAGGTCGTGGAATATGGTTTCCCCGGTTGTTTGGGACCTAGTCGCAATACGACGCGGTGGGTCCAGCCTGCCTGATGAAACCCTCGATTATTTCCTGCAACAGAAACAAAAACAAATGCTGCAGTTTAGCCGTTTGTGAGATTTAAGATACAATTTCAAAATCGAATAAAAAAGATATTACTTATGCATGAAAATCAAAATAAAGTAAACCAATCAGGCCCTCCTTCTAGCGCCAATCTGTTGAGTGGTGTTTTCACCCAATTGTGAAAGCACACTCTCCGATAGGATCTGAGTCCCAAAATCCTCTACTTGCAAAGAAATTATAACAGAATAATTTCTCCAAGGTTCTTGTTATGCTGGCTCTTTGTTTACCAATGATGTTGTTCAATTTAAATGTTGGGAATACCTTAGGGTTGCAAGTGGATGTTAACAAGGGGCACTATGGTTTATTTTAATTTGAATTTACAATGGACTCAAAGTGAATAAATCTAAGAACTGAATCTATTTCGATCTTGAGCTTTGATGGATTTTCAGTTATTTATTTGAATGACAGTAATTAAAATGCAGAAAATAAAATAAGGGATTGAAAATAAAAGAAATGCAAATGAAAATGAAACTAAACTACGTCCAGAGTGCGACCATCCTGATTGACAAAACCGAAGATAATGAGGTTTTTGCATGCAACCTAACCTATTGAACCTGCAAATTCGCACAATCCAGATAAGCTAGGTGCGGGTTTCTGGGGTTTTTAATGTAATTTCAGATTTAGACATTCGCATGAAGCAACCAAGAACACTTGCATTAAACTTCACCTAAAAGCCTAGAAATCTGAAAGGGAAAGATAAAACATTAAATCATGCATGCAAAAATGACTCCTTCTTTCTCATCAATGAGATGCCAACTCTCTGTATTTCTGTATTAAAATGATATATCAATTACAATGACAGAATGTTCCAGGTTTAACAAATCCAGAACAAATGAAGGAAATTGCTCCAAGTGCAGGCCCAGAATGGCTTGCAGCCCTTGTCTCTGCAACTCTGCTAGCAGCAATTTCCAACCCTCGTATCAATCTACGCTTCTGATTTTATACTGTCTGGCGCGGCTCTCTGTTTCACCCTACGTCGCTTCGTTTCACCTCCCAGAATGCATCGTTTTGTATTCCCACCTTTTTGTTGCTTTGAATTCATGCTCGATGCTGAAACGTTCGATATTTTCTATTTTCTTGTAACGCTTCTGTAACCCCGACACCTGTATGCCACGTGTTTCGTGCTTTCTGCACATTCTGTAATGGCCCCATGTAAATCGTGACATTATTATGCATGCAGCTTTGCTCCTTTGCCTTCACCGTGAAAACGCGACATGTCGCGATATCGCGACATTTTTCGGCCAACAACCTTCTTGCCTTCTTGCCCAGTGAAAACGCGACATGTCGTGAAATCGCGACATGTCACGAAATCGTGACGCTTTTCTGTTCCATACACTCTCGGCCGCAACTTGTCGTGAAATTGTGATGCTTTTTTGTTCTGAGCTATCCTGCGGCTTTCTGTCGCGAAATCGTAATGCTTTTTCACTTGGTACGCCTTTTGCCGCAACCTGTCGTGAAATCGTGACATTTTTCATTTGATATGCTTTCGGCTGCAACCTGTCACGAAATCGCGATGTTTTTCACTCGACACTCCTTTGGCTATGACCTGTCACGAAATCGTGACGTTTTTCACTTCGTGCCCTTTGGCCATTTTATGTCGCGATATCGCGACGTTTTTCTGCTTCATGCTCCTTTGCTGCTTTCTGTCGCGATATCGCGACGTTTTTCCGCTTCGTGCCCCTTTGGCCGTTTTCTGTCGCGATATCGTGACGTTTTTCCGCTTCATGCCCTTTGGCCGTTTTCTGTCGCGATATCGCGACGTTTTTATTGCCTTGCCCTGTTTTACTGGTTTGACCCGCGATTTTGCGACATGTCGCGATTTCACGACAATTTTCCATTCTATCTTTTCGGTGACCACAGCAACACGTCGCGATTTCGTGACACTTTTTCATTTTCTCGCCGGCGACAGAGCAACATGTCACGATTTCGTGACACTTTTTCATTTTCTGCTAGCGACGGCGCAACATGTCGCGATTTCGTGACACTTTTTCATTTTTCGGCAGCGATGGCGCGACATGTCACGATTTCGTGACACTTTTTCATTTTTGGCAGCGATGGAGCAACATGTCGCGATTTCGCGACACTTTTCTATCCTTGTGCAATTTTGCCCCTTTTTCTTGATTTTTAGCATCTGGGTCACTGAGATTCCTTTTGAAAGCATGCAAAAAAGGTGGGTCCCCAATTTTGGGGTGTGTTGTGGATCAGCCACAACATAACCACTAGTTGACAACCTTATATATCCTACTTGGTTAAATTACAAATACTTAATACCTTGAAATAAGCTTGCTTGATAATTGCTAATGATTATTAGATTTATTCCAATGTAATATATTACCTTATAAAAAAGCAATAGTTTATATCACCTTATAACTCCAATTTTAATTAAAATAACCAATTTTAATTTACCTTGTAAGATTTGATGCTCCATGTCCTTCGTGATACTTAATGTTCTTTATCCTTTGTGAGACTCTATGTTCTCTTTTCGGCTCTACATCCTTTGTGAGGCTCTACATCCTTTGTGAGCTCTACATACTTTGTGAAGATTGATGCTTATACATCATTTGTGTGACATGATACTTTACATGTCTCCACGTATTTTGATAGTGACTTGACGTGGATCTCGGTATTTTATGTTTTATGCTTTGACCTTTGTTTTCAATCGGATGATCTGCATATTCCTCCTTCTATCTCTATGCTATCACAATGTCTATTTTGGTATAGTATTCTCCTCAATGGGCGCTTATCACTACAGGTGTTGAATGTTGGTTTATGACATTCCCCACTACCTTCTTTGACTTTTATTTTAGCAAGCTATTTTTCACTCGAATGTTGTAACAGTGCCTTCAATTTTTCTTCACTTCTACACATCCTAGTTGAATGTTTATGTAGTTATGTGGCATGTGCATATTGATTGACATCTAAGGTGTTTATTATTCCTTCCTTGAGAGATTTCCAAGTGGTTTTTATGCTCCAATGTGCATGGGAATCCTTTTTTAATGCTTATGGTTGAATCTAACACTTTCTCCAAGTGGATTATGGGATCCAATTTTAAATGATAGCTTTGTAATGTATCTTCATGTCACAACCATTGTGTAACTCCCTTCACTCTAATATATCAGCATTTGTTTATGAATTAAACACTTATTGTTAGTGATGATAAATGTAAAATGCATGTATTATTCCCTACAATTCTTATCTTCTCCTATATATTCCTTTCATCAACGTATGTCTAGTTGTTTCTTATTTCTCAATGCTTCTTCTAGGTGAGTATGAGTTGGATGTTCGATGGAGGTCTTAGGAACTTGGTGTTGGTTCTATAATGGTCTGATTTAAGTGCTTCTATGATGTACATATTCTATAATAAATAGCTCTAGATATTGCTTCTATATTTCTTTCTTTTTGCTTCCAATATGCTTGTTCAAATGCTCCCTTTGCAATGATCTATGGATGATAGTCAACGTAGATGATTAAAAATATTTACTTTAATTTATGCTTTAGATTGGTTGCTAGTAACACATGCTTTTATGGTTGTAAGGGTATTTTTGAACACTATATTAAGATATCTTTGTTATATCTTCTCACTTTCTTTGGATTTCTCCTTATACAGGCACTTGTATGATATTCCTTGCTTCTGGAGGATGTATCTCTAAGATAGTTATATTCTATCCTATTTTCTACATAGGACAAGATTATATGGTTCTGAATAATTTAAATAGAATTATAACATAATACCTTTATTGAACCTTTCTTGCAATATTATTTTTTTGGTTCTATGGTGTCTTCTATGTATAATCCTTTGTACGCAAGGGCTGACTGAAGTTATTTTCTCTACTAGACAAATCTCTCCTTGTTTGGTTTATCTAAGTAATGAAACCAAGATAATAATTGCATAGATAATGTGCCCTTTGATGGAGTAATTGTTGCACTAATTATTTCCTATAATTATATCTTTAGTGCACCTTGAATATGAGACTCACCAAGTCTCGATTTTGGTTTCTACAACTAAATAATGGCTTCTTCTTATCCACTCCTTGGAGGAATTTTGATCTTCTTGGTGGCTTCTATTGGCTATAATACCTTGTAGGTATTGAGTTTTGAATAGTGTATTTAGACTGATTATTTGCAGATTTTTATGCCCTTGATTTTAGTAATCAATACACAAAATAATTCTTTGAGAGTAACTAGTTTAACGAACAACTAGTATAGTACAATTAACCAATAATATTCCTAATCTTAATGCACTTTAATAATATCACCTTATCACTTTTATTAATAAGTTCTTAAAGTATTTTCTAATGCTCTAATAATCATTGTAAATTCCTTATTGTGGTTCTCTTTTCAATAACCATATACTATGAAGAATGTATCTAACTTATTTTAATGCGTAGGTAATGAACCTTAACAGGAACTATCTTATTCACTTTATTTGAGGAATTAAAATGCAACCTTCTATTTTACAACTTCTAAATTATAATAAGGTGCTCAATGAAGTTAATTAGTAATCTAAATAAGTGTTTAAGTAATGAATCATTTTTACACTTAAGTTGCTTACCTTTCATGATGAATATCTTTATGAGTAGATTCAACAAGTCTCTTTTCTAGAATGGTGGTTGCCTATAGTTATGAATTCTTCTAGTCTTCTACTCTGTAGTAGATGGTTTCCAACTTCTCCTTTAGAATCTATATTAGAAATTCCAAAGTCTTCTAGCTAGTAATGTTATCTTGATTTCTACCCTTTAGAAATAAATCTGTTAACTGAAATGTTATCCTTCAAGAACTCTTTTAGTATTTTGTTGTGACTCCATCAAATATCTATATGTGCCTTCTTTAGCTATGAAGGATAATATTCAAATATTCTTTGATTTGGAAGGTATATTATGTATGAGTTCTTCTTCAACCTCATTATTGAGTTCTGAATTAAAACAAGATTTTCTTCTCAAGAATCTAAATATCTTGAGGTCTTCGATATTCTTCTTTAAGATTTGGCACTCCTTGCCAAAATTTTCTTCTCTTGGACTTGTTGTTAGATGGCAACAATTGTCCCAAATCTTCCATTATCTTTTGTAGTGAATTTCTCCAATTAGTTCTCCTAGGAACATCTTTTATGGTTTTTCCCATTTCTAGAGTGAGGCTCTCCAAGAATTCTCCTTGAGACCTCTCTAAGGTCTTCAATCTTACAATTTTGATCTTCTTGATGAGACCTTTCCTTCAAACATAAGCTCCATAAGTGTTGGTAGTGAGATCTCTCTAATGGATCTCTAAAGTCTACTAATTCTAAAATTAGTTTTAGGACCTTGCTAGTCCTTCTTCAACCTTCCAAGAATGGAATTTATTTCAATGATATCTTTGATGGGTCTCTTCAGCTTCTTCTAGAAGAAGTCTTCAATCAGCAAAGGAGATCACCAATCTCGTATCTTTAGCATACTCTTCTCTAGAGCATTATTTAGATTCAAGGCTTCTATGGAATTTTCTTCAATAAGGCTATTGTGGCCTTCTCTTCTACAATAAGGCTTTTGTGGCCTATTATTAAATACGGTTTCTATAGCCTTTTCTTTAGAAATAAGGCTCATGTGGCCTTTTCTTCAGCAATAAGGCTCATGTGGCCTTTTCTTCAGCAATAAGGCTTTTGTAGCCTTTTTAGAAATGTGTAGGTCTACAATAGGGCTTCCTTTAGTTTCATTTTCCTACAACAATATATTAGTAAGCTGATTTTAAAACTTGTTAATAATGAATCTTCCATAGTTTATTTTTCAATATAGTGGAATGGAATGTTGAGTCCTAGTCTTCATGAGTTTTTCTACAACTATATGGAAAGACTCTAGCCAAATGCAATATCAAAAATTATAGAACTGAGATTAGCTTCTCCTATCAATATTTCCTATGACTTTCCTATTTATAGTAACCTACTATGACTCTTCTTATCCAACAATTCGTTGTATCTACGTTTACATGCAACAGTACATAATGGCTGATCCAGTTTGTAAAAATGTAGCAAGGTTCATAACTACAATAGCAATGGTACATTTTTATGGTTTTTCCTATTCCTGTTTATATACTATGGCTCTGATACTATTGTTAGGTTTTTATGCTATAGGCCAAGGGATAAGTAAATCACATGATATAGAATATGTAGAAATGTAATATGCTGAAATATACTATGAATGGTAAGTGATGAAAATGATACAATGCTATATGGATAAAATGAACACTCCAGGATAGATGATAAGAACTACATTATATCCATAACCAATCTATATGGTGATATTGCAAAGTATATCTGATACTACTTACAACTATATGTAAAAAGTCACTATGAGTCTCTTTATATAGAAATATATATTGCTTGACCAAAACTCTTTCTAACATGCACATAGATACTTGTGCATTTATTACATTACTTGGAGTAAATTGCTAACTACCCCCTAAAGTAATATCCTACTCTAGTTATGTACCAAACATGGTACATTTACATGACCTAAATGGTGTAATATACTCTAATACAACCCAATATTAGACAAAGGTAAATTAGGTAAGAGTTGAATTTCATGCTCCACTTCTCTCTTTGCTTATAAGACTTTTAGTTATTGCATTAGTTGGCTAAATGTTTGCAGCAATCCCTCTAATTATTTATTTTATTTGGGAGTATAGTAGGTTGATTTAATCCCTTTAGTGAAATGCATGTTACTATATGTGTCTCTTATCATCAATAGTATGAATCTCTATCTTATATTCACAAAATGCTTGGTTTGTTGCACTGTCACAAGCTGTAATTTATTTTCCAACCCACTGGAATTAATCACATATGTGATTCCACCTTTCTTCAACTCCTAAATATTTCACCTCCACTTAAAAAAAGCATCTCTTTCCCATAAATATGGGCTACCAAAAATTACTTGGCAAATATCAAGAGGTACTACATCACAAGTAATTACATCATGGAATTTATTTTTGATAGAAAACTGTAAAGTACATTGCTTGGTTACTTGTAGCTCCATGTCCTTCTACACCCATCCCAATGGATATGGTTGTGGATGATCCACAATATTTAATACCAGTTGCTTCACTAGATCCTTAGAAATTAAATTCCTTTGGGATCTACTATCAAATAATGCTATAAATTTCATCCTCTACACTTGTATGTAAGCCCAAAATAATTCCTCTTTATTGACCTCTAAATATTGTTCCTCCTTCTTATAGGTCTAAATATACCTTAAAGGCTTATTTTTGGTAGCACACACTACCTTTCCTTAACCCTCTTCCTAAAAACATCCTTATTTCTATTGCTCAACCTTCTTGGTAGAATTAGCATATTTCTTATTTCCCTTGTTCCACTATTTTGGCCTCATTTTACGGTGTAGATTTCAATAATCATCACATGAATGAGTTTTAATATTATATTCCTTGCAATGATTTTCCCCTTTTATGATTTGGTGGTTGTAGCCCTTGATTTCTTCATGACTTTACTAAAGGAACCCTTGGTTTTATCTATAGGCTTGGAGGATTTGGATGAAGTTGATATATTATTATCCTTTATTGGCTTCCTGACCCTCATTTCCAAGTATGTGGCTTTAATGCATGCCTCATAAATGTCCTTGGTAGTAAATATTGTTATTTCTATCTTGATATGATAAGACAATCCATATTTATATTTCTTAAAAAATTGAGGATCTCGAATATTAACGCCCATTAACATAACTTATTTTCTAAACTTTGTGGTGTATTCTTGGATTGTTTAGCCCTACGTCTATATCAAAAAACAACTATATCTTATATATCTTCTCTTGATAACCAATAGGATAAAATTGAGCTCTTATAGCTTTCACAAATTTTACCCATGTTTCTATAACTAACTATTGATTTCGTGTCAATCCAACTGAGTATACCTCCCACCATGTGAGAGCATGGCCATCCAATTTCAATCTAGCAAAGATGATCTATTGTACCTCTATATAATACTTAGTATTGAAGTAAACCTCTTATTTATTCAACCACTCATCTAATTTTTTAGGATATAAGTCTCCTTTATAGACTAGAATATCAATTTTGACCTTTATTTTAATGGATTTGCTATCAAGAGTTGTGATGAGATATTCTCATGTTGTTTGGAGTGGAATCCCTCAACCTCCTTTTCTCTCTTACCATTGGAAGTACCAGACTCAACTTCAAATTTTAAATCTAATTTATTCCTTCCCTTTCTTGATTTCATTTCTTCTTTAGAAAGAATCATCTCCATTAAACTTTGGAGAGTGTCTTTCATTTCAAGAAATATTCTCTAGAATTCCTTGCATGACATTGTTGAAGAGTTAGGTTTTGATTGATATACCATTGTATTATATCTGATCCTTCTTCTCCCAATATCTGGGTTGTATGGGGCTATGTATTTTTCTTGATATCTTCTACCTTGCGTACATAATTCTTTAGGAAAATCTACTCTAATTCCAAATTTAATCTGTAAAGAGCTAAATCTTGATTCTTTCCTCAAATAGATATGAGATTTTCCTTAATCGCTCAGTTTAGATTAATTAAATGTATCCATGCTTAGATTTTATGCTTTAGATTGTATGTTTCTAGATATCTAATCTACTTATTAAATTGGAATTAAAACTTAGATATTGCATAAATGAAATCACACACACAATCACAAATTGCAAGAGGACCCAATATTTTTACATGAAATCCCAAAATGGGTAAAACCATAGCCCAAATAAATTAAATAAAATTTTATTAGAATTCAAAACTGATATAAATTGTTATTGATATTCATACAACTATATTCTTTAGATTGTTATTGTCAATATCTACTTTTATCTTTTCCTCCTCTACCTCTTGGTTCTTCCAATGTATATGTAGCAATCAAAATATGACAATGTACTATCAAAAAAGCCCTCATAATGTGTTGTGCAAAAAACCCTCATAACACAATGTACAAAAAACCCTCACCATGTGTTGTGCAAAAATACCTCACAATATGTTGTGCAAAAAACCCTCACAACGTGTTGTGCAAAAAGGCCTCACAATTTGTTGTACAAAAATCCCTCACAATTTGTTGCTTGAAAAAAATCATTTTTCTTAAATGAGTGTTAGTAATTAAAACCAGTCTCTTTTCTTAAATGAGTATTGGTATTTATAAACATCCCCTTTTCTATAATGAGTTTTGGTATTTATACCCCACTTATTGGATTATGGAAGTTACAACCAATTTTCTATCCTTTTGAATAGTCATTTTCTTTCTACCATAACTTTCTATAATGATCTTCATTTTCTAAGAAACTACCCTAGAAATATGCTCCTCCAAACCAGATTTCTAATGGTATTAGTTTTATCCAATTTGTCCTAGTAACGAAGATGTTACAAACTTTTAAAGATTCTCTTATAAGCAATTTTGAACATGTCAACCCATACATTATGGGAGTTCAAAGTTCAGTAATTTGGTCATAACTTTGGCCTCGGTTGTCCATTTTGAGTGATTCAAAAAGCATTAGAAATATTTTTCTAATATGTATGTCATAGAGCCATTCATATTTATCTATATTCCATTAATTTTACCCAAAATGTGAAAATACAAATCTTACTACATTTATCCTCTATACTTAGTTCCAAAAAGTGTTGATTGCTTTGAAGTGAGGATTTTATATGAAGCTCCTTCCACACTTCTTATAGATGATATTTCAGTTGGTCTCTGAATAATTTTTAAATATGTCATATATGATACCATGTAGGAAAATAAATTATGCTACTCACATTATTTATTTGTTCTTTTGAGAAGTTGTAAGACTATATAGTTTTCTAAATAGCATTGTGTTGCTTAGAGATACAAATTTTGTAGGTTACTTTTGGTAGACCTTATGGAAGAATTTGGATACAAGATTGAGTTTTAGTTCAAATTATCATCCACAAATGGACGGATAATTCAAAGTGGTGTACAAAATCCTTAAAAAATTGTTCAAGTGCTTAGTTGACAAGAAGAAAATATGGAATATCTTTTTGGCATAGGAAAAAATTGCATATAACAATTTAGTAAATGGAAGCATAACCAAGAGTCCATTAAAATTGTGTATGGAATCCATCCAAGAGGAGTGTACGAGCTATAGAGTACAAATGATTTACAAATATCAAGTGTCGTAGTAGAGGACTTTGTTAACTACATACATAATTAACATAAGAAGTAGATACTAATTTGGAAAAGAATGTTATGAGATATAAGAAACATGCTTATCTCAAGTGAAGGAAGCAAGAATTTTAGATTGGATATTTTGTTTTTGTATATTTATGAAAAAAGGATTCCCTAAAGGCACTTACAACAAGTTCAATTAAAAATATTGGATCTTGTAGGGTCTTGAAGAATTTTACAACCAATGCCTATGAAGTTGAACTCTCAAAAGGAGTAAACATATTAGTATTTTTTATTGTGACATATCTATATCCATATTGTGACAAATCCATAAATGGTATTTAAGACTGGAACACCAACATTTTAAGAGGAGAATGGGTAGCATAATTACTTTTAAAAAATAGAATAAAATTGAGACAATGATAGATTCTAGAGTGACAAAGAGGACAAGTGGTAAGGTATATTATGAATATTTGGTCAAGTTGAATAACTAGCTAGGTAAATCAACAATATGGACGAATGCTTTTGAGATTGCTAATCATGACATATTTTTTACAAATCAGAAAAATGTTCATGAGCTTTGCTCATGATATATTTTCTCTTACCCAATTAGTATGATGTAAGAGCATTTTCTAGGAAAATAAAAAAATTTAAACCTTTTAAGAACCACTTGAGCCAACATAAAAGGAAGAAAGAGAAAGTAAAAATAATGTATGCTACTACAAATAAAAAAAGGAGAGAGATGATGAATCAAAATACAAGAGAAAAAGAGGAAGTTATAAGGGATAAGGGAGATTAGAAGAGTAGTTAGGGATAGAGGAGTCTAATATGGTTGGCATGAAGAGACTAAAATAATGTGATTCATATTTAACCTTTGAGAGAATAAATTTTTATTATGTTTTGATTGTACATATATATTGATAATATAAGTATGTTCTAACTTTAGACCATATTCTATTCGATGTTTTGTGAGAAATACTTTAGATTGTTAAAATATTGTATTGTACTAACATTTATGTACAAGAATACAAGTTTCAAATGTAGTTGCAGGAAAAATAAGCAAGAGAGGGAAAGGTAGTTGATGAAATTTTGAATGTTAGACAAAAACCAAGAAATAATAGTGTTGAGGAATTAGAGAGTGAATGTATGATTACCATTCACATAAATATTAAATACCATTCAAGAGAAAGTTATGCAATAGAATTCATACTATTAAATAGGGAAGTGTTTGTCTTGTCGTATTCAGTCAAACACATAGCAGGTTACGCAGTCAATCAAACATACAAAAAATTCCGACAAAGGAGACAATAATATATAATTTATTCAAAGCACCATCCAAATTACAACATAATGAATATCAAATATTATATAGAGAAGTCGGAGAGAAAGAAGTCGGAGGGATAAGGTGGGTAGTTGGAGAAGTCGGTGAAGGAGGGATAAGGGGAGAAGAGGAAATGGAGGGATAAGAAGATTAGGGAACGTGGAGGAATAAGGGAGAAATAGTAGGAGGGCATATAGGAAATTAGAGGAGAAAAACTAGGAGATAAACTGCCGACAATTTAAAAACAAATTATGCCGACAAATGTAGGGAGATTTCACACTGAACCTTAGAACAGAGATTTTTCTAATCCAGTTTCGAAACAACCCTATTCACACTTGTAACATTCTCCCCCTTAAAGTTGAGAGGACTGACTACATAGTCTCTCAGCTTTACAAATTGAGCTTTAGTCATCGCTTTGGTGAAGATGTCAGCAATGTTCTCCAAAGTGTGATAGTATTGAAGCTCAACAATTTCATGTTCCACCATATCTCTGATGAAGTGGTACTTCATATCAAAATGCTTGGTTCTGCTATGGTGGACAGGATTATATGCCAATTGAATGGCACTGATATTGTCACATTAGATTCTGGTCGGACCACTTTGCTGTTCTCCAATCTCTTCTAGTACTTTCCTTAGCCACAAGGCTTGAGTACTTGCATAAGTAACCGCTATATACTCAGCTTCTATTGAAGATAGCGCTACTACTGTCTGCTTTTTTGAACTCCAAGTTATTAGTCCTGATCCAAGACTAAAAAGTTTCCTGATGTTGACTTCCTGTCATCAATATTGCTACCCCAATCACTATCACTAAAGCCTACAAGCTTGATAGTGTTACATTTATGGTACTGGATTCCAAAATCCAATGTACCCTTCACATATCTCAATTCTTTTAGCTGCCTGCAAATGCAGCTCTGAGGGGTTAGACATAAATCTAGAAACAAGAGATACAACATACTGAATATCAGGTCTGGTGTTGGCGAGAAACATCAAACTCCCAACCATGCTTTTGAAAGTGGTCACATCAACTTTTTGTGCTCCATCATCTTTGCTTAGTTGGATCCCATGTCCAACTGGAGTTGCAACTGGTTTGCAATGCTCCATAGCAAACTTCTTGATCATGTCTTGAGCATACTTATGTTGACAGATGAAGATCCCTGTATCTGACTGATGAACTTCCATTCCAAGGTAGTAGTGCATTAATCCAAGATCTTTCATCTCAAACTGTGTCATCATGGAGTGTTTGAAATCCCTATTCATTTTTTTATTACTACCCATAAAAATGAGATCATCCACATACAAACAAACTATGAGGATGTCATTACCTTGCTTTAGGTAGTAGAGTGTGGGTTCATTTTTGCTCCTTGTGAACCCATATTCTTTGAAGTACCCATCAATGCGTGAGTACCAAGCTCTTAGTGCATGTTTGAGGCCATAGAGTGCCTTCTTCAATCTGTAAACAAGGTGTTCCTTACCTTGTACTTCAAATCCCTGTGGTTGCTCAACATACACTTCTTCTGTCAAGTAACCATTGAGAAATGCACTCTTCACATCCGTGTGTTGAACTTTCCAACCTTTATGTGCAGCTAAAGTAAGAACTGTTCTGATTGTCTCCTGTCTGGCTACAGGAGCAAAAGTCTCTTCATAATCTATTCCATACTTCTGAGTAAAACCCTTTGCCACTAATCTTGCCTTATGCTTCTCAATGCTTCCATCAGCATTAAACTTGGTCTTAAAGATCCATTTATAGCCAACACATTTCCTTCCTTTTGGAAGCTTCATGAGCTCCCAAGTGTCGTTGTTTTTTATAGAGGTTATATCCTCTTTCATGGCATCTTTCCAAATATTCTGAGTACATGCCTTCTCATAACTAGAAGGTTCAAGCTGTGCACTAGTTAACAAAGCATAGTTAACTTGATCTCCTCTGGGTTCTTTCTGGGATTCATCATCACCATACAAGTGCATACTTTCTAATCAGTGTAAAACTGAATCCATTTCACTAGCTTGACTCCTAGTATATCTTCTTGAAAAATTCTTATCCAACATCTGAGATGATGGATGATACTGTAAAGTTCTCTTACCTTTGGATGGAACATCAATATCCATTGGTGAGGAACTTACTGATCGCTGTGGAGAAGGACTTGGTGAAGCAGTTGAATCAAAATATGGACTTGGTGGATGTGTGGGCGGAGACTGCTTTCCTTTCTGTGGTAGCTGTGGCTGCACTTGCTGAGCTATTACATCAGTGGCTTCAACATCACTGAATATTTGGGGCTTATCCCACTCTTCCCCTTCATCAAAAATCACATCCTTTGAAACCACTATCTTTCGAGTTGTAGGATTGTAGAGTCTATAACCCTTTGTGTTTTCACAATATCCTACAAAAATGCAAGCCTGACTCTTTAGATCCATGTATCATTCAAATTTTTCTCTGTCTGACCATAAGAAAGAAAGAGATTTGAGGACTCTTCCTCTTCTCCAAAATTCCCAAACTGACTGCTCTGATTGCTGATGCTTCCTTGCGAAGTCTTTGACCAACAATCATGAGCATAATGGCCAGGTTTGCCACAATTGTAGCAAACTTGTTTAGATTTGTCTCCTCCTTTTCCCTTGCCAAATTGTTTCCCTCTATATTGCTGTTGTCCTCCTCTATTTTGGTTTCCGCCTCTATTGGATGATCCTCCTCTGTTAGGAGTTCCCCCTCTTTGATTATTCCTGCCTCTGCCTCTTTGTTGACCTCTACCACGGCCTCTACCTCTTCCTTCATGTGTGGCAAAAGCTTTGTCATATCCTCCATAACTGGTGGTAGGAGTTTCCTGCAACCTCTCTTCATGTGAGAGAAGTGAACCAGTTAATGCATCAAAAGACAATGTGGTTAAGTCTTTTGATTCTTCAATAATTATAGCAACAAAATTCCATTTTGGAAGAAGTGTTCTCAACACTTTCTTCACCATCATCTCTGGCTTGATATCCTCCCCTAGTGTGACCATTTTGTCGACTACTGCTTTTAATCGCGCGCAGTAATCACCGACTCTTTCATTCTCTTGCATTTTGAGATTTTCAAAATCTCGTTTCAAGGTTTGCAGTTTTACCTGCTTCACTTGGTCACTACCTCTATAGCTTTATTTTAAGGCATTCCATGCATCTTGTGCAATTACATATGATGCAACCCTAGGGAAGATAGTTTTATCTAAAGCAACATGAATGTGATATAAGGCAAAAGCATTATTCTTTTGTGCTTCTTTTCTTGTCTTTTTATCAGCATTAGAAAATGCTGCCCATTCGACGACGAGCTTGGTTCTGTATAACCTTCTTCAACTACATCCCAAAGACCTTTTCCTATCAACAAAGTCTTCAATTTTGTAGACCAGTATTCATAGTCACTACCATTAAATTCAGGGATTGGTAGACTAGTGTTTGCAGCCATTGTAGAATAAAAAACAATCTTTTTTCGAAGCAAACAAGTACTTTTATTGAGGCAAATTGGAAATACAAAGCAGTACAGAATGATTTAATAATTTAAATCAAATCTCGCATTCTTAGTACATTCATGGTCTGCTTCGGAACTGCTGCTAATGAGGATGAACTCAGGTTTCACTTCCACTGGATCTGCTACTGCTGTTGCTACTGCTGCTTCTTCTTCTTCTTATGTTGCTTCTACTTCTTCTTCTTCTTCCTCTTCTTCTGCTTCTACTGGTTCAGGTTCAAGCTCAGGAGAACATGGTGTATATCCCTCACTCAATTCATCTGTTGGCACACCTGGTGTATAACTGGCACCAGTTTGTACGTCTGAAACAAATTGCACGATTTCAAATTCTTCAATTCTCTGTTTGAATATATTGTCTTCGGAGTCTGCCTCGTATCCTGAATCCGGATTTCTCAGGTGAGAAATCACCTGATTCTCCAGTTGACTAAACACTGTGTGTAGTCCTAAACTTTGAACCCTTTGGTCAAAGGATTCTGGTTTCTGCCTCTTCAAAATTGACAGTAGTGCATTATAGCACCCTTTAGATCAAAACATCTAACATTTCCACAAGCACATTATTTCTCCTTTCACAAATTCTCTTTAAAGGTTTTCTAAAGGTTTTTTAAATAAATTTAATAACCTTTTATTATTTTTTAAATTACCCTTTTAAAAAAAAAACTTTATTTAAAAAAGATAATTTTAAAAAATAAATAATATAAAAAATTATTAAATAAATTAAAAACCTTTAAAAAACAAAAAATTAAAAAAAAATTACCTTTTCATCAAGCTCGAACCCGTGACCTCCTTATCGCTACGCGGGTGACTTATCCGCACGACCACGCGGCTTCGCTGCAAACGGAAGCGCAGCACGTCCTATTAAACCGACCCGACAGAACGATCTTTAAAAAAAAATAAACAAAAAACTTTGTTCAATAGGCACTGGCAAAACTCGATCCGTGGACCTCCGCACTACCCACAAACACCTTTACCGCCACGCAAATCACGTCAGCTAAAAACAGAAGGGAGGGCGGATGGTAATATTTTCGACCGTCGGGCGTTTTAAAAAAAAAATAAAAATAAAAGTGGGATTATCCCACATGCGTTACGCAAATGCACAGCGAGGGTTTTTAACCCTCACGCTGCATAGTATTGTTCGACTGCCTTCGGGTAGTCGATTCTCAACCGATGCCCTTTACTACTTCGACCAATCGCCGTTTGCCACCTCACTGCCACGACGAATCACCACGTGGCAAAATTTTGCCCACTCGCTGCCAACCAGACTGCCAATCGCCCTACGCCACGTGTCATCCAGTCACTGCCTCGATTGCCATGTCGCTGCCACTTGTCACCTCGGGAGTCGTGCCACTGCCACATGTCACCTCGCCTGTGCACGATCCGCCTCGAGATCCATGCTCGACCTACCTCGAGATCCATGCCCGAGCCTGCTCGCGATCCACCTCGAGATCCGAGCCCTACTGTGACCTACATCGGGATGCGTGCCCACCTCGGGAACCATGCCCGTTCCACTTCGCCTTGGGAACCATGCCCGACAGAAGACGAAGTCTGGCTCTGATACTAGATGTCGTATTCAGTCAAACACACAGCAGGTTACGCAGTCAATCAAACATACAAAAAATGCCGACAAAGGAGACAATAATATATAATTTATTCAAAGCACCATCCAAATTACAACATAATGAATATCAAATATTATATAGAGAAGTCGAAGAGAAAGAAGTCGGAGGGATAAGGTGGGTAGTTGGAGAAGTCGGCGAAGGAGGGATAAGGGGAGAAGAGGAAATGGAGGGATAAGAAGATTAGGGAACGTGGAGGAATAAGGGAGAAATAGTAGGAGGGCATATAGGAAATTAGGGGAGAAAAAATAGGAGATAAACTGCCAAAAATTTAAAAACAAATTCTGCCGACAAATGTAGGGAGATTTCACACTGAACCTTAGAACAGAGATTTTTCTAAGCCAGTTTCGAAACAACCCTATTCACACTTGTAACATGTCTTACAATCCAATCAAAAATATAATTTCTTTGTCATACAATTGGATATTGCCATCTATGTTGGTTTACTTAGAGTATAATTGAATACTGACCTACTTTTCCATACTATAAATATTACCATATAAACCATACAACTAAACCACTATATAATGAAGGTGATTATACAATAAAGGTAACAATACAATAAGAAAGACATCATCATAAAAGAGAATTTACTATTTACAGTATCTACATCACATGGAAAATGCATCATATGTCATGGATAAAAGGATGTCACATAATTAAAATATGCCTAACCTTTGCAATGCATAAATAGGTGTATTCCTAAATTAGGACAAAAATTTTGAACTTTTTAAATCACATGTAGGAGTTCTTGAATTCATCTATGATATCCAAGCACTCTATACACCTTATCAAGATATGAGTTAAGATATCCTTATATGGTATATCCTACTCAATGATGTAAGTAAATGATAAAACCCTTTAAAATAATAATGGAATGATAAAGTGGGTTGAGGGAAGCATCCAATTATGATACTATCTTGTGATGTGGGAGACTCAAATGGATTTACCTCAATTATAGAGGTCCATTAGGGCATCCATTATATGAGGAAATATATTATTCTCATTAATGTCTTCTCTTCTTGGCCTCTCGATTTAGATCATGGGGGATGTTGAATTTTTAATCTGATTTATGGCCAAAAATGGATATTATGCAATGTATTCGATAGGCTTAAGGAAATATCATTGTATAGTTTATTAATATTTTATCATTTTAATTATGCAAACTTAGTGGGCCATGGTTAACCTTGTTATGACTAAAACTTTTGAATATTTATAATTAACCTAAATTCCACTTATTATATCAACTTAGGTTAAAAATTTATTATGTAATTTGAGGTTTTGATATTGTTATAAATACCCCTCTTACACTCCTCATTAGGTTTATGCACAATGGCGAATATTCACAACTTGGGCTAATATTAGAATTTCCAATATTGGAAATTGATGAGTTTGAGGACCCTCGATGTCGATCCATTCACCTAAAATTTTGGGGACTAATTTTTTCTTAGGGTCAATTTGCTACAATATATCCAAACATAGGTATATTTGTATTCGTTGGAAAGCTATTTTTGAGCTTGATCTAATGAAATTATAAGGTGATTTAATAGGTCAAAATTTACCCCAAATATGACCTTACTTTTTAGGGCTTCAAATGCCCCAAATTTTGGTGTGAATATGATTGATTTTATTTACTTAGGATTCATTTTGATTCACTTTTATGTTGATTAGGATTCACCATTTTTGTAAAAGTATATTTTGAGTCCAACCCCTAATGCATAACCCTGCTCCTCATTTATTTTCCAAATGATGTGCAATAATATTTATAGATATTGATTATTTATTATTTTTTTTTTTTGGTATATAGAAGCAATGGTTACAATCACGATTTTTAGTAACTACCAGCACAGTTGGTAGGGTTCAAACTATCTACGAAGGCTCCCAGGACTTCCACCGTCTCGATACATGGTAACCCGGCGTGAGATGGGGACCGTCGAACGCACGGGGTTGCACCGTTGTCATCAATCTGGTGCACCACTCAGAGGAATCGGATCTGGGCTACTGTCTGTGCATGGGCAAGCCCGTGGGATTAGAACCTAGGTCTCCTCTCGTAAGCGCCCCAACTTACCAATCCACCTAGACCCACTGACGGATATTGATTATTTATAGTACCTATAGGCACCCATCATATCCATATCCTTCTTTAATCCTCTCACACATTTTATATAATATTTGAGTAGATGATTTACCACTATTGTTTTTTTGAAAAATAATGTGAAATTGACAAAATATTTCTTTGGCAAATAACATCATCTATAAGGGTCATCTGATATAATACGAGATCTCACGGATGTTAAAAACTACTTTACCTTTACCTTTTTTCAAATCATCTACAACTAGATTTTAGAATCATAACCTTGAAGTAGCTATAACTAGAATCGAGGTATATCCCTCCCAAAAATTTTAATAAAAATCTATAAATGAGAAGAGCCTACTCAATCCTCACATTTGAGTACCAAGATGTAGAATATGGTGGTACTCTAAATTAGAGATTACCACAACATAAAAGTAAAAAATTAGATAAAAAATAAATTCGTATAAAATATCCTAAAATTCATTCATCAATCTTCAAATCTATATGTATTACTTCAAGAGTCTCTTTATATTTCACATTTTCTCCATATCTTAGCCAAACTATTTTTTCTTTATTTTATCTTGTTCTAATATTTATTATGTTCTTATCTTGTTCTAATTTTTTATCTTATTAAGTATCACAATTTTCAACATTCTTCCCATCAAAACTTATCTAAGTAAAATCAACCAAATAAAATCTATAATAAAATGTTTTTTAATTAATAGTTTAAAAATAATTAAATTTATAAATTAAAAAATATTAGAAAATATAATATTTTATCATTTTAATTAGAGTCATGTTGTTGGAAAATTATAATCTATATTTTTTTGTTTTTCACTTAATCTTCCAAAATCTACCTTATTTATACTTGCTAATATAATTATTTTATATTAGCAAGTATAAAATAATTTTACTTTCGTTTTGGGCTTTGGCTCTTCTTCGGGAGGTCCAAAGTTCAAACCGTGGTGTGGGTAAGTGTGTGAGGGGGTGGGTGTGTGTTTCGGGATTCCCGATCAAACCTCCATTTCTATATATATATATATATATATATATATATATATATATATATATATATATATATATATAATTATTTTATCTTTCTTGTTTTCACAAATCTACTTTATTTATACTTGATAATATAATTATCATACATACTTAATGTGTTGTTGAAAAATGAAACCATTAGTTCTTCCAATTTAAATTCACAATCCATATACCAGCTATAAAAAAACATTATACACTTTACATAAACACACTAGGAGGTCTCACCGTGGCGTGGGTAAGTGTGTGAGAGGTGGGTGTGTTTCCTTGGTGGAGTTGTTGTAACACGTAGAGGAATTCCTGATCAAACTCTATTTCTTAATATTACCTCTATATATATTATCTTTCTTGTTTTCACCTTCGAAAATTTACTTTATTTATACTTGCTAATATAATTAAGTATGTACTTGCTAATATAATTATTATACATACTTAATGTGTTGTGTTGTCGAAAGTGAAACCATTAATTCTTACAATTTAAATTCTCAATCCATTTGCCAGCTATAAAAAAACATTATACACTTTACATAAACACACATATTGCTTACACACATTACACGCACAACTTCACACACATACATATTACATGGGTTTAACAAATGAGATCACATAATATCTATGCAAGAGTTTACTTCTTCCTTGGCTAGCTTTCAACAACAATACACACATCACATAGTCACATTTGCGTCTATCTTGTTTATCTTGTTAATAATAATAATAAAAATAAACCACGACAAGTAACACACTTGTTAAACTTATTCTAAACTTATACATGGTTGGAAAAAATATTAAATAGATTAAACAATTATGAATGCATACACATATACTTAAATTACACATAAAATGATTTAATTTAAGTATAAATACACATCAAATCATATTAACATAATTAATAAAAGTTATTGAAAAACACAATCACCATAAGACAAACCCATGTTTAACCAAGTATTGTCATGCATACTCTTACAATAATATAACAACATAGTAAACCGTAATATTTTATATAATAAAACTAATTCAACTTTATACAGAAAAATTATATAAGAAAATAAAACTAATTATAAAATGTAATATTATTTATTTTTTCTCCGTTATGAAAAGATCAATTGATAAAATTTGATTGATATAGGAGTCTTTTCATATATCAAAGAGATTCTTTTCATATATCAAACAGAGGATAAAATGGCAGGACAGGTTAAACCAGAAAAATAAAATTTCCTGTTCTTGCTAAGTATTTCTTCTTCAGATTTGTCATTGTCCCCTCATCTAGTCCCTGGGTCATCCGCTGCAGAAGCTTGAGCAACAATAATTTTTTTTGGGTGCCAGAGTAGTCACCGAAGGCTTTTTCGAAACATTTACCAACTCAGAACTAACATCAATTCCAATTTCATCCAGAACTTGCTTCACAACTTCTTCCGTTTCCTCCTGTTCATCGTCTCCTTCCATCGCATCATCAATGGCACTCCCCATTGCCTCCATTGTCCGGTCCATTTGCTCACTTTGCTTTTGAAACTCTTGCATCATCTTCTGCAGTAAATTCATCTGACTGTTCATTTTGCTCATCGCCTGCGTAACAGCTGCCATAGACTCTCCAATAATATCTGTGGATTTCATCATCTGGATGCGAAGAGAGAGAGCTTGAAATTGCGTCTTGATAGTATACAAACCTTGTATACGTTTCCTTGTCCGAATAAGATCCTTCGCCATAATATTTACAGCACCGAATTGCCGTTTCTTTGCTATTCTCTTCATCTCTATAATAAGTTTTTTCTCTTGGGTTTGTAGTTTTTGCCTCTCCCTGTCTATTTCACAATTAGACCTGTCTATCATGCACTTGCTCTCCCGCACAATCTGTGCGGGAGTTTTGTTGTTCCAGAAGAAAAAATTCATTTTGAAATTATAACTCAATTATATATATGGCTGCTAATTGCAGACGACTTGGAGTATTTGGATGCTAATTAATTCCGTCTGATGACACTGAGTTTTATTGATAACATCGAAAGTATTTGCTCTAGAGAGAGCGATTGAGTATCTGGATTAGGACGGTCGCGACTTACGCAGTATGCGAATCGTTTTTTAAAAATATTTTTTAATTAATACATTTAGTTATTTTAAAACTATCAACTAATTAAGAGAGTCGAAAAGATATGAGTAAGTCTACAAAAGTAGACGAATGAAAATAATTATATAAATTATTGATACACTGAATAAGATCTCAAGGCAAATTTAGTATAAAAGTTATATAAACATATTCTCATATTTTTAAATCCAACTTTTCCACTAGCCATAGAGTCTCCATGTTCTAGTTGGGAGACATACTCCTCAAAAACATGGGCTAACATCTGTTTTAATCTCAACCTAAATTCCAATATGTATTTAAGGATTAGTTTTCATTCTCTAATTAAAACATGAGCAGCTTTATGTAGGAAGACCAGACCCAATAAATAATCTCACAAACAAACTCATCCCATATTTTTCTTAATTCTTACAAATTGAAATAATTTAAGAGAAATATTGATCCTAGACATGAAGCCCATATTGATAAATATATATATATATTTTTTGATGAAAAGCTAAATTATATTAATAATAAAGTTTAACATGAAAAAAGTGGCGGGTGGCAATGATCACACCCCTGGAAGAAACAAACCAACCCTAACCACGGGTTGGGAAACCACAAACCAGAGCTCACTACAAACTAGGCAACATCAATCAAACAGGCAGTGAAACTTGCATGCAATCAAAAAGTTTGTGGCTGCACGTCTACGTTGGAGTCCCATGGAATGGCCAAGGTATGCGGTAATCCATCTGTGTGTCCCTGATCCTCATGAACATTTGAATCTCCCTAGCCCTGTCCTCGAGATCTACCAAGCTGGCGATTATGTGCACTTATATCCCCTGCATTCCAGGCACGATCCTGTGTGCCACCATTAACTTCCACCAGCTCATCCTAGGCACCTCTGGGTGGAGAACATGATGGTGATTGAATTGGCTGTGCATTCCATCCATCATTGTAGGTAAAATTGTCATGTCCCCAACCTCCCTGTGCATGCACCAGACGTGGCAGTTGATGAGACCTCGAGCGGGAACAGGACGTCTGTTGTGCGTTGTTTGGAGAAACCCTGCTAACTGAGCATGGTGCATTTTTCCAGTCATCCAAAAGTGCCTTCATGTGCGCCTGCTCAATGTCAAGTTTAGCCTGCTGATTGCAAATCTGGAACCATGTATCTTGAAACACCTCTATTTTGTCAACTAGAGAAAATTCATCAGAAGGATTTTGATGCTGAAAAACTATCTTGTTTCTAGATTTCCACATGTGAAAAAGAAGACTAATTCGAAAGATGTGCCACACTTTGGACAAGGGAAGAACAAATTTAATCTTATCCCCTAACAGAGCTTGCTGCCATGTAAGGGATTCATCCTGGAATTGGGAAAAAAAGACCATCCCCATTCCCAGGCACTCCTTGCTCTTGTGCAGAACCAAAAAATATGAGGAGAAGATTCATCCTCATTACAGAATGCACATTTAGGGTTTGCAACTCCCAAGTGCCTGAGTCTGTCTCCTAAGGGTAAACTTTGAAAGAGAAGGCTCCAAGCAAAAAATGATTGTTTTGGCTCAAGAAAAGAAGACCAAACTATCTGAAATCGAGCCTTCCAACCAGAAACCGCCACTGGATCTCCCCATTTATCATTAAGTCTAGGGACCATTGGCAACATTGGGGAGAGCCACTTGTAACCCAATTTAGCTGAGTAATTCAACAATGGTATATCCGAAAACCAGGACCAATCTTTCCACCATGGCCTCTGAGAGTGCCGCCCACACTTGTGCCACATGGAAAAGGGGATAATGTCAATTACTGAGTCATAAGTGAGCTTGTCACCAGTGCTCAACTGAAATTGTTGTTTAAAAAGTGGCCAAGGGATCCAATCCCTCGAGGTTTGAGAATAAAAATCAGAAACTGTAGATATACCTTTTTTAAAAAACTTTTGGGCATGAATCCACGGGACCTGAGCAAGAGGAGTTCCCTGAATGTTAATCACCGAAGACCACCAGATGTTTAAAGAATTGATGGACAATCCTTTATGGCCTCTATTCCCTTTCCACTTAAGCCAAGGAGTGAATTGCTGCCATGATTTCCAAATACTTTTAATCACAAAAGAACCAGAGATTTTCACAAAGACTGGCATTACAATTAGGGAAGGGAGGTCAATTCCTCTCCAGGCTTGTTTGTTCAAAGGCAGCCCTGAAGAAATACAATGTCTGATGAGGATTTTCCAGGCCTCCGAGCCTTTAAGGGCTCGTATGATCCATTTGGCACAGAGAGCCGTGCCTTGTCTTTTACAGTCAACCATGCCCATTCCTCCTGAAGCTTTAGGTAAACAACACATATCCCAAGCAACCCGATGAAAACCTTTCTTCTCAGCTGAGTTTGCCCACAAAAAATTCCTCAATAGTCTTTCAAGCTTAAGGTAGCATGCTTGTGAAGGGACCCAACAAGAAGAGTAATACACATGAGTAGAGGCAAGGACCTTAGAACAAATCTGGAATTTTCCCTCGCCAGAGACATCTTTTTAGTAATCCAATACTCAAGCTTTTTCTCAACTTTCTGCAGAACATAGTTCCATAACTGAACAGGGGAACCATAAAAGGCAAAAGGGATCCCTAGAAATTTGAACACTTCTCCTGGCAAAATCCAATGCCATTGAAACTGTTCTAGCCAAGGAGGGAGCGGGGTAGGGGACTGCCGATAACAAGAAGTTTTTCTCCACTGAATACTAGAACCAGAGGCCTGACAAAAAACTTCCAAACATCTGAGTGCTTCCTTCACTGAGTGTTCCTCCTCTAAAAGAGTGAGAAAAGAGTCATCAGCAAAGTGACCATTAATGAGCTGACCTTGGTTATCAGGGAGAGAAATACCCTTAATTTGGCCCAAAGAAGCATGCCTAGCAAGCAAATATCCAAAGGCTTCAGCAACAAGGATATACAGAGAAGGAGCCAAGGGACAACCTTGCCGAACAGATCTGAACAAACCGATTGGCCTAGTTTGATGATTATTCAAAGATAAAACAGTCGAAGCATCCCCGAAAAAGAATATTGACAGATTGAACAAACACAAGGCCCAAACCCTAAAGACTGTAACATGGAAAGAATGAAGTTCCATTCAATTCTATCATAGGCCTTTTCAAAATCAATTTTCAAGAAGAGGGCTTGCTGACCAGACCGCCTAGCCCATTCCATACCTTCCCAAACTGCAATGACATTATCCAAGATATATCTGCCTTTAATAAATCCTGTTTGCTCCGGCCTAACAATAAGAGGCAACAGGGGCCGGAGTTTCAGAGCCAGGGCTTTGGCAATAATCTTATAGCTGACATTGAGCAGGGTAATTGGCCTCCAATTTGTTATACATTCAGGATCCCCTTGTTTTGGAATGAACTTGATATTACCTCGGTTCAAAATTGCTCCAAGAGAGCCACTGTGCATGGCTTCAAGGTAGACTTTGTGTAAATCAGAACCAACAAAGTCCCAACATGCCTTGTAGAATTCACAAGGAAATCCATCCAAGCCTGGGGCCTTCTCATTGGCCATTTGAGTTAATGCTGAGGCAAGGTCATCAACAGACAAATACTTTTCACACTCCTCTCTTTGAGCTACAGAGAGTTTGTTAGGGACAACATCCATGCAAAGCTTGAGAGCTTCATCCCTCTCTGGAGAAGAAGACTGAGCAGCAAAAACTTGAGTGTAATGCTTAACAAAAATGTCAGCAATACTGGGTAGAGAGGTATGGCGAATACCATTGTCCACAATAGCTTTGAATTTAGTGGCATTGCGAGGAGGACGTAACTTTTGGAAGAATTCCTTAGAAACTCTGTCCCCAATTTTAAGCCAATGTAAGCGGGCCTTGATCTGAGCACCTTTAGCTTCATAGAGCTCCGCCACCTTGAGCTCATGACGAACCTGAGCAGCATGCCCCTGCAAAATAGGACAGAGAGGGTTGGCTTCAAGCCTACAAGAGGCTTTTGTCAGTTCAATGCGTAAAGCAAGCAAAGAATATTTTCTAAACTGAGCAACTTTCTTGCCCAAACTACGAAGAAGGGCCGTGGTTCGGGATATAGCATCATTCCACCACTCAATCCATCCTTCTTCACCAACAGTTCTGTCCCCCAAATTCCAGACTCTCCGAATATGACACATCATGGAAGAATGTTGAAGAAAGGATGTGTTAAGAAAAAACTGAGACTTAATACCCTGAACAGTACCACATAAGATAAAATAGTGAACATAATTGGGGAATGATCAGACCCAATAGTACCAAAGAATAACCTCCACAACTGGAGCATCTCCATGCTTCCGATGAAAATAAAACTGGGTATGGTCTGACAACATAGCTCTATCTAAACGTTTGAGAATCCTTGCCCGCCCAACTTGAAAGTTATTCCAGGTAAACCAAAGGTGCTCATCAAAAGAAGCAGGAGAAAGACAAGAATTAGGGTCAGACAAACATATTTTTTTTTCATAAAAAACCAGGCTTCACGCTCACCAAGGGCCCACCTGTGGTTTAGACCCCCAATTTTATCAGAAGCACGCTCAACCATATTAAAATCTCCACAGACGATCCAAACTGCAGGAGGTAAAGAAAAGGCACACCATTTCCAAAGCAAACAACGCTCCGGAGCACTATTGGAGGCATATACATTTAAAATTCCAAAGGACATTCCGTCAACTTCAAGCAAAATCCAAACAGCTTGGTTAGAAGGGTCAACCCCCCAATCAACAAAATTCCCATGCCATCTATTGGCCAGGAGAATAACAGCACCACCACGACCGGGAGGGTGCTTGGTGGAAAAAAGTTGACTATTAGGGTAAATGAGCGCACAGGCACACTGCAATTGGAACTCAATGATTTTAACTTCTTGCAAGCAAACGATATCTGGGCCCCCATACTTGGTTGCACAGAAAGTAATATCATCGCGAACCATGTATCTTCGAACTGGGTCCGTCAGTCCTCTAACATTCCATGATAGAAAAATCATTCTGACCTGTCGAGGATCAAACTTCCTCTGACCTCATCAGAGTCACCCAGAATAGCAAGCGACTGAAACGAGTTGCTAGAAAAGCTTCCCAGTTGTCGGTTTTTGTCTGCATGCAGACCCTGCACTGGACTACGAGACCTTCGTCTTCGGGCATTCATGCCTTCTTTTTGCTCCAGCTGGTGAGCAACCATGGAGACAGAGAGGATACCATCATCTTTAAGAGCCATCGACATATCTTCAGCCACAACTGCTGAATTGGAAAGGATTTGAGTACTTGGGGAAGCATTCTGGGATGGAACTGGGACATGCAAGGGCGGTTTGATCGCTGTGGCTTGAGCATAGGAGCCAGCAGGCTGGCCCCCCTGAGGATTATGGACAGAGGACTGGCCTCCCTGAGGGCCTTTACCAGGGACATGCTTGCCTTTCTTGGAGACCACCTTCCAGTCACTGTCAGACCCATCTTTGGTTGGCTGGTTTTTCTCATTAGAAGCTTGATTAACAGGGGTTGGGCCCTTGGATTTAAACTTATCTGCCATTAAGGGACAATCTTTAATCTTGTGTGCGGCAGACTGGCACCTGTAGCAAGTGTTTGGCAAATTGACATACACCACTCTCTGGTGGATATTAGTATCACCTACCTTAATATCAATAAATTCCTTGAGGGAAGTGGCCAAATCAATTTTCACACAGAGCCGACGGGTAGGCCGAGCATTATAGAAGCGCTGAGGCTCTTCACATACAAATTCCCCAACTTTCATGGCAACATCACGAATAAATGGGACCAATGCCATTGGCAAACCTGGGAATTCAACCCACACAGGGACAACAAGAGAGACACCATTGGCAACCTGGAAATTCTTGTGCCATGGTTGACAAATAAGCAAAGTGCTATGAACATAACAAGGACCCTTGCTGAGAACTTTTTTGACACACTCTGGATCAGAGAACCGAATATGAAAGAAACCTTTGGTCATGTTTTGCACAGACTCTACAAAGATACCATATGGGTTCCAATAGCTTTGAAACCAGTTTCGTAGAATTGCATCAGAGGGGATACGGCCCAAGAAATAGCCTATGACAGTATTTTGCTCTAGCCAAGTACAAGCTTTATTGAAACTATCGAGGGGAATAGAAATGTCTGGCACATTACCTTGTGGAACACCGTGGGAATGAACTTCCGAGGTTGCTTGCCCGCCATCCTTTTCTCCATCGGCTTCACCAGACGATGAACCAGGAGGAACCAAATGTGACATATTAAAAAAAACACAGTAACTCCGCCCAAGGCGGATCAATAATGGAAGGACAAAGTAACAGATCCCATCCACTGGCACATGCAGCACTGTGACGAGGCCAAAAAACACACATGCAAACGATGAATGCAAAGTCGGCTCGGCTCCTCAGGATGAGTTGCAGAGCAAAACCCTCCTATTGATAAATATTAGGATTTAACATATAATTGACCTCACTATTGCCTTCTTTATATATGTGTGTAAATTCTACCTTTTCCATGTATTCAATCAATTTATAGGCTTCCTCAAACATGGTAGTACTATTCCAGTTGATATGCATACTTTTTTCCACCATTTTGATCACATTGAGGGAATCCCCTTCAATGATAACTTTCTTGGCTTGGAACTCATCTGAAATTTAACAAAATGGTTTGAATGTAACCCTAGAGCTTTAGTAAAAATTCTCATAGTCTTACCATTCTCATCCCTAATTATCCCTCCAACAATTGTCGAGCCAGGATATAGCTCCATCAAAATTTATCTTAAGTCAACCTTTAGGAGGGGGATTCCATTTAGAAAACCTTACCATTAGTAGGAGATAATTTCTAGTCCTTAGCAATACTACCTTCTTTATCTCAGTCTTCAATTTCTTCCCAATTAATAATCTCCACATTTTCTTTGATGAATAAATTGATTTTTTCAACAACTAGCATATTTTTCTTTTTCTTCTATTTAAAGATATGTTCATTTCTTCCCTCCTAGACTCTCCATAAAACATATTATTTGTAGTCTTTTGCTTTTAAAATGTGGGTATCCTTGTAGGTAAATATCCACTAAGTAATATGATAAAATCTAATCTATTTGAAACTTTATTAGAATGATCGAAAGGATTTTCTAGGTAAAAGGATAATGAAGATAGAGGTGATTCACATTCTCTAGATCTCTTTCACAAAGACTACAGTGATTAGTAAGATGAAATCCTCTTTTCGTTGAGTTATCCAAAGTTAAAATTCTATTTTGGATAGCCAACGAATTGAAGAAAGAAAATAAGGTTTGTGATCCACATATTAGAGACTAGAAGCCATCCTATTTCTTCCTTTTGGAAAAAATGATAATCTGATTTAACTATTTAGAACCCCTTCTTGGAAGTATTTGACCACCTATAATAGGTATAAACCTACAATAATCTATTTAACCTTTGAGCCATTTGAAATTTCATTTGATTCTATCCATCAACCTAGATGCTTTTCCATAATAGTCTACCATTCTTTCATTTGATGTAATTATGAACCCAAATCCTAAAATTTTGAAATAAATCCTACTAAAGGATTCCCAAATCCATATCCCCCTTAAGGGGAAAACTTCTCAATCAAGAATCATTCCAAAAGTGAACATGTCTACCATTCTCAATCCTCTATAT
This sequence comes from Wollemia nobilis, assembly GCA_028583015.1. Lineage (NCBI taxonomy): Eukaryota > Viridiplantae > Streptophyta > Pinopsida > Araucariales > Araucariaceae > Wollemia > Wollemia nobilis. The sequence goes on from JAQPPZ010017072.1 coordinate 3,837,880, forward strand.
GCTTCTCTTTCATAGCAAAGGTCTCATCATTTGAAAACTATCCCAAAGTTTTAAACTCATGGAAAAGTCCCTCTCTAGTAGAAAGTTGGTATCCTTAAGATATTTATCTTGAATAATATTAACCCAACTGACATCTTCCATCCTTGCCAGTTCCCATCCTATTTTCCCTAATAGAGTTGTATTTAGCTCCCTAAGTTTTCTTAAACCAATCCCTCCACCCTCATTTTGATAGAGAAGATCGCAGACCATGAAAGGAATTCTTTTTTTCCTCTAAATCTAACCATAATAAATTTCTTTGGATTTTTTAATCTTAAGGTAAATATTAGTAGGCATCTTAAAGAGAGATAAAATATTTCATAGTGCTTTGGATTGAGTCTTTCACCAACTGAGATTTCCTTGCATGGCTCATCAAATTCACTTTCCAACCAACTAGTTTCCTAGAGACCCTTTCCACCATATGGTTCCATATATCTTCCTTCACTCTCCATTTGAAAATGTGTATTCCTATGTAAGTAGCTAGAAGAATACCTATCCCATAGGAAAAAAATTGAGTAATATTCTATTTTCTAATAGTCAAAATATGAAAAAGGTAGATCTTGCTTTTACCAAAGTTTATTTTCTAACTTGAAGCAATATCATCTCTCTCTAGAACAACTCTTAACACTATAACCTAGGGGATTGAATCCTTAGTGGTGATGAAATTTTTAGAGTTGCTATTCTATACTAACTATATTATTACCTCATTTGGTTATATGCAATAGTTATTAGGATAGATTAGTATTTATCTAATTAGGTTAGATATTCACATTGATTCGAATATTATTTTTTAACCTATTTTTAATTAGTTGTTAGTATTGTTAGCACCATATTTGCTTCACGCATAAGGCTATATTTAGCCTTAGTTATGTATTTATATGGCCTACATTATCAATACAATTTGTGCTTTACCTACTCTAACATGGTATCAGAGCAGGAGAGTAGGCTCCTCTCTTGATTTCACAACTTTGTTTTTGGTTGGGCATTGAATGAGTTAGAATGTATGTGATAGGAGCATTGATTGTCTTGATTGGACCAGTAAGCACTCAAGCATGCTTCTCGAGATAGATAGACTGCACATGAACCAAGCATGAATCCTGAGGTACCTAATTGAAAGTTGGGCATTGACCAAGAGCATGTAGGAGACATAGATAGGGTGATCTACCGTGGATAGATCCTTAAGGACCAGATGAATTTTACTATATAAAAAAATGTCGTAGTGTCTACAACTTCTAACTAGATAACTACGAGGTGGATGGGCTAACCGAGCCATAAGTGGCATCACTAAAAGGGATCGACAAGGAAGGCTTGACCATCGTAAGGTGGTCATTTACCTTATGGTGATTTTTTCTTTATAAACTAATTCTTTTCCCATGTCTACTGAATGTGGGATAATTTTCCAATGAACATTCAGACATCAAAAATAGCATTGCTCACCCGATGGAAATTTTGATTTCTATTTTTTTATATTGCACAAATTTTTTTATCCCTACGTTGTTTGTTTTTCTTATTGAATAACTAATGAAGGATGTGGTGAATTCCTTTGCAAACACTACATACAACACTCAAATAAACTAGCCTGTGTTAGAATCCATCAAAGAAATATGGCATCTACATCCTTGGCATCCGCGTAGCCTCATCAAATGATTTTTGTAGACAATACATGATTTGTATGCAATAGGCAACCCCAGATGTTTTTTTTCCAATCGATACATGATCGGTGTAGCACAATTTTTTACTAGTATAGATGCAATTGTTCAACAAATTTTACTACTATTAATGGTTGCTATGAGCTTGTTGGTACACAACCATTGTGGAATAGAAGATCATAGTGCACCAAGAGAATTTGCAAAGCCCAAACCCAAAATAGCACCATTGCCAACACCTATAACAGTTGTCTACCTCCATCTAGTGATTTGCAAGTTTCATACAGCTATGATCATAGATTGTCATTTTACCATCCTCAATTCATAGAAGAAATTTGTGTACCTTGCTTAGCCTAACTTTGATTGCATCAGTGTGTGAAGGTGGAGAGTGCACATCATGAGAAAACTAGAATTTTTTGTCTGATGAACATAAGCGGACATCGAGTTTCATCGCATAGTGGGAGCATGCTGAATCCATTCATAGATAGAGGACAAACCTAGCAAGCAATGGAGCTAGGCAACACCATTCTTCAAGCAAGTCATTTTTAACTAATTCGACTTCATCCCTAATCATCATCGAGCTCTATAGCTCAAATGGTTCATGAGCAAATGCCAAAGCTTACCATGGGATGTCACAGGGTCAAGTCCCACCCATAGGAGATATATCATTTTACTACACCAAATCAACGAAAAAAAAGGGGTAACATTTTTTAATGTTGCAAATTATTTTTTGTTTTGAAATTAATATATATATTTAATATAAATTTAACTATTTTTTTATTAAAAATCATTCATTTGATTTTTTTTAGAAAAATAATTTCTTTATTAAAATTATATTAATTTTTCTTCAAAATTTTATTTTTTGCAAATAAAAATTCCTTTAAAGAAATCATGTTTTTGGCAAATATTTGCTAAAACAAAATTGTTGATTTTGCACAAAATTGCATAAAGGGGGGATTTTTCTGGTGCAATATTTTGAAATTTGCCTAAGAGGCACATTGTACAAGCCTTTAATGGTTTTATAGTTGCATTTTTTTGCACTACGGAGGTATTAAATTTTTCTCTACCATATCCTATTTTGCACTAAGGGGGGATTAATTATTATTTTACAAAAATGGGGGAACATCTTGTAAGGGTGCATTTTCGGCATCGAACGACACCTTAGCCACCCTAGTCATTTATTTCGTAAAATTTCATTATAATAGGTGCATTTTTTAGAGAGACTGTCACCTACAAAAATGGGTAGATCAAAGAAGAAAAATACCCCAAAACTAACTAATGATGTTGTAAAATTAGTTAAAGATCCTTACTTCTAAACAAATATAGACGAGATGTATTTTTATGAGTATGGCACATTTCTCACACTACGTAGTGGTGTAGATGTCATACTCGATGATTATGTGTCTTGTGAAGACATTCAGACAAAAGGTGTTTTAATCCCTATTGACATTATAAGGATAGTATACATTTCATTGGTTTCACTTGATATTACCCAATGTAAAGTTAAAAGGGACATTAGCGAGGAAACAAAGGTCAAGCTTCTAATGGTCGATGCTTATTGTAATACAAGTGACCTTCAACCCATTATGGTGAATACTTGTTGTGACACAAGTGACCTTGGGCCCATGATGGCCAATGCTTGTTGTGATACGTGCGACCTCTTACCTTCAAATATAAATATTAGTTGTAGCATAGGTGATATCATCACAAAGGCATATTTTGCTTGTGACACCAGTGACTTAAAAATTGAACCTCCTAAAAATAAACTCCATAATCTCATCAATAATGACAAATACCATATTGTTAAAAGTATTGATGAAGATGATGAAATTGGGTGTTTTGAAAAACACACCAAAGGATTTGGATCCAAACTGATGAATAAAATGGGATTCAATGGTGAGAGATTAGGTAAAAATGAACAAGGCATTAAAATTCCAATAATGTTAAATGTTAGGGAAAATAATGAAGGCCTTGGCTATTCTAGACAAGTACCAGTAAAATCATATTTTTAAACCCTAATTCTCCTACATCTCCTAAAAATAATTATTGCAATCATTATGGTTGAATAGGATATGTAGCAGCTAGATGTTGGAAATTACATCCTTGTGACTCGTGGATGTACAAATCACTCTTCTTGGTACAAAATGAAAATGACCAACAAGGTTTTTATACATTAAGGATGGATAGATCACACACAATGGACCAAGATGAAAGCAATGTTGTATTGCTTCTACAAAAGAGGTAAAATCTATGGTAATTCTAGAGACAGATCTAGTGATAGACCGAGTGGCAGTCCCAAATACAATGACCTAGAGACAAACCTAAAGATAGACCCAAAGACAGAGTTCTAGAGGTAGATCTACAGAAAAATCTAGAGGAAATGATTTGGAGATAGATTCATAGGTAGATCTAGAGATAGACTTAGAGGTACTCATCCAGCGGTAACCTTAGAGCCAAATCCAGAGACATGAGCCAAAGCCAGATCCCAAGACATCATCTTTCATTTCTCTTCTTCTTCATTGTATTGGGACAATTATATATTACCCAAATAATGTAATAAGGGAGGATTTTAGAGTTACTAATCTATAATAACGATATTATTACCTCATTTCGTTATATGCAATAGTTATAAGGATAGATTAGTTATTTATTTAATTAGGTTAGATATTCGTATTGATCCAAATATTATTTTTTAGTCTATTTTTAATTAGTTGTTAGTAATGTTAGTTTCATATTCACTTTACGTGTAAGGCTATCTTTAGTCTTAGTTATGTACTTATATGGCCTACATTATCAATACAATTTATTCTTTACCTACTCTAATAGAAAGTATCATAAAAAACTACTAGTGAGAGATGGGATTAGTAGTAGAAACCATCCATCTCTTTCTTTATTCCTCTTACACTTTCTATATAATATTTGAGTAGATGATTTGCCACTATTTTTTTTTAAATAAAATTGACAATACATATCTTGGATAAATAACATAATCTATGAGGGTCACTTGATATGAGGCCTCATGGATGTTAAAAACTACTTTACCTTTACGTTTTTTCAAATCATCTACAAATAGATTCTAGAATCATATACATACTCCTCACAACTATCTCAATAAAAATTTATCCTTAAAGTACCTAGAACTAGACTCTAGAATTATATATACTAATTTACACCACATCAATAAAGAATTATCCTTGGAGTAGTTACAAGTAGGCTCCAAAGTCAAGTAATAATCCTCCTCAACATCATGCAACCCTTTTAATAGAAATGTATCCTTGAATTAGGTGTAACTAGATTCGATGTATAGCCCTCCCAACAATTTTTATAAAAATCTGTAAATGAGAAGAGCCTACTCAATTCTCACATTTGAGTACCAAGATGTAGGATATGGTAGTACTCTAAATTAGAGATTACCACAACATAAAAGAAAAAAATTAGATTAAAAACAAATTTGCATAAAATCTCCTAGAATTAATTCATCAATCTTCAAATCTATATATATTACTTGAAGAGTCTTTTTATGTTCACATTTTCTCCAGATCTTAGCCAAACTATTATATCTTTCTTTTATCTTCTTCTAATATTTATCTTGGTCTTATCTTATTCTGATTTTTATCTTAATAAGTATCATAATTTTCAACATTCTTTTTATCAATCTATCTCTAAGTAAAATAAACCAAATTTTATATTTAAATTAAATTTACTTTTTTATCTGCAATAAAATATTTTTAATTAATAATTTAAAAATAACTAAATTTATTAATTAAAAAATACTAAAAATATATGATCTTTAATCATTTTAATTAGAGTCATTTTGTCTTAAAAAATGATAATCTATCTTTCTTATTTTTCACTGAAACTTCCAAATCTACCTTATTTATACTTGCTAATATAATTTTTTGTCTTTCTTGGTTTTCATTACCTTATTTATACTTGCTAATATAATTTTTTATCTTTCTTGTTTTTCACTGAATATTCCATAATCTACCTTAATGATTTGTTGAAAGTGCAACCATCACCTGTTTCTTCCAATTTTAAATTCTCAATCCATTTTTCATTTGCCAGCTATAAAAAAATATTATACACTTAGATGGAGAAGCAAAAGAAATGAACATGTAGAAAATAAAATAATCAGAACGAGATTTACAGAGTAGCAGAAATAAACCTAAGAAATTCCTTACACTCAAAAATAGATCACTTCTCAGATTTCATCTACAGCAGCCACTCACCTTTTTTTTTGGAATATGAAAACTTAATTATTATATATTATTTTAGCTGAGCTACATATAGCTGTACTAGAAACTTCGAGAGAAAACTATAAAAATGATTTCTTGGCAGTGAAGAAACTTCACGAATAAAATCAAAATTAATAACCACATTATGTTTGTATTTAATACGGTAGTTGAGATTAGTATATAACACTCCCCATTAATCACAACTGCTGCAATTCCCATATGTGATGTCCAGCCTGTCTCGTTTGTGAATGAAGCTTCTTGTTCCCAATGGCTTGGTAAAGATATCAGCATATTGTTCTTTTGACTTATACTACTCTAAGATGATTTCTCCAGCATTGATCAGTTTCCTAATGAAGTGATACCTTGTATCAATATGCTTGCTCCTTTTATGAAAAGTTGAGTTCTTTGAGAGTGCTATTGCTGAGGTATTGTCACAAAAAATCCTTGTTGGCTCTTCTTGCTTATGTCCCAAATCATTCAAAATCCTTCTCATCCACATAGCTTGGCATGTTGCTTCTGTTGCTGCCACATACTCAGCTTCAGCTACAGAGAGAGAGACTATTGGCTATTTTTTAGAGGCCCATGACACAACATGTGATCCAAGATGAAAGACATAGCCTGAAGTACTCTTCCTATCATCTATACTACCTATCCAATCACTATCCGTGTACCTAGTAAGCTTGAAATCATTTGTCTTTGTGTACAAAATACCAAACTCCTTGGTTCCATTTATATATCTCATTATTATTTTGGCTGCTTGGAGGTGTGTAGCTTTTGGAGTCTCCATGAACCTTGATATCAAACTTACAACATATATTATGTCAGGCCTAGTGGCTGTTAGATACATCAGACTCCCTACTATGCTCTTATACATGGTTGGATTTACATTTTTTCTTCAATCATATTTTCTTAGTTTCAGTCCCATAGCAACTGGAGTTGGTGTTGGCTTGCAAGTTTCCATTTTAAACCTCTTTAAAATATCAGCAGCATATTTAGTTTATGAAATAAATATTCCACCCTCAAATTGCTGAACGTCTATGCCAAGAAATTATCTCAACAATCCCAAATCAGTCATCTCAAACTCATGCTTCATTTCATTTTTAAACTCAGCCACAATTTCTTCATCATTTCCCATAAAAATTAGGTCATCCACATATAACACAACAACTAAAAACTTGTCATTTATTGCTTTGATATAAATAGTATGCTCACCTTCACACTTTCTGAATTCATTGCTCATGAAATAGGAATCAATTTTGTCGTACCATACCCGTGGTTCTTGCTTAAGCCCATACAGTGCCTTCTTGAGCTTGTACACCTTATTTTCTTAGCCTTCAATATCATACCTAGGTGGCTGCTCTATATACACTCCCTCCTTCAAGAATCCATTTAGAAATGTTGATTTAACATCTATTTGAGGGACCTTCCACTTATGTTGGGCTGCAATTGCAAGGACTATCCTCATTGTCTCCATTCTTGCTACTGGAGCAAATGTCTCCTCATAGTCTATTCCATATTGTTGCTTATAACCTTTCACAACTAACCTTGCTTTGTGTCTTTCTACTTTTCCTTCAGCATTGCATTTATAAACCCACTTTACTCCTATAACATGTTTGCCTTTTAGGAGATTCACCAACTCCCATGTATCATTCTTCTCTATGGCTATAATCTCAGCATCAATGGCTGCAATCCATTTTTCTTCCTTGATGGCTTCTTCAAAATGTACAGGATCATCTATTGGAGAATAAAAAGCAAATAATAAATTTTGTGCAACATTGTTATTACCCTCTTCTTGCTGATAAAGATCATTCAAACTCTTGTATTTTTGCCTTCTCAGCCTTGCCAAAGTCTGATTTGATGAATCACTTGAACTTGTACTATTTGTTGGGGTTGTTGATAGTGTTGACTATCCACTTGTTGGAGTATCTGTTTGTTCTCTTGGAGCTGTTTTTGTACTTGCAGATTGTAATGGTTGTATGGTTTCTTGCTGATTTTGATTTAGTGTATATGAGGTCACTCTTGGAGTATTTGTTGTTGTGTCCTCTTCATCTTCAAATGGACCAACTCCTACTACATTCATTGTCTTCTCTACACTACCATCCCATGCTTCTTCTTCAACGAATTTTACATCTTTGCTTACTATGAATTTATTTGTTATTGGATTGTATAAGTGGTAAGCCCTTGACTGTTCACTATACCCCATAAAAATGCATTTCTCTCCTTTACTGTCCAACTTTTTCCTCAATTCATCTGGGACATGTGCATAAGCCACACATCCAAAAACTCTCATGTGAGAAACACTGAGTTTCTTTCCTCTCCATGCCTCTTCAGGTATAACATCATTTAAACTCTTGGTTGGACATCTATTTAGAATGTATACTGCACATTTTACTGTTGATGCCTAATACTCATTTGGTAAGTGTTTTGCCTTCATCATGCTTCTTGCCATTTCCATGATTGTTCTGTTCTTTATCTCAGCTACTCCATTTTGTTGGGGTGTATACCTTGCTGTAAATTGCTTGTGGATTCTATTATACTTGCAGAAGTTCAAAAACTCATTTGAGACATATTCTCCACCTCTATCTGTCCTTAACACTTTGATATAGTAGCCACTTTGCTTCTCAACCAGAGCCTTAAACTATTTGAAGTACTCAAATACCTCATATTTGTGCCTTAAAAGATACACCCATGTCTTCCTTGTATAATCATCTATGAAAGTTAAAAAATAATTCATTTCATTTAGTGATGGGGTTTGCATCTTACCACACAGGTCTGAATGAATGATCTCCAATGGTGCTTGTGCTCTTGCTGATTTTCCCACTTGAAATGGCTCTCTATGTTGCTTTCCTAGTATGCATCCCTCACATGCTCTATATGATCTTTCTATTGGTGGTAGACCTCTTACCATCCTCTTACTATACAAAAATTTAAGGAGTCAAAGTTAAGATGTCCTAGCCTTAGATGCCAAAGCCAGTTCTCATCTCTTATCTTAGCCTGTAGGACTGTTTGTGACACTGCTACAAATTTTTCTCCTGCTTGTAAACTCAGGTTATGTATTATTTTGAGGGGAAACATTCTTTTATGTGTCATTGGGACTTTTGCAATTAGTTGGTTGCTTGGAAGCTTGTCTAAAATTGTGCATTCATTATCCTTGAAGGACACCCTATATCCTTTTTGTACTAGCTGGCCAATGCTCATAAGATTATGTTTCAATCTAGGAATAAAATATATATCAGATATGTGTTTTTCTCCCCCTTCTTTGTTAGAATGTTTATTCTTCCTTTTATCATAACTGAAACTTTGTTATCATTCCCCAAAGTTACATCAAACTTTACTTTTTCATCTAAATTTGAAAATAGCTCTTTGTTTCCAGACATATGGTTACTACAACCTGAATCTAAAAACCATACATCCTTTTCATTTTCTTCTTCTATATTGCAAGCAAGAAATAAACTATCTTGGTTTTCATCCTCTGCTGTGTAATTTGCATTTTGTCTTCTAAGATCATATTGCTTTTTCCTACATTCACTTGAATAATGACCAAACTTCTTACAATAATAGCATTGTACTTGGGATTTGTCATACCTCTCTCCTTGTTTTTGATTCAATATCCAAATTTGGATTTGCTCATTTGAGCTTTGGCTTGGACCTTGACTGTAACCTCTTCCACTTGAACTTGCTGGGCTAGATTTTCCTCCTCTAAATGAACTTCTTCCTCTACCTCTGGAGCTTGACCTTCCTCTGCCTCTTCCTCTTCCAGGATCAATATTAACTTGTGACTTGAAAGCATTTTCCAAAGACTGACTTCCCTGCCTATTCAACCTATGCTCATGTGAAACCAATGATGCATGCAGTTCATCAACAAAATACTGAGATAAATCCTTTGTCTCCTATATGGTTACCACTACTGAATCAAACTTTGCAGGCAGGCTCCTTAGGATTTTCGGAACCACTCTCTTATCTTCAAGAGTTTCTCCATGTGATCTTATTTGGTTAACAATCCCCATTACTTGTGTAAGAAATGCATCTACAGATTCAGACTCTTTCATGAATATTGTCTCAAATTCTCTTCTCAATATTTGTAGCTTGGCTGTTTTCACTTTTTCTAACCCTTGATATGCAGTCTTCAAGATATCTCAGGCTTGTTTTGACTTAGTTGCAGCCTGTATTCTTGGAAATATGCTCTGATCTATACCTTGAAATATTTTGAAAAGGGCTTTAGAATCCTTTGCCCTATTCTCCCTCAATGTCTCCCTTTGTGCTCTAGTTAAAGCATTGAGTTCAGCTTCATTTGCAGGATCTTGGAAACCATTTTCAACTATATCCCATATTTCTTCTGAACAAAACCATGCCTTCATGGTTATAGACCAATACTCATAATTTTTACCATTAAAGGGAGGGATGTATGAGATTGATAGACTTGGACCTTCCTGATTTGCCATTTCAGATATTCTCTAAGATCTTTATCACTCTGAGTTTCTTCTTCTTGAGATCCTTTTCCAGACTCTTGGCTTTGAAACCTTTAAGGCTCTGATACCACTCTGATGGAGAGGCAGAAGAAATGAACATGCAGAAAATAAAATAAACAGAATGAGATTTACACAGCAACAAAAATAAACTTTGTATTATCCTGAGACATTCCTTACATTCAAAAACAAAGCACCAAGTTCGTGCTTCTCAGATTTCATCTACAACAGCCACTCACCTTTTTTTTGGAATACGAAAACTTAACTATTATATATTATTTTATCTGCACTACATATAGTTGTATTAGAAACAACTATATGAAACTTCGAGATAAAACTAGAAAAAAGATTTCTTTGGCTTTGAAGAAACTTCACGAATAAAATCAAAATTAATAACCACATTACGTGCGTATTTAATACTACAGTTGAGATTACATAGACACATATTGCTTACATACGTTGTAGAGGCACAAATTCACACATATATATTACATGGGTTTAACAAATGAGATCACATTATATCATAAAAGAGTTTAGGTACTTCTTTGGTTAGGTTTCAACAACAATACGCACATCACATAGTCACATTTAAGACATTTACGTCTATCTTGTTCATCTGGTTAATAATAATAATAAATTAAACCACTCTACTAATATAATGACAAGTAACACACTTGTTAAACTTATTCTAAACTTATACAAACTTATACGTGGTTGAAAAAATACTAAATAAATTAAAAATTATGAATTCATACACATACTTAAATTATACATAAAATTATTTAATTTAAGTATAAATACACATCAAATCATATTAACATAATTAATAAAAGTTATTAAAAAAATACAATAACCATAAGACAAACCCATGTTTAAATCCAAGTATTGTCATGCATATTAACCATAATATTTTATATGATAAACTAATTCAACTCTATATGAAAAAATTATATAAAAAATAAAACTAATTATAAAATGTAATATTATTTATTTATTCTTATTTATGCAAAGATTAATTAATAAAATTTGATTGATATCCACACTGGATGGGTCTTTTCATAGAGGTTAAAATAGCAGGACAGGTTAAACCAGAAAAATAAAATTTCCTCTTCATGCTAAGTATTTCTCCTTCAGATTTGTCATTGTTCCCTCATCTAGTCCCTGGGTCTTCGGCTGCGAATCTTCAGCAACATTAACTTTTTGGAGTGCCAGAGTAGTCACCGAAGGCTTTTTCGAAACATTTACCAACTCAGAACTAACATCAATTCCAATTTCATCCAGAACTTGCTTCACAACTTCTTCCGTTTCCTCCTGTTCATCGTCTCCTTCCATCGCATCATCAATGGCACTCCCCATAGACTCCATTGTCACGTCCATTAGGTCATTTTGCTTTTGAAACTCTTGCATCATCTTCTGCAGTAAATTCATCTGACTGTTCATTTTTCTCATCGCCTGCGTAACAGCTGCCATAGACTCTCCAATAATATCTGTGGATTTCATCATCTGGATGCGAAGAGAGAGAGCTTGAAGCTGCGTCTTGATAGTATACAAACCTTGTAAACGTTTCCTTGTCCGAATAAGGTCCTTCGCCATAATATTTACAGCACCGAATTGCCGTTTCTTTGCTATTCTCTTCATCTCTATAATAAGTTTTTTCTCTTGGGTTTGTAGTTTTTGCCTCTCCCTGTCTATTTCACAATTAGACCTGTCTATCATGTACTTGCTCTCCCGCACAATCTGTGCGGGAGTTTTGTTGTTCCAGAAGAAAAAGTTCATTTTGAAATTATAACTCAATTATATATATGGCTGCTAATTGCAGACGACTTGGAGAATTTGGATGCCAATCTATTCCGTCTGATGACACTGAATTTTATTGATAACATGGAAAGTATTTGCTCTAGAGAGAGCGATTGAGTATCTGGATTAGGACGGTATGCGAATCGTTTTTTTTTAATATTTTTTAATTAATACATTTGGTTATTTTAAAACTATCAACTAATTAACACACAAAAGGAGACGAATGAAAATAATTATATAAATTATTGATACACTGCATAGGATCTCAAGGCAAATTTGGTATAAAAGTTATATAAACATATTCTCATATTTTTTAAATCCAATTTTAAATGGTATAAATATAAGAATAATAAAGAAATAAATGATTTGATGTTTTAAAAGTTTTTATACAATAGTTATATCAAAGATTTGTAAGATCATTTTATAAAAAAATGATTATTTTAAATTGTAATATCTCAACTTAAATTAATATTTATCATGATGGAGCTTAAACAACTTATGCTTCGATATAAAAATAGGTTATATAATTTTTTATGTATATTTTGAAGATCATCCATTATTTTTTTGAGGTCTTATCTTTGTTAATAGAAATTCATGGAATTATTGTTTACATTAATATAATATTTGATATTTAGATATTTATAAGTTAAAGATGTTCCAACCAACAATTGTCATCTTGGATTTAAAATATGAGAATAAATCTTCAACCAAGCATTGAACAAAAATATTATAGAATTTCCTTCATTGACTAATCATCTAATGTGTTCTTAATCTGTTAGGCGCTATTTGATATGAAGTTAAATATTATTGATCCTTTAGGTCGTTCATTTCTTAACAATTTCATTAGAACAAGAAAACCTATATATTTTTGAAGCAACATTTTTACCCAACTTTCTTTTTGATCTTTGAATAATTTTTGTCTAAGTTTTGCCTATAATGCCAATCTCATAATTTTGTAGTTTTATAAACAAACATCTTTTCCTTTGCAAATATTATCCCACTTATAAGGAGACACCTAAATTTTTCTTCATACCCTATCGAAAGAAAATCTCTTTAAATTTTATCAAATTCGATTGCTACACCAATTCACACACAAACAATAATTTAGTTTGTTTGAGTTCTACAGTTCCAATCATGCCTTTCTAACCTACCCAAAAATATTTTATTCTATCCAAAATTAAGTCCCAAAGCTCCTTCTACCTTCTTTTATTAAACATATAAATACCTAGAAGATGGAAAATTTTTAACTTGAAAATTTAAAATATATGCAATAATCCATTGTAAATCTAGGATGGTATTAATGAAAATATTCCTGAAAACTATAGTATAAAACTACCCAACAACCTTATCATAGCATGATAATGCTGATTTAAACTCCACCATCTCATTGATAAAAAATGACTTAAAATAAAGGTATCATCAACAAATTGGAGATGAGATTTGAAGGGATTAATTTTTACAACCTAAATATCTTTGATTTTTCCTCCTATTTTTGCTTTAAAAGAATCTCTCCCTAATGCATCAAGAAGAATAATAAATAAATAAGAAAACAATGGTCCACCTTTTTAGAATTCACTAGATGATTCAAAGTATACAATTGGAGATCTAGTCAACAAACTATAATATTTTTAAATAATATAATAATATCTAATCCATTCACACCAACCTTGATCAAAAATAATTTTTTTGAGAATACTATGTAAAAATTACATCAAACTCTATCATACATTTTGTTCATATCTAATTTTAGAAAACATACTTATTTTTTTAGGGAACCTCTTGTGCAATGACTTAAATCCAAAGCTATACTCATCAATAACGAAATTAAAATTCTTCTCCTAAACTAAGAACTATGCTTATCAATATGAAATTTAAAAGTCTCTTCCTAAAAATAGTCTCTTCCCAAGAATGATCCATCTTAAAGTAGGGAGCTATGCTTATCATAAGCCGAAAAATATGCTTATCAATAGAGAATTTAAAAGTCTTCCTGTAAACCGAGAACTATGCTTATCAACAAGAATAATAAATAAGAATATAATGGGCCACCTTTATAGAACTCACTAGATGATTCAAAGTATACAATTGGAGATCTAGTCAGCAAACTATAATATTTTTGAATAATATAATAATATCTAATCCATTCACATCAGCCTTAATCAAAAATATTTTTTTTGAAAATATTATGTAAAAAATTACATCAAACTCTATCATAAATTTTGTTCATATCAATTTTAGGAAACATACATATTTTTTAAGGAACCTCTTGAGCAATGACTTAAAGCTGGGGCTATACTTATCAATAAAGAAATTAAAAGTCTTCTCCTAAACCGAGAACTATGCTTATAAATATGAAATTTAAAAGTCTCTTCCTGAAAACAGTCTCTTTCCAAGCATGGCCCATCTTAAAGCAGGGAGCTATGCTTATCAATAGAGAATTTAAAAGTCTTCTTGTAAGCCGAGAATTATGCTTATCAATAGAGAATTTAAAAGTCTTCTCCTAAACCGATAACTATGCTTATCAACAAGAATTATAAATAAATAAGAAGATAATGGGCCACATTTTTAGAATTCACTAGATAATTTAAAGTATACAATTGAAGATCTAGTCAGCAAACTATAATATTTTCGAATAATATAATAATATCTAATCCATTCACACCAACCTTGATCAAAAATAATTTTTTGAAAATATTATGTAAAAAATTACATCAAACTCTATCATACATTTTGTTCATATCTAATTTTAGAAAACATACTTATTTTTTAGGTAACCTCTTGTGCAATGACTTAAAGCCGGCGCTATACTTATCAATAAAGAAATTAAAAGTGGAGAACTATGGTTATCAATATGAAATATAAAAGTCTCTTTCATGAAAACAGTCTCTTCATGTCTCTTCCCAAGCATGACCCATCTTAAAGCAAGGAGCTATGCTTATTAATAGAGAATTTAAAAGTCTTCTCGTAAGCCCACAACTATGCTTATTAATAGAGAATTTAAAAGTCTTCTTGTAACTATGCTTATCAACCAGAATAATAAATAAGAAGATAATGGGCCACCTTTTTAGAATTCACTAGATGATTCAAAGTATGCAATTGGAAATCTAGCTAGCAAACTATAATATTTTCGAATAATATAATAATATCTAATCCATTCACACCAACCTTAATCAAAAATATTTTTTTGAGAATATTATGTAAAAAATTACATCAAACTCTATCATACATTTTGTTCATATCTAATTTTAGAAAACATACTTATTTTTTAGGGAACCTCTTGTGCAATGACTTAAATCCGGGGCTATACTTATCAATAAAGAAATAAAAAGTCTTCTCATAAACCGAAAACTATGCTTATCAATATGAAATTTAAAAGTCTCTTCCGTGAAAACAGTCTCTTCCCAAGCATGACCAATCTTAAAGCAGGGAGCTATGCTTATCAACAGAATTTAAAAGTCTTCTCAATAAGCCGACAACTATGCTTATCAATATGAAATTTAAAAGTTTCTTCCTGTAAAACTGAGAGCTATGTTTATCAATAGGGATCACACCACCCATACCACGGTTTGAACCTTCCACCTCCTGAAAGAAAAACCAAAACCAAATCCTTGGCGGCGACAAGGATATAACTACATAATAAACCATAATATTCTATATGATAAAACTAACTCGACACTATAACGAATAATTTTTTATTTAAAAAATAAAATTAATCATAAAATATAATATAGTATTATTTATTTATTCTTGGTTATGAAAAGATTATTTGTTAAAATTTGATTGATATCCACACACTGGATGATGAGTCTTTTCATATATCAAACAGAGGATAAATAGCAGGATATGTTAAAACAGAAAAATGTAGCTAGGTGGTGGATGATTTCAGTAAAGTCTTAAATTTTTGGAGTGCCAGAGTAGTCACCGAAGGCTTTTTCGGAACATTTACCAGCTCAGAACTAACATCAATTCCAATTTCATCCAGAACTTGCTTCACAACTTCTTCCGTTTCCTCCTGTTCATCGTCTCCTTCCATCGCATCATCAATGGCACTCCCCATAGACTCCATTGTCACGTCCATTAGGTCATTTTGCTTTTGAAACTCTTGCATCATCTTCTGCAGTAAATTCATCTGACTGTTCATTTTGCTCATCGCCTGCGTAACAGCTGCCATAGACTCTCCAATAATATCTGTGGATTTCATCATCTGGATGCGAAGAGAGAGAGCTTGAAATTGCGTCTTGATAGTATTCAAACCTTTTATACGTTTTCTTGTCCGAACAAGATCCTTGTCCACAATCTTTACAGCACCGAATTGCTTTTTCTTTGCTATTCTCTTCATCTCTATGATAAGTTTTTTCTCTTGGGTTTGTAGTTTTTGCCTCTCCCTGTCTATTTCACAATTAGACATGTCTATCATGCACTTGCTCTCCCGCACAATCTGTGCGGGGGTTTTGTTGTTCCAGAAGAAAAAATTCATTTTGAAATTATAACTCAATTATATATATGGCTGCTAATTGCAGACGACTTGGAGGATTTGGATGCTAATTAATTCCGTCTGATGACACTGAGTTTTATTGATAACATCGAAAGTAATTGCTCTAGAGAGAGCGATTGACTATATGGATTAGGACGGTCACGACTTATGCAGTATGCGAATCGTTTTTTAAAAATATTTTTTAATTAATACATTTAGTTATTTTAAAACTATCAACTAATTAACACAGTCGAAAAGATATGAGTACGGCTACAAAAGTAGACGAATGAAAATAATTATATAAATTATTAATACACTGCATAAGATCTCAAGGCAAATTTGGTATAAAAGTTATATAAACATATTCTCATATTTTTTGTATTATTATTCTTATATGAGAATATGAGAATATGTTTATATAATATGAGAATATGTTTATATAACTTTGAGAATATGAGAAATAAATGATTTGATGTTTTAAATTTTTTTATACATAAGTTATATCAAAAATTTATAATATTATTTTATAGAAAATTGATTATTTTAAAATTATAATATCTCAACTTGAATTAATATTTATCATGATGGGTTAAAAAACTTAGGCTTCCATACAAAAATAGGTCATATAATTTTTGATGATGTATATTTTGAAGATCATGCATTATTTGTTTGAGGTCTTATCTTTGTTAATAGAAATTTTTGTTATGGAATTATTTTTTACATTAATATAATCGTTGACATTTGAATCTTTATAAGTTAAACATGCTCCAACCAACAATTGTCATTTTGAATTTAAAATATGAGAATAAAGCTTAACCTAACGTTGAACCAAAAATTTATAGAATCCTCTTCATTGACTAACCATATAATGTGTTTCTTAATCAATTAGAAGCTATTTGATATGAGGTTTTATGTTATTGATCCTTGAGGTCATTCATTTCCTAGCAAATTTGTTACAACAAGAAAACCCATATATTTTTGAAGCAACATTTTTATCCAACTCTCTCCATCTTTGAATATTTTTCATCCAAGTTTTGCATGTGATGCCAATCTCATAATTTTGAAATTCTATAAGCCAACATCTTTTCCTTTATAGAAACCTAAATTTCCCCCCATACCCTATTTAAAGAAAATCTCTTTAAATTTTATCAAATTCGATTAATGTAGTTTGTATGAGTTCTAGAGTTCCAATCATTGCTTTCCAACCTACCAAAGAAGATTTCATTCTAACCAAAATTAAGTCTTAAAGCTCCTCCTTCTTCCTTCCTTTATTAGAAAAAGAAATACCTCGATAATAAAAATTTATTAACTTTAAAATTTAATATATATGCAATAATTCATTGTAAATATTGGATGGTAGTAATGGAAATATTTCTCAATTTTATAGTATCAACCAACTACCTAAAAACCTTCTTATACCAAGATAATGTTGATTTAAACTCTACCATTGTTAGAAATAGATTATATTACATTATTTAGGTCATATAAATATACCTTCCTAGGCACATACTTAGGATATTAGATTACTTTAGGGGGAAGTTATCTAGTTACTTCATGCAATATAATAAATACATAAGTGTCAATGTGCAACCTGTATATGTGCAAGATATCCCTTGCACAAATAGGTAGTGTTGGGCAATGATCATTGTAATAAGTAGATATAGAAGCTCAGAGCATATCCTTAGGTAGTAGCATAGTGTTGTGTAGATCACCATATATTGGTGATGAGTGCAATTTAGTCCAGTAGCTTTATTAATGGAGTTTTCATTTTCTCCATAGCTACATTGTATTCATTTTTGTTATTTCTATTTATAGCATATTTTAGTCATCTAGTAGATTTATTTTCTTTCATATTATTTTTCATATTATGATTAATATCTTTCATTGTACACTACATAAAAATCTAACAATGGTATCAGTGCCACGATAGATCTAGCCATAGTAGATCAATAGGAAAACTACCTTTATCATTGAGCTTAAGTTTTTTGTCAACCTATCGTGCCATTGGACCAACCACTATCAAAAACTCCTAGATTAGCCTAGGAGGTAGAATTAGGGAGAGCCACAAGTGAGGATTGAAAGAAACCTCAATTTCAAAAATATTGAGATTATATTTGGCTAGATTTTTTTCGCAAAGTTTTAGGAAAATATCGTGAAGACTAAGACTTAGCATTCAATCCACTAGATTGATAAATCAACTAGTGAAGATCATTCAAGATAGTTAGAATTTGTTAAATATTTTTCAAAGTTTCTTTTATTGTAGAAAATTAATTCTCAAATGATTGGGACACCTTCTACAAAAAAAATCTAGGAGACTTCAACTTAATTACCCGAAGGTTGACGTGCCTTCATAGTGTAGAAATTAGTTATTTGTGCAAGAAAAAAATATTGTCAGGGGTATGCATAGTGACTATTTATTGCCAAATTAGCTAAAATTAATATTTTTAAATTTTTAAATAGACTAATATTTGGGACCCTTGACTAGGGCCCATTAGCTAAAATTTTTTTAGTGCAATTTATTTTTGGGTCGATTCTCCCCAATTTTATAATAATTTGACCATTTTAAGTTTAAAATTTCATTATTATTAATAATAGTGAATCTTCTACATGTGTTTGCACACTCTTCATATAAATTTCAAAACTGATTTATCAAATTCTTATAAATACATTTTGAGACCTATCCTTTATGCATAACATTAAATACTACAAAATAAGACTTTTGGAGAAGATTCATGGTGAAGTTAGGAGACTGAATATCTCTATTGCTAAATTGAGAACTTAACAAAAGAAAATGCCATAGATTTATTGATAAAAAAAAGCCACAATAGCCTTGTTCCATAATAAAAGGCCATAGAAACCTTGATCCAGAAGAAAATGCCTTAAAAACCTTGATATTGAATAAAAGGCCACAAAAGCTTTGTTATTGAAGAAAATGCCACAAAATCCTTGAGACTAAAGAAAAGACCATAGAAGCTTTGATACTGAAAAATGCCACATAAGCCTTGATCCTCAATAAGACTCTAGAAAAGAGTATCTGATTCAAAAGTAGATTAAGATTTTAGTACTAATACTTTATTGTAGGGAAAGGAGATTTAGTAACTTGAAAAACTTCCTACAAGAAAGTAAGGAAGAGTATCTTAATAAAAATCAATCTAGCACCTAAAGTAAAATTGAAGGTAAAGATATTAGGAGAAGATATCATTGAATAAATTCCAGTATTGGAAGAATAAGAAGGACTAGGAGAGTCCTACTCAAATCCATAAGCGAAAAAATCAGAGAACTAGAAGAAGATCTCACCACCAACAGTTCCAAGAGTAGAAGGTTGAAGAAAAGGTCTCAAGGAAGACCAAAAAATGTTGCAAGATCAAAGACCTTGAGGAGGTCTCAATGAGCATCCAATAAAATTCTTGTAGAGCCTTATTGAGGAAATCATAAAAGGAAAACTCATTGGAGAAATTTACTACAGAAGATAGTAAAATATTTAGGACAATTATCGCCATATGACAACAAGCCCAAAAGAAGAAAAAAAATTTGGTAAGGAGTGCCAATTCTGAGAAGACGTCAAGATATTTAGAATATTGAGAATAAAATCTTACCTAAAGTTAGAATTCAGCAAGAAGACTTGAAGATAGGAGAAGCCCACCAAATACAAGAGATTTGAAGTTTTCATATCATAGTAATAAGGCAATATTTTAGAGATAAAAACTTCTTTAAATCTATAGCAAAAGAAGGTGATTGCAAGAGGAGAACAAGCCACCAAATCCTAGGCTTGTGAAATAAAGTTCAAGACCATATTTTGGTGAAAAATAAGTTGTTTAGGACAGTCTATAAAAGGTAGAAATATGCTACTTGAAGCAACAACTTGGTGATATTAAACACCAAAATCTACATCCTCTACAAAAGCAGCAAAAGAGCTAAAAAAATATTTCAAAAAGGTAAGTAACTATTGGTGCAAGTAGATTTATTAATTGGATTACTTATCATATTTGTAAAAGCACCTTAATTTAGATTAAAGTTGCAAGAAGGAAAATTGAATTACAATATTCAAAAGTACAAAAAGATAAATATTCCTTTAAAGGTTCATTTGCACATAAGTTAGGAGTTGATTAGATTTGATAAATACATCTATCAACTACATATCATCTACTTTGGAAAAATAAGAATAAGACTCAGTTCTACAATATTAATTGTAGTAAAATTGTAGAATAACTCTTGAAGATTCATTTCAGATTATTCTTGATTAGTTGTAGTAAATTGATTAAGTGCATTATTTTGAGAGTTGATTGGAGTGATAAGGTGCAATTTTTAGTTCTTTAAAAGTTAAATATTATTAGATTCATTTGCACTATTCTATTACTCTTAAAATCATTATTGTTTGTATTCTTGAGAAGGGCATTAAATCCGAGTTTGATAAAGTGTCTAAAGGCACTATTAGTGCACAAAAAACTACAACACATAGTGGCCAAGTGAAGCCACAAAAACAGGTTAGAATCCTCCAAAACTTAGAGAAGAATACAACTATCCAAAATTAGAAATAGAATCTTCAAATATTAAGGCATGGTGAGTCTAAAATCTAAAGCATTATAGGGTTAATTGTAAGGATAAAAATGCAGAAAATTGCATCAAATAAGGATCTTATATATACTTCTATCTAATATTGGATTTTTCATCAAAGTAACCAATAAAAAATGGGAAGGTGTCTAGTCAAAGAGACAACCTCAAAACCCCTACATTGCATTCAAAAATTCTGCCACAAAACCAGAAATTCAGACCTAAAAAAAGGAGTGCAAAATAGGATGCAATAAAGGTTATTTTATACATAAATTTGTTACATTAAATTGCACTATCCTAATCTGGTTTATATAGGAAAGAGGGTAGATTTGAATGTGCCTCAAAGGCACAATATCTACTAGATAAACAAGCCAAAAGTATTCAAATGCTAGCACTCTCCAAGCATAGAAAAAAGAGCCACTCTAAGGGCTCATACTCCTCATATCTTGGATGACCAAACCTACAAAAAATAAGGCATAAAACAAAGGGAGAAACAACATTATATTCAAGAGCAACATTTTCTATAAAATGAGGATGTATAATAGGTTTAAAAATAATAATATTAAGGTACCATTGGAATGTTTCAAACTCCATATTTGCATTGCTCAAAATTGGTGCTCAAACCTCAAAAATTGTTGCTCCTCATTCAAGCTGGAAAGAACCCACAAGCAAGTGTCATTGAATGAAGGAGGAGTTGGAAATTTGATAAGGTTTAAAGAACCTCCAAAGGGTACATTGAAGAAGCATTAGAGAAGACATCCATGCATAAGGAGGGAGTGACACTTATCACTTGAGGCAAAACCCTAATGCTCCTCATGCGAGAACTCATATTTATCAATAAAGGAGTTACAAACAACAGGTTTGTGCATTGAGAATATGAGAGACACTTGTCCACAAAGAGACCAAGTGTTCCACTAAAGAATGTAATGTTCATACGTTACTCAAAGTAAGATACAAGTGTTTTCTAACATCTTCTACTCCTCAATAACTCAATAAGAAAATGGACATGCCACTTGCCACTTAATACAAGATTCTCCTCCATTTTAAGAGCATCAAAGACCAAGCATTTCGCAAGAATTCATATATCCACATTAAACACTTCGGAGTCCTTGTGTATAGGGCCAATATGTAGTGTGAAAGTGAAGTGGAAGAGCCTTTAATGCTTTGGTCAAGGGAGGTTAAATGCAGAGACTAAAGACACCATATTTGGAGCATTAAATCTAAGGAAGGTTATAAGAATTCTATCAGAGGTAATGGCCAAATTAGAGATATTAATATCGCAGCCCTTGCACACTAAAATTAGCACCAATTATTATGGTCTTTGTATGGTACGAGGTAAGATTTTTTTTCATTTTAAATATGCTTTCATTTATTTGGAGTTATAAGGTTGATAAATCAAGGTTAAACTTAGAAGAATTTAACTATATTGAAATCTCACGATGAAAAGGTCATTTCTGGAAATGACAAGGGAAAAAAAGTTTCTTCTTCTGAAAATCACAAGGATGTGAGTCTCTTTGATCTTCCAAATAGATTTGAAGCTTTGACTAATTTAGCTTCCTAAAATTATGATATTGTTCTAAATAGTCTTAATCTTAAGTCAAACCCTTCTTTTATTCCTTTTGCGGCTTCCCACAAATCTCCTCCTAGTTTACCTCCCTATTCTGATACACATATGGATACTGCTATTCATACTGCTAGCCATCCATCAATGAATATTACTAATACTGTTGATCAAATACTTGTTGATGATGTTTCAATTCCTCCTTCCTTTTTTAACCCTCCAACCCTGTGGTTCAAAAAATATCGGCTCATAATTTTAGTCTAAAAAACACTAGAAGCCACAAGAAATCTTACATTGATTGTGGAGAAGAGAAGAAGAGAGGAAGACCTTCTAATTCTGAGAAATGGAAACAAGGTGTCCATGAAGACATTGCCAAAGACATCCAAAAAACTCTTTTTGCCTTAGACATTAATCTTTCATAGGAAGATTCAAAAAGCACCAAACCTCCCCAACCACAAGGAAAAGGAGGCAAGCGAATCTCAAAATCTTCAAAATGAAAATCCTCTCATGGAATGTGATAGGCCTTAATGGCTTAGCTAAATAGAGGCTAGCTAAATCATTAAGGAATGAAATAAGACCTACTATTTTTTTGATCCAAGAAACCAAATTTAGTGATCCCTATGCTATAATGGTTTGTAAAAACATTTGGAAAAAGTGTGAGTTTACTTTTTGCAATGAAAAAAGAGCCTTAGGAGGCCTTATTTGTTTATGCAACCCAAAAAAATTATAAGGAAAACTCATCCATTCCAATTATGAAATGGTCAACATCCTCTTCTTTGATAAAGACAATAATTCTCCTTGGGTCCTCACCAACATATATGCTCCAAACTCCATCATTGTAAGATCCATGTTTTGGGATAGTCTATCTTCTATTATATGTACTTTTCCTAACCTTTCGTGGATTCTTGCTGGTGATTTCACTACACCTATCTTTCTTTCTAACAAAAAATAGGGGTTGGTTCTTTCACCAAAATCATAGAGGACTTCAAGGATTTCATATCAAGGAATAATTAGATGGATGTAAACTTGAAAGGGAATCAATTTACTTGGTCAAACAAAAGGTGTGGTTTCCAACTGATTCAAGTCAAACTTGATAGAGTGTTATTTTCTTTGGAAGCCTTGATTTGAAGCCATGTGGATGATACATCATGAATTCAGATAAAATATTACACAGTGGTGGCAAACTAATATTCAAGGATGTACTTCCTTCATATTAACCCAGAAGCTCAAATTAATTAGAGAGAATCTCATGATATGGAATAAAGATATTTTTGGGAATTGTTTCCAAAATAAACAGGATATCAAGAACATGTTGGATTCAATAAAAAAATAAATTCAATAAGGACAGGGTTGTTCCAATCAGCTGAGAGATGAAGAAAGAAAATTTTTATCCCAATACCATAATACCCTACAATGCAAAGAAATATTTTGGAGAAAAAAGTCTCATGATATTTGTCTCAAACAAGGAGATTCTAATACTATATTTTTTCATGTTTCTACTATGGGACACAGAAGCAACAACATGATTAAGGATATTCGATTGCAATATGGAAGAACAACTACTGATATCAAGGAAATCATATTTGAAGTGATGTCTCATTTCAAGCACCTAGTTGAAGAGTTAAAGAGAATAAATGCTAAAATCACCAAGGATTTTTTCCTTAAATTCATCCCTCACCTCATTCTTGAGCATATTAATAATAACCTCACTGATTTTCTTTTCGATGATGATATCAAAGCAGCTCTTTTCTCAATGAAACCCGATAAAGCTCCTGGACATGATGGTTTTTCTCCTAGATTCTTTCAAGCCTTTTGGGATCTTTTAGGGCCAGAGGTTTGTGCTTCTATTAAGGAACTTCAAGTTTCCAAAGTTATTCCTAGGGGTTTTAATTCCACCTTTATTGTGCTTATACCAAAAAATTAAAATGCTAGTAACTTCAATGATTTTTGACCAATTAGTCTTTGTAATGTCATCTACAAAATCTTGACAAAATCCATAGCCATCTGGTTGAGAGATGTCATGCCCCTCATTATCAATCAGTTCCAAGGAAGTTATGTCAGAGTCAAATCCATATTAGATGGAATCATCTCAGTTCATGAGGCAATTCACTCTACCTCACACAATAAAAAAGCTACTTTTTTGCTCAAACTTGATATGAACAAAGCTTATGATAGACTAAATTGGGATTTCCTTCTTGCAATTTTGGAAAAGTTTGGTTTCCATACTGACTAGATTTCCCTAATTAAAGTATGCATTTATTTTTCCTGGTTCTCCATCCTTATTAACAGATCACCAACAGTCTATTTCCAAAGCAGTAGAGGGTTAATACAAGGTGATACTTTATCTCTACTCCTCTTCATCATTACCACTAAAGCTCTCGGTAGATCAATAATTGCAGTGAGACAAGTAGGTCTAATATCAGGATTATAGGTCACTTCTCAATGCAATCCCATCACCCATCAATAATTTGTTGATGATACTCTTTTATCCACATTTGCATATGTTAGTGAAGCCAATATTATAAAATGCATTCTTCTCTTGTACAAAGAAGCTACTAGCCAAATGATAATTTTTTTAGAAAATAAAAATGTATTTCTTCAATACCCCTCTAAGAAAACAAGTCTCTATTGCCAACATCCTTGGATGCTCAATTTCCTCCTTGCCTTCATCCTATTTGGGAATGCCTCTTTTTGTTGGGAATTCTAAAAAAAAATTATGGGATAATGTCATTGAAAGACTCAAAAAAATTCTTTCTATGTGGAGAGGAAATCTTCTCTCTCATGCTGGCAAAGTTACTCTCACTATGGCTTACCTCCAAAAAATTCATGTTTACTTTCTCTCCTTGTTCAAAGCTCCTATAAAAGTATATCATAAAATTGAATAGATCCATAAGCACTTTCTTTGGACAGGATCTAAGAACAAGAATATATTTCATTTAGTGTATTGGGATAATGTTTGCAAACCTAAGGAGTAGGCAGGATTCGGGCTAAGAAGAATTCATGTTCCAAATTTAGATCTTCTGGCTAATTAGGCTTGGCATCTCATCTCGAATGATGATGTTGATTGGGTTAAAATAATCAAAATAAGATACCTCCAATATTCTAAGTTTATTTTTGGTGATATTCCTTCTTCAAGCTCTTCATTTTGGAATTCAATTTGCATGGCCAGATCAATCATCAAAAAAGGACTAAGGTGGAAAATTGGTAATGGTAAATCTATTCACTTTTGGTAAGACAGATGGATAGGTGATCGATCTCTTCTTCAATTTAATGAGCTCAGAAGATTGATTGATATTACCAAAAATATGTTTGGTCCCTTGGTGGTTGACTTTCTTACTGTTTCTAATGGTTCAAGAATTTGGAAAATCCTAGCCATTCTAGATTTAACAGTTAAAATATATTATCTTAAAGCTCAGTTATCGTCCATTTGAATCCCTTCTGGTGACTTTGTTGATCATCCTATTTGGTAACCTACTAACTCAAGAGATTTTTCTGTCAAATCTGCCTACTTGTTATCTCTTAATGTCACTAATTCCATCCTTCCTTTCAAACTAGTTTGGACCAAGTATATAACTCCTAAAGTAGCTTCCTTTTCCTGGATTTGCATTCAATATTGTATCCTTACAACAAAAAATCTTATTAAACATGGTATTACCCTCCCTAATAGATGCTTCCCATGTATTTCTGATTGGAAATCCACTTCCCACCTATTTATTTTTTATCCCTTTTCAAATGATGTGCTCAACAATCTATTTTGCAAATTCTATCTAGCCTAGGTTTGTCCCCCAACTATTACTGATCTCTTCCTTCAGTGGCCAAATCTCTTTAAAAATCATATCATTAATGGATTATGGAAGTTTTGTCTTCAGCATTTTTTATGGAAAATATGGCTTGAACGCAATAGAAGAATTTTTGATAAAAAAGTCAATGATGTGGACTTTATTTCTAACAAAATTATCCTATTTTTTAAATAGAATATTTTGATAGGTCCCCTTGATGTTATCCCTAATTCTTCTTTTGAGGATGCCCTACTCAAATCATGTCATATTTCCTTAGAGAATGCAAGATTATCCTATTTTTTAAAGAGAATATTTTGATAGGTCCCCTTGATGTTATCCCTCATTCTTATTTTGAGGATGCCCTACTCAAATCATGTCATATTTCCTTAGAGAATGCAAGATCTACTAGTCCCTCATGCTCAAGATTTAATGTCAAATGGCATCCTCCCCCTCTTGGTTAGGTCAAGCTAATTTTTTATGGAGCTGCTAAAGGGGACCTTAGTAGGGCTGGTGCAGGAGGCGTATTAATAGATCATATTGGTAATTCTATTTTTGCTTTTGTTAAACTGTTAAGAGAACTTTCCAATAATTATGTTGAAGCTAAAGCATTGTGGAGAGGTCTCCAATTTATAAAGTAAATTCCTAGAAAAATAATTGTTAAATGTGGCTCTTTGAATATTATTAACTATCTAAAGAACTCCAAACTAGAAATATGGAAGATAAAGAGAATTATTGAGGAAATCAAACAAATCCTCAGCAAGCAGCATGAGGTCATCGTCCAATATGCATTTAGACAAGCTAACTATATTTTTGACATGTTGGCAAACATTGGGATCTCTACCCAAGGAATGCTGACATGGACAGATTCTTTGCCTCCTAAAGTGGCAACGATTGCCAAGTTGGATCAAACTACTCACCATCACGATGAAGCATAATTTTTCCACATGTGTTTTTATTCATAACTTTCATTTTCTTATAAAGTATCATGTGTATCCCCGCTCCATCAATGATATTTTCATATACATTGCTCCTTCCATTTAACCTTTTTTATCTCCCATCATAAAATTGTACCAACATTTGATCCTCACCTTGAATTACACCTTCACCACCTCTCATGATCCTTTCCCTTGAACTCCACCACCATTTCAAATTATCCCCACCGATTTTTTGATAACCGCTATGCCTTGGAATTCTAATGCTTTTTATAACACCACCTATAATCATTTCAGGATCATGCTCCTCGAAAATTGGTTGTTTACCCCTATGAGAGATTTTCCTCGGTGGACACCCTTCTATTACCTTTCGAGGAATGTCCTTTCAGGTTTTTCAAATTTTACTGGTTCTAGTTCCAGTTATGTTCTTTACTAGTCCCAATTTTTAAGTGTTTAAATAGGTCAATGTTATCCTCTTTATATGCACTTTCCAATATTTTCCTATTATTTTTGATGTCTAAAAATCCTCCTTGATCCCTGTCTTGCCCAATATTCGATGCATAATAGGGTTTTTTCCTTTTTAAGGTTCGTTGACTAGTTGAGGAGTACTATTTTTAAGCCTTATCTATTTTTATGCATGTTTATTCCCCTCACAAGTAATCCTAGTTACCTATGGTTGTTTCTGGTTGCAATATCCTTGCCCTACTTCATCCTCTAGAATATTTACTGTTCTACAACCATGAAGAAGGGGAAAGTTGATTATGTTGAGCCTGAGATCTACAAGATGGATACCACTACTAAATATATCTTGAAGGATAAAGTAGGCCTCATACCATTATTCAAAATGTTCTCTAGAAGCAATTGGGATGCTATGACAACATTCAAAAATATTTGGGAGAATGGCATCATCACTATACATGGATTTGAGTTTCAAATCACGCTAGAGATCCTCACTGAACTAACTGGGCAGCCCCTTGATGTTGAGTAGTAAGTAGAAACAAGTACAATTGGAAATTTGATCTATCCCATTTCAACTCTTCATCTCAAGTGTGAAAACTCCATAATAAAGGTCTATATCATCACCATTTATCCACTCCTTGGAAGGAAATCCTTAAGCCTATCATGCAGTATCTTACAGTAGATGATCCAGAATCCCAATTATGTAGCTTCCATTTGTCCTTCATTAACCATTTTAGAGATGCTAAAATGTTAAACATCTATGCTGCTCTGTATTGGTCCATTGATTATACCATCACTTATACCCATGAAAAGGAAGATGAAGGTTGGCCTTCCCATCAGGGGATTTTTAAAATCCTTTATGGCTATTTACTCCAAAAAATTTCCAAATGAAACATTCCTACCCCTACCTCTTCTGAAGAGAATTCATCCTCTACTCCTAGCCCTAAAGCTTCCAAATCCAAAAGGAAGAGTAAATCTGAGAAACCCAAGCCTGTTTCCAATGTCAAAAAGAAGGTAAATCTTGAGAAAACACATGTTTGATGCTCTCAGAGGCCTAATTTTAAGGATACTCCTACCCCTAAATTTATCAATAAAGAACACAAATCTGATTTTGACTCTCCTGATGTGGTGGAAAAGTATCTCCACAAACTTGTTATCCAGACCACTTTTGCTACCATTGATCATTTGGAAACTACCTATGTAGTGCTTGGAAAAGAAATAGCCCAACTCAAGGAGCAGTGTAATGCTCTCAGCCTGCTCTTTTTCTGTAATGTGTATGAAGAGGGCCCTATTGTTTTTGCTGCCATCAATATTTTTGACATCAATTATTATGAAGTCATTGAGATTACGAAGGAAATATCTAAGGATGCTCTCAAGGACACTATCAAGGATGTTGACCAAGAGATCGTGGTGGCCTCTCCTATGCAGATTTGTGCATAAAATTAATGCACTTGCGTGCCTCATTTCCTATATAGGTCTAAACTAGTTTTACATTGTGTTTTGACCCTTCATTGGGGTTGTTCTCTTATTTCCTTTTTTTTTGTCCTTGCATGGATGCATTTTTTTCCTTTCCAGCATCATTTTTAGGCTCTCATGGTGTTTCCTTTTTTTTTGTTTCTCTTGCTTCTCTATTGTACAAGGCGTTGGGGTGCCTTTCAAATACCCCATTTTTTAATGCAAAATTATTAACTTACCAAAATGTTTTTTCCAAAATTTGGGAGTTATAAGGGTTACTAGATCAAATTAATTTATTGAAAATTATATACGCTAAAATTAAATTCTAAAGGGATATTAAAAGAGGCTATTAAGGATTTTTCTAAGGTTGAAAATTGATAATATTCTTCTTTCAAAAATTTACAAAAGGGAAAAACGAAATCCAACATTAAAACCTCTTCAAAACTTGGAAAAGCACTTAGTTCAATAGGAGTAATAAGGTGTTAGAAATGTTGATTTTTGATATTTATACAACTTTACAAAATCAATCAAAATTGAACTACATTTTATAAAAGCATTATATTAAATTCTAAAATCACTAGGAAGTCATAAGGTATTTTACAAAACTTGATAATAATAGCATCTACCAAAGATTATCAAGCTCTAAATACATTGGGAAGATATAAACTTTCTATAAAACCTAAAATTCCATTAGGTGTATATACTCTCATTACTAGGGGTACATAAGGAAGTCTACTAACCTAAGAATCAATAAAGGTTTTATGAAATCAAGATTATATACTTCAATTAGGGATCATATATCATAATATAGGGAGTTATAAGGTAGAATACTAAGGTTGTATCAAATTCAATTCTAATAAATAGCAAGAATCACTATTTCAAAGATCTATCATAGATGAAATCTTAAGAAAATATCTCAATAATGAACTATTCCATGAAGTAGTGTTCTACTCTCAAATGTTAATAGATACTCTAGAATGATACAAGTATCTATCTATCAATGATAAAGAGAAATTATCCTTGTTTCTTAAATAATTCAAAGAATGTAACTTTACAACATTGATTAGTTATCTTCATGAAATCCTCTTCACAAAATGGCGAAACTCACAAATATTGCTTATATTTTCACTAAAAGAGTATCTGATGGTCTATCTATCATTATGTAAATCATAAAATGCGCCATACCAAACCAATAGATAGAACCAATACATAATATGTTACACAATGAATAGATATAATAGTTTATTAATATAAATGAAGCCTTGATCTCCAATGTTTACAACATGACTCAATATTGATACAAATATCACAAATCTAGGGTTTAAAAACCCTAGTTTCAAAGAATAACTGGTATCTTCTCACTTGTCTTCGATCCAAGTAATAATTATAGGTGGGCTTATGTATCCCTACGGGACCACCCTAGCTTCAATAGCTTCCAGAAAGATGATTCCTGCACCTACAAATAGAAGAACAATAAAAATGGATTATAAGCACCTACAAGGGCTTCATTGTGTGAGGCCCTCAAAAATATAAAAATAACTAAAACCCTATATATTGTAATATAATACTATAAATAGAAATACTTTGTTTAATTTGTGGAAAACATCCCAGAAGGTATGCCACTTTTGGGTAAGACCCAAGGAGGCAGGGGTATCCATTCCGCAAAAAACACCCAAGACTCCAACCTGGCCTACCACCTTTGACATACTCAAGGAGTAAACAAACTCTCAAACCCATTTAAGAAAATTAAAAAATAAATAACAATAAAAATAAAAAAATAAAATAAAAACATTATCCTTGAGTGTGTTAAAAATAAAATCACAACCAAACACACACACACAATAAGATAAAAAAACCACAACACGAACCACATAAAAAAAACACAAGAACAACATAACAAAACACAAACATGACAAAAACAACATAACACTATAAATACAACCAAAAAAAAACCTAAAAGTAAGCACAACCAAAACCGAAAAATTTAAAAAATAAAATACAACTAACAATAGACAATAAACAAAAACAAAAAACATAGAAAACACTTACACATAAAAATATGAATTAACACAAACAACCAGAAACACAAGAACAAGAACAATAAAAACACAAGAACAATAACAAAAAACATAAAAAAAAAAACACAATAACGACAAAAAACAACGCAAAGAACAAAAAAAACAAAACAAAACAAAATAACACACACCTTAAAAAATAAAATAAATAAAAAAGAAAAAAGGAAAAAAAATGAACATAACAATGACCTTTCTAGACCAGAAGACTATTAAGGCAAGAATCAACAAAGAAAACAAATGAAAGAAAAGAATTAGCTAGGGAACTAAAATAGCTTGAGTGAATAAAAGAGAAGTAAAAATAAAGCAAGAAGAAACTAGGTACCTTCATAACTAGAGCCATCCAAAGAAATAATAGAAATAAGAGATTCCCTTATTTGTTAAGCCCACCATCTCAGAGGGTGGCCATAGCAAGTAAGATCATCTTTGTCCAAAGCCCAATTAGCTAAAGTATCAAAACTCTTGTTTTGATTTCTGACCACATGATTGTAATCAATTTTCAAAAATACCATATGGATTAGTTGAATATTCTCAATAATTCTTTTTATTCTCCAATCAACCTTATGATTCTTAGGAGTCTTCATAATATTAATCATGAGTTGAGAGTCAGACTCAACTAACACATTTTCCCATCCAACCTTAGTAGCCTTTTGAAGGCCTCTGAGGATACCATACCCTCAGCAAGGTTATTGGAAAGAATACCCAAATTTTCAGCAAAAGTAAAAACCAGGGAGCCATCTGAAAGTCTACCAATTCCCCCCACACTAGCTTTTCTAGGGTTCCCTCTAAAGGCTCCATCAGTATTGACTTTTCCAAAATCCTTAGGAGGAGGTTGCCAATTTCTTGTCCTATCCGTATTACAAATACTCACATTCCCTTTAATATGGTTGCCTTTAGAATATTTAATCTTCAATCTTTGTATCACTTGATCCCATCTTTGGTGGGAGTTTTGGGGGTGATTAAGGAGTTGATGGATTGATTCAACTAAGTTGGCTATGGTATTTTTCTAAATATAGTGAATATCCTTCCTATCTTGATTAAAAATTCAGTTTTTCCTTTCATTCCAGATATTCCAAAGAAGAATGGTAGAACCCATCCAAACTAACTACCTAATAAAATGATCAACAACCTCTTGATTAGGCCAATCCCTTCAAAGTTGTTTAAAAGTAAAAAAATTGGACCACTGTAAGCCAAGTAAAGTGGTCATTCTCCTCCATAGCTCAAAGCCTAAAATACACTCAATAAAAATATGGCTAAGATTTTATTCATTCTCTTCACACATTTCACATCTAAAAGGGCCATGAAAACCACTCTTCATAAGTTGCTCACTAGTAAGCATCCTATGATGCAATAAAAGCCAAGTAAAGAACCTCAACTTAGGCCAGAGCTTTTGATCCCACAATTGATAAAATATTTCAAAATATTGGTTGGGATTATTATGGCATAAGTTCAAATAACCTTGAGCAACTCAATACTCATCCTTAGTAGTGTTGTTCCATCCAAAACAATATTTTTCATGGGACCAAGAGAGAGATCTCTTATGAAGGATGCCTTGGATATCTTGTCTTTACATTTTTGGTATTTGAATAGGCCATCCTCAATAGGGATTCAATATCTACCAACCTTTGAATTACCATTATGGTATTGACAATATTAGCCACCTTTATCTACTTAGCTCGATGAAGCTCCTCCATCCAAGGCCTTCAATCGGGAAACTAGGTTATCAAAGGCTTGTGACCATTCCAAGAATCTATCCAAAAAATTACCTATTGGCCATTATGAATGATCCAAAATAAATTTTTATTTATCAAATCCTCATAAGTCTTAAACACTATTAAAATGGGAGAACCTTTGGTAGGAAGTTGATAGCAAACAATGTCTTCAGGACTTTTGTTCTTAGTATATTTAGCATGGATATTATTGGCCCAAAGAGCATTGGGGTTATGCAACATCCTAAAATATAATTTAGCAACTAAAGCTTTGTTGTTATTAATAGAAGTCCAGAATTCTAACCCCACTTCATTATTAGGAAGACATAAAGTGTTCCATTTCACCAAGGCCCATTTTCTTTTCTCCTTGGTACCACTCCAAAGGAAATGATGATTGATTTGAGCTAGTTCCTGAAGAATAGACTTTGGCATATTCAACACAGAAGATACCTAAATAGGAATAACTTGAAGGATTGATTTTACCAAGGTGATTCTACCCCCAGAAGAAAGCCACATGTTGGTCCACTCTTCAATTTTCTTCTTGACTTTATCCAAAAACCAATTCCAATATTTATTTTTTCCCTTTTAATATTGATGGGAATACCTAAATAAGTGATCAGATGGGAGGTCTTATTATATCTTAACTTATCCAAGACCATGGACTCCTATCTGGTAGAGCAGTGAAAGAAAATAACTTTAGATTTGTCTTCATCGATCAACTGTCCAGTAGCCTTATAAAAATAGCTAATGATTTGCTTAATATTAGAAGCTTCCTTAACTATAGATTTACATAAAATAGTAGAGTCATCCACAAATTTAAGATGATATATAGGTCTAGCTCCATGAGCAATGGTAACTCCCTCAATGGTTTTGTTTTCCCTCTTTTTGGTTATAGTCCTACCCAAGCATTCATCAAGAATGATGAATCAGGGGATAGCGGGTCACCTTGCCTAATACCTATGGAAGCTGGGAATGACTGAGAAGGCATGCCATTAATAATAACTAAGTAGGAAACTGAAGAGATACATCCCATAATCCAATCCATCCAATCCTTAGAGAAACCAAATTGCCTCAAAACTTTGATAAGGAAGTGCCAATCCACTCTATCATAATCTTTGGATAAGTCTAATTGAATGAACATGGAAGGATATTTTTGCATATCCATGGAATGGATGGCTTCCTGAGCAAGAACTATCTCATATACTATTTTATGCCTTTCCACATAGCCCCCTTGCTCAAGGAAACTAATCTTATGCAAAAGAGGCTTCAACCTTTCTGCCATGATCTTAGTGATGATTTTGAGAATAAAATTACATAAATAAATAGGTCTAAAAGTTGATATATGATCAACCTCTTGAGCTTTTGTAACAAGAATAATATAAGGTTTATTTATAACCTTCAAAATTTCTTTGGCTTTCCTGGATTCTTCCACCACCTCTAATAAATCAGCATGAAGGATATCCCAGAACACTTGGTAGAACTCAATGGGAAAACCATCAGGACTAGGGGTTTTCCCTTTTTGCATTTTTAAAACTACCTATTGAAGCTCATTAATAGTAACAAGAGTAGTAAAAATAGAGTTATCCTTATAGGCAACAAATCCACCTCCCAAAAGAAGTGATTTGATCGATCTTGACAGTTTTGTGATAATTTGCTCAAGTTTTGTAAAATTGTATAGTGGGAAGAAAATCATATAGTGAAGGGAAAAATTGTACAACTAGATTGACAAATCATACATAGCAATAGCAAATCATACAGGGTGCACCAAAATTTACTCAAATTAAAAGGAAATATAATTTTAGGATAAAATGGCGCATGGATTTGCTAACTAATGTGTTAAACTTGGGAAAATGCCAAAATAATGTATTTAGTTGTATATGGGCAGTTGTGAATATTGTATTTTTTCAAGAACCACTTTGTAAAATCCTAGACATCATTATATAAGGCCCCATTTTCAATTTTGGAGGTCTGGCTACTATTTTACTAGTTATTGGTTGCTAGAATAGAGAGTTAATTACATTTATGAGCTATTGCAATTATATTGAGATAGTTTTACACATTTTAATTGAATCTAAAACCATTTATGAGAATAAATAAATTTTGGATGACTATGTACGATATTGATATGGATGGAAAATGAATTGTGGATTGATATTATGTAATTGAGTTTTGATCTTACTGTTATATATTAGTTTTATGCATTATTGTAGATTTGTTAAGTAGATTGGCATTGGTGAATCATGGAGAATGATTTAGGAGAATTATGACATTGCTAAGGATGTATTAAATATTGTTGTATGATTTATGGGTGTAATTACTTATATGGAATCTCTTAACAGTCTGGTTAGGATCTTTTACCTATGAAAGAGATTGTATTATTTGGGTTATCAAACCTTTACAAAACATCCTGGAGAGAGATTGGAGCAGTAGAGCATATCAACCAACACCATGATTTACCTTTAGATCGTACATCATACACCGTATAAATCATACAAAGTACTTTTACCTAATTTGGTAAAACAAGCGATTGAGAGAAACTTACCCTATTTGGCAGTTTTGGGTACTTGAGTTGATTGATTACAAAATTGTGTATGGCAGCCTCCAAAACAGCATTCATCAGTTTTTTTGAGTGAAATATCATACTATCTTGGACATTGTATTATTTATGATCATATAGTATAGGTAATTCAGAGTTGTACAAGGAGATTACAGTTCTTACAAGGGTAGTTTGTGTGAGCGAAATACTATACGATTTAGAAAGTGAGATAAAATTGGCTTAAGAATAATTCTAACCTCTATAAAATACCTCCTCATAAGGAATACTCCACCGATGTGTTACATTTGGCATCATTGCCTTATCGAATCTATCATTCTTGTTAAAACAGGTCAAATCTGACTAAAAAATTGGAGGTGATTTTTATGACGGATACTAGTACACGAAGTCATGGGAGAAAGGAACCATGATACAACATCCTAGTAAGAAGGAGCACGAGGATTTATCAAAGAAAAAATATGAGTAACTCACATCATAGTACACATGAACCAAAAATAGAGCAAGTTTGGACATCCAAATAAGGAGACTTTGAGGCATTGTTGATTGAGATAGAAGACAAGGATATATAACCACCAAATGTAGAGGAGACAGGTGACAAATAAAATGTGCAATATGATAGAGCATGGATGGTAAGACCTAAGGAAGTGGTAGTAGGGTTGCAAGAGGGTGTAGATAACATGATTCAAGCACCAAATAAATAGTACATGGGGACTTAGTAGGATAGACCAAGATCATCTCCATCACATCAGCGAAGAAGGTCACAAAGTGAAGACACATGATAATTAGGTCACCGAGTGGCAAGATAAAATAATATATCTCAAATTGACACTTCTGAAGACAACAGGAGTAATACACCCCCAAGGAGGAATCTTGCAGGGATCCCACAAGACTCCTCAAGTGATAATGATGACTCTCCTAAGATGGCTAATATAGCAACCAAAAAAATATGTCCACCATTCTCAAGTGAGGGTAAGAAAGAACCCACATGGCATGTAGGAACTTGCATAACCATTTGGAGAGCAAATGGTGTAGATAGACCGGAGGATTAGGTAATATTATTTCTTGCTACCTTGAGAGGATTGGCAATAGATTGGTACCTAAAGAGAGAAAATAATATCAATTTTCAGACTTAGAATCAGATAAAGGAGACGTTCATCAAATAATTTCAATCTTTAAAGTATGATGGAGACATCGTCACCGATATTTGCATAACAAAACAAAAAGCTGACGAGGATGTGAAATCCTACAATCATAGACTGAAGCAATTAGTTGATAATATGAAGATGCCATTGGTAGATGTGCTAGTAAAATGGTGGTTCATATATGGGTTACTACCAAAATTTAATAAAAAGATGAAGGCAATGCCATCCGACACATATGAGGAAGCACTTAAACACACAAAGAACTTTGAGAGTGAATCAAAATAGACATTTATGAGAATTTTGTCCCACCCCAAGTCAAAATATTTAGATAGTGAAGAATATAACACTATACAGAGTATTAAAACATCATTGTGAAGGGAGTTTGATAATATGGTAAAATAATACAAGATAAAATCGGATAGGAATGAGTTGTGGTGCACAGAATGCAAAATAGAGGGACATACAAATATGAAGTGTCTAAAGAATGACTATTGCCATATTTTTAATGTGATGGGGCATGAGGTAATGCTTTATCCCTATAATGCAATAGTATGCCCATAGGTACTATCAATCTAGGGGCAGGAAGAGAAACCAAAGACCCAAGGAAGCGGGCAACAAGCAACGAGTGGCAGTTACAAAAAGAGCATACAAGGTGGGAGACAAAACCAAGGTAATCGATAGGGAGGACAAAGTCTCTTACAATATAACTTGAAAGGTAGGCCAATCATACAATTTCACAATTACCAAGAGTGGGAGAATTTTGCAAAATATTTTCCTACACCTTTGATGCAAGGGGCACCACAAACAAGCACTACACACATGTGTAGATGGTGTGGTCTGAGGAACCACTAGGAAGAGAATTTTCCAAAGTAGGAAATTTCAAGCAACCCATAGAATGTGAGCTATTTGGACATTGAAATTCCTCAAGTTAAGGATGAAACTTAGGAATTTTTAGCCATGATGAGGAATCATGCTAAAAAGGATAAATATCCAGAGCTAGAAAAATAAAAAAACACTAGCACGCAGCAAAAAAATATTGCAAGAAGAGAAAACTAAGCAAGTAGATTCGAGAGCTAGAAAGGAATTAAGAAAACCATCATAACAGGAGATAGTTGTACAAAATCTGGTAGCACAGGTGTTGGATACCATAATGGAACTTAAAGTATCTGACTTGCTAGAAGCTATCTCAGAATTGTAGAAAGCAATTACGAAAGAAATACAACCACATAAGGTGATGAAGGTATAGAGCCAACCAATTTTGGAGGAAGAACGAAAATATCAATTTATGGATCCTACTATACTAATGATTGATGTGGGAAAGAAACCTGCATTAATGCATATGGAGATCTTGGGGCACAAATTGATGCAAGTTATTGTGGATGGAGGATCCAATGTCAATGTGCTACTAGAGAGAACTTGGTTAGAACTAGGCACTCCATCCCTATGGGTACCAAGCTTCTGAATGTATGGGACTAACAAAAATGATATTAACATAAAATGAGTCTTAAAATTACAACAAGTAATGATAGCTGAGCAAGAATTTGTCTTGTATTTTTTTGTGATTACAATGCAGAAACCTATACATGACGCCCTATTGAGGATAGGTTGGCTACGAGTAGCCAAAGTTAATAATAATTTGGGAAATAATCATATCACTTTTAAAAAGGTGCAACACAAATACATGATTAATCTAGCTAATTAAAGAGTTAGTGAAGATGTAGCTACAATCGATGAATCAAAAAATTCATAAGGGGATGAAGGACACAAACCTAATGAAGAAGGAATATTGTACATATATGAATGTGGTGAAGATGAAGCTTGATCTAATAGTGGACTCCTTCATTTGCAAATGGAGGAGTACAAAAATTTTCAACCCAACTTCCTCTGTATTGAGTAAGAAGAAATCAAGGAAAAACAAGATGAACCAAAAGTTAGTAAAGAAACTAAGAAGGAAACAGAGAAAAGTGGACATTTCCAAAAAGATTTGTGGAGTATATGGTAGGATATGCAGATATGGATACAAGATTGACACACCCTTAGAATGTAATTAAATCCACAAACGAGCCAAAAAATATCAACTATGAAGGATGTAAGATAGTGGATGTCAATGTAGGAACGGAGGAAGAACCTAGGATGGTCCATTGTGGTGATGATTGGAATATGGTATTGAAGGCATGATATTTCAAGATATTCTTGGAGTACAAGGATGTCTTTGCATTGACATATAAAGATCTAAAAGGAATCCCACACAAATTATGTGTCCATAATATCACACTAATACAACAAGTTCCAGGTTTTGTTTTTCATCAGAGACTGATACTCAGCATCCATAGCAGCCTTCCATTGTGGCTCACTAAGGGCATCTTACACTGAAAAAGGTTCATATTCATTCATTGAAGATGTAAAAACCCTGTCTTCATCTATATCCATATCCTCTGTTGGTCTCTCTAGATCAACATAAAGTTCCTCAAAATATTGAAAAATATCATCAACCCTAGTAGTCTCTACTATTGCTCTCTCCTATTGATCCATGCTATGAGTACGAGGCCTATTCAAAGTCATATAAAGTGGAGTAGATAGCTTGGTGTCTCTGATTGTACTTGTATACCATTTTGGATTCTTATTATGTGATTTTGAAGAATATGGAGAAGAACCTCCAATATTTGGAGTCTCTAATTGTACTCTACTGTCATGAATCTTCTTGGTCAAGGGATCAATCAAATGATAACCCTTAGAGTGCTCATCATAGCCAAGAAGAATACACTTCAATGTCTTCTCATCTAGCTTCTTCCTTTTCTCTTTTGGTATGTGCATGAAAGCTTTACACCCAAAAATGCGTAGATGAGAAATGGAGGGTTTCCTACCACTCCATGCTTCCTATGGATTCATTCCTTGTAGGGCCTTTGTGGGTTCCATATTCAACAGATATACTGTTGTGGTGACAACTTCTACCCAATATTGTTGCCCAAGACTAGCTCCTGTGAGCATGCAACGAACCATTTCCATGATGGAATGATTCCTTCTTTCAGCAACTCCATTTTTCTTAGGAGTATAAGTAGTAATTAATTGTCTCGTGATCCCATGTGCAGCCAAGAATGCAAAAAATTATTTAGAGGTAAACTCCCCCCCGATTTGAGTGGAGAGTCTTTATAGAAGCCCCTGACTCCTTCTCAACATATTTCTTGAATTGCTGAAAGAAACCAAATGCCTTCGATTTTAGAGTAAGAAATAACACCCACATTTTTTGTATGTAATCATCTACAATAACTAAAAATACCTCTTCCCCCCACAACTGATGGGTGTGAAAGGACCGCACATATCGGTGTGAATAAACTCTAGAGGTTTCTTTTCTCTTGTAGAGATTTTCTCAAAATGTACTCTATGTTGCTTCCCTACCAAACAATTAGAGCACACTGGCAATGTGGTAGAAATGGAAGGAAGACCTTTTACCATATCATACTTACTTAGCTCAAGTAAGTAACCAGAACTAAGATGCCCATATCTCTTGTGCCATAGGGAAGTTGCCTCCTTTGTAGAGACTGTCATGGTGACATGTGGAGTAGAGATAGCATCTAAGTCAAATAATCCATGCTTAAATGAAGCGGTTGCAATATTATTACCCCTCCTGGTAATATAACAACACTTCTTGCCTCCCTCAACACTAAATTTCACAACCATATCTTTGTCCAAAATTTGTGTGATTGACAACAAATTGTTCACCAATCCTGGAACATAGAGGACTTTTTCAATATGACACTTGCCATCAAAAAAAGTAACTAAAATAGTACCTTCTCCTTGAATCTTGTAGGGTTTATCATCAGTAATAGTGACAGGTTTGCCCTATTTGGCCTCAAAGGACTCAAACCATGATTTGTCACCAGTCATGTGCTTACTAGCGTCATAATTGACATGCCATACAGGATTCATCTTCTTGGAGGCTGTGGTAGTCATGAGCACCTTGTGTGCCCACTCAGAATCTGAATCAGATTCTTCAACATCAACATTCACCTTGGGTTGCTTGTTCTTGTTGTGTGGTTTGTTCTTGCCTTTCTATTTGGGTTGTTTATTCTTATGCCAACATCTTTTTGTATCATGACCCTCTTTTTCATAGATATTGCAATATATTTTTGGTTGTTGAGGTTTTTTCTTCTTTGAATCCTTTTGAGAACCACCTCTTTTCTAAAAATTATCCTTCTTCTTGGTTGGCCCTTTTCTATTGGTGTAGAGGGTAGTGTTAGAAGAATCATCTCGCTGTAGTTGGCGTGCCTCCTCTTCTTGAAGCATATTGACCAACTCTATAAAAGTAACTTTTTGTTGTGACACCTGAAGGGAAGTGATAAACACCCTATAATAATTAGGTAAATCTCTCAATACAATTGAGGTAAGAATCTTGTCATCAACTGGTTCTCCCAAAGAATTCAACTTTGCTTTCAATTCAGACACTGCAAAGAAAAAGTTCAACTATCTCCCCATACTTCATGCTTAGACTGTGTAATTGATATTGAAGGAATAGAATAGTGGAATCATTATTTCCCTCATATATAGTATTAATGGCATCCCATGCCTCTTTACTATGTTCATAGTCAGCAATATGTGGTTGAACTTCGTCAGACACAACAATCAAAATGAGTACTTTTGCTTTGTTGTCATTCTTGTCAAAGTCTTTTTGATCAGCAGATGAAGCTGTAGTGCCAACAGAAGATGAAGGTATTTTTGTTGCTCCAGATACAACATCTCATAAGTCATCCATTTCTAGGATCGCCTTCATCTTGTTTTTCCATGGTGTGTAATTAGGACCTTTCAACAACTGATGAGAATTAGTCATTAATTTTGTAGACATTGTGAAGGTTCCTTATAACACCAATTGGTCTCCCTTTCGATATACCTTTTTCTAGGTCGTTATACCATACAAAATACCCGCCCTTACATGAGGGAGACTATAGGTATTTAGAAAGATAAAAAAAATCACCCGCCCTTACGTGAGGGAAAGTATAGGTAATTTTTAGAGATCATACAATACATGGGACTTAAGCAGTACTGAAAGATAATAGTCTCATTGATGGAACCTACCATATAAAGTCTTCAATCCTCATGTGTGGGGTGTAACTTCCCCTAAACACTTTAGATTTCAGAACTTTCGTCAGGATTTAAGCCTAAACACAAGAACTATTAGGGTAAATGATGGAGTAAAAAAATGCAAAATATGGCAAACTTATCACTCCCCGATGATTTATAGAGAACAAGCTCAAATGTTGTTTTGGTAGCTATATTAGGCGGTGGATACAGTAGTGCAATCACGACAACTTTACCTGTAAGTGTTGGCTAGAGGTATCACAAATACCGAATGATGCAGCACAATAAATTGCACTGATGGGTTTTAATTATTATGGGGACTTAGGGAGTGAATGTGATTTTAAATTTTAATGATGTAGTGCAAAGCAAAAAAATGCAACATACAACATAAATGTTCCCACATAAAACAAACCACTAGGTGTTGGGCGCTGCTAAAAATGCACCTTTACAATAATGCCAAAAATTGCTTTTTCAAAAAATACTCTCTATCCCCCCTTGATTTTTGAAAAAATACTCCCCCCTTAGATTTTTCCAAAAAAAATGGACTCCCCCCTTTAAAATTTTTCTTTATAAAGCATTTTAAAACATTCTTTTATAACTAAAATTAAAAAAAAAAAACTTTATTTTATATAGTAAAAAAATTATATTTTTTTTCAAAATAATAACTTTAAAACTATTATAAAATAAATTATAATGTTATTAATTTTAATTTTGATTAAATAATATAAAAAAAAAAACTTTAAATAAATAAAAAATATTATACCTTTGGGAGGGTCAACGGGACTCGAACCCGCAACCTCAGGGTTCCCTGAGCCCTACCGCTCAGCCCACAACTAGGTGGGCTAGTAGGATGATCCGAAAGGATCAGGGACCCCTCGTATTTGAGGATTATCCCTGAGCCTGTCCGCTACTTGGCTACCACTCCTTCGCTTAGCGATGGCTCTATCACATTGTCTGCACTCTGATGAGGGTCAACTTTCACTCCCACAACCACACCTGTAGTAGATCTTCACACCCGTTAGTCTGCAACAGTTGATGTGCATTCTGGATACCCGTCAGTCTCCAATTTTCACCATTGGTTTGATGAAATTTTGTCTGTACTCACATGAAACGCCATCTATACCATGTCCTTTCTCACCTGAAACATCGTCTGTACTCACATGAAACACCATTTGTACTCACATGAAACACCATCTGTACTCACATGAAACGTCATCTGTACCATGTCAGAGCACACTTTGGCATGATTTATTAGTAAAACATTCACTTGTAAAATGGACTGCCTTGACCTATCTTTTGTGCATGACTCAACGACTTAGCAAGTTGGTGACGCATGAGGCGTTGTGAGAAGTGCATCGTTCGAAAATCCGACCGCTTAGGAGAGGAAATGCATTTTTGGAATAACTATAACACATGCATAATGGGAAGAAATAATAAAGTTTTTATAATAACAAACCCTCATATAAAATGATGTATGCCTTCAGGTAGACAATACTACCTACTGAAGCTCTACTTCTCACGGTTCCGTCAACCCCTACATCCCATATGTTAGGTCTTTTTAGGGGTTAGTCACCATTGTCAAAAGTTGGAGTGTGTCATCAGTTCGACCCATCTATTAGATCACCAGCGTGTCCACATGATCCACGTCCAGTCTCACTGGCCACCATAGGTCTAGGGGTTGTCACCTGGCCTGTGTCAGGTTCAGGTCACATCAGCTCGAATCAGGACCAGGATGGCTAGTGATATGGGGGATGTATTTGTTGTTTTTTTCATGGTTCCGCTAGTTTTCCAGAGTCTTCATTAGCCTAGAAGATAAACCAGAAATCAGGCCTCCCTCCCCAATGTGAATTGACTCAGGCTACCATCGAGCCCAAAGTAGTCGAGGCTTTGATACCATATTAGAAATCGAACAACATAACATTAATCAAACATTGTATAAATACTACAATAGTGGCTTAGATTAGCCCGTAACCAACGGAGCTAACTAGCCGACTTAGGTAGGAGTTGCAACAACATTAACAACTCACTAATAATGTAATAACCTAAGTATGTAGTACACTAACATAAAGTATGTGGAATTAGTGAATATGGAGATAGAAAAGATGTTGGAAGTAGGAA
Source organism: Wollemia nobilis (assembly GCA_028583015.1). Classification (NCBI taxonomy): domain Eukaryota; kingdom Viridiplantae; phylum Streptophyta; class Pinopsida; order Araucariales; family Araucariaceae; genus Wollemia; species Wollemia nobilis. Next base: position 3,881,936 of record JAQPPZ010017072.1, read on the forward strand.
TCATATTCAGGGTGACAACCAGTAAATGGGTTTCACCTATAGTGATCACATTGAAGAAGAAAGTGGATAAGATCAGAATATACGTAGACTTTAGGAGTCTAAATGCAATGACCATTAAGGACCCCTTCCCCATTCCCTTCACAGATTCTATCTTAGAAGAAGTTGTAGGACATGAGATCTATTCATTTATGGATGGATTTTCAAGATACAACCAAATCAGCATTGTCGAGGAGGATAAGTTGAATACCATGTTTATGGTGGAGAATAACATCTATGCATATAATCGAATGCCATTTGGGCTCTATAATTCTCCAGCTAAATTTCAGTGCATCATACTGTATATATTTGACCATTTGGCAATGAGGAACTTCAAAACATTTTTGGATGATTGGTCTACCTATGGGAAGATCAAGGAGCATCTTCCAACCCTTAGTGAATGTATGAGTAGGTGTATAAATGCACATATATCATTAAACCTAGCAAAGTATTTTTTGATGGTACCATATAGAAATTGTTAGGACACATTGTGTGCAGTCAAGGATTGAAGAAAGATCTTGATAAAATTCATGTGATATTATGCCCATATATCCTATATATTAGATTCTTTGACGAAAAAGAATGTTCCTTTTAGATGTACAGAGAAGCACCAAGGATCCTTCAAGGAGTTAAAGGCTAAGTTGCTAAGCAACCCAATTTTAATATTTTCTAGTTGGGATACGAAATTCCATGTCGATGTCGATGCATTGAATTTTGCAATTGGATATGCGTTAGCACAAGAAGGATAGTTTAAGCTGGATCAGCCGATTTTCTTTTCTAGTCGTCTTTTATCAAGGCTAGAGAGAAAGTACAGTACAACAGAAATAGAAGCCTTGGGGATGGTATATGTAGTCTAAAAGTTTAGTTATTACCTACTATAAAACCTCTTTGCATTCTACGTTGATCATCAAGCTCTGTTGTACTTAATAAAAAAACCAGTTATACAAGGATGAGTTAGTAGGTGGCTCATCACACTCCAAGAGTTTGTATTTTGAGTAGTGGTGAGACCTAGTAAGAAACATGTGATTGTATACCATCTGTCTTGAATACGATTAGGGGATCAGGCAAGAATAGGAGTTCTTGATGAATTTACAAATGCGCAATTATTCAGCATCAATGTTGTTCCATCATGGTACAAGTTGGTTGACCAATACCTATCCATAGGCAAGTTACTATAGGAGATGACAATAACCAAAAATATGAAAATAATCATGAAGTCAGCACCCCTCTAGATAATATCAACATTGCTATACAAGATAGGAAGTGATGGTATCTTACGTAGATGTGTAATGGAGGAAGAATTCAAGGCGGCATTGAAATAAGCCCATGTAGGCTTAGTAGGGAGACATATGGGACCAAATGTGACTACACAAAAAATATTGTTAGCCGGTATATGGTGGCCCACATTATATAATGATGCAAAAGAACACATGAAAGCTTGTGATACTTGCCAAAGAGAAGGTAAACCGGTCAAGAGGGACATTATGCCCTTACACCCATCACAACCATAGGAGTTGTTCGAACATTAGGGCTTGGACTTCGTGGGACCATTAAAGACATCTCAGATATGGAAGTGCAGATATATCATAGTGGCAATAGAATACCTAACAAAATGGGTAGAAATAAGAGCATTACCTGATAATTATACCAAAAGTACAATGCAATTTTTGTATGAGCAAGTAATCATAATATTTGGTATTACGCTATAAATAATGAGTGACCATGGGGGATACTTTGTTAATGATATTATCAAGATGCTAATGAAATATTTTAAGATTTTACATTCATTGTCTAGTTTGTACTACCTCAGAGCGAATGGGTAAACGTAAGCAACCAATAAAATCTTAGTATCAACTCTGTATAAAACCTATGAGATAGAAGGAGCAAACTAGAAGGAAAGTTTACCATCCATTTTATGGGTGTACAGAACAAATTTTAAACCAAAAATAGAACATACACCTTTCCAATTGATGTATGATCAAGAAGCAGTGGTGCTAGTCGAGTTCTTGATACCAAGTTTGAGAGTTGCAGTTGAGCATCTCTTGGGGGATCAAGAAAGTTTGGAGGAACGACTGATGAAGCTAACAAAATTAGATGAAATAAGAGTCATGGCACAATGGTCAATTGAGATAGCTCAGAAAATATGAAAGGCATGGCATGACAAGCAATTGAGGAAGTTGGAACTTAGTCCAGGGGACTTAGTTCTAAAGTTTAATGGAAAGAGGGAAATCAAGCAATGTAAGCTAAAGATGTTATGGCTTGGCCCTTATAAAGTTATTGAAGTAATTAGTAATGGAGAAATTAGGCTATATAACTTGAATGGGATAGAGGTACCCAACACTGTAAATGGCTCAAAGTTGAAGCCTTATAAAGTACAATGTTTATTCATTGCTTTAGAAGATATTGAATGAAGAAGACGAGCAAAAGCTCAAGATGAGTCTCATCGTGAGCTAGGTCCATTGTAAGAGGAGCCATATTTGGGACTCGCATGATTATTCATAGAAATGGAGGAGACATCACCAATAATTGTACAACAAGAGTTGGTACCTAAACCCAGTGAAATAAAGTTAAGAGTACACATCAGATGAGCTGATGGGACCATACAAGAGGGAGAAAAGTGTATTTCTCCAATAGCAAGAGGCTATCAGGAGAGGGCACTATTACAAAGAGCTCCAAATAGGAGGTACCCACAAATAGAACATAGATAACTACCTTGATAGTCAAAATAACGAAGAAGGATAAGACTAATAGTGCACAATGAGGATAGAGTGGATACGTTTGAGATGGAAATTTTAGAGGATTCTAGGGAGGAGAGGATAGAAGAGGAACTAGTGGAAATTTCTTCATTGGATTAGATAGGGCTATTATAGCAGAGGATGAGAAAACAAACTCAACAATTGCAGGAAGAGTATCAAACATTATGGACTTACAATGTGAGGTTGAGAGCACAAGTCATCCAAGAGTTGGATGGTACCATACAAAGATTGGATGAACGGAGGGCAATTATATTGCAAGAGATTTAAAGTGAACCTGAGGAGGTTGAAGGCTTAACTCCAAGAAATCATGGACAAAATGAAGGTGCAAGCACAAGTTCACCGGTTCCACCAAGCAAGCTACCTATGATAAATGAGGACGTAGAAATACTTTGGCAAGACATATAGGAGACCAATACATCGCCTTAATTGCAACAAAACATAGTAGATATGACAGATTCTAGTGATGAAGTAATGTCATGGTTGGTAAGGGAGCCTAGTATAGACGATGATGAACTAGAGAATCATCATAATCCTCAAAGGGATCAAAATATCTCGATAAGAGCATTGAGACCAAGGCAATCCAAGAGAGTTCAAGTGGATAGACCTGAGAGTAATACATAAGCATATACAATAGCTCACCAATAGCTGAGAAGACAAATAAGGGAAGTTCGACAATTAGAGAGAGTGATGAATTTTCCAGATGATTGGGAAGAATAGAGGGAAGAGGGTCAAACCGACTCTAGCTCTAAGACAAACTTTTTTGATGAATATAGATAAGTATTGGCATATTCATCTCCCCAGATATCCTTTGAGGAAAGAATATGGAGGAGTTTCTTGGTACGGGATGATAGAAGAATCATAACCTTACAATAATTGTCACCAAACTAGATTCCACTAGCTAATATTGAGTTTATAGAAATTACTCTTGATAACCGAAGAATGAGAGGAAGAATTCAACAAGGACCTTTAAGACTCCAACAAGGAAGTGGAAGATGTAGACAACCAAAAAAAAATAGAGATCATGGTGATGTTGTAATTAGAGGAGGTAGAGGATGACGAATATTTTGACCCCCTACTCCTAGATGGCTAGGATATAATCCGTTAGCATGTATAAATTGGGTAAGAAACCAGCAAGATATACCTAAAATAAGAGGTATGTTACCAAACTCGATAATAAGACATACATGGGGGTGACCACCCGTAAATACACAAGGAACCCAACGGGATGCGGGTAACTGGCAATTACTCCAAGTAAGAGAGGAATCATCAATAGTGCGAGGAAGTTTCATGCCCAAATAAAATGAAAAGGGGAGATACCCACGTGGTCAAAACCTTGCTGGAAGAGGAAGGGTACACTTTGCATAAGATAGAAACCTAGGCCAACAACAGACCCGATCACCAAGTTTGGAGCCAGAAAGGATCCATGAAGATAGGCAAATAAGTTGCTCAAATAGTAGTATAGTGGTGAGGACACCACCATCATGGGATCAATTACTTGCATGGCGAGAAGAAGGCCTACCAGAGGAAGAGACTCCAATTTGCCACTATACAATTCTGAACTATATGCATTATAGGAGGGGAATTGAACAAGCAACAACATCAGAGATAGAGATAAGCCAAGAAATGGAACAAGATGATACTACTAACCAACATTTTATGGTCAAACCTCGAGGTAAATATTGGGATGGGATGGTACAAGTGAATGTCACTATATGATTACCAAGGAGGTAAGTATAATTAGACTAGAATGAAAAAAAAAGTGAAAAAAAAAAAAAAAAAAAAAATTGTTCCTTATTTGTAAAAATCCCTCGAGATGCAATTAGGAAGGACGAGGTTGAAAACCGAAAACGACGGCCTCTCCAGAGAAAAAAAACAATATTTTTTCTAAGTATAGAGATCGTATAGAGAAAAAGTACAATATGAAATCATACAAGATAGGATCGTACAAAGCAAGACTGACATGCAAATCATACATAATGGTATTGTGTACAATTTAGATCATACAGTGTACGATTTGCCAAAAACTCATTTAATGCGGCATGCAAAAAAGCAGCGGTTGGAGAAAAATAAGGTGGAAAAGGACAAAAATTTTAAACCAACTGCTGATTTTGCAGTCATCTAACAGTGGAGATGAAAAAGCATGCAAAATGGTACCATTTTATATGGTTAGGGTTTCAGCTAGGGTTTTAATGTTGGCAATTTTGGGTTTGAGATCCTAGCTTCTTGTCTATAAGTTGTCATTGATGTCAAAAGGAAATGGCATTAATGTTAAGAGGATGTGTTGGCTTCAAAGGTGGAAGATTCCAAGAGAATCCGGAGAGATTCCATTGGCAAGGGTTTTTCATTAAAACCAAGTTAAATGGTTTTTATTAAAACCAATAGAGGTTCTCTTTATTATTTATTTAATTATTATTTAAAACCCTTCAAGGTTTTAATTAATTAATTATTTAATTAATTAAGGGAGAAATTATTTTTAATTTATTAAAAATACTTAAGGGTTTTTAAACCCTTTAGAAAGCAAATTTTGATTAAATTTGAAATTACTTTTCTTTGCAGCTGACGTGTTCTAAAGTCCACGTATGGACTATAAATATGAGAAGGTTCCTAAGGTTAAATTCACTTGGAAAATCGAAGGCAATTAATTGGTTTGGCTGCGATCGAATGTTCTGTTTATGCTACGAAAGAGGAGAGCTCGTGGTTTGAAAAGCTTTTGGAAAGCTTGACCGTTCATGTGGAAGGAAGTCCGTCTTGGACTTCGTAAGCCTCTTGTGGGCTAGTGGCAGTGAAGGCTACGTTTGGGCTGCAGAAAACCCTTAAGTGTTCTAGTAGTGATAGTGAGAGTTCTTCAAGTGATAATGAAAATGAGATGTTGTTCATATCAGAAAAAGAGGAAGAACCGAAACATAGATTCATTATCATGAAATGTCTTAGATGTGGAAATTTTTGTCACCTTGAGGATGATTGCACAAATAATGATTTGGTTTCTAGTATGTATGAGGATGCTTCAGAAAACTATAAGGAAGATGCATGTATTGTTTTTGAAAAATGTAGCACCTCTAGTGATAAGAAATCTGAAAAAGGCTTTGATGATTCAGAAAGCAAACAAATAAAGGATCTTGAAAGTGAACTTATTAGTGTTATTAGTGCTTTGAAAAAGGAAAGAAAGAAGAATGCTAGACTCAAGGATAAGTTAGATGAATGTTGTATGGAGAGAGATGATCTTATAGAAAATCTTGATTTCTCTATAGCTAAGACATAAGAACTCAAGGATGAGTTAGAGTCCAAGGTTCTTGAGTATAGTGAGTTAGAACAGAAAATGGCTTCTTTGAAAGAGGAAACTAAAGAGTACAAGGATAAGCTTTACAGGTTTCAAGATAGCTCCAAAAAGGTTAAGTCACTCATCAAAGGTCAAAGAAAGACAACAGATAAAATAGGCCTTGGTTTTGTTAAGCCACACAAGGAACAAGTTGGAGAGTCTAGTAAGAGACTCCAAAAGGAAGAGAGTTCTGATGAGGAAAGTATTTTAGAAAAGGATTCCTTGAATGATAGATGCACAAAAATAGAAAACAGAATTCAGAATGAGAAGAAGAAGTTTTCAGAACCTAAGAGGTCAATTAAAGGAAAGTTTCAAGGCAAATGTTTTGCTTGTCACAGGTTTGGTCACATGGCTTCACATTGCATGGCTCAAGTGAAGGAGGTAAATGAAAATTTCAGAAGTGCTAGTTACTTTCAAGGGTATTGCTACTCTTGTCAATAGTTTGGGCACAAGGCATTTTATTGCAAGGAAAATAATAGGAACAGGTTTGGTCAGAATAGGTTTGGCCAGAACAAGTTTGGTCAGAACAGGTTTGGTCAGAATAGGTTTGGTCAGAACAGGTTTGGTCGAAACAGGTTTGGTCAGAACTGGTGGATTCAAAGATTAGGTTTACCTCAAAGAAACAACATCGTCAAGTGTTTCAAGTGCAACAATGAAGGTCACACAATCAGACATTGTAGAGCTGAAATTCTAGAATATAGGAATAGGAACAGTGGCATGATCAGGTCCAAGGATCAAGGCATGGACAAGAACAGGGATGATAAAAAGAACAAGAACAGTGAAAGGAATAGGAATATGGATAAAGAGTTCAAGATAAGGCCCGGTAAGGAAGTTATAGATGTTGATGATGATCAGTGCCTAATGGGAGTTTTACTCCCACCCAAGAATTAATCACCTCATCATGAGGTGGGGGAGGGACTAAGCTAAGAGGCTCATTCTTAGTCCCGAGCCCCAAAGGTGAACCTTTGCCATTGATGACAAAGGGGGAGAGATTTTAGTAAGGGGGAGAGCCTCAAGACAGGGGGAGCTATTTATGTTGAGTTTCTATGTTGTTGAGAAGCATGGTTTGCCATCAATGACAAAGGGGGAGATTGTTGGCAATTTTGGGTTTGAGATCCTAGCTTCTTTTCTATGAGTTGTCATTGATGTCAAAAGGAAATGACATTAATGTTAAGAGGATGTGTTGGCTTCAAAGGTGGAAGATTCTAAGAGAATCCGGAGAGATTCCATTGGCAAGGGTTTTTCATTAAAACCAAGTTAAATGGTTTTTATTAAAACCAATGGAGGTTCTCTTTATTATTTATTTAATTATTATTTAAAACCCTTCAAGGTTTTAATTAATTAATTATTTAATTAATTAAGGGAGAAATTATTTTTAATTTATTAAAAATACTTAAGGGTTTTTAAACCCTTTAGAAAGCAAATTTCGATTAAATTTGAAATTACTTTTCTTTGCAGCCAACGTGTTCTAAAGTCCACGTATGGACTATAAATATGAGAAGGTTCCTAAGGTTAAAGTCACTTGGAAAATCGAAGGCAATTAATTGGTTTGGCTACGATCGAATGTTCTGTTTACGCTGTGAAAGAGGAGAGCTCGTGGTTTGAAAAGCTTTCGGAAAGCTTGACCGTTCATGTGGAAGGAAGTCCGTCTTGGACTTCATAAGCCTCTTGTGGGCTAGTGGCAGCGAAGGCTGCGTTTGGGATTTGCGTAGGTGGAGGTTTGCTTTTCGATCCCCATGGAGGGAGCTGTGCATGGATTAGTCACGTTTTTATTAAAACGTGTTTTGTGCCATGAATTTAGAATTCTTCAAGGGCAGCCATTATAAGGTGTGATTATTTTCTTGATATGATTTTTGGCATTGTTTAGCATTGTTTAAAAGACATAGGAGAAATAAGGGGATATTTCTTTGGTTGTATTTTTGAGATTAGTCTTTTGCTATACTAAATTTAAAAATGGAGATATAAGGTGTAAGTTTTGGTTGTTGTGTTTTTGGCTTCTTTGGTGGTTGTTTTTAAAGAAGAGGAGCTAAAAGGTGTATTAAGGAAAGTTTTTATATATGCTCATTTATCTTGGTTCTAACCCTAACTTGGTTGGAAGTTTGAGGGTTGTGTGTAGTGACAGCTTTAAGGATCAATTTTATTCTACTCCAAAAAGGTATGGGCACATTTTTCTTACGAGTATGATTGGTGTATGTTTTTCTGAAATAAGGTTGGAGTGAAAAGGTTTTCAACTAGGTTTCCTTTGGTTGGGTGTAAATCCTATTTTTTGGTTTGTTGAAGACTACTTATGCATTGTTATCCTTAAGGAGAGTTTTTGGTGAATGCATAATTTCTAGTTTGAGATAGTGGAAGCTTTGTGCACTAGGGTTTATATTTGTGAGTTTAGCTACTTGCATTGAGTTGGTGGAACCCTTGGTTGGCTGTTTTGAGTTTGATGGTTGAGTTTCTTCCATAGAGGTTGTTTGATCAAGTTATTGCTTTACTTGATTCATGATATTGGGCTTAATCCATTGATTTGATTTGAGCAAGTTATTCTTTGCATTTGGTGATATTGTGTTGGTGGATGTTTTGTTCAAATATCTTTGGAGGGAAAAGGATTTCTACTTGTTTCCTTTCCTTGTGATGATTGGTTGAATGCTTCAAGGTTGATGTTGAGTTGAATGGTGTTGGTTGACTAAACCTTGTTTGATGAGCATTGTTGTTGAAACCCTAATTGATGGTGAAAATAACATGAGTATCATTGTTATGTGATTCTTTGCATAGTTGGCAATTGTTGGGGTTTCATGTTCTTGAATGAAAACATTCTATCCTATCCATTTCAGATATTGAGTTAAGTTTTCAGATTTGAGATTGAGATTGAGCTAAGTTGATTTGAGTTGAGTTTTGAGATTGGGATTTGAGTATAGAACATATTGAGTCTCTAACAATTCTCTTTATGCTTCTATGAGTTTGACAAATCACATTGGGTCTCTAACAATTCACTTTATGATTTCCTACTAAGAAAGTTTTTCTTGTGAGCAGTTTTTGGATAGGTTCCAGTGGGGACTTGTGAGCAGTTTTTGGACAGGTTTCGATGGGGACTTGTGAGCAGTTTTTGGACAGGTTTCGGTGGGGACTTGTGAGAATATTTGGACAGGTCCTAGCAGAGGACTTGTGAGCTGAGTTTGATAGTTCTATCAGAGAACTTGAGGATAGAGGTGCATTGGTTCTATGAGAAGAACCTGAGGACAGATTTGGCAAGTCTTTGAGAAGGCTTGTATGTAGAGGATTGATTTGTTCAAGAGTTGGACAGATATGACAAACAGAGGAAGACTTGTACTATACTGACTGACTGTGTTTGGTATAGGTTTTTGAGCTACTGTGGACGTGATCATAGAAGTCAGAGGTCTCTTAGGTTAAGCATTGAGGACAAGAGGTCTTCGGTGGAAAGGAGTTCCACATGCTGGCAAGAGGTAGAGGCAGTTGATATTCTGAGGGATCATTTCCAGAGCAGAGGGGAAGGTATCTCCTTTTGGCCAAGGCTCATAAAAATTGTAATTGGGAAGTATTTCCAAAGAACTTTGAGATAACTTTTAGAGAAAATTTTTGTGGACGTAGCCCAGCCATTCTGGGTGAACCACGTTAAAATTGATGTCACTTTGTGGATGATATTATGCATTGCTTTATTATTGCTTTGGGTATATTACTTTACTTTTTTGAAGTATAAAGGAAAGTAAAAAGAGGTCTTATATTGTTCACCCCCCCCATCTCAGTATAAGCTTGTGTTCTTCATTTAAATTTTTCTTTTAAAGGAAAGAAAATTAACAATTTCATAATTACCAAGAAAAATTCAAAATTTGTCAAGAGATTGAAGGGAAAATCTTAAAATCGATAAAAGAAGACTACATGGGTGATAAATATTCACTATCACCCTAAAATTGTAGATCCATTTTAAATTTTGTACCAGGGAGATCTTTTTAGTTTCAAAAAATTGACCCGAGAAAGAGGAATTAGGGTTTTTCTCCATAAACAGGGGGAAATTCAAAATTTTTAGAAATATAATAGCAAAATATGATAGAATACATCATTGTACAAATTTGAGAGTGGAATATTGTTGTTGGAACCAGAGGAGGCAGAAATTGGTGGTGAGATTGTTGAAATTGTAGAAGAATGGAAGTATAGAACCCTAAAAATGAAGGAATTTGGCAAAAAGCGAGCTGATAATTGTGGAGGAAGAAAAAAAAAATTATAGCCATAATTTGTAGCTAGAATTTTGTCAAGTTGAATAAAATTGCACCAGGGTTGAAGGAGTGGAATATTTGCTAAATAAAAGCACTAGAAAATAGATCGGGACAATCCGACAATTGGGTCGGTGGAAGATTTGACAAAGGAGGCAAAAATCCCAAAATTATTATCTTTGAGGGTTAGAGAAGTTGTACTATATGATTTAGGGACAACTTATATGATTTCTAAACAGAATAGGGCAGTTCGGAGTGTTTTCCATTTTTGGCATTTTTTCAAAGGATCATATGAAATTGTATGAAAACGTATGAATTTTAAAGGAGGGCTGGCTAGAAAGTAAAATTGTATGGAGTATTATCACCCTATATGATTTTAGGTTGCAATTGTACAATTTGAAGAACTTATGACAGTTTTAAGATTGACGACTTGGAGAAAAGAACTACAAAATATTGTATGATCTAGGAGTGGACAAAGGAAGGTAAGACTGTACAAGGGACACAAAACCATACATTGTATGATTTTATAGGATGTATGATTTTTGGTACGCTTCTGATTTTAGAAGAGGAGGTTGAGATAATCTGTGAGATGTTGAAGAAATGATCTCAACTGAAGATTTTGGATGCTGGTTAATGTGGATCACAATGAATCTAGTGGAGAGATCACCAGATCTACTGCACAAGAGAGAGGCATACCCACGATAGCACCATGGATGAGAGTTTCAATCCCATGGAAGGTGTGGTAATCATCCATGGAGGAGAGGATGATATAGGCCATGGAGGGGATAGAGACATTAGCAGGCACACCTAAATAGAACACCATCGAGGCACAAAGAGGGAATAATGGCCCAAGAAGCTACCTCACGGAGGTAATTGAGGAGTGAGGTACATGTACAATAACAAGAATAACACCTGAGAAATGGATAGGAGGAAGGCCAGGTGTAAGTGTCAAATATTACATTTGTACAGCATAGAGCGAAAGCATATAGGAAATGGTGGAATGAGGATAAGAATAGGGGACATCCCTAGAGGATGACGTTTGAGGATGTGCATGTGACAGTCATTGCATAGATTCCACCATTTCATCAGATATTCTTCCAAAACTATATTTTGCAGATAGTTTAGGCACATAATGCAGCAACTTGAATAGCCTACGTCAATGTGGGCAAAAGTTTAGTGAGAGTAGAAGTTTTGGTAGAGGCATTCCAAAAAATATTTGGATTATCGGTGGAAGGCATGGAGAGAGTGAAAAAACTAGTAGACCCGATAGAGGCATACCGCCTGGTTACCACCATGACCACTATCAAATCACTGATAGAGGCAAATATTTTAGGTATAGGAATGCACTGAATCAAACAGATCCAGTTACGAGAACATTAGGTATGTGCAATGAATATAGTAATGGATCGATTGTTAGGGGACATAAGGGTGACAGAGATGCCAATGTGGATGGTGCAATACATAGAAGGTATCACCAAGGGAATTCCATATGATTGGGATACCTTTCTAGAGCATGAGACCTTGACCAAGAAATCAAATAATTTTGGGATGGTCTTTCAAGCAATTAGATTGCTACTGAATGTAGTCGCAAAAGCGGGAATGCAATTCCCAGGGTTGATTCCACCTAGATAAATTAGGCTAGGACAACCGAAAATATTGAAGTGGGTAAAGTTTGTGCCACTCACAAATGGTGCTCTAGAGAAACCATGCACAAGGAGCGAGCGACATTGGAGTGAAGATTGAGGAGATACATCTCCGAAAGAGGATGCCAATGTACACCATTGGAGGAAGCGTTCTAGACAGTTGGAGCTAGAAATAGAATAACAAGCACCTACAAAAAGGCAGTAGGAGCAGACTCTCACTTAGGAAAGGCCCCGTACAAATAAGTATGAGAAGGTAGCAAGAAATAATGGCAAGAAAACTAGTTGTGGAAGTGTAGAGAGAGGAAAATACAAATTTAGATGCGATGGAATTCGATGAGTTGTATTGGACATAGGCAGAGAAAATAGTAAAATATCTAGACATCTTTGAACAGTTTGAGAATATGGATGCCTTTGATTTCTTTAATGGAATTGAGATAGGGCACGATGGATTCGCCACTACCGAGGATGAAGCAGGAGTAGGACTAAGTACCACAAACGAGGAGCCCAATAATAAGGCTCGATACAAATTTGTAACATGAAGCTCCAATAAGAAAGATATCTCGGAGAACACTGAAGTGCCACAAGATAAAGAAGCACTTGTTGCTCAATATGTCACAATAAGGGATACACAGCAAATCCAAGAAGAAGTGATAGAATAACAATAGGTGGGGAGCTTTGAATAGGTAGTAGCTCGAGAAAATATGGAGGAGCAATATTGGGGCTCGATTGAAGCAGACAAGGGTCAAAAATAAGTTGAGTAGCGACAATATCAGGAGGAGATTGTAAATATTATGGATAGTGAGTAGGAGGATAAAATAGTAAAACAATATCCACATTGGTAAAATATAGATGCAAAGAGAGCACTTGAGAGCTCAGAGGAAGCTCTAGCCACCATAGGGAGGAAGAAGATTTAAAAACTCCTATAGAGGAAGAATGATGGGGCATGCAATCCAGTTATCTTCTATAAATACCATGGTTCCAAAGAATTACAACAAAATAGGAGGCACATGGAATAGAATATAAGGTGGAACACTTCTTTGCTCAGTTAGGCCATGTGATTAATAGTGCCAAAATGGAATTTTGCATTGGCCACATGGGAGAACTAAAGTTCTGGGAGGAACAAGTGTCCCTCAAATTGGAGAGGATAATGGAATGGGTGAATGGTGCAGAGCACAAAAGGAAGATAGCAGACATCCACAAACAACATCCTGGAGGTTACCCAGGGAAGAGGTAACAACAATGCTAGGAAGAGAAGACTTGTCCTAAGGTATGGTCACTAATTATAGGAAGGACCAAAGGATATATTTGGATCGAGTTAGTCATCCAACCTGCCCTACCAATACAACAGAAGTTGAATACAAGAGGGTTGCTATCGAAGTGTCCATTACCTTGAGGAAGTTGAACTTCCTAACACATTGGATAGAGTGGTTGAGCATTGTATTGGAATAAATCCATTAGCTCAAGGAGGGACATAAGGAAGAGACTACAACTGCTCAATAGGAATTGGTCGTAATGGAATATGAACTACATAAAAGTAGAATTGTGGCAAAAGAGAAAATAAAGAAGCTGGAGGAGGATCTGTCAAGCCTCAAAATAGAGTTTGAATCTAGAGTTAACATGCTTAAAGAGGAAAAGCGACAAATCTGCTAGATGGCAGAGGAAAAATTTAAGGAGTTGGAGGCACAACTCAAAGCGAAATATGAGCAAATCATAGCTTAGTTGGCCGAAAAGAGTGAGCATATTGCTACACAAGCCAAGTAGATAGATGATTTGAAAAAGAACAGTAAGAAGCTGAATGATATGGTCATGGAGAAGCAAGCTCATATGAGGATTAAAGAAGACCAGGTTCAAGCTTTAGAGGCAGATATCAAACACCACTTAGAGACCATTATAGAGAAGAATGAAGAACTCCAGGAGGTTGCTCAAGAAAAATCTCACTGTAAGGAGAAGTTGATGAAGAGTACCTCCAAATGGGAAAATTAGATGATGGACTTCATGAAAGCTGTCGAGGAGAAGGCTAACCTTCATGGGGCCAAATCCATCGAAATGTGGAGCTATGCAACCAAGCTAAGAAATGAACAGAAAATATACAAGACACAAGTCAAGGACTTGGAGGCTATATTAGCAAAATACGAAGCCCAGTAGAAGAAATAGAATGAGTCAATAGGGATACTGACCAAAGTAAATGGGAGGGCATATGTAGGTAGCAAATACACCTCCTAGAAGAAGTGATTTTCTTGATTTTGACAGTTTTGTGATCATTTTCTCAAGTTTTGTAAAACTTAAAACAGTGGGGAGAAAATCATACAATGAAGGGAAAAATCATACAACTAGATTGGAAAATTGTACAAAGCAATATCAAATCATATAGGGCACATCAAAATTCCCTCAAATGCAAAGAAAATGTAATTTCAGAATGAAATTGCTCATGGATTTTCTAACTAAGGTGATAAACTTAGGAAAATGCCAAAATAATGTATTCAGTTGTATATGGGCAGTTGTGAATAATGTATTGTCTTAGGAACCACTTTGGAATAACTTGGACAACATTATATAAGGCCCCATTTTCAATTTTGGGGGCCTGGCTACTAGTTTACTAGTTACTGGTTGTTAGAATAGAGAGTTAATTACATTTCTGAGTTATTACAATTACATTGAGATAGTTTCCCATATTGTAATCAAATCTACAGCCATTGATGAGAATAAATACATTGAGGATTATTGCGTAGAATCTTGATATGGATGGACAATGAATTGTGGATTGATATTATGTAATTGAGTTTCTATCTTACTGTTATATGTTAGTTTTATGCATTGTTGCAGCTTTGTTAAGTATATTGGCACTGGTGAATCATGGAGAATGATTTAGGAGCATGAGGACATTGCTAAGGATGTATTAAATAACATTGTATGATTTTTGGGCATAGTTACTTGTATAAAATCTCTCAACAGTCCGGTTAGGATGTTTTACCTATGAAAGAGATTGTATTGTTTGGGCTATCAAACCTTTACAAAACATCCCAGAGAGAGATTAGAATATTATATCATCTCAACCAACACCATTTTGTACCTTTATTTCATACATATGTTACATCATACATTGTACAAATCGTACATAGTACTTTTACCATATTTGGTAAAACAAGCGATTGAGAACTTACTCGATTTGGCAATTTTGGATACTCGACTTGATCAATTACAAAAATATGTACAACAACCTCTAAAATAGTATTTGTCAATTTTTTGAGTGCAATATTGTACTATATTGGACACTGTATGATTTGAGATCGTACAGTGTAGGTAACTCAGGGTTGTACAAGGAGATTACAATTTGTACAAGGGTAGTTTGTGTGAGCAGAATACTGTACGATTTGGCAAGTGAGATACACTTTGCCTAATAATAATTCTGACCTCTAGAAAATACCTCCTCACCGGGAATACTCCACCATTATGTTACACTCCTCATAATTGATAAGAGAAGGGATTGCTTTAAGAACATGTTGAGAAGCAACACACCCCCACTAAAAAAATGAAATTCCATCCCTTTGAAAATATTTAATTTTCATTTTTCCGTAGGGACCCTCTTGAGTTTTTCGAGTTTTAATTCCAAATTTTGCTTGCACCCTTTTTCAAGCTTCGCCTACATCAAAGTGTCCAAATATACTTGCATATGGCATTGATTTCAATTTAGAAATAGCAGTTTCCATTTTTGGCCTAGCAAATTTCTAAATGCATATTCTCTTAATCCATGATGAATTTTTAAGTTCCGTTTGCAAATTGGGATACCCTTTGGGCTTTTATAGATACTTGTAAAGTTTCATCAAATTCTGAGCACTTTGAATTTTCATCATTTTTTCTACACCATGTGAAGCTGATCATTCTCGAGCAATTTAAAATTCATTTGTTAAATGTTAAAATCATTTTTGAGTAAGGAAGATCCTTCACCAATATGTAAAAATGCAAAATACAGATGGACAAAGTCATTGGAATCAACCTACAAATTTTGGAGAATTTGCAAAGTGAAAGAAAAGCTTGAAGGAAATGTCGCGATATCGCGACATGTTCCATTTTCGGACATGTCTCATTTTCGTGAAGGCAAAAGCTAGGAAGAAAATCTTGAAGGAAATGTCATGACATCGTGACATGTTCCATTTTTCAGACTTGTCGGACTTTCTCAAATTTAATTGTATCTTAAAAATATTTTAAAATTTGATGTCGCGATATCGCGACATGTTCCATTTTCGGAGGGCAAAGCCAAAGAAGCAATGACTTGGAGGAAATGTCATGATATCGTGACATGTTCCATTTTCGGACTTGTCGGACTTTCGCTCAAAATTAATTGTATCCTAAAATATTTTGAAGTTCGATGTCGCGATATCGTGACATGTTCCATTTTCGAACTTGTCAAACTTTCACTCAAATTTGATTATACCCTAAAAACTCTTAAAATCCAATGTCATGATTTCGCGACATGTCACGATTTCATGACAAAGAAGTGAGAAAAGAGACTAAGTGGGGGAAACATCGCGATTTCACGACATGTCACGATTTCGCGACATGTCACGATTTTATGACATGTCACGATTTCGCGACAAAGAAGTGAGAAAAGAGACGAAGTGGAGGAAATGTCGCGATTTCGTGACATGTCGCGATTTCGTGAGGAAGAAGTGAGAAGAGACAAGGTGAAGGAAATGTCACGATTTCGCGACATGTTCCATTTTCGTGAGGGCCAACGCTTGGAAGAGACTAAGTGAAAGAAATGTCGCGATATCGCGACATGTTCTATTTTCGCGAGGGCGAAAGCTTAGAAGACATGAAGTGAGGGAAATGTCGCGATATCGCGACATGTTCCATTTTTGGAAGACGCAAGCAAGGAAGAAGTGGCTTGAGGAAAATGTCGCGATATCGCGACATGTTTGGATTTATATTCATTTTGCAAAATTTGGCCATTCTTTAAATTTTTCATCACCCATCCAAAGGAAGTGAAAGCTTTTCGACACAGTCCAAACCCTAGAAATATTTAAATGGGAAAATTAATTAATTCTAATCTTTGCTTTTCTTTTGTAGAAAGTAATTCGACAGTTACATTCATGGCAGAAGTAATGGCGAGAAAGATAGACAAACCTGAATTTCGGCACAAATCAAGCGAGGAATTAATGAGATGCTCTGACAGCTTGCCGAAAGATAAAGAAAAGAGATGTCGGGAAATCAGTGACTCATCCAGATTTTTCAGATCTGGCCGCGAATACAGGTTTCAAGGAATTTATCGGTGGATACATTGCCGAGAAAATTTATGGCAAAAGTAATGGCGGACAGAGAATCTCGGCTCGAACCAAACAAAGACAGTTGTGCGAAGATAGAAGGCCTCATAAGTCAGTGACTCATCCAGATTTTGTAGAGGAATTAATGAGATGCTCTGATGGCTTATCGAAAGAAGAACATACATTTGCACGCGGGTGTCCATTCGATAAGGATCAAGCCAAATCTTATCTTCTCCATTCATGGCAAGATCCACGCGAAGATTTTTAGAGTAATTAGGGCTTATCAAAACTCTATATAAAAATGCCTTATATTGTAAAACCTCGGCGGTGGGATTTTTATGATAAGATCTAGAGATTTGGAAGAAGATATTTTGAAAAGATCAGGGTCTGTCCTGAGTCTATATATACTTCTCTTGAATGTAAAGTAAGGATGCAAAAACTTGGAATAAAAGACATTCTAGCAATTTCCTGCAAATCTTGTTTGAATGCTTTGTTCTGGACCTGGGGATTGTGTGAAATCGTTCTTCTGTGATAGCGTGGCCAGGAGCCTAATCTCTTTCGGATTTTGATAAGTGCACCTTCTTCTATTTTTGTCTCACTAAAGTTCTATTTATTTTAGTTGTAAATCTGCGTTATCAAGATTGAATATGCTGCTAGGCTTCACTCTGTTTGTTATATGCTAGGAAAAATTAAAGATTTAAGGTTCTGGTCTGTCCTAATTGCTCTGTCCTCACTGCGTGAGCTAGACTGCTTGTGAGAGATACCAGTTAACACCGACTTCCCTTTTATTTATGATTTTCTTTCAAATCTATGTTATCTCCATCTTATGCTCTTAGTAGAAGGTGATCTTAGAAAGCTGGACATCTTCCTCTTTGATTGGTTCTATTGTGAAGTTAAATAGTGTAATTGAAATTGATAGTTTTGATTCTGCAACTAACTTAGATAAGCTTCTCTTTTCTGCCCTACCCTACTCTCTCTGTTCTATTGTTAAATGATCCATTTTTATTTTCTTTCAAATTTGTCTTTTATTTAATCTGCTAAAACATAAAGAGCTATATCAAAGAACTCATCGTAAATCCGATAGTCAACAAAGATAACAACTTCTAAACATTATTGAACGAAGGTCGAGCCCATTGTAAGGTAACAGACAGTCCACTTGAAACTATTCCAGAAGCGAAAAAGAGTGAATAGACATTCGACCCAACTCTGTAACTCACACCTTGGATAACCAACAAGATCCTAAAGTGAGTGGGATTTATCCCGTATAAGTGTTATTGGTATTTTATGCTCATTCTTCACGGGGTGTGTATGAAAGCCGAACCAACATTTAAAATTGGCGCTAGAAGGAGGGCCTACTGAACTCCGTTCAGTATTTGTAAGGATTGTAAGTTGTTTGTGAAAAGCTGGATTCTACCTACAGAGTAACCAGGTCCCACTCCAGAGCTGGAGAGCTCCTAGTGCCTGAGTTAGAAACCCCAAGGAGAAGTAGCCTCAGAAGAGCCAAGTCTTTGTCTAACATAGTTTTGTCACCCCTTGTAGTTCCTCCAACTGCAACTCAAAATATCATCGTTAATCAAGTAGTAATGGCGAACTGGTTGGGTTCCACTGCTTTGAATATTCCTGGTGCAGCGCATGATTTGCCCAAAAATCCTGAGAGGTATCTCCCTACCTACAAACATGATGGAATTAGAACAGCAGAAGAACATCTAGTGGCATATAAAAATGCTCTAAAATTGTTAAATGTGCAGCATGAAGATGTGGCTTGTAGGTTATTCCCATTCACTCTCCAGGAGGGAGCATATGACTGGTTTTTGAATCTCACTAATGATTCTATTACTAGTTGGAATGACCTAGAAAAAGTTTTTATATCACAATTTGGGGAAGTGATTGACCCCAGTGTGTTATATCAACAATTTTCCAGCATTAAGAGAGGAACCAATGAGACTGTCAGATCCTTCAATGTCAGGTTTCAAAAAGCTTATGGTAGATTGACGGGTCATTATGTGCCAACTGCAGACCTAGCATTGGAAATCTTTAGGAATTCCCTAGATCCAGTGACCTCTATTTTCCTGAAGAGAGATGCAAATATTACTAATTTAACAGAGGCATATAGAGAAGCTTTGGTCCTTGAAAGACAATTAGGACCTCAACCTTTGAACGCTCCTCTAATTCCCTTTGTTACACAAAATACTCCTATTTTAAATCCTATCCCACATCAAATGATGTTGCCATCAGGCCAAACTCCACCAATAGGAAATTCATTGGTTGTAACACATGTTGAGCATGTACAGAATACAGAGAAAGAATCTGATAAAACAAGAGTTGAGGAAGTCTCAAAAATGGTCCAAAAGTTGGCAAATGACTTTTTGAGTTTCAAAAGGCAGGTGTCCACCGGAGACAACTCAAATAGATTTCCTTATCAACAGAATAGATTCACTAGACCACCCTATGAACCCAATAAGGATTATAAAGGTAAGGGGCATGAAGTGAATATTTGTGACTTGGCTTTGCCCAACTGGTGCAGGATACACGAAACATCTCAACACGGGGAATTAGATTGTTTGGAGTTTTGCAATGCCTTTGAAGCTTTATCTGGTGAGTTGGTTTCTCCTGAAAACCAAAGAAATGCTGATAGTCCAGGTTCATCCAAACATAGTACAACTATGGTGTTAGATTCTTTCACTTTTCCAGATGAGTCAGAGAATGTTGTGGAGATGCCTATGGATGAAGTGCAAGCCTTTCAACAATATAGAAGGGACAACTATAACCTCAGGAACAAAAATCTGGAGCCTAATACTACATCTACACCTCCAGACAACTCCCATAATGTTCCTCCAGATCCATCTTCAAATAATAACCCACCTCCACCCAAGGGAGCAGATCCAAGAGTACCAAGTGGATTGTTTGCTTCACTCAATAAAGGATACAACATAGTGGAGGATATGAAGAAGATCAAGGCTAACATCACTCTTCATGAGTTAGCTCAAATTACTGAACAAAGAGATAATTTGATCAAGACATACTCTGAGCCTAATGCCAAACCTCTAGAAAAGGGGAAGAAAATAGCAAATGCAAACTTAGCCATGTATAAAGAAAGGACGGAAGTTCCACCTTTCCTGCTAACTATCCGTATATTTGGGAAGAATCTACACAATTGTCTAGTAGATTTTGGTGCTTCAACCAATGTCATGCCTCTAGCCATCTGCCAACAGTTGGGTTTAACCCTTATGAAATCCGAGAGAAGAGTCATCCAACTGGATAAAACTGAGGTTAAGGTGGTAGGTGAACTTCAGAATATACACATCCAGCTAGCATCTGAACCAAGAGCACAACACAAAATCGATATTCAGGTGGTAGATATTCCCGTGGGATACGAAATGCTTCTAAGTAGAGACTGGTCAAAATATTTGAATGGGTACTTGGCGACTGATTTCTCACATATGTGGTTACCTTGGAAGGGTGTTGCAAATTAGTTAAGGATCGAAAGGGAACCTAGGTATAAACATGTGATCACTGAGTATAATGCCAAGAATGAGACTATTAATATAGCTGATGTAGATATCGAGGTTTATAATCTGACAACTACACAAAAAGGGAAACCTGTTAAAGCTCATCCTGATCATGATAATGAAGTTTGGATGCTTCATATCGATGGAGCTAAGTCTAAGCAAGGTTCTGGTACAAGGGCAGTTCTTAAAGGACCTAAGGATCAGACTTATTTTATGTCTTATCGCTTGCAGTTTCCTTGCACAAATAATTTGGCCAAGTATGAAGCACTAGTGCTGGGATTGAAATTTGCTTTAGATAAAGGTGTGAAAAATATCCAGGTTTTCACAGACTCAGAGTTGGTGGCTAATCAGGTTAGAGGTAAATTTCAATGCAAGGCATCTTACCTGAAAAGATATAAACACCGAGCTTGGGATCTCATAGAGGATTTTGATGCTTTTAATTTGACACACATTCCTAGAGAGGAGAATTCACTTGCAGATGTCTTAGCTTCATCAACTACAAATATGAAGCCATTGGAGGAGTTCAAATGGAAGAAATTTTCAATCGAATTAATCCCTTGTCCTTCGGTTCCAGATAACGTAGACAATTTTCAAGTCTTTTCTGACGACCAGCAAATTATAGATTTTTTACAGAATACCAATACATTTGAAAATGCTATAATTGATGATGGTCAAAAGGATACTATGCTGGAATAGTTTGATGATGAAAGGGGGATAATGAGTTTGAAAGATAATAGAATTCCGAAAGGAATGGTAGAACTTGAGCGACTATTTGATGTCGACCAATTTAAACAAAGAGGAAGTTTTGGAAATTCTATTGGTGTAGCAGGCGGTGAAACTAAAAAACTGAATGTGGGGACTGAAGAAGATCCCAGACACCTTAAGTTAGCTAAAGCTTGTGACCCTGAAATTAAAAAGAATATGATTGAATTCCTTCACAGATCCAAGGATGTTATGGCTTGGTCTTATAAAGACCTAAAAGTTTTTGATCCAAAAGTTTACACCCATATAATACCTTTAAAGGAGTCCTGCAAACCCTTCCGACAGAAACAAAGGCATGTCAATGCCTTGTTGGAACCCCTCATCCAGAAGGAGGTGGAGAAATTATTGAGTGCTGCCATTATATTTCCCATCAGACATTCTACTTGGGTAGCCAATTTAGTACCGGTTAGAAAAAAGAATGGAGAAATCCGCTTGTGCGTGGATTTTAGAAACTTGAACAAGGCTTCCAAAAAGGATAATTATCCTTTGCCTTCCATGGATGATGTGCTACAAATTGTGAATGGTTCAGAAATGATGTCCTTCTTAGATGGATTTTCGAGGTACAACCAGATACTGGTTGAAAGGGAAGACAGGATGAAAACTGCCTTCACGACTAAGTGGGGAACCTTTGCTTACAAGAGAATGCCATTTGGATTGATAAATGTTGGAGCTACCTTTCAACGTGCAATGGATCATGCCTTCAAAGGCCTCATGGGTAAGTGCATCGTTGTCTACATGGATGACTTGACAGTTTTCTCTAAATCTCGGTTTGACCACGTAAAGCATTTGGAATCTGTCTTCAACAAATGCAGAGAGTTTGGCATTTCTTTAAACCCAAAGAAGTGTGTTTTTGGTGTAACTGAAGGAAAACTCCTTGGACACTTAATCACCAAAGATGGCATTTCCATGGATCCAGAGAGAGTTGAAGCCATATCGGGGATACCTTTTCCCAACTCTAAGAAAGAGTTAAGATCATTTTTTGGGAAAATTAATTTTGTCAAAAAATTCATCTCTGGTTTTGCAGAAATAGTCAAGCCGCTGAATGACATGCTAAAGGAAACTGCTAAGATTTCCTGGACAACAGAAGCCAAAGCAGCATTCCAAGAGATCAAAACTGCCATCAAGCAAGCTCCAGTTCTGGTGAGCCCAGATTTCAGTGCAGATTTTTACCTGTACTCCTTTTCTTCTGAACACACACTTGCAGTAGTTTTAACCCAACGAAGGGAAACAGGGGAACACCCGATTGCTTTCAAAAGTACCAACTTAAAGGGTGCTGAGCTAAAATACTCTCGCTTGGATAAGCAAGCCTATGCCTTGGTGAGAGCAGTCAAGCAATTCAGGCATTACATATTGAGGAGCAAAGTCCATGCTATAGTTCTTGATCCAGCTGTAAAATATTTATTGAGCCAGGATGAATTGGGTGAGCTAAGAGGTAATTGGGCCATGAGACTGTAGGAATACGACTTAGAAATTTGACCTACAAAATTAATCAGAGGACTTGGTTTGTCCCGGCATATTGCTGAAATACCTGTGGAGGCAGAAATTAATCAGCTGGATTTTGGGGTGGATGATTGGTATGGAGATATCATTCATCTGCTAAGGTTTGGAATTTGTCCACCTCACCTGAATAGAACTCAAAGAAGAGCACTGAAGCTGAAATCTGCTCATTTTCTACTCAAAGGAGGCAACTTATACAGAGAAAACTATGTTGGCATATTCTTAAGATGCATTTCTCAGAATGAAGTAGGCGAGGTGATGTCTAGTTTTCATGAAAAGTTAGGAGCGGGGCATTCCTCAGGTTTCGCTACTGCACACAAGATATTGAGAGCAGGCTATTACTGGCCTACATTGTTTAAAGATGCACATCAGCATGTGAGAACTTGCCAACAGTGTCAGATCTTTGCATCCAAGCAGGTTAATCGAGCTCTACCATTACAACCTGTTATAATAGAAAAACCTTTTATGCAATGGGGACTTGACTTCGTAGGTGTGATAAACCCAAATTCATCAGTAGGGCACAAGTATGTTTTAACAACCACTGACTATTGTACAAGATGGGTTGAAGCAGTAGCCACCATGAAAAGTACAACTCACGAGGTGATTGGATTTTTAGAGTCAAATATCATAACCAGGTTTGGAGTTCCTTTGAATTTGGTGTGCGACAACGGACCAGATTTTTAGTCATTCGAATTTGCAGAGTGGGCATACCAGAGGGGGATAGTCATCAAGTTTTCATCCAATTATTATCCCCAAGGTAATGGACTAGCTGAGTCCACAAATAAGAATTTGATGAATGCCATCAAGAAGTCTGCGGTAGACAAACCCAGACAATGGCACACACTATTGAAGTATGCACTTTGGGCTGACAGGATAAGACATAAAGAAGCTCTTAAGACTTCCCCATTTGCTTTGTTGTATGGCACCCAACCCATAGTTCCTATCTCTCTAAAATTGCCTACTTACCAATTTGCTTTAGATTACTTTGATGATCATGCAGATGCAGAAGCTCGTATATTGGACTTAATTAATTTGCAGGATGAACGACTTCAAGCCTTGGAGCATTTTAGCCGACACCAAGAGACAGTCAAGCGCTGGTTTGACAAAAGAGCCAGAGTAAAAGCCTTCAGACTTGCAGACTTGGTGCTTCTATGGGACAAAGCCCATGAAAAGAAAGGTAAACACACCAAGTTGCAACCTCTATGGATAGGGCCATACCAGATCGCCGAAATCCTAGGTAATAATGCGTTTCGCCTGCAGGACCTGGAAGGTAATTTTTTGAACCTTCCTGTCAATGGTCAATATCTGAAGCATTATTTCTCAGTTGTTCCATCCACTACATCATTTGAATAATTGCAAAGATTTTGTGCATATGTATACTATTGTAAATGAAGTGTGAAGTAGTGTGTTTTTGTTTTGTTTTATTTAAAAGTTTGAAGTTTTGTGTTTTGTCTTTGTAGGTCTGTGCAATTTTGTCTTTAACTGGTGGCCTTTTTCCTCCTCGTTAGCTCTTTAATCTTGTTTGTTTGAGTTTGCCTAAACAAAGAAAAAAACACAAATCAACATTGAAAATTGGCCTAGTGTGTTTTCATTTTGTTTCATTCTGTTTTAAGAGATAGTCTGCTAGGATTAAAAAGTGGGACTACTTGTTATCTAGAACAACAGTAGAAAGATAATTGGATTTTGTATTTTGCTTGCCACAATTATTTTGATTATGAAGAAATTACTATACTGTTTGGTTGAAGAACTCCCAGGGAATCCAAGAAAAGTTGGTCATGAGAGGGGAATCCGATTCACAAAATTACATCAAAGCATCCAAGGAGGTTGTTGGTACCTGAGCTGAAATAGTTAGTTGATCAATTGCTCGATGAATAAAAAAAAAAAAAAAGCAGCAAGGCACTCCAGTAATCGGTATCTTTCAAAAGAAAAGAGAGAGAAGGTGAAAGTTGGGCAAGCCAACATAAAATTGGCATTCTTTCCTGCACATAGCCAAGGCTCCCGAAGGATACATCTCAAACATGTTCACCAAGCTATAGATGCCACCTCATAGTTGTGATCAGGGTCGTGAAAATCTAAAGAGTAACTATGTCCAGGCTGTGAAAGGCTAAACTAGTAAACAGAGCTCTACTCGGTTTCCCCTACACAATCTAAATAGTTGTTCGATCCATAGCAAGCATTTGAAGCCCCGGTCATCCTTGGAAGAAGGTTTATACACTTGTAATCGCACATCAGAATCTTCCTTAAGTGGTTCAACCTAGTATGTCCTTGGGAAACTTTAATAGCCAATGGATAGTAGTTGAGTCATTTTAGAAAATATTTGTGGCAAAGCATGGTACATAGTCTAAATTGTTTTGAAACTAGAGTTCTGGATTCTAAATAGTGCTACTATTTTCCTCACGTAGATATCGCCATTTGTTGAGAAGCAACACACCCCCACTAAAAAAATGAAATTCCATCCCTTTGAAAATATTTAATTTTCATTTTTCCGCAGGGACCCTCTTGAGTTTTTCGAGTTTTAATTCCAAATTTTGCTTGCACCCTTTTTCAAGCTTCGCCTACATCAAAGTGTCCAAATATACTTGCATATGGCATTGATTTCAATTTAGAAATAGCAGTTTCCATTTCTGGCCTAGCAAATTTCTAAATGCATATTCTCTTAATCCATGATGAATTTTTAAGTTCCGTTTGCAAATTGGGATACCCTTTGGGCTTTTATAGATACTTGTAAAGTTTCATCAAATTCTAAAGCACTTTCAATTTTCATCATTTTTTCTACACCATGTGAAGCTGATCATTCTCGAGCAATTTAAAATTCATTTGTTAAATGTTAAAATCATTTTTGAGTAAGGAAGATCCTTCACCAATATGTAAAAATGCAAAATACAGATGGACAAAGTCATTGGAATCAACCTACAAATTTTGGAGAATTTGCAAAGTGAAAGAAAAGCTTGAAGGAAATGTCGCGATATCGCGACATGTTCCATTTTCGGACATGTCTCATTTTCGTGAAGGCAAAAGCTAGGAAGAAAATCTTGAAGGAAATGTCGCGACATCGTGACATGTTCCATTTTTAGACTTGTCAGACTTTCGCTCAAATTTAATTGTATCCTAAAAATATTTTGAAGTCCGATGTCGCGATATCGCGACATGTTCCATTTTCGGAGGGGCAAAGCCAAAGAAGCAATGACTTGTAGGAAATGTCACGATATCGCGACATGTTCCATTTTCAGACTTGTCAGACTTTCGCTCAAAATTAATTGTATCCTAAAATCTTTTGAAGTCCGATGTCACGATATCGCGACATGTTCCATTTTCGGACTTGTCGGACTTTCACTCAAATTTGATTATACCCTAAAAACTCTTAAAATCCAATGTCGTGATTTTGCAACATGTCACGATTTCATGACAAAGAAGTGAGAAAAGAGACTAAGTGGGGGAAACGTCACGATTTCGTGACATGTCACGATTTCACGACAAAGAAGTGAGAAAAGAGACGAAGTGAAGGAAACGTCGCGATTTCGTGACATGTTCCATTTTCGTGACAAAGAAGTGAGAAAAGAGACAAGGTGAAGGAAATGTCATGTCACGATTTCGTGACATGTTCCATTTTCGCGAGGGCCAACGCTTGGAAGAGACTAAGTGAAAGAAATGTCGCGATATCGCGACATGTTCTATTTTCACGAGGGCGAAAGCTTAGAAGACATGAAGTGAGGGAAATGTCGCGATATCGCGACATGTTCCATTTTCGGAAGACGCAAGCAAGGAAGAAGTGGCTTGAGGAAAATGTCACGATATCGCGACATGTTTGGATTTATGTTCATTTTGCAAAATTTGGCCATTCTTTAAATTTTTCATCACCCATCCAAAGGAAGTGAAAGCTTTTCGACACAGTCCAAACCCTAGAAATATTTAAATGGGAAAATTAATTAATTCTAATCTTTGCTTTTCTTTTGCAGAAAGTAATTCGACAGTTACATTCATGGCAGAAGTAATGGCGAGAAAGACAGACAAACCTGAATTTCGGCACAAATCAAGCGAGGAATTAATGAGATGCTCTGACAGCTTGCCGAAAGATAAAGAAAAGAGATGTCGGGAAATCAGTGACTCATCCAAATTTTTTAGATCTGGCCGTGAATACAGGTTTCAAGGAATTTACCGGTGGATACATTGCCGGGAAAATTTATGGCAAAAGTAATGGCGGACAGAGAATCTCGGCTCGAACCAAACAAAGACAGTTGTGCGAAGATAGAAGGCCTCATAAGTTAGTGACTCATCCAGATTTTGCAGAGGAATTAATGAGATGCTCTGATGGCTTATCGAAAGAAGAACATACATTTGCACGCGGGTGTCCATTCGATAAGGATCAAGCCAAATCTTATCTTCTCCATTCATGGCAAGATCCACGCGAATATTTTCAGAGTAATTAGGGCTTATCAAAACTCTATATAAAAATGCCTTATATTGTAAAACCTCGACGGTGGGATTTTTATGATAAGATCTAGAGATTTGGAAGAAGATATTTTGAAAATATCAGGGTCTATCCTGAGTCTATATATACTTCTCTTGAATGTAAAGTAAGGATGCGAAAACTTGGAATAAAAGACATTCTAGCAATTTCCTGCAAATCTTGTTTGAATGCTTTGTTCTGGACCTGGGGATTGTGTGAAATCGTTCTTCTGTGATAGCGTGGCCAGGAGCCTAATCTCTTTCGGATTTTGATAAGTGCACCTTCTTCTATTTTCGTCTCACTAAAGTTCTATTTATTTTAGTTGTAAATCTGCGTTATCAAGATTGAATATGCTGCTAGGCTTCACTCTGTTTGTTATATGCTAGGAAAAATTAAAGATTTAAGGTTCTGGTCTATCCTAATTGCTTTGTCCTCACCGTACGCGAGCTAGACTGCTTGTGAGAGATACCAATTAACACCGACTTCCCTTTTATTTATGATTTTCTTTCAAATCTATGTTATCTCCGTCTTATGCTCTTAGTAGAAGGTGATCTTAGAAAGCTGGACATCTTCCTCTTTGATTGGTTCTATTGTGAAGTTAAATAGTGTAATTGAAATTGATAGTTTTGATTTTGCAACTAACTTAGATAAGCTTCTCTTTTCTACCCTACCCTACTCTCTCTGTTCTATTGTTAAATGATCCATTTTTATTTTCTTTCAAATTTGTCTTTTATTTAATCTGCTAAAACATAAAGAGCTATATCAAAGAACTCATCGTAAATCCGATAGTCAACAAAGATAACAACTTCTAAACATTATTGAACGAAGGTCGAGCCCATTGTAAGGTAACGAGATAGTCCACTTGAAACTATTCCAGAAGCGGAAAAGAGTGAATAGACATTCGACCCAACTCTGTAACTCACACCTTGGATAACCAGTAAGATCCTAAAGTGAGTGGGATTTATCCCGTATAAGTGTTATTGGTATTTTATGCTCATTCTTCATGGGGTGTGTATGAAAGCCGAACCAACAGAACATTTTGTTGAGAAGTTGAGTCAAGAGGAGTAGTAAAAAAAATATTGGAAAAGTAATCAACAACAATAGAGTTCATGCCATCCCATGTATAGACAACATATCCAAATATGATTTCAGGGAAGAAATAAAGTTTTGAGATCTTCGAGCTGGAAGAGATTTGTGGAAGAAAATTGTGTTTTGATCTCTGTATTTGAGCCATTCAATTCTAGATTTTTGTTTCCATAAGATTTCTTCTCTTTTTTCCCATTCATCTAACTGATTTGTGAGTTTAATTTCATCTGCACTTCTATTCTCTGTGAGGCCATATAAATGGATTTTATTATTCAAATTTTCAATTTGAGCAATAACTTCATTTTTTTTTTATGAACATCCCAAAACTCTTTCCAATTCCAAGTCTTGATTTTGTATTTAATATATTGCAGTATTTTTTCAAAATAGAATATCTTAGTCCCATGCTTAGGCTTACCTTCCTTCCACCATTGATTCACATGAGGTCTAAAGGAACTATCTCTGAGCCACATTAATTGAAAACAAAAAGGAGAGAAACTCACATTGGTTTTCCATATTTCCACCATGACTAGCCAGTGATCCAAAACAACATTGTTAAGAGTCTTCACTTTAGGAATGTGACCATGGATTGAGAAATTTTCAGAGAGAAAAAACCTATTCAATATCTCCATTATACAAGCAAAGTATTGCCTTATATTAGACCAATTAATAATGCCATTCTCTGGTTGGATGTCCACAAGATGGAGTTTTGCAATATATTTGCTCATGAGGTCAGTGCTTTTGTCCAAATTTATATTTTCCCCCATTTTCTCATCTAGAGAGAGGATAGTATTGAAATATCCTCTGATCAAGATCAAAGCTTTAGGAAAATGAGAGATAATATGACTTATATCCTTCCACTATCTTCTTTTTTATTCCAAAGTAGTTGAAGCATAAATAGTAATGCAAAGCATAATTTGGTTGGAATGTCTACTTCGAATAGCTATAGCCAACAGACCCCAAATTCCAACCATATGGTGAATAACTACCTATTTTGGGTCTCAAAGACAAGAAATACCCCCAGAATTCCTCGGGGAACTGAGGAAAACCACTTTTCCAGCTAGCCAAATTTTACTAGCAATTGAGTCCATATCCTCCATAGACGTCTTCGTTTCTTGAAGGAAAACAAGATGTGGATGATTGATCTAAATCATTCTTTTAATTTCATTTTGTTTTGAAATACTCCCTTTGAGTCCTCTAATATTCCAAGTGATGATCTTCATAACACTAGGGCTAAAAAATTTGGGATGGGCATTTATCATACCTTTCTCTACAAGCTTTTCAGCTTCTTTTATCATATGATATTCCTGCTTTTTTATTAGAATCCATATTCAATTTTTTTTCCCTATTTCTTGACTTACTCTAATTGAATCTGAGATGGCTTCCAAACTTGAAGAATGCTCATACACAACCAAAAATTTACTAGAGGATTCAACAGAGTCTATATTGGGACCTGTATAATTTGAAGTTTTGACATTTAAAAGATTGTTTTTCTTGTGTAAATTTTCTTCTTTTTTTTATTGAAAATTTTTGATTTGTTGGTTTGTCTTTGAGTTCTTCCATTCATATTTAAATAGTGTTTCTAATGTTTTTATTTCCATTATTTCCTCTTCCTCACTTGGGACATCATTTTTTGAAAGGATTTCAAACATATTAGCAGATGACTTTGATTGATCCTTCATAACTGGTTTTTCTGAGTGTTCTTCTTCTTAGGAATTTGGAAACCTGTTGAGTTTATATCTTCTGTCTTTTCATCAGGGATTTTATTTGGGCAAGCACTAGCCAAATGACCATATTCATTGTAAATTCTACAACGAAAAGGAATGTTCTCATAGTCCACTACTTACTCCCAAGTGTCTTCCCCAAATTGTAATGTGATATTTTTAGGTAGGGATTTTTCAAAATCCATTAAAACACAAATCCAAGCATAAATAATATGTTCAAAATTTTGAGTACAATCAACAGTAATCATAAAAGTTCCAGAAGAGGTTCCAATTGAAGAAACAATACTAGGATTCCAAAATTCAATAGGGGGACCAAAGAGTCTAACCCACATGGGAGCTATAGAAGGCATCTCTTCTTCATATTTAAATTAGTATGCTAGGGCTTCATGAAAAGCCCCACCCTTCCAAAAAACCAAGGACCCCCTTGAAAATTTTTCTCTTTATCTTCATTATTATCAAATTAAACAAGAAAATAACCATTTGGATAAATAGAGATTTGGAACTCACCTTTAGTTTTCCAATTTTTGCAGCCCATACTTTGAAAGTAGATAGGCTTAGATGAAAACCCACGAACCGAAAAATTAGTCCTTTTTTTTCCAAATCTTCAATGTCAGTCAAAATGTTACCCATATAAAGTTTAAAAATAAGAGTTCCATCAGCTGCTTTAAGACATCCTAACTCCATTTTTCTAGGATCAATCTTAGGCATTCTTAGAGGTTTATGGGAAACCCTAAGATTAATATTAGCATTGGGATGAGGTTGTCTACCATGGAGGGCATCCCTAAAATTTATTTTTGGGGTTGAGTCTTCAAAATTCTTACCCTTGATAGGGATTTTCATAGTAGAATTATTTTGTGGGTGCACCTTAGCACCAAATTCACTTGATATCTAAGCCATTTTTTATCAACTGCTTGAAAATTGTTTTGTGATCTCTTTAATCCTTGCCCTAATGTCGTGGAAAGGTATGGCTTTTACTTTTCTTTTGTGCAACAAATTGGAAGTCGTCACTCAAGTTCACAACATGATCTATTGAAATACAAATTTCTAACCCATCTTGGATCCCTTGCAACATATCCTACTAAAATATTGAGTATAAACCATAAAACTATTGGATTCTAGGGCTTGAAGGCCCTAAAAACTAATATTTGTAGGTGCTTGCACTCAACCCAGATGAAAACCTTGCACAACCGCTTGCCAACAATATTGTTCACACATATGGATGTGCTAGGATATGTATTTATCCAAATGATATAAAAATTGGTGGATATGTTCTAGAGTTTTCCAGGCATCTACCCTCAAAATTTTACCTCAATTCGAGTCCGTATAAGTGAGATATGGCCAAAATACATTCAAAATTTTGGGCAATCCTATGAAAAATATCCCTCCCTTACATCAAATATTCTATCATCTACTGTACATAGAAATACAATAATGTAAAATAAATTCAAATAACTTCTTACCTTTTCAACATGCTAATTTTATCTTTTCTTCTTTTGTTTATGGCTGCGAGGATGCTCGAATGGTGCCCAAGGATAGTAGGACTATAGATCTACTGTGGGAAACACCCAGATGCATTTTGTGAAGATTGCAGATGCACCAGAGGGTTCCAAAAATACCTAGAGGTTTTTTTATAGCTTTGGAGGGCATTCAAGGGCTAAGGGAAGTGTTGCAGAACCAAATATGATTCATGCAAGTTAGGCAACAAAAAAACAAGTGAGGCAATGGCGACGATGAAAAATGAAAGTGATGGGCGAAGTGGCTAGGGTAGAAGTGCTTAAGTATTTAATCTTATAAGGTAATTAAAGGTTTCCAAGGGTTTAAGGGAGATCTTAAGGGTTTTATTTGTCAAAACAACTCATCTTTTATAATCTACCCTTGAACATGTTAGGGTTTCGATGACATAAATGAGCGACTAAGATTAAAACTTAAGGAAGGGTGGAGATTAAGTTTGGGAAAGTGGCATGGATTAATATGGATGGGTGACTAATATTAAAATGTGGTATATGGCTAGGATTAATTTACATAAATATGTATATTTATTAAATATACATAAATATAATATATAAAATATTAATATTTAAATATATATTAAAAATACCTATATATACAAATAATGGATGGTTGTGATTGGAGGACATGGATGGATGACAAATGGCTAGTTTTTGGTGTCTACAAATACCCCTTTTTTGTGTTGTGTTATGTGAAACACAATGCGGTGCAAAAAAATACAAGATGCCTAGTTTGGCATGATGAAGAAGCAACTTTCTTTCCTTGGAATGTAAAGACAATTTTTAAGATAAAATAATTTGTATGTGTAGCTTACCCCCTCAATTGGTTAATGAGTGAAGAATGATTCTCACAAGCCAATTGGAAAAATTGTACAATGGAAAATGTAGGTAAATGGTGTAAATACAATTGTATAATGTAAATGCAAATGTTATTAATGTTGTAAACTGATGTCATTTTTGCCCCAACGGAGAAAGGGGTTGTTGTAAAATGTAAATGGTTGATTCTATTTTTGGCCCAATAGAGAAAGGGTTTTTGCCAAGTGTAGATGCCATGATCATGTAAGATGTATCCCGTTGTGGGAAATAAAAATCAAATTTGTTTACCCCAAGTTTGGGGTGATTCCATGATGTTGAAGAAAGTGCATTTTGGCATCATTGAAATGCAAAGTGAAGCAAAATACAAAATATCAAGAACCAATCATCATAAGATTGAGTGATTACTAGGATTTCCCTCCTAGTGGATATGTGCAATTATTTATTGTTAAATAGAATGATGTAGTATTAATTGTCCATGTTGTAAGCCCCATGGACAAGACCATCAACGATAGATTTTGAGAAAATTAACATGAGAAAATTTGCACTAAAAAATGAGGGATAAAAGGTGATTTCATTCTTGTATAAAGATATATCGGATGATGAAAATGGTCAAATATCCTTATGGTGATTGAACCATCTTACCAAATTGCATGGACAACCAATCATTGCAATTGCCAAGGAGATATAATAAACCACTAGATACAAGGTTCACGTTGAAATTATATGTGAACTTGGCAAATATTTTATGCAAATGTAATTTCTAGTGAATTTGATGGTGTTGAAATGAATATGTGATGATGAAAATGTATTTATGAATGGATTGCATGATTTTGTGAAGTTTTACATTGATTTGGAGCATTTTTAGAGCAATTTTGGACAATTTTATGACTTTTGATCGTAAATAAAATTTAACCGTTTAAATCAATCCATGTTATTATAAATATGAATTGAATTATGGAGAGTGTGATTAGAATGATGAATGTGATCATTTTGTAAAAATGTGGACAATTTTTGGTGTGTTTTGAAGCTTGTGCAATTATTTTACGACTTTTGATCGCAAGCAAAAATTAAGCATCCAAATCTATTTTTATTTTCACAAAAAATGATATGATGATGAAATAAATGTATGGATGAAATGTGAAGTGATTTTATGGAGGTAAGCTATATTTTTGGATAATTTTTATCTTTTTGCCAATTTTAACACAAACATTGGCTTGCATATTTAGCATCCTTGATGTTGGTAAGAATTTGGTGCTTTGTAGACTTTGAGTTGTATTTCAATGTGCTTGTGAATTCCCATGGGCATTCCAATGTGCCATAAATAGCTATAAATATTATGTATAAATAGAATTAGATTCATTTTTTGTGTTCATGAATTTTAGAAGTTTAATCTAAATGAGTGATGAAGTGATTTGGAGTGAATATGTTTGGTGGAGTAGAAGCTATGGTGATGGAAGGTGCAAATATGGAGGTAGAAGTAGAGGTGAATGTTTCTAAGGTAAGTACCCTTGGAACTCTTGGTTTGGACTTATGTAAAAATTTAATTTTATTTTTTATAATTATGGAATGCATGTGATATTAATGTATGTGCATTGTACATATGTTGTGTTGTAGTTTAAGATTTTAGAGGATCAACATAGGTTCTCACCTCTTATATCAAGGGTGAGAAAGGCACTATAGGATAATCAGTGGAAGTGGTTGGAGGATTTTGGGTTGACTGGGACATCCCAGATTGATGTAGTAAGGGTTGATGAGGGGTATCTCTCTACCTTGGTGGAGATATGGAATACAGATAATAGTACCTTTCAAATCCCTACTAGTGAGACAACAATGACACTTGAGAATGTATATCACATCCTTAAAGTACCAATGAAGGGATTACGTGTCAAGGTTAGACATGATAAGGGTCATTAAATGAGTTGGATCTTTGAATATGGATGACAGGGGGTGAGTTTGAAAGGTGGAGGGGTAAGGTACTTGGTGATGTATGTGGATAATAAGTCGGATGCATTACCTACCTTGGTCATGTTCATGTTAGTCAACATAGTGGCACAAAACTACACTAGATATCATTTCCCTTAGAATATGATTAGGTTGGTGTATGATATGATTGATGCTCCTCAGATGTATGCATGGGCACCTGCTCTACTAGCTCAATTATACCAAGAGCTATATGAGGTGATGAGGTAGAATAAAAATGAGCTAGGGTGCAATGTGCTACTACCGTATTAGGGTAGGAGCACTTTAGTGTGGCTTGGCCTATGCACTTGCCTACTATGGATTTGGATGCAAAGAAGCCATACACTTTGATATGGTGAGTGGTTGAGGAGGTGTGATTGAGTTATCATATACATACTAACCAAGAGTAAAAGAATCTATGTGTAGGAATGATAATTACTCAAGTGATTTGGAGATCATGGTAAGGTGCTACTTAGGCTGGTGATGGGGAGCATCTATAGAGAGTATGATAGGCTATATGGGTGGTTGGCAGGCATAGGAGTGAGGTGGAGTTGATCCAATTATTACTAGTGCTAAGGTAGTTTGGGTTGTGATAGGGGATTCCTAAGGTAACAATGTTATATAGACATCATTGATATGAGACTGGTCTACCCTATGTTGAGGCATGGAGGGTGACCTATGAGTATGATGATGAGATAGATCTCTCCAATATGGATGATGCAGTAACTGCTACAGAGTATGATGTATGGTTCACTACACAAACACCATGGATACTAGTTTTGGTAGTAGATAAGGGTAGAGAGGATGAGGATGAGGTAGAGGCCAAGGTGGAGGAGTCTAATGAGGCTCCTAGATTTCAAAGATACCTTTCATCTAGTAGTCAAGTGAGGTAGGCAAGGGATGAAATATATTAGGCTCCATATATTGGAGTTGATGGTGATGGTGATGATGATATGGAGGTGGTTCTAGAGAGACATCCATGTTAGAGTGAGGAGGATTGGTCAAGGCTCAAGTAGATGGTAGCAAAGTGATATGTAGTGGTAATAGCTCAGGATGTAGAGATAGCTTAGCTATAGACAAAGCCAAAGGTACAAATAGTTACAAGTGGAGTTGAGGATAAAATCATAAGGTTCCAGGCATAGCTACTTGAGAGGTACCATCATCAGAGATATGGTGTACTACACTTTTAGGTCTAATATGGATATATCTAGGATTTGTAATATTTATTGATGCAACACCACATTGGTATACCATATTAACCCTCCTCATTCATATTAGGTTATGTTAGGCATAGTGAGTCTAGGCATAATGGATCTAGATCTATTGCATATTTAGGATTATAGGGGTCCTCTTATAGATATTAGGTAGTGCTTAGATGCACTTTTTGTATATAAGCCTCGATGCTCCATTGTGATGAGCATCAAAATTCCTCATATTTTGGTATGGATTGTAATGATTTTGTATGGCATAGATTATATTTGAGTTGTACTTTTTAGACATGTTTATATATATTTAATGAAAATTATGCATATTACCTAACTTGCATGTAAAGTGTGTATTGTGTGTAGAATTTATTAATTCATAATTTTTTGCATGATCTCATTGAAGTCCTACTCAGACCTAGCATATTCACTACCTAATGAGGCTAATACCAATCAAAGGGAAGGCACTTTGATCCCATTTATGGTAGGTGACTTGATCGCATTAAGGGAAGGTGCCTTGATCTTGTTAAGGGAAGATGTCTTGATCCCATTCAATGGAAGGCGCCTTGACCCCGTTAACAGAAGGTGCCTTGATCCCATTTAAAGTAGGCACATTTATCCATTCAACAAAATATGCCTTGATCCCATTGATAGAAGGCTCATTGATCTAATTTACACCCAATGAAGATCGTGTCCCACTACGTTGACCAGAGCTGACTGCTAACTCCACATAAGGTGTTGATTTTGGGTAAATGACAAAATAGGTCAGTTGTCCTATTATTACAGGAGGAAATGGAATAACCATTTTTTGAAACAAAATACAAGTAATTATGAGCATTGAACAGAAAATATTCCACTCCCACGAAAATATAAAAAGAGCTATTATTTGTTTTAACACGTATATGTTACTATACATCAAATTGTCTTAACTTAGGGCGTAGCAGATTTTATCATCATAACAACATTGTAACATAAGTCCTATGTGTATTATATAAAAATACAAACTTCTCTAAAATAAGAGAAGATTAATATTGAAGAGAGCTTAATATATTGTACTGCAATTCTTATTCATAAAAAAAGTTCATTCGAGAGTTTTTTATCCGTATTCAACTTTTATATCTACCACACAAAAATGGATAGAGCCTAGGCCCACTCCTAGATAGTATTCCTACCATTCTTATTCTTTGATTTCTTAATTATATTCTTTTATTTTTTTTTTTGTGCATTTTTTTTTTGTAAGTTTTTTATTTATGCAAGTTTATCCATTTCTTGTTGATTTATTGGTTCTTGTGCAGAAAGTTCAAAATGATCGAAAGACCATAGAAATTGTTTTAGAAATAGAGACCACATTTCTTTAAAATATGGTCGAGGAAGAAGAGGTATCAACTAGCTTTAACTTCCCAATAGAGGAGGCTAGGGGAGAAACAAAAATGAAAAACATATCCTCTGCCCACCTTCATACCTTGAGAGGATCCCCAATATAAGATCCTGAGTTGTTTTTGTTTAATTTTTATCTTATGTACATTTGTGGATTATAAGTCGAAAACCTAGAATTTGAAATTATTTCCTTCAATATTGAATGATTCAGCCCTACATTGGTTCATCAACTTGGACAATAAACAAATCACCACCTAGGAGAGATGAAGAAGATCTTTCTAGAGCAATACAAATATTTTGGTAGAGCATGGTATTCCAGGGAGGAGGTCCTAAACATGACTCAAAGAGAATATGAATCCTTTAAAGAGTATTAGGATATATTTAGTTTCAATCGGTAAAGGTATCCCTATGTGAAGTTGAATGATAAGTCCCTCAAGAGCATTTTCTTGAGGGGACTTACCAATGAATATCTTGAGGCCTTGAATATGATCTATAGAGGGGATGTTTAAAAGCACCAAATGTTAGACATATGACAACCGTATCATAATTACTAGAGAAGGAAAGGTAAACCAACTTTTAGAACCATGAAAGCAGTTGCCTTAGTCACAAATATAGAAATAGGTAACATGTTAGAGAATTTGAAAAGTGAAATGCTTTTCCCCCTAGAATTGCATATGGACACTCTTATATTAGATAAGAAGAAATAAGAGAATGAAGCTACATTTTCCTACTTCTATCTGAAACATAGATGAAAACATACAAGAAATGCATGTCCAAAAAATAAAGTCAGGGTGTGTGTTGTTTGCCAAACAAACCACGAGATCATATTGTGCCCATAACTATCGACTATTAAAGAAGATACTAAAGTTTCAAAATCTTACTTCATGGGTAATCAAAGTAACTGGAAAAAACCCCTAGAGAATATACCAACACAAATTCCACCCTATATAGGAGGAAATTATATGCCACAAGGGTAGGTCCAACCACCTAATATGGTATGGTGGAGACCACCACCTTGGATGAATTCCCCTCAAGGAGCCTCATTTCCCAACCAAAACCCATTGATGTCATACCAATAACCTAAGAAACAATGGAGGAAGTATGGTATGTGGAATTCAACTCTACAAAACATAGTGCAAGCTCCACTACAACCAATATTACTAGCTCCTCATGTAGTGAGGCATACATAATTTCTATCATAGCCGATGATCAACCCTAATAATAATATAAATCAGTCTAGATATCAATTGGAGAGAGATATATTTCCCATGTATAATATTAGAATTTGTAATCTTGTATAACTTGATCATGTAGATAGATATGAATAGAGGCTCCTCTCTTAATAGAAGAAGAGGAGAACATAGAAGAATCAACTATGGTAGAAGAGATTTAAGAAGGACCAATTGCTAAGAAAATTGAAGCTCCTCCATTTCCTAACAGGTTACAAGAGAAGAGGAAGCCAATATATCCAGATTTTGACATACTTTTGAGCTTGAAGAATTTAATGATAACTATTATATTATTTCAAGCTATAAGAGACATCTCAATTTACACCAAGGTGATCAAAGAGCTATGTATGATAAGTCCAGGACGTAGGACAACCCAGACCATACATGTGGTAGGGAAGTTGAAAGATTTTATGTTAGGGAGTACATGCCACCACAAGTATGCATACCCATACAATCCAATCCTAACCATGAAAATAGGTGGTTGCTCGTTGGTCAATACTCTGGTTGACTTGGGAGAAGCCATTAATGTCTTGTCAAAAGAAACCATGCAAAATATTAGGCTCATAGACTTGAAACCTGCCAAGATTGTTCTACAACTAGTAGATGTATCAACTATATCACCAGAAGGGATGTTGGAAGACATCATCATGACGATGGGTGCATGGGAATACCTGATATATTTCTTGCTATTGTAATCCAATTCTATATTGAGAGGCTATCCACTCATCCTAGGAAGGCTTTGGATGGTAATAGCCAATGCTTATATAAACTACCGATATGAACGAATGATAATATCATATGGCCAAAATGTCAAAAGGTTGACCATATCTCCACTAACATATTTTATTGACTCATTGGAAGAACCCATATGGGATGGCCAAGATGAAGGAATATTGTCAATAATGCAGTCTATGATGCCATTGGATTAATTATAAGATAGAGTTTATGAAGATGGTATTATTACAAACTTCCTCCAGGGAGAGTCTTCCCACATCACTCCAAATTCACCATTGGTATGTGGCCAAGATCATGATGTAAAATAATTAGAATCAAGCCTAGAAGAATGTTGAATGTCAATAGCAATCTAACACCTACAAACACCTACAAAGATCACTACACTAAATGAAATATTAACTATGCATCAACAAGCTTTAAGTTGGGACTATTCAGATATGAAGAAAATCACTCCAAAAATTTATACCCATCACATTTACATCAAAGAGTAGGCCAATCCTATAAAGCAACTGCAATGAAGAATGAAATACACCATGAAGGAAATAGTTAAAGTAGAGCTACAAAAAATCCTATCAACTGGATTCTTTTATCCTATATCTAATAGTGAGTGGGTATCACCATTGGTGGTGGTGCCAAAAAATAATATAAAATGGCAAATATGCATTGACTATAGGTTGCTAAATAAAGCAACTAAAAAGGATCACTTTCCACTACCATTCATTGATCAAGTTTTGGACACTTTGGTAGGGAGGAATCACTTCTCCTTCCTAGATAGATTCAGTGGGTACAA
Source organism: Wollemia nobilis (assembly GCA_028583015.1). Lineage (NCBI taxonomy): Eukaryota > Viridiplantae > Streptophyta > Pinopsida > Araucariales > Araucariaceae > Wollemia > Wollemia nobilis. Next base: position 3,921,803 of record JAQPPZ010017072.1, read on the forward strand.
GAAAATCTAGATTAGAGAAGAATATTAGGACAAGACAACATTCACTTGTCCATGGTTTACATTTGAATGCAGGGTCCTACCCTTTGAGTTGTGCAATGCGCCAACCACATTTTAGAGGGTAGTATTGAGCATTGTTTTTGACATGATGGGAGAAGCAATTGAGGTCTACATAGATGACTTCACCATTTATGATAAAATATTTGATGAAGCTACAAAAAATTTGGAACATGCACTCCAACAATATGAGGAAAACAACATATCCCTAAGCAACAAGAAATTATTTATGATGATATAAGAAGGGATAGTGTTGGGACACCACATCTTAATAGAAGGGATAAAGATAGACAAGAAGAAAATTAAAGTTATCAATGACATGCTCAATCCTACAACACAAAGAGATGTAAGGAGCTTCCTTGGCTTTGCTGGATATTATAGGAGTTTCATAGCAAACTCTACTAAGGTCACCAGACATCTACATGCACTACTATCAAAGGACGTGGAGTTTATTCGGATGAAATACTATGAACAAGACTTCCAAACATCCAACTTCAAAATTAAGGTTGAAGAGGCAAGGAAAATGGAAGAAGGTATGACTCAATAATTAAAGACAAAATATATGTAATGTGAAAATTAGAACATGATATAGTTTCACTAAGGATGGAATTCAAAAGCTCCAAGGAAAAGCTACACAAGTTTGAGAAAAATTCAAAGACTTTGGATAGGAATATCAATGCACAAAGATCATCAGTTACTAAAATAGGACTTAGTTTTGAAGAAGAACAAAGGAAACAAGAAGTAGAAAAAGGAGAGTCATGATCAAGCACCAGATAAGAAGAAGAGTCAAAAGAAGTAAGTAAAAGAGAGAGTAATATTTCGAAGGATACTTTGGACAATATAAAATTCAACAAGGAAAGGAACAATACACAAGTAAGGAACTAGTGGAACAGGCAACAATATAGGGTAGAAGATACTAAGAGACCAATGGGATCAAGGCAAGGTTTATTCAATGGATGATGTTTCTCATGTCACATATTTGAGAATAAGGCTTTAGAATGAAGGAGACATGAAACACAAGAATATGAGAATTTTAGGAATAGGCAGTATTTCCATAGGTATTGCTACTCATATAATCAGTTTGATCACAAGACAATGAATTGCAAGGTACATGATAAGAATAGATATGGATTCACAAAGATAAATCCCGATACATTTGCACCTCCAAGGAATAATAATAATATTAATTGTTATAACTGCAATAATTATGGATATATAGCAAAGTGGTGTAGAGCAGACATTCTAGAATCAAGCATGAACATGAATAGTAACAGGATCAGGAATAGGAACATGGACATGAACATGAATAGTCAAAGGAATCAGAAGGATCATATAAGAAGAAAATATGACAAAGGTAAAGACCAATACTTACTGGGAGTAGAAATACTCCCACCCCAAAATTAACCACCTTATGAGAAGGTGGGGGAGGGGCTAAGCTAAAAGGCTCATTCTTAGCCCCAAGCCCCAAATGTGACCCTTTGCCATTGATGTCAAAGGAGGAGATATTTGAGTAAGGGGAGAGATTTGGTTTAAGGATAGAGCATCGAGACAGGGGGAGCAATGTACCAGGGAGAGTAGAACAAGAAAAAGGTCAAGTGTTTGGTAAAAATAATTTGGTTACCATCAATGACAAAGGGGGAGATTTTTGGACATTTTAAGTCAAATTTGTCATTGATGTCAAGGAATGAAGTTGTCATTGATGTCAATGAATAAGCTATCATTGATGCCAAAAGGTCAAAAGGAGCAATGAAAAAGCTTTATGGCAAAAGAGCTTCATAATATTTATTTTTAATATTATGTGAAGCATAAGTAGAAGGGTTTTTATTAAAACCATGGAGTAGCAAATTAAAAGGTTTTCTATTGAAATCATAAAGGAAAAAAAATAAAATATTTTTATTAAAACCATGGATGAGCAATGTAAAAGGATTGTTTATAAAAACCCAAGGAGACTTTTAATTAGAAAGCCCAAGGAAGTTTTAATATTTAATTTATAAATATTTAAATAAAAATTGAATTTAAATTTTACAAATAAATATTATTTATTTATTCGAAGTGACAAAACCTAAGTTTATTCCGTTGACATGCAAGTCAAATATTTCCCATCGCTGACATGACGAAAGTAATAATAAAGGCATATATATCACCTTTTCTAAGGTTAAAAAGCATATGTGATGTCTTTTGAAAAACGTGTTGTAACTTGTGGAGGAAACATAGTGGTTTTCATGTGCTACGTAAATACAAAATTTTCTATATTTAAGACATTGAGTTGTAAGTTTCTAGCACCATCTGGGGGCTAACTTAGGTGATATTTGGATTGGCACTTGTGGCAAAGTGGTTATGGGTTCAAAACCCAGTGGCAACAAGTTTGGAAGTCGTTTTGTGTTTCTATTTTGGTGGTGATAGAGAAGGTGATAGAATGCGTAGGCACTCTAGCTCCCACATGAGTACCTAGCTCATACGATAGCCAAGGCTATGGCTAGGGCACTTAGGAGGCAACATCGTGGGTTCAAAACCCACTAAGGGCAAAGGTGCATTTTTTTATTTTAATTTTCATTACCCTAAGGTTTGATGTGAGGTAGTTGGGAGGCATAAGGATTAATTAAAGTTAATTTCTTGTTGTGATTTTCATGGTAAAATAGTGAAGGTAGTTATAAGGAGTTTGATATTAATTTTAAAATAAAGTCGTAATTGTTATATTTGCATATTGGAGGAGTAAGCCTTTTAAGGTGTTGATTTTACTTTAAAGGACTTTTTGCCAAAGGGATTATTATAAAATTAATTGTTCTAATATTTTTAAGGTTTTGGATGTTATTTTAAAGATGCAATGATAAGGTATATTTGTGTTTGATATTATTTTGTATTGTGATTCCTTGAGAGAGATTATTAACTTCTAACCTTCTTGAGTTTGGCAAAGAAGTTTTTATGATTGTGGCAAATTTTTGTGGTCTACTCCTCATCAATAAAATAGGTATGGGTACATTCTTCCTTGGTTGATTTGATTGGTTGGTTTTTTAGAAAACAAATTTGGAGTGAAAAGGACTTGATTAGTTTTTCTTATTGAGTTTTTGAGTTATTCTGAAGTGAATGCTATGCACCTTGTTTTGATAAATTATTATTGTTTAAGTGATTAAGTTGAGTGAAGAACTTGAACTAGGGTTTGCAAAGAACATGAGTATCATTGTTATGTGAGATTGGTTTATAAGCATTGTTGTTGAAGTGAATGGTTGAGTGAAGAACTTGAACTAGGATTTGGAAAGAACATGAGTATCATTGTTATGTGATATTGGTTGATAAGAATTTTTGGAAATATTTGAGTGAATGTTCATATTCTTGGACTAGATTTTGTGAGTAAGGATTAGTTCATTGAGTGATTCGTTGAGTAGAGTTGATTGAGCCTAGTCAAGTGAATGCATTAAAGTAATTTTTCAAGTTCTATGAAACAAATAGTTGTATATTCATAATTTAGTTGAGGAAGTGATTGAGAGTTGGTGAGTGTGAAACATATTGATTCTCTAACAATTATCTATATTTTCTGTGATAAAAATTATATTGAAATTCATTAAGAGTTTGTGAGTGTGAAGCATATTGATTCTCCAACAATTCTCTCTATGTTTCTAAAAGAGTGATTGAAAGTGATTGAGCATTGTGATGAATGTGAAGCATATTGAGTCTCTAAAAATTCTCTTTATGTTTCTATGATATTGAATAAGTTCTAGTGAGGACTTATTGAGCAAATTTTGATAAGTTCTAGTGATGACTTATTGAGTAGATTTGAACAAGTTCTATGTTGGCAATTTTGGGTACATTGGGTACATTGCCTTTGCTCAAGTGTATAAGTTGTCATTGATGTCAAAAAGCCCTTGAAGGATTTTGGTTTGATGTCAAATAACATGTTTTGATGAAGGTTCGACATGAAAGTTTCAAAGGTCTTTTGTTAACCCCAAGTTGGCAGGTTTAAAGATTTCAGGTGGATGCATTAATTTAATGCAATTGGGTCCAGGAGGAAATATTTATTTAAATAATTAAAACCTTGCTAAGGTTACCTTTAATTATTTTTAAATAAATATTAATTTATGGTTTGTAATGGGTTCTCCTAATCCATGGCACAAATTTCTAGGTGGGCACTATATTTTAAACTCAGTGGGCGTTAGCCCAAGACCTCCGTCAACATGGTAAACTCCCCACCGACGTCGAAGAGCTCATGGCAAGGATTCATATTAATACCCCTCGATGAAAACAAAGAAAAATCCCATCCGATTTTCGAAGAGTTGCTCGCTAATCATTTCTATGTCTTCACCAGTTTTCGTAATCCGCTGATCGTTTGTGTGTCATCGCCATTTTTCGTAATCCACTGATCATTGTGTGTCTTCGCCGGTTTTTGTAACTCATTGTTCGTTCGTTTTTCTTGATGTTTATCGAATATGCCGTATAGCTTGTCGTCTACGAGTTTGCATCAGAAGTAAGAGAGGACTGTGTTTTATTTTTCTTGACACAAAAGGGACAAGTGTAATAGCGTGAGGTTTTAACCTCACTGGGTGCCTTTGGCGCACTGATAGCGGCTATGCTGTTGGTGCGTTACCCGAACAGGAGGTTCCACATTCAAATCATGCAGAAGGGTTTTTTATCATGGACGCAGTGGGTGGTGTTAGATTTTGGGTGCAAATTTCTCCAAAGCGATTTTTGATGTTGGCTAAGGTATTTTTGAAATTAATCTTTTGCTAAGTGTATGTTGCGGATGGAGGAAGTTTGTTAAAAGAAAAATATCTTAGGAGTTATAAGGAGTTTTAAAGTTTGTTGTTATTTTGATAAAAGATTATTTTGAAAGTGTTGTTGAAATATCCTATTGCATTCTTATGAGAGATAAAGTTTATTTTTTGATAATACTATAAGGGAGAAATAAGGTGTATAATGGATAAAGTTTTCTTGTAATGTTGAGAGTGCTTTTGGTTGATTATGGAAATGAAAGCATGATGTGTTAAGAATAATTTCTTCTTGTGTGAAAGTATGAAACCTTAAGTGGACAGATTTGAGATTGACATTTGCTTTCATTAAGTTGGTTATAATCAAGCTATTCTTTACTTGGTTAAAGTGTTGGGCTTACTCCTTTGTTGATGAATTGAAAAGTTGTGTGTGCTATTGTAAGATTTGGTGGATGCTTTTGTTCAAACAATATTGGAGAGAAAAGGAGTTCTACTTGTTTCATTTTTTGATGTTGATTATGAAATGCTTCAAGGTTGTGTTTTGAGTTGAATGGTGTTGATTGAACCTTGTTTGATGAGCATTATTGTTGAAGCCCTATTTGATGGTGAAAATAACATGAGTATCATTGTTATGTGATTCTTTGCATAGTTGGCAATTGTTGGGGTTTCATGTTCTTGAAAGAAAGCATTCTATCCTATCCATTTCAGATATTGAGTTGAGTTTTCAGATTTGAGATTGAGATTGAACTGAGTTGATTTGAGTTGAGTTTTGAGATTGGGATTTGAATATAGAATATATTGAGTCTCTAAAAATTCTCTTTATGCTTCTATGAGTTTGACAAATCACATTAGGTCTCTAACAATTCACTTTATGATTTCCTACTAAGAAAGTTTTTCTTGGTGAGCTTGCTGCGTTTTTGGACAGGTTCCAGTAGGGACTTGTGAGCAATTTTTTGGACAGGTTCTAGTGGGGACTTGTAAGCAGTTTTTGGATAGGTTTCGGTGAGGACTTGTGAGCAATTTTGGACAGGTTTTGGTGGGGACTTGTTAGTAGATTTGGACAGGTCCTAGCAGAGGACTTGTGAGCTGAGTTTGTTAGTTCTATCAGAGAACTTGAGGACAGAGGAGCATTGGTTCTTTGAGAAGAACCTGAGGACATATTTGGCAAGTCTTTGAGAAGACTTGTATGCAGAGGATTGATTTGTTCAAGTGTTGAACAGATCTAACAGACAGAGGAAGAATTGTACTAGACCGACTAACTATGTTTGGTATAGGTTGCAGAGTTGTTGTGGACGTGATCATAGAAGGCAAAGGTCTCTTAGGCTAAGCATTGAGGACAAGAGGTCTTCGGTGGAAAGGAGTTCCACATGCTAGAAAGAGGTAGAGGCAGTTGATCTTCTGAGGGATCATTTCCAGAGCAGAGGGAAAGGTATCTCCTTTGAGTAGAGGCTCATAAATTTATATTGGGGGAAAGTATCTCCTTTGAGCAGAGGCTCATAAATTCAGACTGGGGGGAGGTATCTCCTTTGAGTAGAGGCTCATAAATTCAGATTGGGGGAAGGTATCTCCTTTGGTCCGAGGCTCATAAACATTGTAATTGGGAAGGATTCCCAAAGAAATTTGAGATAATTTTTAGAGAAAAGTTTTTTGGATGTAGCCCAGCCATTCTAGGTGAACCACGTTAAAATTGGTGTCACTTTGTGGATGATATTGTGCATTGTTTTGATATTACTTTGGGTATATTGCTTTACTATTTTGAAGTATAAAGGAAAAAGTAAAAATAGGTCTTATACTGTTCACCCCCCCTCTCAGTATAAGCTTGTGTTCTTCATTCTAGTGAGGTATTGTTTAGCATATTTGGACAAGTTCTAGAGAGGACTTGTAGAAATATTAGTGTGATTTTTTGGAATATTACAAGGAATATTTAAGATAATTCTTTGAGAATATTTATGAGCAGAGTTGATTGATTTGTTCAAAGCTTGTGTTAAGGTTTATGGTAGATCTAGAAGATTTGATTTGAGATCGAGTTAAGCTTTGTGTTAAGGCATGAGGATAGAGATTAAGGACAGATTTATGCTAGATCAAAATACTATGTTTAGTATAGATTTGAGGATAGAGTTTGGTGCAGATTTGAGAACATGTTTGTTCCATACCTAAGATAGAGACAAAGTAGATTTGTGTTAGATCGAAGGACTATGTTAAGTGTAAATTTGAGATAGAGATTTGAAGGTGATAGAGTATAGAAGATGCCAATATTCAGTGGATAGAGATCAATTATCTAGGTCATTGAGGATATATTTATTTAGTGGATAGAGATCCATTAGCCAAATCAACGGGAGAAACCATTCTTCTATAAGATCACCATTCCAAGCTAAGGAGAAAGGAGTTCTCCTATGGATAGAGATCCATAAACTTGATTAGGGAATTGGTCTATCCTTTGGACATAGATCCATAAATATTCTAATAGGGAAAGTACTCCCAAGAAATTGATTGAAAAAAGTTTAGTGAAATATTTTCTTCATGGAGTAGTCCACATTGGGTAAACCACGTAAAATTGGTGTCTCTATTATGTGTGGTGATTTGTGCATTGTTTTGATTACTGTTGTTGATATTGATATTTATACATTGCATAATATTGATTGGGAAAGAAAATTAAAAAGTTGTCTTATACTATTTACCCCCCTCTCATTATAAGCTTGTGTTCTTCAACAAAGTGTTTATATTATTTATGAAAAATTAATCTGAATAAATCATATGAAATATCCACCTAGAAGAGTTTATCTCTAAATAAATTTAGCAAATTAAAGCAAATTCCTTCATTTCAAATTAGTTACATATTTTGTAATATTTACTATAGAATCACAAATCTTAAGAGGAAATTAGATGAGTAAAAAATATGTATCTAATATCATCCCAATTTTCACTTATTACATTAGTATAATAGTTTATAGTGCTAGTGAAGTTATTTTCAACTATTTTATATGTAACATTTTTATAATGATTTTGAGCCTTTTTAATGTAATCACTCTAACCAATATATAAATGCAAATAAAAAACTATAATTCATATTATAGATCAAAATAATTGTATATGCTTGATAAATGTTTAAACAAGATATTAATCTATGTTAATACTAAATTAAAGGCTAGATCCTTTACGATATGACATATGAATAGTGATGATGTCACTCCATTTCATTTTTATCAGTCAAAGGTTAGAATAGATAAGTTTGATAGAATCAAAACAATTTTGAATAATTAATACATATTTATTTAGGTACCTATTACCATTTATTTTGAGAATCCATCATATGCATGCTCCATGTATGAAAAACTATTAAGGTACCTCTTCTTAATTTTGGGGTGAATTATTTTTATCGTGTCACTACAAAATTTATCTTATGATAGAAAGTGTTCTAGAGGTCCCCGCTATATATTATTCGTACAATGATGCATAGTTTATAAACATAAAATAATATTAAAGTCTCTGTTAGGACCCTCCTAACATGTCCTAATTACTTATATTATTTATTCATTATATTCTAGGGTCACAACCCTTCACTCTTACAACTATTAGACTAGGTATTTAAATGCAATCCACATATGATAATAAGGCATCATCGAACAAATATATAAATTAAGTCTATTGTGGGTTTTCTACCTTACAATCAAAAAGCGATTCAATATAAAAACGATCCTGCTTCCCGCACCATTTAGTTTCATACCATCTGGATCAGAGCTAGATCAAGGAGCAAATTCACCATTAAATTTTTTTCCCACTGCACATTTCAGCCAGTTCACATTCACGAGGATGCAAACAACATTCACACTTTATAGATCCCTGTCAAAATCCTCACAAAAAAATAAACCTTCTCCTAAGGTACGAAATAAGTTGTCTTACACCCAAATTGCTTGACCTTTCCCATGGTGACTGGTGGCTGTTTTGAAAAAGCTAAAATCTTCAATGCAACATCAAGGTTTTCGACGTCCGAAACGCAAAGGAAAAAAATTAAAATTATTTTTTTATTTTTTTTATTTTTTTTGCTCACCTGTACCAAGTCATATTGATCGTTACCTACACCAACCGCAATGGCTGAAGGACGACGATCACTAGATTCCATTCATGAGAAATATGAAAGGCTCACTAAAGAAGTTCAACAGGAAAGAGAGGAGAATACCCGTACCATAAGAGAACTCTTCGAGAAAATATTTGCAATGGATGTTAAACTTGATGCCATCAGTCAAAATAAGGCAACAACACATGCAAATTCACCCAACCACGGGTCATCAAACCGAGCAATGTTAGGAGGTCCACAAACTTCCATTCTACCACGAACGACCAAATTAGACTTCCCAAAATTTGAAGGAGGAGACCCTACAAACTGGATCTATCAAGAAAAGCAATATTTCTCACTAAATCAATGCAAAAAGTGCATATCGCCTCCTTCCACTTGGAAAACGATGCCATCCAATGGTACCAATGGTTCGATAAAACTAACGGCACTCCGACGTGGTCAACCTTTACACATAATATATTAGTGCTATTCGGCCCTAGCAAGTTTCAAAGCTTTACAGGGGCCCTCACTAAATTATGCCAAACCACTTCGATAAGCGAATACCAAGAAAAATTTGAAATGCTAGCTAATAGAACATCCAGATTAGATGCTACCTTCTTTCAAGAATGTTTTTTCAGCGGATTAAAAGAAGAAATTTGAATAGAGGTGCAAATGTATAACCCTAGAAACATGTTAGAGACCATTGGATTGGTGAAATTAGCAGAGGACAAAATCAAGGCACGAAATCGGTTCACAAAACCAACTTGGGGGAAACCATCAAACACTTATACCAACCCCAAACTAATGCAAAATGGACGAACCCAAAACTCCTACACAACCCCCAAAATTAACCCCGCTCTACCAATTAAGCGTCTAAGTTTTGAGGAAATGAAGGAAAGACAAGCTAAGGGTCTTTGCTACCATTGTGATGAGAAATCTGACAAAAATCATAAATGTGCCTCACGAAAATTATATATTCTAGATGCCACAGAGGAAGGTAATTCTACTGAAGAGGAACCTGAAATCGAAGTAGAGGTATTATCCAAAACACTTGAAAGTGACAAATAAAATGCACCAAAGGTTTCCTTCAATGCCCTTGCCAAATTTTTTGCCCCTCAAACAATGCGAGTTAAAGGGTATTTTAAGAAATAAAACCTTACCATGCTCCTAGATTCTGGTAGCACGCACAATTTTATCGATCCAAAGGTGGCTAAACAAGCAAATTGTTTTATATACCCTTGCAATAACTTCGATGTGATTATTGGAAACGATGGAAAAATTGCATGCAAAGGAAAATGTAAAAATATAAAACTATGGGGGTTTATAACATGAAAGGTGACATGTACGTCCTACCCCTAGGTGGGTGCGACATTGTACTAGGCGTACAATGGTTACGAACCTTGGGTGTAGTCCAATGGGAATTTGATGAACTATGGATGAAATTCACAGCAAAGAACCAAACCTATATTATCCAAGGCCTGAAATCAGGACCTTCCTAAATCATCAGCTCACATAGAATGGAGAAAATTATCCGAAGAGGAAACAAAGGAATGATCGCCCAATTATTTTCAATTCAACATAGTCACAAAGAAGATGAGACACCAGAGTTACAAAATATTTTAGACCACCATAATGCGGTAATCAATGAACCAAAAGGACTACCTCCATAACGAAGTCATGATCACACTATTCTACTATTTCTAGGGCATCACCCTCCTAATATTAGACCTTATCATTATCCATACCTCCAAAAGAACGAAATAGATAAATTAGTACAAGAGCTTCTTAAGGCTGGATTCATTAGACCTAGCAAAAACCCTTACTTCTCTCCAATTATTTTAGTTAGAAAAAAGGATGGCTCATTGATGCAGGAGCATCCAGTGACATCTGATGCAGAAAGGAATCCAGTGGAAGCAAGACCATTTTAAAAAATTGGCTAAGGAAGATGTCATGATTTCGTGACATGTCACAAAATCGTGACCAAAATAGGAGAGATAAAGAGAAGGAGGAAAACTATCGCGATATCACGACAGAAAAAGTGTCACGATATCATGACACAAAGTGGGAGAGAAGCCAGCAGGGAAAAACTGTCACGATATCATGACAGAAAAAGTGTTGCGATATCGCGACACAAAGAGGAGAGAGAAGTAGCAGATGAAAGATGTCGTGATATCATGACATGTCATGTTATCGCGACCCACAGATGAAAGAAGGAAGCAAGGAGGGAAGATGTCGTGATTTCATGACATGTCATAGTTTCGCGACCCATAAAGGAGAGAGAAGGTGTAGACGAGAAGATGTCGTGATTTTGTGACATGTCACAATTTTGCGACCCACAAAGGAGAGAGAAGGCACAGACGATAAGATGTCATGATTTTGTGACATATCATAGTTTTGTGACCCACAAAGGAGAGAGGTGTAGAAAAGAGGATGTCACAATTTCGTGACATGTCATAGTTTCACGACTCATAGAGGAGAGAGAAGGCACGGAGGAAGAATGTCATGATTTCATGACATGTCGCATTTTCGCGACCAGAAGGCAAAGAAGAAGCCAAGGGAGGAAGATGTCACGATTTTGTGACATGTCACATTTTCGTGACCAGAATGCAAAGAAGAAGCCAAGGGAGGAAGATGTCATGATTTCATGACATGTCGCATTTTTGTGACCAGAAGGCGAAGAAGAATCCAAGGGAGGAAGATGTCACGATTTCACGACATGTCGCATTTTCATGACTAGAAAGCGAAGGAGGAACCAGAGGAGGAAAATGTCAGGATTTCACGACATGTCGTATTTTCACAACCAACAGGCGAGCAAAGGAGCTGGAGGAGAAGATGTCACAATTTCGTGACATGTCGCATTTTTGTGACCTGAAGAAGTGAGAGGAAGCAAAGAGGAAAATATGTCACGATTTCGTGACATGTCATATTTTCACGGTGCAAGGACAGAGAAGGGTCCAGAGACCGAAAGGTGTCGCAATATCGCGACCTGTCATATTTTCATGCCCGAAGGGAAAGCTGAAGACAAAGAGTCTAAAAGGCAGATGTTTTGAATACCAGGACCACGAAGCGGCATGGGAAGACAAAACGAAAGGTTCTGGAAGAGGAAACGAAGGGCCACTAGATGGAAAGTAGATCGTCATGCCAAAAAATTATAAAAAGGGAAAGCAGAGTAGTGCACAAGGGTCAGAGTCCAGCCCTAGGTAGGGTAGATCAGATTCAAGGGCCGAGGTCCATTCTGATCCTGCTTGGCTATGTGTGTCTTCCCAGAAGAGCTTAGGATCCCCGAGGGTGTAGACAGATGTGCCAAACATGAGGCAGTTTACATAGGATCCTTGGAGAGGGAAGATTGATCTACAGATTTGAAGATAGAAGGCTACGACATTGTTGATCTACAGAGTGTGAGCAGAAACGCTGAATAGTAAGGTTGCGATGACTATTCAGAATGGTGGTGCATGAATTTCTTCCAGGCACGGGAGGTTAATGGCTGCGGTTGTTATTTTGTAATTGCAGATGGTAGAGGGTTGGGGCCTCTATAAAAACCCAGGAATTGTATTGGAGAGCATGGAGATCAGAGAATTGCAAATATAGAGAAACTACGCCTGCGGGCTAGTATTGTAAATATAAATTAATGAAAAATGTTTGATGAAAAATGTGAAATTTTAGATAGCGATTTTTTGTTCCCCATCAAGCGGTATCAGATCTAATTTTCCTGAGTGTGCAAATATATCATCGAACGTGAGGCAATTTGTACTAAGATCTGTGGAAGGGTTCTGAGAGAAGAGAGATTTTAGGGTTTCCTGAGCATGTGAGTAGAGCACCAAAAGTGAAGCAGCTTGCACCAGGATCTGTGGAAGAGTGGTGAGAAGACAGAAGGGTTGATTTGAGAGAGTTCGAGTCCCGATGCAGAATAAGGTGACAGAATAGTGCAGAAGTGAAGGTCACTTCTCCATCAACCTCGGGTGTCTGATGCAGGAGCATCCAGTGACATCTGATGTAGAAGCATCCAGTGGAAGTAGAGCCATTTTTGAAAATTGGCTAAGGAAGGAAGATGTCACGATTTCATGACATGTCATGAAATCGTGACCAAAAGAGGAGAGAGAAAGAGGAGGAAAACTGTCATGATATCGTGACAGAAAAAGTGTTGCGATATCGCGACACAAAGTGGGAGAGAAGCCAACAGGGAAAAACTGTCACGATATCACGACAAAAAAAGTGTTGTGATATCGTGACACAAATAGGAGAGAGAAGTAGCGGACGAAAGATGTTGCGATATCGTGACATGTCACATTATCATGACCCGTAGATGAAAGAAGGAAGCAAGGAGGGAAGATGTCATGATTTCATGACATGTCATAGTTTTGCGACCCGTAGAGGAGAGAGAAGGCACAGACAAGAAGATGTCACGATTTCATGACATGTCATAGTTTCACGACCCGTAGAGGAGAGAGAAGGCACAGATGAGAAGATGTCACAATTTCATGACATGTCACAGTTTTGTGACCCGTAGAGGAGAGAGAAGGTGTAGAAAAGAAGATGTCGCAATTTTGTGACATGTCGCGATTTCGCGACTCATAGAGGAGAGAGAAGGCACGGAGGAAGAATGTCACGATTTCATGACATATCGCATTTTCACGACCAAAAGGCGAAGAAGAAACCAAGGGAGGAAGATGTCACGATTTCGTGACATGTCGCATTTTCACGACCAGAAGGCAAAGAAGAAGCCAAGGGAGGAAGATGTCATGATTTCACGACATGTCACATTTTCGCGACCAGAAGGCAAAGAAGAAGCCAAGGGAGGAAGATGTCGCATTTTGCGACATGTCACATTTTTGTGACAAGAAAGAAAAGGAGGAGCCAAAGGAGGAAAATGTCACGATTTCGTGACATGTCGCATTTTCGCGACCAAGAGGCGAGCGAAGGAGCCGGAGGAGAAGATGTCATGATTTCGTGACATGTCACATTTTTGCGACCCGAAGAAGCGAGAGGAAGTAGAGAGGAAAATATGTGATTTCATGACATGTCGTATTTTCATGACGCAAGGACAGAGAAGGGGCCAAAGACCAAAAGGTGTCACGATATCGTGACCTATCACATTTTCACGCCCGAAGGGAAAGTCGAAGATGAAGAGTTGAAAAGGCAGACGTTTTGAATACCAGGACCACAAAGCGGCATGAGAAGACGAAACAAAAGGTTCTGGAAGAGGAAACGAAGGGCCACCAGATGGAAAGTAGATCATCATGCCAAAAAATTATAAAAAGGGAAAGCAAAGCAGTGCACAAGGGTTAGAGTCTGGCCCCAGGTAGGGTAGATCAGATTTGAGGGCCGAGGTCCATTCTGATCCTGCTTGGCTGTGTGTGTCTTCCCAGAAGAGCTCAGGATCCCCGAGGGTGTAGATAGATGCACCGAACGTGAGGCAGTTTACATAGGATCCTTGGAGAGGGAAGATTGATCTGTAGATTTGAAGACAGAAGGCTACGACACTGTTGATTTGTAGAGTGTGAGCAAAAACATTGAATAGTAAGGTTGCGACGACTATTCAGAATGGTGGCGCATGAATTTCTTCCTTGCACAGGAGGTTAACGACTGTGACTATTTTGTAATTGTAGATGGTAGAGGGTCGGGGCCTCTATAAAAACCCAAGAATTGTATTGGAGAGCATGGAGATCAGAGAATTGCAAATATAGAGAAACTACGCCTGTGGGCTAGTATTGTAAATGTAAATTAATGAAAAATGTTTGATGAAAAATGTGAAATTTCAGATAGCGATTTTCTCTTCCCCATCACTCATGGCGTTTATGTGTCAATTTTTAAGCTCTTAATAAAATGACCACCAAAGATAAATTTCCTATTCTAATCATAGACGAGCTATTAGATGAACTCCACAGGGCAGCTTATTTTTCCAAGTTGGATTTACGGTCAGGCTACCACCAAATACGATTCAATGAAAAGGATATTCCTAAGATGGCCTTTCACACTCATGAAGGGCACTACAAATTCTTGGTGATGCCATTTGGCCTGACCAATGCTCCTTCTACCTTTCAAAGTCTAATGAATAAGGTATTTCACCCTTTGATTCGTAAATTTATATTAGTTTTCTTTGATGACATTTTGATTTATAGCAAAACATGGGAAGAACATTTGGACCATGTTAGACAAGCATTCCAAATCTTGGAGGAAAATCTACTTTATGCAAAAATATCAAAGTGTTCCTTTGGAAAACAAGAAATTGAATACTTAGGGCATATTGTCTCAAAGGAAGGAGTTATGGTAGATCCTTCCAAAATTGAGGAGGTGAAAAATTGGCCTATTCCAAAAACCTTAAAATATCTACGTGGGTTTCTTGGACTAACGGGATATTATAGAAAATTTGTCCAAAATTATGGTAAAATCATTGCTCCTCTAACAAAATTACTTAAGAAAAACGCTTTCAAATGGTTGTCTAAAGCGGATGAGACCTTTATCACCTTGAAAATTGCAATGTGTACCACCCCTGTTCTAGCCATGCCCAAATTTTCTAAATCGTTCATCATTGAAAGTGATGCTTCAGGAATAGGAATGGGAGCCGTACTCATGCAGGATGAAAGGCCTCTAGCTTTTATAAGCAAAGCATTTTCTCCTAAGAATTTAGCTTGCTCTACATATGAAAAAGATATGTTGTCGATTTTCCATGCTATTCAACATTGGAGGCCTTACCTTATTGGCCAACATTTCATTATACGCACTGACCATCATAGCTTGAAGTATTTTTTGGAATAAAGGACTAATACCCCGGAACAACAAAAATGGGTTACTAAACTTCTTGGCTATGATTATGAAATTACATACAAAAAGGGAAAGGACAACATGGCAGCCGATGCACTTTCTAGAAAATTTGAAGATATGCCTCAAGTCCATACTCTTTCCTCCCTTATTCCTAAATGGGTAGATGAGGTGCATGAAGAATGCATAAATGATCCTACTATCCATGCCTTAATTCAACAACTTCAACATAATCCTAGTAGAAAAACTCCATACACTTGGAAGGACAATATATTAAGATACAAATGGAGGATGGTCCTCACCCCCAATTCAACTTATCATGAAAAACTTCTTCATGAGTTACATACCTCACCCACTGCAGGCCACTCAGGGTTCTTAAAAACCTATAAAAGATCCACTACCTCCTTCTATTGGGTAGGAATGAAAAATTACATCAAAAACTTTGTAAAAGAATGTGAAGTTTGCCAAATACAAAAGGGGGAGACCCTCACTATTCCAGGATTACTTCAACCTCTTCCTATACCTACCAAAACATGGGCAGATATTTCTATGGACTTTATTGAAGGATTACCAAAATCAGGAGGAAAAACAACCATTTTCGTAGTCGTTGATTGTTTATCTAAATATGCCCATTTTTGTTTCGTGGCTCATCCTTATACCGCTAGCACTATAGCCCACCTCTTCCTAGATAACATATTTAAATTACATGGTATGCCCTCCACAATTGTTAGTGACCGCAACCCAAATTTCACTAGCGCATTTTAGAAGGAATTGTTCAAATTACAAGGTACTCAACTTTGTATGAGCTTCGCTTACCATCCTCAAACCGATGGCCAAACAGAAGTTGTAAATAAATGCTTGGAAACATACCTTCGATGTTTTGTTTCTACTCAACCACTCCATTGGGTAAAGTGGCTTTCACTAGCGGAATGGTGGTATAACACTTCATACCATACATCCATCAAAATGACTCCTTATGAAGCACTATATGGTCAAACACCACCATCCCTCACTTCTTATATTCTAGGGACTACAAAAGTCCATGCGGTGGAAATGGAACTTGCTAATAGAGATGACATACTACGGATCCTAAAAGAGAACCTACACACTATCCAGCATCACATGAAGCATCAAGCCGATCAACATAGAAGCGAACGTAGTTTCCATGAGGGTGATATGGTTTTCTTATGTCTCCAACCTTACCGTCAATCCTCTCTTAAACAAAAAGGTTCTTAGAAGTTAGCACCCAAATTTTACGGGTCGTATAAAGTTCTCCAATGTATTGGGACCATTGCTTACAAACTAGAGCTTCCTCCCTCTTCCAAACTTCACCTCGTATTTCATGTATCTTGCCTTAAGCTCGCAGTGGGAGCCCATATCACGACACAACCCACTCTCCTTGAATTCTCCAACGATGGAGTACTTCTAGTCGAGCTAGAATCTATCTTGGATCGTCACTCTCGTCACCTTCGTACTCGCGATATCACGGAAGTTTTAATCAATTGGAAAGGTCTACCTTTAGAAGACGCAACATGGGAAAATGTTCAAGATATCCAGCAGCAATTTCCAAATTTCCAGCTTTGAGGACAAAGCTCCTCTAAGGGGGGTGGCATGTTAGAACCCTCCCAACATGTCCTAATTACTTATATTATTTATTCATTATATTCTAGGGTCACAACCCTTCACTCTTACAACTATTATACTAGGTATTTAAATGCAATCCACATATGATAATAAGGCATCATCAAAAAAATATATAAATTAAGTCTATTGTGGGTTTTCTACCTTACAATCAAAAAGTGATTCAATATAAAAATGATCCTGCTTCCCGCACCATTTAGTTTCATACCAGTCTCCCCTTAACATGCAATTTTTTTTTAATTATTGTGTAGGTATATGCATTGGGTTGAAGTATCTAAAGACTATATATAAATTTTGGGATACATTATTGCTTTTACGAGATGACTAAAAATCACATCCTATGATAGGAAGTGTTTTGTAGATCCCTTCTATGGAGTTTTCATGTAACGATGTATGGTTTAAAAATATAAGATATGATTAAAATTTTCTTTGGTTTACAAAAATTATAAATAGCTCTCATGTAGATGCATTGGATTTAAGTATACAAATATTGTCTTTACATTGAATTGAATGAAATAGTTAAAATGGATATCAACCAAATAATACATTAGTATTTAAATTGTAACTAAGAATTTATTTTTATGAGCACATAAATATTTCTACTTTGGTAAGATTTGCACATAAAGATAATAGATCAAGATAATTATTTTTCTTTTTAGGTATTTAATTTTAGGATGACCATTTTGACTAGGTATTTTCAGTAACAAAATTATTTTTATTCTTGTTAACAACTTTATTTTAAATAAGTAAATGTACAAGAATTTTTAGCTTCACTAGATGCATTGCTTAATCTATTTTATGAATTAATGTTTTTACAATTTGGTTATTCATCTCCAGCTTTAAATGTTAAAGAAAAATATCATTAACAAGATGAGGCAATATCTTATTTTAAGACTTGTATAAAGAGGCTTTTATGGCAAGAACCATTCTTGCAATGTTAAGATAGGAAGATATCCATAAGTATATTACATATATTTTCCTATGTAATTTTAACTATAACAAGTTGGAATTAAGGCTAAAATCTATAAAGTTGGTGGAAATTTAAATGCAAGACACTGTTGGTAAATCAATCTAAATAGGAAGCACAATGATAGGCTTAGAAAAAATAGAATAAGAAAGAGCATATAGAAATATATAATTTGTAGGATTTGCACTTAAAAGTAATAACTCAAGAGATCCTAAAAATAAAATATATGTCTTTGGGACTAGGATGCTCTTCTAACTAATTAAGTTTTCATTATAAATTTATTTTCAATTCTTGTTAAGAACTTTTTTAAAGTAATATTTCATAAGGGTTGCGCTTACATGGATTTAATAACATTGAACTATTTTGTGCCTTTTATAATTCAACCTTGGTGTGGTATACATAAACTATTTGACCATTGAACCAAGGACTTATTAGTTTGTTAAGAACATTTTCTAATTAGATAATTATACAAGATTTTTTAGCTTCATTGGATGTGTTGCCTAATCTATTTTATGGATGTTGTTGTTTATAAATGTGGCTATTGGTATCTATATTAAAACATTAAAGTAAAAGCTCATTATAAGCATGCATTACCTTGCCTCAAGACTCTTGTTTAAACATGCTTCCATGGCCAAACCCAATCTTAAGACATAAAAGTATTTGACATGTGTTTTGTAAGTATTATTTCACAAAAAAAAATATATTATTTTGATTTTGAGAATGTTAAGTTACCTAAACTAAAATTGCATTGAACTAAGCAAGTTAGAATTAAAGAAAAAAATCTAATGTTAATGTAGACTAAATTTTATGTAGATACTAGTGGCCAACCAAACTAAAAGTAAAGCATAGCATAATGATAAGCTTAAAAATCTAAGATTAAGCTAAGATAAAAAAAAACATATAAACAATAATCTATTAATCACTTTCAAGGCCTCTCTAAGAAAAATGGAGATATCGCCAAAAATGCAAGGATTACAATCCTCTACTTTCAAAACCCACTAATACAAAGAAAGCATACCTCAAACTGATTTCATCGCTACCCATGAAACCCATGCTACAGCAATGCAAATCAAGGCCAAGTATATTTTAATTACCTTATAATTCATTACGTGCGTTCCGAAGGGTCTACTCTTAAATCATACTCTGTTCCTAGTCCACCTAGAATTGAAGTACGTACAAAGTTCTTTGAAATTTATTATCAAATATGAGTTGGAAGTGTATCCTAAACTACTTCTATATTTTGCATGATAAAAAAACATATACACAAAATATCATAAATGGATACAATTAAATTAATTGAATATATGTTATTTTATACCCTTATGTTTATGTCCATGTAGGAAATTAATGAAATCTTTAAGAATTACAGCCTACATGTTGATAAATAAATTGGGAGGTGGGGAGTATGGAACTATGTATACAAGATATTATAAATTAATTGAATATGTGTTAATTTTTAGATGAAATAGTCATTCTATTAATAAAATAATGTTTAATTATACAAATAAATGGAGATTAGTACATTCTATAAACCAACACACTAACCATTTTAAAACTTTGACAATAATCTTATAGTTCACATTAAGCAGACTGATGGGCTTGAAAAAAATTAATAAAATCCTTATAAATTGGAAGGTTGTTGGAGTTTGACTGATTTCTATTATTAGTGTGTTTTTCTCATGAGGCAATATTCCTTGTGAATATCTCCAGTTGTAATAGGTAATATTTAGGTTGTTTGGTGTGATGTTGAGAACATTTGATTCTCATGTGTCTGTCTTTTACCCACTTGGGAGATTCATTTGTTACATATTCTCATGTATCTCTCTTTTACCCATTTGGGAGATTCTTTAGTTACATTCCCAAGGTATATATTGTAATGGTTTGTCATGAATTAATTAGTTCAGACTAATTCTGGCTCACATGTGGTATCAGAGCCTACCTGAAAAAGAGTTCTATCCAGTGGATTGTCCATAACATATTTGTGAGTTCAATTTCATTGGAAAAAAAGGAGAAAGCCAATGGATTATCTGTGGAGTGAACGCTTGATTGCTGAGAAGCTTGACGTCTTGCTGCGGATATTTAATCTGTTGCGTCAATTGTAACGGTCACCTATAATCTCAAGTGCCCTTTAAGAAAAAAGAAAAAAAAATAAAAAATAAAAAGAGGACGTGTTGCGAGACCATAGCCGTGTGAGAAGATGCGGAGCACTCTGTTGTTTTTCTATCACCAGTGTAAGAGGAGATATGTGAGTGAAACCGTTGTGAAGAGATACGTGAGTGCGGACAAGCATGAATAAAATTGCACTATCAGCGCATCAGGATGAGTGTCCCTAAGACACGCATAATTGCCTCCTTAATGTGCCTCATCAGGTGAGAGATCATTTGGTCATGGTGGAATGCGTTAGAGCTGGTGGATATTTGACGTGAAGAGATCTGCAAGGAGTATTCAATTTTTTGAAGGGGTGTCAGTACCTGTAGAACGAGAGAAGTCTAGAGCTGAACTATCAAGCTGAAGGAGAACAATTATTGTTTGATGCATTTGGTGAAACAATATCAATACTGTCGAGGTAAAACTATGGCAATACTCTTGGAGATATCTGCTATTGTTAGTTGCATCATATATCCTTCGATGTTTTGAATACGCCGAAACTACTGCGTGTAAATCAAAGTAAAGTATAAAGTCTGCCAGAATAAAGAGACTTGTGTAGAATTAAAAGGCAGAATAGAAGACTATGATACACAATAGTAATTAAATATTACTATTGTGTTGATCCTAGAGCTTGATGAAGAGTGTTTTGTAAAAAATTTACAACACTTGTTATTTATATTTGTTGGTATAATGGTTGACATGTTTGCAGATTTTGAAGTGTCAAAATTTGATGGCTAAAATTATGCTTGGTGGAGCATAATGATGAAGCATTTATTGATTGCAAAAGATTTATGGGATATAATTCTTGATGGCTATGAAGAACCATCAAGTTGGAGCTTGCTTGGTGAAGAGGAAAAGAATGTGAAAAAAGAGCAGCAATATCAAAATTTCATGTCTCTCATTGATTTGTGGAGAGGCATGAAAGATACAACTTTCCCTCTCATTACAAAATGTAGAACATCCCAAATGGTTTGGAAAGCATTGCAAGATGCTTATGGAAGAGATATGTGTAGAAATCTCCAAAGTAAGGAGGAGCCTTGCTTCATTGAAGAAATTTTTGAAGAGTCTTATTGTGAAGATGCATGCGAAGACATGTCTTATGAAGAAGGCATGCATGATGAATTCTTCCTTATGGAGGAAGATAATGATGAATTTCTTCTTGAAGAAAAGAGAGAAGAAGATGAAGATTTAACATGTTTGACAAGAATGTACATGAATGAGAAATGCCTCATGGAGAAGGCATATTATGAAGAATGTCTCACCGAGGAGACATATGAAGAAGAGTATCTTATGGAGAAGACACCAAATCAACTATTTGTTGAAGAGTGCTTTATAGAGGAGGCACAAAATTTTTATGAAGCCATTATCATGGAGGATAATGATGAAGATA
Organism: Wollemia nobilis; assembly: GCA_028583015.1. Lineage (NCBI taxonomy): Eukaryota > Viridiplantae > Streptophyta > Pinopsida > Araucariales > Araucariaceae > Wollemia > Wollemia nobilis. The sequence goes on from JAQPPZ010017072.1 coordinate 3,943,516, forward strand.
ATCCATGGCAAGATAAATATGATGGAGAAACACTCATCATGGAGTGTTGCATAGGTAAAGACCATTCAAATGGAGTGGAGACAAAAGAATATGCAAAGGAGAAAGCTCACTCATATAGAGTGAACATTGACAAGGCTCAAGTTATGTGGGATGTTGATCCACATGAAAATATTGATGAAGAGGAGATGGAGGCTATAAGCTCCATGTTTGAAGATCACTCATTAAGAGTGAAAACTATTTTGTATGAGGAAGACTATCTCAAAAGGGAGATAGAAAATAGTGAGATAGTCATTGATGGACTTCATGGTGTAATAGAGGCAATTGTGGATGGATATCACTCACTTGGAGTGACTACAGTGGAGGATGATGGTTGTATTGAAGAGGCAACATTGTGTGAAGAATCATCATTGCAACAATATGGCATCTTGGAAAAAACAAAGGAAGGCTTGTGGATATCTACTCAACAAATCATGGGAGGTGATATTTTTTTGTTATTTGATTCATTTGTTATTGATTTCTTTGATAGATGTTTTGTGGATAGTTTTGGAGTTGTTTTGAAGAAGAAATATGGAGAATGTCTTATCAAGACATCATATGAAAACTTGCATTGTTTGCAAGAGGTACATCTCTCATGGAGAGAACAATTAGCAAGTTTTGAGACTTGCCTTATGAAAATTTCTTTGAAGATAAAGTTTGGGAGCTTGAGTCACTTGGACTCAAATGAAGGCAAATAAAATGATATGTTCAAAATTATTTGGAAGGAGGAATATTGTAAATACATTGTGAGGTGTGATTTTTTGAGTGATGATATGTGTGAGTTTGCATATGTAATAGGGTATTTCATGTCCATGTTTGTTTTGATTTTTTGTGTGGATATTTATGAGAGAGTAGTTTGGTATAATAATAATTATGATATGATTAACACATACTCATACGAAGTATGGTATTGTAATGATGCAAAATATAATGATTTGCAAGAATGGTTTAAAGACCATAATGAAGATGAGAGAGAGTGGTTGTTGAAAACCACAATCCAAGAGACTTTTGATGAAGGGGAAGTTGATCATCAAAAGGCACCCAATTTTATTTTGTTGAAGAAAGCAAACTTAATGGATAGCCTACAAGAAGAGCGGAAGTGTGGTGGGTGTCAACAAATTTTTTTTGAGTTCTTGAATTTTCTACTTCAAAACTGGAAAAAGCATAAGCGAATATTAGTTCATCAGTTTTTGAAGCTTTAGAACTCATGGAATGAGTACTTTCAGCATCAAGGGGGAGAATGATTGAATTTCATCATTGCAGCACTGAAGACAATATTGTAGATTTGTTCACCAAGGGAGTTTTCAAAGCTCAATTTTTGAAGCTGAGGAACTTCCTTGTCAGTCCCCTCAACTTCAAGGGGGAGTATGTTCGAGTTGACTGATTTCTATTATTAGTGTGTTTTTCTATTTTCAGGAGGCAATATTCCCTGTGAATATCTCCAGTTGTAATAGGTAATATTTAGGCGGTTTGGTGTGATGTTGAGAACATTTGATTCTCATGTATCTATCTTTTACCCACTTGGGAGATTCGTTTGTTACATATTCTCATGTATCTATCTTTTACCCACTTGGGAAACTCTTCAGTTACATTCCCAAGCTATATATTGTAATGACTTATCATGAATTAATCAGACTAATTCTGACTCACAAAGGTGTGGGAATATGGAAATTTTTGTAGGCTTTTTGTAAAAGAAACATGTGAAAGACATAGTCTAACATTAAATTAAATTGGATGGTTGAATAATAATGTAATTTTATATTAAATATTATTAAATATTTAATTTGTATATATATAATTTATTAATATTTTAAGTTAAAAATTTAAGATTTAAATTTAAGTAAGATAGGTAATGTATATGTGTTGTTAGTATTGAGATTGGTTAGTATTGAAGGTTAGGTAGATTGATAAGTGTTTGTTTGGTTAGGCATGTATCAAGATGATATCTAGGTTCAAATCTAGTAGGCAGCCTATTTGCAAAGGAAATAGTCTGATTTGAATCTTTAGAGTGTGCACCAGAACGAGGATGATGGTACAAATCCCAAAAACCGGTGATCACTGGGTCAACAATAATGGAGCGAAAGAATAGGTTTGGTGGAAGCAGTCCATGTGATTTTAACCAGTGGTCTCCTTCACGCCCACCCAACTCGATAAATTTAATAGAAACGACCACTATAATTTGAACTAATGTTATTGTGAGCAACTCTTCTAAACCGGACAGGGCATATTGGGACTGAAACCGGTTCCTCATCAACTGGAACGCCGGAGAGCGTCAGAAGCAAGTCCCACCCCTTCGGAATATGGGGATCAGCATAGCCCTACCCCGACCGATATACTTCGCTCAACTTCAGCGCAGTGGTTGAGAGCCCTTATTATACGGGGCTGCAGCTTTTAAATCTCCTTCAAAATAGAAGCATAATAATATTAATGTAGACAAAATTTGATATAGATACTAGTGGTCAACCAATATAAAAATGAAGCATAATAATAAGCTTAAAAATCTAAGATTAAGCTAAGATAAAAAAAAAAACATATAAGCAATAATCCATTAATCACTTTCAAGGCCTCTTTGGCAAAATGGAGATATCGCTAAAATACAAAGATTACACTCGTCTACTTTCAAATCCAACTAATACCAAGAAAGCATACCTCAAACTGATTTCATCGCTACCCATGATAATTATAAATCCTAAATCCATAACCAAACCTAAATCCTTCTAGAAATATTAAACACTTTAAAAGATAACCGAACATTATTTAAAGACTTAAAAAGATAACCAAACCTTTTTTAATGTTCCGTACTCTTTATTAAGCTACGTAGAGTCTAGTTCCTAGCTAGTATAAGAACTATAATTTCTTGATTGGGTGGGAAACCTACTTATAAATTTATTACAGCAATGCAACTCAAGGCCAAGTATTTTGTAAATACCTTATAATCCAATATGTGCGTTCCCAAGGGTCTTCTCTTAAATCATACTGTGTTCCTAATTGAGGTACGTACAAAGTTCTTTGAAAATTATTATCAAATTAGTCCAAGTCAACGAATGAAGCACAACATAAAGCAAACTATTGTCCAAATTAATGGATGTTGTTCCTAAACTACTTCTATATTTTGCATGATAAAAAACATATACACAAAATATTATAAATGGATACAACTAAATTAATTGAATAGGTGTTATTTTATACCCTTATGTCTATGTCCATGTAAAAAATTAATGAAATCCTTACGAATTACATCCTATATGTTAAGAAGGTAAGAAATAAAACTTTTTATACGAGATATTATAAATGGATACAATTAAATTAATTAAATATGTTTTTTATAAAAATCATTATATTAATAAAATAATATTTAATGAAACTAGCGCATCCTTTAAACATGGCTTTGACATGACTCACATTAAATAGGGTAATTGGCCTCCAATTAGTGATGAGATAAGGGTGTTATTTTATACCTTATGTTTAGAAAATTAATGAAATCCTCCTTTAAACATGGCTTTGACATGACTCACATTAAATAGGGTAATTGGCCTCCAATTAGTGATGAGATAAAGGGTGTTATTTTATACCTTATGTTTAGAAAATTAATGAAATCCTTATGAATTACATTCTATATGTTAAAAAATAAATTGGGAGGTATGGGATTATGAAAAAATTTGTACGCTTTTTATAAAAGAAACATGTGGAAGTCCTAGTCTAACATAAATTGGGAGGTATGGGATTATGAAAATTTGTGTAGGCTTTTTATAAAAGAAACATGTGGAAGTCCTAGTCTAGCATTAAATTGGATGGTTGAATTATAATGTAATTTTAATTTAAATATTATTAAATATTTAATTTATATTATATATAATTTATTAATATTTTAAATTAAAATTTTAAAATTTAAATTTAAATTAAATAGGTTATGTATATATTTGGTTAATATTGAGATTGGTTAGTAATGAATGTTAGGTTGATTAGTAAGTGTTTATATGTTAGGTATGTATGAAGACTACATGGAGGTTCAAATATGGTGGGCAATCTAAGTAGTAGTATGATTTGAATCCTGATAATGTGCACCAAGTAACAATGACGGTTAGGTTTAATACAAACAACCCTTGTAATTTAAACTAACTAGTGTGATTGTCCTATTGGAACTGACAATCGGTTCCTCACCAACTGGAACGCCGGAGAGCGTCAGAAGTAAGTCCCACCCCTTCGGAATATGGGGATCAGCATAGCCCTACCCCGACCGATATACTTCGCGCAACTTCAGCGCAGTGGTTGAGACCCCTTTTAAATGTCTTTTAAAATATATATTGAGATGTCATTTTTCATTTTTATTATAAAAAAAAATACGAAAGTTGTTCCTTTGTTTATGATATACACGAAAAAATAAAAATCTCATAGCTGTCCCAAGATGGGTGTCAACTTAATCCTTCTTCAGATCATCAAGCCTGTTCTTCAGGTCATCATAAGTTTTTGGATCCTCAGTATCCGTTGAATCTACTGTTACAACTGGCAGTCGAGTTTAATTTTCTTGGATGATCGAGGTTTCGAAGATTTTCTCAACTCATTTACGGGCAAAGCCTCAATAACAATCCCAATTTCATCGAGAATTTGATTCACAAGATCTTCCGTGTCCTCGTGTTCATCGTCGCCTTCCAACAAATCATCGATGACACTCCCCATAACCTCTATTGTAAGACCCATATCTCCATTTTGAGAGAGGGCTTGAAGCTGTGACTTCATTGGATGGAAATTGTGTATGTTATTTTTTGTTCGAACGAGATCTCTTGCCATTATCTTTAAGGCGCCGATTTGCCCTAACTTTGCCATCTTCTTAATATCTATGATTTGTTTCTTCTCCTGAGTTTGTAGTTATAGCCGCTCTCTGTCTAAGTCACGGATAGATCTGTCTATCATGCGCCTGGTCTCCCGAGTTTGTAGTTTTAGCCGCTCTCTGTCTAAGGTACGGATACATCTGTCTATCATGCGCTTGGTCTCCCTCATGATCTGTATGGTAGTTTTCTTGTTCCAGAAGAGAAAGCCCATGTTGAGTTTAAGTGTTGATCAAATGTGGGTAAACTGAAAGGGAAAGATCAGACCTTCTTTCTAATAGCAGACCAGACTTTCTGTGTTGGTTAAATTTAATAAACTCAATGTTATTGTTTTTCAAGGTGTTACACAAGAAATTTCAGATTATCTAATATACAAGGGAGTCGAACTTCGCACAGATTATCTGAAGGATGTTAACTGGGACTCGAGCCCTTCACAGATTACTAGAAGGATGTTAACAATAATTTCTTCTTTGATGAAATGATAGACTATATGTGTCTGGGCTTTTAAAAAGTGAAGATTGGCCCTCAAGGCTAAGACTCAGTCACAACTCATTCAAGCACCGTTCTATCCAAGGCATAACATCCTTATGTTGTCACAGTTATTTTATTTATTTTTTAAATATGTCTAATGAAAGACGTACTTTCGAAGAGCGCCCCCGGTTCACATTAAAAGCAGTTCCGAAGATAATAATTTAAATAAATAAAACTTAAAATTATATAAATAAGAGAACCTTGTGATTTGATTTCCGTTGTTTTATAAACTTTTTTTTTATAATTAAGTTTTTAATTGTTATTAATTTTTTAATAGAAGATGTATTAAAATGGAAAGAAATTCCAACAAATAATAACTTTATTAATATTAAATATATATAGTTTCGTAAAATTTGAATTTGAATTTTTTTTTAAATGTGCAAAGGATTTAATGGATGAACCTCAAGTTATTTGATATATTTTTAATTATATTTTTTTGATTAAGGTAAAAGCTAGATTTTTGAAAGGGTATGGATCCTTTTACACTTTTCAAATGGTAGCTTTAGTTCTTTTCTTATAGGGATACAATTTTTTTGATTGTTTTTGTAGATTTTTAAAAATTTACATTTAATTCCATATTACTATTTTAACTTTTGAAATATAACTAACATGACTGGCAGGTGTTACCCAAAGGTCAAAAGGGTTGTAAACCTCCTCCATAGACTATTGATTTACTTCCATTAGGTCAATTTTATGATCCTATATGTATAGTAGGAAGAGAAGTTTCCTTTCAAACAAATGGCTAAGTGCACTGAAGGTTAAAGGCTTGCACAAATCTGGGATGTTCAAAATTGGAATTACATAAATGGTAATATCAACACAATAATTTCTCTACCCAATAATGTGTATATTCAAATGCACAAAGTGGGGATGATCAAAACCTTAGTTGTGATGTCCTCAAGCCCAAACCAAAGCTTGAAATAATACAAAAGAGAAGAGTGAATGAATCTAAAATGCATAAATTTAGGTCACATGAATTGATGATGTCAACCAAAGAGAAAAAGAGCTCAAAAATATGCAAGTTAATGACTAACGAGACTTTTACCAATTTTTTTATAAATTTGATTTTTTATTTTTCAAATGTGCTAAGGTTAAGGAGTAATATGGGTGGTAAATGAAAAATTGATTATTTTCTTGCTTTTCTAAGGTTGGGGAGATATAAGGGGAAAATGGTTATGATATTTACCTAGGTGGTTAATGAAATTTTACTAGGGTAATATCCTTTTTATCTTAGGAAATTAAAATTGGTTTATTGCATTAATTTTTACAATATTGAGAAGTAGAAAGTGTTATTTTGAAAGGGTCATTTGATGAAATTATTATTTTTGAATATTGATATTGAGATGGAGAAATAAGGTATATTATAAAATTGAGTTATATTTGTATTTTGAAGAGTAACACATGTTATCTAACCCTTGGTACTTGGAAAAGAAGGAAATGTTTGTAGTTGTGGTAGATATTAGAGGTTCTTTCATCATCAAGAAATAATATGAGCACATTCTTCTATAGTTGAGTTGATTAGTTGGTTTTCTAGAAAATAAGTTTAGAGTGAAAAGGACATGATTAGGATTTATTTATTGAGTGTGTTGAGTTAATACTTCAAGGTTTTCTAGAATAAAGAGTTGTTAAAACCTTGTTTAATAAGCATTGTTGTTGAAGTCATTGATTGTGTGAAGAACATAAACTAGGGTTTTAAAATAACAAGAGTATCCTTGTTATATGAATTTTTTTTAATAAACATTATTGTTGAAGCCATTGGTTATGTGAAGAACTTAAACTAGGGTTTGAAAATAACATGAGTATCACTGTTATGTGAGTATTTTTGAAAATATTTTAAGTGGGTGTTTATATACTTGGACTAGGATTTTTAAGGAATGATTGTTTCATTGAGTGATTTATTGAGTAGAGTTAGTTGAGCCTGGTCAAGTGGATGTGTGAAGTGATTGTTCAAGTTCCATAAAAAATAATTCTATATTATGAATTTATTTGAGAAAGTGATTGAACATTGAGGTGAATAAGAAACATATTGAGTTTAAAAAATCTCTTTATGTTTCTAAAATAGTGATTGAAAGGGATTGGGAATTATGATGGGTATACAACATATTGAGTCTCTAACAATTATTTTTATATTTCTATGAGATTGGACAAGTTCTAGTATGGACTTATTGAGCAAATTTTAGGTAAGTGTTTGAGAAGACTTGTGGATAGATTTGAGTAAGCTTTTGTGGAAGCTTACAATACAGATTGAGAGAAAATTTGGACAAGTTCTATTGTGTACTTGTTGAGAAAATTTTAGGCAAGTATTTGAGAGGACTTGTGGATAGATTTGAGTAATATTTTGTGGAAGCTTACAATACATATTGAGAGTAAATTTGGATACATTCTTGAGAGGACTTATTGAGCATATTGGAAAAGTTCTAGAGAGGACTTGAGGACAAATTATTGTGAGCTTTTGTAGAAGCTTACAAGATATATTTGAGACAATTCTTTGAGAAGACTTGAGAATAGAGTTGATTGATTTGTTCAAAACCTTGAGTTAATATTTGAGCCAGATCTAGTAGATTTGATTTGAGATAAAGTCAAGTTTTGAGTTAAGGCTTGAGGACAGATATTGAAGATATATTTATGCTAGATTGAAGGATTGTGTTTAGTACATATTTTAGGACAAATTTTGGTGTATATTTGAGGATAGGTTTGTGTCAGACCAGAGACTGAGATTGAGGATAGATTTGATACAAAATTTTGAAGGTGATAGAGTATAGAGGATGACAGTCTCCAGTGGATAGAGATCCATTATTCAAGGTAGTGAGGACAAGTGTCTTTAGTGGATAGATATCCATTAGAATATCACTAGCCAGGGAAAGAGAAGAAAGAGGTTCTCTTGTAGATAAAGATACATAAACTTGATTTAGGGGATTGGTATCTCCTTTGGACAAAGGTACATAAAAATGTAATAGGGAAAGGATTCCCAAGAGATCAATTGAGAAAATTTTAGTGAAATATTTTCTCTGTGGAGTAGCACACATTGGGTGAACTATGTAAATTATGGTATCTCTATTGTGTGTAATGATTTGTGCATTGATTTGATTACAACTATTAATATTGATATCTATAAATTGCATAATATTGATTAGGAAAGAAAAAAAATATGGTATTATATTTTTCACCCTAAGCTTGTATTATTCAAATTTAAGTATATAATTCTTGTATTTACATTTAATTGAATGAAATAGTTAGAATAGATCTCAACCAAATAATACATTAGTATTTACATTGTAATTAAGAATTTACTTTTATGAGCACATAAATATTTCTACTTTTGTAAGATTTGCACTTAAAGATAATAGATCAACATAATTTTTTTTTCTTTTTAGGTACTTAATTTTAGAATGACCATTTTCACTAGGTATTTTTAATAATAAATTTATTTTTATTCTTGTTAACAACATTATTTTAAAGAAGTAAATGTACAAGAATTTTTAGCTTCACTAAATGTGTTTCTTAATCTATTTTATGAATTATTTTTTTTACAATTTGATTATTTATCTCAGCAATGTAAAATAAAAATATCATTACCAACATGAGGTAATATCTGACTTTAAGACTTGTATAAAGAGGCTTCTATGGACATAACCATTCTTGCAATGTTAAGATAGGAAGATACCCATAAGTATATTACATATATCTTCCCATCTTAATTTACCATTCTTGCAATGTTAAGATAGGAAGCTACCCATAAGTATATTACATATATCTTCCCATATTAATTTACATTTTACAAGAAACGGGTCAATTTTATTCTTAAGAATCTTAAAGTTACATAAGTTAAACCTACATGTAATTTTAAGTATAACAAATTGAAATTAAGGCTAAAATCTATAAGGTTGGTGGAAAATTAAATGTGAGACACTATTGGTAAATCAATATAAATAGGAAGCACAATGATAGGCTTATAAAAACTAGGATAACAAAGAGCATATAGAAATATATAATTTGTAGGATATGCACTTAAAAGTAATAACTCAAGAGATCCTAAAAATAAAATTTATGTCTTTGGTACTGGGATGATCTTCTAACTAATTATGTTTTCATTATAAATTTATTTTAATTTCTTCTAAGAATTTTTTTTTTAAAGTAAGGTTTCATAAGGGTTGTCCTTACATGGATTTAGTAACATTGAGCTATTTGGTGCCTTTTATAATTCAACCTTGGTGTGGTATACATCAACTATTTGACCATTGAACCAAGGACTCGTTAACTTGTTAAGAAATTTTTCTAATTGAATAATTATACAAGAATTTTCAGCTTCATTGGATGTGTTGCCTAATCTATTTTATGGATGTTGTTGTTTATAAATGTGGCTATTTGTCTCTATATAAAACTTTAAAGTAAAAGCTCATTATAAGCATGGATTACCTTGCCTCAAGACTCTTGTCTAAACATGCTTCCATGGCCAAAACCAATCTTACAATATTATTATAGAAATATATCCATAAGTATTTCACATGTGTTTTGTAAGTATCATTTATCTTTCACAAGAAAATGATTATTTTGATCTTGAAAATGTTAAGTTACATAAACTAAAATTGCATTGAACTAAACAACTTAGAATTAAGGAAAAAATCTAATATTAATGTAGACAAAATTTGATATAAATACTAGTGGTCAACAAATATAAAAATGAAGCATAATAATAAGCTTAAAAATCTAATATTAAGCTAAGAAAAAAAAAAAACATATAAGCAATAATCCATTAATCACTTTCAAGGCCTCTTTGGCAAAATGGAGATATCGCTAAAATACAAAGATTACACTCGTCTACTTTCAAATTCCACTAATACCAAGAAAGCATACCTCAAACGGATTTCATCGCTATCCAGGAAACCCATGATAATTATAAATTCTAAATCCTTCTTGAAATATTAAAGACTTTAAAAGATAACCAAACCTAAATCCTTCTTGAAATATTAAAGACTTTAAAAGATAACCTAGCATTATTTAAAGACTTTAAAAGATAACCAAACCTTTTTTAATGTTCCGTACTCTTTATTCAGCTAGTATCTTTATTCAGCTAGTAGAGTCTAGTTCCTAGCTAGTATAAGAACTATAATTTCTTGATTGGGTGGGAAACCTACTTATAAATTTATTACAGCAGTGCAACTCATGGCCAAGTATTTTGTAAATACCTTATAATTCGATATGTGCGTTCCCAAGGGTCTACTCTTAAATCATACTGTGTTCCTAATTGAGGTACGTACAAAGTTCTTTGAAAATTATTATCAAATTAGTCGAAGTCAACAAATGAAGCACAACATAAAGCAAACCATTGTCCAAATTAATGGATGTTGTTCCTAAACTACTTCTATATTTTGCATGATAAAAAACATATACAAAAAATATTATAAATGGATACAACTAAATTAATTGAATAGGTGTTATTTTATACCCTTATGTTTATGTCCATGTAAAAAATTAATGAAATCCTTACGAATTACATCCTATATGTTAAGAAGTTAAGAAATAAAACTTTTTATACAAGATATTATAAATGGATACAATTAAATTAATTAAATATGTTTTTTCATAAAAAAATATTATATTAATAAAATAATATTTAATTAAATTATCACATCCTTTAAACATGGCTTTCACATAACTCACATTAAATTAGTGATGAGACAAGGGTGATATTTCATACCTTATGTTTAGAAAATTAATGAAATCCTTATGAATTACATTCTATATGTTAAGAAATAAATTGGGAAGTATGGGATCATGGAAATTTTTGTAGGCTTTTTATAAAAGAAACATGTCGAAGTCCTAGTCTAACATTAAATTGGATGGTTGAATTATAATGTAATTTTAATTTAAATATTATTAAATATTTAATTTATATTATATAATTTGTTAATATTTTATATTAAAATTTTAAAATATAAATTTAAATAAAATAGGTTATGTATATATTTGGTTAATATTGAGATTGGTTAGTATTGAAGGTTAGGTAGATTAGTAAGTGTTTGTATGTTAGGCATGTATCACGATCACATCTAGGGTTCAAATATGGTGGACAACCTATTTGCAAAGTAATAGTCTGTTTTGAATTCTCATAGTGTGCACCAAACTGACGACAGTACCAATCCCAAAAACAAAAAAACCGGTGGTCACCAAGTCAACAATAACTAATAGGGTCGACAATAATGAAGGGGAAGAATAGGTTTGGTGAAACGTGGTGCCTGTCACACCTAACCAACAATAACCAAACGGACTAGATTTGATAAAAACAACCCTGTAATTTGAACTAGTGTGATTATCACCAACTCTCCTAAGCCGGACAGGGCATATTGGGACTGAAACCGGTTCCTCACCAACTGGAACGCCGGAGAGCGTCAGAAGCAAGTCCCACCCCTTCGGAATATGGGGATCAGATAGCCCTACCCCGACCGATATACTTCGCGCAACTTCAGGGCAGTGGTTGAGAGACCTTATTATACGGGGCTGCAACTTTTAAATCTCCTTTAAAATAGAGAGCAAAGCAGTGAGGTTGGTTGGTTGTCCGGAAAAAAATATATATAAATTGAGATGTCATTTTTCATTTTTATTATAAAAAATAATATCAAAGTTAATAATACCAAAGTTATTCCTTTGTTTATGATATATACGAAAAAAATAAAAATCTCATAGCTGTCCAAAGATGGGTGTCAACTTATTTCTTCTTCAGATCATCAAGCCTGTTCTTCAGGTCGTCATAAATTTTTGGATCCTCAGTATCCGTTGAATCTACTGTTACAACAGGGAGTCGAGTTTAATTTTCTTGGATGATCGAGGTTTCGATGATTTTCCCAACTCATTTACGGGCAAAGCCTCAATAACAATCCCAATTTCATCGAGAATTTGATTCACAAGATCTTCCGTGTCCTCGTGTTCATCGTCGCTTTCCAACGCATCATCGATGGCACTCCCCATAACCTCTATTGTAACACCCATATCTCCATTTTGAGAGAGGGCTTGAAGCTGTGACTTCATTTGATGGAATTTTTGTATGTTATTTTTTGTTCGAACGAGATCTCTTGCCATTATCTTTAAGGCGCCGATTTGCCCTAACTTTGCCATCTTCTTAATATATATGATTTGTTTCTTCTCCTGAGTTTGTAGTTTTAGCCGCTCTCTGTCTAAGTCACGGATAGATCTGTCTATAATGCGCCTGGTCTCCCGAGTTTGTAGTTTTAGCCGCTCTCTGTCTAAGTTACGGATACATCTGTCTATCATTCGCTTGGTCTCCCTCATGATCTGTATGGTAGTTTTATTGTTCCAGAAGAGAAAGCCCATGTTGAGTTTAAGTGTTGATCAAATGTGGGTAAACTGAAAGGGAAAGATCAGACCTTCTTTCTAATAGCAGACCAGACTTTCTGTGTTGGTTAAATTTAATAAACTCAATGTTATTGTTTTTCAAGGTGTTACACAAAGAAATTTCAGATTATCTAATGTAGAAGGGAGTCGAACTTCTCACAGATTATCTGAAGGATGTTAACTGGGACCCGAGCCCTTCACAGATAACTAGAAGAATGTTAACAATAATTTCTTCTTCGATGAAATGATAGATTATATGTGTCTGGGCTTTTAAAAGTGAAGGTTGGCCGTGAATGTCAAGATTCGGTCGCATCTCATGCAAGCACCGTTCTATCAAATGCATAACACCCTTATATGTTGTCCCAGTTATTTTATTTTATTTTTAAATATGTCTAATGAAAGATGTGCGCGCCCCTGTTCACATAAAAAATTACATTTGCAGTTCCGAAGATAATATTATTTTTTTATTATTAAATTAATATTTCTTATAAATATGCATATCCGTCCTGGGGTTCATCCCGTCACCGTAGAGCATAGCACGCGGATAAGTATTTAAATAAATATAATTAAAAATTATATAAATAAAGAAATAAATATAAGATAACCTTGTGATGTGATTTCAGTTGTTTTTTTTTTTTTTAATTATAATTTAATTTTTAATTGTTATTAATTTTTTAATAGAAGATGTATTAAAATGGAAAAAAATTCAAATAAATAATAACTTTATTAATATTAAATGTATATAGTTTGGTAAAAAATGAATTTGAATTTATTTTTAAAATGTGAGAATGATGAACCTCAAGTTATTTGATACATTTTTAATTATTTTTTTTTTATTAAAGTAAAAGTTGGATTTTTAAAAGTTATTTAAAATATTTTATTGGTCAATTGGAGGCTGGGGATTGTTCTAATGTTCTATTGAGAGAGGAACATCGTGCGTTGGTAGAATATCATAACAGATAGGCTCAAGAGGATCTATTTTGGAAACATAAGTCTAGGGAGTTGTGGCTTAAGGAAGGGGATCGTAATTCCCACTTTTTCCATGCCTCCACTCTAAGGAGGAGAGGTCGAAATAGGATCACGGAGCTAGTCAGAGGCAACGGAAGTATAGCTTCAAGCAGTTGTGATGTAAGGGAGGAGGCAGTTAATTTCTTTAGTAATTTGTTGTGTTCAGAGCTTGATCGTGACTTACTCGTTGAGGAGGCAGTGCTAGATGTAATCACGGGGTTGGTATCCGAGGAGTGGAACAAATGGCTCTTGAACTTGTTCTTAGATGAGGAGATTTTGGATGCAGTAAAGGAGATGGGCTCTCTTAAGACACTGGGTCCTGATGGCTTCCCTCCGATTTTTTTTAGAAATTTTGGCACATATGTGATGGGGATGTTTGTGAAGCCATGAGAGAAATACATAGGAGTAAGTGTATCCCAAAGGTGGTTAATGCGACCTTTATTGCCCTTATTTCGAAGAAAGATACTGCCACTACCTCTGGGGATTACAAACCGATAAGTCTCTACAATATGGTGTACAATATTCTTTCGAAAACTATTACCAATAGACTTAAGCTTATTCTCCCAAAAATTATTGATGAAGTCCAGAGTGCCTTTGTTTTGGGCAGGAAATTTTTGGATGACACTATCATTATTCACGAGCTACTGCATTCGGTGTATAAAAGCGAGAGATCTGGTTTTTTCCTAAATTTGGACATTAACAAAGCATACGATCGGGTCGTTTGGCCATTTTTAATCAAGGTGTTGAGAAATTTTAGGTTTTGTGATGAATGGGTTAGTTTAATTCAGGCCTATTTTTTAGTAGCCTGGTTTTTTGTGCTAATCAATGGGTCTCCAATAGGATTTTTTGTTTTTATCAGGGGTTGAGACAGGGGGACCCGTTGTCTTCGTTTCTTTTCATTATTGTTACGGAGGCTTTGGGCAAAGCATTTATCAAATGCCATTTTTTTTTGGAATTGAGGCCTGCTACAATGTGCAACCCTATATCTCATTAGCAGTTCATGGATGACCTCTTGTTGCTTGTGTAGCTACAGTGGAGGCAGCAAGGGAAGTTAAATTTATTCTTGACTTTTATGAAAGGGTAGCTGGTCAGTAAATAAATATTGCCAAGAGTGGGTTGTTTTTTATTCATACTCCTATTACGGTCCAGAGAGATTACGAAAGTTTTGAACTATTGCACTACATTTTTCCCTTCTTCATATATTGGTTTGCTTTTTTTTATGGGGAGATAAAAATCTGAGTCATGGTCTTCGTTGGTTGACAGAATTCAACGAAAACTTGTTGTATGGAAGGGAGCATTTTGAGCCAAGCAAGTAAGGTGGTTTTGATGCAAAGTACTTTATAAAGTAGTCCTATTTGCTTTATGTCAATGTTTCATGTGCCTCTTAAAATAACATCAAAAATTGATAGTGTCTGTAAAGCTTTCATATGGGCGGGGCTTGAGTTGAAAGGAAGATTCCATATTTTTTCTTGGGAGGTAGTTTGTAGAAATAAATCCAATGGAGTTTGAATATAGAACATATTGAATCTCTAACAATTCTCTTTATGCTTTTATGAGATTGAGTTTAGAAAGTGATTGAGTTTTGAGTATAAAACATATTGAGTCTCTAACAATTCTCTTTATGTTTCTATGAGATTGGAAAAGTTCTATGTAAGCAGATTTGAGGCAAGTATTTGAGAAGACTTGTGGACTTATTTTGTATGAGCTTTTGTGAAAGCTTACAATACATATTTGGTTAAGTCCTAGAGATGACTTATTGAGCAGATTTAGATAGGTTCTGAGTGGACCTATTAAGAATATTTCAACAGGTTTTGAGTGGACCTATTGAGCATATTTAGATAGGTTTTGAGCAGATCTATTGAGAAAATTTGAGTAGGTTTTGAGTGGACATATTGAGTAAATTTTGGGCAAGTTCTAAGTGGATCTATTGAGAAGATTTGAGTAGGTTTTGAGTGGTTCTATTGAGCATATTTATGTAGGTTATGAGTGGAATATATCACTTACATAGTATATTGTAGTCTAGACTCTCATAAAACAAGATATAACCATGATCTATGTTGTTTGTATACTCTGTTGTCGAGCCAAAAAATGTTTGCACAACAGACTCGTCAATAATTTCTACATTCTCGTCATCAAAAAAGAGCCAATGATTATGGATTTTTAAAAGGCTAACATAGTGCCCATTATTTGGACCACTGCAACATGAACCACAACTGCAAAAAGTGAATATTCCACATCTAAACTGGGAGCATTATCAGTTGTGTTCCATAGCTTGAGCTCCATAGGAAATACAACACAGTAAGAAAGCTTTTTATATCACTCAAGTTGTTCGATAAATTTAAAACATTTCAAGTGGATAACAAGAATTTGAGGTGGAATATTGATTTTAATTCGCGTTTGTGCTTCTTGCCAACTGTAGTGCTTGTCACAGAAGAACTTGTCCTCAACATTGAGAGTCTCAGTTGAGGTGAATTTACCGAGATATCTTGTAATAGAATTATTTTTTTCTATATAAAAACTGATATCCAAAAAGGTTTTGTCTCTTGCAATTATAGTTTCACATCGCAAACACCTAGTTTTATTTTCGTCTCTAGTTGTGTTAAATTCCTGATAATTTTTTTGGATCCTTTGTGCAGAGAAGACCGACTTGAATGCATCTGGAGGCTTGCTCTTGTTGGTAACTTTAAACCATCGAAACCATTCAATGACCTCATAACAGATCTCAAAGAGCTAAAATTTTGCTGAGTTCATCTGCTATTGTTATGATGGTGAACACAGTTCTCATGAATATGGATGATGTTAGGATGATATGAAGTTTTGTATTATGGTAGGAAAAATTGAATATGGAAATAGCGGGGATAATGTCATTGATCAGTATCATCTATATGAGGTTTGTGGCCTTTTTTATATATCTGTTAGTTACTCGAAATGTTGAATGAATAATTTTTAATTTAGTTACCTAGAGAATTTTGAAATTGCTTTGGATAAATTCATGAAATATAGGGAGATGTAGATATGATGGCATAAATTCAAGTGGATGCCTACCATTTTTCAATATCCTGGGCATGCCTGATTCTAGGTAACTCTATTTTTTTTTTGGGGGGGGGTTCACTGTAATTTTCTACTTCATTTGACCTTGGTTTCCTGGTGAGGAATCACAGAAGGACGAGGACTTGTCAATCCTAAATGAGTGAAGTATTACAATAGCTTGATCAATTGTCTTCTCAAACGCGATACCCATTATAAAATAGCAGTGCATATATATTTTTCTAATGATTTTTCTTTGCATTTTATTGATTGTTGTTCACTATGAATGATAGGGATCGAGCCGTTTGTAACAATCAATCATTTTGATCTTCCACAAGTGTTGGAAGACGAATATGGAGGTCGGTTGAATTCCCAGATTGTGTAAGACTTAATTATTTTTCTACAACACACCATACACCATTGCTTATGATCATGGGTATGGTTGAATTAGTGATAAATTCGAAGAGATGATATGTTGTAGGAATGATTTTGCAGACTATGCAGAGAAATATTTTGAGTTATTCGACGACCGTTTCAAGCATTGGATAACTATAAATGAGCCAAATACATAGGTTATTTGAGGATATGATATGGGCATCCATGCTCTTTGAATATTTTCCACTCCTTTTGTAAATTGCACAGTAGGAAACTCGTCCATGGAACCTTACATTGCTATCCACAAAATTCTACTTTCTCATGGTGAGGGTGTTCAAAATTTTAGGAAATAGAAGGCAAGTTTGTAATCAACACAATCCCTTCTATTATCATTCATAAAATAGAAAGTGATAACTACTAAAGTAATTCTAATAGGCAACTCAAAAACTAAATTCCTCCATTGGTATTGCGTTGGGTGCCAATTGGTATGAATTGCTTACAAATAGTACTTAGGACTTGGAGGCTGCTACTGGTAATATTTTTGCCTTCTTTACATGTTTTCATCAAATTTGATACCAAGTATAATGGATGGAAAGTATAATTGATGCCATCTTTACCTTTTGTAGTGTAGTGTCAAATTTTCATCTCGATAGTTTTTTCTTAATGATAAAAGGGTAATAGATCTATCACAGTCGGGTGAGAGAGGCTGATCAATTTCACATTTTACAAAAATATCATTGCCCCATGTTTTATTTTACAAAATCCATATTTCTTGGAATGAATGGCTAGTTGTTGCTATAAAATTTCAATGTAATCTATGGAATTTTGTAGAATGGAGGCCTTTTCACTCTTGGTCGTTGCATTGTGCAACAAAGAATGTAATGGTTCAAATAAGTAAATCATATCGTTGGGTTGCAACCTCTCTATTGCTCTTGATAAAGTTGGCATTGGAATGCTGAGTGTGCGAGGGACTATAATGTTCATCACCACTAGCTAGAAATATTCAGGCATGGAAATTTCATATCCGTATGGATTCATGAAAGCATTGATATTTCATTTTTGAGGTACTGTTGTTAAATCTTTAGGCTGAGTGGGTACCAATGGTAGGATCCTATATAGTCTAAATGTATGTAGATGATGCAGAAAATAGCAACAACTCTGACATTGGCTTCCATTATTTTCAAGCCAGATTATATGTGTCATTTTTTTTTATCATAGAAGGAGGCCAAGGCGGAGGGCGGATGCAAGAGTGCCCATTCATGTTATGGGCTTCATTAATAGATAAGGACTCCTCTAGTATTAATTTAAATTTTTTAATTTTTCTGATCACTCATGAAAACCTTAATTTTTGTGCATTGTTGCTGGTAATTTTTTCACCATGGGAGCTATCCTTCTCTTCCTCATACACTTCTTTTAAAAAACATTTTTCTTTTTTAGGTTTTATTGTATTTTCTCCTTCCAAAAATGCATTATATACAATTTGAAAATATTTGCCTTCTACCTTTTCGAAAGAAATTTTTTTTCTAGGGTTTTGATTTATTTCTTTCTTCCTAGAAGATGAAATGGATACCACCTGAGATTCAATGACTATGGGCTCCTCCTCTACCTAGGATTCCATGGCTATGGGTTCCTCCTCTACATGGGATTCCATGGCTATAGTTTCTTCCTCCTCTACTTGAGATTCCATGGCTAGGGTCTCCTCTTGCATTTCCATTAAATATTGTATAATACGATCAAAACGTTCCATTTGTTTTTTTTGTTTTTGTTCAATCATTCTTCTAATTTCTGCAATGTCATTTTTCATTTCCTTGACCAATATGGTTGGATCCATAAGGCTCTGATACCAGATGGTAGGAACCTAGGGTTCCTAGCACATAAAATGATAAATATATAATAAATAACCTAAATCTAAAAGAATCGCCTTTTGATATTGTCGGGAAGTCCCTTCAATAAATTATATTATATTTTATATTCATGGATGATTGAATGATAAGTTCTTACAATGTTTTATACCCCTCTAGGGTTATGGGTGAAAGGTTGCAATGCTTCCTAACCCTAATCTTATAATAATATAATAAATAATATAATTAATTATTATATTATTTATTATTATATTATTATGACCATAGGATATAATATATTATTATTATTAAGATTATTAATTAATGTTAGGATAGGATCCTAACAAACATATTGAGTCTCTAACAATTCTCTTTATGTTTCTATGAGATTGGACAAGTTCTGTGTGGACTTGTTAAGCATATTTGAGGTAAGTATTTTAGGAGACTTGTGGACTGATTTTGTGTGAGCTTTTTATGGAATCTTACAATACAAATTTGGTTAAAGTCCTGAGTGGACTTATTGAATAGGTTTGGTTAAGTTCTGTGTGGGATTATTGAGAAGATTTAGACAAGTTCTGAGTGGAATTATTGAGCAGATTTGGACAAGTTTTGAGTGGACTTGTTGAGCATATTTGAGCAAGTTCTTAGTGGACTTGTTGAGAAAATTTGAGCAAGTTCTGAGTGGACTTGTTGAGTAGATTTGAGTAAGTTCTTAGTGGACTTGTTGAGAAAATTTGAGCAAGTTATGAGTGGACTTGTTGAGAAAATTTAAGCAAGTTTTGTGTGGACTTATGGAGAAGATTTTGGTGCAGATTTGAGGATAGATTTGTGTCAAACCAAAGTTATATATTGAGCATATTTGTGCTATACCGAAGGACTGTGTTTAGTATAGATTTGAGATAGAGCTTTGGAGGGGATAGAGCAAAGAGGAAAGTGGTCTCTAGTGGATAGATATCCATCAGCTAGAGTAGTGAGTACAGGTCTTCTAAGTGGGTACAAGAGTCTTCAGTGGAGAGATATCCACAATCCAGTGTCGTGGAGGTAGTAGTCTTCTACAGGATCACTAGCCAGAGCAGAGGAGAATTAGTTCTCCAATGGATAGATATCCATGAACTTGATTTAGGGGATCAACATCTCCTTTGGACAGAGGTCCATAAACATTGTAGGGAAAGTATTCCCAAGAGAATTTATTTAATAAAATTTATAAGAAATATTTTCTCTATGGAAGTAGCCATCTTTGGGTGAACCACATTAAATTGGTGTCTCTATTGTGTGTGGTGATTTGTGCATTACTTTTATTACTATTGTTGATATTGATATCTATACATTGCATAATATTGATTTGGAAAGAAAAGTAAAAAGTGGTCTTGTACTGTTGACCCCCCCTCTTAGTATAAGCTTGTGTTCTTCACACAATAGCTTAATTTGTATTCTATTCTGCATATTGTTTTGTTGATGTTCATTTCATTTATCTAAATTCTAAAAAATTTAATATTCACTTGTGTGCTTTAAAGGTCAACTAAAAGGACCTATGAGGCTTGACTATTATGCCTTCAAGCACTGTCATAAACAGGCTTAAGCAAGCCCCCTAACATTCATCATAATTTTCAAGTGCTTTGTGAAGTTATTTTATAGGGTTAAAAGTTGTGGGACATCATTGGATGAAAGATAAAGCTTGGAACAAATGTCGAATCAACTAAGTTTCCTAATAGATCTATAGGTTGTTTGTTGTGTACGTTCTTTTCATTTTTTGTTAAAAACATAGATCATAAATAAATGAAAATATTTAATTAAGATTCTAGGTATTTGAGAGAACAAAAGCATATAGTGTGCATCTAGGGTTTTAATATTAATTGTGCATTCTCTTGACCCCTGCTCAAAATTTGTATTCCTACAACCTAAGGTTAGAGATCATTCAAATAAAGACTCATTCTAGGGTTAGCTCTTGTCTTCTTGCATTTTATATACCATGCATTATTCTTTTGTTTCTCTTAGATTATTCATATAAAGGTCAAACATAGGTGTATGATTAATTGACACATCCAAACACATTCCACCCTGGACTTGAAGTGATTTCTAAAAGCATTCATGGTGAACCCTTCTCCTCCTAAAGTAAATTTAGATACTATGATTACCTTTATAATCACCTTAGGGCTCCTAGAAGATCCAACATTGAAAATTATATGTTGGTGTGTAGGTTTTCCCCTCTACAAATTCATGGCCACATGTGAGGGGTAACCTCCATATCAATCATTTGCGAGCATACATCCTAGCTGGTATATCTTTCTCTTTTTGTCTATCTTAGCAAGCACTACATCCATAGTAGGGAAAAATCTACACTTATCCATTTTATTCGAGCATAACACCCTTCTTGGATAGCTTCATGGAAACACATGAGGGGCAACCTCCATCTTGGTCATTTGCAATAATACATCCTTACAAGGTTTTACTCATTTTCTCTTATTTACTTTCCCTCTCTTGGACATTTTGGCACTTTATTTTCTTCTTCCTTTGCTTCTTATTTGCTTCTCTCTTTCCTCTCATTTTCTCATATGTGCATTCCACTTTGTATTCACTTAATTTGATTAGTTATATTAATTCTTGCATACCATTTAGTTAAGTCCATAATGCATTGCGTCCATTATATTTATGGTCACCATCCATCATTAATCAAACATACAAGAATAAAAAGCAATCACACTTAAGTGCACATATTTAACTACAAAACATAAATAATTGTAGCTAGTATTACTCTATAGCACTAAGTGTGTGTTAGTTGGTTAGTGTACCATAATAAAGATCTTGGCACAATCGACCATCCCTAGGGATGCATGCCATAATAAAAATTGACATGTCATCCCAATACTAGTCCTAGCCATGCAAGTCTACCCACTCTACTATGCCTGCTGGAGGTGGTGGAGGAGTCATGTTCATAGACCATGTTACAAATTGTGCCCATGATTATAAATGACCCTATGGTCATTGATATAACGATTCTAGGACCCTCTAATAAATAAATATAGCATGGTAATAGGCCATCTGGTAGTAGGTTGCTTCCCATACTACTATCTCATATGAATCCCTCATCCTCTATAGCTCCATCAAGAGTAGTGTTAGCTTTTGATGATATATAATAAAGGACATGCAACCACAAGATGTAAAATGATCAAGCAATGATAACTATATGATAATGGCACTATAATATGTAGGAAAACTATATAAGAAAATTTTACAATAACTCATAAATATGCTATTAATGAAATCTCACAAAAATAGTACAATGCAATATAATAGAGGACTTGAACACTCCAAAATTTTAATGAAATATCTACATTGTACCTACTCACTACTATATTCTATCTCTCTATCTATCTCACTCATTCATTCACTAGCTTGTTTTCTCATGTAGCAAAGGTGTATATATATAGGGAGATATATCCCTTGGCCTTTCAGTGACCCATGACTCTTTATCTACCTATCTTATGACTCATGTACATGTGGACTACATGCACATTTACATCATTGCACATTCTAATATTTGTGCATTTATTACATTGCTTAAAGTAAATACTCAAACCTTAATCTAAGACACTCTCCTAATATAATGATTAACCCAAGATGGTACATTGGCATGTACAAAATAATATAATATACTCTAATATTCCCTTGTAATATATTATTTGGGTATTGAAGACTTTAGTCTTCAATATGGATCTTCATTCTGGTTCTAGAATTTATATTCTCCTTTTTTGCTTTCTTCATTTTTCTACCTGTCTATATCTTGATAAAGCAACTAGTTAGTATCTTCATAGAATGATATCTTTGCTGAGAGAGCTTTAACTTCATTTTCATCTCTCAGTTCTTCCAGTTCTTGAATTTCTTGAATCTCTTGAACTAAGTGTCCTTTTTTATTCCCTTCTCTATATTGCATTTGAGGATAATTTTATTGATTCTAATAAGTATATGGATGATAAAATTATTACTGATGAGGATTATTTTGAATTTGATATTATCTTGATTGGAGTGGTCTATTTTATTGGCTTTCATAGTTTGTCTAATTTCCTTGATATTGGTTTTTAGGATTAAATCTATAGTAATTTGTACTATGTTCTTTCTTCCTACAAATTTGACAATATCTATTATTTCATGGTCTTCGCTCTTTTGAGGATAATATAATATTTCCCTGTGGATTATCTTTTGGCACTAATGCATTATGAGTTATTTCATGTTTAACTGTGTTTTCCACCTCATATTCTTGAAGAATATTGACAAACTCATCAAAATATGTATCTTTACTTAGGATTTGTAAAGATGTAACTAAATGCTTGTAGCTATCTAGAAGTGCTCTCATGGTTACTTGAAAAATAAACTTATCTTCAACTTTTTCTCTTAAGGTTAATAATTTTTCTTTTATATCCGCTACTTTTCTTAGGAATAGTTCTATACTTTCACCACTATTCACTTTCAAATAATGCAATTGAGTATGAAGATTTAATATAGTGGCTTTATTCTTCCCTTAAAATATCTTGGCTAGGGTTTTCCAAGCTGCTGTAAATGTTGTACTAATGAAAGGTTGTATTTCATCAATTATAGCAAAAGTTATTATCATTAATGATTTTGCTTCATTTTCTTCAAACTTTTGAATCTCACCATCACATGAAGTAGGTTTAGTTTTTTCTCCTTTAATGATAACCCAAAGCTTTTCCAACTATCAATAATGACCTTACTTTGTTTTTTCATTAAGAGTAATTATGTCCTTTAAGAAGTTGGTATTCTAAAATAATGAATGTATTAGTTGCCATGATGGTCCTTGTAGGCTACCTTATATCTCCCTAGTGTTTTGAGTATTCTATAGTCTTGATAAAATGTTTACCTTCCTTTATATTTCATTTTGAGTTGAATTCCGAATGTTGTGAATCTAATTTTAATATAATTTTCAACTCCTATTTTTCACCTTATTTCTCCCTATTGATATATGCACTTTTAATTTTATAATGTTCTCTAACTTCAAGACTCTATAGTTATATTTCTTTTGTCCCTTCAACTTGTATAAGAGACTAGTATAATAATTTCCAATTTTTAATCCATTAATGATTTTGCTTCCTTTATCCTTTAATTCTCAATGGTTTAGTTTTCTAAATTTCAATAGTCCACAATTTGGTGTAGTACTTCTTATATCTCCCTAATTTAGAAGTTTAGAAAATGATAACATTTGTAAACTAATGCTTCAATTTTACAAGGTAGAAAAACTTATATCTCCTAGTTTAATTATTTGCAAATACTTTGATATTTTAATATCATGCAATTTAAAATTAATTTTAAGGATATAATCTCCTTGTTTTAATTTCTTTCTAATACACTAATGTTGTAAGTTCCTTTATATTTCCAATGCAATAATCAAATAAACTCCACCTTAGATATAATACACCTTACACCTCCTTGTAACTGATGGAAAGCAAATATTAACTTGCAAATATACCTTTCATGAAATGTGATATGTTGTGTGTTTATTAGTGTCTTCCTTGACCACACTTTCAAGACTTCTCCACATTGTATTTTCTTTATCTTCAACATATGACAGTGAGCATTAAATGCTCTATATTCTATGACACTCTTATGACAGTCTTCTTCTTTTAATGCACTTTGACTTGTATGTTGGATGTTCGCACTCTTCTTAGCCTAGGCTATTAATACCTCTTTGTATCTTCTTGAAATGCAAGCCACATGGCACTTTACATTGCACTAGAATGTAGGTTTTTTTTGTTACATGGTATTGTGAGGTTACAATATTTGAGGGTGTTAATTTAGGTGGCATAGACCTTTTGATATACTTTTAATATTGCAATATGATTATTGATGCCTTTCGATTGAATAGAGCATTACTTCAAACTTGGGTGCTCTTTTCCTATGTGCAAGTGTTATAAACCTAATATATTATCAAGGATATGTAAGCGCTCTTCTTTTGTTGTGCCAAGTGGTATTAGATTTCCTTTAGTTGGTGAGGCAAGTGGAAGCTTCCTCCATTGCATGAAACCAAGATCTTCAATGTCCTTATCTCCTTAACGCACTTCAAAATCCTTGCAAGCTATTTGGATTATTTAAAAATGTTCTTTCTTGAACTTAAATGTATGGTGGATCATGTCCAATGAATTTGGCTCCTCTCCAATGAAGGAAACTCTTCCTATGCTATTTTAATACTTTATTCAAGGTGGTCATTCATCCAAGCTCCTATCTTCTTCCACTTGGGTAATACTCAAAGTTATTGTCCTTTGCACCTTGTTTTTACCACTTTTATTACATTATTCTCCTTGTATTATTGTTGCTTTATTCTATCCTTACTATTGGTGCTACGTTATCTTACATAGTCTCCTTCTTTCTACAAGATCCTTTTGCATTGTAAGCACTACCTTCCTAGGACTATGGTGTTGTATTGAGTGTCTTTAGAAACCTTGAATGGGATGGTTTTGAGCCCCTTAGATGGCTATTTCTCTATTGCACCGTAGATTGTGCTTAGAGTTGGTTTATATTATTGCTTGATGACTGCAACTTAATGCTACATTAGTATCTTAAGACAATTTAACTTTATCTTTATTTTATTACTTTCTTCCTTAATTTTATATGGCGGCTTCTTCTCTATTCCTTGGTGGTTATAATGCTCCTTTTGGTTTCTTCTCTTCACCAATATTTGTTTTTGTTTTCTTGCACTCAATGTTGTATTTTGACACTCCAACTTAATCCTATTTTATGCACTAATATTCCTTCATTTTCTAAATACATAATGCACTTTAATAACTCTTGAAAATAACTTGTATTAAGAACTATTACTTTCTTCTTATTGCTCCTATTAATAAACCTTTTAACACTAACTTGTGTTAATATATTTTGCAGGTTTCAAGATGATAATGCTATCTCTTCACTCAACTTGAAAACCTTTAAACTCAACCTCCTTATTGCTACTTTTAATAACTCTTAAAAGTAACTTGTATTATGCACTATAGTTTATGAAACCTTCACTTTAAATTAATATCTTCTTCATTTCCAATAGATAATAGGAAGTTTATATTTTTCTTTCTCTTGAAATATATCTCTCCTATTTCTTATGTGCAAGTTCTAACCCTATAAAAACTATCTTCTACACTTCCTTGAAGACTTTAAACTTGAAATTTTATCCTTGCAACTTTATACCTCTAATTTGGTGCTTAATAAAATTTAATAATGAACCAAATAATGAATGTTAAAATAATGAACATTTTACACCAAATTTGCTTACCTTTATGACCTATGTTTGATGATGGATTTCTTGGTGATTAAATTCACCTAAATTTTGCCCTATGTTTGATGGATTTGCAAATATTCATTGTTGTCTAAGTCACTAATTTGCAACTCTAAAAACCTTCTAACTTTTTTCCTGAAGATGTAGTCTGGTGACTTTAACTCTCCTTATAGGTGCTCTATTTAAATTTGAAACTTAGAAGCTATTAATACTACCCAAATTGTTGTTTTATTGCAATCAATTTATCCTTTGAAATGTTGGTGTAAACTCAGCTACAAGAGACCAACAAAATGGACTCCAAACACATAACACAAATGCAATAATAAAATAAAAATTCCAATTGATATTCTTATCATTCTTGAATTCACACCCCTTCTACAAAATATTACAATCCATCATATAGCAACCGAAAACCAAAGAAACCCTAAAAATATCTTTTTTCTAAAACTGCTAAAAATAGATCTTTTTCCTAAAAACTGCTAAAAATATAAATGAGTTGGATTGAGCCCAAATTCGGTGGACACATCTCTCTTACAATAATAAACCTTAATTTAAAATATTAGGTCTCAAATTAAGGTATAACAAAATATAATAAACTTCTAACAACCAAAAAAACCCAAAAAACCCGGGAACCTATTCTAAAATTTAATTTTGGTGCACTAGATGTCGGATTTAGGTCCCAAAAACATGATTTTTGGAGGGTCAGGAGGATTAGAGATCATCCTGATGCAGAACATGCACATGGAACCACCTATTAAATTTCAAAGCAAACGGGCGTACGGTTCACAAGTTATGGCTCCAGCAAGGTGCATCATTCTCCTCTAGCAAAAAAGAACTCAGCTCCTACGAGTTCAGATAAATTGAAATCTTGTAGCTTCTGGTTATCAATTTTCTTTAGCTCTAACTTTGAAACCCAAGTGTTATCTGATTGTGGTAATCCTTCCCATTGAACCAAAAATTTGTTGTAGCTCCCATATCTGGTGGTGATCACCTTCTTATCGAGCACCTGTGCAACTCTATATTTTTTCTTCTTAGGCATATATCATGCACAATTTACTATCTCTTGTAATTCACCATCCTCGGTAGTACTAGGATAATGAAATAAATCAAAAACATTAAAAGTGGGCGAAATATCAAATTCATCGGGCAGCTTCACTTTATAGGCATTATCATTAATCTTCTTCAAAATCCTGCATGGCCCAATTTTCTTAAGTTTCAATTTTTTATACGTCCCCTTAGGAAATATTTCTTTCCTAATATGAACCATGACCATATCAACCTCTTCAAATACTTTCACCCTTCTGTGTGCATTAGCAGACTATTTGTAGTGAGCATTACTACTCTACAATTTTTCCCTCACTGACTCTTACACTTTCTGGATATGCTTAGCAAATGCTTCTGCATCATCACTAACTTGTTCCCCTATTGGTAACTCAACCAAATATAATACACCTCTAGTATTTTGACCATAAATAATTTGAAAAGGATATTTACCTATTGACATGTTCACTGAACTATTGTATGTAAATTCGACTTGTGACAAGGCTAAATCCCATTGTTTTGGTTTTTCTCCAACTATGCATCGTAAGAGGTTTCCCAAGCTTCTGTTCACTACCTCTGTTTTCCCATCGGTCTGTGGGTGGTAAGAACTACTGAACTACAAATTGCTATTCAAATTTTTCCATAATGTCCTCCAAAAGTGACTTAAGAACTTAGTATCCCAATCAGAATTAATAGTCTTTGGAACACCATGCAACCGAACAATATCATCAACAAATAATACTGCAGTCCTAGTTGCATCATTATTTTTTTGACAAGCAATGAAATGCACCATTTTTGAAAAATTTTCTACCACAACAAAAACTGAATCCTTACCCCTTTGTGTCTTGGGCAACCCCAACATGAAATCCATACTCAGATCGGTCCATGGTCCTATAGGAACTGGCGATGGCATATACAACCCTGTATTTTGTGCATTGTCCTTAGCCATTTGACATACTCTGCATCTAGAGATAAACTTGATTATATCTCTCTTCATTTTTGGCCAATAGTACTTCTCCTCTACAAGAGTGGTAGTTTTGGCAACTCCAAAATGACTAGCCAAACCCCCACTATGTAATTCCCTCAATATTTTCTCTCTGATAGAGCCATTGGGAATGCATAATCGATTACTCTTAAACAAGTAACCATTCTATAAAAAATACTCTTCAAAAATAGTATGGGACTAACCCCCTACCGCACTTTTTCACTGTTGCACAATATTCCCAAAATCGCATCGATTCATACAGATCTTCAATCCTGTCAAATCCTACCACTTCATTCTCCATAGTGGTCAACAACAAGACTCTCCTACTCAATGCATCGGCAACCTTATTCTGTTTTCTCGACTTGTGTTTCAAGACAAATGTATACTATTGAAAAAATGAAACCCATTTGGCATGCCTACTATTTAATTTTTTCTAAGAATTGACATACCTCAATGCTTCATGATCAGTAAACAACACAAACTCCTTTGATATTAAGTAGTGCCTCCAATGTTGCAATGCTTGCATAATTGCATAAAATTCCACATCATATGTAGAATAATTCTTTCTTGCATCATTCAACTTCTCACTAAAAAATGCTATAGGTCGGCCCTCTTGACTTAAGACACCACCAATTCCAAAAAATGAGGCATCACAATCAACCTCAAACACCTTACTGAAATATGGTAACACTAGAACAAGGGCTTTCGACACCTTCTTCAAGAATTCAAAACTCTCTGTTGATATTGTAGTCCATACAAACTCTTTCCCCTTCGTGCACTCAGTTATAGGGGTAGCTATACTACTGAAGTTCCTGATGAACTTCCTGTAAAAGGTAGCTAGTCCATGAAATCTCCTTACTTCTGTTATATATCATGGAAGAGGCCATTCCAAAATTGCCTTCACTTTCTCATCATCCATCCTCATGCCATCTCTTGAGATTACAAATCCCAAAAATACTAAACTATCTTGAAGAAATCTACATTTCTTCAAGTTGACATACAATTTCTCCTTCCTAAGCACATATAAAACTAATTTTAGGTGTAACAAATGGTCTTCTTCACTTTTATTATAAATTAAAATATCATCAAAATACACAACCACAAACTTACCATTATATTCCCATAGTACTTTGTTCATCAACCACATAAATGTACTGGGTGTATTAGACAACCCAAATGGCATCACCATCCACTCGTACAATCCATATTTTGTCTTAAAAGTTGTCTTCCATTCATCCCCTTCTCGAATTCTGATATGGTATTACCCACTCCGCATATCAATTTTACTAAAGTATTTAGCTCCAGCCAATCCATACATCATGTCATCCACTCTCGGCATATGATATTGATACTTTATTGTGATTTTGTTTATGGCTCTATTTTCTACATACATTCATCAGTCACCATATTTCTTCGAGGTCAGCAATGTTGGAGTCATACATGGACTCATACTCTCCCTAACTAATCCCTTCTTTATCAAATCTATCACTTGCCTACTCACCTCTGCATTCTGTGTCGGGTTCAACTGATAAGTTGTCTGATTTGGGAGCGCTAATCCTTGAATCAAATCCATGTGATTTTGGATATCTCTTTTTGGTGGTATCCCATCTGGTAACACCTCTGGTGTGATATCTTTATATTCACCTAGCAACTTAGCTGCTATTGTAGGCATAACCACTTCCTCTATTTCTAGCTTCCTAGCTATTAAGGCATAATAGAATCTAGCATCCTTGATCTCTGCAAGAAACTCCTTCATCTTAAATAATCTCTCACTCGACCCATCCTCCTTCAGAGGTACAATAACTACCTTTACACCATCCTTCCAGAATGTATAAGTATTCTTTCTTCCATTATGGTTAGTATCCCTGTCGTACTGCCAAGGTCTTCCTAATAGAATGTGATATGCATCCATCGAGATCACATCACACCACACTTCATCCTTGTAAGTACTGATGTGTTGTCGTTATGCACATCATTAATTCTCAATGAATTTGTCAATCCAGGGCAGTGTACAAGGCTATTTGCGGAAGGAGTGAACAGGGCTATAACTTAGGTCATTTGGGAGCAACAGGTCTTATTGGTGAAACCGATTGTGTGGGGGATTTAGGACATTTTTATCTCTAAATTGCATAAATTGAACTTTAATCTAATTGCAGGAATGGAAACTAATTACTAACTCTAGAAATGAAATCCTAGTTACAATTACGGAATGAAATCTAATTATGTTGCAGAAATAACTCCCTAGTTACAGTTGTAGAATTAGAAATCTAATTATGATTGCAGAAAGGAAGTCTATTTACTTTTGCAATAATGGAAACCTGATTATAACATGGAAATTAAGTCCTGTCAATGCTCTGTAACAGAAGGTTGTCAATCTTCTATGCAGGGGTTGACAACAAAACACAAAATGCAATAAATTGCAAAAAATAGTAAATTTTGGAAATGACAATCTGCAGTAATTTGAAAGCTTGCTGAAAATGGAGATTACAACCAAACCTATCATTAATCACAAGATCATCCTAATCATGAAATAAACTAAGATTGCAAAGATTGTTAGTTGTTTACAAGGAAATGAAATGACAAGTTTTACAACTTATTCTACTGTAGCAAAATCAGAATAAAAACCTGTTGTTAGTCCTCCTCCTAGGTTTGGAAGTGGCCAACCTCCTTGTCCAGAAGAAGGTATGAGTCTTTCTCTCTCTCTAGATCTTACTCACACTCATTCACAACAACATGAATAGAAAAAGTAGTGCACTTTATTGATTCAAGAACATAATTACAATATTGTTGCTAAAAACCCTATTACAGGACTATAACAGTCACTTTTCTTATTATTATACTTCTTGCTTATTTTCCCCTACCTTCTTAGCTCAACCTGGACGGGAGCTATATATTTATAGATATCCTAAAATCTACTTACAAACTGAGAATATCTCATTCCTATCTTACAGATCTATTCCTATTATGTTGCAGCATTTCCTGGGTTTATCCTAGAAGAGGATCAAAATTGATCTTTTCCATAAATGGTGGCTTTGGTCGGCAAGGACGACAAAGTCAGATGGGAGATATTTTCCTTTAACCTTTTCAACCTTCTTTCCCTTTTTCCATCATCAAAAATCAGTCAACAAGTCAAAAAGCGCTTTCTGTTCTCATTTCGAAGATAAGTGGCTCATTTCGAAGAGACTGTATTTCTCATTTCGAAGATGTCTGCTCATTCCGAAGAGACTGTATTTCTCATTCTGAAGATGTCTGCTCATTTCGAAGATCTTTGGAATGAACAACTGTGTGCTCTTCAAGTGATTTCATCTGCATTTCTCAGGTGGGTTAGCTCTCAGGATCAGATTGCAATAGCCTTCATCTCTCTCCATATGT
Source organism: Wollemia nobilis (assembly GCA_028583015.1). Lineage (NCBI taxonomy): Eukaryota > Viridiplantae > Streptophyta > Pinopsida > Araucariales > Araucariaceae > Wollemia > Wollemia nobilis. Next base: position 3,975,181 of record JAQPPZ010017072.1, read on the forward strand.
GAATTCCATGCCTTGCCATTCATTGGCAGCTGGCTGGAATTTACATTGGAAAACCAGTTTTTGCTACACAATAACAATTTGCTTGCACTATTTGCTAGATTTAGATAAATAAATGCTTGAAACACATCAAAACAAAACTAGTGAAGTGTTGCTATCAACCTAAGCATACTTCTCATTTAGCAAGTCATGACAAAGTAACATAAAACTATGCAAAAACTGTAAAAATTAGAATATAGTATTTCTAACACATTGATCATGCAAATAGTTAATACACAGCATATTAAATCAACTTAACTAGCATATCAGATTAAACACAAGAGTTTTTAGGCAGTTTCAATGTTCAAAACATGCTATGATTGAGGCATTTCCAGGCCTCATCATTTCCCCCCAACTTATATTAATGCATGTCCTCATGCATTCTGTTGGGCTATAGAATCACATATATCCATATTCAAATTCCATGATCTGTAGAACAATTTGGTGCCTATATAATATCCCCTGTTCTCCTGAAGGTTTATGAGCCATTCTTCAAACTGATCATCAGGTTGAGAATCTTCTTCAAAATAGAAGGGAACTAGAGAAATGATGGTTGGAGGCCTAAATATGAGACCTATCCAATGATGTTGCATGATTTCAATCAGTTGTATCACTCCTTCTACCCTTATTCTGGACCATTCTAGGTTAATGGGGGAGATAGGTTCCCTTTTCTATAAAGAAATGGAAAGTTCTGCCCATCTGCTTCTGCAAAATGATAATGCTGGAACAAAATTGTCATTACAAAAAATTTGGAATTTGGTCACACAGTCCCTCAAATTGCTCAAGTACATCCTTTTTACATCTTCCCTATTCATCATGGTGAAATGTTGTCTGGTGATAAGTGGATGATTTGGTTGAACTGCTCTGACTAACAATTCAGCTCTTAATTCAATTTCTTTATTTTGTCTTTTCTCCTGGTCCCAGTAAAACTGATTTTGTAAAGTGGACATGAATGCTCTTAGTTGAACATCTCCTATGTAAATTTGAGGGTGAAACTCTACCTCTTCTGGAATAAAGAAGTTGTGTAAAAATAATTCACATAAGAGATTTTTCTGTTCTACAAGGTTGTCAAAATAGGCTTCTAAGAAATCTGTAGTTGTGTCCAATTTGTATGGGAGACCTGAGCTAATCCTCATGACCTGCCATCTGAGATATTTCTCCTTCAGAATGAGACTATAAAATCTGGCCGACCATCTGAATTGGACCAAAAACTCAGCAATCTGACATAAATCAGTCACTTTTTCATTCAATGCCTTGATTTCTGTTTCTTTTGCTTCTAACTGTTTACCTTCCAATTTAAAATTTTTAACTTTAGTGGCAAGTTTTTCATATCTGATCACCCAACTAGCTATGTCTCGTATTATATTGCTCTAGGGATACAATATTGGGTGGTCTAACTACAGGTGGAAATCCGGGTAGCAGATCTACCTGAACCCCTTTTTCTGCTACTTCCATTGGTTGGTCATCTGATAATAATTCTACTTGTATCCCTTTTTCTGCTATTTCCATTGGTTGGTCATCAGACAACAATTCTACTTGTACCCCCTTATCCTCTACTTTTATTGAAGGTATAACAGTTTTAAATACAAAAATCTCATTTGAAGGAGTACTTGAACAATTGCATGTTGTTGTTTAAACTGCTCCTGTGCTGGTGTTTCCTGCTGTGACTCATCTCCAATATTCTTTTCTATGCTTTTTATCAATTCTGGAGCATCTTCAGAATGAGAAGGCAATGCTTCAGAATGGAAGGGCACTTCTTCAGAATGAAAGGGCACTGCTTCAGAATGAGCACCTATGTCTTTAGTCAAAGTTTTAGATGCCTCAATCAAAGTAAAAGAGTCATCTGCCCTAGATAATCCCATAAGTAACTGAGCCAAATTATCCTCATCAATAGATACAGTTGGTTGTTCTTCAGACTGTGACAGCCTCTTCCTCAATTCTGCCACTTCCTGCTATAATTCTACAATCTTCTTTTCCTATATTTCAATGATATTTTCTTTTTCTTCAATCCATTTAGTTTGTGTTTTGATAACACTTTTTGCTGCTCTTAGCTGTTCTGTGATGTCCACCTCCTCTGTTTCTGATTCAGAATATGATGTAGACAAATCATCTATAGTTGGTTTCTCAACAGCTATCTCATCTTCTGCTTTAGTTGTCTGCTCTTGTTCAGGAGGTTCCATGAAACTATCTATGATTGCATCCACATCTTCTGTGGCTTGTTGAACTGTAGCAACTTCAAAACTATCTTGCCCAATCTCTTCCTCAATCATTTATTCAGGGAATTCTAAAAAATATTTAGGGGCTGGTTGCACTTCTGTAACATCCGAACTGCCTTGTCCACCTTCTTCTTCTATCACCTGTTCTTCTATTTCTCTCAAGTGGAGTCTTGTAGACCTCCTAGTTCCTGATGCAAATTTTTTCTTCTTGCCCTATTTTTTGGTGATAGTAGGGGCTATGGGGATAGTTTCAGATTCTGGTGGGAGTGCTTCTATTTCCCTTGTTGTCTCTTCCCCTATTTTTCTAGGCACTTCACTCCCCTGTTCTGACAGATCAGCAACATCTTCAAAAAAATGAACTTTCTTCTATTTTTCTTTTTGATTGTTGGTTCTAGGCCCTCTCTTCTTTTGTTTCTTAGCTTGTGAGGTTGAAGGTTCTGGAGAAAGGTGCTCTGTTGCTTCTACTGGGTGTGTTTCCTCCTCTGCAACAACATCTATGGTAGCATCTATTTCTTCTTCCTCCTCATCCTCTCTTCCAAAAACTACATCATTCAGAGTAGAATAAAACCTATCAAAGCTTCTAGGGTTTCCTCTAAAATAAGCCAGGGGAATATTTACCCTAACTTCTGGCTGTTGCCTACCATGTCTTAGGTGGTTCAAATTTTTAAAATGATGCCCTATTAAAATTACATATTTCCCTTCACAGGTAATGATGCCAAATCTTCAGAGGACCCATCAAATTTGTCCAAAAATGGCATAAGCCCTCCATATTCAAAAATTTGTAGCACTTCTGGATTTTCTTGAAGGTGGGTGGTATCTACTAGTTCCATATTTGTCTTTCGTCCCATTTTCCTATTTTGGTATGTTAAAAATGCACACCTTTGTTTCTACTCTTCTGTTGGATCATTGGTTTCTGGTTCTTGTAGACTTGTAGGGTTTGTTTTTAGGTTTTCAATTGCCTTGTTTTTCTTCTTCGAAATGAACTCAAATATCAGCACTGTACCTCATAATCATTTTGCATTAGCAATTATGTCTTCAAAAGGAAGGGTGGCACACGTTTCTATTTTTGCTTCGAACACCTATCCATTAATGATTGCACAGATGTCCTTATCATCAGATCCACCTCACTTGTTTTTAGCTCATCTATTTTGCCTACATATTTCTCATGTGCATGATTATCAACATCGAATAATGGTGGCATGTTGTTGGTCACTTCCCCGTGATTCTGGTACTTCCTTAATGGGTGCAAGATAAGACAAATCACATCTCAACTAACACATGTCATTTATCATATGCAGTCAAAGAATTTTACTTGATCATATATTTTCCCCCTCCTTGGATGCCACATGGAAATATCATGTTGAATGCTCATTCTGAAGATTATGCTTCATTGCAAAAACAATTCCTCATTTCGAAGATAAAGTTTCATTCCAAAGACAAGTCCTCATTCCGAAGACAAAGCTTCATTCTAAAGACAAAGTGCAACATTCATTCTGCTTGTCATTTCGAAGACAATTTCATTTCGAAGACAAAGTGCAATAGTCATTCTGAAGACAATTTCATTCCGAAGACAAAGTGCAATAGTCATTCTAAAGACAATTTCAATCTGAAGACAATACAATAGTTAATCTAAAGAAAACTTCAATCCGAAGACAATACAACAGTCATTCTGAAGAAGATAGCAGGCACTATTTTTGGCATTCTCATTTCGAAGATTAGGTAGAAACCAATATTCTCCTTCTCAAAACATGTTTTAAGTATGCCAACTCTTATGGATACCTTTTATGCTAATGGTTAATTGTTATATACTACATACCAATCATTTACAATGAAGAAATGTAAGAAATATATACCTGATTAAAACAAGTTAATGCAAGTTTTGAAGAATGACTGCTTCTATTGATGTTCTGCTGAGATTTTCTGCAATATTTCAAAACAAGTGCAGTTGGTGAATTTGTACAATGATGATTCAGAAATTTTCAAGGTTATGCATGCTAGAAAACTGGTTTTCATGCATACCAACTCAGTAGTGCCTTAGGAAAGGTTTTCACTGTTGAGCTATTCATTTTTTTCTCTCTTTTTTTCTTGTTTTTTTTTTTTTTACCTCTCCTTTTCTCTCTGTTTTTTTTTTTTTATTCTGATTATGCCCATGAAGGAATTCATGATTTCCCTAAAATCATGCCCATGAAGGAATTCACAATCATAATTTATTCATCTTTTTTATTTTTTTGCTTTTCTTGAAATCCATGATCATGCTGATTTTATTGAAGTGGAAGAGGGAATCTCTTCCACTTGTTGTGCATCCAAACTGTCAAGTTGCTGCAAGAATTCCTCTTTAGTTAGAGGTGTATGGTACACCCTGAGGCGATGTCCATTCACTACCAACTTTCTCCATGACCCATCAATAGGAGATAGATGAGTTGCTCCATTGTCAAATACCTCTTCAATCTAGTAAGGTCCAAGCCATCTAGTTCTCAGCTTTCCAGGGAAGTCCTCATAGCGAGAATCAAATAGCAAAGCCCAATCTCCTTGCTAAAATTTCCTCTGTTGAATGTGACTATCATGCCACAACTTCCTCTACTCCTGAATTACTTCAGTTTGGTGCAGAGCATCCAACCAAAGTTCATCCAATGCATTCAACTATAGAATCTTGTTCGTATGTGCCTGTGACAATTCAATCCCAATTTCCAATGTTGTGTGCAATGTTAGTAGCTCAAATTCAATAGGTAGGAGGGGCTTTTTACCAAAAACTAGTTCATAAGGTGTGAATCCAGTAGTGGATTTCCAAGTAGTATTGTAAGCCCAAACTACTTCAAGTAATTTATCTAGCCAATTTCTCCTATGAAAAGCTACTATTTTTGTCAAGATTCATTCCAGTTCCCTATTTGTTACCTCAACCTGGCCATTTGCTTGTGGGTGGTAAGGTGATGATTTCCTATGTTTGATTTCATATAATTTTGTAAAAGCCTCAATGACTTTAGATGCAAATTGGGGTCCTTGGTCTGTGGTGATAGACCGTGGAGCTCCAAATCTCTAAAAAATCTGAGTATACAAGAAATTGGTGACCTCCTCTTCACGAGCATGTTTGAAAGCACGCACCTCTACCCACTTTTTTAGGTAATCAATGCATACTAGAATATGCACCTTTCCTTGAGAAGGTGGATCAATAGGTCCTACAAAATCAAGCCCCCACCTCTCAAATGGCTCTAAAACCAATTGAGGTTGTAGTGGCATTTCATTTGTATGAGTGGGTTTCCCCATTCTTTGGCATGCATCACAATGCTTGATGTACTTTTTCACATCCTTGTGAAGAGATGGCCAATAATATCCTGTCCCTAAAATTTTTCTAATTGTGCTTTTTACAGAATAGTGTCCACCTGAGGGTTCATCATGACAAGCCCTAAGGATATCATATACCTCATCCTTTTGGATGCACTGCGTAACACATGGTCATGACTGCACTTAAAAAGTATACCCTTAATCCACTCAAAGGAAGAACTTTGTTTGATCAATTATTTTTTTTGTTTTGAAGTGAAATGTGGAGGAACTTTCCCTGTGACCAAATAATTGGCTATATCTACAAACCAAGGTGATTGGACAGATATAGAAAATAATTTTTCATCAGGAAAAGTGTCCTCAACTAATTCCCCTTCCTCTTTGTTCTGCAACCTAGACAAGAAATCTGCTACAACATTAGCTTTTCCTAGTTTGTTGATTATTGTGATATCAAATTCTTGCAGCAACAGTAACCAACGAATAATTCTTGCACTTACCATAGGCTTATTCATCAAATACTTAATGGTTGTGTGATCTATGTGAATGAATATTTGATAACCTGGTGATGTAATGGCTGAATTTGTTGATGGCATAAATTACTGCCAAGAATTCCTTCTCGAGTTATGGTATAATTTTTCTCGAGCTCCTATCAAATTCTTGCTAATGTAGTAGATGGCATAGTGTTCACCATTGTCAATTTGTCCTAATGTTGCTCCAATTGCAGTATTGGAAGCATCACTCGTATGTGAAATGGTAATGTCCAATTAGGTCCTCTTAACACAGGTGGAGTTACTAATTTCTCTTTTAGAGCTTCAAATGATTCCTGACACCTTGCAGTCCAGGAGAATTCAAAATCTTTAGTCAATAGGGAAAACATGGGATTGGCTATTGTGCTAAAGCTGGGAATAAACCTATGGTAAAAACCAATGTGTCCTAGGAAGCTTCTAACATCAGTATGAGTTTTAGGAGGAAGAAGATTCTTGATAATTTCCACCTTCTTTGGATCAACCTGGATCCCTTGAAGAGAGATGTGATGACCAAGAACTATTCCTTCCTCCATCATCATAAAATATTTGTCTAGATTCAAGGATAACTGGTATGTTTCACAACGAGTTAAAACTCTATCAAGGTTTTCTAATGTAAAGTCAAAAGTCTGTCCACATACTGTGAAATCATCCATGTATATCTCAACACTGTTGGTAGTCAGATCAAAAAAAATTGCTAAGACCGCTCGCTGAAATGTTGTTGGGGCATTACACAAACCAAAAGGTAAAACCCTATAGGCAAATGTTCCCCATGGACAGGTAAAGGTTGTTTTCTCTTGATCTTCAGGTGCAACCTGAATTTGATTATACCCACTAAATCCATCAAGAAAACAAAAGTATTTCTTTCCAACAAGGGTATCTAACACCTGATCTATGAAAGGTAATGGAAAATGGTCTTTGTATGTCACTTTGTTCAGCTCTCTATAGTCTACACATACTCTCATTTTTCCATTTTTCTTAGGAACTATAACCAATGGAGAGACCCACTGGCTATCAGAAATTGGGTAAATGAATCCTACCTCCAGAAGTTTTTCAATTTCTTCCTTTACAATATCCCTCAAGGCAAGATTCAGTCTTCTCTAGGGTTGTCTTACTGGCTTGACTTCTTCAGTATAAATCCTCTGGGTGCATATATCAGGGTGAATCCTTGACATATCTTTGTAGTCCCAAGCAAAAGCATGAACATGCTTCTACAAAATAGTTATCAAATTTTCTTCCTCTTCCCTAGTAAGACTGACTATTAATGTTCAGAAATTTGCCTGGTTGGACTTCTATTTGTTTTGTATTTGGAAGGACTGAATTCACTTCTTCATACTTGGTGATTAGGGAGTTAAGAGGGCAATGATGAGATGGGAGGAAATAAGAAGTTTCTGTTTCATTGATTTCTAATGGAAGCATATCATGTATGGAACAAGTGAGAAGGGAAAATCAGGTGATGGTGCCACCCATGTGGTAGTGAAACAGATGTTTCCTATGATAGTACAGATGGCTCACCTTCAAAATTTTGGTTCTCCTCATTCCCTAACAACTGATGGATATTTACTGCTTCCTCTTCTAACCCTTGTTCATGCAGAACATTCATTAGGATAGTTTCATTCTCTAAAGTTTCTGTGTCATGGAGGTCTTTTGTGTGTTCCCTTACTACCAAGGTGGCTAGTGTGGAAATAACCTCTTCTGGTTCTTCATCTGAGTCAGGAAACCATAACTGACCTAAAAAATTGTTGGAGGGTCTTGTAGGAGGATACAGAGAGATCTATTTTAGATCAATACCATTTGAAATGGTCATTTTTCTAGATCTGTAGTCTATGAAGGCTGCTGCAGTTGCAAGCCAAGGTCTTCCCAAAATGATGGGATATCCATGTGCTGAATTTCTTGGCTGTAAAACCAAAAAATCTATAGGGAATTCCCAAGAAGAGACTTCTATAGGGACATCTTCAATGATACCTTCAGGTTTTGCAACTGACCTATCAGCCATTTCTAAAACTGTAAATGTGGGACTGAGATGTTTGAGTTGTAATTGTTCCATTATATCCTTGGTCATGACATTTATTGCAGCTCCTAGATCTACTAAGACATTTGATATTGGTACTGAGCCTATGGTAACTATGATAACTGGACTCCCTGGGTCACTATACTTTGGAGGTACTAGTTTTTCGGACAAGAGATCAGCTATCTTTCCTTCAACCTGAACAGTCTTGGGAAATGCTTTCTTTTTTCTTCCTGCTCTTCTAATGCACAAATCTCGGATAGTACTTTTAATCACTGGTATATCCTTAATGGCTTGCAATAAGGGCAATGATATAGTTAACTTTCTAAGTTCCTTGACCAGGTCTGACTCAGAATTTTCTACTGTGGTATTGAATCTTTTAGGATATGGAATTATCCTTGATGAAGGTAATTGTTCTGCCTGTGGTTCTATTTTTTCTTCTTCTTTCTTTGTTGTTGGTTTAACTCTAACTGGTTCCAAAGGTTCTTGCTTTTCATTTTCCTTGATTTTAGTTGAAAAAGGTTCAGGTACAACTTTTCCTGAACGAAGTTGGATGTTACTACAATCAAGAACATTTATTTCAGCATTTTCTTTAGCTTCAGCCACATAGACAGGGGATGTCTGTCTCATGTTGTTTGGATTAGTGACTGGTTGAGCTGGAAGTTGAGGTTGTTTCACCTGTTGTGTTTGTTGTGGTTGGTTCTATTTTTCTTGAAAATTTTGATTAGGTGCAGGCAGCAAATGCTGAGTTTGACCTTGATTTCTTTGCTGCCTTGGATAGGACTGGTATTGCTGACTCCACTGTGGTTGATTTTGCATCCAATGTGGATTAGTCTGATTCTAATTCTAGGGTGGGTTGTTTTGATTCCATGATGGGTTATTCTGATTCTGATTCCAGGATGGATTACTCCAACTTGTTTGTGGCCATTCTTGGGAATTTGTCCATTGAGAATAATTCCAAGGATGTTGGGGTGGTTCTGATTGTCCCCAAGGCATAGTCCAAGGATTATGCCCCCAATTTGTAGGAAAACAAGGGGGATTTTGGTACTGAGAGAAATTTCCCCCCTATTTTGGTCCAACATAGTTGAGTTCCTCAGTCTGACTCTCTAACATAGTTTTGAGTTGTGGTAGTAGGTGGCATTTATCAGTCAAATGCTTCTTCGAACAGATACTACAAATGGTTGAGATAGACATTTTATTCAAAGGACACTCCTACAAAGCATGTTTATTTCTACATCTTGGGCAATAAATTGCCAAAGGTTCTGTGGTTTTTGCTTTTGTAGACATTTCTCCCAAAGTTGTGTTCAATTGCACCAGAATATCAATTTTAAAATTTGCAAGTTCCTCTATTAGGTCCTTCACATCAGTGCCATTTGTACTCTTTTTTCTTCTTCCCTGCTTAGTGCGAGAGTAATTCCTATAGAGATCCACAATTTCCTCAATTACTGAGAGTATTTACATCCCCTTTTCCCATAAAATCCAATACTTCTCTGGATTCATCTTGTAATCCTCTCAAAAATATGGTTTTGCATAACTCAGGTTCTACAAGTCCACATCTCCTTTGAACAAAGGAGAACCTATCAAGATAGTCTTCTAATGTTTCATCATCTTCCTGCTTAATCCTGAATAACTCATCTTTCCTATTCCTTACACGGTAATACTCCTGATATTTGTCTAAAAACACAGTTTCCATTTGATCCCAGGTTCGGATGGAATTTGGCTCTAAGCTCATGAACCAACGTAATGCTGAGTCCTTGAGTGTTGAGGGAAAAACCTTAAGTTTTTTATTGTCATTTACATAGTCATAGGTTTGACACACTACTTTGAATTCAAACAAAAATTGATCAGGATCTTCAGATACAACACCTCGGAAGGTTGGAAGTACTGAAGGTGAAATGGTTTTCATGGGGGAGTTTTGTGTTGGATTCAAATGGATAGGATATTCAAATGTTTTGGAAGGTTGGGGCATATCCTGATCATTTCCTTCATTATGGACATAGCCATGTTGGCCATCCCCATCTAGATTGCCTCTCTCTGCCATAGTTTCATGTTCCTTGGGAACAGTTAAACCTATCCAAATTTCACTCTTAAGAGGTCCAAAATCCTCTATTGATGATGAGTCTGATGATTTTTCTTTCTCAGGATGTTCTAATGATGATGAAGCTGGTGATTTTTGTTTCAATTTTTTTGGTAGTTCAAACACAGGTGATTCACCCCTTAGGCGTGAAGATCTTCTTAATGGAACAAGCCAGGGATCCTTTTGAGTAATTCTACCTTTTTCATCCCTAGGCTTACTCATTCATGTTTACTCTTGAATGACATAAATTATAGGTCAATAGTTGTTACTTTAACCAGCTGTTATATTCAGATTTTATCCTAAATTTTCATAGCTCAGTCTAATTAACAACTATTGGACTATTGTCACCTTCTAGCAACACTATTCCCTGAAACGATGCCAAAATGATGCGTTGTCATTATGCACATCATTAATTCTCAATGAATTTGTCAATCCAGGGCAGTGTACAAGGCTATTTGTGGAAGGAGTGAACAGGGCTATAACTTAGGTCATTTGGGAGCAACAGGTCTTATTGGTGAAACCGATTGTGTGGGGGATTTAGGACATTTTTATCTCTAAATTGCATAAATTGAACTTTAATCTAATTGTAGGAATGGAAACTAATTACTAACTACAGAAATGAAATCCTAGTTACAATTACAGAATGAAATCTAATTATGTTGCAGAAATAACTCCCTAGTTACAGTTGTAGAATTAGAAATCTAATTATGATTGCAGAAAGGAAGTCTATTTACTTTTGCAGTAATGGAAACCTAATTATAACATGGAAATTAAGTCCTGTCAATGCTCTGTAATAGAAGGTTGTCAATCTTCTATGCAGGGGTTGACAACAAAACACAAAATACAGTAAATTGCAGAAAATAGTAAATTCTGGAAATGATAATCTGTAGTAATTTGAAAGCTTGCTGAAAATGGAGATTACAACCAAACCTATCATTAATCACAAGATCATCCTAATCATGAAATAAACTAAGATTGCAAATACTGTTAGCTGTTTACAAGGAAATGAAATGACAAGTTTTACAACTTATTCTGTTGCAGACAAAATCAGAATAAAAACCTGTTGTTAGTCCTCCTCCTAGGTCTGGAAGTGGCCGACCTCCTTGTCCAGAAGAAGGTATGAGTCTTTCTCTCTCTCTAGATCTTACTCACACTCATTCACAACAACATGAATAGAAAAAGTAGTGCACTTTATTGATTCAAGAACATAATTATAGTATTGCTACTAAAAACCCTGTTACAGGACTGTAACAGTCACTTTTATGCTATTTTCTTATTATTATACTTCTTGCTTATTTTCCCCTACCTTCTTAGCTCAACCTGGACGGGAGCTATCTATTTATAGATATCCTAAAATATACTTACAAACTGAGAATATCTCATTCCTATCTTACAGATCTATTCCTATTATGTTGCAGCATTTCCTGGGTTTATCCTAGAAGAGGATCAAAATTGATCTTTTCCATGAATGGTGGCTTTGGACGGCAAGGATGGCAAAGTCAGATGGGAGATATTTTCCTTTAACCTTTTCAACCTTCTTTCCCTTTTTCCATCGTCAAAAATTAGTCAACAAGTCAAAAAGCGCTTTCTGTTCTCATTTCGAAGATAAGTGGCTCATTTCGAAGAGACTGTATTTCTCATTCCAAAGATGTCCGCTCATTTCGAAGAGACTGTATTTCTCATTCCGAAGATGTCTGCTCATTTCGAAGATCTTCGAAATGAACAACTGTGTGCTCTTCAAGTGATTTCATCTGCATTTCTCAGGTGGGTTAGCTCTCAGGATCAGATTGCAATAGCCTTCATCTCTCTCCATGTGTGAATTCCATGCCTTGCCATTCATTGGCAGCTGGCTGGAATTTACATTGGAAAACCAGTTTTTGTTGCACAATAACAGTTTGCTTGCACTATTTGCTAGATTTAGATAAATAAATGCTTGAAACACATCAAAACAAAACTAGTGAAGTGCTGCTATCAACCTAAGCATACTTCTCATTTAGCAAGTCATGACAAAGTAACATAAAACTATGCAAAAACTGTAAAAATCAGAATATAGTATTTCTAACACATTGATCATGCAAACAGTTAATACACAACATATTAAATCAACTTAACTAGCATATCAAATTAAACACAAGAGTTTTTAGGTAGTTTCAATGTTCAAAACATGCTATGATTGAGGCATTTCCAGGCCTCATCAAGTACTCTCAATTGAAAATTTAATTAAACACCTCTGATCTACTATTACCTCATTCCCCTTATTAACCCATGAGATGTGATATGGATAAGGATGTTTTTCATATTTTAGGTGCATTTTATCAACCATGACATTTGACACCATATTCTCATAGCTACCACCATCAATGACAATGTTACATACCTTCCCTCCTGATGTACACCTTATTCAAAATATGTTCGTTTGCAGCCAAGAATATTCACCCTCTATGGTCTACCCTTTGCTTTCCTCTGCACCATCTCTTTCTTAGGAGCAATCAACGTCCTCCTTATCAGAAGTGCTTTCCCCATGTCAGCAACAACTTCATCCTCATCCTGCTCTTCCATCTCAACCAGATTAACCCTTCCTTATCCTCCTTGACCCCTTTATTCGACATCACATTGGGGATACTCAAATGCTCTGTGCCCCTACTCACCACATCCAGAATAGGTATACGACCTCCTCGAATCATTCCCATTTTGTCCACCACCGTAACCTCTACCTCGTTGGTATCCTCTGATGAGGCCCAAAAATGCCTCATTATTGCACTATATTTGACTACCATATGATAAGTTAATTGCCAAATAGTTGACTAAAATATACTATTTTTTAAGTTTTTATATGATTTTATGTTAGGAATACTATATCTCTGTTTTTGACTATTTTCAGCATTTTGTGACTGATTTTGCTTTATTAAGTAGCAAGTAAAAACATGCATTTCAATTAACCAAATGTGGTATGCTGATATCCATTAACTTCTCAATGTTTTTTGAATGTTTTCTTGTCCTTCAACTTCTTTCAAATCCATATTGAATCCAAAATTTTAGGACTGTCATAAATCTAAAAAAAACAGCCATATAAAAATCATCAAGCTATCACTTTATAGGAACACCTTGAATTTGTCAAGCAAAGCATGAGGATATGGATGGAATGAGTTCAGAAGGACTACAAAATACATCTGACCTATTTAGAAGAATTCACATATGGTCTAAATATGCAGCAACAGGGTATAATAGAGCAGGGACAATTGTGCAGCACTATTGCACTATTTCAGCATGGTTACTTGGTGAATGAAGTGTATAAATTCAGTAGAAAATTGATGTACTCCTTCATGTTGATATTTGAATAATTTTTCCATGTTCTAATTTGTTTGAATTTTCAAGAAATGCCAATATTTTACAACTGTGCAGTAGAGTTGGAAAATGCAGTAATTTACCATTAAAATTCCAACAAGCCACCAATGATGGCAAGGCATGGAATTCACACATAGAGAGGAATAAAGGCTATTGCAATCTGATCCTGAGGGCTAATCCACCTGAGAATGCAGCTAAAATCACTTGAAGAGCACATAGTTGGTCATTTCGAAGATCTTCGGATTGAACAGGTATCTTCGGATTGAGAAATACAATCTCTTCGGATTGAGAAATACAGTCTCTTCGAATTGAGCCACTTAGCTCCGGATTGAGAACAAAAAGTGCTTTTTGACTTTTTGACTATTTTTTTATGGTGGAAAAATGGAAAGAAGGTTGAGAAGGTTAAGGGAAAATATCCCCCAGTTTTCTTTGTCGTCCTTGTCGTCCAAAGCCACCATTCATGGAAAAAGATCAATTGATCCTCTTCCAAGATAAACCCATAAAAAATTGTAGCATAATATGAAGTTGTTTGCAAGATAGAAATGGCATATTCTAAATTGAATAAATATGTGTGAGATATTTCTAGACCCCTCCCACATACTCCCACCACTGAAAATGCTTTCTAAGGGCCACTGACTACTACTACAACATAAACTGTCTAGATTTGCATTTATTTTAGATCCAAAATCATTGGCAAATCACTATAAAGTAGCACATAGGCTGATTTGAGCATGGGATATGTTGTACATATTTATATAAATAACCTAGCTCCCTCCTTGGTTGAGCCAGTTAGGAATTAGAATAGAGAAGAGTTTTCAATAACAATAATTAAGATTGTACAGTAATTTTTTGTAATAGTTTTTAGCATGTTTTGTCATCAATAAAAGTGCAATTATTTTATCATTTTCTATTCTTAGTTTTAATTAATTAAGGAGTGCTTTTCACCTCCTTCTAGATCAGGAAGTATGGGCCCACTTTTAGATATAGAAGGAGGATTTTTATGGCAGGTTTTAATCTGTAATTTTGCTGCAGCAGAATTAATAGATTACTTGTTAAGTTTACTTTTATTATTTTAAGTTTGTATAATGTTATTTATGTTTTCTATTATGTTTGTGTACAAAATTAGTGTGTGTGTCAGCTAAAAAATTATATTAAGCATTTTTCCTTTGCTTTCTTTTAGCAACTTTTTATTTTTAGCATATTTTATTTTGTTGTCAATTCTTGTAGCAGAAGCTTGATGACCTTTTGTGGCAAGACATTGATAGGTGTTTTTAGCATAAGTTTCATTTACAAGAATCATTTCAATTATGCAAGAGTAACTAGGTTTCAATTTTGCAAATGTAACTTAGGATTTCATTTCAGCAACATTTAAATTCAGCAATTTAAATTCTGTTATTTTAATTCTACAAAAGTAGATTAGACTTTCAATTTAGCAATTCTAATTCCTATAATTGTAGTTAGATTTCAATTCTTGCAACTTAGAATTAGTTTTTAGTTCCTGCAAGTTTTCAATCTACAGATTAGGTTTAGTGTGACACCAAAAGACTAAACCAAATCTATCTCACCCAATAAATACTTGAAATCTAAATGCCTAAATTGTACTCTACCTTAGCCTTCTATCGTAGACAGCCTTGGACACCACCCTGGATTGATAAGATCTTTGATATTTAATGATGTGCTTAACGACAATGCACCATCCTCTTTCTCTCAGATTCTACCCATATTCTTCTTGTTTATCAGGTATTAAGGATTCTCCCTTGAGAAAATTAGATCCACTTCAACCTCGACCTGAAGAGGGTGTGAATCTCTTCTTACCTCTTCTATTAATAATTTTCTATTTCTCGTCTGCCTTGAGGGCCATTTGATACACATCCTCCATTGTAAGAGTGTGATGCATGCTCATCTCATCTTGAACAACAAAAATTAGGCCATTTACATACCTGGCAGCCTTTTGGTCCTTCGTCTCATTGTGCTTCACTCGAATGGATATTTTGTAGAATTCATTAGTATATTCCTCAATGCTTTAATCCTTCTATCGAAGATTCTGAAATCTATGAAATAGGGTTTGGGAGTAGTCTACAAGTATAAATTTTTCTTGTAACTTCTTCTTCATCTTTATCTAATCCCTAATATTTTCCTTTCCATTCCTTTGTCGTGTAGTTTGTAAATGATCCCACGAAATCAATGCATGTCCCTTCAACTTTGTGCATGCGAGCTTAACTTTCTTCTCTTCAGCAAGGTTACTCCATTCAAAATATTTTTATAGGCTATTTATCCAATCGATTAACTCCTCTAGTTTCAACCCACCAGCATACTCGAGAACCTCGATCTTGATCCCATCTTGATTCCCCTTAAGCCCCTCTAGATATTGTATCAATTTATTTTCAAAACCATGCCCTTCTTCATCTAGACCCTCTAGTTCTACTTCTACATGGACCTTAGATCCACGTTCCTCAGGTATGTTTTCATCATTAGATCCTTGATCTGCACGTGCCCTGGGACGTCTCTCTCCCATGTGATCAATCACACCATTCAGTCATGCTATTTTTGCATTTAGATATTTGATCTACCTATTCATCTGGGCATATCTTCTAGGTGGCATCTTCCCTTCACTAGCGAGATCACACCCACTCTAATACCAAATGGTGTAAACTCAGCTACAGGAGACCAACAAAATGGACTTCAATCACATAACACAAATGCAATAATGAAAGAAAACTGCCAATTGATATTCTTCTTATTCCTGAATTCACAATCCTTCTACAAAATATTACAATCCATCATATAGCAACCAAAAACCAAATAAACCCTAAAGAAACCCTAAAAATGTCTTTTTTCTAAAACTGCTAAAAATAGATTTTTTTTCTAAAAATTGCTAAAAATAGAAATGAGTCGGATTGCATCCAAATTCGGTGTACACATCCCTCTTACAAATATTAGGTCTCAACTTAAGATATAACAAAATATAATAAACTTCTAAGAGCCAAAAAAACCCAAAAAACCCGGGAACCTATTCTAAAAGCTAATTTTGGGGCACTAGATGTCAGAGTTAGGTCTCGAAAACATGATTTTTGGATGGTCAGGAGGATCATAGATCATCCTTATGCAGAACATGCACATATAACCACATGTTAAATTTCAAGGCAAATGGGTGTACGGTTCACAAGTTATGGCTCCGACAAGGTGCATGAAATGTTGTCCTTGAATCTCCTCAATTTGGTAAGAAAATTCTCTAAATTATAGCTGAACATTTCCTTCTAAACACATTTAATTTTTTTTATACAATCAACAAACTCTTCTTTTGTGAATTTACCTTCAAGCCTTCTATAGCAATCTCTAAGTCTCTCAAATTTGGTGGCTTCTTCTAACCCCTTTCTCCTTCAACCTCCTTGTCAAATTCTAACTTCGACCTTGGCCTGTCTAGTGACCTTATTCTCAAGAATTTGAATGTCTTGAGGTTTTTACTATTATCCTCAAAATTTTATCAAACTTCTTACCAAATCCTTCTCATTTTGGGCTTGTTTTTTAATAGCAACAATTGTCCCAAAATATTTTATCGAAAACTTATGCTTGGTAGCAGTCTTCTCCCTTGATTTCTCCTCAAAAATCCTTCAATGACCTTCTAAGTATTTTTTTATTTCTCCAATGAGGCTTTCCAATAATTCTTCTTCTTTGAGAACTCTTCTCTAGGATCTTTAAATTTTACAAATACTCTAGTATCCTTATCAAGACTCCATTGAGATCTTCCTTGATTTTTTCAATCTATTCTTCTAAAATTTGTAAGAGGACTTTTGCTAGTCCTTCTCTATTTTCAATCTTCCAAAACATAATTTTTTTCAATGGGACCTCTTATGGGTCTCTTCAACTTATCAAGTTGTTTTCTTCTACTCTCTCTCTCTACAATATGCAGTTTTAAATATTCAATGGAGATCTCCAATCTCCAATCTCCTCCTAGACTCTTTTTTAGAGTCTCTAGTTCCTTCAATTTTCAATAATATCTCTTTGGACTTTTTCTCTCTTCTCAATCTTTAATCTGCAAATTTGCAACTCTTTCACTAGGACATTTTCCTTAAGGCCTTCTCAATATTTAATCTTCTACTTGTTTCTTCAAGTATTGGATTGATTTCAAAGAAGATATTCTTCCTAGCTCTTGTAGGAAGCTTCCCAAATTTCTATGAATATATTTTTTTTGCTATAAAGTATTAGAGAATTTGAAATGAAAAAAAAATCTATAGATAATGAATCTTCACTAGTTGATGTATCAATCTAGTGGAATCAATGTTGAGTCCTAGTCTTCATGAGTTTTTTGCAACTCTATGGAAAGACTCTAGCCAAATGAAATTTTTAGAAATTTTGAAAATATGATTTAATGAAATAATCTCTTCTCTCAATATCTATTGTGAACCTCTCTATTTCCTATCAATATACCATGTTCCTTGATACCACTATTAGCTTTTAATAATATATATTAAAGGAAATACAACCACAAGTTGTAAAATGAGCAAGCAATGATAACTATATGATAATGGCACCATAATATGTAGGAAACCCATATGAGAAACTTTTGCAATAACTCAAAAATATGTCATTAATTAAATATCGTAAAAATAGTACAATATAATTTAATGGAGGACTTGAACACTCCAAAATTTTAATGAAAAATCTACATTGTACCTACTCACTACTATATTCTATATCTCACTCACTCACTCACTAGCTTACTTGCTCATGCAGCAAAGGAATATATATAAGGAGATATGTCCCTTGTCCTTTCATCTACCCATGAATCTTCATATACCTATCCTATGACTCATGTACATGTGGGCTACATGCACATTTACATAATTAAATATTCTAACACTTATGCATTTCTTACATTGCTTGAAGTAAATACTCAAACCTTAACCTAAGACACTCTCATAATCTAATGATGTACACAAGGTGGTACATTGGCATGTACCAAGTAATGTAATATACTCTAACAAGTATGTGGCCTTCCTTACTCTATTGCCTACCCACCATGATAGTCATCCCCTCTGCTTGGATTTAGTGGCCCATATCCCTTTGAGGTGCTTTACCTTAGCCTGTGTCATGTCCTATTACACTTGGGCCTAGTCTACTGCATTACGGATGGAAATTATATTTTCCTACATTATTGCTATTATGGCTTGTAGCGCCTTTATCTCCCCTAGACTTTTTGCCTTGTTGATTCCCTCTTATTCCACTATGGAGGAAACCCCTATGGCTCCACCTCCTCCTATGCTAGAGATCATGATAATTGCTCTCATGGTCATCACTATCTCCACCTGAACCTATTCTCAAGCTAGTATTAGTGGGACTATGTCCCTCTACTACCTCTCTATGGAATATCAAGTGGCCTCTTGAAGTGCTAGTTGCACTCATTGACTCATCACCTAGCATCACTACATTGGTACTAGTGGAGAGATCCTCGAGGGCATAATACACTTGTACCAACTCCTATACTCAAGAACCATCCTAATATTGCCCACCCTTGGTTCCACATATAATGGATCATATAGGTCCCCCTTTTCCCACTTAGCCACATCAAGAATTCCTCTATATCTTGGTATATCCCTCCTCACCTATCAAAAGTAGTAGTCTCCCAAATCTAGAATCTTCTACAAAATGTCAAAGTGGCACTATACTCAATCAAATCTAAATAGCTCCTGCTTACTCTTCATAGTGATAAACCATAGGATCCTCATCACTTAATACAACTCCTCTATGTCCTCCCTCTATCCTAAGTTTATATGCCATGAATGTCATACAATCTAGTGCTCCCAAAGCTCATCTATCATCCACCTCTCTAGTGGTAATACATCAGCATACGACCTATGCCCATTCTCATAGAATCGGTTCCACCTATGTAATGCTAGTCACTCAACAATGGGAAATGGCCCTAGTAGTACACTCGACCTTTAGAATATCATGTGCTTCTAGCACCAAACCTAGGCAAAGTTGTATAGATTAGTCCTATCTATTGCTTGTAAATGATGTTGTGTGCCATCCTGTATATGTGGTCCAACACATGGTCTCCATGCAAATATGATCCTATGATCTTATATGACCACCATTACTCCCACCAACTCCCATGGTAAGTATTTCCTATTGGTATGGTACACTAACATCCACATCACCACTCTATATAATACAAATATTAGTGCCCCAACTCTATATCAATGTGGTATCTCATAGACATGAAATCTACTCTACTGGATCACATGTGTTGGATCTCTTAATACCATTTTTAATGCCACCATCAATACCCATACCATGTAAACAATCCTCCACCTGATGGGGATCCTCTAGATGTACCACACATGCTCTACTTTGATCATCATCTCTTATTTTAGTAAGTACAAGGTGAATAATTCCAGGTAACACCTCTCCACCAAAGCCATTAGTAGGGTTATGTCCACCTCAATGCAAGGCATCTTTGCTAAG
Source organism: Wollemia nobilis (assembly GCA_028583015.1). Classification (NCBI taxonomy): domain Eukaryota; kingdom Viridiplantae; phylum Streptophyta; class Pinopsida; order Araucariales; family Araucariaceae; genus Wollemia; species Wollemia nobilis. The sequence goes on from JAQPPZ010017072.1 coordinate 3,995,128, forward strand.
TGTAGTAGTCTCACATTCTCTAATGTCTATCTCTTCTCTACTAAGAGTTTCTCTAGGGTAGTATCCAGTGTGCTAGACCACCACTCTCTACTCTCGAGTATATTTAGATACATAATCACATAATTTCATCATTAGTTCATCATTCATAACATTAAACTCATCCAACCATAAAAATCATAAAAGATTTAAACAATAGGTCATTTTGTGTAAAATTTATCAAATTCACACCCTAGAATGATCGGGCATGAATTTGGCATGGCATGGTGACAAAATTTATGCTCTACAACCATATTCATACTCTACAATAAGTTTAGCTAAAAATAGACTAAAAAATAAAAAAATGCAAAAACTACTAAAAAATTTGTGTGTGTAGGTGTATAATTTAAAATGAGCAAGTGGGTCATGATCTGTACCTTCACTTGGTCAACAACAATTTCCACCTCACCACTCGCCATGGCAGCATGATGATTTGGTAGTGCCACTCTCCTCTTTCTTCTCTAGAGATTTTTTCCCCTTCTTGTATGGTTAAAATAAGCCATTTATTCCTCCTTTTTCCTCTTTTCTTGTGTCCCTCTTCTTTTTCCTCCTTTTCTTCTCTCCCTCTTCCTTTTTATTTTCCCTATTTTTCTTCTATCTTATCCCCTTTCTCCCTTTTATCTCTCCTTTTATTTTGCTCTTTTTCACATTTTTCTTGCTTTTGCACCCTTTGTTTACATTTTTCAAGTTTTTATCTAGGGTGTGAATTTGGCTTGCTTTATTCATGCCTTATAATGTGGGGTAAAAATTTAGTATTCTAGGGCATTTATCCTAAAAACCCCTCCCCTCGTTGACCTATTCTAGGGTCGATCCTTACTTGTGATCCCAAACCTCTTATAAATTTAGGATTGGATTTCCTCTTTTGCCCCAATAGTTTCTCTTGAGAATACAACTCTTAACTTGCTCATTGCTTATGCTAATAAATGCTAATTTGCTCCAAATTATTGTTTTGTTATTTTTGTTCTTTGGTGTTTGTTGTCCTTGGGGATTGAGTGGAAGAGTCTTGTTGATTGGAGAGATCAACCATATTGGAATTTTTATTCCACCTCTTCAGTGCTCCTTGCTTTCTCCATCAGCTTATAAAGTTCTTTTATTTTCAATATTAGGCCGCAGATCTATTTTTCATTTTTTACATTACTTTTTTCATTGTTTTTGGACTCAAAAAGGTCATATCAATCAAATTTGTGCCTTACCCATACAAGGTGTAAATTTGGTAATCTATATTCATACCCCACTTTTACAGGGCATGAATTTGATAAATTAGGGCTTAGGGGTAAGCTTTTACATCCCAATACCTTGATTTTCACTATGCATTTTACCATTCTATTATGTCCATCTTGTCTACATTTTATTTTATTATTACATATCTATTTTTATCTATTTTTACATGTTCCAAAGGTCAAATAACATTTTACTTTTGAACAGTTAGCTAAAAGGACCAAGGCGGCTTGATTGTTGCACCTCCAAGCTCAGTCATATAGAGACCTAAGTAGGCCCCCAAACGTTGATCAAATTTTCTAGGATTTTGTGAAGCTATTTTGTAGGTTTGAAGCTATTGGATATTCTAGATGTAAGATAAATATTTGATAAAACATTGAAAACCAAATAAAATTTTCACTTTGTGAAACCAATATGCTAGAATGTGTTGTACATCCAGGTGTCTTAGGCCTGGGTTGTTACAGTGCCACTCAAGCTATAATATTCTACCAAACAAATACATACATTCTTTATAATCAATACATAAAATGGTCCCACTTGTCTAGGCTCCTCAAGTGGTATATACCATTACAAAATATCATTAGAATGGGATCCCCACATTGGAAAGGGATCATTATATACTAATGTTAGGATGGATTCCTAACATAGTATAGGAAGAAGGATAATATTACAAGATATTTTTTAGTGTAAGAAAAAATAAGAAGCTATTATAGGGGAACAAATTATAGAACAAGTAAAAAAACCTAAAATGGATTTTAAACAAGATGCAGTAATCAAAGAATAAGAAAAAGAAAAGGATGGAGTAAAAGTAGAGGTATGAAAGGTTGAAGATTCAAATAAGGTAAAACATCAAGCTAATATTGGAGTATATTTCCATCCATACCACCATGAGATGTAACAATTATGGAGATATAGCAAAGAGCATTAGAGGAGCTATGATGGACATACATAGAACCCAATGACTAATTATGGATATTCAAGTGGTATGAGGGCAAATTGGCACTATTATAGACTACCATTAATCAAGATTTTACTTGGATTAAGGAATAATAAATATTGGTACCAATTGATAACATTATTTGTAAGATCATATTATTCAGTTTCTTCTTATGTTTTGAGGACGAAATATTTTTTAAAGGGGGTGTATTGTTAGGTACCTAAGTATATGATTATGGGGATATAATATAATATTTTATTATGGTATGGGTCACACATAAAATAATAATAATATATAACTTAGTATCAAATTATAATATTATATATCTTTTAACTCATGGAAGGTGAATCACCACATGAATGACCTTCTAAAGAGATATGTATTCTAAAGAGATAACCAAGTATTATTTTTAGTAATCTTGGCTTATGGATTTGGAGAAAGAGTATTTTGGGGTTGATCTACCTCAAGGGTATTGTCTATCTCTATTTTATTGTGTGAATTGTTATTGTGAAATTTATTTTTAGATGTATGTTTGATATTTTTGCATATTAGTGAATAATTTATTGTCAATGAGAAGAGGTTCATAACAATAGTCATATGTTGGTGATTGGGTATCCAAAAAATACTTATGGGTTATGCAAACAAAAATATTTAGCTCAAAAACATTATTGAAATAGACTATACCACAAAATAATTATTTTTTATTAAAAAAACTTATGGGTGCTATATACCAAAATAATTAGCTCTATGAGATGATCATAATGAACTATACCATAAAATGATATTTTTGGCACCCTAGGGTTTTTGATCAACTATTTTATATCTAGATATTTTCTCAACTCAACAGGGTGTTTTCTGCACCTTCAATATCTTGATAGTTACACAAGGTATTTTTTTGCATTGAAATATTACCGCCTAACAACTACCTAATAAAAAAATTATCACCTATAATTATACCCTCTTACCAAAATATTATTATTATTATTATCCTTGATTGTATCACATCGTCACAATACCTTATTTTTAATATCATGAATGGTTTTCTTTTTAACTATTGTCACTATATTTTTAATTTGTGGTGAGTGAAGTCTCCTTCATATGCTCAAGTTTATAATAGGTTTAGATAGGATGGGAAAGTGACTAAATAAATTGATAAGGATGAGCTAAGCCATTGTGTGTTTGGTTCTATGATATTTCTAATATACTTCATTGACCATGATTAGTGGCTGACCCAATATCGTATAGCTCTAACTATAAAGGGTTCCACCATACTCATAGCTTCACTCTCAATTTTTTAAGTGTACTATAAGAGTAACTTCTTGATATGTTGTTTATCAATGCACCATAGAGTTCAAATGACTAATATATTCTTAGAGCTAAAGGTTTCTCCTAGCCCCTAGGGATCCTTTCTATATGCTCAAGAATACATGAAATTTCATTGTCATATATAGGTGTTGTCTAATGCAAAGGTATTAAATTTTGATTACTCCTCACTTCACTAGATGCTTTATGGGCAATTTATCTTAGCCTATAATGCTAGCTCCTCTATTTGAAAATCTTTGGCATAGGGTTTCTAACCTATTACACTAAAATAGAGAAACATATTGGGCTATGTTTTTCACTAGTTATTTAAAAAATAGAAGAAAAGATAAATTACACCTAACAAATATTGAATGACAAGACATTAATTGTTGTAACTATAACAAAATGTGGCTCTTAAAAATGCTTTGATACCACTTGTTAGAAATATTTAAATTAAAATAAGTACATCCACATGGATATTACATTAAATTACAAAAAAAAATATAGAAAGAAACAATAATATTGCAATACAAAAAAGAAATGTACCTTTGCCCTTACTGGGTTTTGAACCCACGACGCTACCTCCCAAGCACCCAAGCTGTAGCCTTAGCTACCACATGATCTAGGTGCTCATGTGGGAGCTAGAGTGCCAATGCACTCTATCACCTTCTCTACCACTGCCAAAACAAAAATGCAAAAGGATTCTAAACTTGTTACCGCCCACTCTGCCACAAGCACCAAGACAAATACCATCTGAGATAGCGACTATATGGTGCTAGAAACTAAGCACCTCAATGTATTAAACACACTGAATTTTGGATTTACGTTGCACACAAAACTACTATGTTTCCTCCACAAGTTACAACATGTTTTTCAAAAGATATCACATATGTTTTTTGACCTTTCTTGACATATATGCCTTTCTTATCACTTCCATCATGTTGACGAGGGGAAATCTTCAACTTGCACGTTGGCAAGGGAGTTATAAGGAGTTTGATCTTAATTTTAAAATAAATTCCTAATTGTTATAATTACATATTGGAGGAGTAAGCCTTTTAAGGTGTTGATTTTATTTTAAAGCACTTTTGCCAAAGGGATTATTGTGAAATTAATTGTTCTAATATTTTTAAGGTGTTGGATGTTATTTTAAATATGGAGTGATAAGGTGTATTTGTGTTTGATATTATTTTGTATTGTGATTCCTTGAGAGAGGTAGTATTAACTTCTAACCTTCTTGAGTTTTGCAAATAAGTGTTTATGATTATGGCAGATTTGTGTGGTCTACTCCTCGTCAAGCAACATGAGGGTTTTGAGAGGGACCCACAGTCAGAGATGAGGTTTTTGAGAGGATCCCACAACCATTAAAACAAGTTCCAAAAGGGCTACCCGACAACAAGATTCAAAAGGAGAAATATCGTTTACACCCAAGAAGGTAACTGTTGACAATATTGTCACATTCCACCAAGGGGCCAAAAAATTAAAACTTTGTATGATATTTGTTTTGTTGAAAGTTTTCTTTTGTTTATAAGTTATAGCAATTTTGGTTTTCCCTATCGCCCCCTGGTGGACAAAATGAAAAAGAAAAGAGCTTCGGGCCCGAAGCGCTTCAAATCATCACTTCGGGTGAAAACTTTGCCAAAAAAAGTATGAAGGAGACACTTCACACCCGAAGCATTCCCAACGGCTACTTCGGGTGAAGAGTTTTGCGAAGCGGCATCCAAGCAACTTCGCCGAAGAAGAAAAGATAGCCCGAATCAGCTAAGGCAAAGAAATTACTTCGGGCCCAAAGTATTTCTAAAATCCACTTCGGCCAATTTTCACCCTAAGCAGTAGAGGTCGAGAAAGTGCTTCAGCCAAAACTCCCCTGAACCACCGTTTCAAAAGAAGATTGGCCCAAAGCATTTTTCCTGACCCATCAGCGAAGCAGTGAAGAATAGAAGGAGATCGGATTCGGCACTCCACGCCCCTGAAGTAATTTTGTGAAGCAGAAATCAGTGAGGTGCTTCCCAGGAATGCTTCCCAAGTTGGGCATTTTCCCGAGGCAATCAAAGAGCCTCATAAATGCATATTTTCTTGCCCGATAAGCCTGTTGCTCATTTTTGGCAATTGGATGTGAAGTATCAGTCCATCAAGAAGAGCCCGGCAAGCATGGCCGCCACTCGATCACTGCACCTACAATCCAAGGACACCTAGGTGGCTCATTTAATGTGACTTTCCTTGGCTGACTCGGTCATCATTACCAAATTTGGTAGCCGATTTGAGATATCATCCGCAGCAGCAGCGAGGAGCCGATTTCTCAAGGCCTGAGGGTGTACTCCACCATTTTTGTAATAATGATTCAGAGGGCCGGGTCCTCTATAAAAACCAAGGCTTTGTAATGTAAAAGGGGGGGAACTTTCTGCTAGAAAGCTGCTATAACTTGATGTCCTACGTTTAATACTAAAGACCTTTTGTACTCTATTTCTCTCTTTTATGCTGCTTTCTATGCTTAATTCTTTTGTCTTTTCTCGTTTGCGTATCGAGACTCTAAATCCTAAATCCGGTGTGCGATCGAGGACTGAACTCCTAAAATTTTCCCTAAAGGATACATAGGAGAGGAAAAATGCCTTGTCGATGTCCTTTATGCTACCTGGTGGATTGAGGTTTCTGTTATTTCGTCATCTCAATCGTTGTTACTCTAAATCTTGAATTCCAATGAGAGAGAAAGGAGAACCCTACAAACTCGTCCAGAGGATACATAGGAAGTTTGGCATTTCATTTCTTTCATGTTATTCTTGGTATTTCTTGCTGCTATTCAAGTTTTTAGCGAGTAATCATGCTTCCTGTTCTCTCCCACCTTAAATCATCATCTTCTAACCCTTACTCTTTTTATTTCTTTATCTAACCCTTACCCTTTTTATTTATTTTCCTAACCCTTACTCTATTTATCTCTTTCCTGCACTCTTGTCTCAAACCCCAAAAGTATATTAGTATAGGAGCCGGCCTTTCTTCGAATATTGGCACGAGGGGCATCTCTTCCCCTCGGCCTTTCAATGTTGGTCGTAGGTCCAGGGCGCGCAAACCCATCGAAAGTCCTTTCCTGTGTGGATTTTATGACCAACAGTAATAGCTTGGGGGGAATTTTGGCTCCATAGATCCTAATATAGGTGAACCCTTCGAAGAAAAATAAATACCCAATCTCCTTTTCTTTGATGAAATCCCTTACTTTTGGCCCTAGCCTATCAGGGAGTTTTTTGGTTACAGTACAGTGAATTTCTACCATAAAATGGTCATAGAACTAGCCCATGTGAGTCTACCCCTCATGTATTCTCCAAAAACTAGTCTGGACATAAGGACTTTTAATGGCTCATGTTATTTTTTGGGCTTCTTCTCCCAATTGCCCTGCTATCAGGTGGATAAAAATTGAGTATTGATAAAAATAGGGCATCTCTTGCCTTCGTTCAAAAATAGCCTTTTTTAATTCTATCATATGCTCGTGCATTTGATTACTCAATTCTAGTTCCCATGCATAAATTGGGGTATTATTTGCCTGGTTGCTTTGTGCTTCTAAATACAAGACTTTTCTTCTTACTACACTGAGATCTTGTATCCCTAGGACAATATTTACCATATCACAAAAATCTTGGACCTATGGTTTAAAAGCATTTTTCCTAATTGGGAATTTATTAACTACTTTCTTATTTACATTAAACAATGATTTAAAAACCTCTAATCTTGTTAACATTCAAGATTGAAGTTCAATTACCCGTCGTATTAACCAGGTGGTAGACTCTGAAAAATTGAAAACTTGTTTGATGTGCTCGGCCTTGATACTGAATATCGATCGATCTTTATTACCATAAAATATTCTAGTCCTCTCGTCGTATGCCACTTCTAACCACGCCATCAAGTCTAAGGAGAAGTAAACCTTTGGACATATCAACTTCCTAAGGTTGATAGTCCATCTATTACTTCTAGGGAAACCCTTGTACTATAACCTCCTGGATTTATGAAATAGGTTAGCCATTATCCAAGGGGTTCTGTAATCACTCTCCATCACACGAGCAAAACTCCTAATACATGTATTTTTGATCTCGTACTATTGCGCTGGAGTAGGTTTCTTATCAGATCAACACTTTTGAGAAAAGTTATACATAGTGCTACCAGGTATAGGTGGTCCAAAAATATCAAAGTATGGGGACCGATCTATAATAAATTTTACCACCTCTTTAGTGTCTTTGGGTACAAAAGTGTCTCCTTAGGATGCCATTGTGCTCATAGTAATTATTCTGGTTTCTCTGAAACAAAAATCTTCAACCTCTTTTCTCTCTACACTTCTTACGTATTAGTTTTTGCTCAATATTACCAGGGTGGTAAGGTCGCTTGATTTTATAAGCTCAAATAGTAGGTGGTGGAATGAGTTCAATATTTTTGGACAACTTATCATTAAAACCGTGTTACCAACTGCTTTTTAAAATTGGCCAATGGATATTTGCAAACATGTCTTTTTCTGAAGTTGGACCTTTATGGTGGGTGATGTCCTTCATTCTATGTGTCCATAGGTTCTTTGGTTTGTGTACCTACAATCATTTATATTTTTGCTATTGGTCATTGAAACTTCTTCTCTGATGTGGAAATACGATGTGTAGTAGTGGTGGCCCATTTTTAAAACATCACACCACTTAGGCCCTGGGTTATAATTAAATCATTGGGATCAATTACACTTTTAATTAGGTAGCAATTGTCCTAGGGATCCTTCATAATATTCGATTCTTGATGTGATTGACTGTCATCATCCTTGATATCTAATGCCTTATAAGCTTATTCTGAATACTTCTCATCCTGTAAGGATGTTAGCTTCCAAAATATTTATGGCAAAGGTTAGGGATGATTACGCTTTTAAATTAAATTGAGATTCCAAACTTTATTTAACACTAGTTATTAAAATATTAATCAGGAACTTATTAACTAGATTTAAAGCATAGTCTTCGACATTGGATTACCTTGCTAGTGGCTTACTGTCAGATCGAATGCTTGACCAAGCACAATCGTCTGATCACTTACATATACCTTAGGATACCTTCATTAATTCTTAGGCCTTAATTGCCTTTAATAACCACGAACGAGCACATCCATCCGATCGTATCGTTCATGACCACGATCGTTCAATTTTTTTTGTACCATCGGATCTACTGTAGGCTATCCTTAATTTAACGGTGGTCATTATATCTTGGTGGAGTAAAGCGCAGAAATTAATCTCCCTTTAGTTCCCAATTGCTTTTCACCGAAGCACTGCCATTGGATTTGGGTCTACGTGTTCACAGTCATTGATAGGTTTTGATTTTGACTTGTCAACCCTTTATATTGCCTTGGTTAATTCATGACCGTCGGATCCATGAAGGGTTAAATGCATCTGTTGATTTCATCGATTTAATTTTATTCTTTGGATGAACCGCAACCATCGAATCGATGCTAATTATAACGTGATCGTTGATCTGTGTTGGATTTATTTCTAAAGTATTCCTCTTTTAAACTTTGAGTAACTTTATTTTGTGCAGAACCATTAGATCATCTGATCTTAAATGTGATGGTTGGATCTAGTCGGACTTGTGGTCGCTTTGACTTTGGAATTGAGTGGGAGTCTTTTTAACGTTCAACCTTCTTGTGACCTATGGCACCATTGATTTATCTCTAGGGACGGTGCCTCCGTTGATTTTATTTATCCTACACATATTTTAATTGTGAGTACGGGTAAATTTCTCAAGTTAACCTTGATTATTCATAGTTGAACCGTCATCGTTAGATCTATCCCTTTTTTATCGTAGTCGTGGATCTTCCTGTAACCTACAGGCTTAGATAATGAAAAATGTATGCTTCAAAATTCTTATTAATCTTGGTTTAGTGTAAAATGGGGGCAATTAATAATGCGTTGGAAACCTTGCTAAACGTGATTAACCTAGGTTAATCAAAATTTAACTTTGTCTTACCAGTTTTACCTTTGTTTACTTGAAACGGTTGCTACCATTGGATTCTCTCAGGAGGGAACGTAGTCATTGATCTTGTTTAGATCCATGCATAATCTCGATCATCTTTGGTAAGTAGGGGTGAAAGTGCGTCCATTGGATTTCAATGTGAATCTGGTGTAACCGTTGGATCTGATCGTAGGTTTTTCATGAATATTATCCTTGGGAGAAACCGCATTTGTCAGATTACTCTTGGATGAAGCGCAACCGTTGGATTTTCCATGACTTGTTCTATTATTTTGACTTTGACTCAATTTTTGTCATTAGATCACGATAAGGGTTTTTGCAATCGTCGATCTCTTTCAACCTGTGGGGTTAGTTTCAAAAAAAAATGCAGCCATTGGATCAAAACATAAGCCTATCGATGTCGTTGAATTTTTCAAAGCAACTTAACATTAAATCAAATCCATTGGGCCTATACTTAGGCTTTCGAATCCTTTAGAAAATGATACCTTTTTTAAAAAAATGATTAGTTTTAGCAGAGTGCATCCATCCAATTAAGGGGGATCTGGGTGTTGCCTTTAGATTTGCACAAGGTGTTCAATTTTTAATAAAATGGGGTGCATACCCTCAATATTTTAATTAAAATTATCATTTTAGCCTTAGGTCTTCAGTTTATAAACTATGGTGCTTTAACTATTAGACTCACCGAATAGGGTGCATCCATCGGATCTTCATCTTGATGGAGTGCAATCGTCGGATTTGCTCGAGGGGCTTGATTATTAATGAAAGGGGTGCATACCCTCAAACTTCAATTTAGGCTTTTACCCCAACCTTAGGCTTTTTTTATTTTTATACCATGGTGCCTTTAAACTTTGATTTAAATATTTTTAACACTTTAAGACTTATGGCTTCGAATTTTAAGAGTCATATTTATTCAAAGGTTTGCCTCTATTTGCATTTTAAGGTAAATCAACATTTTTAAGTGCACACACTAGCAACGACTAAGGTTTGACTCATCCAACAAATCTATGAAAAATATAACTCTCAAATAAAATGCAATAGGGATCAGCAATGCTTATTATTTTTATGAAACCAAAAATTTTAAAATTTGGGGTTTCATATTTGGCTCGAACATAGGTTCTGATTGGGACAATGTGCTGAAAATGTGAAGCATTTGAGAATTATAGAATCTCCCGGTTTTATTGCAATTTTGGACAAAAATTTAAATCATCTTGATTGTTAAGCAAAGTTTGAAAAATAAAACATAACAATTTTCAAACTGAAAAACTATACAAACAACACGATATCAAAGTAATAGAGCATTGAAAACTGTAATTCCCTTTATTCAATTTGGAAACTAGGGTCAGAATTTAAAAACAAATGAGTTTTTTAAATATATTGTTATGATTATTTTAGCTAAGTCACAGGATTTGATTACATAAAATTTGTCATAGCTATTTATTCCATCATGCTTTGACCCATGTGTGTGTTTGTGCATTCATTTTGATTTCTAAGTCTTCCAGAACTTTATCATATCTGAGAAAAATAGTTAAGCCTGATATATAATTTGACTCTTTAAATATTTTCACCATTCTATAGGGCTCCACTGCTATTCAGGTGTCTATAGCCTCGGTGGAGTTGCTTCTAATCCCATCAGGTTTTACCCTACTGTCATTCAAGCATCTATAGTCTCGATAGAGGTTTTCCAAGATATCTCAGGCAGTGACTCAATTTACTTTATTTTGATTTTTCTTTCTTGTTTGAGAAGTATTTTGATATAAGCAAATTGTGCAAAGAGTATGCCTGAGTTGAGGATTAGTTTTTGGCTAAAAAGGATGAGTGTAATGATTTTTAGCTTAACCGCCCTCTCAAAGATAACTCTTTTCTTTGGATCTTGAAGTCACCTTAAGTATCATTTGTAATGTGAGGCTTTGACATGGTGTTTCAATCAGCTCTGATTTCATCTTGTTTTATCCTATATCAAACAACTATTGCATAAACACTCATATTTGAAAAATTGTAAATCTCATCAGAGTCTAAAATAAATCTCCTTTCTTCTTATTGTTTTTGGAGGAATCAACAGTAATACATACTCATCATACTAAGAATACCATGTGTAACAACAAACTCATAACTATACTAACAAGAAAAGAAAAGCTTATCAACAAAAAACAACACTCTATTTTTGGGGTTTTTTGTTTTTCTACTTTATTTATATATATATATATATATATATATATATATATATATATATATATATATATATATATATATATATATATATATATATATATATATATATATATATATATATATATTATTTACCTTCAGCAAGGATTCACTTGAAGCACAAGATATCCTACTTGGAATTCATGGAGATGCACTTTGGCATTGTAAGCATGCTTTAGATGGTCTTGATAAACTCGTAAATATTCTAAAGTATTGACTCTCCTCTCATAAAGAAGTGTGAGTTTGTCAAGACGTGCTTGTCTACCAGTGTCGTCATATATGAATTCTTACAAAGAAATTCACAAGGAGGGTATCTCAAGCTCAAGAGGTATGATTGCTTTGGCTCCATAGACCAACAAAAATGGTGTTGCCCCTATAGGCATGTAGATGCTTGTTTGATAAGCCCATAATGCCAAGGGTATTTATGTATGTCAATATCTATGATTTGTTTTTACTAGTTTCTTAATAATAGCAATTAAGGTCTTGTTAGAGGCTTCAGCTTCTCCATTAGCTTGTCCATTCACTATTGCGAAAATAGCTACCACCTTTAAACACCACATATTAGTTTTCTTGGGATCTATCTTAGGCTTCCCCAAATATCTCCATGGTGCTGCATTTGTTGAGGGTTATTCTCCATGAAGGGCATCTCTAAAATTTATTTTTAGGGAAATATTCCCCAACTTCTTGCCCATATTGGGTATTGGTACAATAGGCCTTTTTTTGGTGGTATATCCTTGAATTAGTTTTGCTAAATTTTTTGACCATATCAATTCTTCTTGCTTTAACTTCTCTTGTATGGTATGATCTATGTAGTTTATTCATAGTTCTCATCAATCCTCGGCTTCATTTTTTGGTATACTATGATCTCTTACCTCATTTTATATTATAAATTAAAAGTGCTTGTTGATTTCTCCCTTGATCTGAGTGGATTATAAAAAATGAGTGTCCACTACATTTTCTCTTATTGCATCTTTTTCTTATTGTAATTATACAAGTCATCTCTTCCTCTATATTTTCCTTGTAGTTCTATCTGAAACCTTAAAAACCCTCATTCTACCTCTAACAATAGTGTATTTTACAATATTCTAGAATACATATTGAGATAAAATTTATCTTGAACGTTATTTTTGAAGTCAAAAGCATCTCCCTAAAATTTTATTTTAATATAACTCCAATTTAAGGAGATATGACTAAAAAAAGATGTTATCCTATTTTGGATCCTTGTAAGATCAACTTTACTTGACCATTCTTCCTTGATGTCAAATTTAATGCTCCTACATGAAGATCATAATGTATATGGATCATACGTACTAAATGAGAAGGATTTTGATCCCCAAAATTACCTTTCATAATTGAATAATATAGTTTTGTTGAACCTATAAAATTGCTTTGTCTAAATAAAATCCATCTTCCATTTGCTACATGAATTGAATAGCATACATCCTGATGTCTTGGTTCTATATCATATCATTATGAATAAATACATACTTGTCCTCTCATTATTATACTTTCTTAATATTCAAAATTCTCTGGTCCTACTCTTGGCTCTTCAAATACCCTTTAGTCTTTCGTATCTTCCCCTAAGTAAGCCCTATTTTGTCTCTTCCTCTTCAAAATCTTGGACTAAAACTATGTTTCTTCATTGTTGACATCATCCCTATGGAAACCGTACATGGATACAATGTCATTCCTTCCACTACAAATATTATCCTTGAAACTTATCCAAATAAGTTATCACTAAAAAAATATTCTTCTTGAAACCTACCCAAATAAGATATGACTAAAATATATCTTGAGATCAAATTCATCTCCAACATTCTTTTTGAAGTTAGGAAGAATTTTATAAAAATTTATATTAATATAACTTCATTTGAATAAGTTATGATTAAATAAGATGTTACCCTATATTTGATGCTTTTAAGATCAACTTTACATGACTGTTCTTTTAGATTTTTTGAACCTATAAAGTTGTCTTTGCCTAAATTAATCCCTCCTACCATGTTGTTGACATGAACTGGATCTTACACTTCTTGATATCTTATCTCTATCTCATGCCAGTATGAAGAAATGCATACTTGACATGTTTTATCTACAAGTTTTTCTCTAACTTTGATTCACTATTTTTGGTTTTGGTACACTTTTCTTTTATAACTTGCATGTGTGTGTGTGTGATTTTTAACTCTTTTTCTTTCTAAAAAATCCATTATGATGCTCTACTTATACAAGTAGTTTATTTTGAGTGGGATATTCCTATAATGGAATTTCATTCAACGTTAATACCTCTTCTTCTTCTTCTTTTTCTTCTTCCTTACAAACTTGATGACATTTTCCTTCCATTGAATAGATAAAATCTAAGATTATTTTCCTCAAAACATTCATGGATATTTTTCTTCCATTGAATAGATGAAATCTAAGATTATTTTCCTCAAAAAATACGCTTACACGCCTTCTCTTCCTAGAGCTTAAACAATCCACACCTTTTAAATTATCCTCAAATCACCACAAGTCAAAGAAAAATTTTACTTTGATATCATCGTGACTGGTAATTTCCTTTAATGTAACCTTAAAGAAATGCTTTTGAGTTCTTTAAAATTGTTCTCTTGCTTAGTTCCACTAAGCCTCTAGTGTAACTACTTACTAGTTACTAATGAAATCCTTAAACATACACCAAACTACTCTTTCCATGTTAATAATTACTCCATGTAAGAAAATTAAAGTATGAATTATCCACAATTCTTTTTAACTATCTTGTATGAATTTTTACAACATATGACATTTTAAGGATTCATTTTAAATAGATGTTAAAAACATATATAAAGCAATAGTTTTGCTATAATCATTTATAAAAGACATCATTCAATTCATAAATGAATGAAAATGAACTTTAAATATGGCCTTCAAAAAATAATGTTTTATAATTCTTCTATGGTGATGTTATTTAGATCAAAATATATATTACTAAACTATTCTTATGTAATTATGATGAGTCTAATTCTATTATTAATTCTTGCTTAAAAATATAATCATGATAATAATCATAATTCTAATATATTTTACACCAAACAAAGGTGTAGGATCTATCTATTATGTTAATATTTACATAACTAAAAATTATATACAAATGTCAAATTAATATATATTTGATTATATAAGTTATGATTTGGGTTTCAAATTATTAGTTATAATTTTCTTTTAGTATTAATAGTCCTAATTGATAGTTTATTCATTCCAAAATTTTACTAATAATTTTAATACTCTATTATATAATTTTTTTTTACAATAAATATTTTTATAAAAAAAAATTCTATATATTTTCATTAAATTATAAAAAATACCACAAACATTTTAAACAATCAAATGTTGAAACTTAATTCATAATAAATAATAATGAAATTACTTAAATATGTATTATTTAGAAAAGCAACATTAACAGAGAATGAGAGAATAAGAGAATAGAGTTCTCCACAACATTAAAATTACAGAGATTGCTTAGATGAGGTGTCCACCTCTCACATGCCAGCATTTTAAAAGCAAATTCACCAATTCAAATTATATTAACTCAGAAGCAATAGAAGAAGCGAAGTATGGTGAAAATAAATGAATTAAGGCCACCCTACATTGTTCATTCAAAGCCTAATGTGTACAACTCTGGACCGAATTGAGATGTATCAATTGTCGTGGCAACTCTTCCTTCTTCATCTTATATTACTAGTTTATCAACACCATGAACTAATATCCATCTTGGTTGTTCATTGCTACTCCATGCACTTCCTTGGCTAATGGTATATGTAATTGAGACCATTTATTATTTTCTTCACCATCTTGCCTCAACTCCCACATGCAACGCATTTCATGGTTTACCAGCACTACTCTATCATCAGTTCCAATTTATCTCCAATGGAAAGATGAGCGAAAATTAGTAAAATCTACTTTGAAAGCCAGCTCGTTATTCCAGGTTGCAGAATCACAAGGATGTGATCCGGTATATCTGTCGAGTAGGCCCACTATGATCCTGGAATGATAGTCCATATCCTTTCCTTGAGTCTAAATTCAAATCCTTGACATGTCCTACATTTATTCTCCATGCAATAATATCTTCCTTTGGAGTAAACTCCTTCACCATAAGTTGGAGTTCGAGTCACAGTCACAGTCCACGAGTTGGAGTTCGTCTCATAAATCTCAATTATCATGTCTGGAAGACTTCGTGCCTCCGATGATAGTGCAATGCATTGTGGAAGGATCAAAAGCCATTGCTACAAAAAGCCTGAAGTGATGAAAATTCATTCCATTGAAAATTCATTCTATGGGGAAGGATTACATATGTAATAATGCGAGGAAGCACCGCCTCCTTGGCTACATCTGCAATAATAAATACTTTTGCAAGCAAGGATTATGCGTATCAGAATCAAACATTGGAACTTTGTAGACTCTTCCTTCCTTGCATGAGCATATCTCGATAGATTATTCGAAAGGCATATCTTAGCAAACTTCCTTGGGTGGGAAGTTTGCTAAGATCATCAACAACACTTCACCTGAAAGCCCGCATTTCTGATCGTTCTGAAAAGCCGTTTTCATCCCTCTCACAATCTGAAGGGCCATGGCCATGTCTTCTTCCACTTTTTGAAGGTTTTCACCGAACTATTCAGACTGCGAATCAGGGAGTAACACAACGTTTTATTGAATTCTATTTTGAAGCAATTCTTTATTTTATTATATATTATTTTTTTTTTTTTTTTGGTTTTTTTTGTCTAGGAAGCACACCGGAGGAGTCGGCATGGTTCGACCCTTCACTGTGTTCTTGAATGGAATCAAAGCGGTGAACACTCTATGTTCCCCATATTTTGGAATGTACCCTTATCCTTTGGCCCAAAGAAGATATTAGTCATTTGAATGTGGTGCATTGATAAACAACCTATCAAAGTAACCCTCCTAGTACACTAAGAAATAGATAGTGATGTTACAAGTATGGTGGAACACTCTATTGCTAGAGCTATAAGATATTGGGCCAACCAAATCATGGTCAAGGAAGTATATTAGAAAGATCATAGAACCAAACACACCATGGCTTAGCTTATCTCTATCAATTTTTTTACTCACTTTCCCATCCAATCTAAATTAATATAGATTTGAGAATATGAAAGACACTTTACTCACCACAAATTGAAAATACAGTGATAATAGTTAGAAAGAAAACCATTGGTAACATTAACATTTAGGTATAGTGATGATGGGATACAGTCAAGGATAATAACAATGGGCTTTTAATAGGAGGTATAATTATAAGTGATAATTTTTTGAATAGGTAGTTGTTAGGTGGTAATATTTCAATGCAAAAAAAATACCTTGTATAACTATCAAGATACTGAAGGTCCAGAAAATACCCTATCGAGTTGAGAAAAGACTTAGATATAAAATAGTTGACCAAAAATCCTAGGTACCAAAAATATCACTATATGGTATAGTTCATTATGATAATCTCATCGAGCTAATTATTTGGTATATAACATCTACAAGTTTTTTTTAAATAAAAAATTATCGTTTTGGGTAAAGTCTATTTTAATCATCTATTTGATCTAATCATTTTTGTATGCACAACCCTTAAGAAATGAATCACTCCACAAGATCTCCAAATCCATGAGCCAAGATTACTAAAAATAATACTTGGTATTATTTTCTTTTACAACTGTGGGTATATATCATTTTATACAAGAAGAGATGGTTCACCTTCCATGAGTTACAATGTGCATAATATTATAATATAACACTAAGTTATATATTATTATAATTTTGTGTGACCCATGCCATAATATAATATTATATTATATTCCTGCAATCATATACCTAGGTATCTAACATTCCACCCCTCTTACAAAAATGTTTCATCCTCGAAATATAAAAAGAAACTCAATAATATGATCTTCTAAGCAATGCCATCAATTGATACCAATGTTGATTATTTCTTCATCCAAGTGAAATCTTGATTGATTGTAGTGTATGATGGTACCAATTTATCCTTGTACCACTTGAATATCCATAATTAATCATTGAGTTCTATGTATGTCCATCATATCTCCTCTAATTCTCTTTGCCCTATCTCTATGATTGTTGCCTCTCATAGTGGTGTGGATGGCAATATACTCCAATCTTAGCTTGATGTTTTACCTTCTTTAGCTCTTCAATATTTTGTACCTCTACTTTTAGTTCATCTTTTGATTTTTCTTCTTCTTTGATTACTACCTCTTCCTTAAACTCTATTTTAGGTTCTTTTACTTGTTCTTTAATTTATTCCCCTATAATAGCTTCTTGTTTTTTCTTATACTGAAAATATCTTGTAATGTTATCATCTTCTTCCTATACCATGCTAGGAACCCATCCTAAAATTAGTATGTAATGGCCCCTTTTCAATGTGGGGACCCCATTCTAATGATATTTTATAATGGTATATAATGCTTGAGGAGCCTAGACAAGTGGGGTTATTTTATGTATTTGTTATAAAGAATGTAACTATTTATTTGGTAGAATATTCTAGCTCGAGTGGCACTTTGCATGTAAACCAACTCTTGAGCGTTAAGTTAGGGTTTCATGAAATGTAACTTTAATAGACAATGGGGCATAAATAAATGTATATTTTTTATATATTGAATCAAAGTTTCGAAGGGGGTTTTCCCCTTGAACAATCCAATTATTTTTTATTGTGATTTGTGAGATTAATATATATTTTTGCATTTACATTTTGTATTGCAATATTTTATTTTTTTCATGAATTAATTGTTTTTTTTCAATAAATGTAGATGTGCTTATTTTAATTAGAAGGTTCCTAACAAGTGGTATTAGATCACTTTTTAGGGTAATGTTCTACTATGACTATGATAGTTTTTGCCCTACCATATTTACTATTAGGTATGAATTTTCTATGTTTTAATTTTTTGCTTATTATCCTATTAGAAAAAATCAAGCCCTTCTATATTCTATGTTTAAGTTTAATAGGTTAGAAATCTTGTGATGAGGGTTTTAAAATATCATGAAAGAGCTATCATTATTAGCTAAGCTAGACTTTTGTAAAGTGTCTACTAAAGTGATGGGTAATTAGGCTCCAATGCCCAAGTCTAAAACAACACTTGTATCTAATCTTAATCTTCCATGTATATTCATATATATTAGGAGACCCCCCTAAGATTAGGAGAAACCGTTAGCCCTAGGAAGGTTTTTTACTATGTATTATCCATAGTGTATCAATCATAACACTTGGGAATATCACCCTTCCATAATGTCAAATAGTTGGGTAGTACACTCAAGGGTACACATGAAATCCTCCTTGAGTAGTGGCCCAAAATATTGGCCTAAACATTATCATTCGTTGCTTTGATATAATAGAGGGATATGGAAAGTACATACACCTTGGCCTAGAGTACCCTGTTTTCATTGAATGTTTAGCCCAAATTCCATAAACCCTAACACAAAAATTGAACATACTAAATAGATTACAATATCATAGAATAGAAAACTAAAATAGATGAAATAAATTGTGATAAATAACATCTAAGATAAGGTATTTCAACAATAATTGGGTATCATTTTAGTCAAGGACATAGTCATTAATAGTCAAGATATATTCTTCATATTTAGTTGTCAATTATAGTCAAGAATCATAACCATTAGGAAATTATCAGTAATAGAGTCTGCCAAGACAAAAATAATAATTTATAGAGACAAACAGAAGAGTTATTAGTAATGGTCACTATAGGATCTATTAAGTGGGTTGTTAGACAAAAGTTAGTTTTTTGAGTGAATAAAGACTCTAGGAAAAAACCATATGGCACTTCTCTAGAAAAATAATTCTAGCATACTAAAAAACATTGTTATGGGATATAGCTCATTTCTATTGTCTTGGCGAATTCATCATTTTTGTATATAGCCTCCATGAATTTTTTCTAAGGTGTCAAAAAAAATAATTATGAGACCTAGCCCATTGTATTTAGTTTTTGAGTTGCTTATTTTGATATATAGCATCCAAACATTTTTTCTATCCATTTACTAAGAATAGTAACTCCTAGAACAACACTTGTATTTTCAATAAGCCAATAGGAGTGGTCTAAATTATACATATATGGCTGAGGGCGCTAGAGTAACAATGAAGGAGTTAGAACAAAGCTAATATAGAGAGCAATTAAATCACACACTTAGTAACCTTTAAAATGAAATATCTAAAATTGGACAAGAAGCTACAAAGATAAAAGATGATATGCAGGTTATGAAAATTGACCAGATTAAATATATATTCAAAATTGAAGAAAATTTCCTACCGTTTAAAGAGTAATTAGAGGAAGACTAAAAGGTATTCAAGCATCTTAAAACTTAAGGACTAGGTGGAAGGTCAATAACTAAATACAATGGAGTTTCTCATGCTCTTTTTAACATAGATACCTCATTTATGATGCCTAAATTAGATTTTTTCAAGTTTAATAGAAAGGACACCAATGGTTGGTTATATGGAGCAGATCAATTCCATAAACTCCATATTGTACCCCCATATTTGTGGGTCACCATGAAATATTTTAACTTTGAATCTGAGGCCTTACAATGGTATCAATCGTTATAGAACATGACTTCTAACCATTATTTGGAAGACTTTGAGTTCCAATTACTCACTTATTTTGGTCATAGTGAGTATGAGGACTTTATAAGAGCCTTAACCAAATTGAAACAAACCTTTAATTTTTGAGAATATCAGACTCAATTTGAGAAATTAGCTAATAGGACAAAGGGGTTGAGTGAATTTTTTTTCATAGATATTTAATTAATGGGTTGAAAGATAATATCAAGGCCAAGGTAAAAATGTTTAATCCATAGTCTATGATTCAAGACATAGGATTTGCAATATTAGAAAAAGAAAAAATTTCTACCCAAAGGAGATCATCCAAATTCCCATAGGCCAAACCCACATTTCCATCCAAGTTCATAGCAAATACTAGCAATAAATATCCATCAATCAAATATTTGACTAGGGAGGAAATGGATGTCCATAGAGCACAAGGCTTATGTTATAATTATAATCAGAAAAATGCTTTAGAGCATAAATACATACAATAAAAAAAAAAAAAAATTGGATGTAGATGAGACAATAACCATAAAATATTTTGAGGAAGAGGGTCATTAGGAAGAGGAACATATAGAAAAACCAAATATCCAAGAAGAATCCCAACAAAAAAATTTAGTGCATGCCTTAGCAAGTGTATCAACTCCCCAAACTATGAAGGTGATAGGACACATCAAAGGATAATGGATCATAATTCTCATTAACTCCAAGAGCACACATAACTTCATAGATCCAAGGGTATCCAAATAGAGGATTTTTATACTAATACTTATAACCCCTTTGAAGTAATGATTGTCAGTGGAGGAACTTTAACTTGTAAGAGAAAGTTTCAAAATGTTAAAATACAAATAGGGGAATCTAATCTTAAGAAATACATGCTTGACCTACCCCTATGTGGGTGTAATATTATTTTGTTGTTTCAATGGATGAGACTATTAGATCTAGTATTATGGGATTTCTCTAAATTATGGATGAAACTCATCCAAAAGGGAATAGAGTACACCTTAAGGGGCTTGAAGGTAGGGGCTACTCAAATTGGTATATCTCATAGAATGGAAAAACTCTTAAAAAAGTCTAACCATGGCATTGTGGCCCAATTATTAGCTATACAAGACATATATAGTGAATACAATGACAATCCAAAGAAATTGGAACATCCATTTCGTCCATTTTCATCCCTCTACGGGGCCTCCAAAGTCTTCATATTGTATTTTTAAGTTGTGCTGGAGAAATTTCTCAAGATGAAAACTTTAATATCTCTCAATCCATTCAAGATATTGGGGTGATTCTTTCACCATAAGTCTAATTTTTAATTCCCCTCCTTTGAGTAAATTTTCAAGTCCATAGGTGTCTATTTTGGTTGATTTCTCTAAAATACCTACTTCCCAATTTTCATCTTTTTCACATCTGATTGTAGTGTGGCAAAAATACCAACACTACCCAAATAAGTTTTTGGTCACCTTGTACAAGCTAAACCAACAAATCCCTTGTATGCAAGTGCAAAAGGATGTGAAGAAATTTCAATATTATTTTTTGTCTTATTAGATCTCTCAATAATGAGAAAATAAGACTATAACATATATTGGTATTTTGACATAAATTTTATACCACACATATCTTGATGAGTCCTCTTTTCTATGAAAAATATCATTCAATTTGAACTTTATTTGGTTCACTTTTATAAAAAATACTACACATTTTTCCTAAATATTCTTTCATAGTTATAGAATACATCTTTTATTTTTGATAAAAAATAAGTTTTTATTAAGTTATTCAATAAAAAGAGATGCATCGCCCACCTTTCCAGGTAAATAGGCTTTCGATCTAGGATTTAACAGATGATGTATTGTTATAATATTTATCAGTTGATATGTTGTAGGAACCCATGTATAACATAAACATACTAGTATAATGTATCACAAAATTAAATACATCTAATTCTCCTACCATTAAGAGATAGGATAGAGATAAGATAATCCATATTGTGCATCATCTAGGGGGATAAACATAACAAGTAATATCACCTTTATCTAGAGTCCAATTGGCCATCACATTTGTAACTTTGTTCTATTATCGTGGGATGTAATTGTATTCTATTGATAAAAATATTACATGTACCATCTAAATCTTCTCTACAATTCTTCTTAGTTACTAGTCAAGATTCCTCAGATGATAGATCATAACTTAGAGTAAAATTAAATCTATATATTCTTCTAGCCTATATTTACTACTTCATGGAGCCCTCTAAGGATGCCACAATCCTCTGCTAGGTTATTTGAAATTATGCCAAGATTCTCTATGAATATAAAGACCAAGTTCCAATTAGACTATCTTTCTATCCCTCCCTCACTTTCTCTTCCTGGATTGTCCCATGAGGCTCCATATATATTAAATATTCCTTTACTTATATAGGGGAACCTATCAGTTTTCTTTTCTAACTTCGTTTGGTTATCGTATGGCCACCATTTGTTATTTACTATCCATAGAAGAAATTTTTAGTTTGGTCATAATCTATTCCCACTATTTGTAGGGTTTTGGGGGATACTTTAGTATATGCTACACTATCTCTACTATATTGGCAATGGTATTTTTCTAAACATAGTGGAGTATTGAGACTCTTGTTTGAAGATGTGGTTGTTTCTTTCTTTCCATATATTCTAAGGTAGGAGAATTTTTCCTACCCATACTATCAGCCTAACATGCTGGTCTACTCCATCTTATGTAGTCCATTCCCTCCACATATTCTTTAGGGTGGTAAAGCTAGACGAGTTAATACCAAGTTAGTTATCATATTCTATGTTTTTGAGGGTACAAGACAATAAATAAGTGACATGTTTTTAATGTAGTCATCATCTTTCATATCTTTTAGGCTACAAGACACGCAATAAATAAGTGATAGAGCATTTTGGATTATTCCAACACATCTCATATTTGAAAAGACCATAACAACCTTTTTTTATAAGTTGTTTCCATTTTAGTATTCTTTTTTTTAGTAATACACAAATAAAGATTGTCATCTTAGAACATAACTTCTATTTCTATATTTGTTTAAGTAAGTATCATAGCAAGGTTATGAGTGCTTTGGTATAAGTATACATATCCTCATACTATTGTATACTCCCTTTGATTCATGCTTCCCCTTATAAAGGAATCTTGTACTTGAGACCATTAAATTAATCTCATTTATAGGGTTCATTGGATATTCATCTTCTACCACTCTATGATTTGAATTGGTCATTATACTATGGGGAAGTAATTTCTCCCAACATCTAAATTTTTAATCTACTACCTATAGTATTTTGCTACCTTTACCTAATTTACTTTGTGTAACAATAAATGGTTTCCACTCTAGAAATTGAACTACCAATGGTTGGTTCCTATACCAAGAGTCTATCCAATATTTCATGTGTATACCATTGTAAATTATCCAAAACAACTTCTTTATTAGCTCATATTTTGTCCTCAAATCTACCAAGATAGGGGATTCTCTACTAGGGAGTTGGTAGTGAATATTGTTTACCAACATTTTATTTTGTGCATTTTATCTCTCAAATTTTGGACCCATAGTTCATTAATATTGTTCAACATCCTCTAATATTTATTAATTTCTAGTTCCTTATTTTTCTTGACTACTAATTTATCATAATTCCCCTTCATGTTTTTGTAAGCTTTATTTTCCTATAGCACAAATGCCCATTCATTTTCTCCCTTATTTCCTCTCTATAAAATCAATTATTTATTTGATCTAGCTCTCTCAATACTACCTTGGGAATGTCTAAAATTATGGATACTTAGATAGGTATAGATCATAGGATTTATTTAACTAGGATTACTATTCACCCTAACTATTTCCATGTATTAAACCAATTTTCTATTTTCCTTTTTACTCTATCCATTAGCTAGGCCCAATACTCCTTTTGTCTCCTTATTTTAAATGGAATATCTAAATAGGTGATTGGAAGGGAGGTCATGTAGCATCATAATTTATTAGGAATCATGATTTCCTATTTGGGTGAACAATGGAAGAAAATAACTTTGGACTTTTTCTCATTTCTCTATTACCCCGTGGATTTTGAAAAATAACTTATGATATTTATAATTATTTAGGCTTCCTTCACTATTGATTTTCCTAACATAATAGATTCATCAATAAATTTAAATTTAGTGATTGGTTTATATCCATTTGCATTAGTGGATCTTTATAATGTTCAATTTTTCTATTTTTTATCATTTTTCTTCTTAAGAAATTAGCTAGTATGACTAATAAGTATGGGGAGAGGGGATCTTCCTACATAACACCTTTGGATACTATAAATAATTATGAAGGAGAACCATTGATCATTATTGAATAGGACACTAATGAAATACATACCTTGAGCCACTTTACCCATTCTTGTGAGAATCCAAATTAACTCATTACTTTGATGAGAAAATGGTTGTCCATCAGATCATATGCTTTGAACAAGTATAATAGGATTAACCTGGATGAGTATTTTTGTGACTCCATGGAATGGATAACCTCTTGATATAATATTATTTCATCCATTGTCTATCTTCCTTCCATAAAATCTACTTTTTTAGTGACATAATCTTATGCAAAAGCATTTTGAGTCTCTCTACTATTACCTTGGTGATTATTTTGAGTAAGATATTACTTAAAGCTATTGGTCTAAAATCAACAATGTGATCTACATATTGCACCTTCATGAACAATGTTATATACATTTGGTTGATTTCCTTCAACATATATTTATCTTTCTTAGTTGCCTCCACTTCATCTAGAAAGTCCTCATGTAGGATATCCTAATATGTTTGGTACAATTTTATGGGGAATGCATTCATCCTATAGGTCTTTCTATTTTGCATTTTGAACACCACTATCTATAACTCTTTGGTAGTTACTAGTGTAGTCAAAACTAAAATTTTCTCATTTATTATCAGTGTAGGTATCACCTGTAACACTTCTTATTGGTCTTTCATATCCAAATCTTTTATTGTAAATAAACTTACAAAATAGTTTACTACTATAGACCTCATAGATTCTCACATATAAACATAATCTCGTACCTCTATTGACTAGAAGTAATTTGTGGAAGAAGATCATATTTCACTTGCTCTCATAAAACCATTAGATCCTATAGTCATGATTCTATGATAGTTCTTCAATTTTTCTTATTCTTCTAGCTAGGATGCAACTCTAATATCTACCATACAAGCACCCTATGAGAGGCCATCCATCTAGATATGTTTATTCAAATATTCAAGTTGGGCTATCACTTCCAACGTTTTCGTATTCACATCTCCAAAATATTCTTAGTTCTAGGTTATTATCTTAGATCTAACATAGTAAAGTCTCCTCACAAAATAGTACTTCTTAGTTCCATGTTGAGGTTTTCCTTCCTTCCATGCTTACTACACTCTAGGCTTGAAAGAGTTGTCTTTGAAGCATATAAGTTGGAATCTAAATGGTGAGTTTCTAGTCTTAGATTTCTATAGTTCTATCATGATCGACCAATGATATAAGCATGCATTTTTTAGGATATTCACCCTAGATATGTATCTATAAATAAAAAATGAATGATAGTAAACATTATCTAATATTTCCAAAATGCATAGGAAAATTCTTACCTTCTATTAGACCAAGTTCTTAGATCCTTGTATGGCATGACATCCACATGGTGGAGGTTTTTGATGTATTCCTTCATGAGGTGTATGCTCTCATAAAAGCTACTATTTCCCCCTAGCTTCTCTTCTAAGAAATGTATGGTGTTGAAATCTCCTCATACTAGGGACCATGCTTCTAGGAACTAGGTAATAATAAATATTGCTATAAAAAAAATTCAATATATATTCATTAAATTATAAATAGTACCACAGAAACTTTAAACTATTAAACATTAAATATTAAATTCTATATAACCTCAATGTTTTAAACTATTCATATTAAATATTAATCAAATTACTAAAATATGTATTATTTAGAAAAGCAACATTAACATAGAATAGAGTTCTCTACAACATTAAAATTACAGATATTGCTCTAATGAGGTGTCCACCTCTCACATGCCAACATTTTAAAAGTAAATTAAACTTTTCTTGGTGGACTTCAGAGCTTAAAAAATAATAATTCAATTTATATTAACTCAGAAGCAATAGAAGAAGTGGTGTATGGTGAAAAGAAATGAATTAATGCCACCCTACATTGTTCCATTAAAAACCTAATATGTAAATCCATGGCAGCTCTGGACTTAATTGAGATGTATTAATTGTCGTGGCAATTCTTCCTTATCCTTCATGAATTACTAGTTTAACAAAACCATGAACTAATATCCATCCTTGGTTGTTCATTGCTACTCCATACACTTCCTTCGGTAATGGTATATGTAATTGAGACCATTTATAATTTTTTTCACCATATTGCCTCTACTCCCACATGCAACGAACTTCATGGTTTACCGAAACTACTATGTCAATAGTTCAAATTAATATCCAACGGAAAGATGAGCGAAGTTAGTAAAATCTACTTTAAAATTTAGCTCGTTATCCCAAGTTGCAGAATCACAAGGGATGTGATCTAGTATATCTATCAAGTAGGCCCATTATGGTCCTCGAATGATAGTTCATATCCTTTCCTTGAGTCTAAATTCAAATACTTGACATGTCCTACATTCATCCTCTGTCTAGTAATATCTTCTTTTGGAGTAAAAACCTTTGCCACAAGGATTAATATTGAGGGATACAGTCATTGGGATCTGTATCGTTCCAAATTTTCCGCACCCTTACCTTCAGGCTATAGGTTTCGCACCCAGAAGGGGGATGCGAGAAGGATGGGACAATACCTCGGATTGAGAGGCCCTTTGAAGGTCCCGCCTCTCGGGGGAGGGGTATTAAGGTGATTTTTTGACGGATGGTGGGTTCACCAGGAAACTTTTGAATGGCAGTCTCCATGCCTAGGTTGAGGGAGTGTTTGATGTGTTCAATTTTATCTTTAATCATTCAAATCCTAGGTTTGGCCAAATGAATCTATACTGTTCTATATGAAATGCAGATTTAAATGAATACAGAAAATAGAATTAAACAGAGAATACAGAGAATAAGCTAGATGAGAAAAGTCATATCTGATCCGGATGTCTGATGGAGGTTCTGATTTTTGAAGTAGTCAAGATCACCTTTAATATGACAGGATCGTCTGTGATCAGACCAGATCATCTAAGATCTGACTAATTCGTCAGACGAATTCGTCAGAGACCTGCAATTAGAAAAATAGATACAAAATACAGAAAATGCAGCTATTCCAACAGAGGGCAATGATGTAGAATGGCAACAATAATATTAAACTGATAATTATAAACAAAAATATGAGTGCATTACAATGATTTAATGACAAATTATGATTTTATTATGCATTAAAACTATATGGGTGAACTCTATGATGCAAAATAGTAATAAGTCTAACTAATGCAAAGCAAAACAGTAGATAGTGGAGAAAGAATGCAAACTCAGGGCACTGATTGCCCCCAATGTTGACTGTAATCAAAATCATCTCGAATTGGTGCGTGATCGTCCGAGATTGTACAGGATCGTTTGCGACGATCTGATCTTGCTCCGGCTGAAGAATGACAAATTTCCTGTAAGAAAATTCGAAAAGGAACAAAGCAAATAGTATTCTAAGACATTCTAATGCATGTAAAACTCAAAGTACAAAAAAATTCAGCCAGCGGAATGTCAAGGGGAGGGCCTAAGATTAAATAGGCATAGGAATGAGGTTGGGAGGTTAGAGATCATCCCAATTTGGGAGATCTCCAACGGGGGAAGTCTCTAACTGTGCAGACACGCTTTTGCCCAGGTTAGAGACGTCATTGAAACAGAAGCTAATTATGAAAAATTAGTTTTGGGACAAAATCATCTGGACATTCTAGTCCAGACGAAATCGTCCGATCTGAGGTGATATCGTCTGAACAGTGACGATATCGTCCAACGGTCACAACAAATCCTAAAAATGGTGTGGAAAATGAGGAAAGAGGTTTAACAGGCAGTTCGGGGTTGAAAATTTAAATTTGAATTATTACTAAGGTAATTTTAATTATTGCTAAGGTTTACTACACCAATTTTAGGGTGCTACAGGATCACATTCTATGAGTTGGAGTACGTCTCATAAATATTAATTATCATGTCTCAAATATTGTGTGACTTCGATGATAGTGCAATGCATTATGGAAGGATCAAAAGCCATTGCCACAAAATTCTTGAAGTGATAAAAATTCATTATATTGAAATAGTATGTACTTGGGAGGGATCTGTGGGGAAGGCGTATGTGTGTGTTGGTGCCTAGATTACATATATAATAATGTGAGGAAACACCACCTTATTGGATAAATCTGCAATAGTAAATACTTTTTCAAGCGAAGATCACAAAGTAATTATGCGGATCAGAATCAAATATTGGAACTTTTTAGATTCTTCCTTTTGTAGATAAAATCCATTTATGTCCATTTTTTTGGAGATTTAATAAAAAAATGCAGGTATACTAGCTATTGCCATGGGCATATCTTGATAGGTTATTTGAAAGGCATCCCCATTCGAGAGCATGACCTTCCATTGCTTACAGACAACCTTCATATGCACAATAAATTTGGGTGGGAAGTCTGCTAAGATCATCAACAACACTTCACTTGAAAGCCCATATTTTTTGCCATTGTGAAAATCCATTTTTGAAAGAATAACAACGGAATAACAAAATGATTTCAAAGAAAAAATAGATTTCAGGAACAATGGTGGCAAAATAGACAAATTTTGTTTGTTAGAAAATAAATTTTGTGCGACAATGGACTTTCAGGAAACAATAGTAAATTTCAGGGTGAAAATGACCGCTAGTCATTTTTGGGACAAAAATGATTTTCAGCCGCTCCTAAATTACTTTCGTGGCTAAAATGATTTTTAGCCACTCCTAAACTACTTTCACGATGAAAATTATTTTCAATCACTCCTAAATTACTTTCACAATGAAAATAATTTTCGCTAGTCAATAGGGGTTTAGGACGCTCAACAGTGTTTTTGGTGGCAAAAACACTCGTTGGGCATTTTTCGAGGTGAAACAATAGTTTTTCTTGACAAAGAAAATCATTAGGATTTTTGAGAGAAAATTGGGGACAATGGCTAACACCATTTTTGAAGGATATTTGCAAGAAATGGAAACAAATACAGATCTGGCGTTGTTCTCTTAAGTGTATAATATATATATCTTATATTAATCAAAACAAAAATGACTGCAATCGTAGTTTTACAGAAAAAACCTTTTACAGTAGATAGCAAGCACTTCTCATAGGAATTGCTCCAAACTCATATACAAAACTCCTTAGCTATAGGTTTAACTGCGAGAACAAAATGCTGCTACTTTTGATTCTTGTTTCTTCTTTATCTTTGATTCTGTTGTGTTTCTTATAACTTGTGTTCTTACTTGAAATATAACACCAGATTATATAGTCGAGTAATGGAGGGATAAGGTTTATCTTCTAACACACAATGTATACAGAGCTAGGATTTCTATCCCAACACAACTATTGGTAATAACTGCGTACACCATAAAATGTGGTGATTGGATTTTTCTGCACAACTGCAATTTAATTCAAATATATCAAGATCCGACGAATAATGTAGAAGATAATTATGTTATAAGGTGTCAAATCTGGTTTAATTTTCTAACACCCTTCTTTAAACTAGATTTCATAAAATATTTGACATCAAGCATTTCCCTCATCCTGTTGAAGTCTTCCTCCTTCAAATGTTTTATAAAAAAATTTGTAACCTCTGCTTTGGACCTGCAAAACAACAACTCAATTTTGTTAAATTTTACCAACTCTCTGATGAAATTGTATCGGATGTCAATGTGCTTGGTCCTACCATGAAACACTAGATCTTTCAACAGTATTATGGTGGAATTGGTGTCATAGTAAATACTACCATAATACTACATCTAATCCAAGGTGGAATGCCAAACTAGAAGTGCTCTTCCTATCATCAATACTACCAGTCCAATCGCTATCTGTGTAGCCAACCAGTTCAAGCTGGTATTTTCTTATGTGATAAATTCCATGATTCCTAGTCCTATTGACATACCATAGTATTCATTTGTCTGCTTGCAAGTGAGTGTTCTTTGGTATTTCTATAAATTAGCTAATAAAACTCACTGTAAACATTAAATCCGATTTGGTTGCAATCAGGTACATCAGACTTCCAACAAGTCATTTGTAAAATGTTGGATCAAAATTGCTTTCGCAATCATTTTTGCTCAAGTTCAAGCCTGTTGCAACTGGTGTGACAGCAGGTTTGTTGTACTCCATCTTAAACCTCTTAAGGACATCTTTTGCATACTTTCGCTGAGAAATGAAGATTCCATCCATATATTGGTCAACATCAATGCCTAGAAAATATTTCATCAAGCCTAAGTTCATCATCTCAAACTCCTTCTTCATGATATTTTTGAACTGCTCAAATAGCATATTGTACATCACCTTGGGCATTAAACTTGATTTTATATACCCATTTGACTCCAATGGTCTTCTTACATGCTGGAAGATCCATTAACTAATAGGTATGATTCTTTTCTATTGCTTCTATCTCATCATCCATATATTTTGCCCATTTTCTATTCTTAATAGCATTTTCAAATGAAATTGGATCACACTCAAAAAATAGAGCAAAATCAAAATGTTCTTAATCAATTTCATTCTTGGTTACCTCATTAATATCTTGTAATCTCTTTATTTTTGTTGGTGTCTTTAAGTTGGAGATTCTTATTGCAAGTGGAGGCAACTGTGATGATGAGGTAGTTCTGCAACTAGCACTGGTAATACTACTTGAAGCTACAGGCGGATGCACTCTTACTTCTTCCAAATCCTCAAACTCAGTAATTACTAGTTTTGGCTGACCAATATTGGATTTCCAGTTCCATGCTTCATCTTCCAATAACTTCACATCTCAATTGATGATTAGTTTATTTATTACAATATTATACAACCTGTAAGCCTTCGACTCTTCACTATAGCCAATGAAGATGCATTTTTCTATTTTGTCATCCAGTTTATTTCTCTTCTCATCTGGGATGTGTGCATATGCTATGCACTCAAAAACTCTTAAGTGAGCAACACTCAACTTACGGTTTCTCCATGATTCTTGAGGAATATTGTCCTTCACACTCTTCATGGGACATCTATTTAGTAGATAAACTACACAATATACAACTTCTACCTAGAACTCATGTGGTAAACTCTTTACCTTTAGCATACTCTATGCCATCTCCATTATTGTTTTGTTCTTCCTCTCTACAATACCATTCTAATGTGGTGTGTATCTGGCTATGAACTGCCTTCTAATTCTATTTTCTTTTTTATGGAATTCATTGGAGATGTACTCACCTCCTCCATTTGTCCTAAGAGTCTTCATGTAATAGTCGCTCTATTTTTCAACCAAAGCCTTGAACTCCTTAAATTTTTTGAAAGCTTATAACTTTTTCTTGATTGGATATACCCATGTTCTTTAGCTGAAATCATCAATGAATGTTAGGAAGTACTTGTTACTAGAAGATGTGTTGGTTTGCATAGGTCTGCAGATATATGAATGCACCAACTCTAATGGTTTTGAAGCTCTCCAAGACTATCCTACAGGGAATGCATCCTTGTGCTACTTTTCAACCATACAACCTTCACATGTTTGATTTAGTTGTTCTATGAGGGGTAAACCCTTCACCATATATTTCTTGTACAGTAGGTTCAAGCCACTGAAACTCAAATAACCAAATCTGAGATGTCACAACCATGTATCATATTTCACAACTACACTAAATGACATCAGCAATTTATTTTGAATTTGCAATGGAAACATCTTGTTCTTTATCATGGACATAGTTGCTACAAGTCTATTCTCCTTGTCCTAGATGATATAGGATCCATTATTAAATTGCATAGTGTACTCCTACACAAGTTGTCCAACACTCAGCAAATTGTATTTCAACCTAGGCACATAATACACATGTTGCATTTGCTTCCTTTCATCTTTCCTAGTATAGATAATAATTTTTCCTTTATCCATGATAGGTACTTTGTTTTTGTTCCTCCTATTCACTTTGAATTAGATGGATTCATCCAACTGTGATAAAATCTCTCTATTCCTAAATATGTGGTTGTTGCACCTATTGTTGAGATACCAGGTATTATTCTGGATATCCTCCTCAGTACTACAAGTTAACAATAAATTTCCACAAGCATCTCTACACTCTATATTTTCAAATTTATTTGTGTAGTTGGCTTGCTGCTTATTATCTTTTGCCATATTCTTTCTACACTCATAGCTATAATGACTAAATTTATTATAGTTATAACATTGGATCTTTGATTTATTATACCTTTGATTAGATCCTCCTTGTTGATTTCTTCCATTACCTCTTTCTCCTGCTTGATGAAAGTTGTAGTTGGTCTCTCCTTCATTGGAATTTGACCTTCCTCCTTGCTTATGACCTCTTCCATGCTTGCCTCTACTGTTCTATCCTCTTCCCCCTTGAGAACTAGAGGCACCTTTATGGGATTCTTCTCTGCTACTATCTCGAAATGAGACCTGCATCTTCAATGCTTACTCTAAAGAGGACTAAGATGAATGGTTCAACCTCTACTCATGTGTTTTCAAAGAACCCATGACCTCATCCACTAAGAGGGTTGTTAAATCCCTTGATTTTTTAATCACCATTATGACTGAGTCAAACCTGGCTGGTAGGCTCCTTAGTATCTTCTCCATAATCCTCTAGTCCTTCGTATTTTCTCCATTCAACCTCATATAGTTGATGATATCCATCATTCAAGTAAATAAGTTGCTCATGGACTCTGATTCACTCATCTAGAGATTCTTGAACTCCCTTCTCAAAGCATCTGCAACCACACCAATTTCATTTTATCGATGTCTTAGAAGGAGCTAGAAAGAATTTTCCATGCCTCATTTTATTTGGTTACTACTGCAATTCATGTGAATATTATCTCCTCAACAACCCGTATTATATAAAATAATACCTTTTGTTCCTTTTTTTTATTTTTCTTCAACAAATCTGACTCCACCTGGGAGAGAGTGCTCATGGCTGCTACATCTACTGGTTCTATATAACCATTCTATACCAGGTCCAATAGCTCCTGAGACCCAAATAGGATATTCATTTGGATGCTCCAGTAATCATAATTCTTGACATTAAAATGTGTGATCTACAACTACAACGAGTTACCTCTAGAAACCATTGGTTCTTATCTTACATAAATTTGGTGCTACCTCTGATACCAAATTGAAAGAATAATAGTGGAATAATAAAATGATTTTAGAGTGAAAATAGATTTTGGGAACAGTGGTGTTGAAACAGATAAATTTTGGCTTTTAGAAAATAACTTTTGTGCGACAATGGACTTTCAGGAAATAATAGTCAATTTTGGGGTAAAAACAATCACTAGTCGTTTTTGGGGTGCAAATTATTTGTGACCACTCCTAAATTACTTTCATAGTGAAAATTATTTTTGCTACTCAATAGGGGTTTCGGATGCTCAATACTATTTTTGCTGGCGAAAATACGTACTGGGCATTTTCGATGTGAAACAAGAGTTTCGCTTGACAAAGAAAATTGCTAGGATTTTTAGGAGAAAAATGAGGACAACAACTAACACCATTTTCAAAGGATATTTGCAAGAAAGAAAAACAAATACAAATCTGACCTTGTTCTCCTAAATAATTTCTAAACACACAGTGCTCTTAAGTGCATAAAATATTTATATCATATATTAATCAAAATATACATGACTACCATCACAATTTTACAAAAAAATATTATACAGTAAATAGCAAGCACTTCTCACAAGAAATGCTCCAAACTCATCTATAACTAAAAATCCTTAGTTGCAAGTTTAACCAAGAGAACAGAAGGTTGATGCTTCTAATTCTCGCTTCTCCTTTATTTTTACTTTTGTTGTATTTATTTTACAACCCATGCTCTTGTAACATAACACTGACTTATATAGTAGGTTACTGGAGGGATAAGGTTTATCTTCTAACATACAATGAATATAGATCTAGGATCTCTATCCAAACACAACTGCCAATAATTGTTAGAAATATTGAGCATCAATATTAAGCCAAGAAACTAGACATACAAATAATTACTGAAAAATATCAAGAACTGATTGATTTATTCCATGGGATCAACTTTGTATAAATAGCAAAGTTGATCAATGTGATCCATTGGATTACAACAACTCAACAAATCTAAACTAGTCTTAAACTGAGAGTTCACCTGACTCTTGGAAGAGTGGTGACAACCGTAATATTATCCTAGTAGAACTTAAGAGAACAAAGATTTATTCTAACACCCCCCCGTAAGTGATACTAGGGGTGAATGTATGAGTTTTGGCAAGAAGGCCTGATGAGGTACTCATGTACAATGAACTCTTATAGAAGAGATGGTGAAAAAACACATGGAAAAAAAACCATCTTGAAGAAGAAGAAGAAGTAGAAGAGGCATGTCTTCGGATGGCAAAGATTTTCCTCTATTGAACACCTAAAAATAAATGAGTCCCGACAACAAGTCTTGATTAGGTACTCATGTACAATGTACTTACATACAACAAGAAGAAGAGAGAGGTGAAAACCTCTGTACACCCTTCTAATGCATCTACTTAACTCCAAGTTTCTTTCACAATTGAATATAATGCAGAGAAGGAAAGGATTTTGTGAAGATGTTTGCAATTTGATTTTTTGTAAGAATGTACTCCAAGTTTAAATCCCCTTGCTAAATATGTTGTCGAATAAAGTGCATGTGAATCTCAATGTGCTTGGTGCACTGATGTTCTACTAGATTATGGGAAATATGAATTGTGCTCTGATTGTCACACCAAAAGGTAATAGGTTGGTTATGGACAAAGCCAAATTCTCTTAGTATCTGATGAAGCCAAAGAGCTTCTTGACTGGCTAAAACTGCTACCATGTATTCAGCCTCTGTGGATGATAAAGATACTACATGTTATTTTTTGCATGACCAAGAAATAGGTGAAGAACCAAGACAAAATACATAGTCAGAGGTGGAACATCTATCTTCAACTGAACCTGCCCAATTAGAATCTGTGTAACCATTGATATCCATGGATCCACCCTCAAATAAGATCCCAAAGTGAGTAGTTCCTTGGAAGTAGCGGAGGATTCTCTTGACGGCTTGCCAATGACTAAAACGAGGTTGATGTGAGAATCTATATATTAAGCCAACAACATATGAAATATCTAGGCAAGTATGAGTGAGGTATAATAGACTTCCTACAAGATTTCTATAGAGAGTAGCATCATATAGAGGGGACTTGTAGGAAGTACTTAGAGTGACTCCAAAATGAAAAGGTGTGGAAGAAGGCTTGCAATAAGTCATTTTAAACCACTGAAGAAGGTCTAGAGTATATTTCTATTGACATAATAAAATTCCTACATCTATTTGAGTTATATGAATCCCAAGGAAGTAATGGACTAAACCTAGATCAGCCATCTCAAATTTCTTGTAAAGGGAGTCTTTGACAATTTGGATGTGAGAAATGGCACTACCAGTGAGTAGTAGATCATCAACATAGAGAACAAGTATGGTGATGTTTTCTTCATCCCTCCAAATGTAGACTGTTGCATCAGAATCATAATGAGAAAAACCTGAGGATAGAAGGAAGGAGTCCATTTTTTCATACCAAGCTCTAGGAGCCTGTTTTAGATAATAGAGAGATTTCCTTAGTTTACAAATAAGGGAGGAGTCTTGAATAAATCTAGCAGGTTGTTCCATGAATATTTCCTCTTTTAAGTCACCATGCAAGAAAGCACTTTTAACATCCATTTGAAAGACTGGCCATTTTTGGAAAGCAATAAGTGCAAGAACCAACCTTACAAAATCCACTTTTGCAACTGGGACAAAGGTTTCAGAATAATCAATACCTTCAATTTGTGAAAAACCTTTACCTACCAAGCGAGCTTTGTGTTTGTCAATTTTTCCATCAGGTTCATACATAGTTCTGTAAATCCATTTACAGCGAACCAATTTCCTTAATTTAGGTAGAGGGACTAGATCTCAAGTTTTTTTTTTTGATTAAGGAAGAAAATTCATTCTCCATGGCATCATCCCATTTTTTATACCAGTTGCTTCTTTGAAGGATTGAGGATCTGTTGAAACGGATTGACAGATAAGACCAAAACCCATGGAGTTGCTTAATCTGGATGATGGAAGATTTTGTATGTAAGGAGTGGCATCTTGAACTATGGTGCGGGCCCATTTTGGCATTGTGGAAGGAGTCATGGGTGTGGGAGGAGTTTGAATAATGGGATCCTCATGTTGGTCATCTATCTCAAGGGTGGTATCTTCACTATATTGGGGCTCAAATGTTGGAGATGGCTCGAGATAATTATTGTTGGAAGATGATTGAGAATCTTTATAAGGCTCAAATGTTTCATCAAACTGAAAATTTTTGTGAAAAAATACCTCATGAGTTGTGGTATCAAGGAGCCTATAGGCTTTCATTTCCTCACAATATCCAACAAAGATAATTTGTTTACTCTTTTTATCTAGAGCCTTCCTATTTTTCTTTGGGATGTCTGCCCAAACAGTACACCCATAAACTTTAAAAAATGAGACATCAGGTTTGGAGCCAGTCCATGCTTCTTCGGGAGTTAAATGACCAAGAGCTTTAGCCCAAAAAACTGTTGGAAGATCTCTTGAGTGAAGCATACAGTTTACCATTTCTTTCAAAGATCTGTTTTTGCTTTTTGCAATGCCATTTTGTTGAGGATTATGGGAGACTGAATATTAATGAATTATGCCATGAGTTGATAGGAATATGGAGAACTCATTACTTAATTATTCCCCCCATTATTTGTACGTGCTTGATTTTGCAATTTGCTTGATTTTCAGCTAAGGCATTGAAGATTTTGAAGTGGGATAGCATAATACTTTTGTACTTTAGAAATTAGGCCCAAGTTCTTGAAAAATCATCAATGAAGGTAAAGGCATATTTTGCTCCCTTGAAAGAAGGCTCTGGGAAGACCATCAAGTCACTATGGATTAACTCTAGAGGGTATGAGGCCTTTTGAGAACTACTTGGATGAAAAGGATCTTGATGTTGTTTTCCAAGAGCACATCTAGGACATAATCCTTCAATAGAAGAGACTTTTTGTAACCCTGTTACCATTTTATGAGTATTAAACTCTTTTAGATAGTTATAATTGAGATGTCCAAACCTTTCGTGTTAAATTTTGCTTTCAAGATCTCCACGTGCAACAAAATAGGACGCTCTATTTGAATTTTTGAATCCATTGAAGTGAAATAGGTGAGTGTTATGATCAATATATCCTTTTGCTATGAGAGAGTGAGGTTCTTGAAATTATCTTATTTCAACCCCTGTTGGTGAAAATAGAACTATTTTACCCTTTGAAGAAGTACAAATATGATAGATGGATAGGATATTTGCAACTATGTTTGGGACATAGAGAATATTATTGATATTCCCACCATCAATGGATATGTCACCTTTTCCTTTGACAGCGATCAAGGTTATGCATAAGAGGTAGGACCCAAAAGGTACTTATAAAAAAATGGCAAAACTATTTCGAAATGACGGTGAAATCTGTCGAACTGCATGTATGCTGGCATGGCGAATGATTTTAATTTTTCTCAAAAAATTGGCAAAAAAGGGTAAATTTTAAAGTTTTTTTGGACCAAGTGAAAAAGATATCGGCTACGTTTAAAATCTTGGCAAAATCTTGGACGCGAATTGCGATCCGATCATGGAACGGATGCATAATATGATCCGGGCACAGTACGGATGCAGTTATGCATCCGAGCACCAAACAGTTGCATATTATGCAACCAGTTTAAAACAAAGCATATTATGCATCTGGGTTTCGAATGGATGCATATTATGCATCCGGGTTTTAGGCGGATGCAAACCATGCTTTGGCGTTGAACCGGTTGCATAATATGCTCCGATGTTAAACCGGTTGCATATTATGCATCCGATCGTTACCCAAAACATAAAATGCATCCGAGATAATGCTCGGCTTATGTTTTGCATTCGGGCGCTCTTCGGATACATAATATGTTCTGAGTAATGGTCGGATGCATATTGTGTATCCGGTATATTATCGGGGTATATTATGCATCCGTCCGTTGGACGGATGCATACTTTATTTTGGAAGCATTGTTTGGGCCGAACCGGTTGCATAAAACGCTCCTATCTCGAACCGGTAGCATACTTTAGTCCGACCGCCATCGTACTGCCATGTGTCTAATACTGCATGTCCCATCCTGCATGTCTAATACGATGTTGCCACGTGTCAAATATATTTTAAGTCTATAAAAGGGCATCAACAGTCATTTTCCCATTTCATTTCTGTGACAGCTACAACCAGAGCTAACCTTTCTGATCGACCTTTCAGTTTCCATTCCCAATCATTTTTCTTCCACTTCCAACTACTTCCAATGGATACCCCTTCCACAATCCAACCAAAATTCAAGAATTTTACGTGCACTTTGATATCAGATCTCATGACAACGCCAGGGATGAACTTTCAGTGGTTGTATAACGTAGGTTTATCAACCCTCATTTCCATGCCACATTTTAGAATAGACAAAGTGCTCCTGCAACATATTATCTCTGGTTATGACCATGACAAGGGTACTGTAAGCATTAATCTACGATCTAAAAATGTTGTTTTCAGCATCACCCCTACAGATATTCACAGATTGATAGGTCTTCCATTTATTGGTTTTAATCAAGTGTCGTCGAGGACACAACTTTCTCCAGATGACAAAGAACACCTCGATAACAATTACGGTCTTTCATCAAAAAATTTGGCAGGTATAAATCTTGTTAAATGTATTTTATTAATTTTCAATGTTTTAAATTTCTAAATTGACATCAAATTTTTTTATGCAGCTTCTAATGCCAAAACAAAAAGAGGTTTAACGATTAACGATGTTAACCATAAAACTCTGAAGGCCATTATCGAGTTTTTCCAGGCCAGGCTTATTCTATTGGGAAGACCAAAAATTCTATTTTGGGCACTGTATTATATTGTTTAGTCTGAAAAAAATCAAAAGTTCGATTGGTGTACCTATATTTATGATCGAGTCAGGACTGAGTTGCACGCGGTCCAACTTGCAACCGCCAAGACTCAACCCCCAAGACTCAGCCCATTGTGGGCAGTGTAAATTATCTTTTAGCTTTATATTTTGAGTCTTTTCATAATTTGTCAACTGCTCCTGTACCAACTGTTATGCATTCAAAACTACTGTCTATTGCCATGACACCAGAGGAATTGAGGGTAATAACTACATCATTGTCTTTGACATACTATTTTATAGTTTACCATATTCCTTTTTTTAATTTTTTTCATCTATATGCAGGCGAAGGCAAAAATTTCAAGGACTAAACAGATTGTTGCCAATAGGGGTCACAAGCCGAGCAAACAGGTGATTCTGAAGATACGGGCTCTGAAGCAACACTTGTTACTATGCAGAGGTCACACAAACGTGCCAGGAAAGCAGCTACTCATGGGGTGTCTCGTACACCTAGGTTTGCACAAAATGTGCAAGCCGAATCTAGTGTGGCCAACCCCTCCCCCAATGCAGGATAATTGCATCACATTTCATCTGGTAAATCTATGATTCTATGTGTAGTTAATTAAAATTTAGATTTCTTTTTATTTTAAGCAGAATTGTAACAAATTTTTTTTGACTATTTTCAGTTGATTCTCGTGATCAAGTAGTAACATCACAAGTTAGAGGGCATATGCCGCCACCACCTCCTCCACAAGCATCTCACTCACCGGTTACATGCAATCAACAACATGGACAGTCACAACCTCAGCCTATGCGAGGGCAAGTCGTTGTTGGAAAATGTTTGTTTTCACAAGCCACTTCACGAAGTTCTGGGCATGGGATTTCACAACCACAGAGATCACAAAGACCAACAACAAGTTTGGCGAGAATTGGATTCTCTCAGTTTACATTTTCTACAAATTCACAGGCACCTGAATGTTCTGGACAGGGATTGGACAATATTCCACTTGATGATGATTACATGATGCAGGGCCAGATTGAAGGCTTCAGGGCAACAAATGTGCTTAAAGATAGAGCACGAGAAGAAGTCCCTACAGCTCAGCAGACATCAGAACCACCCACCCAAGGAGACAACCCTCATCCTCAAGGTCCTCAAACTGAGGATGATGTTGTCAATTTTAATGAAAATATTTCATTGGCAGCAAGTACCGAGTCAACAATTCAGGAGTTTGTTTTGAAGGATTTGCAGGAGTTGAAAGAATG
The DNA here is from genome assembly GCA_028583015.1 of Wollemia nobilis. Taxonomy (NCBI): domain Eukaryota; kingdom Viridiplantae; phylum Streptophyta; class Pinopsida; order Araucariales; family Araucariaceae; genus Wollemia; species Wollemia nobilis. The sequence goes on from JAQPPZ010017072.1 coordinate 4,035,750, forward strand.
GGAATATCGGGCAAAGGTCCTTATTAGGGAAATTAATGCTCGATATAAAAATTATGAAAAAAGAGATTCTATTTATTCTTTAGTCAAATATGAACCTGAAAAACTTGATGGCTTGCTAAAACAGGCTACTTCAGGAATAGTTAAATCTGATTTTATTTATGAAGATGATGTCTTAAATGTTGTTGTTGGTAGATTGGAGAATGTTAATGTTGAAGCTCAAGCATTTTACAACTTATGGGCTTCGATAAGGACAGGGTTGCAGTTGTTGAGGCTGCAAAAGAATTGGCTGAGGTAAAAAAGTTATATATATTCCAATTTTCTATTGCATTTAAATTTTTATATTTCTTGAAAATTTGTAATAATTTCAATATATCCCTTTTGAATTAAGTTTTCAATTTGTTTTGCAGTCAAACTTTGAAAACTTGAAAACACAGGTTAAGAGCATGGATGTCAATATTCTTACAACAAAATCATGTTTGATGAAATCAATGGAAATGAAAAAGAAAATGCAGTCAAAGATTTCAGAAAACAATCGTTTAAAAAAATACATCAGAGAGAAGTTGCATGAAGATCCGGAAAAGGTGCTTGATAAAATGATAGAAACGCTTCCAACAATACTTGAAGATCCAAACAAATAAGAAGTTGCATGTGTGTCAAGTATTGTGAAAGTACGTGACAACCTTGTTAGAGTTGGAGCACTTCCAGAAGAAACAGAAGCTGATAAAGGAAAAGAAACGACAACTCCAAACACTAGTGAAGCATCCAAGCACCAATCAAAAGATTGAAATTTGAAAATGTTGACAATGTTTTTAAAAGACTGAAATATGTTATTTCTATTTGAAATTGGTATGTGATATTTGAGACTTGAGTTTGAAAATGTTTTCAAAATACTGCAATATATTAATTTATGTTTGAAAATTTTATGTTATATTTGAGTTTACAAATGTTTGAATGATGTAATTTCTGTTTGATAATGTTTTAAAAAGACTGGAATATTTATTTTCTGTTTGAAAATGTTATGTAGTAGAGTTAGAAAATGGTATGTAATATTTGGGTTTAAAGTGTTTGAAAGATGTAATATATGTCTTTTTGAAATAGTTAATTTGTAGTTATGATGCACAAAATTTGGGTTTGAAAATGTTATGTAATATTTGAGTTTGAAAATGTTATCTAATATTTGGGAATTTCTGTTTGAAATTGGTATGTAAAATTTGAGATATGAGTTGGAAAATGTTTAAAAAAAGATTGCAATATATTAATTTCTGTTTGAAAATGTTATGTTATATTTATGTTTACAAATGTTTGAATGATGTAATATGTTTCTTTTTGAACTAGTTGATATGAAACATTCTGTTTGAAAATGTAATGTAATTTCTGTTTGATAATGTTTTAAAAAGATTGGAATATTTATTTTCGGTTTGAAAATGTTATGTAGTAGAGTTAGAAAATGGTATGTAATATTTGGGTTTAAAGTGTTTGAAAGATGTGATATATGTCTTTTTGAAATAGTTAATTTGTAGTTATGATGCACAAAATTTGGGTTTGAAAATGTTATGTAATATTTGAGTTTGAAAATGTTATCTAATATTTGGGAATTTTTGTTTGAAATTGGTATGTAAAATTTGAGATATGAGTTGGAAAATGTTTTAAAAAATATTGCAATATATTAATTTATGTTTGAGAATGTTATGTTATATTTATGTTTACAAATGTTTGAATGATGTAATATGTTTCTTTTTGAACTAGTTGATATGAAACATTCTGTTTGAAAATGTCATGTAATTTTTGTTTGATAATGTTTTAAAAAGATTGTAATATCTAATTTTGGTTTGAAAGTGTAATGTAATATTTGAATTTGAAAATATTATGTAATATTTGGGTTTCAAAATGTTTGAACGATGTAATATAAATCTTTTTGAACTAGTTAATTTGAAATTTTTTGTTTGAAAATGTTTTAAAAAGACTGCAATATCTAATGTCGGTTTGAAAAAGATATGATGCACATAATTTGGGTTTGAAAAAGACTGCAATATCTAATATCTAATTTGTAGTTATGATGCAATATCTAGTTTTGTTTGAAAACGTTTTAAAAAGACTGCAATAGCTTATTTCGGTTTGAAAAAGTTATGATGCACATGAAAGTTATGAAAAAAATAATTCATTTAAATAATATAAATCTGGAACAATATTCAGAAATCTGCTATCAAACCAATTTGTGTTTATCATTGTCAATGAAATGAGAGTTCAGAAACTAAGACCCAAACATAAAATTTTACAATCTACAAAAATGATTTAAGCCATGTAATTTTAAAGCAATAACGTGATTTAAAAAACAATTCCTTGAAATAATATAAATCCGGAACAATATTCCGAAATCTGCTATCAAATCAATTCGTTATTATCATATTCCATGAAATGAGAGTTGAGACACTAAGACCCAAACATAAAATTTTACAATCTACAAAAAATGATTTAAGCCATGTAATTTTAAAACAATAATATGATTTAAAACAACAATTCATTGAAATCATATAAATCTGGAACAATATTGAGAAATTTGCTATCAAATCAGTTCGTGTCAATGAAATCATGGAAAATTATCACTATGGAAGCTGAAACATATCAGCTTGTCCAGAATCATTATGAAGCATAGCAAAAATCTGTGTCTCCACCATCTGATCACTGAAAGCATCATCATCGTCGTTATCAATCGTATTCAACGTTCCTCTTCTGTCTACCAAGGAACTCCAGTATTCCAATGCCCTGTCATACGAAAATGTATCCAACTGATATGAGGACACATAAATTCGTAAACAATTTTCTAAATTCTTGTCAAGTCTATTGCGGATTTTAGATTTAACAAAAGCAAGTGCACTGAAAACTCTTTCATCTTCGACTGACCCCAAAATCATTGTTTCACATAATTCATATAAACGAAAGTATTCACTTATAGTATCTTTTAAGACTATGCTTGGATACAATTTTTGCCACAAACGTGTAGTGGAACCAATCTCATGGACACTTGTCATAAGTGATGTTTGCAAAACCATTGTTCTTCCAAAATGCGATGATTGTTCTTTCAAAAGTTCACTGTTGAGTATACCATTAATTTCAACACCATTGACTTCCACACTCTTACTGAAATGGTCAATGAGATTACCCATATATTTAATAAACAACTCATTTGCAGAACTGTATTCAATACAAGGTCCCCAAAACATGGGGTTAACCACACCCATGGACTCAAGCAACTCATCTCTCTGAAACCGTTCTCTTATCTCACCTGTCAAAGTTTTTGCTATATTTGACAAATTACTCTTTGTTTTCTGTATTACAACATGAAATCTATTATGTGTTACAGGAACTTCTTCAAAATCTTCCACAACAATACTTGATTGCCTTTCAAAACAATAAACAAGTATCATCTTTTCATGAACATTAATACAGAGATGATCATTGATGTCAAACTTCAAAAAGCTTTTTGGATTGTTCACGTTTATCAATGTATTCCAACTATCAAATACAAGTTCTGTAAAATCTGCATTAGACACATATAATGAATCAAGAAGCATGCATATTTGTTTTCTCATCCTCATAAAATCAACGATATAGATAGATCTCTCTTGTGCAAGATTAATTAATTTGTTCATTTCTTTTAACATTGGAAGAATACCACATAATGTCAAAAGTGTTTCCAAGTCAATCAAACGGAACAACATATCTTTTGCCTTATCAACTATTATGTTATTTGCATGCATAAACCCTATCAATGATTGATATTCTGCCAAAACTCTCTGAGCAGGTTGAAACAGTGAAATCCATCTTGTATCCACATATTTTAACAATTTTTTCCCTTCTGTAACTCCTAGTGCAAATTGCTGAAACTCTGCAAATATTTTCGGACTTAATGAGAAATAAGAATGAATATCACGAACAAGGTTTTCAACTTTAGCAACATTTGAAAATGTGCTCACAATTTTATATGCAAGATTTACTCTATGAGCCATACAGTGAATGGGGATCATATATGGTGCAACTATGGTTTGGAGTCGAACACATAGACCAGACCTGTGACCTTGCATAATAGCAGCTCCATCAGCTCCAACACAAATTAACTTTGTTGCAATGTCTATATCATTCATTCCCGCAATATTCTTTAAACTTTTAACAACATTATAAATATTTTTTGCATTTGAACTTTCCAACATCTTATGTATTCCCAACAAAATAGGCCTTCTAACATGATTTTGAAATGTGTACACATGCATGCAAATCCAAGAAGTGTTATCCATAGTTGTTACCTCATCAATAGAAAGTGAAATGAATTTGGCAAGTTTTACTTGTTGCCTTAGGTCTTCTTTCTCAACCAAAGATAAACATTTTGCCATTTCCCAACCACTTCGGTCTGACCAATGAGAACTAGGAAGGTTTTGCACATTAAAAAGGCATAATAGCTGCTTATAATCAATAAAATCGGACATTGGTCTACCTTTCTTGAGAATATTGTAAACAATGGCAAATTGTTTACTTTTTGAAGCTAAAACAGTCTTCTGTAATTTGTCAAATTGGGCTCCAATTGTTCCACCTTTCTCAACAAGAGATTGTTGTTGCTTTAAGTGATTGTCATATTCTATAGCATATCTTAAATGCATACATTCTGATGCATCCTTCCACTTAACTTCTTTACTAACTTCACCATTACTTTTTATAACTTTAACATAACATTTGCCAGCATGTTTTTCAATTGTATCAATCTTGTTTTGAAGCCTATGATCCTTACCAAGTCTCCAACTGCAAATTTTGCATCTACATTATTTTTCATCAATTTGGTTATCCTCAGTCATGACAAGCTCAAGCCAGGGAAATATTTCTGCCCATTATTTCCTAAATCCCCTTCCAAGTATCCAGAGAGATGCTTTTCTTTTTTTGGAATTTTTGGTTGAAGATTCAATTGACGCTTGTAATGATTTTGATTTATCACTTTCATTTTCAATTGTGATGTCATTTTGCGTGTTGTCATCGGGTGTTTGTTGGATGTCATTTCTAAGGGGATTTTCAATGAAAGTCATCTCTTCTTGGGGAATATCTTCAAGTGGAGGCATATCAAGATCGACAGGGTATTCTGCATAGTAGGATACCATAATATTTTTTATCACTATTTGATGAAAAAATTTACAAAAAAATATACAAATCGTCAATCAAGCACATACTGGGAAGTAAAAAATCATTTGTACCTTGAATTTGCATAGATGTCGTTGGCTCGTCGCATTTCGAAGTTTGGCTAAAATATTTGAGGATACTCTTTTCAGCAGAAGATTTGGTGCCCTTCTTTCCATCACTGGGTGACAATTTACTAGTGACAAAATAAAGTTAAAGAGGGTGTATTTTCTGGAGGACTTTAGATATTATTGTAAATAGAATAAACAATTGTTGGGTAGTAAATTATACATACTTTTTTCCAACCATTCTTTATTGTGAATTTATCAGTTTATGCCACTAGTTATTATTCTGGTGAAAGCACTCTAACAGAGAAAAAGAGCATCAATATGTCAATAGAGAACCAAAGCATTTACTTATGTATAATCTTAGCAATAAAAAAATATCTTAATTAAAACTAAGAATCAAAGCAAAACAGAGAAAACAAGGGAACAGACTCAACAGAGCAATGACAAAACAGAGAAAAAAAGGGAACACACTCAACAGAGCAATGACATTCAAAACGTGGAAAAATAACAAGCAGAACATGGCAATATAAAGAAAAGCAGAGAAGTGACAGAGAACCTAGTGCTAAAAGATATTATATCCGTATGCAAAGATACTAGTTTCGATCGCACGTAGACAATGATCCTGGTAAACACAGTCCGTCCGATTGCACGAAAGTGTCCGGACTCAGAAATGGTTTCGTCTGATTGCACAGAAGTGTTCGGATTCAAAAATGGTTTCGTCTGGTTGCATGAAAGTGTACGGGTTCTAAAATGGTTCTATCCGGCTGCATAAAATCTTACCCGATTGCACGGTTGTATCCGAAAGCATAAAAAATCTATCTAGTTGCATGGTAGTGGCCGAAAGCTAGGAAGGCACCGTTCGGCTGCATAGTAGGTTACGGATACAAAATTTTCGATCGGTTGCATAGCAGGTTCCATCCAGCTGCAGAGCAAGACACAGTTTCGGTTAGTTTCAGAATTAGTCTCGTTCGACTGTAGAGCAGGACACTGTTTCGGTCGGTTGCAGAATTAGTTCCGTCCGGCAGTAGAACATGACATTGTTCCATTCGGTTGTTGAATATGTTGCGGTCGGTAGCAGAAAAGGTTTCGATGTTGTGACGAATTGTGTAGGTATTTTCCCTAGGGTGTTAATTATATATAGAGGTATACTTGGCGAGTTTGGCGGGATAATTTTGAAATTCTAAAATTTTAGGGCTAAAAGGGTACTTTATTTAGGCGGGATTACTTGCGAATTTTTTAAAATATTCGTGATACTCTCATCAAAGGATGGCTAACCGACACCAAAAATTTATTTTTTTCCAAAAATTTTGGCTACATGGCCGACGTCTGGGTCTCAAAAATTTCGCGAATTTGAATTTTTGAAAATGGGTTTTTTCGCCCCAATGGCGAAGTTTCACCGCTATGCATAACGCCTGACAGGGATAAAGGATGAGTCACCAACTTCTATGCTACAATTTGATCTTGAGGAGAATGAAGAGAATGACTCATGTGAAGAAGTCATATGATGAGTTGCCCCTAAATCTAGAACCCAATATTTTGATGGAGTTTTATATTTTTTCCTTGAACATTTAAGGCTTTTCTTGTTTCCTTCTTGATTTATGTTTTGTGATCCTTCATTGTTGCCTCTAGTTGTTGTAGTCTTTTCCAACATTTATTTATAGAATATCCATTATTTTTACAATGTGTACAAGTTATAGGGCCTCTTTCTTTCTTTTTGAATTTTTCTTTAGTGGAGGTAGATGCTACTAATGCTTTTGAGGAAGAGGGAGAGATCTCATATTTTGCAAATTTTATTTCCTCTCTAGTTAACCTATCACAAAACTCCTCTAAAGAGGGCATTTTAAAACTTGTACCAAGTGCATATTTTGTATACAAAAATGTGGTAGCAAAAATTTGAAACACTCCATTTAACATAGAAAGAATAAGATAGATGCATTCTTCTTTTATTTTATCCTTACCACTACCTTTTAGTTGAGTGAGGACTTCTTTAAATTTGGTGAGAAAGTCAACAATATTGCTGAAGTCTTCAGGAGATAATGTTGTTAACTCTACCTCTAGTTGCATTGACCTTATTTGATCCACTTTACCAAACAAAATATTTAGTTTTTCCCAACTTTCAAATGGGGTTTTACATTCTGAAATGTGAAACCATAGGCTTTCATTTACATTTGTGCTTATAATACCCATTTTTTCATACATCTTTCCCTTATGAACAAATATTTCATATTCTTTTTCAAATTCAGGTTGCTTCTCTTCTAGCAAGTGTGTGAGCCCTTTTTGAGAAATGAGATTTAATATTTTTGGCTTCCATGTGTGATAATTATGACGGGTGAGTGGATCCATTGTATTAATTTTTCCAAAGAAAATTGAATTGAACCAGTAATCACCCCTTTTAACTTCAAGAACCTCTTAGATAATACAATGATATTCTAGCAGAAACACCTATTTAAAGGAGGTAGCAGAAGCCCGAACTTTATACCAATCTCTTCAATTTACCCGCCCTTACGTGAGGGAAACTATAAGTAAATGATGAGAATTGATATGTGGAACATAGGCTTATGAAGCAATAGTAATCAGCCAGACCTCTATACCAAATCTTCTTAATTACCCGCCCTTACGTGAGGGAAACTATAAGTCAATGAGAAGAACGATACATGGAACATAGGCTATTACAAGGATATGGACCAAATTTGGTGCTCTTCTTGATTATGTTAGATTGCTTTGGAGTGAATTTTGAATTGTTTGCAATTACAACTTGTATGAATTGCTCCAGGAATGAGGTGCAAGCATTAAAATTCAAATGTTTAAGAGAGTGGGTTCATAACCAATGCAACAACCTATTGTAAGCATCACCTTGAAGAAGTAATGCAGCAGTAGTAATGCATAAAATATTGCAGCATTAACTAGTGCAGCAGTAAGAAGAGACTACAAGTCAGTAATTTGTGACACATGAAGAAGCCCCCCCCTTTTGCTTGAATCTTCTAAGTTGTGGTGCAATTTTCAGCACTACCATAAGCAACCCCCCAAAAAAAAATTTATTTTATTGATGATTTTTACAAGGGAACTCTTCACTTGAAATGCCTTTATAAAATAGGCAGAGAAATAGTGAGAGGAGTTCATTTATATAATATGAGCTTACATACATGAAATAGCTCTTTACACAACAAATCACAATATGCCCACATTTAAAAAAATTAGAGGTGCTTTAGAAAAAACTATAACACTACCCTTTTCCTTTGAAAAAAATGAGAAACCACAGGTGGCGCTTCGTGGCAGTGAACCTGGGATAAAACACAGGCAGCCAACCTTAGAGAGCAGGTGCACAGGCAACATTTTCAGGAGCATCATAGATAGCGTTCTATGTAGGCAGCAACTTTGTGGTAGTGCATTTGAGGGAGCGACCATGGAAAACAAAATCTCCTTGTCTTTGAAATAGACACCAAGTAGTATCTTCAAAACCTCCAAAAAATTTACGTGGGTGCAAGGTGGGGTCACAAGGTGGCACCACTATCGATTTTGAGCTTGTTGAAAACAAGTTTTCAACCTATAGTAAACACAGAGCTTGGTGTGTTAGGCAAAAAACATTTAAAAAAAGATATTACCAGTTACACCATATAGCTTCTCATTTTAGCATGATACGAAGCACGATTCCAAGCATGATAGCACCCAATAGCATTAGATATCACGATAGCTCCTTGCAAAACCAACTTCAATCTTTATCAAGGTAGAGGCTAGATATATGGCTTTGAGATTGGTGCCTGAATTTCAATCGACATCCACGATTGGAAGTGAAAAACTTGTAGGAAGGCATCAAGCTTGATGGAAGGCATGACCGTTAGGAAGGGCACTGAGAGTGTGGGAGGATGCAATCGATTTAGGGAGGGCGTCAAGCTTATTTGAAGTTGCGATTGTTAGAAATGGCATCGAGCTTGAAGACGTAGGAGGACTTCAATCAAACACTGCATAAATGCAATGGGACAATGAACAATAGTATTTATTTTTAAAAAATAAAGACTTTGGAGGGTGCTATGATGTGGCCATTGGTGGACGCATGTGGCATCAAAAAATGGATACCAACGTGTTGAGAAAGCTCAACGAGCAGAGGTGAGTGAGCTCAACGTATTGGGCACCAGCAACATCGTTGAAGGGTGCCACACTTTAACCCGAGATGCACTGACCAAGGATATGCCTTGGTATCGAATGGAGAGCACGATTAAAAGAGAGACTTCATGAATGCCTGGTGCATTTGAAAAAGGCTTTCCTGAGAGCTCCTTATATTAAATCATATAGGAATAGCAAAATACAATAGCATAGCACTATATCATCTAAGAAATATATTGCAATTGAAAAGTCAGCAGCAATTTAAACAATGATATTCATGCTAGAGGATCGTGTGCAGTGGGCAACTTAAAAGAAATTTATTTTCAACAAGATACAATGAGTTATTTTGTTGAAAAAAAAGACTTATGGATAAAAAGTATGACTATTTGAACTTTAAGCAAGCTGAGTTAGTCAAAAAAACTATCCAAAGAGAGTGAACCAGCTCTATAAAAATTGAATGCAAGCAAAATCTAGCCTAGCTCTGGTACCATGTTAGAAATATTGAGCATCAATATTAAGCCAAGAAACTAGACATGCAAAGCATTACTAAAAAATATCAAGAACTGATTGATTTATTCCATGGGATCAACTTTGTATAAATAGCAAAGTTGATCAATGTGAGCCATTGGATTACAACAACTCAACAAATCTGAACTAGTCTTAAACTAAGAGTTCACCTGACTCATGGAAGAGTGGTGATACCAGTAAGATTATCCTAATGGAAATTAAGAGAACAAATATTTATTCTAACAGTAATAATATGCATACCATAAAATGCGGTGATCAAATTTTATTGTGCAACTGCAATTTAATTTAAATATATCAGGATCCGACGAATAACACAGAAGATAATTTTGTTAGAAGGTATTAAATCTGGTTTAATTTTCTAATAGTTTTTATTCCTCTCACAATTTGAAGGGTCATGGCCATGTCTTCTTCCACTCTTTGAATATTTTCAACTTGCTTTCACGAAACTATTCACACTCTGAATCAGAGAGTAACAAAATGTTTTATTGAATTCTTCATTTCTATTTTGAAGCTATTCTTAACTTTATTAAATATTAATTTTTTTTCTAGGAAACACACTGTAGGAGTCGGCATGGTTCGACCCTTCACTGTGTTCTTGAATAGAATCAAAGCGGTGAACACCCTATGATCCCCATATTTTGGGAACGTAACCTTATCCTTCTCACATAGTTTATTATTCAATCAAGAAGTGAGATTATAGGTTTGAAATTTGAGAGTTAAGTTATCTAATGGTATAAAAACCTTAACACTTTAAGATTTTAAATTTTTTTGGGGGTAATTTTTGTTTACAATAGTAAGTTATTTTGATTACAAATTAGCATTAAATTAGTTTTATTTTTGAATTTTCGACATTATCGAAACAAACATAGTTTGTTCTTCAATCAAGAAGTGAGATTATAGGTTTGAAATTTGAGATTTAACTTATCTAATATTATAAAAACCTTAACACTTTAAGATTTTAAATTTTTTTGGGGGTAATTTTGGTTTGCAACAGTAAGTTATTTTGATTACAAATTAGCATTAAATTAGTATTATTTTTGAATTTTTGATATTATCGAAACAATATAGAGTTAACGTGTTCTTTTCAAGAGACTTGAAAAATATTGGAGAGAAGGAGCATTAATATGGGGTTGGAGTTATTTAATATATATATATATATATATATTATTTTTTTTTTTTTTTGGTTACATAGGAGAATTGGTCACAACCACACTATTTTTAGTAATTGACAAGCATAGGGTTCAAACCACTAGGGTTGCTACCACAAAACATATTTTGCTTCGTTATTGTTGACCCGGTGTGAAGTGCACCATCAATCGATCAGGATTTGTATCATCATCGTCGGTCTGGCATGCACTCAGAGGATTTAGATCATACTACTACCTTTACAAACAAGTTGCCCCCAAGGTTTGAACCTCGGTATCTTCTTGGTAAGTGCCTATCTATACAAGCACTTACCAATCCACCTAGCCCTCGGGGGCCTATTATTTATTAATAATGATGTAAATGTTACTAAAATTTAAAAATATATTTACATTTAAAAATCGTTGAAAAAAGCATCAGAATAAAAAGTTAAATGAACATACAATAAGAATGAAATATAGAATATTATTTATATTGAAAATATGGATTTAGTGTTAAATTATAATATTATTTAATAATGAAAATTGCACCCAAGGTCTAGGTGGATTGATAAGTGCTTGTTTGGTCAGGCACATACCAAGAAGACACCCAAGTTCAAATCTCGAGGGCACTTTTAGATCTTCCATGGCTCTGATACCACTGCTACCTTTTGATGAATGAGCATTGGGAGATAACAATCACAAGATACAAAATAATATGAAAGAAAGTAAATTTGCTAGATGACTGAAATATGTTGTAAATAGAAATCATATAAAATATTACAACGTAGCTATGTAGGAAATGAACACTCTATTAATAAAACCACTAAACCACATTGTACCCATCACCAATGGATGGTGAGGTACACAAAACTGTACTACCTCTAAGCTACACTATCTGACTATGTTCCCCAACTCTCTATCTGTATATCTATGAGGCTATCCTTATATAGGTAAAAGAGGATACTTGGCCAACACTCTATCTAGTTGTGCAAGGGATAAGTTGCACATGTACAACTTGCACATTGACACTTGTGCATTTATTATATTGCATGAAGGAACTAAATAACTTTATCATAAAGTAATCTAATTATGTATCTTGGAAGATACATTTACACAACCTAAATAATGGAATAGACTCTATTTCTAACAAGAAATTGCATTCAAGTTCAAGTTTTGTGTTCATTCTATTTTGTACATCATTTATTATTTTATGATTGCATATTTTGTTGTGTATGTTCCAAAGGTCAAAGATTATTTTTCTTTCAAAAGGTCAAATAAAAGGACCTAGGGGGCTTGATTGCTATGCCTCCAAACACTATCATATCATGGCCTAAGCAGGACCCCTAATTTTGACCATATTTTTTGGTGTTCTTGTGAAGCTATTTTGTATATCTAAAGCTATAGGATATTATGGACGTAAGATAAAGCTTATGCTAACACCAAAAAATAGATAGGTTCCCTTGGTGAATTATTAGGTTGTTTTTTGTTGTATCTTTTATTTATTTCTGTTCCAAACCTAAATTAAAATATATATATATATATATATATATATATATATATATATATATATATATATATATATATATATATATATATATATATTCAATTGTTTTCTAGGTATTCAAAAGGAAGGACCTTTTAGTTTGCATAATAAGGTTTAGTCTTATTTGTGCATTTTACTCATGCCCTTGATGAAAGAAAAGAATTTTCTTTCTTTCAACATAGGATAAGACACCATTGAATCAAAGAATCATATTAGGGTTAGCTATTGTCTCTTAAATCTTGTGTACACACTATCATTTTCATAGTTTAATCATAGAAAGATAAAACATATGTGATTTCTTAATTGACACACCAAAAATATTATACCTCTGACTTGCAGCGAGTCCTTGTAGAGATTTATAACTGATTACATAACTATTTCCTAGACTACAGGAATTTTCTTTGTCAAAATTTTATCCATTCATTATTATTGGGCTGCATTTGTTGAGGAAATCACGTTAATATGAGTTAGGAAAACCTCCTGGTCAATTTCCAATAATTTCCTCCATCGATTTATCGCTTTTTGACCACCTTCAGTTGTTCTTGCGCTATTCCCTATTCCTGCATCGCTTATTCCTGCATTGCTTCGAAACAACAGGCAGGTGACCGTCTATTGCTGATATGTGGTCCAAACACGTAGGGAGTAATGTGTTGACTTATCCTCTCTCTTGCACACCCTTCTGCATCGGTGGCATGTGCTGGAGTGACTAATTCCAAGCCCTTCTGTATATGTACAGTTGGCTAGAACTGTCACAGTTACAGCCTATTTTCTTGCACAGTCAGTTATAGTGGACAAACTCTTGGCTCCTTTTTTCATTTGAATTAGTTTAAACAGAGGAACACAATATTACCAAGCATCAAATATTCAAACAAGGTCTGAATTGCTATAATACTACTGATTAATTAACTAAAAAATAGGTGAAATTACAGTAAAAATAGTAAAACTGAGTATATGCACTTTGTCATTTCAGAATATGCAAACATCATTATATAATGTATTTTTTCCATAATTAACATAAAATCATAGTAAAAAGGGTAAGTCAAATAGTTTAAAATGTATCAAAGAGTGTTCATGGATGAGGCAATTCCTGACCTCATCATTCCCCCCCAACTTATGGTAATGCATGCCCTCATGCATTCTATATAGCGACAGCGGCACATAGATCCAGGTCTAGACATCTTTCATGAAATTTGAGTAATGCGCCACCAATTTTATAGAATACACTAACTGCTTTGATGGACTAAAACCACTATTGGAAGTGCATATCAGGTTGTGGGTCAGTATCAAAGAAGTAGGGGACAGGAGTAATAATTATGGGCATCTTATATCTCAGACCTATCCAAAGCTCCTTGATTTCTGATATAATTTGGATAATTTGGACAATGTCTTCTGCCCTTCTCCTTGACCATAGCAAATTAGTGGGAGAAATTGGCTCTCTTTTCTGTAGAGAGATAGATAACTCACCCCATCTGTTTTTACAAGCTACCTCAGCATCATCAAAGAAATCTGCACAAAAATTTTGAAACTGGATTATACATTTTTGAAGGTTCCCTAGATAGAGTTGTTTCATTCTGATATCCCTCATGAAGGTATAATGAACATTTTTACAATCCCTGTGATTCAGGGGAGCAGGTCTGATAAGTAAAATAGCCTATGATTCTAATTCCTTAGTTAACTTCTTTTTTGTGTCCCAGTAAATCTGATTTTGCAGAGTGGACATGAAGGCTCTAAGTTGTAAGTCACCTGTATAAATGTGAGGCAGAAACATACTTTATGTTGGCAAAAATAAATTATACAAAAATAACTCACATAAAAGGTTTTGTTGCTCTATTGGATTCTACATAAATGCCTCTATGAATTCTTTAGGAGTGTTCAACTGATGAGGCAGCTCAGAAGCAAGTCTCATGATTTGCCAGCGAAGGTATCTCTCCTTGAGTAGGAGGCTATAAAACCTAGGTGGTCTTCTGCACTGTATTGCATATTCTGGAATCTGACATACATCATGCACCTATGTTTTTAATCTATTCACCTCTGTTTCCTTCTCTGGTACTTTGGCTGCTTCAGAGTTTAAAGTGGCAACCTTGCCCTCTAACTGGTGACACCGAGTCATCCAATATGCCAGGTCTTCATTGTACCTAGTTAAAGGCACTATGTCTAGGGGTCTTACAATAGGTTGCATTTGTGCCACTATATTCACTTGTACACCAACTTCCACAGTTGGTATTACAATAGGCAAATCTATTTGTGTTCCTTGTTCTATTGTAATAGCAATGAGAGGAGAGAGTGTGGATACCTGATCTTGTGCTGCAGCCTCTTGTTCCTCTACAGAAGGTGTCTGTGTTTCCTACTGAAGTGCAGTATCATTTGTCAGCAGAATTCTTGATGGACTCTCATCATCAGATATTGTCATTCCTACTTCCTCTCTGTCAGGTAATCTTTGTGCAGGTGCTATGTTTGGCTTAGAATGTTCAGCTAAATCTAAGAGAATCTGGGCCCATTCATCAGGTGATGCTTCTGGTAACTCTATAGATTGATATTCCAGTTGAGACAATTGGTTCTGCAAATCTTGATTTTTTTGCTGAAGCAGATCAATTTGTTGATCCTTTTATTTTATGGTCTCTTTAGCTTGCTCAATCCAATGGGTCTAGGTTTTAATAACACTCTTTGCAGCATGTAATTGAGTGTGGATATCGATTTCCTCTTTAGACTTAGAATCAGAATACTGCTCAGAATCATCATGCATTAAAACATGCACATCATCCTCAACTGGTTTAGAATCAAATTTTAGCGGCTCCTCAGAATCAGATTCAACTAATGGACATACAGGGCTTATTGAAGTTTCATCCATAGTTGTATCTAGTTCCATTGTCTGTATCCCTATGTCTGCCATTTCCATTTGAACAATTGGTTCTTGTGCATCCTCTGTTCTGATTTCTCCTTCATTTGGGTCTGTGATATCTATTAGTTCTTCTGGTAGGGTTTTAGTTTTTTGAAGTCTAGCAGACTTTCTTAACCCTGTAGACCTTGGATACTTCTTAGCAGGTGTAGGTTTTGGATGTTCTGGAGCAACTGCAGATGTTGTTATTGTTTTAGGAGCAGATTCTGGAGCAGGTGCATGTTCACTTGCACTTCCAATTTCCCCGTTGGATTGTACCATATCTGCAAATGTTACCCTTTTTATTTTTGACTAAGAACCAGATGTGGACGCTTGTTGTTTCTGAGTTCGTGAAGATGGGGGACCATCTAAAGAAGGAGAAATTCTGATTTCAAGGGTTTCTGGCCTAGGGTTTTCTATAGATTCTTCCTCTGCTTCTTCTTCCTCTACTTCTTCTTCCTTTGATGCAGGATTAGGGTCATTTGTTCCTGCCCAAGGGGCAAAGAAGCGGTCAAAATTTCTAGGGTTACCCCTAAAGTGATACTGGCAAATCAATTTGATGAGCCCATGGTGCTTAGGGCTTCCCTTCCCTGCTTGGTATTTGATGGCCATAGCTTTTAACTCCTGATAAAGATATAAGGGCATATTAACCCTATATTCTGGTTTAACTGCTCCATGGCACAGATGGTTGAGGATACGAAGGTGTGGGCCAAATACAACAGGAAATTGGCCGTCACAAGTGATGTATCTCATAACCCACATTGCAACTTCGTTCCAAGGGAATGGTAAACTAGGTCTTTTTACCCCCTTGCAAACATTTCTATGCATTAAGAATTCAATTTCCCCATCCCCGTCTTCCTTAAACTGATTAACTAGGTAATTTAAAATATTTCTCCCAGTTTTTACAATCTACAAACCCTAAAGAGGTAATTCAATGATTTGGCTGAGTATTTTGGGAGTTACCTGGATGGTCATCCCGTTAATGTGCACTCGATTGTTGCAAAAGGTGCGTGCAAATTATGCTGCCAAACCCTCAGAATAGCCATCAAATTTTTGTAGGAACAGAAAAAATCCTCCATCGATGAATATTTGTAGAGATGCAGGGTCACTTTCCAGGTAGCTAATATTTTTAGGTTCGGCTATGATTTTCTTCCCCCCCATGGCGTAATTTCCTGCCTTCTATTTTGTAGTTCCTATAAATTGGTGGATAGTAAGAGTGTGTGTCTGGTTTAGGGTTTCAATCGTCATAGCAAGAATAATAGCAGTGTAGGAACTGCTTTGGAACTTGCAGCGTAATGACGTGGCAGCGCATGTGAAGTTACCACCCGTAACTTTGCTCATTTTTGTTATGGACGTCAGCTGTCACATGTAACCGTGAATTGGTGACATGTCTTTTTCCTTCTAAACCAATTAACTCACCGCAGGCCATGTGTTGTAAACAATTTTTACACATAATTTCATTCCTGCACTTAGTGATTTATTCCTGCTCTTAATCAATCATTCCTGTGCTCTAGGATATAAACAGTTTATTCTTGTGCTTGTTAAATCATTCATGCGCTCTGGGATATAAACAGTTTATTCCTGCGCTTTATGGATTATTCTTGCTCTTTTCTATTTTTTTTTTCATTCTAGAGTAGAATTAGGCAAAGGCATTACTGAGAAGGACTTTCCATTTTTGATTCCCCCTTTTTATATGCTTTTATACTAATCAAGGATATATACACTATATACTAATGATTTACATTATTCAGAGAATGAAAAAGATACATACCTATTATAACCATTTTATCTACATTTCGAGGTGCTCCTGCTGAGATTTCTAGCTAATCAATCTTTAACCTAAGCTAGGTGCAATCTGAAAACAGACGAAACAACGGTCATGAGACAAGACCGAACAATGATAGTGAAACCAACTAGGTAAACATGCCGAAAAACCGGTTTTCATGTAAACCCAACTTAGGAGTGCCTCAAAGAGGTTTTCACTTCCTAAATTATTATTATTATTATTATTTTTTTTTTCAAATCTTGTGTCAATCTGTTGAATTTGGGATGGAATAAATGTTTTCTTCCCAAATGTGTACATCCAAACTTTCCACTTGCTTGATAAATTCTACCCTGTTGTATGGTTTGTGGTACATACGAAGACGATGTCCATTCACCACCAACTTGCATTATGAGTCATCAATAGGTGTAAGATGAATAGCTCCATTATCAAACACTTCCTCAATTTGGTAAGGTCCAAGCCATCTGGTCTGCAACTTTCCAGGGAAATCCTTGTATTGTGAATCAAACAACAAGGCCCAATCACCTTGCTAAAATTTCTACTGCTTTATGTGACTATCATGCCACATCTTTCACTGTGCTTGGATTATCTCCATCTGATGTAGCGCATCCATGCACAGTTCATCCAATGCATCAAGTGGTAGAATATGATCTTCTTGTGCCTGTGACATATCAATACCTACTTCCACAGCAGTTCGAAGAGTTAGTAATTCAAACTCAATAGGCAAAAGCAATTTTTTTCCATAAACCAATTCATAGGGCGTAAATCCAGTGGTAGATTTCCAAGTGGTATTATAAGCCCAAATAGCTTCTAGTAACTTGTCCAGCTAATTTATTTTATGGACTGCTACGGTTTTGGTCAGAATTCGTTCTAATTCCCTATTGGTCACTTCAACTTGGCCATTGGCTTGTGGATGATAAGGTGAGGATTTTCTGTGTTTGACTTGATAAAGGTGAGTGAAGGCTTCAATAACCTTGGAAGTAAACTGGGGTTCGTGATCTATGGTGATGGATTGTGGGGCTCCAAAATGTAAAATCTGTGAATACAAAAAATCAACAACTTTTTCTTCTCTAGCATGTTTAAAGGCACGAGCTTCTACCCATTTGGTAACATAATCAGTACATACCAAGATATGCACTTTGCCTTGGGAAGGAGGATTAATGGGTCCTACAAAATCTAAACCCCATCTTTCAAATGGTTTTGTTCCTATTTGAGGTTGTAATGGCATTTCATTAGTAAAGGTAGGTTTTCCCATTCTCTGGCAAGCATCACAATGTCTAATGTACCTCTTTACATCTTTATGCAAAGATGGCCAATAATATCCGGTTCCCAAGATTTTGCAAATAGTGCTTTTGACTGAATAATGCCCTCCTGATGGTTCATCATGGCGTGCCCATAGGATATCATATAATTCATCCTGGCGGATACATCTGTGTAAAACATGATCAGGACTGCATTTAAAATGTAAGCCCTCTATCCATTGAAAAGAAAAATTTTGCTTGATTAACTATTTCTTTTGTTTGGGGTAAAGTGAAGAGGAATCTTCCTTGTAGCTAAGTAATTAGCTATGTCTGCAAACCATGGAGATTGTACAGAGTCAGCAAAAAACTTTTCATCTGGAAAGGTATCTTCCATAACTTCCTCTGTATCTGCATTTGGTATTCTTGACAAGAAATCTGCAACTACATTAGATTTCCCAGGCTTGTTTACTATGGTAACATCAAATTCCTGCAATGGAATCAACCAAAGAATAATTCGTGCACTAACCAATGGTTTTTTCATCAAATATTTGATTGCAGTATGATCTGTATGGATGAATACTTGGTACCCGATGATATAGTGTCAAAATTTGTTAATAGCATAAGATTACAGCCAAGAATTCTTTTTTAGTGATAGTGTAGTTTTTCTCAGCTCCTGTCAAGTTTTTACTGATATAATAAATAGCATAATGTTCCCCATTTTAAATCTGTCCTAACACAACTCCAATAGCAGTATTGGAAGCATCAGTTTGAATATGAAAAGGTAACTCCCAATTAGGACCTCTTAATACAGGTGGAGTGGTTAACTTTTCCTTTAAGTCTTCAAAATAATTTTGACATTCAAAAGACCAAACAAATTCAGAATCTTTCATGAGTAAGGCAAACATAGGATTTGCTATGTTACTGAAGTTAGCAATGAATCTGCAATAAAAACCAATGTGCCCTAAGAAAATATGTACATTAGTTTGAGTTTGTGGAGGAGGGAGGTTTTTGATGACTTCAACCTTCTTAGGATCAACCTTGATTCCATAAGAAGAGATATGATGTCCAAGGACAATTCCTTCATCATTAAGAAGCATTTCTCAAGATTCAGAGAGAGGTGGTATGTTTCACAGCGAATCAGCACTTTTTCAAGCTGTTCTAATGCATATTCAAAACTATTTCCAAACACCGTTAAATCATCCATATAAATTTCAACACTTTCATTGGTTAAATCAGAAAAAATTGCTAAAACAGCTCTCTGAAATGTTGCTGGAGAATTACATAAACCAAAGGGTAAAACCTTGTAAGCAAAGGTTCCCCAAGGACATGTAAAGGTAGTCTTTTCTTGATCTTCTAGCGCAACTTGTATCTGATTATACCCGCTGAAACCATCAAGAAAACAGAAAAATTTCTTTCCAGCAAGGGTATCCAATACTTGGTCTATGAATGGTAATGGGAAATGATCCTTATGTGTGGCCTTATTTAACTCCCTATAATCCACACATACTCT
The DNA here is from genome assembly GCA_028583015.1 of Wollemia nobilis. Taxonomy (NCBI): domain Eukaryota; kingdom Viridiplantae; phylum Streptophyta; class Pinopsida; order Araucariales; family Araucariaceae; genus Wollemia; species Wollemia nobilis. The sequence continues at coordinate 4,055,680 of JAQPPZ010017072.1, forward strand.
CATTTTACCATTTTTCTTTGGAACAATGACCAGTGGTGAAACCCACTTACTGTCTAAAATTGGATAAATGAATCCAACATCTAAGAGTTTTTCAATTTCCTCTTTCATAATTTCCTTTAGAGCAGGATTCAAGTGTCTCTGAGGTTGTCTTACTGGTTTTACGTTTTCTGTGTATATTCTATGTGTACATACCTCAGGATGAATGCCAGTCATATCTTTATAGTTCCATGCAAAATCCTGAACATGTCTTTTTAAGATCGTGAATAATTTGGTTTCCTGGTCCTTAGTTAGCCAGCTATTAATGTTCAAAAATTTACCTGGCTAGATTTCAATTGGTTTGATCCTTGGATAGATAGAACTAGCCGCTTCATAGTTACTGATTAAGGCATTTAATGGACAATGATGTGGCTGTAAAGTATGAAATAGTCTAGAATCTGTCTCAGAAATGATACCTAGTGGAATCAGAGGGCATTTGAAGGTGTTAAGGAGATGATGATGCCATCCATGTGGTAGAATGAATGATCTTTCTTGATTAGGCATGGATGACAGAAGTTCTAAATTTTGTTCCTCTTCTTGCCACAACAACCGATGAACAAGAGTTTGATCATCAGTTAGTCCTTCTGATTGTAATGTTTCAATTAGGACGGTTTCATTCTCAAATATTTCTCTCTCATGTGTAGTGATTTCCTCAATATGCTCTTTTACTACAACTGTAGCCAAAGTGGCAATGGTTTCCTGTTCTTCATCGAATTCAGGATACCAAATTTGTCCAAAAAATTTAGTTGAAGGTTGAGCTGGTGGATACAAATAAATTTTCTTTAGGTCAACACCATTAAAAATGGTCATTTCCCCTGACCTGCAGTCTATAAAAGCAACTACAGTAGCCAACCAAGGTCGTAGTAGAATAATAGGGTATCCATTGACTAATTTTCTAGGATGCAACACTAAGAAGTCTACAGGATATTCCCAAGAAGAGACTTCAATGGCTACATCTTCTAGGATACCTTCAGGTTTAGCAACGGACCTATCCGCCATTTCTAAAACTGTGGTGGTAGGACTGAGATTCTTGAGCTGTAATTTTAACATTGTGTCCTTAGTCATAACATTAATTGTAGCTCCAAGATCAATTAGCACATTAGGAATTTGCATTAATCCAATAGTAATTGTAACTATTGGACTACCAGGGTCACTATATTTAGGAGGAACTAGTTTCTCGGACAATAAATTAGCTAATTTTCCTTCTACCTGAACGGTTTTAGGAAAGGCCTTCTTTTTACTAGGTTTCTTGATACATAACTCCTGAATAGCTTTTTTGAGTGAAGGCACATCCCTTATTGCCTACAACAAAGGGAGATAAATTGACATCTTTTTAAGTTCTGTTACTAATTCTGATTCAAGGGTGGTATCAATATGATCAAACCTTTCAGGGTATGGTAATGCTACTAGAGAAGATTCCTGCATTTTTTCTGTTACTTCCTCTTTTTGTTTTTGTTGCATTGTCTCCTGATTTGGAGGTTCTTGTTTCTCACTTATTTCTTCAATGGTGGGTGGAAAAGATTCAGGTAAAACCTTCCCTGAACGCAGCTGGATGTTACTACAGTAAAGTACATGAATTGCAGTAGAATCTTCAGACTCAACCTCATAAATAGGGGTTGTTTGTCTGGTATTATTTGGGTTAGTCACTGGCTGAGCTGGGAGTGGAGGTTGTTTCACTGGTTGTGGTTGTGTTCTTCCTTGAAAATTTGGATTAGGATCTGGCAACAAGTTTTGAGCTTGCCCTTGATACCTTTGTTGTCCTTGATATGGTGGATATTGTTGTCCCCATCTTTGTCCTTGTTGTGTCCACTGTGGATGAGTTGCATTCCAAGGTTGATTTCAAGGTTGTGCAGGGACTTCTGCATGTCCCCATGGCATGTTCATATTCCAAGGAGATTGTCCCCAATTTAAAAACGAAGGAGCATTGGGATATTATGTATAGCCACCACCAAATCTCTGCCCAATAGCATTAAGTTCTTTTGTTTGGGTGCCTAAGACAAATTTTAGATGAGGCAACAAAGGACATCTATCTGTTGAATGTTCCTTGGAACAAATTCCACAAATGGAAGTTTTTTTTAAAGGGTAATCCTGCAATGCATGCTTATTCCTACATCTCGAGCAATAAATTTCCAAAGGTGGTGTAGAATTGAGTTTTGTATTTCTCTCACCTAATGCATAATTGAGTTGAACAAGGATATCAATTTTTAAATTAGCCATTTCCTCCATCAACTCCTTTATGTCATTATTGCTAGAATTCCTTTTCTTTCTCCGATGGTGAGTGCGGGAATAGTTTCTACATAACTCCACAATATCTTCAAGGTCAAGTTGATCTATATCTCCTTTTCCCATTAAATCTAACACTTCCCTAGATTCATCCTACAATCCTCTTAATAAGATAGGCTTTAAGAAATTAGGTTCTACAGGACCACATCTCTTTTGGACATTGGCAAATCGATCAAGGTAATCCTCTAAACTCTCATCTTCTTCTTGCTTGATCCGAAACAACTCATCTTTTCTATTTCATACTGTACAGTAATCCTGATATTTATGTAAGAATGCAGTCTCCATGTCATCCCAAGTATGAATTGAATTAGGTTCAAGATTACTCATAAACCATCGGATAGCAGCATCCTTAAGCGTAGAATGAAACAATTTCAATTTCTGATTATCATTTATGTAGTCATAAGTCTGACATAACACTTTGAATTCAAACAAAAATTGATCAGGATCTTCTGAAATAGTTCCCCTAAAATTTGGCAATATGGATGGAGAAATAGTTTTCATGGGAGCATCCAGAGCTGGATCCAACCGTATGGGATATTCAAAAGTCCTAGGAGGATCATCAGCATACCCACCTGGTGCTGCTACTGCTGCTGCCATAGTTATTTTCTTTGATTTTGATGTGGATGGTTTAGTCTTAAGGGAATATTTAGTAGAAAGTACTACCAAAAGTTCTTGTTCTAATTTGTCCAAAGCTTTAGTTGGTGAAGAAGGTATTTCTTGCTCTGGCAATTCTTCATCTGATTGTGAAGAACGCCTTGGTGGTTCAAAACTAGTTCTGATAAACCTCCCTCTTTCATCTCTTGGCCTATTTATTCATGCCTATTCAGTAAATAAACTGAAATACAATATTTCAAAAATTGTAACACAATTCTTGACCTGTGTCACTTTTCCTAACAACACTTTTTGTTCCTCGGTAACGGTGCCAAAAATTATGAGGGTCATTGATCATTTAATCATTATGTGTGTTAATCCAAGGCGATGTCCAGAGGTTGTATACGATAGGAAGTGTCACAGTTGCAAGTTTAGTTTATCCAAGAACAGGTTTTATTGGTGGATCAGTTAGCATTTGGGGGTTTTGTTTTGACTTCTAACTCCTAAGAATTGAAATTAACTCCTACTTACTTTTGCAAAAATAAAATTGCAGGAAATGAAATTGCAGAATCTGAAAATGATAGAAAATGAAATGTTGCTAAATTGAAGTGACAGAAAAGTAAAGTATAATATTGAAAACACACACACTCTTGCATGAAAGTAAATCAACTGGAGAATGTCAAAATAGAATTTCAACTACTGCAAAACTGAATCAACAAAAACTGCCAAAGTGCAAAATGACAAGATATCTGGAAATAGCTGTGAAATGCAAAATTAAATCAACAATTACAAAATGACAAAATATCTGGAAAATTCTTTGAATACAGAAAATGCTGTCAATGACTAAAAACTGTGTTGAAAACTACTAAAGAAATGAAAACTGACAGAATTCTGCTAACCTGCTGCAGCAAGAAATCAGCAAGAAATTCTATCAGAAACTGCCTTCCTCTGGTCTACAAGTGGCCCTTACTTCCAGAACCAGAAGAAGGTGAGAATTTATGCTAAGAGAATCGAGTTGCTAATCATCAACCTCAACATGCCAATTGAAAACTGAAGATTGCACCTTTTTATTCAATCTAAAATTGCATTACAGTAATGCAAGAAAAAACTTACAAATTACTGTTCTGCTACAAGAAAACTTTACTCTATGCTAATTTTCGGTATTCTAATGCCTATCTATCTATATGTCTATATATTCAACCATCTGGGAGAATTATTATTTATAATATAATGTTGATATGTTTGGTTACTGCTTTGTAGGGATTTACAACTGATTACATAACTATTTCCTAGACTACGGGAATTTACTTTGTCAAAACTTTATCCATTCATTATTGTTGGGCTGCATTTTTTGATGAAATCATGTTAAGATGAGTTGGGACAACCTCCTGGTCAATTTCCAATAATTTTCTCCATCGGTTTATCGCTTTTTTACCACCTTCAGTTGTTCTTGCGCTATTCCCTATTCCTGCACCGCTTATTCCTGCACTGCTCTGAAACAACAGACAGGTGACCATTTGTTGTTGATCTGTGGTCCAAACGAGTAGGGAGTAATGTGTTGACTTCTCCTCTCTTTTGCACACCCTTCTGCATCGGTGGCATGTGCTGGAGTGACTAATTCCAAGCCCTGTTGTATATGTACAGCTGGCTAGAATTGTCACAGTTACAGCCTGTTTTCCTGCACAGTTAGCTATAGTGGACAAACTCTTGGTGCAATTTTCCATTTGAATTAGTTTAAACAGAGGAACACAATATTACCAAGCATCATATATTCAAACAAGGTTTGAATTGCTATAATACTACTGATTAATTAACTGAAAAATAGGTGAAATTGCAATAAAAACAATAAAATAGAGTATATGCACTTTGTCATTTCAGAATATGCAAACATCATTATATAATGCATTTTTCTCATAATTAACATAAAATCATAGTAAAAAGGGTAATTCAAATAGTTTAAAATGTATCAAAGAGTGTTCATGGATGAGGCAATTCCTGGCCTCATCACTTTATTCAGCATGGAACCTGATAAGACCCCTAGTCTTGATGGATTCCCTCCTCGTTTCTACCAAGTTTTTTGGGACATTGTTGGGGAAGATGTAATCTCAGTTTTCAAGGAGTTCCAGGATTCAAAATGCATCCCTATAGGGTTTAATTCTAATTTCATTTCTTTGATTCCTAAGGGCCCAGCCCCCTAAATGATGGCAAATTTTAGACCAATCGGTCTATGCAATGTGTCCTACAAAATCCTTACTAAAGCCATAGCTAATAGGATGAAAGAAATATTGCCCCTTATGATTAACCCTTGTCAAGGGAGCTCAGTTTAGGGAAGATCGATTCTTGATGGGGTGATTACAGTCCATGAAGCCCTTCACACTGCAAGCCAAACTAAGAATGCGACCTTTGCCCTAAAGCTTGACATGAATAAAGTCTTTGACCGCATCAACTGGGATTTCTTAATTGTAGTTCTTCTAAAATTTGGTTTCCATCCTTATTGGGTAAGACTTATCAAAGGATGTATTCTCAAGCCTTAGTTCTCTGTCATTGTAAATGGTATGACAACAGGGTATTTCCAAAGCCTTCGAGGCCTCATACAAGGGGATCCGATCAGTCCAATGTTGTTCATTATTGTGGCGGAGGCTCTAGGAAGAACTATTAAAGTGACATGTAATGCAGGTCTGATATTTGGGATTAAAGCCACCTCCCTTATCAATCTGATAACCCACCAACAGTTTGTTGATGATACCCTTATGTTGACCCAAGCGTCAGTAGTTGAAGCTAGAAGGATAAAGTGCATTCTAAAGCTATATGAGGAGGCAGCTGGGCAGAAGGTGAACTTCTTCAAGAGCAAAATTTACTTCCACAACATCCCCATTCCAAGGCAAGTCAAGATAACTGGTATTTTGGGATGTTCAATTGCTGCTCTCCCTACTTCTTACCTAGGTCTTCCCTTGTTATAGGCTCCCCGAGAAAATCAATGTGGGACAGTGGTAGAAAGAATTCAAAAGAAACTGGTTGGTTGGAAAGCGCACTTTCTATCTCAGGCAGGTAAAGCTACCCTCACTATGGCCTCCCTTCAAAGCATCCCTGTGTATTTTCTATCCATTTTTAAGGCCCCAACTAAGGTATACCAAAATATTGAACATCTCTAAAAGAACTTCCTCTGGTCAGGGTCAGAGGAAAAATAGAGAATACACCTAGTTGGGTGGATTAAGGTATGCAGACCTAAGGAGAATGGGGGATTAGGCCTGAGAAGAGTATTTCAGCTGAACACAGCACTGCTAGCTAAGCAATCATGGTGTATCATAACCAACGAGGAGAACCAATGGACTGCAATTATTAAAATAAAATACCCCCAAGGCATTGATTTTATAAAAGACAGTATCCTAAACAGAGGATCGACTTTTTGGAAGGTAATCTTGACTAGTAGAAATGTCATCAATAAAGGGTTGAGATGGATCTTAGGGAACGGGCAAAAGATTAGCTTTTGGGATGATAGGTGAGCCAGGGAGGAGGCTCTTTCTCAATTGCCACACCTAGCCAGGGTCAAGGATTATACCAATCAGTTCATAGGAAGGAAAGTGGTCGATTTTATGATGCAGAATAGGGGAAGGTTTATATGGAAACAAATCAAGATACCAGGATTTGAAGTTGAGTCAGAAGAGATACAAAATATCCTGCACCAATAATTCATTCCCATGAGAAAAGGAGAGGACCATGTAATGTGGGCTGCAACTGAGAGCAGGTATTTCACTTTCAAAACTTCTTATAAGCTTATGATTGATCCTGAGGATCCCATCCTCCAGACCCAATTGGTGTGGGTCAAAAATCTCATCCCCAAAATATCCTTTTTTTCGTGGCTGGTGTTCCAAGGGAGGATACTCACCATTGATAATATGATAAGGAAAGGTATGATAATTGCTAATCATTGTTATTTGTGCAGGGCTAACTGGGAATCCACCCTCCATATTTTCCTTGAATTTTTGGTTGTAGATGATATTCTAAGTGGGGTTTTCCAAGATTTTAGCATTTCGTGGGCCAAACCAGCCTCCATCATTGACCTCTTCCAGCAATGGCCTAACTCCTTTACTAACCTTAGGCTTAGGTTCATGTGGAATATTTCCCTTCACCATTTCTTGTGGCATGTCTGGTTAGAAAGAAACCACAGAGCCTTTAAAGGTTCTAGCCATGATCCCGTAACCATTACCAACAAGATCCTTGCCTTTGCTCGTGAAAATATCAGTATCATCCCCTATGAAGCTTAGTATAATCATCCTTGGGAAAAATAGCTTGCTCAATCCCTACATATTACCTTGTAATAGGAACCCTTGGTCATTAATCCCAATCCCAGAATAGGTGTGAAGTGGACCCCACCCTCGGTTGGTTGGTTTAAGCTCAATTTTGATGGAGCGACTAAGGACAATCCTAGAAGAGCAGGTGTTGGAGTGGTTCGCGACTACCAAGGAAACTTGGTGCTGGAATTTTTTGAACATCTTGGAAGAAAGACCAACAATGAGGCAGAAGCAAGAGCCCTATGGAGAGAGTTGCAGATGTCCTAGGAGATCGAAGGCAAACTAATAATTGAAGGGGATTCAATGAACATTATAAACCTCCTATTCAATAGGAAAAAACCTTCATGGCAGATTAAATCAGTCATAGAAGAGGCAAGGATCCTTTTTGAAGCTAGAAATGATAGGATGGCACAACACATATTTTGGAAAGGCAATAAATGGCAAATAAGCTGGCCAACTTAGGGGTGGACATTGATGTACTTATCACGTAGGACCAAGGGGTCCCCAGTGACATGGAAGAAGTAATGCAAAATGACTGCCAGTGAAGTCTGAGGTGGGGACATCGAGCGTTGGTCTAGAGGAATCTTGGTTTGTCAACCCTGTTTTGTTCTAATCCATGATAAATTTTGGTTTTTTGTCTGTACTAAGGATAGGGTCCTTCATGGGGATATTGTTCTTAATAGCTCTATATATTGTCTTGAAAGTTGTCTGGGAGTCTATAGTGTTCTTACGGTATGCTGTCAGCTTGATGGTTGGGCGATTAGTATAGGTAAGGGGTATCGAGCCCACCCTGTTCTAAGGGTTATAAAGGCAAGGAATAGTAAAGGACAGGTAGTCCTTAACAATGCAAGGATCCATATCAGCTTAAGGTTGTATTTTGTAATAGGTTTTTGATTAACCTTTAAAACCCGGTATTAATGAAATGGCCCTTAATTACCAAAAAAAAATCAAAGTCATTGGCCCTATACTTAGGCTTTCGAATCCTTTAAAAAATGATACCTTTTTTAAAAAATTGATTAGTTTTAGTAGAGCACATCCGTCCGATTAAGGAGGATTTGGACGTTGCCTTTAGATTTGCACAAGGTGTTTGATTTTTAATAAAAGGGGGTGCATACCCTAAAGCTTTTAAATAAAATTATCATTTTAGCCTTAGGTCTTCAGTTTATAGACTATGGTGCTTTAACTATTAGACTCACCGAATAGGGTGCATACGTCGGATCTTCATCTTGATGGAGCACAATCATTGGATTTTCTTGAGGGGCTTTATTGTTAATGAAAGGGGCACATACCCTCAAACTTTGATTTAGGCATTTACCCCAACATTAGGTTTTTTTTATTTTTAGACCATGGTGCCTTTAAACTTTGATTAAAATATTTTTAACACTTTAGGACTTATGGCTTCGAATTTTAAGAGTCATATTTATTCAAAGGTTGACCTCTGTTTGCCTTTTAAGGTAAATCAACATTTTTAAGTGCACACATTAGCAATGACTAAGGTTTGACTCATCCAACAAATCTATGAAAAATCAACCTCTCAAATAAAATGCAATAGGGATCAGCAATGCTTATTATTTTGATGAAACCAAAAAAATTTAAATTGGGGGTTTCAAAATTTGACTCAAATTTGGCTCCAACATAGGCTCTGACTGGTACAATGTGCTGAAAATGTGAAGCATTTGAGAATTATAGAATCTCCCGATTTTATTGCAATTTTGGACAAAATTTCAAATCATATTGACTGTTAAGCAAAGCTTGAAAAATAAAACATAACAATTTTCAAACTGAAAAATTGTACAAACAACATGAAATCAAAGTAATAGAGCATTGAAAACTGTAATTCCCTTTATTCAATTTGGAAACTAGGGTCAGAATTTAAAAACAGATAAATTTTTTAGATATACTGTTATGCTTGTTTTTTGCTAAGTCACAGGATATGATTACACAATATTTGTCGTAACTATTTATTCCATCATGCTTTGACCCATGTGTGTGTTTGTGCATTCATTTTGATTTCTAAGTCTTCCAAAACTTTGCCATATCTGAGAAAAATAGTTAAGCCTAATATATAATTTCACTCTTTAAATATTTTCACCATTCTGTAGGGCTCCACTACCAATCATGCATCTATAGCCTCGGTGGAGTTGCTTCTAATGCCATCCAGTTTTACCCTACTGTCAGTCAAGCATCTATAGCCCCGATAGAGGTTTTCCAAGATATCTCAAGCAGTGACTCAGTTTACTTTATTTTTATTTTTCTTTCTCGTTTGAGAAGTATTTTGATATAAGAAAATTGTGCAAAGAGTATGCCTGAGTTGAGGATTAGTTTCTGGCTAAAAAGGATGAGTGTAATAATTTTTAGCTTAATCGCCCTCTCAAAGATAACTCTTTTCTTTGGACCTTGAAGTCACCTTAAGTATCATTTGTAATGTGAGGCTTTGACATGGTGTTTCAATCGGCTCTAATTTCATTTTGTTTTATCCCATATCAAACAACTATTGCATAAACACTCATATTTGAAAAATTGTAAATCTCATCAGAGTCTAAAATAAATCTCCTTTCTTCTTATTTTTTTTGGAGGAATCAACAGTAATACATAGTCATCATACTAAGAATACCATGTGTAACAACAAACTCAGAACTATACTAACAAGAAAAGAAAAGCTTATCAACAAAAAACAACACTCTGTTTTTGGGGTTTTTATTTTTCTACATATTATATATATATATATATATATATATATATATATATATATATATATATATATATATATATATATATTTTTTTTTTTTTTTTTTTTTTTTTAATTTACCTTTAGCAAGGATTGTACATTTTGAGGTGTTGGCCATTAATAGGGATAGCCATTAGTTCTCCTTGCAAAGTATGCAACTTGTATGTATTATGGCTGATAACATGGGCTATTTGGTATGGACCAACCCATTTAGGTTTGAATTTTTCTTTTTCACCATGCTTATCATTTTTAGGGTCCCAATAGATGATTGTATCTCCTTGAGAGAAAGGGGTACCTTTGGCTTTCTTATTAAACAATTTCATAGTTTTTTGAGTTTGTTTCATCATTCTATCAAGGGTCTCTCTTCTTTGCTCTTCTAGCAGGACAATTTGGTCTAGCCTTCTTTGCAAGGGTTTGGGATCTTCATGATCTTGAAATAGAAGGAAAAGTGCCAATTTTTCTATTCTTGAGGGTAATAAGTCTTTCTCTCCATATACCATCTCATAGGGAGTCCTTCCTGTGTTTCTTTTAATAGAAAACCTGTCAGCCCATAGAGCAAATTTAAGTTCACTGTCCCACCCTCTTTTGTTCTTACCTAATGACCTTTTTATTCTAGTTATTACATTCTTGTTTGATGACTCCGCTAGACCATTTCCTTGGGGGTAATAATTAGCAGAATGGGATAATTCAATTCCATATTCAACACAAAACTCTACCATTTCATATGAAATAAAATATTGTGCATTATCTATTACCAATTTTTGAGGAACTCCAAACCTGGTTAGAATGTTTTCTTCCAAGAATTTGATGATGGTGGCAGTTGTGGATGTTCTCAAATGTGCAGCTTCTACCCATTTTATAAAGTAATATGTTGTAGTTATGATCCACTTGTGTTGGCCAGATGAGTTAGGCTTGATCTCTCCAATTAAATCAATGCCCCATTGGGTGAATGGTGCTTCAATGATCACTGGCTTGAGGGGCATGGCTGCCAGCTACTTCTTTCCTACAAAAACCTGACAGTTATGACAATTCCTAACATATTTATAAACATATTTAAATATGGAAGGCCAGTAATATCATGCTCTCATTATTTTATTAGTTGTGGCTTTTGGAGCAAAATTTCCTCCACATAACTCGTTATGAAATTCATTAATAATTTTTGGGACTTCATTTTCATATAAATAGACTAATAACACTCCATCATGGTGCTTCTAGTAAAGCATACCATCTTGCACATAATATTTCTGAGCTTGAAGTTTTACTGACCTCATTTTGTTTGTTGATGTCTCTAGGAAAAGACAGAGTTTACAAATATGCCAGAATTCCATCATACCATTTATATTCTTCATTATTGGTTCTTCTGTTATCATGCATTTCATCTACTATGATGACATTATTAGAGTCCTCTCCTTTATATGCTAAATATTTGGCTAAGCCTTGTCCTTTTATAGTTTTGACTATTTTGAATTCAGTATCATATTGCAAAAGTTTCACCATCCATCTTGCTGGCCTTCCTAATGGCTCATACTGGGTAAAAATGTCTTTTATTGTTATGAATGAGATGCAACAGTAAACTTTGTTTGAATCAAATATACCTTTGAAATGTTCTAAAGATTGAACAACTGCATAAGCATGATTTTCCAGTAGGGTATATTTAATATGTGCTCCTTTCATACCTGAACTCATGAAGACTATTGGCCTTTCATTATTTTCTTTATCTTTTTGTGACAAAACTACAACAATTGAATGTTCAAATGTATATGAATAAATGTTAAAATCCTTATAATAATCAGGGCAGCTTATGGTTGGAGTAATAGAAATGGCTTCTTTTATTCTATTGAATGCTTCCATATTTTTTGTTGTCCATTTTATTTCTCCAGTCTTATTAACCATGTCATTAATGGGTTTGGTCATCTCTACAAATTTTGGGATAAATCTTCTAACAAAATTTATTTTACCAAAGAATGACCTGACACCTTTTAAATTTTTGGGAGGGGGAATTTTGGAAATAACTTCTATTCTTTCTAGGTCAATGCTTATTCCTTTTTCTAAAACTATATGACCTAACAACTTTCCTTGTGTAGTCCCAAATATGCACTTCTTTGTATTTAGAGAAATTCCATATTCTTTGCACCAAGCAAAAACTACAGCCAAGTGTTCTAAATGATCTTTCGGATTCCCAAAGAATATTGTGATGTCATCCAGGTACACAACTACTATTTTGAACATTAATCCTTTGAAGGCAAAGTCCATTGCCCTCTGGAAAGTAGCATCTACATTCATCAGTCCAAAAGGTATTCTTAAATATTCAAATGTGTCCCGGGGTGTAGTGAATGTTGTTTTATGTCTATCTTCTAGATTAATTTGAATTTGATTATATCCAAAAAATCCATCTAACAGGGACAATCTAGATGAACCAACTACTACTTGCAATAGTTGTTCCATATTGGGCAATGGGTAATTGTCTTTCAATGAACTCTTATTTAAATTTCTGAAGTCTACACAAAGTCTGATATCACCATTATTTTTCCTGACTGGTACTAAATTGGATTTTTAAGAAGAGAATCTTACTTTTCTGATTATTTTGGAGTCTAGCAATTTTTGAACCTTGTTTTGCCTTATTGGATACAGATTTGGGTTGCACTTCCTTTGTTTTTGTCTAAATGGCTTTGAATCTTCCTTCAACGGTATTATGTGTGTCATTACATCTATTTTGAAGGTTTTAAGGTCTTCATAAGTCTAAGAAAAATGTTCTTTATTCTTCTTTAATAAATTGATGTATCCAGCCTTTTATTTTGCAGGTAAGGCCATATCTACCTTCACCATTCTAGGTTCTTTCATTGTACCAATATTAATATCTTCATATATTACTTCTCTGTGAAAAGGCTTGTAAGCTTTGTTAAAATCATTAAATAGACTCTCTATAGAAACCAATCCTTTGGGTATCCTATTTGTTTTTAATTGGATTACTTTTATTGGCTCTCCTATTTGGTATTTTAGCTTATCTTCATCCTTTTCATCATAGATTATATTTACATATTGATTTTACAGAGTCATAAAATCTTTAATATTTATATCATCCTGAAAGACCTATAGGTAAACTATGTTATCTAGTACAAAAGGCTTGTAGACTGAGATATTTGGGAATATGTTCATATATTATGTGGTTATGTCTGGATGATATAAGCTTGAGGCATTTACAGCATGATTTTGTTCTCTTGGATTAAAAAAAATATTGAAGGCTAAAAAATTTTTAATTTCTTCTAGTACTGCATTCTTGTATTGTTTTAACCTAGGATGTTTGGTCTGATATTTTCTTTTGATTTGTTGTATAATCAATTTTGCATCCCCTATTATAGTCAAGTAGTTAATGCCTAATTCTTTTGCTTTTCTTAACCCTAGCAGTAAAGCTTCATACTCAGCTACATTGTTGGTGCAAGGGAATTCTAGTTTGTAAGGCATACCAAGGTAATTTCCCTTTATATCAGTCAAATTAACACTTGCACCTGCTCCAGACTGTGACTTAACTCCATCAAAAAACATGGTCCACATTTCTTGAGTCAATACTCTATCTGATTCAGCATCTACCATTTTCATAACTTTTGGATCCATGTTTTTTGCTTTTGGTACTTCCACCAAGAATGGGTTGTGCCATATGGAGTAAACTCCCATCCCTTTTTCTTTCATAGCATTTACTAAGTTTATCATGGTTTCATCTGTTTTAATTAACTCTAAAGAGTATTTATTGAATGGTTCTCTACGCAGAGTCACATTTTCCTTGTCTGACATTGGGATGGTTGCATAAGACAAGTCCAGTTGTATTGAACCTTCTAGTTGTTCATCCCAATGTCTGCTTAGTAATAATGAGAAAAATGGGTCAACATCCACTACAACAATGTCCATTACTATACCCTTTTTAGGGTGTTGATCTAGGAAAACCAATAATCCAGTTATCACCCCTACATAAGGCACTTTTCTGTTATCCATGACTGAAATAGGAGTAGAATCTCTAGTACATATTAATCTCATTTGATCAGCTATCATTTTAGGCATAATGTTATGAGAAGCTCCATTGTCTAACATATAGTTTTGGATAACATACCTTTCTCCTTCATCTGAATTATACCTTAGTGATACATAGAAGGGTCTAACAAAAGAGGGTGACCTTGTGTCATGTTGATCTTTCCTGGTAGCATGACATGTTGGGTCTTCTTTTTGTTCAGCTAACCCGAATGCTCTGTAAACTTGTTCTCTATATTGTTGTACTTTCATAAGTTCACCAAATGTGATGTTGACCTTTTGTTTGTTGAGTTCTATCCCAAAATCAAATTCAATCTTTTTAATGTCCAATGGTTTGTTGCTTTCTTCTTTGAGTGCTTCCTCCTCTACTTCAATAATCTCAGGGATTATTCTTTTAGAGGTTTTATCAACTCTCTCTATTAGAACTTTTGTTGATGAAGGGTTGCTTCTTGATTTCACTAGCAGAAGTTGTTCTTGTCCTTTTAGGGACTGTTCTATTCCTTAAATTCAGAACATGGGTTGCTTCCAATTCTTCCACTTCTTGAACAGTAGGAGTTATCTTACCTTATTTCATCTTGTCATATCAACTCGTGTGGTTTTTGCAAGATTTTAGTATCTTCAGCTACTAAGATTTGAGGATGATGATTTGAAGCATACTTATTCAAATTCTCTTCAAACAATCTTTCTCTGGATTCATCTTCTACAAACCAACAAGCATTGATTCTAATATCCTCTTCTAAATCGGCATGTAAATCTACATTACGCTGGTCACTTAGGTGAATTCCACATGCATCAGGGTTATGCGATGCATCACAAGTAGAGCAAAAATAGGGGAATCCTTCTGCTATGTTGGTAGATGGTATAGGGTTTGGAACATTGTTCTGATCTTTGTCAAAGTCTCTATTTTTTCATTTATTGTTCCCATTGTTCCTATTCTTATTTTCTTCTTCAGGGCCATTTTCCCAATTCCTATTGAAATTTTTCTTAAAGGGTGGGTGATTATCAACATGTGGTTGTTTTGCTTGTGATATCTCATTGTTATTACCATTATTTTTTTTTATTCATGCTAACCTGTTGTTCATGGTGTTGAAAATCTCAGCCATTTGATTAGTTAGTTTCTTCATCGGATTCATTTCAGTTCTTATTTGTATATCAAATGCTACCCTTTTGGGTTTTTTTCAGGTAGATTGACTTCCAGAGAATAAGGCTTCATTTTACCACTATCAAGCATGTTTCTTTCAATGACCATTACTTTTTCCATACAACCATCAATGGTAGTGGCTTGTTCTTACCTTAGCTCATAATTAAACTCTCCTTGAAAAGCATTCTTATAAAAACAAATAGATTGAATATCACTAGGCCTAAGGTTCGTAGGTATTTTGTTTCTAGTTTTTTAGAATCTTCTATTAAAGTCACTAACAACCTCATAATATTTTTTCTTCATAGTGGCCAATTCAGTTAACAGAGATTGTTCATTTTTTCTTTCACCATATTTATTTTAAAAAATAGCTTTCATTGTAGTGAAGTCTGGGATATCATTATTAGGAAGATAATTGAACCACTCTCTAGCATATTTTTCTAAAGTTTGTAAAAACAGTCTTAATACTATATCTTCATGTTCAACCCCTAGACTATCCATTGCATACATAAAACCTTTGATATGATCTTATCCAGTTACTACACTATTTCCTAAGAATTTTGGAAGGTATTTGTGAGCTTTATTAGGTAAGGCATTAAGATTTACGGGTAAAACAAAATGCCTATACCTATTGGTTCTCCATAAGTGAACATTAGCCTAATTTTGTTGATTTGTCTTATTTGCTTGAGCCATTGTTACTATAGGTATAATTGGATTTAGATTTACAGCAGCAACGCCTATAGGAATATAGGGTTGGCTTGCCTAGGTATAATCTAAAGAATAAAATACAGAGCTAGGGAACTGAGATGATCCTAACGTATTTTTAAAAGAAAAATTCAATAATTTATCTACAACAATACTATCTTGTCTTCTATCTTTCCTTACGTACCTCTTACCACTAGAATTTGATTTACTATTATAAGCAGTATTCTTAAAAAGTGGAGTTTTCTTATTATGTATAAATACCTCTGGATTCTCGAGTTTTGGGAATAGCTCCTTACCGCTTCTCCTAGTGTGTGCCAATACATTCTGCTCTTTCCTTTTTTTATTTTTATCTTCTAGGTTCGTTCAGACAGAGTCGCCAGCATCGAGGTGCAAAAAGAACAACATATGCTTTATCAAAAATACTTGATATTAACACTCAACATCACAGGATACGGTTCTTGGGATAATTCAAGAAAATCAAGAAAATGGGATTTTTTAAGAAAATAAAGAAACGTAAAATAAAATTTTGAAATTAAAAAAAAAACATGGGTAAAACAAATAACGTACAAATCATAGAAAATTGAAGCATCGGTTCTTTATTCCTATTGGCTGCTCATTTTAAAATAATGTCGTTGTTTAAGCCAAAGTTAAGAATTTAAAATCTCGTCTTCGGTAACAGTGCCAAAAAACTATTGGAACCATTTCTTGTATCCATAGGATTTGATTGTCATGATATAAGAAATCGTTTGAAACCAATGAGTTATTACAGGCTCTGGTCAACCTGCCTCTTCGTTTTGATAAACACAAATATTCCTAAAGAAAAACTACAGAACGGATAAGGAAACCCCAACGGTAAATTATGATAAAACACTACTTACATGCTTCAGATTATGATTATACTAGATGTATTAATAATGACCAAGCAAGAAAATAACCATGTGTTATGCCTTATATAGACCGGTGCTTAGATTCATTGGGTTGTTATAGCAATTTAACAACATATTTGACAGGAACGGAGAGAAGAGAGAAAATAAAAATTGGCGCTCTTAGATTTATTCGAATATTGTAATAAAACTAAAATTTAGCCAATGAGAGAAACGTACGCAATACATTCAAATAATGTAACACATTACTTAGTAACACACCAAACTAATACAATGATATAACAGGAAAAAGACCCAAAATTGTATTGATTTAAAAAAAATATTACATGTAGAATGGGCAGGAAGCCTTCAAACTCTATTTTTCCAAAAAAATTATCAATACAATGAAGACGTTATATTCAAATAATGTAATAGAACTCTCCTACTCTCCTTGTTCCAATCAAGTAACATCAAAGTCTCTGAATCTCTTGACTTAATAGGTCTGGAAATATTCTCAACTTCTTGAGTACTTTCCTATCAAAAATCTTGCATAGTAAAGGGAAGAAAGAAGAATGAATGAGAAAACTAAGACACAAAATGGGATACAACAACACAACTCTAAAGGGCACTCAAGTATACCTCTTAGTAAAAATGTTATTCTCTAAATGCTTGATCCTCATTCTAAACTTGGGCACTTCTTTTTATAGGCTAGGTTCTTGAATCTATTATTCTTGGCCTGATCTTGGCCTTACACTTGTCCTTTTTTGGGTTGATCTTCAAAATTGGTACAGCTAGCTTCCACTACCTCCTTTTGTTTATGTTGTACACTCTTCTTTGAATTTTTCAAACTGCAACTTATTTCAACCAGTGATGTTAGTGCTTGGAGGGTCTGTTTTGTCTACTTGTTCTTCTATTTTTCCTTTTGCTGTTTCTTTTTGTTCATTTACTTTAGAACTGTTTTGGATATTTCTTCTTTTGGGACAACCTCAAGTATATCTCTAGAAGGTGAGCTCATTTCCAGCTGTTGACTGTATATTTGAACCTCCTTTCCTTTTCTGCTCTGTTGTAGCCGATTGATCTTTTTTTTTATCAGTCTCCAAGCTTCGATGTCAAAAGTTACTGCAAACCTTAGCATATTCATTTCCTGCAAAGGTCTGTTTTTCTGTATGCTAATAGAAACCTTGCTTTTTTTATATTAAAGGATCAACATTTCTACGATATTCACCAAGAAAGTGAATTGTCTAGACATTTCTGACTCATCATCTAGATCACAATAAAATTATTCTATTATATTTTTGAGCAACTCTTCTGTACTGGGTGCTTCTAATAATTCGTCTAATGACAATACAATATCTGCCATTTTATCAATTGCATCCTTAAATAGCCTTGACATCTCAGCAACAACATTGATCCATCTTCCTTTATTTACCCCAAATATGGTTGCTTTTAGGAATTCAATATTACATTGTACGTTGATGTCGTCATTCATCATTATCACCTGGCTCTACATCTCCTCAAAGTTGTCTTCCATTAGATCAAGGGTAGGACGAATTATTTTGAAGTCTTTTTCCTTCTCATGCTCTAATGTCTCCATTTCTTGAGCAGTTATTCGAATCACTCTAATCTGTCTAAACATTTCGATGATCCCTTTGACATAATCTCGAATTTTTATCTATATTTCTCTCTTCATTGTGTTCATATAGTAAGTATAATTCAAGATTCTTACTATTGAAGGGGGCTATGTTTCTAGGGTGTCTTTTTGCATCAATTCTTCCTTTTATTTATTTATTAGCATTTGCATTTCAGCTTTTTCTCTCTTCTCGGCTTCTAATTGGTTCCTTAACGACGTGTGGTAGTGGTGGCCCCTTTTTTAAACATCGCGCCACCTAGGCCCTGGGTGATAATTAAATCTTTGGGATCAATTACTCTTTTAATTGGGTAGCAATCATCCTGGGGATCCTTCATAAGATTTGATTCTTGATGTGAGTGCCTGTCGTCATCCTTGATATATATTGGAAGGGATGTACCTTATAAGCTTGTTCTGAATACTTCCCATCCTGCAAGGACGTTAGCTTCCAAAATATTGAGGGCAAAGGTTAGGGATGATTAGGCTTTTAAATTAAATTGAGATTTCAAACTTTATTTAACACTGGTTATTAAAATATTAATCGAGAACTTATTAACCAAATTTAAAGCATAGTCTTCGACATTGGATTACCTTGCTAGTGGCTTACCATCAGATCGAATGTTTGACCAAGCACAGTCGTCCGATCGCTTACATATACCTTAGGGTACCTTGATTAATGCTTGGGCCTTGATTACCTTTGATAACCATGAACGAGCGCATTCATGCGATCGGATTGATCATGAGCACGGTTGTTCGATTTTGTTTGTATCATCAGATATACTGTAGGTTATCCTTAATTAAACAGTGGTCGTTAGATCTTGGTGGGTTAAAGCGCAGCCATTGATCTCCCTTTAGCTCCCAATTGCTTTTCATTGAAGCGTTGTCGTTGGATTTGAGTTTGCATGCTTGTAGTCGATAGATTTTGATTTTCACTTGTTAACCATTTATATTACCTTGGTTAATTCATGATCGTCAGATCCATGAAGGGTTAAACACATCCATTGATTTCACATATTTAATTTTATTCTTTGGATGAACTGCAATCGTTGGATCGATGCTAATTATAACGCGACCATTGATATATTTTGGTTTTCTTTCTAAAAGAATTCTCTTTTAAACTTCGAGTAACTTTCTTTTACGCGAGACCGTTAGATCATCCCAGTTTAACCACAATCGTTGGATCTAGTCGGACTTGTGGTCGCTTTGACTTTGGATTTGAGTGGGAGTATTTTTAACATTTGACCTTCTTGTGACTTGTGGCATCATTGATTTATCTCTAGGAACAGTGCCTCTATTGATTTTATTTATCCTACACATGTTTTAATTGTTAGCACGAGTAAAGTTCTCAGGTTAACCTTGATTATTTGTAATTGAATCGACATTGTTAGATCGATCCTTATTTTATCGCAGTCGTGGATCTTCCTATAACCTACAGGCTTAGATAACGAAAAATGTATGCTTCAAAATTTTTATTAATCTTAGTTAAGTGCAAAAAGGGGGCGATTAATAATGCGTTAGAACCCTTGCTAAATGCGATTAACCTAGGTTAATCAAAATTTGACTTTGTCTTACCGGTTTTACCTTTGTTTACTTGAAACGGTTACTACCATTAGATTATCTCGGGAGGGAACGTAGTCGTTGATCTTGTTTATATCCATGCATAATCTCGATCATCTTTGGTAATCTAGGGTGAAAGTGCATCCGTTGGATTTAAATGTGAATTTGGTGTAGTTGCTGGATCTAACCGTAGGTTTTTCATGAATATTATCCTTGGGAGAAACCGCATTCGTTGGATTACTCTTGGATGAAGCGCAATCGTTGGATATTTTGTGACTTGTTCTATTTTTTGACTTTGACTCGATCATTGTCATCAGATCCCGATGAGGGTTTTCACAGTCATCGATCTCTTTCAACCTATGGGGCTAGTTTCAAAAAAATGCAACCATTGGATCAAAACATAAGCCTATCGTTGTCGTTTAATTTTTCAAAGCAACTTAATATTAAATCAAATCCATTGGCCCTATACTTAGGCTTTTGAATCCTTTAGAAAATGGTACCTTTTTTAAAAAATTGATTATATTTAGTATTGTGCATCCGTCCGATTAAGGAGGATCTGGGCATTGCCTTTAGATTTGCACAAGGTGTTCAATTTTTAATGAAATGGGATGCATACCCTCAAGATTTTAATTAAAATTATCATTTTAGCCTTAGGTCTTAGGTTTATAGACTATGGTGCTTTAACTATTAGACTCACCAAATAGGGTGCATCCATTGGATCTTCATCTTGATGGAGCGCAATCGTCGAATTTGCTCGAGGGGCTTGATTGTTAATGAAAGGGGTGCATACCCTCAAACTTCAATTTATGCTTTTACCCCAACCTTAGGTTTTTTTTATTTTTAGACCATGGTGCCTTTAAACTTTGATTTAAATATTTTTAGCACTTTAGGACTTATGGCTTCAAATTTTAAGAGTCAGATTTATTCAAAGGTTGACCTATGTTTACCTTTTAAGGTAAATCAATATTTTTAAGTGCACACACTAGCAACGACTAAGGTTTAACTCATCCAAAAAATTTATGAAAAATCAAACTCTCAAATAAAATGCAATAGGTATCAGCAATGCTTATTATTTTGATGAAACCAAAAAAATAAAATTGGGGGTTTCAAAATTTGAGTCAAATTTGGCTCCAATAGTGCCCCAGGAAAGGGGTGAAAAACTAGTTAAAAGCATCTTCGAGGCGAAAATATAAGGAAGAGTTGCTTGAAGCAGTTAAATTCAAAGAAATTTTCGCCCCTCTCAGGGGTGAAAACCTAGTAAAAGGTATTTTCAGAGAGCAAACATAAAGATGATGTCATCCAGGCAAAGATAGAAAAGTCAAAGTCAAAGTCACCCCTTAGGGGGGCAAAAATCATTTTTGCCCTCCTTCGGGGTGAAATTCCAAATGAAGACATCTTGAGGCGAAACTCCCAAAAATAGCAGATTTTCCTGGCAGTCAAAGTCAACGTCGCCCCTGGGCTGGGGCAAAAATAGTTTTCGCCCCTCAGGGATGAAATCAGTTATTTTTTCCTCCTCCCTTGTAAAAGATAGTTTCAGGGTGAAATTACCCAGGAAAGGGGCAAAAGTATGTTGAGGGGTGAAACCACCATTTTTGCCTATTATTCAAATTAAAGGACATCCTGGGGCGAAATCAATTAAAATGAAAGGTGAAATTCCAACTTTGAGAGCAATCATCAACGTAGTAACCTGTTTAGGTCTCTACCTGCTACGAAAATGCCTTTCACCCCATGGAATGGGCGAAATCAAGTTTTACCACTCTTTCTTAGCAAGGTTACTGTCATAAGTGCCATGACTGCAGATCTTTTCAGGAAAGGAAAAATATTGACAACATTTAATGATTGGGGCGGTAAGAGCGATGATCCAAAATTTTGGCTAAAATATTGCCAGGATTAAATTCTATGCTCTCAAATCTAGTGTGATCTTGATTGTGTTCAAGGTGCCTTCTATGGATTTCGTTCCTTTTCAAGGCAAAATTAAATTTCGTTGATTTTCATTGGTGAGGGTAAGATTCCAAGGCAAGGTAGAATGTAATGGCACCTAGAATTTAATATTCGAGCTCCTAATTACCGAGCGACATTACCGATTTTCAATGCATCAACGCTTGGGACATTTTTTCTATTATCTATTTTTATCGATTTCCCAAGCACATCCCATGAAAATCGGATCGTTGTCCCTTGAACAATAATCTGATTCGAGCATCGCCATTACCAAGGGAGAGAATTGTTGTTGCTGATCTTTGACCAATTGATATTTTATTGTATTGTGCATTTAGTGAAAGATGTAAAATCCTCTATAAATACTAATCATTATAATGTAATGAAAGGGGATAAACACTCTGCAGAAAAACACTTTAAGTTTTCTGCATAAATAGAAAAATATTCAGCTTCTGGTTCCTTGAGTAGTATTGTATTCTCTTTTTTCTTGGCATTTTTTATTACGTTCATGTCCATTATTTGCTGATTTTAAATTTTGCATCTAGATTTAATTACTGCTTGTGAGGGAGTGAATACTAGAATGTTTTTTTGGAGGTTATCTTAGAAAACTATGAGTGGTTCCTGTGCCTTTCTTTCTATTATATGCTAATTAATACTTATGAATTTTTTTTGTTAGTTTATCGTCACCTTATGTTTTCGACTTATAGCCATATTTCCCATCTCTTTCTTGCTACCCTAAGCTTTAAACTGATCATTAGTTTCAGTACGAAAATCAGTCCTCTCTAGAGATTGGGTCGAAGGACATTTCTTTTCTTTGGCCTTTCAATGTTGGTCAGGTCTAAGGTATACAAATAATATATTGTACTTAACCAGATTC
Organism: Wollemia nobilis; assembly: GCA_028583015.1. Classification (NCBI taxonomy): domain Eukaryota; kingdom Viridiplantae; phylum Streptophyta; class Pinopsida; order Araucariales; family Araucariaceae; genus Wollemia; species Wollemia nobilis. The sequence goes on from JAQPPZ010017072.1 coordinate 4,078,332, forward strand.
TTGACCAACAGTTTTTGGCATGCTCAGTGGGACGAACAATCTTTGTATTTTAAAGGAGCCCAAGTTTGATGAATCATTGGCTTACCTTCTTCTAGAAAAATCACCTGGTGACTCTGTTGAGTTGAATATCAATATCTCATGATCGGTCGATGCCTTTTATGTTGAAAGAAGATACTCCGAAGGAATCATGGTTTGGTGAGCATCATTGACCTCATAAGTAGAGAAAGAATGTTCACCTAGTGACTTCGAATCAGTAGCACGAATCGTGATCTCTGAGGATCACTACTATAATGGCACATGTATGCTATCCATCTAGGATGATCCTGGCCCTTTTAATCTCCAAATTCATAATTATATTTCCAAAAATACCTTGAAGACCCTAACAAAATATAAAGGCATTAAGGGAATGGCTCGAGAGCACCTTGAAGATGTTGCTGCTCTAGCGACTCTCCATAGCATAGCCCAAGAAGATTTCATGATCAGACTTCTGAACCTGTCTCTAGAAGGAAGGGTGCTACAGTGGTACAAACTGCTCGAGCGTAAGAGCATTTGCTTATGGGAGGACTTAGTGGGAGAACTCATCGATACATTTGATGGATTTCAGATCCCTTTCAACTATTGATGCACCTATCTACCATCATGAGAGAACCTCTAGAGAGCATCACAGACTTCAATGTCTAATTTTGGAGGAGTTGGAGGATAATTCTAGAGAAGATCCGATCAACACCTAGCCAGATCCACCTCTACTATATTCGGGCTTTCCACTCAGACATAACCCTTCGATTACAATCTAGGGAACAAAGATTCCCTCAAATATTTCAAGAAGCAGTACAAGTAGAGCGACTTCTACTCCAATAAAAAAAAATACAATGGAGAAAAACTACCTTTCCATCACTCTCTCTAATAGTTGTTGCTCATGTCTATCTCACGCAGTATTCCCAATGGCAAATCCCTAAAACTGTGCAAAGCCCTGGAATATAGTTGTGTGGAGCATTAAAGGTAGATCTCATCCAAGGCCAATGAAGATAATATGCAAGCACTACTCCAACAATGAACAATATGGTTGCTTGTAGTTTCCATCAGGAGATGGACCAAGAAGGGGAACAGGCTCAAGTGGCAGATTTTGAGAGTGAAGAAGGCACAATTTTGCACCATTTTTGTGTCCTAGGGCATAGCATGCAAGTATTTAGCCAAAATCCAATAAGCATACCTCATCAGGAGGTTGATCCTAAGGAGATTTTGACAATATGACTATTGCCAAAAAAATTATGTTGTCACATCAAGGAGTCAAAGGAGCACGTACCCAAGATCCTGCAACCAATGGACTCTCTTAAGTGGCGGCATTGGCTCTAGCCATCACCGTAACCAGTACTCGAAGAAGGCTCCCATGTGGTAAATCTCTTCGCCACATTATTCATTAATTATATGAGTAATGGCATGCATGACAACCTGCCACGTTGCATCTTGTTCCCAACCTAGCAAACTTTGAAAAGAGGCCAACCGGACTTCAAAGATCGATTGAAGTAAAATCAGATCTGGTCTGGACACTGCATATTCATTGGATAAGCACCTGAAATGAGGTTTGTGGTGGTGGCATGCCAATCATGTCGTAAAATTTTGTGTAAATAGTGTAAATAGGTCGACTAATAAATAAAGTGTTGAGGACACTAAATGGTGTGATAAAAAAAATCTAAGGTTGCAACCACCCATGTCATTGGCTCAAATGGTGTCGAAGCCCATAGGTACACATTTTCTCTTCTCTTGATCATGAGAATTTGGTGACTGTTTCCCTTTATTTTGTAACACCTCCTTCCACGTAACTTTCATTTACTATACCCACCACTTATGTTCCCCTCCCCATTCGACAATCATCAGTCACCATTGCTCCTTCTGTCATTCCCATTTCTTCATCTTTCACTTTGTTGGCCTCTATCCTTAACCTATTTTCTATTCCATTGCCATCCACCTCATCTTCCACACCCGTTAATAATCCCATTGCCATTGTAAGTACACCAACCTTGTCAAGGGTAAGCGTAACTATGGCCCCATCCATTTTTGCTCCTTTCATCGAGCCAAACCCTCAGTAGCCTTTGTTCCCTTTTTTAGATTATAGGATTCATTGGTTTTATAGATCGAAGTCTTGCCAGAGCACCTTGAAGCAGAGAAAATCAGTCGAGCTCGACGAAGTTCCTCGTGTTAGGCAAAAAATATAAACAAGCGGTCAAACAATATCAGGCAGCATAGGAAGAAGCAGTGCAAGCAGTAAACAACTTGATGCAGCAAACGGTTATGACTCTGTTGCCCAATGGATAAAGGCCCTGGGATCAATTGCATCTAGATGAGCTAAATACCCCACGAGCCGCCAAAAGTGTTGGCATTTTTGCCACACTACAGTCAGAAGTCAAAAAAGGTAAAAATCGAGAAGCGGCCATTTTTGGGAAATCAACCTAAATGGACACCTATGGACTTAAAAATTTACCCAAAGGAGGAGAATTGAAAAATTAGACTTATGGTGAAATAATCACCCCAATATCCTGAATGGTTTGATGGAAATTAAATTTTGCATCCCGAGAAATTTCTCTATCATAGCTTAAAAATATCAATTTGAAGACTTTAGAGACCCCGTAGAGGGATGAAAACTAGATGAAATGGATGGATCATTACTTTGATGTTGTAGATCTCTTCCCAATATTTCCAATGGTATATTACAATAGACAATTGGGTCAATGAATCAAAAGTTATGGCTTCGAGAAGATGTACCACCAAAAATCTATTTTTGAGCACTTTCGGGATGAAAGTCCATTTTCGGCACTTTCGGGGCGAAAATCCTTTGCACCCTTCCTTTGGGGTGAAACTTCCTGGATAAACAATTTCGTTTGAATGAAGGAGAAGGAAAAAGTTTATGAGTGATGAGATGGGTCAAAGTCAAAAGCGCCCTAGGAAAGGGGTAAAAATCCAGTTAAAAGCATCTTCGAGGCAAAAATAGAAGGAAGAGTTGCTTGAAGCAGTCAAAGTCAAAGTCGCCCCTCAATAGAGGCAAACATCATTTTCGCCCCTCTTAGGATCAAAAACCCAATAAAAGGTAGTTTCGAAGAGCAAACATAAAGATGATGTCATCCAGGCAAAGATAGAAAAGTCAAAGTCAAAGTCACCCCTCAAGAGGGGCAAAAACCATTTTCACCCTCCTTTAGGACAAAATTCCAAATGAAGACGTCTTGAGACGAAACTTCCAAAAATAGTAGATTTTCTTGAAGATCAAAGTCAATTTCGCCCCTGGGTCGGGGTGAAAATCATTTTTGCCCCTCTCAAGTGCGAAATCAGTTATTTTTGCCTCCTCCCTTGCAGAAGACAATTTCGGGGAGAAATTACCCAAGAAAGGGGCGAAAGTATGTTGAGGGGTGAAACCACCATTTTTGCTTGTTATTCAAATAAAAAGACATCTTGAGACAAAATCAATTAAAATGAAAGGCAAAATTCTAGCTTTGAGGGCAATCATCAATGTAGTAACTTGTTTTGGCCTTTGCCTACTACAAAAATGCCTTTCACCCCATGGAATGGGAAAAATCAAGTTTTACCACTCTTTCTCAATAGGGTTACTGTTAAAAGTGCCATGATTGTAGATATTTTCGAGAAAGGACAAAGATTGACAAAATTTAATGCTTGGGGTAGTAAGAGCGATGATCCAAAATTTTAGCTAAAACATTGCTAGGATTAAATGCTACACTCAAATCTGACATGATCTCAATTTTTTTCAAGGCACCTTCTATGAATTTTGTTCCTTTTCGAGGCAAAATTAAATTTTGTTGATTTTCATTGGCGAGGGTAAGATTCCAAGGCAAGGGAGAATGTAATGGCACCCATAATTTAATATTCGAGCTCCTGATTATCAGGCGATATTACAGAGTTTCAATGCATCGATGCTTGGGACATTTTTTGCATTGTCCATTTTTGCTAATTTCCCAGTCGCATCCTATGAAAACTGGATCGTTGTCCCCTAAAGAGTAATTTGATTTGAGCATCGCCATTACCAAGGGAGAGAATTATTGTTGCTAATCTTTGACTAGCCGATATTTTGTTGTATTGTGCATTTAATGAAAGAGGCAAAATCCTCTATAAATACTAATCATTTCAATGTAATGAAAGGGGATAGACACTTTGCAGAAAAACACTTCAATTTTTCTACATAAATCATAAAATATTCGGCTTCTAGTTCCTTGAGTAGTATTATGTTTGATCTCTTTTTGCTTGGCATTTCTTATTACGTTCATGTCTATTATTTGTTGATTTAAAATTCTGCATCTGGATTTAACTATTGCTTGTGAGGGAGTGAATACTATAATGCTTTTTTGGAGGTTATATTGGTAAACTATGAGTGGTTCTTGCACAATTATTTCTGTTATATGCTCATTAATACTTGCTATGAATTTTTATTGTTAGTTTATCCCCATTTTATATTTTTGGCTTATAGCCATATTTCCCATTCCTTTCTGTTATTTCCCATATCTTTCCTACTACCCTAAGCTTTAAACTGATCATTAGTTTTAGTACGAGAACCAACCCTCTCTGGATATTAGCTCGGAGGACATTCCTTTCCTTTGGCCCTTCAATGTTGGTCGGGTCTAGGGTACACAAATAATATTTTGTACTTAGGCAGATTTGTGACCAACAGTAACCTATAAAGTCAAATATCTAAATTGGACAAGAAGTTACAAAGATGAAAAATGACATGCAAATTATGAGAATCAACCAAATTAAATCTAAATTTAAAATTGGAGAGAAAATCCTAGAGGTTAAATAGTAATTAAAGGAAGGTCCAAAGGTATTTAAGCATCTTAATACTGAAGGACTAGGTGGAAGGTAAATCAATAAAGACAATAGAGTTTGTCATGTTTTTTTTGACATAGATACCTCATTTATGATGCCTAAATTAGACTTTCTCAAGTTTAATATAAAGGACGCATATGGTTGTTTATATAGAGTAGATCAGTTCTTTAAACTCCATACTATACCCCCATATTTGTGGGTCATCATGATATCTGTTAACTTTGAATCTAAGGCCCTACAATGGTATCAATGGTTAAATAACATGTCTTCTAACCCTTATTGGGAAGACTTTGAGTTCCAATTACTCACTTATTTTGGCCATAGTGAGTATGAGGGCTTTACAAGAGCGTTAACCAAATTGAAAAAAAACTTTACTATTCGAGAATATCAGACTAAATTTGAGAAATTGGATAATAGGACATAGGGGTTGAGTGAAGGATTTTGTATAGCTATTTATTTAATGGGTTAAAAGATGATATCAAGGCCAAGATAAAAATGTTTAAATCGTATTCTATGATGTAAGCCATAGGATTGGCAAGATTAGAAAAATAAAAAATTTATACCAAAAGGAGGTCATCCAAATTCCCATAGGCCAAACCCATATTTCCCTCCAAGTTCATATTAAATACTAGCAATAAATCTCCATCAATGAAATAGTTGACTAGGGAGAAAATGGATGTCCATATAGCACAAGGTTTATGTTATAATTATAATGAGAAATATGCTTTGTGGCATAAATACATACAAAAAAAAATATTTTTGTTGGATGTAGATGAGCCAGTAACCATCAAATATTTTGAGGAAGAGGAACATATAGAACAACCAAATGTCCAAGAAGAATTCTAACAAAAAATTTAGTGCATGCCTTAGCAAGTGACCTTTGCCCCCCTTACAGGATTTGGTCGAACCAATTGGTCTACACCTCAGATCTTTAGTTTTGGGATGTTAAAAGAAACAAATAAATTAAAAATAACATTTTCATATAAAAAACAACTCTTGCCCCTTCGAGTCTCACATCAACCATAAATTTATATTGCTTCATGTTGTCAATTGCATATCTCAAACAAATAGAAGATAATATTCATGTTGAAATTTGTATTAAAATACATATATAAATATCATAATGAAAGAAAGGATAAGATTTTGTACACTTTATGGCTTTTAGCATAGCATCATGCTCAACCTACTCTATCAACATCATATTTCTAATCATGCTATCATTTGTATTGATGGGATTCGTTAATTTAAACTCAATTTACAACTATCAAATTTACCCACAAATCATCTAGATTAGACTTATTTTTATAGCATATGTTATGGTAGAGGATGTCTTTAAACCTGCAAACAGTGGAAAAAAAGAGTAGGAAGTCTATATTAATTTTATCATAAAGTGATCCTTTGTCTATAAAAAGATCATTACAAACTTAATTGATTTCTTGGGATCACCTTCTCTCTTCTATGCACTCATCTATTTTCTTTACAATTATTCCCTTGCCTATTATCTTCACTTATACGGACATAATTTTTAAGTAATGATCATATTTAAAACTTATTAAAATTTAAGTTCCAAAAAATTACAAATAAAATTATTATTGAACATGTCTTATTATGCCTAAAGAAACAAATTTGTATTTTTTGTTGGTGAAAACTTTTCAAAATTTACCAAGACAAGTAAAATTTCACAGTGCCATATTTTGCTACCAAAGAAAGACAAAAACCATTTAAAAAATACCAATATTCAAGGATCCAATCTAAATTTTGCAAATGTTCCATTGAAACCACTCATCACATCCATTGTTTCTTAAAAGTAAAATGTATCCAAAAAACTATACTTACAATGCCCCAAGATCAACTTCGAAAAGAATAAATTAATCTTGTGTGCTTTCGTATAATAATTAATATTCTTTTTAAATTAATTATTAAACTTTAATTTTGTATTATTATTATTGTTTGGTTAACACATAACCCACATCATCATGCTTAACAAATGATTCTCCATGATGTACATGAGAACCACAGCTCGAACAACACAAAATTACACACACCGCAGTTTGAACCTTGGACCTCCCAAAGAGAGGCCAAAGCCCTAACCATTGTGTTATCCCCACCGGGACTATTATTTTTATTTAATTATAATATGGGATATTTTTTTGGGATTCAATAAGTGTGAGAAACTCCTACAACTAACGCATAGGGTTGAGGAGTCCCTCCCAACCATGACCCCTCGTAAGACCAAGAGTTATGCTTATCAATAGGGAATTAACACAACCACACACATGTCATAGTTTGAACCTCGCATAGGGCTAAGCAGTGTCCTCCCATCCATGACCCCTCATAAGGCTAGGAGATACACTTCTCAATAGGGAATTAACACACATCCACACACGTGCCATAATTTGAACCTTGGACCTATCGAAGAAGAGCCAAACCCTTGTAGGTGATACAATTTCCACTCCTTTCCTTCTATCTAAAGTGGATATGTACCTAGAAGGGGGGTAGGAATGATTGCACACCTACACCTCGATGTGAGGGGTACCTAGTGGTGTACCTCCTTTGGTGATGGTTGAATAGATTTAGGTTCACCAAGAAGTATTTATAGACTACTTCTAAGTCTAGCCAAGGATGTTTGTTTAAATGTGTTATTTCAATTTGCAAACACCTAAGTTTGAGCCAAATGCAACTAGAACTTAAAACTATATGCAATTTTATCTTTCCTTGAAGACAAACAAACAATTTTTAAGCTACATGCATCTTTTTAGATTTTGTTCTCAATATTTTGGTGTTTTGAATCTTTTCATAGGAATTTAAGAAGATAGAACAAATATGATTATGAAAAATAGAAATATGAAATTGAAACAAATTTTGTAGAACACCTACCTAGTCTAGATGCCTACCCAGAGTGAATTCACGACTTGTAAGCGAATTCACAATTTCTAAATCGATTTCGTGGGTCTGGGTGTGAATTTACTGAAAACCTGCAAATAATTCCACATAACACTATAAATTTTGACCAGTGTTTGGGGACCTACTTAGGCCACTATATGAATTATCTTAGAGACATAGTGGTCAAGCACCCTTGGTTATTTTAGAAAATTATTCATAAACAATATAAACTATTGAAATTTTAGGAATAATGAGAGATCCAAAATGAAATGACATAAGCAGTGCAAAAAGCAAAATATTATCAAAAGAAAAATGATCAAAATGCAACATGCAGAGAGAGATAGTGATTATGGAGACAAATATTTACCCCCAAGACCTTAATATAGTGAATTCATGGCTTGTAAGGTGAGTTTGTAGCTTGTAAGCGAATTTGCAAAACTCCTTGTGAATTCAATGAAACTGCAAAAATATGAAATGTAAAGGTAGAAATGAAGTAAAAAAGGCCTGAAATAGATATAATATGACTTGGTTCCAATAAAGATGTTACAAATTTGATCATTTGATTTGGTAGTGGTAATGATGGCAAGGCGGTCTATCAACAATTCAAGCTTCAAGAGCGTCCTTCAGATGAATAAGCCTAATTTTTACACTCAACCAACATAAATATTTCACTCCTTAGTTTCTTTCAATTGCTCAGTCACTCATTCATCAACACATTCCTTCATTTATTTATTTATTAGTATCTTTGGAAGGTGAGGTGCTCATTTTATAACTTGGATCGATGCAACTCAATAAAATAATCATGAGAATTGGGAGAGTTGTTCAGAGCGTTAGATGGTTTGGGAAAATTCCCAATTTGGATGAATTTGCAACCTAAAATTAGAGGCTGCAAATTCACCAAACGTGGGAAAATAGACCAATTTAGGAAAAATACAAATGACTATTCAGGTGGTTAAGGGGCTTTCTATTTTAGCAAATTCATGACCTAAAATTAGAGGCTATGAATTCATTAAAATGAGTTAAAAATGGGATGGAAGTTTGTGAGAAGTTTGCAATAATGCGAGCAAAAAGGTGGGCTGATAGGTGGATGGATTACATGACCTAGAGGAGGGGAAGAATTAAGACTTGGATCAAAAATCCTTATCTACATTTTGCCCTCTCTTTGACACATTTATGATCAATAAATGTATCAAATAAATATGTAGACACTTTAGCGAGGATGGCAATAGTTGATGTGGGTAAAAAGGGAGTAGATGGTTTAGGATGGATGGTTCATGTAAAATTACCATAGATTTGTTCATTTTTTCTTTTGACATAAAAATCAAGATGCTAAGATGATTAATGATGTTTCTGATCAAGGTACCCCCTTGAGTTTCATGAGGAATACAATATTCCTAATGGAACTCGAAATGACTGACAAAAAAGAAAAAATATGATGAAATAAAAGAAAAAGAAAAAGGGTGGGTGGGTTAAAATGGAGGGTGGGGGTAAAAACCTAATTCATTTTTACCATTTAGTTTTTTGGTTTGGAGCTCTAGAGAAAATGACACTTCCTACCCACAAAGAAAAAAATTGTGTGCGATGACAATGATGAAACAGCCAGATGGATAACGGTAAATGGTAAATTTCCTTTTGCTTGTAGATTTTTCTTTCTTATCATTTTTTTTCAATTTATTTATTTATTTTTATGGTAGTTTTTATTGTGTGGCCGTCATTGCAAACTTACGACCATGTGAAAAATCCATGGCCCATGAATTTGTTAATTCTCTAGGGTTTTATGAATTGGAAAAATCCTAGCGAATTCACCATGATTTCATGAATTCATAAATCCTAGTGAATTCACTATGAATTTGTGAAACCCTTAGCGAATTAACTTATTGTTGCTTGATACTTTGTGATTTGCTATGATTTTGATGATTTTATTATGATGATGGATTGATGATGTTGCATGTTGATGTTTTTGGTTGCAGTATGGAACTCTCGAGGGTCGAGAGTGGTATTGTAATGATTTTGAGGAGAGGGTGAGGGAGCTCACTCAAGTAGAGAGGGATATGATAGAATAGATGTGGCTTCTCCATATAGTAAATATTCCCAAGGTGGACATGGATTACTCATTGTTATCCGTATTAACGGAGAGGTGGTATCTAAAATCATCAATATTTTGATTACCTATAGGGGAGATGATAGTTACTTTGGAGGATGTGGTAGATTTTGTAGATTTCCATCAGAGGATAGGTAGTGTATCAGTCTATGATACAAGTGAGGGCTTTGGAGCAGATGATCAAGGATCAACATTATGAGATATGTTAGAGTGATATTAGTGTAGATGGGATGGTAGGGAGACCAATCATTTATACACTAACAATTGTATTGAGTGGAGTGGTTGTTAGGCTATCGACATGCCATATGAGCAGGAGATATCTGCCATGGGTCTTAGCTAGAGTTGTGGTTGAGATGTTGGATACCAAGATGTATTTTGCATGGGACCCCTTTTTATTATGCCATTTGTATAGGATATTATATAATGTCATGTATGAATGACATCGTTGCATTGTCCTTACCACCTTGATCCATATATGGTGTTAAGAGTGTTTGGTAGTGCTGAGGCCTGATGGGTTACCTCAATAGTAGGTAGATGTAAGGTGGCTAGTTGTGTATTGATAGGCTCCCTTGAGGGGAAGGCACGGAGGAATTGGTGAGTTGGATGCAACTAGGCAAGTGGTGGATGATTTGCATCCATGACAGGTGGTATAGAGGCTATGGTGGATGCACCTAGGTTATAAGAAGGCTGGTGTGGAGTTAGATTGTATGCAAAGGATTTTATGGCTATGGTCAAAGAAGGGAGAGGTAGAGTTGTACCATTTTGATAAGGTCTAACAATAGTTTGGGTTGGTGTAGTGGATACTAGATCTAGGTGATCTCTGGTTTTGATATGTGATGAGGGATCCACCAGGTGTAGGTGACGATACTGATGTTACCCAATTTTTAGAGCTTGATGAGGATGACCCTCTTTTGATGGGTATTGAGGAGGATTATGTATGGGTGGAGGATGGATATCAAAGATGGTATCAAGATTTGAGAACCCCTAGGATCACTCTTGAGTTGGCTCAACTTGTATGACCAGTGGTGGATCGTAGGATGTAGCTAGCATTGTAAGAGGTTGATTTTTAGAGGGGGGAGGATAGACCCTAGTATGGTGAGGCATAGATATCAAGGTAGAGGAAGGCACATAGACCGAGAGAGGGAGATGCACCCCACCAACCATGTAATGAGGTAGAGGTGGTCGATGAGGTAGGTACAATTGGTGCCAATGGAGAGGGAGATGGAGGGGAGAGCCAATAAGTGGAGTTAAAGATGGATGTGGTCACTCAAAGCGTGTAGTTAGCAACTCAGGGTGTGTAGTTAGCAACTCAAGAGAAGTAGTTAGTGTCTTAGAGGTAGCATATTCATACTCAAGAGGAATGTATTCAAGCATTGGAGATTGAGATATCATAACTATTAGGTTAGGTGCATTGGTAGGAGATGCTAGCTCCTTCTATGAGTAGTGGAGGCTATCACTTCTACAAGAGGATCTTTGGGTAGTGCAAGTCGAGGTGGTGATGGCCTTGCAATGAGATATATTATTTAAAACTCTCTATCACCAAGAAGTTCCTATAGAGCAGAGGGTGCCTATACCAGATTCATTGAGGAGTCAGAGTCATACATGATTAAGGTCATGAACAATGACTCAGTTCATGAACATACCTCTAGTGGGGCCACCACTAGATATGAGGGAAGGTCAAGGATCTAGGGGATGATATGCCAAGTTTTGATCTTTGTGGCATACTTTCTTGATGACTACATATGCCAAGATTTTTTATTATGGTATACTAGTCTAGCCTATGGATATGTATTACTCTTGAGATATATACCATACTATTTTTTGTATTTTTTCTTGTATTATAATGGTATTTATTATGCATGTATGATGTTTAATGCTTTATGTTGATGCATGTTGTGTGATGATCTAAATGATAATGTATGGTAATGCATATAATCTTGTTGGTTTTAATGCACACCTATCATGCTAGTCAAAATGTAGTTTGTGAAAAGATGAAGTGTGAAGACAAGCAATGATGGATAGAAAGAAGTGGAAGATAGTATGCAAAAGAGATAATCAAAATGTATTGGGTGACATGTCCTTACAAAAATATTTTTTAGGAAATAACCTGCGAGGATGTGTGCTTGTGTATGACCGAAATGGAGGCTACCCTCATGTGTGGTCATGAAGTGGATCCTATGTGAGGTATATTATCATACTAAAGTCAAAGGCATGAAAACCAATAGGAAAAATGATCAAATTTTATGGTCAAAATGATGATTCAAAGAAAATGAATGAGAAATGGTGCATACCCTTTTATGTGTAGAAAACTAGTTCAAAAACCAAAGGGTATGAAAGTGATGCAAATGGCTAGTCATGAAAGATGCAATTTTCCCTATATGGGGGGACTTTACTAGGCATCATAATCCTAGCCTAAATGGAGTGCATATGGGTAAAACCTAACTAGGTATCATCCCATGCCATTATCGCAAAGTCCCCATGCAACTATATGATCAAGCAATCATATATGAGCAAGCAAGATATGTACAATATGACAAGCAATCATGCAATATGACTAAGAAATCATGAAAATGCATTATGCAAAGGTGGATGGATGTGAAGTGCAAAGCTAATTATTTATTTGGCATCAATTACCTATGACAATGGTCATACATGTCCAATGAAGGTATTATGACATTAGCCAATCAAGACTCATCAAAAATCTTGGTTATCCTCGAAATGAGATCAAGTCCATCAATAATCAGTGTGTGGATGGTGAGTTCATTTCCTATCTTGAGCTTGAATATGATATAAATCAATCAAGAACCAATGTGTGTGCTTGTGAAGTTCATTTACCACTTTTGAGTAAGGTAATGACATAAGCCAATCAAGAACCATTGTGTGTGTAGATGATGAATTCATTTACCAATATTGAGCAAGGTAAGATTGAACCAATCATGGGGAGAACCAAAAAGCTAGCTTGTCCTTATGTGTGTTTAGTGGTCTCTTCAAGAGAGACATGTCACCATGCATGAGCATACTCCACTACCAATCAAGCGTCTATAGCCTCGGTGGAGATTAGCTCCATAGTCTAATAATAGGATCTCCAAGCTTTGGGGAATCGGATTCTCAACCACTCGAATTGAGTCCTGATGAGAATTAAACCCTATCCTTACTACTTGAGCCCCATTATTATTATGTATTTGTAAAAGAGTTAGAGCTTTGGGGAGTCAGATTCCCAACCACTCAAATCAAGTCTTGATGGGAAGTTTACCCTATCCTTACTACTCACTCTTTTGTTTCTTTTTTGTATAATTTTGTAAAGAATATCATTTATTGGACTATGTGCATAATGGGATAAGAAAGATAAACTTATTTACTTCAAGGTTTACTACAATCATGGTATCATCCCTTCTAGATGCAATATCTTATCAATAAGTGTGATATGTGTTTGGTTCAAAAATGATATAGTCAGTTCCAAAAACTTAAAAGTTTTCTTAGTGAGAATTGTATTTTGGTTCAAGAGAGATTTTTGATCAATGTCAAGCATCAAGATTTTATTAAGATGTGAATCATGTGGTTGGTTCAATATGGACTCTTAATCAGTCAAGGAGATCAAGATTACCTATGAACATGATAACCTTTATCTAAAATTACGGTGGATAGGTATGACCATATGACATACATAATTGAGCTAATCAAAATTAGGAGATGCAACATGCAAACTATATTATGTAAAATGTATGATTATGACTATGCAATGCAATATGGAAGTGATAGTGATGCAAGATGGGTTATATACAAGATGAATTGTATGATATGTTCTATGTACAAGATGCACAATGATTTATGCATAATATTTTTTAAGGTGCATTATATTCATTGGCTCCTTAAGATATTTTCCTTCCAATGTGGCCAAAAGATATGCACTTGATCCAAACTTAGTGGTTATGATGAAAGGTCCTAACCAATTAGGTTTGAATTTTCCTTTTAGGTCGGATTCGAGCATTGGTGTTTCTTTGATTTTCTTTATGAACAAGGTCACCAAACTCAAAAGAAAGGTTGCAGATATTTTTTGAATAGGATCCCTTGAGATTTTATTGATAAGCATGAAGATGTTCTAAGGCATTAATACACTTTTCATCTAATAGTTCCAATTGACTTAAGCAACCCAAGCGATATTCATCTCCTACATTAGCATCTTGTAGTAATATTCCTAGAGAAGATGCTTCAAGCTCAAAGAGAAAAATTGCTTATGCACCACAAACCAAGACAAAAGGAGAAGCACCCAAAGGGGTTCACACACTGGTCCTATAGGCTCATAGGGTAGGGCATAATTGAATGTACCAATCTTGATAAATTTGTTGACCAACCTTTTAAAGATTTTTACTAATATTTTATTGGATGCTTTAGCTTGACCATTGCTTTACGAGTAATATGGAGTAGACCATATATGTTGGATCTTGTATTTTATGCAAATATTGCATATGTCCTTGTTTTTAAAACAATTACCATTATCTAAAACAATCATTGAAAGGATCCCAAATCTACATATGATTTGGTTGAAGATGAACTTGGAAACTTGGACCCCTATATAGAAAGCTAAAGGTATGGCTTCAACCCACTTAGTAAAGCATTTAGTCACCATTAGGATGAACTTATGGCCATCACAAGAGATAGGATTAACCTTACCTACAATATCAAGGTCCCACATAGAGAAGGGCCAAGGAGAAGAGATGGCCCAAAGTTCTTGAGAAGGAGCATGGACAAGGTTGGCATGGCATTGACATTTGTCACATCGACAAACAAAATTGCATGTATCCTTTTCCATGGAAGTCCAATAGTAGCCCATTCGAAGGAGCTTCTTGGCATTAGCATTGCCACTAAAATGACCTCCATATGATCCTTCATGTACTTCGCTAAGGGTGAGCTTGGACTCTTCAACATTAAGGCATATTAAAAGGATTCCTTCAAAAGATCACCGATATAAGGTATTAACCAATATAACAAAATGGTAGGATTTCTTACGTAAAAGCCTACGTTGGTTTTGGTTAAAGTTGTTAGGATTTGAGCCATTTTGGAGGAAATTCTCAATATTTTCATACCATGACTTAGATGGCGTATCTTCAATAGCGAAGATGTTTAATGGTGCAATATTGGATTCTAATTAAGAAGGTTCTCAAAGTTGGATGATTATGGTAGCATGATAATATTCTAATTTCAAGGAAATTAATGAGGCAATTGCTTCCATAGCATCTGAAGAATAATTCCTAGAATGCAGAATGGACTCGATAGTGATTTTCTCAAACAAGGAGATGAGTTTGAGGAAAATTTCCCTATAAAGATGAAGCTTCTCATCACAAGTTTGATAAATGTTATTGATTTTATTGGTGATAAGTTAGGAATATTCAAAGATAGACCACAATTTCACACATACCAAGAATCAAAGCCTCATATTTTGTAGTGTTATTGGTGCATGAAAACTAGAGTTTGAATGATAGAGGAATCAATTGATTTTGGGGTGACACTAGTATGATGCCAGCACCAGCACCAGTCATACAATCAACTCCATCAAAGAATAAGGACCAAGAGTTAGGGTAATCAACTTCTAGGCTAAGACACTTGTCAAGAAATTCTACTGTGAAGGGATGAGTAGATTGGAGAGGAGCAACAATGAGTTGATTAGCTATGACTTACCCTTTAATGGATTTTTGATCGATAAAGATCAAATCAAACTCGATAAGAATAAAGACCCATTTTACAACTCATCTCGATAGGTAAGGTTTGCTCATCAGATAACGAAGTGGATCAAATTGGGCAATGATGAAGGTCTTATGATTTATCATGTAGTGACATAGCTTTTGTGTAGAGAACACAATAACAAGACAAAGCTTTTCAAGGGGGGTGTAGCGAGTTTCATAACTCACCAAGGTTCTGCTAATATAATAGATGGCTCACTCTTTCTTATTATCATCATGTTGAGCGAGCAATGCCCCCAAGGCATGAATCATGGATGATATATAAAGGATAAAAGGTCAATATGGCATGGGTGGAATGAGTACTAGTGTAAGGTAAGATAGTGCTTGAGAGCTTCGAAGACCTTTTGGCACTCATCATCCCAATAGAAAGGTGTACCTTTCTTAAGGAGTTTAAGAAAGGGTTGACATTTATCAACTAGTTGAGTAATGAAATGATGGATAGCTTGAAGTTTTCCTTGTAAGCTATGAAGCTCAGTAATATTGGAAGGTGGTGATATATCTACAATGGTAGATATTTTAGTAGGGTCTAACTCTATACCCCATATAGACACAATGAATCCCAACAATTTTCTAGATGTGACACCAAAGACACATTTGTTAGGATTAAGACAAACTTTATATTCATGAAGTCTATCAAATATTCATCTTAAGTCAGAGATATGATCCTCAAGATCAATGGAACATCCTATGATGTCATCCACATAGTCTTGCAGAATGTCATGCATCATATCATGGAATATGTAGGTCATAGCATGTTGATATGTGGTACCTACATTATTTAAGCCAAAAGGCATCACTTTCCAACAAAAGGTGCCCCATGGCGTAATAAATGCAGTCTTAGCTTGATCCTCCGATGTGATGCATAAGGGATAACATCCCACTCCTAGCTATAAAATCAATAATTTGATCCATGTTGGGGAGAGGGAAGTCATCTTTAGGACAAGCAGAGTTGATGTCCCTAAAATATGTGCATATTCTGATTTTACCTTCCTTCTTGGCTACAGGAACAATGTTGGATATCCAATCAGAGTAATCAATGGCTTGGATAAAATCAACATCTAAGAGATTTTGTAGTTCTTCCTTGACTAGAAGGGTAACCTTAGGATGCATCTTCCTAAGCTTTTGTTTAACCAATTTAGCATCAAGTCAAACCACTAAATGATGCATGACAACGGATGGGTCAAGACCAGGCATATTTACATAAGTCCATGTGAAGACATCGGGATACTCTATCAAAATATTTGTGAGCTTGGTATGCTTCTCTTCATCCAAGGTAGTTCCTATCTTAAGGATACATGGATTGGCATCAGTGCCAATGTTGAGCTTCAAAGTATCCTTGATTAAAATGTGAGAGTCTCTTTCAAAAGAAGGAGCAGGTGAGACACCCATTTGCTTGAGTTCTTCTAGAGATAAATCAACATATTCATCTTGTGAACTAGACGCTTGGATGTGTGCTATACATGGGATAGATCCATCAAAAAAGAAACCATTTTGTATGATCTCATTGTGTGTTATGTCACAAAAGACATCCCCTTCCACACACTCATCAAGGGTCATGATTAACTCAAGATGTATCAAGGAAAGCATGTTGCAATAAATGTTAGAGGGAGAAGGGGGTCCCTCATCTTCTTTAGTCCACTCCAAGTTTTGATGACTTTCTAGAAATTTAGCATAAGTAATCAAATGGTCATCATCATCAAAAGGTAAGGGTTGGTTCTTCGTAGGGATGTAGTCGATGCCACATCATCCAAGCCAAGAATCAATTTCAAGTGGCTCATGTATACCATTTTGTAGAAGACCTAGACCTTTACCTATATAGCCCATGCTACACAAGATTTGTTTAGGGAGTGGATATTTATCATACAAGTAGCAACGGGCAAAGAAATTTTCTTCCATGATGGATGATTTTATCTATAGCGTATCCAAAAAAATAAAAGTACAAATACCAATATGTATAGTGTCTCCTTTATTGTAACGTAATCCCATAGTGTGTGGAGATAGTGGTAGTTGAGATAGGATAAGAGAATATTGGACGACAACATTCTCATGGTTAGGCGATGGTGAAGTGATGGTCAATTTGGCAAGTGATTGGTCCATGAGAGAATAAGATGTGGAAGGTGATGGGTCAGTTGTATGAGAAGAATGAAGTGGAATTAGAATGATGGTTGAAATGAGGGAGGTAGGATGAAGAAGAATGTTCAGGTGTAGATGAAGAGGGACAATGGATAGAAGGTGATCAATGATGACAAGGATAGAATGGAGAACCAGATGGCTCAACCATTGCACAATACTCAAATGGTCTTGGGTCACCATGGATGGTGATAAGTTGATTCTTGAATTCAAATTTGATACATTGGTGCAATGTGGATGGGACTGCCCTCATGAATCCACGGATTCCCCAAAAGGATATTATATGATGCGGTACAAGGTACAACATAAACATAGGCTTCTTGGGATGTCAAGAATTCTATGACCAACCTAAAGTGGGATAGATATCATGCCATAGGCTTCTTGGGATTCATTATTAAAGGATTTGATGATCAAATCTGATTTTCTTAGGTCCTCATCTTTGAAACCAAACTTTTGAAAAAATTCATATGTGCAAATGTTAAGAGAGGACCCATTGTCTATTAACACTCGTTTGATAAGAACATCTCCAATCATCGTTGTGATGTAAAGAGGATTGTCACTTTGTAAATTATGAGGAGGGATATCCTCATCATAAAAATCTATGTGATCAACCCTATGAGAAGCCACAACATTAATTATAGAGGAGGGGTGAATATCTTGTGGTACCATCATTTGACTCAAAGAGTTCATTAATTCCTCCCTATGGATGGGGGAAGATCGAAGAAGCTCCAAGAGAGAAATTTTGGTAGGTGTATGGGCAAGTTGATGTTTTATATCGAAGGGTGGATTTTGTTGAGGTTTGGTTGCATTATTGCTTTTTTGTGGTGCCCTCAAAACCAAAGGAGGCTTAGAAGGGCCACTTGGTTGTGGTGAAGGCGATTGAGATGGGGTTGTTGATTGTGGAGATTGTTGTGATGGTTGGGCTTGAGCCTATTGTCGGATCATGGTCCTAATCATGCCAACCGTGTCATAAAGTGGTGGAAGAAGTTGGATGAGAATGGGAGGAGAAGATGGAATGGGTTGAATGGGATGGTTCCTATGACGTGTCGGTTGCTCCAATGGGAGCAAGTGATGCATGGGAGGGTGGATTGGTAAGAGATTAACATATGGACCATTTGGAACAAAAATATCTATGACAAGCATCACGAGATAGAGTCCACCTATAAGCTATTGGAGGTGACCAAGATGGCATCGAATTGGATATCAAACTCACCATTAGAAGGATCAAAAGATAAGGATTGATGAGCTTTCCCTTGGTCTTTCTCGATGGTAATAGCAGAATGTGAAGGCACAAGTGAATTTGATGGAGATTGTTGTTTTGGGACACTACTAATCATACCTATATAATATTTTGGAGGAGGTACATTTTGATAGTTTACCTGATGTACTAATTGTTTTCCATGATTAGGTAATGGATGTTGAAAAATCTCCAGGTCTTGGTTTGTAGTTTGTGCTTGTTGTGCAAGAGGTTGAGTAGTTGTTGGAGGATCAAAATTCATGGAAGAACCCTCTATAACTAATTGACCATTGTTGATTAAATCTTGTACCAAATATTTCAACCTTCTGCATGAATTTGTCAAGTGTCCATCAACCCTATGGAAATCACAGTGTTGTCCTGGCTTATACCAATCAACTATGGTGTCGGGTTGTCTAATTTCAGGCAACTCTATCATGCTTGTATCCAATAGTTGTTTTAGGACCATGGACAATGGTTGATTAAGTTTGGTGAAATTGCATGGTGGGGGTTTTTGAGGAGCTTTCAATATCATTTTCTTCAAATATTGGCAACATTAACATTTGGAGAAGGTCTAGTGTCTGTGACCCCATCCCCCACTACATGTTTGTTCTTGTATTAATTTTTGGATGATTTTCTCTTCTTCTTTCTTTTTCAAATGACCTCTTCTAATAAGAGCCTACTCCACTCTTCTAGCTAGATCAATAGCTTGATCGAAATAGGTCATAATAGCAGTCTCTAGTTCATAGGAGAGTTGTTCTTGTAAATTCCCAATGAATATTTCCAACATCTCCCTAGGAGGTAAGGTGAATGTTAGTTTCCCCACTACCTTTCTCCATCGTGCTAGGAACTCTGAGAAGCTCTCTTCTTTTCCTTGTTTTAGATTATACAAATCTTTGATGGTTACATGCCTCTCAATGTAAGCCCCAAATTGATAAACAAATAGTTCAATCGTTTTCTCAAAATTCCTCAAAGAATGGGTAGGTAATTGATAATACCATTCTAAGGCCATGCCCCCAAGACTTTTTGGGAACATCTTTAGCAGTAGCATGTCATCATAGGTGATATCATGACATGCCATCTTGAACATTCTTAGATGTTCTATGGGATCCTCGGTCCCCTTGTAGATGGGTAATATAGGCATGGAAAAATGCTTAGGGTAAGGCCTAGCAGCAATAATAGGATCCAATGGCTGATTGCACATCTCTTTGTAGTTGTAAGTGGGGTGATAGGGGTCAATATGATCCAATCATGTGGCAAGTTGTTTTACTATCACCTCTAGATGTTGTGTTTGAGGATTGTTGATGGTCGGTGCTACTACATTCCCAAAAGAGGGATAGTAGGTAGGCTGTGAGGCATGATATGGGTGCATGGTGGGAATGGTGACACTATTATGAAAAGGATTTGAAAAATAAGCATTGGCTTGTTGAAGTGGATATGTCATGTTGAAAGAAGAAGATGGAAGTGGTTGTGATGGCAATAGTGATGAGAAAGAATATGGAAGAGAAGGTTGTGGAGGAATCACTTGAGGCGGTTGTGAAGGAACCAATTGAGAAGGAAGAGATGAAAGAAGAGGAGGTTGTGATAAGAAAGATGTTGGAGGTAGAGGAATTTTTTGGGGGTAGACTATAATCAGTCAAAGAAACTTGTGGAATTCCCCCAAGAATGATAATCATGGAAGTAGCATAAACTTATTTGTATTGTGATATTCCCCAGGCATTGACGAGCGGGGAAGTAGCATGAACATGTGTGTATTCAGTAGCATTGAACAAAGGATTAATGTATGTGGTGTGACATGGTGGAGTGAGGCTACATGAAGCCATAGCCAAGGATGCTTCAGGGAGCAATCGAGAAGAAAGAGGTTGAGGATGAGAAATCTCACCCCTCACAAGGTAGGATTCCTCTTTCATAGCTCGACCAAAGGTAACATGACTGCTTTTTATGAAATCCAAAAAATGGTCGACAGTCCTGAATGAAACACCCCCATTAGACCCTACTAGAGGATCTAGATCAACTTCTTCTTTGTTTTCCTCAAGCTCTATGTCTTCAATATTAGGTTTTTCTCTATCAATTTGGTCATTCATAAGGACCCACAATTTCTTTACCGCTTTTGAGGGTGATAGTCATGTTTTTGAAAAGAAATAAAATAATCACTCAAAGAAAATGTCATACAAAAGATTTTATTTACTTTAGTGACTAGTTTCTTCTTAATATGATATTGATTAGTGGAAAAGAAGGATAGGATGATAAAAAGAAGGATGCTCTTCCAACCAAAATCCTCTCTCAAAGTTATCCCCAAAGACGTCTAATCTTAGTCATCTAGTTGTCCCAAGAGTAGGAGGTGTACACCACTTAATACCCAACTTTAACAAGTTGGAGGGTTCAACCTCAAACCCTCACCAAAACTTGACACCACCTGATGCCAAGGGTGGGATGGAACTAGAACGAGGTCAGTACGGTTCATCAATGGAAAAACTAGAGGGGGAGAATGAATGGAAGAGAAGTGTGAAAATAAATATATGATGTTTTGAACACTTAGTGCATGAATTTCACATCGGGTTCACCAAAGAATGTAGGTGACAAAATTCGTACCCCTTCCTTCTAGTTAAAGTGGATCCATGCCTAGAAGGGGGATGGGAATTTTGCACACCTACACCTCGATGTGAGGGGTACCTAGTGGCGTACCTCCTTTGGTGATGGTTGAATGGATTAAGGTTCACCAAGAAGTATTTATAGACTACTTCTAAGTCTAGCCAAGGATGTTTGTTTAAATGTGTTCTTTCAATTTGCAAACACCTAATTTTGAGCCAAATGCAACTAGAACTTAAACTATATGCAATTTTAACTTTCCTTGAAGACAAACAAACAATATCTAAGCTACATGCATTTTTTTAGATTTTGTTCTCGATATTTTGGCATTTTGAATCTTTTCACGAAAATTAAATAAACAAAACAAATATGACACTAAAAATCATAAGTATGAAACTAAAACAAGCTTGGCAGAACACCTACCGAATTCGAATGTTTGTTTAGAGCGATTTCATGGCATATAAGCGAATTTGTGGCTGCAAATTCCTAGATCAGAGTGCGAATCTTCTAAAAACTTGTAAATAATTCCACAAAACACTACAAATTTTGATCAATGTTTGGGGATCTTCTTAGGCCATTGTATAACTGATCTTAACAATGCGACCATCAAGTCTCCTTGGTCCTTTTAGCACACCGTTCATAAAAATGGAAATTGTTGACCTTTTAGGAATTAATGCAAGAGTTGAAATGAAAGGACATAAGTAGTGTAGAAAGTGGAATGCTATTAGAAGCAAAATGATCTAGATGCAATATGCAAAGTGAGATAGTGCTTTTGGAGATAAAGATTTACCCCTAAGATCTTAGACCAATGAATTCATAGCCTGTAAGGTGAATTTGCAGTCTATAAGTGAATTCGTGAAGCTACTTGCGAATTTGCTAGAAATGCAAAAATATGAATTGTAAAAGCAAAAATGAATGAGAAGACTGAAACATATACCAAATAGCTTTCTTCGAGGGAGCATGTTGTAAATTGAATCGTCTAAATTAATCTCACTCCTTTGTTCTTCTCAGTTACTCATTCAATCATTCCTTCATCAGTTCCTGCATTTATTCATTCATTAGTCTTTTTGGGAGGTAAAGTGCACATTTGATAACTTTGATCAATGTGGTTTAACCAAAAAATTGCAAGATTCAAGATGATGGTTCAAGGATATTAGATGGTTTGGAAAAATTCCAAATCCGAGCGAATTCACAGCCTAAAATTAGAGGTCGTGAATTTGCGACAGGTGAAAAAATAGGCCGATTTAGGAAAAATCCATTTGGCCGTTTGTGTGATTGGGAAACTTCCTATTTTAGCAAATTCGTGACCTAAAATTAGAGGCTGCAAATTCGTTAAAAAATAAGCTAAAAGACAAGATGGAGGTTGGTTGATGGGCTAATGGGTTACATGTGCTAGAGGCGAAGAAACATCATGACTTGAATAAAAAATCATTGTCTACAACCCTGAACCGTTGTGTTGTCCAAACATTATATAAGATAAATTTTATAATAACTATATTTTTAAATCAAATTAAGCTTTAATATATATTTTTATTTTTATAGATTTGTATAGTATAGGAAACCTTGCTTGCTTTGAGAGAGCATGTTGTAAATTGCATCGTCTAAATTAAACTCACTCCTTTGTTCTTCTCAGTTACTCATTCAATCATTCCTTCATCAGTTCCTACATTTATTCAATTCATTAGTCAGTCCATTCATTAGTCTTTTTGGGATGTAAAGTGCACATTTTATAACTTTGATCAACGTGGCTTAACCAAAAAATTGCAAGATTCGAGATGACGGTTCAAGGAGATTAGATGGTTTAGGAAAATTCCAAATCTTAGCAAATTCATGACCTAAAATTAGAGGTCGTGAATTCACGAAATGTGGAAAAATAGGCCGATTTAGGAAAAATCCATTTGGTCGTTTGTGTGATTGGACAACTTCCTATTTTAGCAAATTCATGACTTAAAATTAGAGGCTGCAAATTCGTTAAAAAATAAACTAAAAGACAAGATGGAGGTTGGTTGATGGGCTAATGGGTTACGTGTGCTAGAGGCAAATAAACATCATGAATTGAATAAAAAATCCTTGTCTACAACCCTAAACTATTGTGTTGTCCAAACATTATATAGGATAAATTTTATAATAACTATATTTTTAAATCAAATTAAGTTTTAATATATATTTTTATTTTTATAGATTTGTATAGTATAAGAAACCCTTACAACCAATGTTTTGAGCATTCCCACTCAAACCATGACCTTTTGTAAGATCGAGAGTTAAGCTTATCAATAAAGGATTAGCACGCCACAGTTTGAACCTTGGACCTCTTGAAGAAGAGCAAGCCCAAACAGTTGCGTTGTCCCCTAAGATTATTTTTTATTTTTATTTTTATTTTATTTATTTTTATTTGTGGAAAACATCCCAAAAGCGATGCCACTTTTGGGTAAGACCCAAGGAGACAAGGGTATCCAACTATTTTTTTTTATCAATAAACCCTTATAACGTTTGTTAGACCACTTACATCAAAATATAGCTTACCACACCCCATGTATGTCGTCGATGTTTCATCTTAGTGACATGAGTTCAAATCACGGGAAGAGAGGCCCTTAGGAGTGTAGCCCCAGTTGTGCCACCTGTTGCATTTTTGCGTTACTTCAAAATAAAATTATATACATAAAATTTACCTTTTATATTAAAAAAAACATTTATTTCTATTATATATATTTTTATTTCTTATATATTTTTTGAGTTTTTAATAAAATTTTTCTTCATCTGTTTATATGAAATTAAATTTTATATTAAAATAAAACATTCTTTTTCTATTAAATATATTCTTCCTTCTTTTATATATATATATATTTTGAGTTTTTAATTTCACTTGTATTTCATATTGCTTTTCTTATTAGTTTGATATGTTTCATATTTAATTATATGAGGTTGCAATGAGGTTTTACTTATATTACATACCATAATAGTATTATAACAAAGTTTAAATAATTTACTTGACAAGATTTTTATTTCAGTCTTTTTTTTTTTTTAAAACGAAAAACCCCTTGCGGAGCAGCCGCTGCTCCGAGAGACCACGAACAGTGGTTCTACACCGTCAAAGTCACCCGGGAGTCGCACCCGACCCTACCCGCACCAACATTATCAATTGGATTTTGGATACCCAATTCAGCTTTTTGGTAAGGTGGAGATTTGAATCCGGAACTTCCCTTGAAGGATTACCCTCTCCTCACCAACTCACCTACAACGCCTGGGTATCTCAGTCTCCTTTTAAATGTTAAAAAATCAAAAACTTATATTAAGTTTGATATTGAATATAATAAAGTGTAATTTCTTTTCTCAAAATTATTCTCTTACGGAGCTTAAATGGCCCCCGCCCTGAGACGGTGTAAAACACCTAGCTAGCATTATTTACGCCATAACTCCATCACCCAAATTCCAAACTACAATGTTGTCTCCTGGGGCCATCTTAAACCCTAGTTAGGGTTTAAGCTCAAGAAGTTCCAGCCCAGGCCTTTTCCCATTCCCCTTAGATCATCCTACCATTCATATTCTTCTTAATCCAAATATTTAATGGAGATGTTTACCCTCTCAGTTTCTAAATCATCAAACAGTGGCTTCGCATTGGAATCAAATTTACAGGGAAGATGGTCGGTTTGAATTCTGCAATCAGAGAACAACGGCGAAATCCCAAAAACATTGTTTGTGCAGAATCTGAGGATCAGCAGGATCCCCATAACCTAGTTAATTCCGAACCAGGATCATTTGATACTGGATTTGAAGGATACTTGGGTCCTTATTTGGAGGAACCGGAAGATTTGGACGTGATAAACGAGTGGATATGCGAGCCAGAGTGGTTTGGGATGGAGGAGAATCAGAAGACTTCGAATACTGCAATGGAGCTCCAGGCCAAGGAGGCCAAACAGGTTTGTTAGGT
The DNA here is from genome assembly GCA_028583015.1 of Wollemia nobilis. Taxonomy (NCBI): domain Eukaryota; kingdom Viridiplantae; phylum Streptophyta; class Pinopsida; order Araucariales; family Araucariaceae; genus Wollemia; species Wollemia nobilis. The sequence continues at coordinate 4,103,759 of JAQPPZ010017072.1, forward strand.
TACTAGGTTCGGGTTTGTGTTTGAATTCGACATGGATTTGATAAATTGTAAATTTTGATATGATATTCCACAAAAGAAAATAAATATCTCGTTTCTTCATAATGTAAAAATCAGACTATGTAGAAAGAACTTCATACAAAAATCACATTGACTTAACACACTAATGGCTTTGTTAATGAGTTGAACTAAAATCATTCGGCCCTATCTTTTTATTTTTTTTTCTTGGAAAAAGTTATAGGTGTATGTATGATTTTTCTTATCGGACCTTTAAAAAAAACATAAAAGGAGATTGAAAGGTCATATAAGTTTTACTAATTTTTATCTAAAGTGGAAAATTAGTTTTAGCCCAATTTCAAACATTTTTGATGAAAATTGCCAAATCTTGTGACACTGCAGGTTTGTGAGGAATTTAGTCCCATTTCTTTTACGGTAGAAAACGAGGGTTCTGCTTCCCCTTGTGATGTGGACAATGTCGGGGCCAGGTTTGGAGAGGTTTGTTTGAATGGGCATAGAGGGTTTTTGTCCGCAGAGGTAGGTTTTGATCAACCGACAGATGATACTGGGCATACACGTGGAAAATTTGAGGGGATTTTATCGGAGAAAGTAACTTTTGAAAAACAAATGTCTGACAGTGAGTGCCGAAGTGAGAAAATCGAGGGACTTTTCTCTGAGAAGTTGGTTTCTGTAAACCCAATAGCTGGAACTGATAGTCCAAGGGGAAAAACAAGGGAAATTCCAATGGATATAACAAATAATATGACCACCTTATGTCAGAGTAGAGGGGATAAAGAAAGACACAATGTTGCAGAAAGTGCTGAGGTGCACAACGTGACAACCAGTGGCAACGGTGTTAGTGAGATTTCAATGCCTGATCGTCTTCTTGTTTCTAAGGAAGAGTATGTTGAAGATACTGGTTTACTTCAGAGAACCAGGGATATCACTGAAAGGAATGTTGCCGTAGAGACCGAGGTTTGCTTGGATGGATATAAAAGTTTTGAACAGCCGGTGGTGGCTAATGCTGAGTGCCCAACTGGTCAGATTGAAGAAATTCCGATGGAAACACCACATAATTTGGAAAGCAGTGGACATGGTATATTTGGGGTTTCAGTTACCAGGTCTCTTCAGAGTCCAAATAAAGGGCATGCTGATGATAACGGCTTAATTCAGAGAATAGGGCACAGCCATACAACTGAAGACAACTCTATACAACTATCGAATAGGTTCAAGAACAAGAAGACAAAAAGAGAGGATAGTGATGTGGAGAGCGGGGAAATAATCAGTGAAGATGATGGGGAAGAGTGTAGTGGTATGTTGGAAGCAGACACTGGGGAAGACTGTACTGGAATGGTGGAACCTGACAGTGAGTATTGCTCAGACTCATCATCAAGCAGCATCAGCACTGACGAGAGTGAGGAAGAAGAGGAAGGAGAAATTAAGTCCGAAAAAGAAAGAAGGAAAATGCAAAGAGAAAGCTTGGAATATGATCTTGGTAGCAGCGATGAAGAGGGCCCTAAGGGACCTATCCGATCAAAGAATGAGATCCAGGTAATATTCCTTTTTTATTTTTGTAATGTTTTATTCTTGTTCAGCTATGTAATTGTTCATTTTCTTGTTAAATAAGCATGCTCTGAAAAACTAAGCTTGCTAATTGCATCTATCTGATCAATGAGTGAGATTTAGTTAGTATTCCCTTTTTAATTTTGTAATGTTTTTTGATGTGTTTCTTGTCTTGCAAAGAGAGTAATTGTTCATCATCTTATTTAATAAGCCTACTCTGAAACAACTAAGCTTGCTGATTGCAACTTTCTTCTACTCTCAAATTGCTATGCGATTTTTTCTTTATGGGCAATTAAAAGGTCAACCCCGAGGATTTAAATCATGACATGCATCTTTCCACATGCTACTATATCAGAGATGCCAAACACTTTATTGGATTGTCTCATGAGCACATTGTGTTAACATTGAGTTATATCCTTTTTGTTACTACTTAACATTCTATGTACACAAACTATCCACTATATATCACATTTTGGATTCCATAGGCTCTCGGAAATATGTTTCTAGTATAGAACAAGATGTCCCTGTTTCAGTTGGGCATGAAAGCGTATTCTGTATGCATATTGGTGATGCATATGCATTCCTTAGCACTCTTTGAGAATATATTTGAGTTCATATCTCTATCACATTTAACACTATTGTCTATGTGCTTGCATTTAATGTCCTTATGTGATTCAAAACTCAATGGGCGAGTGCCATTTTGTTATTTGGTTCAAGCAGTGAGTTTGCATCGATAAATAGTTGCCTCAGCACACAGGTTTTGCATCAAGTAGTTGCTTCAGTTTCAAATGTACTACCTATATTACTTTTGGTTTATTACATATGGTAATAGTTGATTTGGGAAAATGGTCTGAATTCTAGTTTAGCTATTGCGCCCCCAAAATCCAAGTCTCAACAAGGTTGGAAGGGTTTGCCATAGGCTTCATCAATGTACGCTCCCTCTAATGATGTAGCACGAGCGGAAGTATTCCCGATGAAGGAGGTGAAATGGAAAATTTTGGGATGAATTGCAGTAATTTGCAATCAATATGTACCAATCCATACAGTTGTACGGTTACAATTGTACGATTCACAAAATGTACAAATGGTGACTGTACGATCACAAAACCTTCAATTGTACGGTCACAACCGTACAATGGCCTGAATTGTACGATTTGCCAATCGTACAATCTGCCAAAGTCAGTTTATCGGCAAATAACTTAGTCGATTTGCAATCGTTCACTTGGCAATCATCATTCCTCCCTGATAAGTACAAAATGTGTAATTACAACCCAAATGCAAAGTTACTAATCAACTGTACGGTTAGGAAGGCTATTTGCACGGTTAAAGTAACCTTTGCTGCAACTGTTCAATGTCAGATCTGCACTTCAATATGTAGGAATTAAACATATCAGATATTGACTAACTCTAATGATGGAATGATTGACTTAGCAATCTATCATGCACACTTGGAATCACAATCTCTATTCCCGGTCCAACAAGCTTATTCCCTGGTCATTCCAGAAACCGTACAATTCCCTGCAAACACAGTAATTACAATCTACAGAGAGAAACTATGAGCAATTTCTCCATCCACAATCATCATACACAGTTGGGTATCAATCAGTAATTTATTTCCATTATAGAATCATTTTGTTACATTGCCATATCTGCAATACTGCACAGGAATGTGCAATTCACATACAACTGGTAACATACATGAATATAACAATGCTGAATTATCCTTGCAATTCTCCTTAGTAATCATCAATCAACAATGCATATCCAACGATCAACTCCCAACAACAACAACAATCATGAACCATGAACAACTATCAACAACCTACAAAAATTGAATGGGGGGCTTATAATGCTTGTCCAGGCCGTTCCAAAGTGGTTTCTTGAGGCAGTTCATTATATACAACTACCACCCGCAACTTCTCAGCCAACATAATTTCATTAATACTTTACTAAGGTTCTAATTTGATTTTCATCAAATTACCTTTCATGCATATTACAATTCATTTTATTTCATTTCATGCATTTACATTTATTTCCTTACATTGTACAATTAGACAAACCCTACATTATACATTTAGGCAAAATTGTACGTTTACCAAAATTGTGCAAATCCTTACATTGTCATTTCTTCTTCTTTTGGGAGGTGGATTTGCTGCCTACATCTGCCCTCCCCTTTAAATCAGTCGGCGTCCTCATCAACTCATTCTTTTTACCCTTGATCGATTGGTCTTGCTGGAGATCTTGAATCTGAAGTTAGAGGATAGTTTGTTCATTTCACAATTATTGGCATAGTTACTGAGCTGTACAACCTTCAATCCATATTTATTGGCTTTCTCCTTTGCGGTAGCCAAGAGTTGTAGCAACTCCTCCTTCTCAGATGTGCCCTTGTGTAACTTCTCATTCAAAACTGCCTTTGGCCGAACAACTATGGCAAGCTCCTCATTCTTCATTGCAATCACTCGATCTCTCTGTTGCAATTCGGATTGATGAGCCTGTTGAAGTTCCTTCTTGACTTGAAGCATAGCTTTATGATCTATAATTATTTGATTGTAGCGGTTTGCATCTTTTTCTATTTCCTCAATTTTGTAATCCTTTAGTTGCAGTTGCCCTTCATATATCTTCAGTTGATCCTCATTCTTTGTCAATTGCTCCTTCTGGACTGCCAACCGTTCTTCTTGTTATTTTATCTATGTAACATACCGCTGAAACAACTTGTCTGATTCTTGCAGTGCTTCTTTTGTTCTTCCATTTGGTGGACCATAAGCTGTTTTTCCTCCTCTTGTGACTTTAGCTTATCCTCATAGGCTTGCTTCATACTAGTCATATTTGCTTCCACCTTCTTCAACTTCTCCTCGACTTCTCTCTTGCTGCGTTCCAATTCTTCTTCAATTGCAGCCATTTCTTTCTTAGTCACTTATGCTTCTCCCTACTGAGCTTCCTTAGCTTGATAGATCTGGTCTAATCCCAAGCTAAGCCATTCAATCCAATGTGTTAGGAAATTGAATTTCCAAAAAATGAAGGTCAATTTCGGTGATGCCCTTCGGTATTCTGTATCTACTGTGTTCAATGGACACCTATGATTTTTGTCCAAATCCAGATATACCCATTGGCGCACTTCATAATTTGTCTTCATCCCTTCAGACAAATCATCAATTCCTAACATATTTGTTACCTCCCCTCTAGGTAATTGCCATGGGTGTTGTGCATGTATTTGTGCTATTCTCCTTGTTCGGTCTTCACTGCACACCCATTCCATGATCTTCTCCATTTCCATAAAGGTTCTCTCCCTCCACTACTTCAGTTGTCCTATACAGTCTACTCAAAACTGCAATCGGGTACTTAGGAACATTTCATAGATCTGTTCCAGGAAATGGTCCACTTGTTCATCTGTGTCCTCGCCTTCTCCATCCAAAATTCCAAATTGTGGTACTTCGAGCAAAAATTTTGTTCGAAGTGTGCGATCCATCTCCTGTGTCTGAGTCTTTTCCTCCTCTTCCTCATCCGGAAGTGATCTTTCTCTGATTTCCTTAATTGGACCTGTTGCAGTCTCTTCCTGTAGCGAGATTTGAGCTACAGTTAGTGCTTCACGTTCCTCTTCCTCCGATTTGATTTTGTAGATGTCAATGATTTCTTTGGCCGAGTTGTTCTTTCTCATGTACCTGAACTTCTTTCTGTGGCTTCTGTTCTTCTACTATTTCTATGGGTATAGGGACTGGATCAGATTGCTCCCGGGTTCGTATAACATTCTCCTCCACTAACTGACTATTGCCACCTCTTGTAACAATCCTTACTTGTGGCTACTTAATCTCCTTTTTCTCTTTCGGTGGGGCCACTATCACTTCTTTTTAGTAGGTTTTGGGTAATTGTCCTTCTTAGTTTGACTCCGTGTCACGACTATCTTCGCAAAATGCCCCCACTCTTGGCAATTGTGATATTGTATGATTGGCCTTACTTCCAAATCATACTACAACTGAATTTGACATCCTTGTCGATTGCCTTGATATGGCCTTCCCCCTCTATAGTTATTTCTACAACCTCCGCTGTTTGTGGCTTGTCCATTCCCTTGAGGTTTTGGTTATGTAAGGTTTTCTTCAATCTCCCGCCAAACTATTTTTGCTACTTTATTTGTAATTGTCGGATCATGCTTCGGGCCCCTCAGTGGGCACCGTTGCCGTTGCCATTTTGGGAGAGTGCTAAGGAACACATATGCATCACCAATATGCCTTCGGATTTAGGATGGCTCCCTATTGGCCTCGTTTCAGATCTAATCTAGACTATATACTTGTATTAAATAAAATGCACATACAAAATTAAATGTGGGAATTTAAAATGCAGAAATTAAATGTGTAAAGTTTAGAGTGTGAGCGATTGAAGCAAATACAATTGTTATGAGGATAGCATGCGATCAATCACCCATTTGTTTGATTACGAAATTGATAAGCGAATGACAATATAGGGCAGTATCCCACCACCACATGCTCAATAAACCACGAGGCGGTGCCTCTAATGGGATGCAAGGACTTGCCAATTTCTTACAATCTCATGAGTACAGGGCACAATGTGGCTTTCAAAAAGTGTAGATTTGAATTCTTATGGCCAAAAGATAAATACAATGAGGGCCCTAGGCCCTTATTTATAGTAAGAGTTTACCCTTGAGTTACTTGGGGTGAAAAACAATTACTCCTAGTAAAAGTAAATATTTGGGGGCAAATTTAGCAAAATGTTACACCTCCAAATGTTATATGCCTCTAATTATGCCTCTAATAAACTTAGAAGGCTCCAAAAATGCTTAATGTGCCACAAAATGACAAAAATGACGTTTTTTAGAAGGTTTTCCTTAAAATTAATGTGTATTTTCAATTTGGTGCCTCGACTAATTGATTTGCTCGTTATAACGAGCGCTTGCTTTGTTGAGTAAATTGCTTGCATTAGCTAGCAGAGCAAATCGCTCTTAGAGCAACTCAACGTCTTTGGGATTTTGAAGGCTTTCTTACTGTTTGGTTCTCCTTTGGTGTTGCTTGCTTCAAAAGTATACAAAATTTTGGGAAGTTAGCACTGAGGTACTACATTTATGGCAACTTCATGGGACGCCAAGCTTGATTGGTGTAGAATCCCAAATATGCCTTTATCCTTGGGCGTGGAGTCTACAAAATTGGGATCCTTCTACAAAATTTGGCAACACTGGTATCTCCATTGGTGCCTTGGTCTCTTTAATTGATTCTTGATGGTGATAGGTTCAACAATCTCTGCCACTCACCATTATCGGGCAACTGTATTGTTCTTAGATCTTTAGCTTCTACCACCATATCTTCAAATGGGGTTTTGATGGATCATCCCCCTTGGCAGCCAACTCTTTCAATTTGACTATGATTGGTGTTAATTTTTAATATACTTTGGAGGCATTCCCTTTATTGATCTAGTCTTTCTCTTCTTTGACCATGGTGTGGACGACATCATCATCTAGGATGTGTTTCCTAACATTGAAGATGTTTGGCAACCCTGCAACGATTAGTCCTTGTATTTCCTTTTCCATTTCTTGGACCTGGGCTTTTAGAGAGGACAAGTTGTCTTTGTAGGCGTGCAGGTTCTTCTGATCATTAGTGATCCCTTTGATTTTCTTTACCAACTCTTTCTTGTCTATCCCATGTTGTTGTGCTTGTGCTTGTGTCATTGGTGCAAGGAGCTTTAGGACCTCTTGATGTTTGCCTCTTGCAGAGAGTTGTTCTTCTATTTGCCTCACCATGTTCTCGTATTTTTCCAAGCTTCCTCTTGCAAAAAACGTGATCTTGAAATACTCAGAGTTGTTTTGAGCCTTCTTGATTTGATCCCATGTGTTAGCCATCTAGATTTCGTGTGTGATCTTAGGGTGAACCTCCATTTTTGTGAGTAGTGACAATTCCAACTTCTTCTCCAGGTCTTCCAACGACTTGTTTTATTCTTCAATTATTTCTTGCACATGTTGTTTTGACTTGGGGTCTTCTAATTGTTTCTTTAACGGGTCTTTTTCTATTGCCTCTTTCTTAAGCCCTTCATTCTCTAGTAGGAGTGGATCCCTCTCAGCCTTAACCCTAGCCAATTCTATCCCTAATCTTTTGTTCGTGATCATATTTGCTTGATTTGTCGACTGCTAGTTGATTCTATTTCATTCCCACGCCTGGTGTAAGCTGTTTTGCCAATTGGCCCATTTGATAAGGATCTAATTTGTCTAAGGTCAACTGCGATACCCTAGCAATTAATTCAACAGGGGTCTATTTTTCCTTGGTAGGATTAGCCTCTATAGCTTCAACTAGGTATAATTTGTCTACTTTTGTTGATAGCTGCGAGTGAAGGATCATGGAAGCTTTGGAAGTTTTATTGGTGAGTCTCTTGTACTTTTTCTTCCATTCCTTCTCTTTTGTAAACAATATATCTATTGATTCAGTTGTGCCGGATTCTCCAATCTTGAGGCCACAAACGGGCTCGCATCATTGTGCTTCTTTGGTGATGGGAGGGGCTTCTGTAGGCTCAATTCCTTGGGCAGGGGCTGTGAGCGTCGTCACCTGCAAGAGGAGTTGTTGAGCTTGTGATGGAGGGCAAGTGGAGGTAGTGGACATAATGAGTGGAGCAAACTAGGTGTTGGTGGTGGGAAATGCTGTAGAAGTGGGAGGAGTGGGTTGTGCCGCCAAACCAGTCAAGGTGGCCGAAAGAGGTGTCATGGCTTGTGCAATGGTGGGGTGAGTAGCGATCAGCTATGCGAGTTGAGTGGTGATGGGGGTGGTACTTGCTGTGATGTTGATGGATGGGACAAAGTACCCCTTGGTGTTGTGTGGGGTGAATGGCACCTTTGGGGTAATACATGGTCTATGCTGGTGGAGGATGAGAGAAGTGCAACAGAAGAATTGGAAATAGGAGTAGGGACAGGAGGAGGAGGAGGAGGAGGGACATGAAGAGATAGGGAGGTGGAAGTAGAAGAAAAACAAACAACAAAAGAAGAAAATGGAATGATGGAGGATGGAAGTGCGGAAAGGGGAGAGAAAGCAATCATGGCCATTGGAATGATTGACCGCTGGCTTGGAGGAGGGCTTCCTTTTGGGATTTCCCCCTCTTCTACTTGGGTATCCTACTTTTTTTGTTGCTGCAACTACCTCTTCAAACATTGACCCCTACCTTTCATAACCCCTTTGCCCTTTAATTCCCGTTTGCTTTATTGTTGCTTTGATCACGACAAGCATCAAAGGAGCAACTGATATGGATATTTTGGTTGCCACCTGCTTCTTGGGCTTCTACTTCTGTAGGGCTGAGGTACTTGCTACTGCAGGTACTTTTGCGAATGTTTTTGTCTTATTTGTTTTTTTGCGGTGCGCCCTATCCCAGGTGGCATAGAACTTGTCATGAACGGACCATCCCTTGTGGTTTTGGTCATCGTGTTGGTCTCATATTTCATCCTCTGCTAGGGCAATATATTTTTATCTAAATGCCCCATCTTCTGAAGAGTCCCTAGCCTTTGATGATTTGGCTTATTGTTTGTGTTGAAGCCATCTTTTACTTTAAGGTAGAAGGTGTACCATTATGGGGGGTTGTCATACCAGCTTTGTAACTCGTCTTCGTAGCCCTTGCTGCTCCCTAGAACCGCGAGGGTTGTCTCTTTGTCCAAATTTGCTTGTTGTTGGACTATTTATCTCTTTTTATGTGTCTAATTTTTTGCTTTTAAGGATATTCTTGAAGATTTTGTGTGGGTAGGTCTTTGAGTTGTTTGAAACCCATGCCTTTCAGCTTTACTTCGAGGGTTGTCTCTTTGTCCAAATTTGCTTGTTGTTGGACTATTTATCTCTTTTTATGTGTCCTATTTTTTGCTTTAAAGGATATTCTTGAAGATTTTGTGTGGGTAGGTCTTTGAGTTGTTTGAAACCCATGCCTTTCAGCTTTACTTCGACCACCGTATTATACTCGCTCATCTTGGGAGTAATCTTCATAATTTTTTTGTCTCAACAGATAAAATTGGTTATCTTCTGCTTTTTGAAGTACTTAAGATTCGCGTAATTGATTTAAATTACATATTCAAGGTTGAATACGTAATTTGGGACATTAGTAAGCAATTCGAAGGGCATAGTTAAGAATCCATATAGGAGAATGAATAACCTCCCCAAATAAAAATTACTTTGTGGCCATTTCCCCTTGGCCATTATTTTTGGCGCCTCATCACTAAACCTTGGCACTTTGCCCTTGAATGTTTCCATGACCACCTTTGTTGTAGAAGTGGTATGAGGACTTGTTCTCCCCTTTACATGGCATGTTTGAGCAATTTACAATGCTTTAGGGGTTTGCCATCCTTATCCACTTGGTCTAATTGGAGAGTTGAGAACCAGACCAAGTAGGAGGTGTAGATAACTTTTTAGTCCTCTTTGAACTTCTTCAATTGTAGGTCCATATGGTCTGAGATGTATTGGGTGTAGTCAATTATTTTAGAATACCCAAGGTATGTTTAGACTAAGCAGGGCAATGTGCTCTTCATATACCCCCTTGTCATCTTTTTCACCCAAAATGGCAACAATCCTTTATAACACTGTTTGTTTGTCATTTATGAATTGATCCAGGTCGAGTGGGATGGTGAAGTCTAAGGGCAAGTTGGGCTTCTTTAGATAGGGGATAAGGAAGCTATGCTAGTAAGTGTTGGACTGCCTGTAGTAAGAGTCCTTTTGGGACTCAGGGTGCATGACACCCACATGGCTGAATCTTTGCTAGCCCTCTTCATGCTCCTTATAACTCTTGTCCTGATGTAAAAAGCGTCTTCAGACCATTGGGGGAGGCAGAATCTATTAGTGGTAAAATCATACTTTTTTGCCAATGCTTCCACTAACTTTGGGCAATCCCATACTTGGGGCACTAAGTTCATAGCCAGGCCAGACATCCAAGCTCAATTTATTCTCCAGGAGTCAATTCGTGGGGCCAGGTTAAACCTCTACAGTGCCTCTACTCTCACCTTCCTTCTACGGTGCGTGTATTTGGCCTCGACCACTTTCCAATAGGGATCCTCAAATTTCTCTTTTGGCCTTTTGGTAGGTGTGTGGACTTGCTACCTCTTTGTCTTCCCTCTCTTCTTTCGGACTCGTCTCTCACATGGGCCTGCCTCCTTTGGTGATTCATCCTCTTTTGGTGACTTGGTCGTAGCTGCAACGACTGCAATGGGTGATGTATGGATTGTTATGGGTTGAAATAGGGACTGCCATGGGAGGAGTGACGAATGTGGCGGGTGGCGAGACTACCAGAGCTTTCAACAGTGAAGGATTGGTGGAGGTGAATGAGGTGTCCATGGTGCAAAAAGGGGCAAAAAATGAGGTGAAGTGGCAAAAAACTAGCAAAGAACGGATAAATTATTGATTTTAGCTTTCAGAGCGATTTGCTTGCAAAATGGAATGATTTGCCCAAAAGTGCGAGCAATTTGTTTGTTGGTGATGATTGGGTACGGTTGGCTTTGGTTGTGATTCGCTCAAAATTTCAAGCATTTTGCTTGAAAGAAGGAGCAATTCACTTGTTATTGGGGAATTGGCAAAAAAAAATCATTTGTTTTGAATGATTTGCTCATTTACCAAGCGAGGAGCCCTAATGAGGTTGCGACTCGCTCGAACTTCGACACTCGTGCAATTGCCTTTGTGAGCGGTTGGCTTATTGGAATTCTAAAAGTGGGGCCTTAAGGCACCCACTTGGGATATTTATAGACCTTGGGTAGGGCACAAGTTGCTTGTCTTGGCGTGCTTTGCTTGCTTTGGGGCATGGGCTGCCCAAGCGGGGCAATTGGCTTGTTAAGGGTTGATTTGCCATCTATTCGTAGTCAGCTTGACCTGTACGGTGGGTGCGAGCGAATTGCAATTTATTTATTTTTTAATAACATCAAATACACCCATAGAAAAATGAATCACCTTGTTTGACTTGACAAAATGTTGTTTGGGGGTGAAAGACGAACATGAAGAAAAGGAAGAAAAGGATGAGGGGAGATCGAGAGGAAGTAGAAAAGGAATTAATAGCTGCATTTAATAGCCGATATTTGTACATACTTATTCTTTTGGCCTAGGATATTTATTACATCAGGCAAAGATGCTACCCATTCACAGAGATAGGCAACATTATTCCTTCCATGGAGGCTGTATGCATTTGGACCTACAATTTTGACGTTTTGGTGGGGTTCACTCCATAAAGAGGCAAGTTTGTATGCATTTGGACCTACAATTTCGATGTTTTGGTAGGGTTCACTCCACAAAGAATCGAACTTTTGATGAGCACCTAGCTTTGCACGATCCTCATCCCACTTAAAGATGAAATCTCCCTCCTTGTATTCCACTTACATTGCTTTTTTGTCAAACCATTTTTTGATGGCCTTCTATCGTTGAGTGATCTTCCCGAAGGACTTCTTTCTTTCCTCTAGAGCTAGTAGTGCGTTCAATCTTTGCTTGCAAGGGTTCAACATCGATGTCTTCTAGCTCGAGTTGTTGCAAGATTTGGAGGGAAGGGAGCTCTAGGTTTACTGGTAGCACAACCTCCTTACCATATACCAGCCTATAGGGGGATAATCTTGTAGATGCTTTTGGAGTCACTTTGTCTTCCCATAATGCTCTTCTTAGCTTCATGTGCCAGCCTCTGTGTCACTTTGAAATTTTCCTTTTTAAGATCTTTGTGATGTTTTTGTTGGTAGATTCAGCCAATCCTGCCATACCTGCTAAATCGTCTGCTTTTGTATTCAGTTCTCTATGTATTGTTCTAATTTTATAGGAGTTCCACGGGGAATCGTCCCCCAGCACGGGGGGACGGCATTGGGGACGTTTCTCCCCGTCGACGCCTGAGGCCTACAGCCTCCCGTCCCCGGGACGTCCCCGGGGACAGCCAGCCGTCCCTGGGGATGGTTGGGTCCTTTTGGGGACGCTCAGGCCATCCCTAGGGACGGCTGGACGTCCCCAAAGGGACCCAGCCGTCCCCCATGGCTGGGCGTCCTCAGCCAAAAGAAAAACTGAAAAAAAAAAAAAAAATGAAATTTTAATCTGTTCTTTAGTACATTGTAAGACATTTGTGTTCTTCAATCTGTTCTTTAGTACATTTGTGTTCTTCAATCTGTTCTTTAGTACATTGTAAGACATTTGTGTTCTTCAATCTGTTCTTTAGTACATTGTTGAAAATGATGACTTTCCACAAATGAAGATTAAAGCAAAAGTTACAGTATTCTAAAGCAAGTCCTTAGCCAATCTGTTCTATGAAGATTAAAGCAAAAGTTACAGTATTCTAAAATTACAAGTGAGGGATAAAGATTGTTGATATAATAAGCGGATATCACTGAATAACAAAGAGGGATCCTACTCATACTAGTGAAAATTACTTAGAAAGACAGGAAGTTTCGTAGTGTCCGCAGATGATCAGAGCAGGTATTTGGACTCAAATACTACATTGTGTAACAACAGTCTGGAGAGAGCTGGAAATAGTGTTCCAAAGAAAAACCAAGAATACAAAATTAATAAGCATAAATTTACAAAATCCCTTTAAACAAGGTTAATCAAAATCTATTGAGAAGGAAGCTGACAAGGAAAAAAATAGTTAAATTGTAGGATGTTAAAAAGTGAAACAAGCAAGTTTTACAGGACTCTGAACGGCGTGCCTCTTGACTGCATTTTTTAATACATTTTTAGATCATGGCTTTGCATGTCTTAATTCAGGTTCATAATTCAGAAAATCATGTAAGGTAAAAACATGATGAAGCTGTTGGCTAGTAAAAGTGGCATGATAACTCTTACTGGAATGTCACTTTATTTGGTAGGGAAAAGACCCTGGTCCAAAATGCTCCTATTGCTGATTTATCTAATGTTCAAGAATGAAGATTTTGTAAAACAGATAGCCTCCAATTAGATTCATGTTCACTGTTTTGCTTTTACGCGTGTTCCTGTGTTGCTATAAAGATTTGCCGCAAAGTGGCGTAAATTGTTTGCTTTGCATACACTTCCATTGAGAAAATACAGATGAGGAATGCTTGGCTTCAACTTGTCTTATTCTTACAAAGATACAAATCCCATTGAGTTTAGGACATTGACTTCAATGAGAAAATTATAACTTTTGCTTTAGGACATTGACTTCAATGACAAATCCGCTTATTTTAGAACACTGTAATTTTAGAATACTGTAACTTTTGCTTTAATCTTCATAGAATACTGTAAATTTTGCTTTAATCTGTTCTCTATTTTCTTTAGTACATTGTTGAAAACGATGACTTGTAAAAGCTGAATAATGTGGCGGCATTCATTACTTGAGCAATAGCAACTAATTTGGTTAACTATTAGAGATTGGCAGATTGCACTTGATATCCTTGGCTGAACCTTCAAGTTATATTTGTTGAAACAATTAAATGGCTGCTCTTAGTAACTAATATCAATATGAATATCCTAATATCATTTTTGTTGCGTGTAGAATTCTGAATGTGTAGATTATTCTAAATTTTTAAAAAATTTCAATTTTCATAGTATTATACCAGCCATCCCCCCAGCCGTCCCTGCGCCGTCCCCTAAAATTGGCCTGCTGTGCCCCCCATCCCTCGAAACCCGTCCCCCCGTCCCCCAGGCTCGTGCAACCTTGCATATAATCCATTGCTAGACAACCATCCCTTGACAATTTTCGCAACCACTCTCTGGATAACAACATCCTGAAGTATGGAGGTAATTCTCCGACTATCACCTCTTGGACTACCACAAATTTTGGATAATTCTCCGACCAAGTCTTTGACGACGCCTACTACATTAATTCTTGACCCCTCCATCTGTATTGGATGCCTGGCTGTTTTGGTATATGGGAGACCCATTTTCCTCACACACGGCTTTAGGCATAATTGTAACTGTCACTCTTGAATCGACAATGAAACTTTTGAGAATGTAATAATTTTCAATTTTGAGTGTTACATACAATGGAGGAGACTTTAGGTCCTTTGGCTTTGGGGCATTACGCCTGTTAGAAGCATTGAATTTAATATTCGATGGCTGTTCTGTGATCAAATTTTGTTGCTCAACTACTTGAGCTGGTGCAGGTTCTGACTGCTTAGTTTTAGAGTAAAACCTCTCTTGCTCTTTCACTGCTTCTCAGAGTAGATCTCTTTGTCCAGGTAGCATTGATGCTTCTAACATGTTGACTTTGGCTTGTGTTTTTTTCATCTCTTCAGCAATATTGAATTTAGAGGTTCGGACTTCTATCATTGTGGTGAACCTTATGGGCTGCCTAGAAGTAGTTTGTCGTCCTTTGCCTGTAAGAGAGGGATATTTCTACCTCCTTTCTACCTCTCGTTGTCCTCCTTCATTGACTTCCTTTCTTGTTGGTTTATTGATTGTTTCTTTCCTTTCATTGGCTACTGTCGATTCTTTCCCTTTATCCATACTTTGATTCTTATCATTTGATGTCTCTTGAACCTCCATTTGTGGCGTTCTCACAATTTCTCCTCCTGCTTTTTCTTTTGCTTTTTGTTTTTCTTGTTGGGCTGTGATGGGTCCTTTATCCTTCACTTGTAAAAGAGGCCTCCCTCTTCTAAGGATTGTCATTCCCTTCTCGGTACCAGCTTGTTGGTTAACTGGTTGTTCTGTAGCCATTTTCTTTTTTCCTTTGGTTTCTACTCCTTGCTAATTAGCAAATATTGCATCGTCTTTGAAGAGTGACTCTTGAGATCCTCGAGATCGTTACCCTTTGTTATCTTTGGGATCATCGTAAGTGGTCCTTATGATTATCACTCTTTGTAACCATAACATGTGTATCGTGATTAGTACAAGGAAGTTCTCATTTTTCTCATTGCTTGTTTCCTTCTGATCTATTGTAGGGTCATGCCATAATAGTTTGTATGTGGAAGTAAGTGATACTTGGGGAGCAACCACCTATCTTCTAATCACATGACTAATATATGAATTGTTCACAGGCCTATGAATTAGCTGCAAGGGGTGCTTATAAAGAGAAGGCCCAGTTCCTAAATCTCATGGCAATGTTGCCTGTCAAAATAGACTATGAACTTTGCATGCTTCTGTGCATATAAGAGAATATACTCGTGAATGTCATGCCACAAGCCATTTAACATGACATTCATTTTTTCTTTTTTGAGAAAAACATTTATATATGCTCTTTACAATGAGTCCAATTTTGAGTTTAAACTTTATATTAAGGTGTACTTAACTGAACTTCAGCATTCTTTGCAACTGCATCACAGGTATCTATGGACCTTGTAACTCCCAAATCAGGAGCTTGAAAACAAGATTCTATTGGTAAATGTGCCATTTGGACTATTGACACCTCAAGTCCTAATGCATTCACAAAAGAGTATCAGCTATAATGTTTCTTGACTCGCATGCTATTAGTACCTCAATTGCCAATGCCATCTCTTGTGAAGTTTTATGTCTAACAAAAGTGTATCAGTAATAATGTTTTATATCTGTTGTAGACCCTATTAGATTGTTCATATAGCGAAATTGAAATTTATATGAGTGAGACGTGGATATAGCTAGACTATCTATCTGCTCTTTCAGGCTGTCCAATAGGATTGAAGATGCGGTGCACAGAGAACTTAAAAAGCAAGGAAAGAATATGCCAATATGCAGTCCAAAGGAATCATAAAGCCAAGCATGACCAGGAACTTCTTTGAAATTGAGTAATTGCTTTAGACAATAAACTAAATATGTTAATATATATGTAAATTGCAACGACCATAGTCTTTGTGGTCTAGTATTGTATCCACCATAAGCTCATGTTACAGTAACATTTCAAAATGCTTAAACTTTGGGCTTTGCTCATGTGGTGTGAAGTCTAATTTAATTTAAATCTTTTGTGCTACTCTTACGAGAATTAGTGATTACTAATTTATGTTCATTTGCAATGCAATTTCCATCATTATGAAGCATCTGACTACATGTATGTGCATCTAAAATTTGTATATCTGGTTTCTTTTGTGTGGCCCCATCTGATGCTCTCATTTTTTCTTGGTCCAAAGCCTCTGGTATATTTTCAAATCTTGTCCCCCATATCTGCATCCCTTGCAAAAGGAAACCTGACATAATCTTATTTCATATATTAAACTGAGCTTGCAGGTTCTTCCACCAGTTCCGCCGGTGACTGTAGGACTGAAGGGTCATCATCAAACTCAACCTGCAGGCATGATTACTTCTGTAAGTAGAGAATGTTTCCGCAATCAAATCATGTATCATTAAGCTTAATCTTTTTTTTTTCTTCTTTTTGCTTGCATGGTAGATAGATTAACTGCAAAAATCCTAAGAATGTTGCGACTTTAATGATTACTTATGGTAGATTAACTGAAAAATCGGAAGAATGTTGCGACTTTAAATGAATACTTATGGTAGATTAACTGCAAAAAACCTAAGAATGTTTTGACTTTAAATGATTAGTATCTCAAATCCTTAAGAACTGTTATATCTTTTGTGTGTTGTAACCATTGTTGAGATGCAAGTTGCGAGTGCAATGCTATCCTTGTTTTTATCTTTGGTTTAACCACAGTTAACTTCAAGAAGTTGAATAAATAATGAGATTATGCAGTCTGTGTCACAAGGTTCGGGTTTGATTTTGAATTCAGTAAGCTTAGAATTCAATTGATATTCAACAAAGGAGAAAATTTGAAATAAAATTGGATACATAAAAATGCATAAAAATTTGTAATTTTTATAAATGTATTTTTGAAATGTCTGATCAATTCCCCAATCTAAAGCTTTATGATTTTAAATGTGTATGTGTGGAAGTTGCAGGAAGACAGTTGAAAAAAAAATTTAGGGTTTCATCAAGGTCTCTAGATGAGCCAAATTTATGCCCCGAATTTGAACAAACTTATATGAGTTTCCATTAAAATCGATAATTTTTAAGCTTCATCCTGTTGGCAATCGAATCGGCCTAGATGCAGATTTTCAAAGTGTACAGCGCCCTAAACTCGCTGCCAAGCATTGAATGTCTGAAGGAAAGGAATGTCCTCCGTGACAATCTCCAGTAGGGCTGGTTTCCGAAAGTAAAATTGGGTTTTTTGAGATAAGGGTTAGGAAGGTGCTGAAAGAGAAGGAAATAACTGAAAGGAATGGGAAAGAGGCTAAAAGATTGAAATATGGGGGTGATGGACGGGAAGCACGATACACAACTAACACTTGAACCAACAACAATCAAAACAATAGACCTTTAACAGAAACCAATATTAAATCCTCACAACTGCATAACCTCCAGGGGTATTCCAAAATTAATCCTTCACCGACAGCTAAATCCAGAAAACAAAATTCAAGCTGTATAATAAAGTAATTAACTTAACAGAAATAACATGATAGAAGGCATACACAGAGACAGAAGATTCAAGACCGAAACCAGAAGTCTATATTTCGGAAGCAGATTTCAAAGTATACAATTGCTTTTCTAGCAGAGATTGTCCATCCTTAGTTACAAAGAAAATACTAGCTTTTATAGAGGATTCTGCCTCCTAAAACATTAATGCCCAACCACTTCTGCAATGGTGACAAGCAAATTTGATCCGGAACCGACTTAACAGCATTTAATTTGACCTTGCAGATAACTCAACATTGAAGGTAGAAGGTTCCACTGATCCACCATGATCGGACGACTCAGAGCGCAGCTTCGGGTCGGTTGGGCAGTCCATGATGGTTCTGGGCAGCTTTCACTGTATTTGGGGCCCGCCTAGAGTTTCGCTCCACAATTGGAGCGACAACACTTTCGCTCCAGAAGTGGAGCGAAAGTGTTCTCTTGCCCTGCCTTAGAAACTTTCTTGCACTCTGGCCAGCTTTCGCTCCACAAGTGGAGCGAAAGCACCCTTGGCCTTGTACTTAGGTGATTTGCGCTTTTACTTTGGGTGTCGCTCCCTGGGTGGAGCGACAGAGACTTTTGCTCCACTGGTGGAGCGACTGGAAGATTCGCTCCACTGGTGGAGCGACAACAAGTTTGACCGGGCCCTTTTGACCTTTTTGGACTTGTTGCTCCCTGGGTGGAGCGATGGAGGCTTTCGCTCCACTGGTGGAGCGACTTGGACTTTCGCTCCACTGGTGGAGCGAAACTATCTTTGACCACATCTTTGAATTTTCTTGCACTTTGCTTAAAATTTTGCTCTAGTGGAGAAACTGGGATTTTCGCCTGTAGTTTTGACCAAGTTTTCAACTTCCTCGCAGTTTGACTTTCACGGCTTTTGAGAAGGAGCTTTTGCTCCACTTGTGGAGCGAAAGTCTGGTCGACATGCACTTAATCCTTTGGGGGAACTTTCGCTCTACGTGGAGCGAAAACATTTCATGCCTTAACCAAACTTAGCCATTTGCCTCCCCTTGCCTTTCTGGGAACTTTCGCTCCGCAACTGGGAGCGAAAGCACTCCTTGCATTGTGCTTGAAAAGAAACATGATTAGAAAATTGTCTAAGTGTTGGAAACCATTATCATGTGTGCAGAGTGGAAAGAACTTGCAGAAAACAACCTTAAGGTAGAAAACACATTCACAACATCGCCCATGCTAAAACATTTACAATTTTGCATGCGAAACGACAGGAAAAGTGCAAAGAAAGCAGAGAAACCATAGAATCTGAAAGAAAACAACATTGAGTAAAAGGGAACAACTGGTGAAAACACAACAAACATAACAACATCTTAACCATTTTTGATGGAAAAAGAGAAGTTTTACAATGATAATTTCCCAAAACTGCATACAACTTAAAGTTTTACAAAATGTGGCAAGAATGGCAACATCTCTGGCGGCTCATGGGGTATTGAGCCTGCCTCAATGCAAAGATCTTGTTGCAGAGTCATCTTCACTTTCAGAGTCTTCGGACTGTTCTTCGCTGCTGCCTGGTAGCTCTTCAAGCCGGTCCTCTTCTTCTTCCTTTTCTTGCTTGCTTTCTGTCTCCTCCTCGGGATTAAGCTCATGCGGATGGGGGAGAAACCTCTGCAGAGAGCTCTTGAAAACATGTTCATATATCGCAGATGCATTGACCCAGTGTTCGAAGGAAAAGGTTGGCTGCCTTTGGAGATCTTGAATCAGGTAACGAAAGGTTTCAATGCGTTCAATGTTAGCTTGATCCAGCCTCCGATCAAACTCCTGCAAGCAAGACTCAATAGTGGCATATTTGGCCATGAAAGGCATCACCTGAGCGTCTGAAATTGGGTCCTCCCAAGCGTCAATGTCTGAGGCGTTGTCAACAAATGTCGCCCATATCGGCTTCAACTCCTCGAGAGGGGGAATGGGTTCTTCGCTGTTTGCAAAGCCGAGCATGCCAATTTGCGCTGGGGTATTAAAGTACTGTAGCGAGACTTCCCTCTCTTGCTCAAGGGCGTCTGAGAGCTTATGAGCCTTTTTGGTCAGCTAGAGCTTCGTGGAGAAAGATCACAGGGTCATCTTCGCTATCACCTAGGATTGCGCCAAGGAGCTCATGGGAGTAAAGTGCGCATCCACATCTTCAATTTTTCGGAGCTGTGTGGCTAAGTCCAGCCAAAGATTAACATCTGTTTGAGCAACTTCTAAAATGGGACTGCCAGTGACAACGGCCTCCTGCGCCTCCTTGAAAAAGATTAAAATTGTGACTCCCCGCGCAACCCTCGCCGGGAAATCTTTCAAGAACTGCAGGCGCATTTCCTTGATGCACTCCCTAGAGAACGCGACAGGCTGTGACGTCTTCTCTGCTAACTCGGCCTGCAACTGCTGGACCTGAACGGTGAGCGCATGCACCTGCTGATTTGCTTGGGCGCGCGCCTTGATTTGCTAATCGCGCGCCTTAGAATGCTCATCGACCTCCTTCTCTAGCGAATGCACGTGCTGTCTCAGCTGCGCGGCTTCGGACTCCAGTGTCTCAATCTATCTCCTCGCCTTCACCAAGTCCTCAAGCTCGAAGTTCTTGGCCTGCGCTTCAAAGAAGCGCTCCTTGTAATGCTCACCATGAAAATAGATGGAGTCTATGTCAACTGCAATGTTGCCCCTCTTCTGGGCTGTATTCAATTTTGTCACGTCCTCCACGGTATGGCGATAAGTGTAGTCGCCCGAGGTCATCTCCCCCAGGGGCTTCTGAACAATGGGTATCTTCTCTACCGCGTGGAGCTCCATCTTTTTCAGGATTGATGATGGACGCTTTCTCAGCTTGCGCTAGAGTCTGCGCCTCTTTCCTCCGGCGGTCCCTCAGCCAGCGCGATGAGCTATGGCGCGCCTTGCGGATGCTCTCCATTGTAGCAAGCTGCTACGTCATCTCTAACTCAGATTTGATTGGTTCCTGTACTTCGAGGGGAAGCCTTTCCTTATGCTATCATTAGGGTTAAAGTTTAAACAAACTTTCTAGTGTAATCAGTCCCTTAGGCAATTGATTTCAGTTTAGGGAAGTTGTGGCTCAAGCTCAAACGACGCATGGGAAACTGGAGGGGAAGCGACTGTGCTAACCGTCAAGGGTGCTTGGGTCTGAACAGCGACTGTCGAGGTGGTGGACTTTGGCGTTGAAACATCAGGAGCAACCGATGCCATGACAAAGGAGGGTGGTGAAAGGGAAAATGGGTTTATTTTTGTAGCGGCGGAAAGATGAGCGATAGGGTCTTCCGCGATAGAAAAAGGAAGGCTGATAGACGCAGAGATCGCGAAAGTGTTAGGGTTAGTGGCAAAAGATGCGAATGCAGCTGAGGGCGACAAGAGGGCTGGGGAAACTGAAATGCCAAAATTAGCGGAGTGGGGCAACGTAAGAGAAACAGAAGCAACGACTAGGGTTTCAGCTGCTGAGGAAACGACTGCTGGAGAGAGGGAAGAAGAAAGAGACAAGAATGAATGCGTACCTTCGGACTCCGTGATCAAGGGAGCCGGGGAATATGGGCGTCGAGTGTGTGGGTCTTCTATCTCCTTGCGCTCGTCAATCGCATCTACGTCGATCACCTCCACATTTTCAATTTTCTGCTCTTCCAAATGCTCCGTCACAAGAACTTTGGGAGTGCTCGATGGAGGGGTTTGAGGCACCGCTTGAGAGCTCGCTCTGAAGGGCCTTGGAGCGATGGTGTGCGGCCTCTTCGCTGCTTGCTGCGAGAGAAGCATCTCTTCAACTTTTCTTTTTGGGAGAGCGCTCTTCTTCTTATGGGGCAATGGCCCACTCTCTCCAGCCAATGGTGAATCACTCATGACTGCCTTGCCCTTGCCTTCTACCACGTGCTTCTTTGTTGCTAGGTCATCTATTTTGTCAGGGCTTCGCGTGCTTTGGGGCACAATCTCGAAAAACGAGAGGGCTCGATAGGTATTCACGTTTTCGTCGTACGTCGTTGAGAACTTGTCATCCAACGCCATTGGGTAGTCCGAAGACGTCTTGTTGTTGTGGACCCTCATGATCCACCACTCTTTGATTTTGTGGTCTGATCAATGCTACAGCTTTTCTTTCGTCGCCAGAAAAATATGGTCGGGGAGATTCTGCGTTGGGTTGACCATCGGGTCGTACTCAATCTCTATGGTGTAGAAGTCATGCCAGGGGGCAAGGGCACCATCTCATCGATGTGCCACTCCTAACTCACGTCCCCTAGGGTTATTCCGCTGAGCAACGATATCCGGGCGAGGGCAGCAGTGAAAAGACTTCCCTCCAATGTGGTCCCGGAAGATTTTACGCGGATCGTACTTCCAGCGTTGGGGGAGCTCAATCAATCCGTAGTCGTACAACGTTACTGTAAGCACAACGTTTTGACCACACTGCGTCACCTTGATGTCCTCGAACTCGAAGGGTATAGGACACGTGAGCTTCTTCCCCCTGCCTTTCCCGTACACTTCGTTGGCGAAGTCGCACTGCCGGGCGACTTTCAAGGCAAACAGGTAGGGCGTGGCGTAAAAGGGCAACAAAAAGGGTTTCTCTGTGAACCCGAAGATTCTGATAACCAAACACTGGGTGAGCAAAAAAACGTCCCCCATCTTCTCGTCCCTCGTAGTGGCCGTAGATCAGCTCCAGCGCCGGCCCCAAGAAAACTTGGTTAAAAACGTGAATAAACTGGCAACGCCTTGCCTTCTTCATCCATCTGGTTCTTGGGGATGTAGGGGAATTTATCATGCAGGTGGTAGAAGAAATACCACGCTAGGGAGGAGCAAAGCCTAAACTGATCATCTTTGCGGCTTTGCAGGTAGGATAACGACAGGTGCAACTGCTGCGCCACCCATTCTGCCCAGTCGAAGAAAACTGGTATGGCATTTGGCTTCATTTATTCTCTAAGTTTGGGTGAGTAGAGAGGTGATTATCTGGGGTTTGGGTCCTAGCTGCTCCATGCTTCTTTAGCATAGCCTCACTTTTAGTAAGAGGCGACAACACCCTTTTTCTATGACATTGACTTTGCTCCATATCCTTGTGGTTTAGGTTCCATAAAGAGGTAGTTTCCTTGTTGATGGTGGTAACATCACCAGGATTTGGAACTCCTAAACATAGAAGCAGGAAAAACTCATGCTTCTGGCAAGTTCTAAGCTTTCATCATAGAAACAATATGCATGTAATTGTGTACATGAAGTCCTCAACTGAAGCAGTTGTAGAATGATGTACTAACGGACCAGATCCTATCCACCCCAATAGTTTTTGTAAATGCATCTAATATATTCGACATGGAGAGGGAACATACCCCTTGTTATGGGGTCCATAACAAAGGACTTGGGGTGTTGATTTGCAAAACATGAACTTTAGTTATTCTCGAAGAGAATCTTACACACCTCTCTTCTTGAGTGAATTCATTTTCTAACATTTACTTATAGTTGGGCAAATAAATTAAAGCTTTACATGTGTGAACTCAATTTGACTTCCTCTTTAACTTGCATCCAAGCTTCCATACACATATATAGTTGGGCAAAACTTGAGAATCTTGAACTTAGTTATTCTCGAAGAGAATCATACACAACTCTCTTCTTGAGTGAAGTCACATTCTAACATCTACTTATAGTTGGGCAAAAGATGCTTTCTCAATTGAAGCTTTATATTTGTAAACCCAATTTGACTTCCTCTTTAACTTGCATCCAAGCTTCCGTCCATATATATTTATTTGCTTATATGGGATTGAAACAGGCCCCACCCCTATTAATTGTGACTACATAGTGGTGTGCATGGTTAGCAGTTTCAGACGAATCTATTGCAATACAAACCAAACCGGTTCAGTTTGTTCTGAGCCTTTTTTTGGTCATCTTTGAAAAAATATGACGTCATTACACTCAACTGTTCCCATTCGCCATGGATTTATAGTCAAAGATAGTTGCAATTCAGAATATTTGACAACTATTGCAAGTTTACTAGTTGTTTTTTTTTTTTGAATTTACTAGTTGTTAGACCTCTATTTTTCTATGTTTGAAGGATCTGCATCTATTTTGGACTTGCATCTTGATTGCATTGAATTTTGAAACTATGAAAGCTGAAAATTTCAGCATTTTTACTATATTTTCCATATATATATATATGGTTTCTTTTTCCAAACTGAACTGAACCTTTGATCATTTTTTGGCCTTCTATTCAAACCTTTGATCATTTTTTGGCCTTCTATTCAAATCTATGGGATTGGAACCTTGATCTACGGTGTGAAACTTCTTACACTTAACCACTTGAACCAAATCTCCCACCTTTACCGCCGACTATCTCTTCATCATACTTTTAGCATGTTCAGGTTTATCTGTTTTGGATTATCCTTTAGGCTGTAATTTTATGCGATACACGGTCCATTTCAATGTAGTTTAGACTAGATTCTTTACTCTAATTTGGCTTATTTTTGTAGTACTTTTTGGTTACTACAGTGCACTGTAACAGCTCTTTTCAATGAGTCCCATTGGCCTCCTTTGGCCATCCCTGGACATTAATAAAATTATCTCATCTTTGTACTGTTGTCAATGAGCATCTTTAATATCATCTTTAGATGTATATACTCAATGCACTTAATCCTTAGTTGTCTGTTGTCATTACCAACTATATAGAATATTCCTTTGGTTGTCTGCCAATACTGGTATAATTTCTTTCTTCCTTTCTGACCTATGTTTCAGTTAGTTCATCTTTATGGGGGCACAAGCCAAAAAGTGGCTTGTGTTCTGTGTTCATTCAGTATTTAAATTGAACATAGTCTAAAAACATGTATGCTCGTTAGAGAAGCATGCAAAGAATGCTGTTGATGATTATAATCTTCAGATGTATATCAAGCAAGGGGTGCATTATTTTATCTTTTATCAGTCTTCACAATATTTGTTTGTAGTCCCTAATCAAGGAAAATCCCTATAAAATTGTTTCTTCTGCCTTTGCAATCTAAAAGTTAAAATGATCCAATATACACTTCCCTTATTTTCTCTGTATTTCTAATTTTTTATAATTCTCATAATTTATATATAATATTAAGAATTTTAATTTGCAGGTACTAGGGACTTCTGTAGTTGTTGAAGGCAGAGAATGTCATACTCCTCTCAATGAAGGGACAATACTTTGGGTAACAGATAAGAGGATGCCCCTAGGTTTCATTGATGAAGTCTTTGGACCGGTGAAGAACCCATATTATCTTGTACGGTTTAATACTGTCAGGGATGTGCCTGACTTTGTCAAGGAAGGCGTACATGTTTCATATGTACCAGAATTTGCAAGTTATGTACTCAACAATCCAGATTTGCACAAAAAAGGGTATGATGCATCTGGTGATAATGATGAAGAGCTTTTTGAAGAAATTGAGTTTTCAGATGATGAAAAAGAAGCAGAATACAAGAGAGCAAGATCAAATGCAAAGAGAGGAGTTAAATCAAGACAAATTGCTCAGGAAAAAAACAATGGGAGAGCTTGGAAAAATCAGGATTTTGTGAATAAAAGGAAGAGCAAAGTGTGGGGTGACAAGTCACCACACAATGCAAACAATGCAAATGGGCAGAATGGGAGAGCTCAGGTATGTAGAAATGTTTTTCAGGATTGACTGGCACTTGAATTTGCTTGTCATAACAGTGTATTCTCATTTTTGTTAGTTTCTGCAGGAGGTGCAATTTGCATCAAATAAACCATTTGGAAATGGTGCACGTAACTGGCGACCACCTTTACCTATGAATCAGATAAACCATCACACTATGGGGAACAATGGTATACAACAACATTCTCCACAACAGTTGGGCCCTCAAAGTGATTCTGTAAAACAAGCAGCCGTTCTGCCAAAAGAGATTGAGAATCGAAGGCAAGGCCCAAAGAGGTTTTCAGGGGCCCCCTCTTCTTGGGGAAGAGGAAACTCAAAACCCAATAGGGATGTTTCTGGAGGGACACATTCCGTGCAGGCTCCTGTTGTTGTTGGGAAATCTGAATGTGGTGTTGATAATAGTGCAAGCTCATCTATTGTAGTTCATTCAAGTCCATCACATGAACAGGCCCAAGGCCCAACCTTTGGGCAGATACATATGAGGCCTGTGCATGATCTGATGGGACAAGCTTCTCCAGGGCAACCTCATTCTAGGATTTCGTGTGATCCAGCACCAAGGATTCATCTAGGGCAGCCTTTCTCTAGAGCCCCCTTCCAGCAATCAATTGCAGGGATTAACTCAAGTCAGCCACCTGTGCTTGGTGGGCCAGTGCTGAACGGGAATCAGATGAATGTGAATCCTATGGGTTTTCCTGTGATGTCCATGCATCCTGCATTCTTTGGGCAACCCCCACAAAACACTAGCATTCAACCTGCCTCAACTGTCATGGCCTGGAATACTGGACAGCCTAACCATGCAGCTGGAGGGTCTCAATTACGGCTGCCAAATGTAAATCAGGGCACTGGAAATCCACTACATTTGAATCAAATGAACACTTGTGTTGGAATTCCTGTCATACAACATCCAGGAATGAACCCATTTTGTAACATGGGAACACCTTCTGGGCATAATGTTTTGCCATGTCACATGCCATGGGGACAAACTATAATTCAGGGGAATCCAAGTCAACAATTCCAAGGGAATCCAAGTCAACAATTCCAAGCTCATCTTCCATCTCAAAACTCGGTTATCCCTTTTTCTCAGCCAAATAACATGTCTGGTAATATTCAAAGGCCACCTCTTGCACCCCCCCAACCAACCCAACTAGCCAGAGACAGACAGCAGCCTAGTTAGAGGGGCTTTTGCAACTGCAAGAGGCATACTATTGTTATTTGTTACTATTAGCTAATCTACGCTTTGATTTGGCAATCTGTACTAAAGTGTATGCACACATGTAGAATTTAGAAGTGAATATGAAATTATGTGGTCTGTCTGGGGCTAAGCCACGGTAAACATTAAATTTTGGGTGAGCGATATCTTGTTATTTCATTCAATATGTATTTTATCTTTACAGTGTAGTTGCTTTTCTGCTAATGTAAATTATCAAATTGAACAAGGGCATTCCTGGTTAGTATCAATCTTTCAAGCATTAATATATTTGTATTATGTGCCAA
The DNA here is from genome assembly GCA_028583015.1 of Wollemia nobilis. Lineage (NCBI taxonomy): Eukaryota > Viridiplantae > Streptophyta > Pinopsida > Araucariales > Araucariaceae > Wollemia > Wollemia nobilis. The sequence goes on from JAQPPZ010017072.1 coordinate 4,130,665, forward strand.
TGTTCCATACACATTTACTTAATGGGTATGTTATGTTCATTTGTGTCTTTTTGTTCTTTTTTGTATTATGATTGCAAATAAGTTATGTGGTGAAATCTGTTTATGCATTTTTCTCTGCCTTAAGAAAGAGTTACAATTTATTTACAGAGTAATTGTATTGTACATACCAATCTCTCAGTACCCAAGGTGAAGAACTATTTGATAAACTGTTATATTTTGTCATGGTATGTGTTTAATTCATCTCCCTTTAGATTCTGTGTTTCTTGCTGTTCCTTTTTCCTATTTTAAAATATTGAATATTTTCACTTGAAATGCCAAGAAACTAAATGATTGTCTAATGACTTAAAAGATGGATATTTGGAGGGTACTGTATTGAGTAGTTTATTTTCAGGTGCGTTCTTTAACCTTAAAACATTCTTTACGTTAGGTGATTTTAATTACTTGGGAATTAAAAGAGTAGATTTAGGACTTGAGCAAGGAAACTTATTTTCTTTTTTCGTTTTTTTTTTTTAATTGGATATATAGGGATTGGAACGAGGTCCACCCATATCACATCACATGACTACATAATGGTATTACAACCACATTTTGGTAATTATACATATTTGCTGGTAAGATTTGAATTCTGATATCTACCCATCTAACCAGTTGAGCCCTTTGCCAGGCAGGAGATTTGACAGAAGGGAAAAAATGATAAAATGCATGTCAGTGGGTTAAAGATCTAGTGTATTAAATTATATATGAAATTAAATGGTACATTGACAAATAAATGTTTGATGATTAGAGGGGATGAAATGCATTTTTATGGCCCTTCAAATTGGTTTGCAAAGTTGACTTTTAAAAGGTAGATTGTTGAACTGATACACAGGGCATAAGAAGAGTACTTTGCCCCCACAAAGGAGTCTCATATGCTGTAGCTACATCAATTTTATTGGAAAAGTGGACATTGAACAGTTTTCTTCAGATTTTTTATTCATGATTGTCCACTCTGGCCACTAGGGCATATGCATAGGGCACATGCATAGTTCAGATGATTTTGAGTTTGCTGTTAGTGACAAATCTCCTGCAGATGAAAACTTTAATGAGATGACTTACATGCTGGTTGAAATTGTGACTTTTAGAAAGGCTTTTACCCTCGGGTTTCCTTATAATCTCCAACATCTTTGGTTGGTTTAGCTTTGATGCAATCAGGTATATTCTTATGAGGGGAGCCATTATATCTTCTTTTGACACACAGTACAATTGCAAACTAGGCTTGGGGTGGATGCTAGATAAAATGTAGAAGAGGTGGTGCGAATGACATTGTTTTTTTTTTTTAACATCGAAAGGACATTTTGGATATGAACATAATTGTTAAGACTTACTGGATATGTTACTCAATTAGCTAATGATAAGCATATTACAAAGAAGTTTGGTTTAGTGTAGGCACCAACACGCATCGTAGTGGAGGATACCTTAAGAATATTATAAAGAGGTTTGGATTCTTTGTTGTCACCAAAACACATCTTAGTTGTGGACTTTATTGTTGGTATGAAAATTAAGGATCTATGAATGAAGGATATAGAGCACTAACACACATTGTAGTTGAGGATACCTTAAGAATAACACACGTAGTTGAGGTTTGAATTCTGTGTTGGCATCAAAACACCTCTTAGCTGCGTATTTTATTGTTGGTATTAAATGACAATCAAGGATCTATGAATAAAGGATTCAGAGACTATTAGACAATTGTGTTGTGTCTCCTCTCAAGAACTATACTTCTATTAAAGAGTAAATGACTTCAAGGTGACTAAACCACAATCCAAAAATTGTTATTATAAAAATAAGTGAGAATAATGCAAAGATCATCTTGAATATAAGGAAGACAAGCAAAATGCTATATTATTTAAACAACTACAAAGAGTTGGAGAAGAATCTTATTATGTAAGGAAGTTACAAAAGCTATTAAGGAATTATATTTCTTTCGAGGGGTCAATCTCTAGAAAGGAGGTTACCTCGAGGATTTATGGACTGCTTTAAGATTTAGAAAACAGGTGTTCCTCTTCATCCCTATAAAGGTCTAATTGGCTCTTTAATATATAATTTAACATAAATTGTAATAGAAAGGATGGATGGTTGGGTGGATTGCCAATTTTGATTTCATAGTTGGCTCTTAACGTCATTTTACTGATTTTATAGAAGACAAATGGAGAAGGATGACATTATGGTTTAGCTTCAATGTGATTTATTCATAAGAATCATTGCTGATATTCAGGGTATCTATTAAAAACAAAAGGTGCTATGATAGGCTCTTTATTGAAACCTTCAATAAAGATCTTTAGCATTATGTAGTTTGCAAACTAACTAGTGGAAGAGAAATGTTAAAACACAAATGTGGCTGAGCTTCATATTATTAGAATCATGGTCATTTAAACAATTTAGTAAATGATATTAAGTTCATTGAGCAATTAGAAAAATAGTAAAAGCCTTCCACATGTTTGAATGTCTTATTAAGGAAAAAAGTGACTCCCTCCTTTGATGAGTCTTTAAAAAATTCATTGAGCAATTAGAAAAATCATAAAAGCCTTCCACATGTTTGAATGTCTGGTTAAGGAAGAAAATGACTCTCTCCTCTTCTGATGACTCAAAAAAATTAATGGTACTAATCTCTACCTTTAGAGAACATCTAATTGTAATCTTTAGCAAAAGAAGGGTTCATGAGACACTTATATCATGAGAAATGAGAACTTCTAAACTAGGTTATTAATCTAGGAAAATGACAAGACTCCCAAAAGTTCATCAAGAAAACCTCCTTTGAGACAACGAAATAGGGTCCAAGGAACTCATGCAGTATGTTGAGGATGTTTCAAAGAGGCTTTTGTGTACGTTTTCTCTTCCATTCATCCCTTTAAATGTCATCTTTAGACTTTTTTATTGATATTTTTCAAGCTAGCCATTTATTTTAAAGTGCTTAAAAGCACAAAGTGATCTATGACTTCCATTTCTAGTAAGTCTTATAGTTAATGTAAATTGATGCATGTATGTTTATAATGTAATGAAAAACGTAACAAAAAAAAAATGTAGTGAAAAACAAAATACAAAGTGCCAAGTATAATAGTCACCTTCCATTAGAAGGTTTTCTTCCAATCTTGTTTTTCCATCACTAAGATCCTCTACGCTTATTGTCTTTAGAAATTGTTTTCCAAACTATTGAGATTGACATGGCAATGACTTCTCAAAACCTAATGACTTCATGAAGGATTCAACATAATTGTGTAACCAACTTTTTGTGCACCTATTTTGTACATTTTCTCTTCTATTCATCCCTTTAAATGTCATATTTAGACTTTTTTATTGACATTTTTTGAGCCAACCATTTGTTTTTGAAGTTCTTAAGAGCACAAATTGATCCATTGCTTCTATTTCCATAAGTTTGATATTTTTGAGCCAACCATTTATTTTTGAAGTCCTTAAGAGCACAAATTGATCCATTAATGTAAATTAATGCATGTCTGTTTATAATGTAAGACAAAGTGCTAAGTATAATAATCACCTTTTATTAGAAGGTTTTCTTCCAATCTTGTTTTTCTACTATTAAGATCTTCTACGTGTACTATATTTAGAAATTGTTTTCCAAACTCTTTGAGATTGGCATGACAACGAGTTCTCAAAACCTAATGAATTCTTCATTTACCTCCTTTTGAATATCCATTTTTTGTTTGTAGTATGAACCGACTCTATCACTCACTAGGTGGATTAGTAGAAGCACTTTGGAGTTTCAAAAGAAGTGAGCAACTCCTTTTTACATTCAATAAATACCATATTAACAATATTAAATTTTCTTATTGGATCTTAAGCGCAATAAATTATTCTAATTGTAATTATAGTGAGGGCAAGCATGAGTGCGAGCATGGAGCAGGGAGCCTCACCTTTAGATTTCTTATTACACACTTTTAAAGAACTTTAGAAAATGAAGGATTATCAAGAGGAAAAGCTATCTAGCTAGCAAGGAAAGTCATAATTGAAGCCCTAATTAGAAGTTAATATGTGCTAGTTGAAAGTAAGGATTCCCTTACAGTTGACAAAAAGAAGGATGAATCTACAACAATCCCTTTCAAGCATGATAGAATGGTTCTTACAACAAAGGATTAATGTGCAAGTTCTATGGATAATGACTTGTTTTTTTAGAGATTTAAAAGTATATTAAATCTAGAGGTGGGTATTAAGTTCAAATTATTTAATAACATTCCTTACAAAATGCCATTTTTCTCATCATGTTCTCCAATTAGAAAAAAATAAGAGGTGGTGGCCATGGTTTAAGGGGAGAGATGGCTTGAATTTAAGATCGTGGAGTAATTATTTTTTAGGGAGACAAAACTATTAAAAACATTTTAGTGTGGGTTGGGCTTTTTAGACTTCCATATCAACTCCTAAATAAGTAGATTTAGAGGAACACTGGTAATACTCTAGGGGAATGTTGGATTTTGTTATACTTTTTTGGAATGAACAAAAGCGACACATCTTATACAAATAATTTATGAACATAAAATATGGAAGGGTGTCCTTTGGGCACCCACACAAATGATAAAAATTAAAATCATACTTGATACAATGAATCAAATGGTTGAGTGATATTTATACTAGATCCTTAATAATTAATTACAAATTACTTAACCCTTGCTGACATCACATTAGTCATAAGGGGTTAGTGAAGGCTAACCATAACAAGGTTCAACCATAGGCCCATAAGCCTAATCACATTAGATAATAATAAACTATATTGCATAATGATTGCCTATAGGCCTATTTATTATTACATTATACAATGCCATATATTAAATAACATTCAATAGGGTATATTTAGGAGGGTCCAACTATTGAGGAACAACATGTTATACTTACTTGAATATGCATTACCATGGATATTTTCAAAAAATTTACCAAAATCCATCAAATTAAATTTGAATAAAGGGAATGGGATCAATAAGTGGATTATGAAAATATTGAATTTTGATGTTCCAAATGTTGTGAGATTGGACACGACAAAAGATTACAAACTGAAAACAATTGAGAAAGAGATGGGAAGTTTTAATCATGAAATAAACTTCAAGATTAAGTAAGGAAATCATATTGTAGTAAAATCTTAGTTTAGACCAAGGATTTTCCACTCCCAAAAAAGTGGTAAACAAAGTACCTTTGCATCAACTAATGGAGAATATCTTCATGAATTATTAGAAGTAAAAAATGGAAGAAACCAAGAAGGATGCAAGGGATGAGGAATTAGAATGTGTAAGTTCAAATTCAAAAGGAATTAAAGGTGCAAAGGAAATACAAAGGAAAATATAAAAATGAAGCAAATGGGAAAGATCAAGTTTAATCCAAGTATATCATCTTCATTTTCCTCAATAGTAGAAAACCATCTCCTTGCAATAAAATTAAAGTAGTGTAGAGTTTATTCCTTGCACTTTAGGGTTTCAAGAGGAACATAATAAAGAAAGTAGTATGGAGGATATTCATTGCAATATAAACTTTTTAGAGCAGCATAGGAAAGAAAGTACTATGAAAGATAGCTCTTTAGGGTTTCTAGGGAAGCAAAAATAAGAAAGTGTTCTCAAGGTTATTCCTTGCAATTTAGGTTCTTAAGGAAAGCAAAACCAACAAATTATAAGTCATATTATGAGTAGTTTAAAAAACGGAAGAGATTGAGGAGGATAAAAGTGTTGATAGAAATGAGAAAGAAGAGGAAGGTCCTCAAAGTTGGAATAAAGTGCTAGGAAAATTCAAATGGATATTGATTTGGAAAATTAAAAACAAATATCACTAGTGCTAAGAAAAAGTGTCTAAGATTAGAGAAAATAATAAAAAGTGATGACAAATATAATATATTATTAAATTAGAGGCTAGAGTAAGGACCTTAGAAGATGAGTTATCAATAAATTTAATAAGTTGTTATTGTCCCAAATTTATTTTAATACATGAAACAAAAATGAGTACTAAGGAATGTAAGGAACCATTTAATTTTTTTTGGAAAATGTGGGGAGGAGAATTATTTGATAGTTTTAGGTCATGGGAGCTGCTAGATGTATTGCAACAACATGGGACAATTTCAAATGGAACAAACAACTACTAGAAATAAAAATGAATTGGGTTGTTGGTCTTTGTTATATGTAAGAGGAGAATATCAAAGTTGGAGTTCTATATGTATATGCTCCAACTATAGTTACTCTTCATGATAGATGGTGAAAGGATCTCATTTTATTTATGTCAATTTCAATGATGATTCACAATTGTGGTCTAGGGATTATAAGGGAGGAAGGACTCCAAAAAAAATACATCTTATTCCAAAAATAAGGATAGTACTCCTTGAAGGTGTAGATCAATGGAGGATTTTGCTTTCTTTGTCCTTATAAATATCCCTTATGATGTTATTCCTTCAAGATTTCAATATACATGGGATAATAGACTTATTAGACAGAATCATATAACACAAATATTTAATAGATTTTTATTATCAAATATATGGTTGCAAATAGAGTATAAAATCTTTTAAGACATTTTATTACTATGAGGATCAAATCATAAATCTAGTCTTTTGAGATGTGATATACTCAATAATGGCCATCTAAAGTCATTTTGGTTTTAGTTTATGACTATAAGACCTTAATTTCTTCCAAGTGGTCATATTATGGTGAGAAGAAGAAAGGTTTGAAGGATCATGTATGTACAATTTTTTTCAATAGAAGTATCCAAAGGGGCAAATGAAGATTTGAAATGTCAAATATATTTGTAATATATTTAAAATAAAGAAGAAATCAATTCCAATCTAAAAAAATTACAAGATTGTAGAAATCACTAGAATGAACTAAGATACTAATGTGTAAGAAAAATTATTACCATTCGATTATCATAATATATTAAAAAAAATGAGTCATATTGACCCAAAAAATCTTGGAAGAGATGGATAGAGAAAGGGGTTAGAAATAACAAAAAATTTCATGCTACTCACAAAAAATAAAATTGTCTTTTCATTAGATGAAAAATGGATGGAAGAAGTATTGAGGAAGAATAGGATATTAGCAATGAAGTAGTCAATTATTTTAAATATATTCTATTAGAAGTTGGTCAAGATAAGGAGGCTAAGAATAAGATTTTACAAAATATTCCATCAAATATCATATAAAGACAAAATGAAAGCTTAATGACAAAGATCTCTATGGAGGAGTAATATAATGTATTTTTTCTTTCTACCCTAATAAGGGACCTAGCCCTAATGGATTTTCTATAATTTTCTTTCAAAAATTATGGGATTTGTTGAACAATGGTATGTTGGTTGGAATTAAAGAGTCTAGGAAAAAAAAGGCTACAATAAGTGAGATCAATGTTATATTTATTGCATTGATTCTCAAGAAATAAAATATAAGCCTTTGTAATATTTTTTGCTAGAGATAAGATTTTGTAATATGATTTATAAGTTAATTTCAAAAGTTATGGAAAATAGATTAAAAATCATTCTAGATTATGTCATCTTGGAAGAACAAGGTGGTTTTTTTCATGCTAAATATATTCCTAAGAGGTCATACATTCTCTTAATTTTGTAAAAAGCCAGGTGTGCTTGTAAACTAAAAATGAAAAAGCATATGACAGGGTTGGTTGGAGTTTTCTACATGATATTCTCAAAGAATTTGGTTTTGATCAAGGTTGGTGTTGTTAGAACTTAAGCTTCAAATAATTTGCATTATGGTAGTGAAGGGTATTTAAGTACATAGGATGCCTAATTTAGGCATAGCAAACCTCCAAACAAAACCAAACAAACTTGCAACTACCTTGTCCTATATCACATGCATGTACCTTATGAGGGGTGGTTATGCCACTTGACTACTCACATGGTCTATGATCTATAAATCCTAACATAGCCCACCAAATTTCTCCCTTAATGTAGATTTTCTACTTAGCTACTTTTGGAGTGTCAGGTTCTATTGATAATGCATTCCAAATATCTTTGTTATAAAATAATTTATTCAATACTCAATGCTTGAAGTGTGTTTCTTCAATGTCTTCAAGTGAAGCTTGTGTTACCATGCATCCAATGTCACTTGTTGAATTGATTGTTTGTTGATTTTTATATTGCATATGGTGGAATGAAAGTTATGTAAGGCTTATTTTATTCCTTTTGCTTTACTTTTCATTATGATCAAATCTTGGATTCTTTCCAAGTTCTCCTTTTATCATAAGTTTTGTGATATGATAAATGAAATGTATATTTTGAATGCAATCTCTAGCAATTCTTTGCACTTGTTTTAGTCCTTTGAATGATCTCATAGTTGCCATAGTTTTTCCTTGAACTAGAATATGCAACCTTTCAATTATTCTATGGTACTTATAGTTGAACCATTAGGTCCCAATGGATATTGTTGTTGTTTAAAAAATTTACCTTTATCATGAACTATGTTGTCAATCTTGATGATATCACAATGCATATTATCATTTAGTATCTTGATTGCTTGTAGTGTTGATATGCTCCTTGATAATAGTCTTATGAGAACCTAGGATTCGATGATGATGTATGGATATTTTATTTGACTTGCAAAGACAAATAATATTATTTCAACAAGATCTAATTTATAGGATATTCTATACCTCTTTAAATTTTTCTTTACAATAGGGCATTCATATTGTAGATGCTTTTCTTTATAAAAGTGAGTAGAAAATGATTTGACTTTGAACTTACCATCTTTGTTCCTTGACTTGAAAGTATCAATTGGTGAAAATATTCATATCTGATGACTTGGATGTTTCCAAGTTTCTTGACTTGTAATATGTTTGGAATCATAGCAAACATTGTTGTGGTATCTTACCTTTGCTTACACAACAAACACATGCTCTTTTTCTTTATTTTATTGATGCCTTTTTTATTTTTCTTTGACATGATTCTCCTTAGCTACATTACTTTGATGTGCCTTTCTCCAACTTTAATTTTGCTTTTCTAAATATGACCCTTCTTGCTATTGGTTCATCTTTCATGAAGGGGATCCATTTTTGAATGGAATATGCCAACAATCCTTCATAGTGTGTCCATTTCTTCTACAATAATCACATGTCCTTTGTGTGTTGAAATTCCTCCTTTGATAATTGTTTACTTGATTCTAAAATCTATAAAAATTGTTCCTTTGTTTGAAGCGTTGTGGAGATCTCATGCTTCTCATAAATGGATGCTTCCCTCTTTGACTTGTAACTAGTAACTAATCTTCTTTTGTATTATACATGGCATCTACTTTCTAAAGTAGGTTCACCAACTTCTCAAAGCTTGGTGTTTACTCAATAACATTTAGTGTAGTCATAAAACATTATACTTTTATGGGAGTGATCGCAAAATAATAGGAACTATAGTTTCATTGGTTATCGTTTCTTCCAATGATTGTAATGATGCTCGCAATTTTACTACTATCCTTATGAATACTTTTACCTTTTCTCCACTCTTCATATTTAGACAATGGAGTTGGCTTTGGAGGAATAGATTTTAATTTTTATTCTTGACTTCTCCCATGCATCCTTGGCTGTGGTCATATCTCTAATGTATGCTTAGACCTCATCCGCAACTCCAAACATGATGATGAGTCTTACCTTTTTGTCTATTTTTTCAAACTTTTCTTTATCTTCTCCTTCTTCAGTAGGATGGTTAATGCTTCCATCTACTACTTGCCAAACTTCTTCAAACTCAAGTTGTGTCATGAGTTTGGTATTCTAGGTAGCATAGTTGTTTCCCCTCAATAATTAGGAATATGGTATAAAAACTTTGGTGCTCCACTATCCATGATAAGATTTTCACAAAATATGAATATTTTCTTTGAATGAATCCACCTCAAAATGCTCTTTTCGACGAGTATATATGTGCCTATAGTCGACATTCAATTGAAGCTTTGCAAACTTCAAAAAAGTATGTTTCCCAAATGAAACTTATGGAAGTAAAAAACCTCTCTTCTTTCCAAAATAATAGATTTCAAACACCCTTTAAAAAGAATAATTAATTATCCCCTTTTTAATCAAGAAAGGGCTTTATACCTTTGTTTTATCCTTTTCTTCCTCTAACTTTGATGTGAGATACTTAATTTTTGAAGACAATTGGGTAAATCACACACCTTTCAACTTCTGTTTTACTACATTATATTAAGAAATGCATCAACTTCGACTTTGGTGCCTTTAGCACCTTTAATTTTAATCACAAATTATTTATTTTCTTTAGATATAAAAAAATATTGCTTTCTTCTTTGTTCTTTACTTTTGAGCATGATTTTAGATATTCCTTAGGTCTATTTGTGCTTATTTCTACTTAGCTGCTTATCGTGTGCCTTTCTATTCAAACCTACTTGTGCATATTTTTGCTTACACTTGTTCATGCATATTTTTGCTCACACCTACTAGTGCATATTTTTACTCACGCCTACTCATGTATCTTTGTGCTCACACTTGCTTGTGCATGCCTATACTCACACTTGAGTGTATTATCTTGCTTGGACATCTAGTCATCTAGATGTCATGTAATCTATGACTTCTTCATAGAGGACTATTTTCTTCAATTGTACTTGTTTCATCCATAATTTTAAGTGTAAGGCTCTTATCTCCTGCAACATATCTCCTTGTGCTCACTATATTATATCTTGAGGACATTTTCTTAATACACAAGCTCTTCACCTAAACTTCTTACTCATAAAGAGATTATTGTTTCACCATTTTAGCTTGTAACTTTTCCAAATACAGTCAAGCACTTCTTTCATGCACTTCTAACTACTACTAATATTTTGTTTGTGTCGATAATTTCAAAGTTGTTATCCTTCATATTTTTTAATATCATTTGGTTGTCTTCACTGGTCTTTGGATGCTTTGGTGATGCTTCTCACAATATTTTAGAGTTGTCTCTCTCTATTTTATTGTTATGTATTTTGCTATTTTTTTTTATCTTGCTCTTGGTTTGAAATATCTTTATATTCTTTCTTTATATTTCTTAGACCATATATTTCCTTAGTCAAGCTCAACCGAAATACTATTAGTTTCTTCTTCGTTCTCTTTGCTCTCGGTTCTAAATATTGAGGTACCTTTGAAAATGTTATGCTTTCTTTGCTTGATATTGGATAATACATACCCAATTTGACCTTAGTTCACAAGGGAATGCACTCTTTTAAAATTTACCTTTAGCATATTTTGTTGGAACATGTAATGCCTACAAATAGCTTCAATGGACTATTTCAAATTTCTTCCAAACTTTTTTCAATGCCTTTCAAAAAATGCTTGAATGAGCTATATGAACCTTTTGAATTTCTAAACCTTCTTTGTTTTTAAATGCCTTCTAGAAAAGGCTTTAAAGAACTTTCTTTATTTTCAAATACCTTCTAGAAAAGACTTCAATGTGATTTTTTAAAAGAGGAGCTATAATGGCTTCCTTGATGCTAAATTTATTTCTCGCAAAGAAGCTATAATGGCTTCTTTATCCGTTTCTTACGGAGCTTCTTATGGATTCCTTTTCTTGCTTAAATTTATCTTTTAGTAGGGTTTTCTACCCTTAAACCTTTCAATAATTTAAAGAATTTTCCTAAGGAATTTTGCTTCATAGATCACAATATTATGCAGGGCACTTTTGCCCTTTAAATTTCTTATCTCAAACTTGAATTTTTTCTCAAACATAGTGCACCTTGGATTTCTTTGTGTCAAAGCTAGAGGAGGATCAAAAGGAGAATTCTTTCTTCCTTCTACCTGCTCTGATACCACATGTTAGAACTTAAGCTTCAAATGATTTGCATTATGGTAGTGAAGGGTATTTAAGTATATAGGATGCCTAATTTAGGTATAACAAACCTCCAAACAAAACCAAACAAACTTGCAACTACCTTGTCCTATATCACTTACACATACCTTGTGAGGGATGGTTATGCCACTTGACTACTCACATGGTATATGATGTAATAAATCCTATTATGTGTATATTTATTAGATGCTATAAAACTCCATTATATTCTATTTTGTTCAGTGGATTTTCTACTAAATACTTTGAATCGTCTTATGGAATCTACTAAGGTGACTTAATATTTTGTTACTTCATTTTTCTTGTTTCTCAAGGCATTAGGGAGAGTTTTCCATGTTGGCAATTTTGGGTTTGAGATCCTAGCTTTTTGTCTATGAGTTGTCAATGATGTCAAAAGGAAATGGCATTAATGTTAAGAGGATGTGTTGGCTTCAAAGGTGGAAGATTCCAAGAGAATCTTTTTAAGAGAATCCAAAGAGATTCCATTGGCAAGGGTTTTTCATTAAAATCAAATAGGGTTTTTATTAAAACCATTGGAGGTTCTCTTTATTATTTATTTAATTATTATTTAAAACCCTTCAAGGTTTTAATTAATTAATTATTTAATTAATTAAGGGAGAAATTATTTTTAATTTATTAAAAATACTTAAAGGTTTTTAAACCTTTTTTATACTTAATTTATTAAAATTATTTAAGGGTTTTTAAACCCTTTTTGAAAAGACTTTTGATTAATTTCGAAATGGTCTTTATTTTCGTCGACGTCAAGGTGTCTTCGAAGAGACTATTTATTCTCCAACTCCTAAGGTTGGAAGGCTAATTAATTTGAAATTCCTCGAATGCAATTTGCGGTGTTTGTGCTCTGTATTCGCTGCGATCGAAGGAAGACTTAGAAGCACGTGCGGTTGAAAAGTCTTCGGGAGTTTTTTTGAGGGTGAAGTGGAGGGAAGTTCACTTGTGAACTTTGTAGCCCGCGTGGGCTAGTGGCAGCGAAGGCTGTTGTTGGGTGCTGCATTGGCGGAGGTCGCCGTTTCGAGTCTCGCGGGGGTGCTTTGCTAGAGTAACACACGTTTTTATTAAAACGTCTTTATGCTACGAAATTCAGAGTTTCTTGGACAACGATTTATAAGGTGTGATTAAATTTTATGAGTTTTGGCTTTTGTGATTAGCATTGAATAAAAGCTTAGGAGAAATAAGGGCATCTTTCTTTGGATGTATTTTTAAGATTATTCTTTGCTATGCTAAAATTAAAATTGGAGGTATAAGGTGTGAGTTTGTGATTGTTGATTTATTGGCATGTTATGGTGGTTGTGTTTAAAGAAGTGGAGCAAAAAGGTGTAATAAAGGAAGTTTATATTATTGCTCATTTCTTTTTATTCTAACCCTAACTTGGTTGGAAGTTTGAGAGTTGTGTGTGGTGACAGCTTGAAGGTTCAATTATCTTCTACTCCAATAAGGTATGGGCACATTCTTCTTATGAGTATGATTGGTGTATGTTTTCCGAAATAAGGTTGGAGTGAAAAGGTATTCTACTAGGTATCCTTTGGCTAGGTGTAAATCCTATTTTCTAGTTTGTTGAAGACTACTTATGCATTGTTATCCTTAAGGAAAGTTTTTGGTGAATGCATAATTTTTGGTTTGAGATAGTGGAAGCTTTGTGCACTAGGGTTTATATTTGTGAGTCTAGCTACTTGCATTGAGTTGGTGGAACCCTTGGTTGGATGTTTTGAGTTTGATGGTTGAGTTGCTTCCATAGAGGTTGTTTGATCAAGTTATTGCTTTACTTGATTCATGATATTGGGCTTACTCCATTGAGTTGATTTGAGCAACTTATTCTTTGCATCTGGTGATATTGTGTTGGTGGCTATTTTGTTCAAATATCTTTGGAGGGAAAAGGATTTCTACTTGTTTCCTTTTCTTGTGATGATTGGTTGAATGCTTCAAGGTTGATGTTGAGTTGAATGGTGTTGGTTGACTAAACCTTGTTTGATGAGCATTGTTGTTGAAACCCTAATTGATGGTGAAAAGAACATGAGTATCATTGTTATGTGATTCTTTGCATAGTTGGCAATTGTTGGGGTTTCATGTTCTTGAAAGAAAACATTCTATCCTATCCATTTCGGATATTGAGTTGAGTTTTCAGATTTGAGATTGAGATTGAGTCGAGTTGATTTGAGTTGAGTTTTGATATTGAGATTTGAGTATAGAACATATTGAGTCTCTAACAATTCTCTTTATGCTTCTATGAGTTTGACAAATCACATTGGGTCTCTAAAAATTCACTTTGTGATTTCCTACTAAGAAAGTTTTTCTTGGTGAGCTTGTTGAGTTTTTGGACAAGTTCCAGTGGGGACTTGTGAGCAGTTTTGGACAGGTTCTGGTGGGGACTTGTGAGCAGTTTTTAGACAGGTTCTGGTGGGGACTTGTGAGCAGTTTTTGGACAGGTTCCGGTGGGGACTTGTGAGCAATTTTTTTGGACAAGTTTCGGTGGGGACTTGTGAGTAGATTTGGACAGGTCTTAGCAGAGGACTTGTGAGTTGAGTTTGATAGTTCTATTAGAGAACTTGAGGACAGAGGTGCATTGGTTCTATGAGAAGAACCTGAGGACAGTTGGCAAGTATTTGAGAAGGCTTGTATGCAAAGGATTGATTTGTTCAAGAGTTAGACAGATCTGATAGACAGAGGAAGACTTGTACTAGACCGACTGACTGTGTTTGGTATAGGTTGCTGAGTTGCTGTGGACGTGATCATAGAAGGCAGAGGTCTCTTAGGCGAAGCATTAAGGACAAGAGGTCTTCGGTGGAAAGGAGTTCCACGTGCTGGCAAGAGGTAGAGGTAGTTGATCTTTTGAGGGATCATTTCCAGAGTAGAGGGGAAGGTATCTCCTTTGAGCAGAGGCTTCTAAATTATGATTGGAGGAATGTATCTCCTTTGAGCAGAGGCTCATAAATTTTGATTGGGGGAAGGTATCTCCTTTGGGCCGAGGCTCATAAACATTGTAATTGGGAAGGATTCCCAAAGAACTTTGAGATAACTTTTAGAGAAAAGTTTTATGGACGTAGCCCAAAAATTCTGGATGAACCACCTTAAAATTGGTGTCACTTTGTGGATGATATTTTGCATTGCTTTGATATTGCTTTGGGTATATTGCTTTACTATTTTGAAGTATAAAGGAAAAAGTAAAAAGAGGTCTTATACTGTTCACCCCCCCTCTTAGTATAAGCTTGTGTTCTTCAATTGGTATCAGAGTAGGTGCCTTCGAAAAGTTTAACAGCTTGAAGGAAAAGCTAGTAAAGAACACAATGGATTATTCAAGTGGCAGTGCAACACCTATTCTTGATGGGTCAGATTTTGGTCTTTGGAGTGCAAGGATGAAGGTTCATCTAATGGAACTTGGGAATGAGGTTTGGGAAGTGATTGAAGATGAGTACACTATTCCTGAACATGGTCCTAATACTAAAGAAGAAAGGCTCCTACATCACAGCAATTCAAAAGCAATGAATGCAATCTTGAAAGGCTTACAGAAAGCAGATCTCACCAAAGTGATTCACTACAAGACACTTCAAAGGTATGTTTGAACAACTCAAGATGAATGATGATGAAAAATTAGTGACTACATGCTTCGTATGGATGAGGTTGTTAACTCCATGAAAGAATTAGGTCTTGAGCTTGCTGAAAATTATGTTTGTGATAAGATTTTAAGATCTCTTCCTAATAGATTTAGTGAAAATATTTTTGCTATTGAGGAAGCTAAAGATTTGGATAAGTTGAAAAAGGATGAGCTCCATAGTATACTTGCAGCATTTGAGTTGAGAACTCAAGTGAAGGTTGATGTCAAGAAAGAGGCGACTTTCAAGGCTACCAAGAATTCCAAAGGTAAACAGCTTCAAGATAGTGACGAGTCTTCTAGTGATGAAGAGGCATATTACAACAAGGCAAGTTCTCTAGAAAGCACAAAAGTATGAAAAATATAAGATGTTTCAATTGTGGAAAGTTTGGTCATTATGCTACTGACTGTACTGTTCCCAAGAATGAAAGTGATGAAGATAAACAGGATTCTAAGAGCAAGGATTCTGAAAAGCACAAGCATCACAAGAAAAACAAAGATGAGCAGAACAATCAAGGAAAGAGGTATTCTCACAAGCACAAGAAGATTTTCTACCTAGACAAAGCAAGTAAGTGTTCTAGTAGTGATAGTGAAAGTTCTTCAAGTGATAATGAAAATGAGATGTTGTTCATATCAAAAAAAGAGGAAGAACCGAAACATAGATTCATTATCATGAAATGTCTTAGATGTGGAAATTTTGGTCACCTTGAGGATGATTGCACAAATAATGATTTGGTTTCTAGTATGTATGAGGATGCTTCGAAAACTATAAGGAAGATGCATGTATGGTTTTTGAAAAGGGTAGCACCTCTAGTGATAAGAAATTTGAAAAAGGCTTTGATGATTCAAAAAGCAAACAAATAGATGAAGATATAGAGGAAGGTGAAGTAGATCTTGAAGGTGAACTTATTAGTGCTCTTAGTGCTTCGAAAAAGGAAAGAAAGAAGAATGCTAGACTCAAGGATAAGTTAGATGAATGTTGTATGGAGAGAGACGATCTTATAGAAAGTTTTGACTTCTCTATGGCTAAGACACAAGAACTCAAGGATGAGTTAGAGTCTAAGGTTCTTGAGTATAGTGAGTTAGAACAGAAAATGGCTTCTTTGAAAGAGGAAACTAAAGAGTACAAGGATAAGCTTTACAGGTTTCAAGATAGCTCCAAAAAGGTTAAGTCACTCATCAAAGGTCAAAGAAAGATAATAGATAAAACAGGCCTTGGTTTTGTTAAGCCACACAAGGAACAAGTTGGAGAGTCTAGTAAGAGACTCCAAAAGGAAGAGAGTTCTGATGAGGAAAGTATTTCAGAAAAGGAGTCCTTGAATGATAGATGCACAAAAACAAAAAACAAAATTCAGAATGAGAAGAAGTTTTCAGAACCTAAGAGGTCAATTAAAGGAAAGTTTCAAGGCAGATGTTTTGCTTGTCACAGGTTTGGTCACATGGCTTCACATTGCATGGCTCAAGTGAAGGAGGTAAATGACAGTTTCAGAAGTGCTAGTTACTTTCAAGAGTATTGCTACTTTTGTCAACAATTTGGGCACAAGGCAGTTTATTGCAAGGCAAATAATAGGAACAGGTTTGGTCAGAACAGGTTTGGCCAGAACAGGTTTGGTCAGAACAGGTTTGGCCAGAATAGGTTTGGTCAGAACAGGTTTGGTTAGAACTTGTGGATTCAAAGATCAAGTTTACCTCAGAGAAACAACATCATCTAGTGTTTCAAGTGCAACAATGAAGGTCACACAATCAGACAGTGTAGAGCTGAAATTCTAGAATACAGGAACAAGAATAGTGGCATGATCAGGTCCAAGGATCAAGGCATGGACAAGAACAGGGATGAGAACAAGAACAAGAACAATGACAGGAACAGGAATATGGAAAAATAGTTCAAGAGAAGGCTCGACAAGGAAGTTATAGACACTGATGATGATCAGTGCCTAATGGGAGTTTTACTCCCACCCAAGAATTAATCACCTCATCAAGAGGTGGGGGAGGGACTAAGCTAAGAGGCTCATTCTTAGTCCCGAGCCCCAAAGGTGACCCTTTGCCATTGATGACAAAGGGGGAGAGATTTGAGTAAGGGGGAGAGCCTCAAGACAAGGGGAGCTGTTTATGTTGAGTTTCTATGTTGTTGAGAAGCATGGTTTGCCATCAATGACAAAGGGGGAGATTGTTGGCAATTTTGGGTTTGAGATCCTAGATTATTGTCTATGAGTTGTCATTGATGTCAAAAGGAAATGGCATTAATGTTAAGAGGATGTGTTGGCTTCAAAGGTGGAATATTCCAAGAGAATATTTTTAAGAGAATCCGGAGAGATTCCATTGGCAAGGGTTTTTCATTAAAACCAAATAGGGTTTTTATTAAAACCAAGTTAAATGGTTTTTATTAAAACCAATGGAGGTTCTCTTTATTATTTATTTAATTATTATTTAAAACCCTTCAAGGTTTTAATTAATTAATTATTTAATTAATTAAGGGATAAATTATTTTTAATTTATTAAAAATACTTAAAGGTTTTTAAACCTTTTTTATTCTTAATTTATTAAAATTATTTAAGGGTTTTTAAACCCTTTTTGAAAAGACTTTTGATTAATTTCAAAATGGTCTTTATTTCTGTCGACGTCAAGGTGTCTTCGAAGAGACTATTTATTCTCCAACTCCTAAGGTTGGAAGGCTAATTAATTCAAAATTCCTCGAATGCAATTTGCGGTGTTTGTGCTCTATATTCACTGCAATCGAAGGAAGACTTAGAAGCACATGCGGTTGAAAAGTCTTCGGGAGTATTTTCGAGGGTGAAGTGGAGGGAAGTTCACTTGTGAACTTCGTAGCCCGCGTGGGCTAGTGGCAGCGAAGGATGCTGTTGGGCGCTGCATTGGCGGAGGTCACCGTTTTGAGTCTCGCGGGGGTGCTTTGCTAGAGTAACACACGTTTTTATTAAAACGTCTTTATGCCACGAAATTCGGAGTTTCTTGGACAATGATTTATAAGGTGTGATTAAATTTTATGAGTTTTGGCTTTTGTGATTAGCATTGAATAAAAGCTTAGGAGAAATAAGGGCATATTTCTTTGGATGTATTTTTAAGATTATTCTTTGCTATGCTAAAATTAAAAATGGAGGTATAAGGTGTGAGTCTGTGATTGTTGATTTATTGGCATGTTATGGTGGTTGTGTTTAAAGAAGTGGAGCTAAAAGGTGTAATAAAGAAAGTTTATATTATTGCTCATTTCTTTTAATTCTAACCCTCACTTGGTTGGAAGTTTGAGAGTTGTGTGTGGTGACAGCTCGAAGGTTCAATTATCTTCTACTCCAATAAGGTATGGGCACATTCTTCTTATGAGTATGATTGGTGTATGTTTTCTGAAATAAGGTTGGAGTGAAAAGGTATTCTACTAGGTATCCTTTGGCTAGGTGTAAATCCTATTTTCTGGTTTGTTGAAGACTACTTATGCATTGTTATCCTTAAGGAAAGTTTTTGGTGAATGCATAATTTTTGGTTTGAGATAGTGGAAGCTTTGTGCACTAGGGTTTATATTTGTGAGTCTAGCTACTTGCATTGAGTTGGTGGAACCCTTGGTTGGCTGTTTTGAGTTTGATGGTTGAGTTGCTTCCATAGAGGTTGTTTGATCAAGTTATTGCTTTACTTGATTCATGATATTGGGCTTACTCCATTGAGTTGATTTGAGCAAGTTATTCTTTGCATTTGGTGATATTGTGTTGGTGGTTGTTTTGTTCAAATATCTTTGGAGGGAAAAGGATTTCTACTTGTTTCCTTTTCTTGTGATGATTGGTTGAATGCTTCAAGGTTGATGTTGAGTTGAATGGTGTTGGTTGACTAAACCTTGTTTGATGAGCATTGTTGTTGAAACCCTAATTGATGGTGAAAAGAACATGAGTATCATTGTTATGTGATTCTTTGCATAGTTGGCAATTGTTGGGGTTTCATGTTCTTGAAAGAAAACATTCTATCCTATCCATTTCAGATATTGAGTTGAGTTTTTAGATTTGAGATTGAGATTGAGCTGAGTTGATTTGAGTTGAGTTTTGAGATTAGGATTTGAGTATAGAACATATTGAGTCTCTAAAAATTCTCTTTATGCTTCTATGAGTTTGACAAATCACATTGGGTCTCTAACAATTCACTTTGTGATTTCCTACTAAGAAAGTTTTTCTTGGTGAGCTTGTTGAGTTTTTGGACAGGTTCCGGTGGGGACTTGTGAGCAGTTTTGGACAGGTTCCGGTGGGGACTTGTGAGCAGTTTTTAGACAGGTTTTGGTGGGGACTTGTGAGCAATTTTTTTGGACAGGTTCCAGTGGGGACTTGTGAGCAAATTTGGATAGGTCCTAGCAGAGGACTTGTGAGCTGAGTTTGATAGTTCTATTTGAGAACTTGAGGACAAAGGTGCATTGGTTCTATGAGAAGAACCTGAGGACAATTGGCAAGTCTTTGAGAAGGCTTGTATGCAGAGGATTGATTTGTTCAAGAGTTGGACAAATCTGACAGACAGAGGAATACTTGTACTAGACCGACTGACTATGTTTGGTATAGGTTGCTGAGCTACTGTGGACGTGATCATAGAAGGAAGAGGTCTCTTAGGCTAAGCATTGAGGACAGGAGATCTTCGGTGGAAAGGAGTTCCACGTGCTGGTAAGAGGTAGAGGCAGTTGATCTTCTGAGGGATCATTTCTAGAGCAGAGGGGAAGGTATCTCCTTTGAGCAGAGGCTCATAAATTCTAATTGGGGGAAGGTATCTCCTTTGAGCAGAGGCTCATAAATTTTGATTGGGGGAAGGTATCTCCTTTGGGCTGAGGCTCATAAACATTGTAATTGGGAAGGATTCCCAAAGAACTTTGAGATAACTTTTAGAGAAAATTTTTGTGGATATAGCCCAGCCATTCTGGGTGAACCACGTTAAAATTGGTGTCACTTTGTGGATGATATTGTGCATTGCTTTGATATTGCTTTGGGTATATTGCTTTACTATTTTGAAGTATAAAGGAAAAAGTAAAAAGAGGTCTTATACTGTTCACCCCCCCATCTCAATATAAGCTTGTGTTCTTCATTCCAAAGTAAAAAATAAAATGCAAAATCAAAGGTACTCATGTTGCAATAAATGACCCCTTTAAATCTCATCTCCAATCTATTGATGATACTTTTATTTTGAGTCATCCCTAAGTCAATGAGGCTAGAAAATTTAAATTGATGCTATCATGCTATGAGAAGGTTGTTTGATAGTTGGTTAATACTAAAAAACATAGGATTTTTTATTAGCACTTCCCTAGATCTAAAATGGATTATTATAGATATCTTAGGGTTTAAAGTTGAAAAATTATCAATAACATAATTGATGGATTTTGCAATACTTTTTAAAATCATTGCAAAATATACATTCAACATAGGCATATGCAAAAAATATAGAAGAGTGAAATAAAAAGAACATATAGATAAAATTATAGAGAGAATAAAATAAGAGGATTAAGGGGTGGGTGCTCATAGGCACCCAATGATCTCAAAACTATAAATGATATAATATATCAGTCCTTGGAGGAAATTTATAGTGATATCTTATCCCTAATGAAATGCTAACAGTGAGCCCACATAACCTAACTTGAAATTTAAATTATAATATAATATAATATATTAGATCCTTTAATCAAGATTAACCATATAGATGGTTTAACCAATACCACTAAAAGTGGATACGTCAAAATTACCTATGGGATTACATAAAAACACTTGCAGACTTACATAGAAAATGCTTGAAGGCTTACATAGCACTTGCTCATGGGCTACATCAAGGGTAGACTACAAATATTCCAACACCCCCCTATAATCTAAAATAAAGGGCTAAAAAGAGAAGACATTAGATTTGGTACATCTCCCCCCATAATTTATGCATGAATGGGCCAATGAATCCACATTCTCTTGTCAAAGGTACATAACCTAGATCAACATTTTTGTGAACATGAAGCCATGAATTCAACCATTGGATCCAAGATGTTGAGCTTCCTATTGGAAGATCCTCAACATTCAATATGTTGACTGTAATCTATCCTCTAAACCCAAAAAGAAGTAATTGAATCATTAAGCAATAAATAGGTCTTTGGATAATCAACATCAATAGTTAGAAAGGGACTCATAGGAATAAATCATACCTTGTGGTGACCATTCAAACATACTCCTCTTATAGCCAAAGTATTACCAATTGTTATATTAATGGGCTTGTTGAAGTTTAAGAGTACACAATGTCTTAAACATGGAAAAGAGCCATACTGTGAGAGAAGTATGCAAAATAATAAACAAAGGGAATTAATATCTTAACCTCCTAGATACAATACAACTAAAAAAATACTATACCAATTAGCTAGGTTGGAAGATAGATGTCTGGTGTTCCTTAAGATATGAAACCTTGAGTACTGTGATTAAAAAATGTAAGGAAAAGAGTTTTGATCCTATGATATTTTCGCTAAAGGTAGATTTTAAAGAACTTGCATTGGCAAATACTACAAGGGATGGTATTGACTCTCTTATGGATAATGGATCAAAATTTCTTATGAGTGACACAACTAGAAGAAGGAAATACCAATCAAATTCAACCTTGTTGACTATGTTGATTTGAACGATAGATTTATCGTATGGAAGCAAGCTTACCAATCACTATACCAATGGGTATGTTGATTAATGTTGCACCTAAATAAAAATAAAAATGCCAATTGGATCTGTTTTATATAAAAGGTCCCTCAAAATTGTAATAAGACCTTGAACTCGTGTCACAAGTTTGTAGAGCCTAAAGAACTATGTAATCTAAAAAATTTCCAAAACACTTTCATATACATAAGTTATGGCCTCTAGAAGTTTAGATATATTAAAATTGAAAAATTAAAAAAAATTAATTTTTATACCTTAGAAGAATTCACCAATCGAGGAATACCATACATCACATCCAAAGTGCCACTTTTGTTATGCTAACACCATCACCTTTCTTAGTAGACTACCAATTAGACTAAGTGGTTGAATAAAGAGTTGAAACTTAGAACATACTGATTAGAGAAATCCATCTATATATAAAAAACTTATTTATATAGTTGTCCAAATTTATCCCATAGTGGCTAGGGAAATCAAACTTAGGTCTATGAGTGGAAGCACCCTAAGCTTCACATGTCTAGTTGGATGTCCCCAAGGTATATTTAGAACCAAACGCGCACAAGAAAGGAAGAAAATAAATGAACGCACACAAACAAGGAGATATGCACTACCAATAAAAGCTAAAAGTTTACCAATGATGATTGCACCATACTAACATATAATTTGATCAAGTTAAAGAACACAATGTGTGTCGAAATTGCAACCTTTGTCCTCCACACTTTCATATGATCTATTGTACCATGACTATGGGTGGAAATAAAGTTTCTCTATCTCTCCAAAATTTAGAGTCAAAGGTGCCAATTAAGGGTGTATCAAAGATATAATACTACCACAATTCGAATTTTGTATCTCTTGGAAAAAGAAATAATCTCATTATTATGATAAACTAACTAGTGAATATGATAGCTTCCTTTGAATAAAAAAATTGTTATAAACTTGTGTCAAAACTTGCAAAAGCATTAAGACAGTCACCAAAGATATTGAATTCACGACAAACTGCTTGCAAGTGGTTTTCCCTACCATTGCACTATCATGACTTGTTTAACAAAGTTTCCCTAAAATATTAAAATAGCATGCACAAACACTAAATACTATGCATGGAATTTAAAGCAAAATAAAATGAGTACAAACCAAATTCAAACTTAGAACCTGCACTAGTTGTAAAAATGATTTATTGCTATGCTATTTTGCCCTGTTGGATAGCAAACCGTCTTCAAACATAATAAAAATGATGTTGCATCCAAGATGCCTAAAATGCCACCTCATGTCAAGAACTCATCAAATCTACCCAAATTTTTCCCTCCAAAAAATAGAATATTTCCATTTTAAATTTCAATTTTGTGAGGGAAATAACAAATTTGTCCAAACACAAAAATAGGTGTTGAAACAACAAAATCACCAAAAAATGCTAAACTAAGACTCCCTTAAAATTTCACAAGGAATATAATATAACTAATAGTTTACAAATAACTATCATAGTTTTTCCTATACATTCTATTTGTGTAATTGAGTGAAGTTGCTTTGTATTGGCTTTAATACAATGTTGGATTTTATAATACTTTTAAGAAATATTACGAAAGATAAATTCACCTAAATCATATGCAAAAATATAAAAGAGAAAAATAAAGAAAATATATAGACAAAATTATAGAGAGAGAATCAAATAAGAGGAATAAGGGATGGGTGCTTATAGGCACCCCTAGGATTTCATGTCACAAACTGATACAATGGATTAGTCATTAATGGGTATTTATAGTGGTACCTAATCCCCAAATAAAATGCTAACCTCAAGCCAACATAGTACAATTTGAAGGTTAAATTATAATATAATAAATGTATTAATTAATCAAGGTTAACCATAAAGTTGGTTTAACTAATATCGTTTACATAGAGAACTCTTGAAGGCTTACATAGCACTTGCCCATAGGCTACATCAAGAGTGTATGTAGGAACTTCATCATTGTTGGCCTTGGTCTAATAAGGTAATATTACAAATATTCCAAAATCCCCCCTACTTGAATGCGCCAATGAATCAAGTATTTAAAGGTTCTATGGATGCAACAAAATTATTAAGGAAGGAAATATTGCCTAGCAATTCAACACCATGAAACATATTACGTGGTTGAGCAATGTGAATTTTTTTTATGAAGTTTTAATTAGTAAATTATTAAGGAAAATAATCTTGCCTAGGAATTCAACTTCGTAAAATATATTAGATGGTTGAGCAATGAGGATAATTTTAGAAATTTTTGGTGAGAATGCTTGCTTGAAATCTTATCATATTATTTTTTATCCAAGATAGAAACCACTTGCTTGGGCCTATTTTTTTTTTGTTAATTATAGTGTTTGTATTTATAGCGGGTTTTAACAAGGATCCCAAAACCTGATTACATAAGAAATGGGCCTAGGGCATCAATCCCTTGAAACTGAACACCAAAATAGAAATCCCGCCCAGCGGTAACAGTAAGCATGAAACAATCCCTCTCAGCGGGAAACAAACAAATAAGAAAGAAAGTAGTTTTGGAGATCCCGCCCAGCGGGGAGTAGCCAAAAACCACCATCGAGAAGATCCCGCCCAGCAGGAAGCAAAGAAAAACCGTTACAATAAAATCCCGCCTCGCGGGAAGCAGTCAAAACCACCACAAATAGTCCCGCCTAGCGGGAAGCAACAGGGAAATCCCGCCATCCGGGAAACCGGCAGATTTGGCGGATCCCGCCCTGTGGAGAAACCATCCCGCCTACCGGGAAAACATTTCGTTCAGCGAGAGCCATCCTGCAGGAAGCCGACAGCCAGCACAGAGAGGATCCAGCCCATCAGGAAGTGACCAGAGAGTTGCACCACAAGGAACCCGCCCCGAGAAAATAGAAGAGGATCCCAGCAGCAGGGACCAAGAATCCCGTCCAAGCACAGAGCCCACCGAGGATTCGCAAGAAAAGAGGGAAGCTGTCCAAACCCTAAACCGTCACCTCCACCACACCGAGAAACGTAGGGGACCAGATCCACACGAATAACCTGCAAAAAACCCCAGGGGGAAGCCTGAGGGAAAAAGGGAAGGGATCCCCAACCAAACAGGGATCCCTGGGAAGCACCAGTCTAAAAAAACAACCAAGGAAACCCTAGCCGGCCGGGAGGGGCGCAGATAGTGGAAAAGGATCTCCCCCCAGGAGATCATCTGCAAACAACCACTCCCCGGGAGGGATGACCTAGATTGAGCCAAGGACTGGGCAGGAACCAGAAGCCATGGGAGGGGGAGCAGGGGAGGGACCAGAGCCCTCCCCTTTCTACTTTCTTCCCCTTGCTTGGGCCTATTTAGCTCATAGAGGTTAAAAATATAAAAATTATATTGATGTGACCAACAACTTTGGATTATGGATTTCTAACTATAACCTGGTTGAGGAAGAGGACCTCAAAAAAATAGTAGATAAGATTTATAAAATGTTTGAGTTCTACTTGCCCATTTTTACATGGAAAGTTAAGTTGTTACATTGGAAGATGACATGTAAATATATCAAAAGGTGGTAGATACTTAGTTGAGTTGGGATATAAGGCTTTGGAGGCACTAGAATTTCCAACTTCTAATTATTTTATTTGAAAAACAGATACTCAAACATTGTATACATGCTTTAGACCAAAAAATTTCCATGTATACTCATATTTATTTATAATTGATTTTCATATTCATGAAAAGTTGTGCTTTTCTTTTCTTCATGTAATATTTATAAAATAATTATATTTTTTTGCTTGATAATAAGGGGTTGTACTCGGGTCCCCCACCCTTGACAAATTACATCTCTCTTATTTAGAGCTTGAGAGTTTACAAATAGATACACTTATCATCTCAATTGAGATGCTATATCTAGAAATCTACATCATTTTACATAAAATGTCTCAATTCTTGATTTTTATTTTTTGGATCTTTTCAAATATCTGTTTGAATACAATTACTCCAAAATTTAGCATCTTTCTTGAAATTTTCCTATAGCAGCCTTCACAATGCCAAAAATTCACCTCTACTATCTATGCCTTACATATTAGTAGAGTAATATTTCCAAAACATCGCACTATCATAGTCCGCTTTACCAAATATAGATTTCTAGTTTCCTTCCTGAAACACAAGTGCAACCACAAAAATTATAATAAATAGTCTAAATGAAAACATATTATTGTTACAAAATAAAATAGATATTACCAATGGGAAACATTAAAGTAAAACTTAATCATTAATTGATTTATGCAATCAAAATTTTTATCAGCTTCAACTACAATTTCTACTTCCTCTAACCATGGAAAGGAGAATTTAACTTCATGATCCTAATCAAAACCCCTCTATTGGCTAGCTTATATGCACATTTGTTTCCTACCATTAATGTATGTGTAAACCTGATTTCTTCAAACTCTTTACCAAGATCTTGAATTTCCACAATTATCTCTTGTATGTTCCAGGGAGCCTTTTCTTTCCTCAAAATTACATTTATTACTATAAGAGAATCACTTTCCATCCATACTCTATTCCATTTTATTTATTTACATATTTTTAATCCTTCTAAAGCTACATAGACTTCAACTTCATTTTTGGTCTTAAATCCACTATTGAAAACATAACGAGAAAAAATATCTCCTCTATTATTTTTTATTATTCATGCTCCTGTTGGTCCTGGATTTCCTTTAGATGCTCCATAAAAATTCAATTTAACCCAATCCATATCTGGTTGTTTCCACTTTATATTCCTTACCTTATTTTTGCTTCTCTTGTACCCAACATCATAATTCCATTTAATGACTTGACTCCATCTATCAAGACTCTTTGCTTCCAAATTAGGAATTGGGTGAGTTGATAGTGTTGGTTTAGACTCCTTTATGGCTAAACATATCTTCTTTTAATTACCTTTAAATTGCTTTCCTTTCCTTTAAATATTCTTCTAATCATTTCTAGCCATATAGTTCAATGTATTGTATCTTTTGATATATCCCATATTGTCTGTAAAGCCTCACTTTTATAAGTGCTTAACCATTGATTTAACCAATCTTCAATTCAACTATTCATCACCATGCATTTACCAAACATATTAAGAATACATTGCCATAGATTCTAGACTATTAAGCCATATCCCAAGAATAGTCAATACTATCCTCCTTATTACAAAAAACACACTGAGAGAAGCCATGAAAACCCCTTTTCATAAGGTTATCCTAGGATAAAATTCTTCTATGACCTACTAGCCAAACAAACATTTTGACTTTAGGAATGCTTGGGCTATCCCAAATATATCTCCATATTCTAGTGAAATTATTATTATGTTGGTGTTGAACATTATATACACTTCTTGTTGTGTATTCTCCTAAGCTGTTCAAATCCCATATCAATTTATCCTTGACACCCCTTGGAATAATCATAGTTGTTATTCTTCTAGTAAATTGCCTCCTAGCATAAATGTCTTGTATACTTATAAAAAATTATTCTTTCCATTTGTATCTTCCTTATCGATATTTATACAAAATGTTTGAAACCCTACCACCGTATTTGTCTTGGAGTAATCTTATCTAAGGTTTCAAATCTGTATCTAAATTGAGTGGTTTTTTATCACATCAAGTATCCATCCAAATATTTTTTTTCTCTAGTTTCCACCACCCATATTAAACCTTTAATTATAAGATCAATAGATTTTTTTGTCTTGGAGTAATCTTATCTAAGATTTCAAATTTGTATCTAAATTGAGTGGTTTTTTATCACATCAAGTATCCATCCAAATAATTTTTTTCTCTAGTTTCCACCACCCATATTAAACCTTTAATTATAAGATCAATATATTTTTTTAAACCATTCCAAAGAGCAAAACCATTTGGAAGAGAGAATGTAGTCAATATTAAACTTGGGTCATTGGGATCAACATACTTAGAAGAATTCTTGCCCATTGTCTTTGACTCCCTTTGTACATTCTCCAGATAACTTTTCCCCTAAGAGCCAAGTTTGTATTTGTAAGAACTCTTAAATCAAGACCTCCCCTAGTTTTATCATCACACAACTTGATCCATTTCACCAAAGGAAATTTCCTTTTATCATGTAAACCTAACCATAAAAAGGATCGCATAATAAAGATTAAAAATTTTTCAACTGATTTTGGCATAGAATACAAAGACATATAATACGTTGGAATAGCTTGTAATATTGATTTAATTAACTACACTCTGCCTGCTAACAATAACCATCTACCTTTCCAAGCTAGAAGTTTATTTTGAACTTTACTAATTACTGGAATCCATAAATCTATCCTCATTCTCCCCTCAAATAAAGGCATTCCTAGATAAGTTGTTGGTAAATTTACCTCCTCCATTTGAAGCAACCTACAAATTCTTGTTTGGAATTAGGAGTGTTAAGGAAGTAAATTTTGGATTTAGTCCTATTAATTTTTTTCCCTGAATCTCTTTCCTACTCTTTTAAAAACTTATTCAAAGCTTTGACCTCATTTATCCTTGCCCTTCCAAAAAGGGTTGTATCATCTACAAACTGTTGATGTGTAATGCTATCGATGCTATTACTAACCTTAAATCCATTTATAAACCCATATTTGTAAGCCTTCTTTAAGTTCCTACTCAAAACTTCTACCATAATAATGAACAAATAAGAAGATAGATGATCTCCTTGTCTAAGACCTATCTCGTCTGTAAAATATTCTATCACTAACTCGTTGACCACCACTGAATAAGAAACTTTAGAGACACAAGCTTAATCCATCTAACCCAGTTCTTCCCAAAACCAAAATTATCTAAAACTGCAAAGAGAAAATCCCATTTAACCCTATCATAGGCTTTACTCATATCAAGTTTTAAGGTCATAGCTTTCTCTTTTCTTGAAGTTGTTAAATGTATAACTTCATGAGCTACTATGATACCATAAAAAAATTGTCTCCCTTTCACAAATCCTCCTTGCTCTTTTGAAATAATTTTATCTAACAATGGTATTAATCTATTCATCATCACTTTGGAAATAATATTGTATGCCATATTACATAGGCTTATGGGTCTAAAAGAATCAAACAATTTAGCATCCTTATTTTTTGGAATAAGGGTAATATAAGTTGCATTTATTTTATAAGGAATGTATTGTTTTACCCTTGACTGTTCCACAACCACTAATAAAGAATCCTTCACTATATCCCAATTATGTTGGTAAAAAGCTGTAGAGAGTCCATCCGGACCTGGGGATTTATCCCTATTAAAAGAGAAAATAACTTAATGAACTTCTTCTAGAGTAATAGGCTCCATCAGTTTCCTATTGTCTTAATTTATTATAACTGAAGGAATATCTTGAAGAAGTTTATCATTAAGAAATTTGGTCTCCTCTGAAAGAATATTTTAATAAAATAACTTTACCTCTTTTCTAATTTCACTCTAATATTCAATACAAACCCCTTCTATTGATTTAATTATATTAATTCTAGAATGTGATCTCTGTATTATAGCCATCCTATGATAAAAATTTCTATTCTTATCTCCTTCTTTTAACCAAGTCTGTCTTGATTTTAACCAAGTCTTTCTATTGTGTTCCTTACTCAAAATATTATGATATTCACTAAGCAACTCCCTTTCCTATGAGCTTGTATTATTTTCATCACCTTTTTGTAATTTTGAAAGTTTATCTTTTAGTTATTATTTCTTATCAAAAATGTTTCCAAAGGTGTTCTTGTTCCATTATTTTAATCTAGATATAGCTTTAATTTGGTTTGGAAGAGCATACAACCTACCATTACCTAAATAATTCCATGCTTGAACTATCATATCAACAAATTGAGGATGGTCTTCCCACATCTGCTCATATTTAAAATATGATATTTTTTTAATTCACTTACCACCATTTTAACTCTTATTGGCCAATGATATGAACCAATCCTTGTTAAGGTATTAATTTTAGCACAAGTTCCTTCATCAAGCCAATGATATAAGAGAATGCATCTATCTAATTTTTTTGCTATTAGGTTCTAGCCTCTCCTATTGTTGGTCCAAGTATAGTTGTCTTCTTCAATCTCAACTTCCCATAGATTGTTGTTTTGAATAAAAGTTGAGAAATATTTCATACTTAGGGTCAATTTTATAATTCCTCCAATTTTTTTCATTTAGCTTGGTTATGGCATTAAAATCTCCAATGATCATGAATCGGGTTTCTTGGTATTTATTTCTCATAAAGGCTTCACTCCCATTCCAAAATTTTAATCTACCTGGACTGAGTTGTAGGTCCATAGACATTGATAAGGATGAATCGAATATCTGCAAAGTAGCAAGTGACTAAAGAGGCTATCAAATGCCTAGTTTTATGAATGGTTACATAAGACGTTGTATAAGGATTCCAACAAGTTTGAATTCCCCCTGTTGCTCCTTCAGAATCTATAACATCCCATTCACATATTGCCCAAACTGCTTTCATAGTTTTTGAAACTTCTTTTGTCATTTTAGTTTCCTAGATACAGAGAATATCAAGTTTATTACTTAAAAATAGGTCCCTAATACACCTATGCTTTGAGGGAGTATTAGCACCCCTTATATTCCATGAGATGATAATCATGTCTCATTAGGGTATTTTGGTCCCTCTTGCGTATTACCAATATAATTTTATTGTTTTGTAAAGAGAAGTTCAACCAACTTAGTTTGTGTTCCTTTCTCTATGTTAGCTCTTGTTTCCTTGGATCTTGCTTGATATTTGAGAGGATTCCTCTTTTTGCCTTGCCTATATCAGGAGTAGCTCTTATTATTCTATTCCTCAATATTCTTTCATAATTTTGTTTTTCAACATATTTATCCTCTCTTGGTTTTATTATAGAAGCTTTTGACTAGTCTTGCTCATTTTTTGGTATTTCTTTATTAATGGCAGAGGTATTAACTTCTAAAACTGCATTTTCTTTACCAATTGTTTTCTCTTGAATGGTGCATGGTACTTGTTGAGTGATATTTTTGCCCAATTGCAAAACTATACTCATAGTCAGGATATTGTTAGAAAATCCTCTCTTGCAAAGAAATTTAAAACTTCTCCAAGGTTCTGTTTTCTTAATTTCTTAAATGTGCTTGTATGCTTGTGAAATGTAAAAATGTGCTGAATACCTCAGAGGTGCAAGTAACTATTAACAAGAGGTATGTGGTTTGATATTTGATTTAAATTGTGAAAATGTTGTTCATGAGATTAATTGCCAAAATGTATGATTAATAATCAAATATTGCAAATAATAAAACTTGTGGAATGCAAATATTTGAATTTTAACCTTAGAAAATGATTTTAATTAAATTTATCCAAATAGTTAATGTTTGAACTTTAATTATTATTATTTGAAAATTTTAATTAATTAAAACCCTAATGTCTATTTCAAATGTATAATGTGAGGAATTTATTAAAATGAAATAAACATTTACCCTAAGGTAGTTGCCAATTCCCCTATGTATATAAAAAAAATGAAAAATTAAAACTTTGCATAAACTTTAGGGTTTTGATTTTTCTTGTGCGATGAAATAAAATAAAATAAAAAGGGCTTAAGGTTAGAAAAATAAAATAAAATGAAATGAAAATAAAACACAGGTTACAAAAATTTTAGAACTCCATCCAGAATCTGCAAACAAAGATAATCTGAAACATAACTTGATTTAATCCAACCAGAATTAACACAGTTCAAATTAAACCGGGTGCAATCTTCAAGGAAATTGATTAATATATTCAATCATTTAAAATGAAAATACCATCCACATGCATAATTTTCACCACAATAAAATGAATATATTATGAATGAAATCTTCTATTAATGCTTTTCTTCATAATACCTCTATCAATCAATTACAAAGATGAAATCTTCTCTGACAAGCAACCTGGGAGGAAACCTTTGGCGATGGCAAACTTCTATCTTCTCTTCCACTCACTCCAAATTCTTTTGACCCATTTTCAATTAATCTCAATGCCTTTTTATAATATTAAAATTTTCAGTTTGTACAGTTTCATAACCATTTCTATAACGGGTTTCATAACCATTCATTCTCCTTGTATTTCCAAACTTGTTGTGGAAATGTTATGAATATTATCATTAATATTTATTTTCATTCCCTTGTATTACCTGCATAATGACATATTCATCATAATATTAAGACAAAACCAACCTTTATTTTATTTATTATTCATTCTCCTTTATAACTTTCCTTTTGCCCAAAATTGAGTTAAAATTCAAAGTTCTTATATTTTAATGAAAATTTCCATGCATCTAAATAGACCAAATGGGTACTCAAAATTTCTAATATCATTCAAAAATTTATTATGGCTCATGAGAAATGACTTTTTAAAATTCACGAGTTACTATAGTAAACTGCTATTTTTGGGTGAAATTGATATCTGAAATCCTATAAATTTTGGTACCACTAGAAAGAGGAAATCAATATATTTCTATCAAGTTTTGAATGAGCTCAAACAAATTTGTCTAGCTCAAGATATGTCCATTTCAATTTTAGGGCAAAAATGATAAAATTTTAATAACCCTAAAATGAAATTTAATTATTTAAACCTTTGAAAATACAAATTTTTAAATTATTTGATTTGAAATAATGCAATTAAGATGTAAAAATTAAAAAATATTCAATTCAAATCATTGCAACTAAATTCAAGCCTTCAAGATGCAAAGATGTCAACAATTTCAAAATCTCAATGTAATCAAAATTTAAAAAATCTTGGTGTAAGCAAATTTTCAAAGACCTTGATTTGAGTAAAATTGGATTAAAAGAAATAAAAAATACCAAAATTTTGAGTGGGTCCCCAAATTAGGGTATGTTGTGCAATGGCAACAATAGTACTTCAAGAGATTCTTCAAAATCTGAAGAGACACATTCCTTAGGTTCATCGAGAATGTTCTTCCTTAAATTAGGATCATACTGAATAGACAGTTCCTTGCTAATATGTTGAAATTGTTGTACTGTGTCCTCTAAGTTTTGATATATATTTTATTCATCGGCTAAAGCCTCAAAAAAATTAGAATTTATTCAAGTATCCTTCCTTATTGGTCTCCATTGTTCATTTTATTTTATTTTTCTAGATCTTTTTTTGGAAGTTGAAAACCATCTTTATTCGTAACCATTTGTAAATTTCTCTTAGGATTTTCTAAAAATGATTCTGCTGGGATATTTTTAGGGCGTGATCTCTCAATATGTCCCACCTTATGACATCTTCTACATCTACAAGATATGTTTTCATAATCTATAATTTGGGTCCACATCTTATCCCCATATTTAAGAATGATTGATTCTGGTAAAACACTACTTATATCAATCATGACCAATATTCGAGCATAAATAGCCAAAAATCCATCTTTGTTGTATCTGAAATCTCAAAAAATTCTCCTAGAGTGTTGCCTATTACCTTGAAGGTATCAATTTCCCAAAATTCAATGGGCAACCCAAACATCCTAACCCAGACTGGTACGAGGGATAGATTAATATTTTAGGTGAAAAGCCTTCATATCAATGGGTAAGGAAGAGCCCTGCTCTTCCCATAAACCAAGGACCCCCTCTTAGGATTCTTTCTCTTTATTCCCTAGAACAAAAAATGGCTAGGAAGAAACCTTTGGGAAGAAAAGATAGAATCATTCTTGGAGACTTCCAACTCCTATCAATCCATTTTCTCAAGGTTGAAGCCCCTGGTCAATACCCATTAAATTTACCAAAAATTGCCCTATCTTGGAGCAATAAGGATCTCTTTGAGGTGTGATCACTAACATCTACCACTAGGGATGATTCTAAGGATTTAACTATAAATCGATCCATGGAAAAGAAACTAAAACTCAAAATATAATGAAATTTATTTGAATGTCCTATAGCAAATATAATATTTGTGTTGGTCACGAATCTACCTAAGTACAAAATATTATTTATGCACCCTAGAATTGGCCAACATTGAAATGCCGAAGGAGAGAAATATCCTTCGGTTCAATCTCCAAAGAGGGTTGGTTCCCATACTAAAACTAATGATCGATTTAAATCTTAGGGTAACAAGAAAGAGATGGGACATAACAAAAAGGAATTGGAAATATGGCTATAAACCAAATATGAAAGGTGGGGATAAACTAACAACAAAAATTCATAGTAATTATTAAATAGCACATAATAGAAATAAAGACACAGGAATCACTCGTAGTTTACCAAGATAACCTCCAAGACAACATTCTAGTATTCACTCCCTCACAAGTAGTAGTTAAATCTAGATGAAGAATTTAAAATCAACAAATAATGGACATGAATGTAATAAAAAATGACAAACAAAAAGAGATCAAAGACAATACTACTCAAGGAACTAGAAGCCAAATGTATTTCTATTTATGCAGAAAACTTAAAATGTTTTTTTTGCAGAGTGTCTATCCTCCTTTCATTACATCAAAATGCTTAGTATTGGATTTTGCCTCTATCATTAAATGCACAACACAAAAAAATATCAGCTGGTAAAAAATTAGTAGAAGCAATTCTCTCCTCGGTAATGGCAATGCTCGAATCAGATCATTCTTCAGAGAGTAGCGATCCAGTTTTCATGGAGTGCGCCTAGAAAATTTGCAAATATGGATGATGGAAAAAATGTTCTAAGCATCGGTGCATCGAAACTCAGTAATGTCACATAGAAAATGGGAGCTTGGATATTAAATTTTTGATGCCATTACATTCCCTTATGCCTTAGAATCTTATCCTCTCTAGTGGAAACCCAATGAACATTAACTATGTTTCGAGAAGAAGCGAGGTTGCTTGGATCACTTTGAAAACGAACCAAATCATACCAAAATATGGGATGTAGCATTTAATTTTGGTAACATTTTATTGAAAATTTTGGATCATCACTCTTACTGCCCCAAGTATTAAATTTTGTCAATATTTGTCATTTATTGAAAAGATTTGCAGTTATGGCACTTCTAAAAGTAACCTTGTTGAGAGAGAGAAGTAAAACTTGATTTCACCCATGCAATCGGGTGAAAGGTATTTTCATAGCAAGCAGGGGTAAAAATTAGTTACTACGTTGATGGTTACCTTCAAAGCTAGAATTTTACCTTTCATTTTGATTGATTTCGCTCCACGATGCCATCTTGTTTGAATTACAGGAAAAAATGGGAGTTTTGCTCCTCAACATACTTTTGCCTCTTTCCTAGGTAATTTTACCCAAAAATTGTATGAAAATATCCTATGCAATAAAGGAGGTGTAAATAATTGATTTCACCCCTGAGAGGGGTGACAATGACTTTCGCCCCACCCCAGGGGCAACTTTGACTTTGATCGGCAAGAAAAGATGCTTTTTCCAGGACTTTCACCTCAAGACGTCTCCTTTGGGAAATTTACCCTGAAGGAGGGTGAAAATGATTTTCACACCTCCTAAGGGGTGCCTTTAACTTTGACCTTTTAATCTTTCCTAAACGACATCATCTCTATGTTTACGCTCTAAAAAGCGTCTTTCACTAGGATTTCATCCCAAAGATGGGCGAAAGGGATTTTCGCTCCTCTTAAGGGGCGACTTTGACTTTGATCATGCCAAGCATGCTCTGCACTTGATTTCACCCCCAAAATACTTTTAACTCGAATTTTGCCCTGAAGAGGGGTGAAAATCATTTTCACCCCCTTCCACGAGTGCCTTTGACTTTGACCAATTCTGTTATTTGCAAAATTTTCTCTCTTTCTTCTTCATTCAGAAAAAATATTCCATTATGGCAGTTTCATCCCAAAGGAAAGGCGAAAATGATTTTCGCCTCTCTATGGGGCAAAAACGTCTGGAATTTTCCTCTTACTAGCACTTTATTTTAAACAAAAATTGCCAAAGCTTAGTTATTTTTTCATCAATTCTTCAATCCCGAAACGTACATCACCATCGAGTTTTCCCTCCTACATTTTGATCATGAATTCTATTAATTTTTTTATCAAAAAAATTTACTATGCATATCCAGAAACGAAATAAACGTTCTTTATTTAATGAAATTGCTTACAAGAAAGGAACATATCGAAACAATAAAAACAACACAACTGCATCATTTATCTTCTTTTTTCAAAATTTTACAAACAAAATTTAGTGTGGCAAAACTACCAACACTTTTGGTAGCTCTTAGGCTATTCAGTTCTTCTAGATGCAATCGAACCCAGGTCTTCATCCATTGGGCTCAACTATCATCGTTACTGGCTGCATCGGGTGGTACATTTGATATGACAACCTTCTTTTCCTTTTCCTCCTACGCCTGCTTCTCCTACTCTTTAGCTACTTTCTATTCTACTTTTGCCTATGCTCATGCTTCTTGCTTTGTGAGGATTTCAATAGTAGTTTCATGCACAAAAAATGCCTCAGCCCAGGAGTCTAGAGTGAATGTAGAGAGTGAACTTAGTGAATCAATGAAAAAACGTAACATCTCAACATGGTACATGCTGATGCGATTAGCTCTTTGTTGGAGTTCTAATAAGGATGATTTAATGTGGGTGAGCCTCTCCATGTATGGTAGTACTTGTTCCGCTATGATGGGCTCCTACTAGTTTTCAATATATGAAGTATCTTCTACAAAATTTTTCCAGGCTTCCTTCAACTCTTTGGTTGGCAAAAGCTCACCCTAATCATTGATGAAGCTCACGAATCTAGAATCGGCTAGAGCTTCAAAATAAATGAGTGAAATTCAATGCTCCTCTCGCAAACTCTAACTTGGAAAAGAAGCTGCGCAAAATCATCCTAGCCTTGGCCCAACAACAATCCATCCTACTCATTGGCTTAACTTGGAAGTCATACTGAACCAATGTTTGAATCTTCAATGCCAATTCTAGTTTTGGTTCCAT
Source organism: Wollemia nobilis (assembly GCA_028583015.1). Classification (NCBI taxonomy): domain Eukaryota; kingdom Viridiplantae; phylum Streptophyta; class Pinopsida; order Araucariales; family Araucariaceae; genus Wollemia; species Wollemia nobilis. The sequence continues at coordinate 4,167,480 of JAQPPZ010017072.1, forward strand.
CTATTCCTTAGCATACTCCAAGGTCCGCTCTCCAAGAAAAACCACTATTCAAGCCTCATGAATATACAATAAAACCTTGAGAGCATCTGTTACCACTATTACATAATATTTCATTAAATGGTGGTGATTTTCTTTGATTTTATCCTTGGAGAAGCCTACTGATTGCGTGGCTTTCCCAACCAACTATTTTTAAAAACCTCAAGCTAGGCGGTTAATGCTTATACTTGTTTCTTCGCTCCTACCCAAGCTATCTGGTGTCCCTTGGCTTCTTTCTCCAACTCTTCTACACTTCACTTCCAATGATCTACCTCTGAATTCACTGTTTCTAGTTGGTCCCTATTTTTGATCAGAGAATCATTCAACTCAATAATATTTGCCTCAGCCTTGAAGAAAATTTTCTTGTAATGTTTGTCGTGCAGGTAAAGAGAGCTCATGTCCACCTACATATTCCTCAACTTCTTCATGGTGTCAATATTTTTTAGGTCCTCTGTAATGAATTCATAAGTGTAATAACTTGGAGCTATTTATCCTCGAGGCTTCTGGACCTAGGGAATCATTTTTACAGTATGAGACTCCATAGTTTTGAGGTCAAATGCAACCTTATTCAACGTCTTTGTGGAAGCCTAAGATTCTTTTATCTTACAACTCTTCAACCATTATGATGAACTTAGTTGGGCTTGGCTCATCTTCCCCGCAACAGGATGCTCTAGCACAATCTCTATTTTTGGCTTTAGTAGGACCTGTAACTCAATAAAAGGAGCAGGGGAAAATAAGCCTACTAATATTTTGGATTGAAAAGGGAATTTGAAACGGGAACGATTGGTGGAACATAAGTGGTTAAGGGGAAAAAAGTGAGGGTTTCAACTATAGTTACACTCACTCAAGGAGGAGCTTGTATACTTATAGCCATGGTAGAGATTACTGGAATGGAGGATGAAGGGAGAAAAAATGAATTAGGACCAGATGCAAAAGAACTGAAAGAAATGGAAACAATAGAAGTGGTAATAGAAGAAGAGGGAGCATCAATGACTAGAGAATGAGGAAGAGGAAGAAGCAAAATGAAGGTGGAGGGTATATCGAATGGAGGTGAGATGGAAGCAACAACTAAAAAATGGGGTGTAACAGTCACCGAATGCTCAAGAGAAAGGGAAGAAGGTGTAGAAAATGTACCTTTGGGCTTGGAAATATTTTGAGCCGATGATGAGGGTGACTATGGCACTGGTTCATCCTTGTCTTGCTCCTATTTCACCTCCTTCTCCAAATCTATGACTTCCATGTGTTGGCCAAGCTATTCTACTTGAACAAAATGAGGATCTTCTAAAACGTCAGGCTATATGGCTTTGATTGTCGAAGGAGGATTTGCACCTGATGAAGGAACTGCGCATGTTCTTGGATTTTTGGATATCTTCAGGAAAGAGAGCACCTCAAACTTATTATTCTTGATGCGTTGTCATTATACACATCATTAATTCTCAATGAATTTGTCAATCCAGGGCATTGTACAAGGCTATTTGCAAAAGAAGGGGTGAACAAGGTTATAAATTAGGTCAATTTGGAGCAACAGATCTTATTGGTGAAACCGATTGTGTGGGGGATTTAGGACATTTCTATCTCTAAATTGCATAATTTGAACTTTAATCTAATTGCAGAAATGGAAACTAATCATTAACTATAGAAATGAAATCCTAATTACAATTGCAAAATGAGATCTAATTATGTTGCAGAAATAACAGTTGCAGAATTAGAAATTTAATTATAATTTTAGAAAGGAAGTCTATTTAATTTTGTAGTAATGGAAACCTAATTATAGCATGGAAATTAAGTCCTGTTAATGCTCTGTAACAGAAGGTTGTCAATATTCTGTGCAGGGGTTGACAACAAAACACAAAATGCAGTAAATTGCATAAAATAATAAATTTTGGAAATGATAATCTGCAGTAATTTCAAAGCTTGCTAAAAGTGGAGATTACAACCAAACCATTAATCACAAGATCATCCTAATCATAAAATAAGCTAAGATTGCAAATACTGTTAGCTATTTACAAGGAAATGAAAGGACAAGTTTTACAACTTATTCTACTGCAACAAAATCAGAATAAAAACCTGTTGTTAGTCCTCCTCCTAGGTCTGGAAGTGGCCAGGCTCCTTGTCCAGAAGAAGGTATGAGTATTTATCTCTCTAGATCATACTCACACTCATTCACAACAACATAAATAAAAATAGTGCAGTTTTATTAATTCAGAACATGATTACAGTATTGCTGCTAAAAACCTATTACAGGACTGTAACTGTCACTTTTCTTACTATTACACTACTTGCTTATTTTCTCCTATTCTCTTCTCTTCCCATATCTCTAAAATTACATCATTTAGGGTAGAGTAAAACCTATCAAAGCTCCTAAGGTTTCCTCTAAAATGGTGCTGGCAGACTAGTTTAATAAGACCATGGTGGCGAGGGCTTCATTTTCCTTCCCGAGATCTTTTTGCCATGTTTTTCAACTCCTGGTGCAAGTATAGGGGAAGATTTACCCTAACTTCTGGCTGTTGCCTTCCATGTCTTAGATGGTTTAAAATTTTGAGATGATGCCCTGATAATAGTACATACTGCCCTTCACAGGTTAGAAATTTGATTACTCATGTGGCCACTTCATCCCAGGGTTCCTGTAGGCTAGCCCTTTTTACCCCCTTGCATGTGTTGTTATGTTTTAAATATTCTGGCTCCCTATCGTTTTCTTCCAAAACTTGATTAACTATGTTCACCAATGTATTTTTGCCATATCTAGAAATTGGAAGACCTTCTAATGGAAGCTCAGTAATTTGAATTAAAACTTCATGGGTTACCTCAATTGTCATGTCGTCAATGTGTGCCCGATTATTTCTAAATGTGTGGGCAAACATGCTAGCCAAATCTTCAAAGGACTCATTAAATTTGTCCAAGAATGGCATAAGTCCTCCATTTTAAAAAATCTGCAGCACTTCTAGATTTTCTCAGAGGTGGGTGGTATCTGTTGGTTTCATTTTTGTCTTTCGCCCCATTTTCCTATTTTGGTACGTTAAAAAACGCTCACTTCTACTGCTATTCCTCTACTGGATCGCTGGTTTCTGGTGTTTGCAGACTTGTAGGGTTTGGTTCCAGGTTTTCAATTGCCCTGTTTTTCTTCTTCAGAATGAATTGTAATCTCTACACTGTTCCTTGTAATTATTTTGCGTTAGCAAATATGTCTTCGAAAGGAAGGGTGGCATGCATTTTTATTTTTTCTCTAAACACGTATGTTAATGGTTGCACAGATGTCCTTGCCGTCAGATCCACATTACTCATTTTTATTTCTTCTGTTTCGCTTGCAGATTTTCATGTGCATGATTATTAGCATCAAAAAATGGTGGCATATTTTTGGTTACGTCCCTGTGATTCTGGCACTTTATTAATGGGTGGAAGATAAAACAAACCACATCTCAACTGACACGTGTTTATTTATCTTATGCAGTCAAAGAATTTTTACTTGATCGTATATTTTCCTTTCCTTGGATGCCACGTGGAAATGTTATATGGATGCTCATTCCGAAGATTATAATTTATTGCAAAAACAATACCTCATTTTGAAGATTATGATTTCATTTCGAAGACAAGTCTTCATTTCGAAGATCATGCTTCATTGTGAAGGCAAATCCTTATTCCAAAGATAAATCCTCATTTCAAAGACAAATCCTCATTCTGAAGACAAAGCTTCATTCTGAAGACAAATCCTCTTTTTGAAGGTCATGCTTCATTTCGAAGATAAATCCTCATTCCGAAGATCATGCTTCATTGCGAAGGCAAATCATCATTCTGAAGACAAAGCTTCATTCCGAAGACAAATCGTCATTTCGAAGACAAAGCTTCATTTCGAAGACAAAGTGCAACATTCATTCTGTTGTCATTTCAAAGATAATTTCAATCCGAAGACAATACACCAATTAATCTGAAGAAGATAGCAGACACTATTTTTGGCATTCTTGTTCCAAAGATTAGGCAGAAACCAATATTCTCATTCTCAAAACATGTTTTAAGCATGCCAACTCTTATGGATATCTTTTATGCTAATGGTTAATTGTTATGTACTATATACCAATCATTTACAATGAAGAAATATAAGAAATATATACCTGATTAAAACAAGTTAATGTAAGTTTTGAAGAATGACTACTTCTGTTGATGTTATGCTGAGATTTTTTGCAATATTTTAAAACAAGTGCAGTTGGTGAATTTGTACAATGAGGATTCAAAAATTTTCAAGGTTATGCATGCCAGAAAACTGGTTTTTATGCATACCAACCCAGTAGTGCCTTAGGAAAGGTTTTCACTGCTGAGCTATTCATTTTTCTTTTCTTTTTTTTTCTTGGTTTTTTTTTACCTCTCCTTTTCTCTTTTTTCTTAATTATGATTATGTCCGTGAAGGAATTCATGTTTTCCCTGAAATCATGCCCATGAAGGAATTCACAATCACAATTTATTCATCTTTTTGTTTTTTATTTTTCTACTTTTTCTTGAAATCCATGATCATGTTGATTTTTTTGAAGTGGAAGAGGAAATTTCTTCCACCTGTTGTGTATCCAAACTGTCAAGCTGTTGCAAGAATTCCTCTTTAGTTAGAGGTGTATGATACACCCTGAGGTGATGTCCATTCACTACCAATTTTCTTTGGGACCCATCAATAGGAGATAGACGAGCTGCTCCATTGTCAAATATCTCTTCAATCTGGTAAGGTCCAAGCCATCTAGTTCTCAGATTTCCAGGGAAGTCCTCATAGTGAGAATTAAAAAACAAAGCCCAATATCCTTGTTGAATTTTTCTTTGTTGAATGTGACTATCATGCCACAACTTCCTCTGCTCCTGAATTACTTCAGTTTGGTGCAGAGCATCCAACCTAAGTTCATCCAATGCATTCAGCTGCAGAATCCTATATGTATGTGCCTATGACAATTCAATTCCAATTTCCAATGATGTGCACAATGTTAGTAGCTCAAATTCAATAGGTAGGAGGGGATTTTTACCAAAAACTAGTTCATAAGGTGTGAATCCAGTAGTGGATTTCCAAGTAGTATTGTAGGCCCAAACTGCTTTAGGTAATTTATCTAGCCAATTTTTCCTATGAAAAGCTACTATTTTTGTCAAGATTCATTCCAATTCTTTGTTTGTTACCTCAACCTGGCCATTTGCTTGTGGGTGGTACAGTGATGATTTTCTATGTTTGATTTCATATAATTCTATAAATGCCTCAATGACTTTAGATGCAAATTGGGGTCCTTGGTCTGTGGTGATAGACCGGGGAGCTCCAAATCTCTAAAAAATTTGAGTATACAAGAAATCATCGACCTTCTCTTCACGAGCATGTTTGAAAGCACGCACCTCTACCCACTTTGTTAGGTAATCAATGCATACTAGAATATGCACCTTTCCTTGAGAAGATGGATCAATAGGTCCTAAAAAATCAAGCCCCCACCTCTCAAATGGCTCTAAAACCAATTGAGGCTGTAGTGGCATTTCATTTGTATGAGTGGGTTTCCCCATTCTTTGGCATGCATCACAATGTTTGATGTACTTTTTCACATCCTTGTGAAGAGATGGCTAATAATATCTTGTCCCTAAATTCTAATTGTGCTTTTTACAAAATAGTGTCCACCTGAGGGTTCATCATGACAAGCCCTAAGGATATCATATACCTCATCCTTTTGGATACACTTGCGTAACACATGGTCAGGACTGCGCTTAAAAAGTATACCCTTAATCCACTCAAAGGAAGAACTCTGTTTGATCAATTATTTTTTTTGTTTTGAAGTGAAATGTGGAGGAACTTTCCTTGTGACCAAATAATTGGCTATATCTGCAAACCAAGGTGATTGGAAAGATATAGCAAATAATTTTTCATCAGGAAAAGTGTCCTCAACTAATTTCCCTTCCTCTATGTTCTGCAACCTGGACAAAAAATTTGCTACAACATTAGCTTTTCCTGGTTTGTTGATTATTGTGATATCAAATTCTTGCAGCAATAGTAACCAACGAATAATTATTGCCCTTACCATAGGCTTATTCATCAAATACTTAATGGTGGTATGATATGTGTGAATAAATATATGATAACCTGTGATGTAATGCCTAAATTTTTTGATGGCATAAATTACTGCCAATAATTCTTTCTTAGTTGTGGTATAATTTTTCTTAGCTCCTATCAAATTCTTGCTAATGTAGTAGATGGCATAGTATTCACCATTGTCAATTTGTCATAATGTTGCTCCAATTATAGTATTGGAAGCATCAGTCAATATGTGAAATGGTAATGTCCAATTAGGTCCTCTTAACACAGGTGGAGTTACTAATTTCTCTTTAAGAGCTTCAAATGATTCCTGACACCTTACAGTCCAGGAGAATTTAAAATCTTTAGTCAACAGGGCAAACATGGGATTGGCTATTGTGCAAAAGCTGGGAATAAACTAGCGGTAAAACCAATGTGTCCTAGGAAGCTTCTGACATTAGTCTGAGTTTTAGGAGGAAGAATATTATTGATAATTTCCACCTTCTTTAGATCAACCTGGATTCCTTGAGGAGAGCTGTGATGACCAAGAACTATTCCTTCCTCCATCATCACAAAACATTTGTCTGGATTCAAGGATAACTGGTATGTTTCACAGTGAGTTAAAACTATGTCAAGGTTTTCTAATGTAAAGTCAAAAGTCTATCCACATACTGTGAAATCATCCATGTATATCTCAACACTGTTGGTAGTCAGATCAGAAAAAATTGCTAAGATCGCTCGCTAGAATGTTGCTGGGGCATTACACAAACCAAAAGGTAAAACCCTATAGGCAAATGTTCCCCATGGACAGGTAAAGATTGTTTTCTCTTGATCTTCAGGTGCAACCTGTATTTGATTATATCCACTAAATCCATCAAGAAAATAAAAGTATTTTTTTCTTGCAAGGGTATCTAACACCTGATCTATGAAAGGTAATGGAAAATGGTCTTTGTATGTTACTTTGTTCAACTCTCTATAGTCTACACATACTCTCTTTTTTCCATTTTTCTTAGGAACTATAACCAATGGAGAGACCCAATGGCTATCAGAAATTAGGTAAATGAATCCTACCTCCAGAAGTTTTTCAATTTCTTCTTTTACAATATCCCTCAAGGCAGGATTCAGTCTTCTCTAGGGTTGTCTTACCGGTTTGACTTCTTCAAGATAAATCCTATGGGTGCATATATCAGGGTGAATTCCTGACATATCCTTGTAGTCCCACGCAAAAGCATGAACATGCTTCTGTAAAACTGTTATCAACTGTTCTTCCTCTTCCCTAGTGAGCTAGCTGTTAATGTTTAGTAATTTTCCTGGCTGGACTTCTATTTGTTTTGTATTTGGAAGGACTGAATTCACTTCTTCATACTTGGTGACTAGGGAGTTAAGAGGGCAATAAGAAGTTTCTATTTTATTGATTTCTAATGGAAGCATGTCCTGTATGGAACAGTGAGAAGGGAAAATCAGGTGATGATGCCACCCATGTGGTAGTGAAACTGATGTTTCCTATGGCAGTGCAGATGGCTCACCTTAAAAATTTTGGTTCTCCTCATTCCCTAACAACTGATGGATATTTACTGCTTCCTCTTCTAATCCTTGTTCATGCAGAATATTTATTAGGATAGTTTCATCTTCTAAAGTTTCTATGTCATGGAGGTCTTCTGTGTGTTCCCTTACTACCAATGTGGCTAGTGTGGAAATAACCTCTTCTGGTTCTTCATCTGAATCGAGAAACCATAACTGACCTAAAAAATTGCTGGAGGGTCTTGCAGGAGGATACAGAGAGATCTGTTTTAGATCAATACCATTTGAAATAGTCATTTTTCCAAATTTGCAATCTATGAAGGCTGTTGTAGTTGCAAGCCAAGGTCTTCCCAAAATGATGGGATATCCATGTGCTGAATTTCTTGGTTGTAAAACCAAAAAATCTATAGGGAATTCCCAAGAAGAGACTTCTATAGGGACATATTCAATGATACCTTCAGGTTTTGCAACTGACCTATCAACAATTTTTAAAACTATAAATATGGGACTGAGATGTTTGAGCTGCAATTGTTCCATTATATCTTTGGTCATGACATTTATTGTAGCTCCTAGATCTACTAAGACATTTGATATTGGTACTAAGCCTATGGTAACTATGATAACTGGACTCCCTGGGTCACTATACTTTGGAGGTACTAGTTTTCCGGACAAGAGATCAGCTATCTTTCCTTCAACCTGAATAGTCTTGGGAAATGCTTTCTTTTTTCTTCCTGCTCTTCTAATGCATAAATCTCGGATAGTAATTTTAATCACTGGTATATCCTTAATGGATTGCAATAAGGGCAATGATATAGTTAACTTTCTAAGTTCCTTGACCAGGTCTGACTCAGAATTTTCTACTATGTTATTGAATCTTTTAGGATATGGAATTATCCATGATGAAGGTAATTGTTCTGCCTGTGGTTCTATTTTTTCTTCTTCTTTCTTTGTTATTGGTTTAAATATAACTAGTTCCAAAAGTTTTTGCTTTTCATTTTCCTTGATTTTAGTTGAAACAGGTTTAGGTACAACTTTTCCTGAACAAAGTTGGATGTTACTACAATCAAGAACATTTATTTCAGCATTTTCTTCAGCTTCAGCCACATAGACAGGGGACGCCTGTCTCATGTTGTTTGGATTAGTGACTGTTTGAGCTGGAAGTTGAGGTTGTTTCACCTGTAGTGTTTGCTATGGTTGGTTCTATTTTTTTTTTAAATTTTGATTAGGTGCATGTAGCAAATGTTGAGTTTGACCTTGATTTCTTTGCTACCTTAGATAGGACTGGTATTGCTGACTCCACTATGGTTGATTTTGCATCCAATGTGGATTAGTATGATTCTAATTCCAGGGTGGGTTGTTTTGATTCCATGATGGGTTATTCTGATTCTGATTCTAGGATGGATTAATCCAACTTGTTTGTGGTCATTCTTGGGAATTTGTTCATTGAGAATAATTCCAAGGATGTTGGGGTGGTTCTGATTGTCCCTAAGGCATAGTCCAAGGATTATGCCCCAAATTTGTAGGAAAATGAGGGGGATTTGGTTCTGAGAGAAATTTCCCCCTTGTTTTGGTCCAACATAGTTGAGTTACTCAGTATGACTTTCTAACATAGGTTTGAGTTGTGGTAGCAGGTGGCATTTATCAGTCAAATGCTTCTTTGAACAGATACTACAAATGGCTAAGATAGATGTTTTATTCAAAGGAAACTCCTGCAAAGCATGTTTATTTCTACATCTTGGGAAATAAATTGCCAAGGGTTTTGTGGTTTTTGCTTTTGCAGAAATTTCTCCTAAAGTTGTGTTCAATTGCACCAAAATATCAGTTTTAAAATTTGCAAGTTCCTCTATTAGGTCCTTCACATCAGTGCCATTTGTATTTTTTTCTTCTTCCCTGCTTAGTGCGAGAGTAATTCCTATAGAGACCCATAATTTCCTCATTAATGAGAGTATTTACATCCCCTTTTCCCATCAAATCCAATACTTCTCTGCATTCATCTTGTAATCCTCTTTAAAAGATGGTTTTGCATAACTCTGGTTCTACAAGTCCACATCTCCTTTGAACAAAGGAGAACCTATCAAGATAGTCTTCTAATATTTCATCATCTTCCTATTTAATCCTGAATAACTCATATTTCCTGTTCCTTACACGACAATACTCCTGATATTTGTCTAAAAACACAGTTTCCATTTGATCCCAAGTTCGGATGGAATTTGACTCTAAGCTCATGAACCAGCGTAATGTTGAGTCCTTGAGTGTTGAGGGAAAAACCTTAAGTTTTTTATTGTCATTTACATAGTCATAGGTTTGACACACTACTTTGAATTCAAACAAAAACTGATCAGGATCTTTAGATACAACACCTCGGAAGGTTGGAAGTACTGAAGGTGAAATGGTTTTCATGGGAGAGTTTTGTGTTGGATTCAAACGAATAGGATATTCAAATGTTCTGGAAGGTTGGGGCATATCCTGATCATCTCCTTAATTACGGAAATAGCCATGTTGGCCATCCCTATTTAGATTGCCTCCCTCTGCCATAGTTTCTTGTTCCTTGGGAATAGTTAAACCTATCCAAATTTCACTCTCAAGAGGTCCAAGATCCTCTATTGATGATGAGTCTAATGATTTTTCTTTCTTAGGATGTTCTAATGATGATGAAGCTGGTGATTTTTCTTTCTCAAAATGTTCTAATGATGATGAGACTGGTGATTTTTCTTTCAATATTTTTGGTAGTTCAAACACAGGTGATTCACCCCTTATGCGTGAAGATCTTCTTAATGGAACAAGCCAGGGATCCTTTTGGGTAATTATACCTTTTTAATCCCTAGGCTTACTCATTCATGTTTACTCTTGAATGACATAAATTATAGGTCAATAGTTGTTACTTTAACCAGCTGTTATATTCAGATTTTATCCTAAATTTCACAGCTTAGTCTAATTAACAACTATTGGACTATTCTCACCATCTAGCAACACTATTCCCAAAAAATAATGCCAAAATGATGCGTTGTCATTATACACATCATTAATTATCAATGAATTTTTCAATCTAGGGCAGTGTACAAGGCTATTACAAAATAAGGGGTGAACAGGGTTATAACTTAGGTCAATTTGGAGCAACAGGTCTTATTGGTGAAACCGATTATGTGGGGGATTTAGGACATTTCTATCTCTAAATTGCATAATTTAAACTTTAATCTAATTACAGAAATGGGAACTAATCATTAACTACAAAAATTAAATCCTAATTACAATTGCAGAATGAGATCTAATTATGTTGCAGAAATAACAGTTGCAGAATTAGAAATATGATTATAATTGTAGAAAGGAAGTCTATTTACTTTTGTAGTAATGGAAACCTAATTATAACATGGAAATTAAATCCCGTCAATGCTCTGTAACAAAAGGTTGTCGATATTCTATGCAGGGGTTGACAACAAAAAACAAAATGCAGTAAATTGCAAAAAACAATAAATTTTTGGAAATGATAATCTACAGTAATTTGAAAGCTTGCTAAAAGTGGAGATTACAACCAAACCATTAATCACAAGATCATCCTAATCATAAAATAAGCTAATATTGCAAATACTGTTAGTTGTTTACAAGGAAATGAAAGGACAAGTTTTACAACTTATTCTACTGCAAAAAAATCAGAATAAAAATAGTGCACTTTTATTGATTCATGTTGCTGTGAATGAGTGTGAGTAAGATCTAGAGAGAGAAAGACTCATACCTTCTTTTGGACAAGGAGGTTGGCCACTTACAGACCTAGGAGGAGGACTAACAACAAGTTTTTATTCTGATTTTGCAGCAATAGAATAAGTTGTAAAACTTGTCCTTTCATTTCCTTGTAAACAACTAACATTCTTTACAATATTAGATTATTTTATGATTAGGATGATCTTGTGATTAATGGTTTGGTTGTAATATCCACTTTTAGCAAGCTTTCAAAATACTATAGATTAGCATTTCTAGAATTTACTATTTTTTGCAATTTACTATATTTTGTGTTTTGCTGTCAACCCCTGCATAGAAGATTGACAACCTTCTGTTACAAAGCATTGATAGGGCTTAATTTCCATGCTATAATTAGGTTTTCATTGCTACAAAAGTAAATATATTTCCTTTCTACAATTATAATCAGATTTCTAATTCTGTAGCTGTTATTTCTGCAACATAATTAGGTCTCATTCTACAATTGTAATTAGGATTTCATTTTTGCAGTTAATGATTAGTTTCAATTTTTGCAACTAGACTAAGGTTTAATTTATGCAATTTAGAGATAGAAATGTCCTAAATCCCCAACATAATTGGTTTCACCAATAAGACCTGTTCCTCCTAGATGACCTAAGTTATAGCCCTGTTCACTCCTTTCACAAATAGCCTTGTGCACTGCCCTGGATTGACAAATTCATTGAGAATTAATGATGTGTATAACGAAAATGCATCACTTATTCTATTGGAGTTGCACTTTTGGTTATGGCTATCTTTCTTCCTCTACAAGTGGTGCTGTTACCTAATGTTGACTTGCTTTGTTTTTTCTTTAGTTAGGATAGTGCACTTTAAGGGGGAATGTTAGAGTTAAAGTGCACTATGCCTTTAGTTTGACATTTGGTATCAGAGCTCCAAGCTTTCTCTGGCCTTGTGAGCTTGAGGGGGGATTTCCCTCATGGAAATCCTCCCTCCCCCTCCCTCCCCCTCCATTTTTTTTAAGCTAGGGAGTATGCTCTCCATCCATGTGATGGATCAGAAACCAGAAGCTTTAAAAAAAAAATAATGGCTGTCCATTTTTTTTGGAGTGAGATCTTCGTGAGAGGTTAATTTTTTTTTTAGAATTTGATTATATTTTCTTGGATTGAAAGAATGTGAGTGGAGAATCTCTGAGAAGTGTTTTTGCGTCGAGTGGAACCGAAGAGGTGTTCTACATGCCAAACTTAGCAATGCCAGCGGTAACAATGCCAGCAGTGGAGGTTTGATGTGCAGTTGGAGAACAGGTAGCGAAGATGTTAATGTAGCAGATCGGCCTGATGGGCCTGGGCGTGATGCGAGTGCCCTTCAGCGGCTATGCAGGGCCGAACTCGGCACGGCATGCTGTTAAACTCGGCATCACTGATAGTGAACGTGAAAGATTTTACTATTTTTTTGTGAAAGACCTGTTAAATGTATGTTTACAGGAAAAACGGGCTATTCCAATATTTGCTACGCGTTGGATCTGGTCGAGCGCAGCAGAAAAATAGTTTAGACCACTGCTTGGTCCTCATCATTTACCGAGAGCCCAGAGCGCTTCTGGTTTTAGTCACAAATAGTAGAAAATAAAGACCATCCCTCTACTCTATATCTTTAGCAGCAAAAAATGTTGGGCCAGTATCTCCATCTCCTTACGAGCGTGAGAAAAAAAACATCGCCTGACGCTACACCTTTATCACTAGGGCAAATAAAATCATGGTCAGCAATCAAAAATTTGCGAAAAAGACCATCGATTTGGCCCAAAATGCCATACTCGTAGTTTCTCTGCTAATTCTGGCTAGAGGAAGAGCAGATGACACATGCAACACAGAAGACGGTCCCCTGGAGGAAACCTCGGCTCTGCTATATCAACCCCTAGCAGTACGTGGGTTTTCTCATCGCCAAATTTTATGTCAGAGCCGAAAGGATTGTCAGGTAAAGAGATCCGGACCGTCAGCTCAGGAATCAAAAACTTTGTGGAGGCATCCGAATGATGATTACGGGAGGTGGAGGAGATCGGTCTGGTGAATGAATTCGCCATGAATGTTGTTTGCTTTAGAAGAACTAAGATTTTCGAGAATGAAGGGCGGCCTGTGAGGGAAGACTTTCTTTCGTGATTCATGGCGGCCATGTGGACGGGACTTATATGCCGCGACAGTCACAACCACGCGAGTCTACTACATCCGAGGCGTTGCGGGTTCGATCCTCTCCATGGATGCCCAGCTCGAAGGTGGAAACACCTACCTCTTGTTGATGCTACTAGGACTGCGACACCCACCAAAAATCAAGCTCCTGCGAGTCCTGCTGGACTGACATAAATTTCTGGACATGGTATCTGGCCTCTTCAGAATCGTTCATGTTGTTTAACGTTTTGATTTATTTGTTAACTAAATGCTAAGATTTGAAGTAGCTGAAACAACATGAAGAATCGTCAGTCAACTATAGTCCTTGTTGGCGAAAGAGTGGTGTTTTGAATGTAGATGAGCTCACTGGGAGTTTCAGTAGTTGCATTGATTGATTTCAAACGGCTACTTGTTTTAGTTGTTTGAATAAGCGGATCCCACATGCACTTCGTCAACATGACAACCAGCTTTGATGACGTGGCTCGTCGATGGGTTGTTGAATTTTGCATGCAGAAACATTGTTTTGCTATTGCAGAGAGAAAAATGTTGTTTATTATATTTTTCAAAAGTGAAATGGCCTAGATGGCCCATGTAATTCCCCTGCGTGGGAAAATTGAGTCTATTTTTTTTCTGCCACAGTGCGATGCCAGGAATATGATATTCCTGAGGTCTATTTTGAGCTGTCTTGGAGAGGCATGTTGTTTTTCATTATGATGAAGGCCCCTTTGATAATGGACTATAGGGGTATTTATAGTCGTTGGAAACGGTTTTCCGTGATGGACACAATGGTGGTGTCAAATTGTAATTTTGAGGCTGTTTCACTTCAGTTTTTTAGCCTCAAAATTTTTCTACCTTGGAGTGCACTTTCGGTTGTACCCAACACTCCAAAGGTACTTTCATATGTGATCCTTGTACCTAGTGAATTTTCTATACACTTGGCGAATGCAGCAGCTGGTTACCCATGCATTTCGGTGGGATGACATGGTCACCATAAGGACACTTATACTAGGGACTACAGACATAGACACCCTAGACTCTATCCGAGGTTGTTTTCGGATCTACTTCTGAAGACTACAGACGAAGACACTTCAGAAGATTCTCTTCTTTTCTTCTTCTCTCCTCCTATTTTGATCTATGGCTCATTTTATTATATTAAGTGCATTTTCAACAGAGCCCGACACTCTTATATGGCTCGTTTTTCTTTTCATTAGGTGCATTTTTGGTAGAGACCGACACCTTCTAGATTGAGTTCACCATGAGGAGGGAGTTCAACATCCTCTGAGGATGACCTGCAGAGGCAACAGACCCAGATGTGGCTGACCCTGAGGCACCCATGATGACCCTGAGGCACTTAGACGGCTGACCCAGTGGCAACAGACCCATTGAAGTGGCTGACCCTGAGGCAACAGACCGAGATGTATACACAGTGGATCTAGCATTATTCATAGTTAGAGAGCCAAGCGCAAAGAGCACGAGCCTAGACCAAAAAAGAGAGGATGATAGGTTATTTTTTAGAGAAGTCAACATTAAGGGGGAATGTTACCTAATGTTGACTTGCTTTGTTTTTTCTTTAGTTAGGATAGTGCACTTTAAGGGGGAATGTTAGAGTTAAAGTGCACTATGCCTTCAGTTTGACACTTGACAGTTTCATTGACAAGTGTCATGTTCATCATATAGGCCTTCTGCCTATATATGTAACACATTTTTATCAATAAAATATCCCTTGAGTTTTTGATCCTAACAGGTGCTTCCTCAACCACATGCTACTCCTACTCAACCACGATCTCTTCGTTGTTAGATATTTGAAAAGTCCAAGGCACAATATTAGTGAAAGATACTGGCTGATAGCCATCATAGTATTTATCATAGACATCCAAAAATACCTCATTTATTGCCAAACCATAAGTTGACCCAGTTTTCCCTCTGTAGGCCCTCATAACCCACCAGTTGGTAATTTTTTTCTTAGACCAAACTGGTAACTGTTATTTCATTCTACCAAATAAATCCAAAGGAGGAATTTGGTGCTTGTGAACTGCAAGACTGTAATCAACCTCCATCTCATAAAAATCATGCCATGGTGGAAGTGGTATCATCTGCTCGATATGCCAATCAAGATAATGCCCTTCTGAGTTATTTTGTGCCATTGAATATCAGATTTGGGACAGTAATGAAAATTTTTGGCCTTACTGAAATCTATGAACCGACCCAAAGGGTCATACTTCCATCGCTGAGGTAATTCCACTATACCCATTTCAGAGAGTGCTTCATTAAGCAATTTATTTTGGCCAACCTGGTCTATCTCAATGCTGTCGAAGCGAAATGGCATGGTACATGTGGTCTTCTTGCCTCATCCTACCCCATAGACTTCATTAATGTAGTCAGCATGACAAATTAACTTCAATTATGAAGAGGCGCTCGATAGTAAAATATGGAAGGAGAAACAACTTGCTAGTGAAGCCAAAAATTTACACCACGATACCCTACGTCAACAAAAAATATCTCCTTTCTCCTTAGTGATGATTTCTTCCCTTATTTCCCTTAGCACTCTCTCACTCGTGTAGAAAATAAGTTTGAGGGTGTGACCCAAAAACATGCGATTAAAATTATAGAATGACTCCCCCTAGACAATCTTGGAGTCCACAAATATACTGGCAGCTTATTGTTTGCCTCATCAACTTGCTTGACTACTATAAAAGAAAAATTTTGGTGCATGTGGAAGAAGAAATACCATGTCAAAAATGAAGTGTGCCTGAATAAAGCTGCTTTTTCCCTCTATATCCTATCCAACTGGGTATGCATTGATCAAGCCACATAATTCATCCAATCAAAGAAAATGGGGTTTGTGCTTGCTTGCATGGTTGTAGGGGCATAAAATTCCACCTGTGAAATACATTGCACTAGTGCTGCTTGCCATTTATACACTATGGTATTAGTAGGAAGACCGAACAACCAAGTCGACATGGAATACATGTTTAGACTTTTAAACTCTATTAAAGGTTTCGACAAAGATGAAAATTCTTTGAACTGGGGTACCTTTATTAGCCAGTTCTCCATGAACTGGTGCAACATCATAGTTGACCGATACCTTTATGCTTGTTCCTTTAGATTCATATTTTTGAAAATGACATCTGAGGAAAGCTTCACCCCATAAGAAAATGCCTCTGTAACTGTGCTAGGTGAAATGGTGAACAATTTATCTCCCTTTGCATTATGAATGACCCTTATTGCAAGTTTATAAAAAATTGCAATTGCCATTACCAGCTCAGGGCAAGGATGCACAGGTGTACATAGGTACCAGGAAAGTTGCGCATGATAAGCAATGGTTAACGGGATTTTCGGTGTCAAACCTTACCTGACTATAGTCTCCATGTCCTGGTGTAATTTTTCTATGCATTTGTTCAAAATAGAATAGTCTCCAATCTTAGC
This sequence comes from Wollemia nobilis, assembly GCA_028583015.1. Lineage (NCBI taxonomy): Eukaryota > Viridiplantae > Streptophyta > Pinopsida > Araucariales > Araucariaceae > Wollemia > Wollemia nobilis. The sequence goes on from JAQPPZ010017072.1 coordinate 4,184,322, forward strand.
CAGCATGTCAAAAAAAATGTCGAGCTTGGTATTTTCATACTGCCTATTTTTTTAGCTTTTTTACCACCTTGCGCTTTTTTTGGCTTTGTAGATTTCTTCGAATCAGCAACTTTATTCGAATCAACAACCTTCTTTCCTATATTCGTATCATAGCTCCCACTAAAATAGTCTAGTAAATCTACAACAAAGTAGCCATTCGGGGTGCTAAAGGATAATATAGAAATGCTTAGAAAAATAATAATCCTCGACTTCCTTACTCCGCAAGATTTTGATTCACCCCTTTTATAACTTTCGTCCCCCAACTACCAGATTTAATGCAAGTGTTGCACTTGAGGAATTCGAGCGAACATGCTCCTTGATTTCCTCGTTCGACACAATTTTTTTAATGGAAACTTAGCTACTCATTAACTGCCAGTAATGCCATTACACTGTAAATCTTCCTTTAGCATTGAACTCCACTATTTTTTGTCTTGGAAGGCGCAATCAAATATTTAACGACTCTTCTTGAGAAAAGAAAATGCTACGTGTGAGAAGTGGGTACTTTTTGGGGTAAAAATAATTAATTTCATTGTATGAAAATGCATTTTAGCAAAATTCGATTGCATATATTGACTCTGAGATCTTTTCCAAAATTAGCACCATTTAGAAAAACGTCGAATGAAAGCGCTTGCTTAACTAAAAATATCCTGAGGCAAAAGTATTCACACAACCTACGCTCTGTAACTACTTCTTTTGTTTGCTTTGTGTAATTAAATGCCTCAACCCTTTTTAAAAATAATTTACTTCTTTAATTCGCCTCGAAAAAGCTTATTGCTAAAAAAATAAGCTTTAACTGTGAGTGCTTTGCATAAAAAAGCAGGGTGCAATTAATTTCACCTCCTTCTTTACCAAACTTAGTGCTGCCAACCGAAGTTTTTAAAAGCATGCATTTATTATATATATATATATATATATATATATATTTGGCTCCGAAAATGCCTGCTTGAGGGGTGCCAAGAGAGTTTGCCCCTAAAATAGAAAAACAAGACAAATATTCTTTGTGGGGCAAAAATAAAAGTTTTTATCTTTTGCTTTTGCCTTTTGTTTTTCTTTTTTTATCTCCCTTTTTTGGCAATTTAAAAAAAGTGGAGGAATTTTAAAAAAGTGGGATGCTCAATTTTTTTTTAATTTTTACTTTCGCTTTTTCTTCTCCCTTTTTTTTTTTTAATATTTTATTTCTTCTGGCAAAAATTGGAGCGCTCTTTTAATGAAAAAACAAAACTTTGAAGTCCAAGTGAGCCCATGGCGCTTTCAAAATTTCTCACCAAAAAACAACCTACTTTCTTTTCCCCTTTTTCATCCAAAAATAATACAAAATCCTTTAGAAATATTTTTGGGATGAAAATAATTTTCTGGAAGTGACGGGTGCTTTCGGAGAGAAATCACCTACCTTGGGGTGAAAATGATTTTTGGCGAAATCACCTTCCTCTTTTATTATATCACTTTAAACATACTTTATTGAAAATAAAATAATATAATGACTTATGTACATATATACATACTTGATCTAAATTCTGTTATTGATGATAGGCCTTCAAATGAAGACCATTTACGAGAATTGGTAGTGCACGACCGTCCATATCCTACAAATAAAATGAATTGACCTGATTGACACCAGAAATTTGGAATGAGCCCTCCCATATCGCTTCAAACTTATGATGCTTGTCGGGCTTAGCCTTGTTTTCGTTCCATTTTAGTACTAGACCATCTACCTCGAATGATCTTTTAGAAGTTTTCTTGCCAAACCATTTCTGTGTCATTCGGGCATGTTCCATGAAGACATTGTATGACCTTTTCCTCTCTTCCTCAAACTATAAAATTTGTGCCAATCTCACATTCATGGGATAAGATTCATCGTTTTCACCATACAACAAGTTCCATGACTAAAGAGCTGGCAATTCAATATGAACGGGAAACACTGCTTTTTTACCATATACCAAGGAATAAGGAGACGTTTTAATGGATTTATTCATGGAGATATAATCGACCCATAATGCTTGGTTTAGGAGCAAGTACCAACTGTGATTATTATCACCTAGGGTCCTATTTAAAATTCTTAAGAAATTCTTGTTTGTGGATTCAACCAAGCCGTTGATACAAAATTACAAGCTAAACTATATATTATTTTGTATTCATAAAAATTGCCAATTTATAGGCCTAAAATATATATTCAATACCATGGTATGAGCCAAACCATGTGCTTAATACCATGTATGGATAAGAAGATAAGGGTGAATTTAATATGCATAATAATAGTTAATATCCCTCATATCTATCTATACAAATGCATTTAAGGCATATTATTTAATGCCATACCGTATCCTTATCATTCCTCACCACTGTAGATGCATTGGTACCCAATGGATGCAAATAAAAGATGAGAACATGGAGAAGAGAACAAGATCCAAATGAAGCTAAGGATCCAATAAAGTCAATGTAGAAGCTGATGTCGAAGAACTGATGGAGTGTTTCCTGATGTGTCTTGTTGGTGAAGACATGTGCTGACCTACGAAAAGCTGATGTGTTGAAATCCACTGAGAGATGAGCCATAAGAGGGCTAAAAAAAATTCAATTTGTAGGATTACCAAATGCCAAGGGAGGGCGAAGACCCATGTGATGACTGGGATCATAAAGAAAGGACCTTGATTTATTGAAGGAAGAGAGAATGACAACTTTGAAAGTGAGGGAGAAGTACCCATGTGACAGATGTGGATCACATAAGAAGGTTTGTGGTTGTTAACATCTTCACGAAAAACCCATTAGGGGGAAGTACTTGTATGCAAAGGTCATGGTATGAAGAATATTTACTTCTAAAAGAGTCTCTAAAAATGAATGTGGATCGAGTGTCGGGTTCAATCGAAAGTGCACTCTGTAATATAACATGGATTGTTAAAATTGAATTTTGGCAATATTTGGGGTATCATAGGTTGAAGTAGACCTTTACAAAAATTAAATTTGATGCATCTACTAGATCCGTCATGGAAAGAGCTTTCCAATGACTATACATAAGCCTATCTTTCACTTGGAATAGAACCTCATTTTGTAGGAAAAATAACAAGTCTCAAAACCAAAATATAAAGAGACATGTGGCCCTTTGACAATTTTAAAATAAGAATATCCTTATGGAATATTCTTCCAAGCATTGGTTTGAAAATATGATATCTTGATCTCCACTTTATGAGTTTTAAAGACATTTCAAAAAGGAGGCCTCATGGGGCTTGATGAGCCATCCACTAGGCATAAACATATGAATATGCATGTGTCTGTCAAAGAAGTTGGTATTTCCTTGATATCATTGACCGGTTGGGATTATGTGGGTCCCGCATGACTATGGCTGAGGGAACTTCGGAGCGAGGACGCTGCCTATGCATGAATCTAGTGGATCATGTAGAAGCTATTATCCAACAACGAGGTCATGGATCAGTGGACCTTCATCAATGGGGAAAAGTCTGTAAGTGTGTAGGTGGTGGTGCAATCGATGGAAATTAGCAAATCAATGCGTAAAAGTGAGAAGATGATAAAAAATCATTAGATCACCATAAAAAAACATTGGATTTTATGGTCAACATGCATCTACAAGAGATCTTGCAAAGTATTTTAGGCTGCAAGCTCTATCACAAGGCACTAAGAATGGCCCACCCAATTGCTTGCATCATCGAAGTGCGTTCCAACTGTGCACAGGAATAACCCATGGTTCAGGTGCAGCAAACAATGGATCAAATGGTGAGGGCATCACAAAGATGGGTTCCATACCAAAAATAGGTAGCTGGATGGAACTTATTATACATAGAGTCTAACAGATTGGCCTCACATATACACCTTATCATCCATCACCATTGTGTGATAGCTTTATTGTAGTTGATGGGTGATTAGGGCATTGGATGCTAGTGGATGCATTCGATTTTAGATCATGTTATGAAAATTAGGTTTGCATAGACCAAATTGATGTTGCAATCTCAAAAATGGTGGCTACAGCATGAAAATTGTAGGATAATGAGCATGGATAAGTGGCCACAAGAAGGTGGGCAGTGATGCAGAATAATGTAGGGAAGCAAGAGATGAAGAGGACGTAAGCATAAGGGAAAGTGATGAAGAGGATGTAATCGTAAGGGCAAGCAGTGCTAAGGGGCAAGAACTTGGTAGAAATTAACACAAAATCCACAAGCAAACACAAAGGAAAGGCATTAGTGAAGATAAAAAGACACTCAATACCAAAGGCTAGATTTGCAAAGGAACAAAATTGCAGAAGGGAAGAGGAAATTTCCATGAGGAAAATTCCCCCTCACAGGGTAGGAGCAAATGCTCTAATACCAAATAATACGAAATTAGAAGCTAAACTCAAAATTATTTTGTATTCATAAAACATACCAATTTATAGGTCTAAAATACATATTCAATACCATGGTATGAGCCGAACCATGTGCTCAATACCATGTACAAATAAGAGGATAAGGGTGCATTTAATATGCACAATAATAGTTAATATCCCTCATATCTATCTATACAAATGCATTTAAGGTATATTATTTAATGCCATACCATATCCTTATCAGTCGTTTCCTAGTGGATAATAGTTAGATGATGTCTTCAAATAAATTCCATACTTACCCGCGAATTCGTTGATCCTAGAACCGATGAAGGGAGTCCCATTATCCGTTATGATTGCATCCGATATACCAAAACAAATGATTAACCCCTCAAGAAAAGTGATCACTATTGCTTGGTCCACCTTATTGGTTGGAATTGCTTCTAACCATTGGGTAAAATAGTTGGTTGCAGTTAGGATATATTTGTGTCCGATAGAGAAATTGGGATCAATGACCCCAATAAAGTCTAAGCCCCATTATTGAAATGGTGCTTCTATTTGAATTAGATGAAGAGAAAATGATGCATTCTTGCTTCTGCCAATATATCTCTGGCACTTATCACAATTTTGACTGATTTTGAAGGTATCTACAAAGAGAGTAGGCCAAAAATGTTTTACTTTAATGATCTTGAATGCCATTGAACTCCCTACATAATGATATTTTGATAGACTAGAGTGAAACTCCTCTAGGATTCTTTATTTCTCTGATTCTTGGACGCACCTAAGAAGTACTTCATCAATGTTTTTATGGAACAACCCATTTGGCAGCATTACGCACCTAAGGACCCGAAGTTTGAATTTCCTTCTCTGCAAGGCATTAATGTGTGGAGGACATCTTACTGATTGGAAATATTTGACAAGGTCCTCTATCTAATCATGATCGTCTATAGAGTGATTAGAAAAATTGCTTTCGCTTGTTGAATATTCAAGTTGGCAAACCATGGATTCAAATGCAACACTTTTCGTAATCTCCTAACACAGTGCTCAACATCAAACTAGCTTGGTTGGATAGATTTCAACGTCATACTCCTAGATTTTGGAGACCCATCCAGCCCTCTTGTCTCCAAGTTCTCCTTGAATTATGCAACTCTAAACATTTGAATCAACCACATAAACTATTGTTTTGATGTGAGAAACAAAATGTCAAAACTTCTTTAGGGATTTCATCATCGCATATAATTGCTTTTCAATGAAATTATATTTTTCTTCATGTGGTTGGATGACTTGAATCAAGAAAGCAATCGATCGTTCATCTCCATCATATCCCTTATATGTTAGAACTACTGCATATCTCTCTTGCTCACCAACAACATACAAGATAAAATATTTTGAGTAATCAAGATTCACCAATACTAGGGCTTGAGCAATTATTTCTTTTATTTCCTTGAATGCTTGTCTCCTTTACTCTGTCTATTTGAACTTTGCATTCTTATTTAATAACTCTGTCATTGAATTTACTACTTGGAAAAAATTTACCATAAAATTTCAAACAAAGTTTATTTTTTTGAAGAATGATTGCAAATCCTTCTTGCTGATTGGCAACATAATCTTTAGGAGGGCCTCAACTGTAGTTGGATCAATCGCCAAACCTTCTTCCAAAATATTTTGGCCTAGGAGCTTTCCTTCTTTTATCATGAATATGGACTTCTTCAGGTTAATTGATATTCCAAACTCCTAGCACTTTTTGAACACTTGTATCAAATGTAGACTATGTTCCTCCATGGTGTGAGAAAAATGATCATGTCATCCAAATAAATCACAATAACGCGATTTAACAACTCATTGAAAGCTACTTCCATTGCCCTCTAAAAAGTTGCACCAGCATTTGAGAGACCAAACAACATCCACTGATAAGCAAAAGTTCCCCATTTTGTGGTGAACACCATTTTGTATTGGTCTTCATCCTTGATCTACATTTGGTTATAGCCGAAGAATCCATCTAGCAAAGAGAATATTTGAGCACCAACAACTACATGCAAAATCTAATCAATTTGTGGTCATGAATAGTGATCCTTCAGAGATGTTTGGTTTTAAATTTTAAAAATCCATGCACAAGCGGATATATGCATTCTTATTTCTCATGGTGACTAGATTTGCTACCCAAGTAGAGTGCTTAATCGGGTAGATGATTTTGGATTCCAGCATCTTCAGCAGTTCTACTTTAATCAAGTTTCAATCTTGGGATTGACCGGTATCTGCTTTTATATAAAGGGTGTTACTCCTTCCTGCAACTCAATGGTATGCTAGATCACATCTTTGTTGTAGCCTTTCAAATCTTGGTAGATCCAATCAACAATGTTTGGGTACTCATGACACAACTTTTTAGTATGCTCTAACTCTTCTTGAGTGCAATCAGTGCTGAATTTGATCAACTTCTCAGGTCCCAGATGCATTTTGGTATACTCCTTTTTGTCCATATTGATTCTATGCTTTTATGCTCTACCATTTTGATCATAGAGGCTCTCAAGTGTAATAAACCCTTTCAAAATATGATTATTCCACAACTGAATCAACCCCTTAGCTTCTTCCTCATCAAGTGTTCTCTTGTCCACATTATTAGCTTCTCTTATCAAGAAATTAATAATCTACTCATGACTTTCGAACACTTTCCAGTGAATATTTTTATTAGGGATTGAAAATCTATAAACTAACCTCACAATCTTTGTCTTTCTCACCATATGCTTAAATGGGGAAAAATTAGCGCCAAGGGATTCCAGGAGATCGACATGCTTGTTCTGCTCCTGCAAGATTGCTTGGATATTCAATGCCATATAAACCTCAAAAAAATCCCATACCTTATTATGGTACATCTTCAGATAATGTTACTTAGAAACACACTTACTGGTTACCTGGTTAACAATTAGCTCAGAATCTCCAAAAAATTATAATTGTTTGATTTTGAGCTTCTCTACCTTTTTTAGACCCAAGCAAAGTGCCTCATACTTGATAGTTTTGTTTCTATAGCTCTAGGTCAATTGGTAAAAGTACATCTTCTATATACCAGAGGAATAAATGAGAATGATCCCTGCCCCTGAGCCATTCTTGCATCTTTCACCATCAAAGTATAGCTTCCATAATTGATCTAGAGTAGGACCTTCATCATTAGACACCTTTGCTTCAACATTTTTAGGATTAGTGATGGTGTAGCAACCAATTTAGGTTTCCATCATGGCGTTAAAATCGAGCATTGAAAACTCGTCTTCTATCTAAAAATCATCCAGAACTTATTCCAGCAAGTCTAACTCCAATTATTCAATCATCAAATTGAAAGAATTCATGGGTTTATCTTCTTCTTCAATCTTCTCTCTATGATAAGTTGAAGGCTTCTCATTATAAATTTGAATTCTTTCCCTTTTATAGGAATTTTTAGATGGGAATAGTCAATAGAAAGGTAGCCTCCCAACTTGGTTGTAAATCCTGTGATAGGCACATGCTAAAGTATGGCTCCAGATCGACCACAACCACCTCTTGGATCATGATGATCTGAGGTATTTTGTGCAGCACGATAGGGATACCTTTGATGACCCCTACTATCCTGACAAGAGTTCCATATAATTACAAAATGCCAGGGCTGCTCCTGGTATATTCGATACCCATAGCATCATAGACTGCCTTTGGCATGATAGTCATTGCAACACCAAAATCGATCATGCAATTGTGCACAATCTAGCCTTCCATCCTAAGAGACAAGTAGAAAGGGGGTGGTCTATTCTTTCCAGTTGTAGAAGTCATAAAAATTTGAGGTAATATTGTCTAAGTTAGATTCTTCCCTTTATCTTTGATGAATTTTAATGATTCTTGCAACATGTCCACTCATCCAAGTAATTGTAGTGCATCATAGAGACTCACATAGGCTAGAATCCTCTTTAATTCTTCAACGATATTATATGTAGATGCACATGACTCTTTTCCTTCATTAGCAACCTCATATCTTCTCTGATACTGCTTTGTGGATTCTACTCTATGACGCTTGGTCAAGGATGGGTACTCAAGCTTTTCTTTGGCTTGCTCTTCTATTTTAGCTCTTTCTTGTGAAGTCGAAGCATTTTATTTCATTCTTTCTTTCGCTCATGAAGGTAAAATATCTTTCAATAGAACATGTGCATTTGGCTTGGGTGCCAAAACAACTTCCTTTGCTTGCACTTGTTTCTTCTTACTTTATACCTTTGAGTCAGCGAGTATCTTCAAGGGCTCCATATTGTTAGAAAAGATAAGTCAAATGAAATAAATAATTCAATTTATGAGCATTAGGTATTATTAAATAATGTAGGGTTTAAATAGGACAAACATTAGACTAGAAATAGCCTAGAAATAATATTAAAATATTATCCACTTACCTAAAAAATGTGCTAAGAGGTAGACCCCATATAAGGTAGCTAACTTACTAACCTAACTAACGTAGTCAAATTGACTATAATGACTAACTAGGTGAATAGTAAAAGTAAATACTAGTGGTAAAAAGTAACAAGCTATTTTTTACCATTCAATAATAAATTCTACCTAATGTAGGAAAAGGGTAAATATCCCAAATGATAGAATATTAACTCTAACATCCCCCATTATTACATTATTTGGGTAATGTATATAACTGTCCCAATACAGTGAAAAAGATGTTGATCTGTTGGTTCTTGCTCTGTCATAGTGCTTTGGCTGCTTCTAAGCAAAAAGTGGGTCATTCCTCACTTTGTCTTCACATCAACGAATGTCCTTATTGTAATCTTGTCATCCAACCGGATTGCATGGGTAACCAACTACTGCAACCTCTAGGTGTAGTAGAGTAGATCACTTCATACGAGGTTCATTCAATTACAATATGATTTTGCAAAAAGTTTTGATAAGGTAGCTAAGGTGTCGGTTGCTGCCAAAAATGCACCCTTATAAGTTTCCCCCTTGTTGCAAAACATATTGTAATGAAATTTTTGAAAGAAGTGTGACTAGGGTGTTGAACGCTGTCGAAAATGCACCCTTATAAGTCTTCTTCCCTTTTTACAAAAATTTAGATGAAGTAGGAAAAGAAATTTTTATCCCCCTTAATTGCAAAAGATGTGCAACTCAAGAAGCTTTGTGAAGGTTTTTACAAATATTGCCTCCTAGGAAAATTTTACACCAGAAAATTCCCCCCTTTTGTTACAAGTACTTCAAAAAATGAGAGTTTGCTATTTATGAAGCCTAAAAGAGGTACAATCACCCCTTTATTGCTAGTACTTCAAACAAAAACTTATGCTATTTATGAAGCCTAAAAAGAGGTTTTGGAAATGGTGCTTGCTTAAGGTGACAAATTTATTTTCCCTTTACAATATTATCTTAGCCATGAGCACTTTGTGTGCTCTTTTAGAACCAGAATCGGAATCAGACACTTCACTAGCAATATTGCCTTTGTCTTGCTTTTGTGATGTGCCTTTGCCATTTTTGTTTTGCTTGTTTTTAAACCAACACCGATTGGTGTCATGGTTGTCCTTTTTACAATGCGAGCAAAAATTATTTTGAGTTTTCTTTCCCTTACCTTTTGAAGATGATCCTCCCTTATGAAATTTTCCTTTCTTATTTTCACCTTGATTGTTTGAGTAAAGTGCATTGTTTGACACTTCATCGCTTTGGAGTTGATTTGCTTCCTCCATTTGAAGAAAATTGACTAACTCCACAAAGGTGACTGATCTTTGAGATACATTAAGGGATGTGATTAACATCTTGTAGGATTCAGGAAGAGCCCTCAATATTACTAAAGTTAGAATAGTATCTTCTACTTTGGCTCCTAAAGCATTTAGCTTTGACTTCAGTTTTGCCACTCTATAGAGGAATAGTTCTATTGATTCTTCTGACTTCATATGGAGTGTATGAAGTTGTGTTTGAAGGTTTAGAACAGTTGATTGATTCTTACCTTCAAAAATGGTACAAAGTGCATCCCATGCATCTTTACCAATTTTAGCTTCACTTATGTGAGGCTAGATCTCATTAGTAGTAGCTAGGAGGATCAACATGAGAAGACGATTGTTCTTTTTGTCCCATGCTTTTTGATCTGCTCCTGTTGATGTGGGTCTTGATTCAGTTCCATCTACTAAATCCCACATTTCCTCTACAATCAAGATGACTTTCATCTTAGTTTTCCATGCTGAATAGTTAGGACCTTTAAGCAATTGTGTATCATTTAAGTATTTGTTGATAGTTGCCATGATGAAGGTCCTAGAATTTGCACTAAGATGATCTTTCTTTCACTCTTAAGTGGTATTTAATGGCACCTGCCTAAAAACTCTCTTTGAAGAAAGATGATTAGTTTGAGGATATTTAAGCCAAACAAATAAGAGGTGAAAGAGAATTCACTCAAAAAGATATTTAATGGCACCTGCCTAAAAATCCTCTTGAAGAGGAATAATCAGTTTGAGGATATTTAAGCCAAACAAATAAGAGTGAATTAGGGGTTTGTTAAGGAGAGAATATCAATTTTACAAATGGCTTATATTTGTGCAAATGATTTACACAATTATTTGTGAAATTTTGGGGTTTTGAGTGTTCTTGATTTTATGACTTATAATTGCAAAAAATAATGCAATAATCAAACAAGAATGCCCACAAAATTCTTATCACATAGGTGTCGGATGCAACCAAAAATGCACCTAATTTTGCCAATTTGAAATGAAGGTGTCGAGTAATATCGAAAATGCACCTTATTTACTTAACTTTTGCAACAAAATTTTGATTTGTGTTGTGCAAAAATTTGATATTTTATGTCTCCTCTTGTTTTCCAAATTTGCAAATAATGTGGCATAAAACAATTGCCTTTCCTTTTTTGTTTTGCAAAATTAACAAGTTTTGATTTTTTTTAAGTGCTCCTCACTTTGTGTTACAATTTTGCAAAAGAAATACAATTTCTTGTCTTCCCCCCTTTGTTTTGCAAAATTAACAAAATAGCACTCCTTTCAAGTCAAGTCAACACACGACCCATGTTTGAAAGGCTTCCAGAACCAGTCGACAAACGACTTGGTTTTAGTGGACCCAAGGTCTTTAATTTCTTCTCAATTTTGCAAAAAATAGAATGTGCAATTTTATGTCTTATATCCCCCTTGGAGAAAACAAATGCACACTTTCAACTTTGATATTTTGCAAAAAATTTGTGTCTCCTTGTTTTACAATTTGGCAAAAAAGAATTCAAGTTTGATTCTTTATTGTATGCTAAATGAACAAGGCTTTTGAGAAGAATTTAGGTCTCCTAATTTTGCAAAAGAAGTGCAAAATTTTTGTGTTATATCCCTCCTTGAGAGAAAACAAATGCACTATTGTCTTTTGATGTTGCAAAATTTATGTCACCTTGTGTTCCAATTTTGCATGAAAGAATCAAATTGCTTGATTTTGTCCCCCTTTGATTGTGCAAAATTAACAAGGTTGAGAAGGTTTTAGGTTCCCTAATTTTGCAAGAAAAAAATGCTCTTCTATGTCTTATATCCCTTTTTGTGAGAAAACAAAAGCACTTGTTCTTTTGATTTTGCAAAAAATTGGACCTTTTAATTTTAAGTTTAGTGCATTTTTCTAATTATTTGAAGTATAAGTTTATTAATAATAAAAATTATTTTATTTTTAAAAATTATTTTTTATTAAAAAAATAATTTTTATATAAAATAATATTAAATCATTAATAAATTAACAAACTAAAAATAATTAAAAAAAACTTAAAAAAAACTATGTTTACCTTAGGGCGCATAGGGCAATTTTTTTTTTCTTTAGGGCCCCGACGGGACTCGATCCGTGCTCTATCGCGGACGAGCACCCAAGACCTATAAGCTTTGCTAGTCGAGCTGCTATGCTCGACGGGTAGCCTAAGGGTCCTCGTCAAATTTACCTCATCCAATAGATCACAACAAGAAAAAAAAGGAAATTGGGGATTCTTAATCCCACATGGGTGAGGCGGGTGGCCTCGCACTAGTTTTTAAGCCCACCCTTGCCTATGTAAAATAGATTACCTTTGGGAAATCAAACTCCCGCACACTCCTTTTACTGGAGAATAATATTTGACCCCAAATGTGTGACTTAGTGGCCACCACCCTTGAAGCGAGTCATAGGAGTAATTACTCTGATGGCTTGCCTTGGGGTGGTTTCCCAAGGAGCCTGTGGCTAGGCCAAAGAAAAAAATCTTCGGTCGCCTACAAAATCTAGTTCGACCACCTTCTAGGTCCAAATAAAAAAATTTGAAACCTTAGGAGTTAGAAATAAAGAAATCAATAACCAATTAAATCATGACCTCCTCCTTGAAACGTGTGGAACGAGAGATGCTCGCCTTGTCCAGCTTGGAATGAGTTTGTTTCTCTTGCCTTTGCCCAACGCCTTGCTTCCTCCCTCCATGGCTCTGATGCCAATGTTAGAAAAGGTAAGTCAAATGAAATAAATAATTCAATTCATGAGCATTAGGTATTATTGAAATAATGTAGGGTTTAAATAGGACAAGCATTAGGCTAGAAATAGCCTAGGAATAATATAAAAATATTATCCCCTTACTTAGCTAACAAACGCGATGTAGCCCCTCTTAGAAGGTATATAACTTACTAACCTAACTAACATAGTCAAATTGACTACAATGACTAACTAGGTAAATAGTAAAAGTAAATATTAGTGGTAAAAAGTAACAAGCTAATTTTTACCATGCAGTAAATAAATTCTACCTAATGTAAGAAAAGGGTAAATATCCCAAATGATGGAATATTACTCTAACACACCTCAGTTGGGTCCATAGTAACGAGTTTTCTTCTAGCTCTTATGAGAACTAAAACTTTATCTTCAGAAGGAACCATAAAATTATGATCAACTTTTATGATCATGTTGACTTGACCACCAGAAGAACTCTCTACCAATATCTACATGTAGTTTAAGTGAACCATGTAAGTTTCCTTGCCATGTAGATCATTGCACATAGAGCACCATTATGCCTTGTAATATGTGCCAACTTCTTTGTTTGTCAGCATAGTTGGATTTCTCTCAGGCGTCTTGTTGGTCGAAGCTACTTGCTTCTTGGTGATCAGTGGTGGTTGAAATATCCTAGGCTAGAAATCTCTTTCGACCTGCTTGCTTTTAATAACTATAATCTCATTACCCATCTCTCTTATGACCAAGTTTATTGACTACAATTCCTTCAACACTTTTTCTTGTAGATCAGGATTGAAGGGCATTGGAGGAGCTGGTAATGGAAGAGGTACAGGTGGAGATGGTAGTGTTGGGAGTGGAACCGAAGCGGGTAATTACAGAATGGTTGGAGTGGGTAATTGAGGGACAAAAATTATCACCATTGTTTATGATGTACTTGGATTCCATGAAGGGATTGGATACATAGGGGACATGGGCAAGGGTTGAGAAGATGCATTAGTGTATAAATACTAAAAAATATTAGGAAAAATAGGCATGGCCATTTTTGATGGAAGCTTACCAATAACAATCAGGTCAGCTTCAAAATTTTGTGTACCAGAATACAAATTAGGAAATGTGTTGACGTTAGACTGTCAGATGGCCATATTGATGTCAGAGTTGAAAGCTCAGAGGTAGTAAAATATTGTTTGCTTAGGATTCGATTAGAGACCATTAGGAATTCTATGCCAAGTTCGAATGAATTTGACATTGAAGTCCACGATTTTCTCCTACGGATACCTCTGAATAGTAGTAAACTGATGCAACAAAGAGAACGGATCCGCTTGTTCATTGAAACCTTTGATCAACAATTTAGCCAATTGATCCCAAGTAATAATGGTGGTAGGTTGTAACGATCGATACCAGTAAAGCTACTTACCTTTGGGAGAGAGCATGAATAATATTACCATGATATCCTTATCTATTATGCTATGAATTATTTCCAAGGAAGCTACATATTAGATATGCTCATAGTTATCTTCATAATACTAGAAAAAGTAGGCAACACCTTCATTGCTGCTTGCAGAATCAGATTCTGAGCTTGCAGATTCAGAGATTTGAAGTGGTTCCATGTTGGGAACTGCCTTGGTGGCTGTGGTGGTGGATTTTGGGCCATGTGGACTAGAGTGTGTGGTTGAGGATGTGGAAAAATAGTGGCTATGCTAGCAGGACTCGAAGGAACAAAGAACATACCAACTAACTTCAAAGAAGTTACACTTGATGGGACAACTGGAGCGACTAACCTAGGATGGTCCCCTAGCACTCATGTGTCAAGTTCATAAAACTCAATGAGATATTTTGGATTTTTGGCCTTCGATCTTGTGATCATGAAGAAATATTTCACTCACTTCACATTCAAAGGCTTCTAGGTAAAGCTGAGTTACCAGATGTTCTAATCATACACTACAAAGGTGAACATCAAACTTAATACTATTCAAAGTGGAACTTTTTAGGGTCCCACCGAGCGCGCCAGAAATTTTTGGTCATGAATCTACCTAAGTATAAAATATTATTTGTGCACCCTAAACCCAAAAAACATTGAAATGTCGAAGGAGAGAAATGTCCTCTAGTCCAATCTCTAGAGAGGGCTGGTTCTTGTACTAAAACTAATGATCAGTTTAAAGCTTAGGTTAATAGGAAAGATATGGGACATAATAGAAAGGAATGGGAAATATGACTATAAGCCAGATATGAAAGGTAGGGATAAACTAACAACAAAAATTCATAGCAAGTATTAATTAACATATAACAGAAAGAAAGGCATAGGAACCACTCATAGTTTGCCAAGATAACCTCCAAGACAACATTCCAATATTCACTCCCTCACAAGTAGTAGTTAAATCTAGATGCAAAATTTAAAATCAACAAATAATGGACATGAATGTAATAAAAAATGATAAACATAAAGAGATCAAAGACAAAGCTACTTGTAGCCTTAAAATTTTTGCACCCATTTCCTTCAGGTTGATGGATCTGTACCTAGAAAGGGGATGGTAAAATGATAGGGCTACACCTTGAAGGAGAGACACTTGGTTTTGTGTCCTCTTTGGTGATTTTTCGACGAATGGTGGGTTCACCAGGAAATGTTTTGTGGCAGTTTTCAAGCCTAGGTTGAGGATGTGTTTTGATGTGTTCATTTTAATTCATACACCTAGGTTGGCCAAAATGCATCTACTTTAATCTATATGCGATTTACAATTTAAATGCAAACAACAAACAAAAAACAATTAATTATGAACTAATATAGTGCTTTTGAAGAAATTTGAAATAACTTATCTAATTCCAGATGTCTGATGAAGATTCTGCCACTTGATGCAATCCAAATAATATGTAATATGATAGAATCACCTACAATTTAATAGAATCATCTATAATTTTGTAGATTCATCTGTGATTGCACAAAATCATCCAAGATTGGATGATATCATCTACGATTAAATGAAATCGTCTAAGACGATTTTATCAAAAACCTGCAGTAACAAAAGTGAATACCAAAAACAAGGGAATATGGTACAAGATGAATTAAAGTATGCTTAACAATGTGAGATGAATGACTAATCTGATTTACAAATTGAATTTAAGATAAATCAAAAGAAATGAATGCTTATCCTAATCTAAAATGACAATAAGATGCAATTTAATAACTAAATGAGGTGAACACCAGATGCATAACATAAAGCAAGCTAATCTAATGCAAATGAAATTGATATTGAAGGAAGAAAGTGCAAAATATCAACTGTAATTGGCCCCAAGTAGGTTGTAGGCAAAATCATCTCCAATTCGACGAAATCATCTCGAATCGGTACAAGATCGTCTGTAATTTGAACAAAATTGTCTGAGATGATTTTGTATACCTTTGACTAATGCACAGTGAAAACCTACAAACAAACTGATAAGAAATGGTGATAATGGAAGTGCTTGTGACGTTCTATAACTTAATGAATTTGGGGTTGTAGGAAATGGATCAGCCAGGAGAGGTTCAATGGAAAAATAGGGATTTTATAGGGCTAGAAGGCTGTTAGAGGGGTTGGGATCCATCCCAATCTGGGAGATCTCCAAGGGGTGGTGGCTAACAGCCTAGAAATGCTTATCCCATGATAAGCAGGGGTGTTAGAGCTACTTTTTTCGTGTATCTAACCAGACAAGTTTCAGTTTTGGACGAAATCGTCTAGACGTTTTCGGTAGACGATTTCGTTCAATTAGGGACGATATCATCAAATCGACGACGATATCGTCTAACAGTCATAATAGAGTGTATTTTTGGCACAAAAAATGAGGAAGGTGGTTTGGGGTAAATTTTTGAATGTTTTAACTTAGGTAAATCAATTTAAATTAATGTGGTTCATTTTTAGGGTATTACATTTTGCCCCCTCTTTGACATATTTATGAACAATAAATGTGTCAAAGAAAAGTGTAGACACTTAAGTAGAAATGATTATGATTTGACATGGGAAAAAATGGAGTAGATGGTTTAGAATGAATAGTTTATGTAAAATTTATGTTTTATAAAAATAATTACTAATATTATTGACTAGAATGCCCCCTCGAGTTTTTTGCACCAAATTCTATGTTTGGTGGAAAACTCGAAATTGATCTTCTTTGTTTTATGTGACTTCGTATGGTTTATTGGATGATTTATTACATTTGCTTATGATGGTTGTGTTACATAATTTCTTGTAGTCATGCTTTGATTTTTGAACATTTTGATCATGCTTAACATAAAAGGAAAATGATTTTGTAAAGTGTGTTTTGAGAAATATGTTTTTGTGTGATGATAGATTTGAGGGGTTTTGCAATGAACCTCAAAGGATGTTGTGCTGTTATATGACTGTTGATGGAGATTGATGCTCGCTAGGTCATGAAGCGAATCCTGTTGTGAGGAAGTTTTGTATTGATAATACCAAAATATTGTGTTCTTAAGAATAATCTTAAGGCTTTATGAAGAGAAAGAAATGTTTGATGTTGTTTTGAGACAAGATGTTTGATAGATGTGAAAATGTATGAATTTAAGCATGAAAAATTCAAAAGATGATTTGCACTAAGCATATAATTCCTAAGTGTGAAATTATATGAAATAATTACTTAGGAATTATACCATCATCACAAAAATCAGAATGACATGCATGATATTTGTTCTTTTTAAAATGCAAAGTAATGTAAATTAAATCATTGTGTTGCATGTTGGAAACTTTTGAAGATAATATCTATATATATATATATATATATATATATATATATATATATATTGTATGTGCTAAAATGAAGTGAGTTGTGGGGATTAATGCAAATGGTTACAAACTTATGTTTTATAGCAAAAATCAAAGAAATATTTTAAATTATTTCAAGGATAAAGTTAAATTTATCAAGAATCCAGTGTGTGATTGTGTGAGTTCATCATCCATTTTGATTCATCATAATGACAAAAAATCTCTTAAGGATCAAATGTGTGTGCTTTGTAATGTTCATTTACCAATTTTGAGTAAGGTAGTGATGCAAGTGAATTTAAATGAATCAATGTGTGTGCAAGTGAAGGGTTCATTAACCATGATTTTTGTGCATGAAATCGTACTAGACTACTGTGTAAGTTAGGTCATCAAAAGCTAGCTAATCCACAAGTGGATATAGGTCTGTACAAAATAAGGTCGCTAATGTGACAGACATGTCGCCACGCAAGAAGAAATTATCCAATGTCAAGCAAGTTGGGCACAAATCACTTGTTATGGGGTTTACCTCATGATTTTTGAATAATTGAGAATTCCAAGGATTCAAGCTCATTCACCCTTATTTTGTTCACTTTCAAGGGATAGGTATTTTGTTCATTTTGTTTTGAACAAGGGGATTTTATTGCTTTTCTTTTTCTCTTTTCATTCTCTTTTTGATTTTTTTTCTATTTCTTTTTCTTTTGATTTTGAATTTATCTTTTCTTGATTTTTATTTTAGGATACTTGCTCGGATTGTCTGTAGAGCAAGGGATTTTTATTTGGGCAAGGGTGAGCTTGTCCTTTTGCCAATTCTCAAAAATTCTAGACCATGTGCATGATAGGATAGTAGGGGAAACTTTTCGCTCAAGAGACTAAGACTACTATGTAGTATCATTTTTTGAATTTGCAAAAAATAATTTTAATGTGTAAAAGTGTACTTGGTTCAAGAAGTAGCAAGATCATTCTCAAAACTCAAAATATTATTTAGTGAAATAGTGATCTTCGATACAAGAGAGATTTATAATCATAGTGAGAAAATCAAAATAATTAATTTGTGAAATTAAGTGTATGGTTCAAGATAATTTTTGGATTAATCCAAAATAAAGGAAAATATAGCTTCAAAATTTTGAAATACAACAATAAATAACAATGCAGAATGATTTGAAATAATTTTGAGATTTTGACACTTTTTGCTTTTTTTAGTTGTTTTATTTGATTTTTATTTATTTGATTTTTTACTTTTGATGATGGAATTGGTGGTATATACAAGATGATCTATATACACTATATGAAATGATTTGTGTATAGCATGTCTAAGGTGGCTTCAAAATCAAAAGAGGTTTTGAAGGATAATTTGGTTGTAGTGTATGTGATTGAATTTGATTGGTTGATAGTTGAGATTGTTGTGATGTAAGATGATGATCATATATAAATGAAGAAAAGTGATTGATAGGAGGTATTTGTGACAATGGAGAATGTATAGAACTTGATGTTTCAACCGTTAAATATTATTCAAATGGTGTTGGGTCATTATGTATGGTAGCAATTTTATTTGCAATTTTAAACTTCAAACATTGATGAAGAGTGGAAGGGACAACCCTCATCGTATGAATCCAAGGACTTCTAATAAGTAGGTTGTAATGTGAAGGGCAAGATGCTATATAAAACAAAGTATCTAGGGTCTTGGGTCCACTCTTAAGGGGAAGAATTATAGTGCCTCGAGCTTCTTGAATTTCATTGTTAAAATATTTTCTAGTAACATTTGATTCATTGAGATTTTCTTCCTTTGATCCAAGTTTTTGGAATAATTGATAAGTGCATAAATTAAGAGAGGAGCCATTATCTACCATGATAGTTTTAATAGACGTTTCTTTAATAAATCCTGTAATGTAAAGAGAGGAGTCTTCTTGTGGAGTAGAGGAAGGAATCTCCTTATCATAGAATGAAATGTGGTTAACCTCAAGAGGGCTTACACCATTAATTGTGTTCTTAGAGAAAAGATCACGAGGAATAAATTATTGGCTAAGTATCTTGAACAAAGTTTCCCTATGAACATGAGAACTTTGTAATAATTCTAAAAGGGATATCTTTGGTCGAGGATTAATCACTTGTTGTTGGCTATCAAAGTGGATTTCAGATTGAGATTTTAATGCTAAATATGGGCTTTCTATGCTTACATTCCATTTTGGATCATTCTCTAGAGCTAAAGATAGTTTTGAAGGTTGGTCAAATGAGGAATCCATCTCTTGAGGTTGGTCATTTGTAGTTTCTATTACAATATTAGTGATATCATTATGATGGGATATACTAAGATGCAATATTTTATTGGTTTCCTATTGTTGACGATTGAGTAGGGGTTCTTGGGAGATCCCCATGTCTTGATTGATTATAGGTATTTTTTTTGTAGGAGTTTGATCATTTATTGGAGATTTATAATCACTTGCAGATTATAATTCCTTTATAGTGAAAAGACCCTCATCAATCAAATCTTGAATTGCACATCTTAAACTTCTAAATTTTGTGTCATATGTCCATCCATTCTATGATATTCAGAATGTAGCTCAGGTTTATACCAATCTGCTATGGTATTAGGTTGTCTTATGGGAGGGAGCTCAATCCTATTTGTATCAAGTAAATGCTTGAGAATTATATCCATCGGTTGATTGAGCTTAGTAAATTTACACGATGAAGGTTTTCGAGAGGCTTTGGATAATAGGCTTAGGACTTCAGCCATAAAATGGATTAATGATTTAGTACCTCTTTTTATTTATTATGGGTAGAATGATGATAGTAATATTGTGAAGTATGATGTGAGTGCATGGTAGGATTGGATGAAGAAGTATTTTCTTGTTGAAATAGATGTGTTGTGTTGAAAGAAGAATTTTGAAATGGTGGAGAAGGATTGTATGTGGATTGATAGACATAATATGGATATGTGGGAGAAAAGATAATATTGTTATGAAGATGATTGGAAAAGGGATTGTCCTGTTGGGGTAAGGATGAAAAATGAGAAAAGTGTGATAAAGGTGATGTTGAATATGGATGAGGTTGGTCATAATCAACAAATGCATTTGGGAGAATTTTCCCAACATTATTGATGGGCTCATATTGATTAGAGTTAAGACTCATGGTTTCTTTAGTACTTCTAAAAGTAATATTTGGTATCTACCGTTTAGAATTGAATCTAAAACATACAAATTTGAAATGATTATTTTGTTATTATTTTTCTTGTATACTTTATATATATATATATATATATATATATATATATATATATATATATATATATATATATATATATATATATATATATTTATTTATTTATTTTTGAAATCAGAAGAAATGGCTATGTATTCACGTCGGGTTCACCAAAGAATGTAGGCTTAAAATTTTTGCACCCCTTTCCTTCAGGCTGATGGATCCGTGCCTAGAAGGGGGATGGAAAAATGATAGGGCTACACCTCGAAGGAGAGACACTTGGTTTTGTGTCCTCTTTGGTGATTTTTCAACAAATGGTGGGTTCACCAGGAAATGTTTTGTGGCAGTTTTTGAGCCTAGGTTGAGGATGTGTTTTGATGTGTTCATTTTAATTCATACACCTAGGTTGGCCAAAATGCATCTACTTTAATCTATATGTGATTTATGATTTAAATGCAAACAAAAAACAAAAAAATAATTAATCATGAACTAATGCAGTGCTTTTGAAGAAATTTGAAATAACTTATCTGATTTCGGATGTCTGATGAAGATTCTGCCACTTGATGTAGTCCAGATCATCTGTAATCTGATAGAATCACCTGTAATTTAACAGAATCATCTGCAATTTTATAGATTCATCTATGATTGCACAAAATTTTCCAAGATTGGATGATATCGTCTGCAATCAGATGAAATCGTATGAGACGATTTCATCAGAAACCTACAACAGAAAAACTAGATACCAAAAATAGGGGAATATGCTACAAGATGAATTAAAGTATGCTTAACAATGTGAGATGAATGACTAATCTGATTTACAAATTGAATTTAAGATAAATCAGAAGAAATGAATGCTTATCCTAATCTAAAATGACAATAAGATGCAATTTAATAACTAAATGAGGTGAACACTAGATGCATAACATAAAGCAAGCTAATCTAATGCAAATGAAATTGAGATTGAAGGAAGAAAGTGCAAAATCTCGACTGTAATTGCCCCCAAGTGGGCTGCAGGTAAAATCATCTCCAATTCGATGAAATCATCTCGAATCGGTACAAGATCATCTATAATTTGAACAAAATCATCTGATACGATTCCGTATACTTATGACTTATGCACAATGAAAACCTACAAATAAAATGATAATAAATGGTGATAATGGAACTGCTTGTGACATTCTATAACTTAATGAATTTGGGGTTGCAGGAAATGGATCAGCCAGGAGAGATTCAATGGAAAAATAGGGATTTTGGGCTAGAAGGCTATTAGAGGGGTTGGGATCCATCCCAATATAGGAGATCTCCACGAGGTGGTGGCTAACAGCCTAGATATGCTTATCCCTTGATAAGCATGGGCTTTAGATCTAATTTTGTCGCGTATATAACTAGACAAGTTTTGGTTTTGGATGAAATCGTCTAGACGTTTCTGGTAGATGATTTTGTTCAATTAGGGAAGATATCGTCAAATCGACGACGTTATCATCTAACAGTCATAACAAAGTGTATTTTTGGTGTAAAAAATGAGGAAGGTGGTTTGGGGTAAATTTTTGAATGTTTTAACTTAGGTAAATTAATGTAAATTAATGTGGTTCATTTTTAGGGTATTACACTACTCAAGGAACCAAAAGCCAAATGTCTTTCTATTTATGTAGAAAACTTAAAGTGTTTTTCTGCAGAGTGTCTATCCTCCTTTCATTACATCAAAATGCTTAGTATTTATAGAGGATTTCACCTCTATAATTAAATGCACAACACAACAAAAATTTGGCAGGTTAAAAATCAGTAGCAAAAATTCTCTCCTCGATAATGGTGATGCTCGAATCAGATCATTCTTCAGAGAGCAGCGATCTGGTTTTCATGGAGTGTGCATGGAAAATTAGCAAATATGGACGATGGAAAAAAATGTTTCAAGCATCGATGCATCGAAACTCAACAACATCACAAAGCAAATAGGAGCTTGGATATTAAGTTTTGGGCACCATTACATTCCCTTATGCCTCGAAATATTATCCTTGCTAGTGGAAACCCAACAAAAATTAATGTTTTTTTGAGAATGAGCGAGGTCATTGGAAGCGAACGTACCAAAATCTGGGATGTAACATTTAATTCTGTTAGAACATAGCACATATGTGTTAAGGTATTACATTATTTAGTAAAATAGCGCTCATGCACTCTCCAATTAGTTGGGGTGGTTCCTCAACTACCTTTGCAATGTATTTATTCAAACCCCATATCAATACCAATGTTTTTCATTGCATTGCTCATTAAATTTTGGTAATATTTTAGCTAAAATTATGGATCATCACTCTTATCGCTAAAATTATGGAGCACACAGTTGGGTAAGGTGGTTCTTGTTGACAATATTGTCACATTCCACCAAGGGGCAGAAAAATTAAAACTTTGTATGATATTTGTTTTGTTGAAAGTTTTCTTTTGTTTATAAGTTATAGCAATTTTGGTTTTCCCTATCGCCCCCTGGGGGACAAAATGAAAAAGAAAAGAGCTTCGGGACCGAAGCACTTCAAATCATCACTTCGAGCGAGAACTTTGTTGAAAAAAGTACAAACGAAATGCTTCGCACATGAAGCATTCACAGCGGCTACTTCGGGTGAAGAATTATGTGAAGCGGCATCCAAGCAACTTCATCGAAGAAGAAAAGATAGCCCGAATCAACTAAGGCAAAGAAATTACTTCGGGCCAGAAGTATTTCTAAAATCCTCTTCGACTAATTTTCACCCGAAGCAGTAGAGGTTGAGAAAGTGTTTCGGTCGAAACTGCCCCGAACCGCCGTTTCGAAAGAAGATCGGCCTGAAGCGTTTTTCCCGACCCATTAGCAAAGCAGTTTTTCCGGAAAAGTAGTGAAGGATAAAGGAAGATCAGCTTTGGCACTCCACGTCCCCGAAGTAGTTTTGCAAAGCAAAAATTAGTGAGGCGCTTCCCAAGAATGCTTCCCAAGTTGGGCATTTTCTTGAGGCGATCGGAGAACCTCATAAATGCATATTTTCCTGCCCGATAAGCCCGCTACTCATTTTTGGCAATTGGATGCGAAGTATCAGTCCGTGAAGAGGAGCCTAAAAAACATGGCCGCCACTCGAGCACCACACCTACAATCCAAGGACACCCAGGTGGCTCATTTAATGCGACTTTCCCTAGCTGACTCGGTCACCATTACCAGTTTTGGTAGGCGATTTGAGAGATCATCCGCAGCAGTAGCAATGAGCTGATTTCTCAGGGTCCGAGGGTGTACTCCGCTATTTTTGTAATAATGATTCAGAGGGCCGGGTACTCTATAAAAACCTAGGTTTTGCAATGTAAAAGGGGGGAAATTTTTGCTAGAAAGTTGTTGTAACTTGATGTCCTACATTTAATACTAAAGACCTTTTGTGCTCTATTTCTCTCTTTTATGCTGCCTTCTGTGCTTAATTCTTTTGTCTTTTCTCGTTTGCATACCGAGACTCTGAATCCTGAATCTGGTGTGTGATCGGGGACTGAACCCCTAAAATTTTCCCTAAAGGATACATAGGAGAGGAAAAACACCTTGTCGCTTTCCTTTATGCTGCCTGGTGGATTGATGTTTATGTTATTCCCTTGTCTCAATCGTTGTTACTCTGAATCTTGAATTCCAATGAGGGAGAAAGGAGAACCCTGCGAACCCGTCCAGAGGAACATAGGAAGTACGACAATTCATTTATTTCATGTTATTCTTGGTATTTATTGCTTCTATTCGAGTTGTTAGCGAGTAATAATGCTTCCTATTCTCTCCCACCTTAAATCATCATCTTCTAACCCTTACCCTTTTTATTTCTTTTCCTAACCCTTACTCTGTTTATTTCTTTCTTGCACTCTTGTCTCAAACCCCAAAAGTAGATTAGTATAGGAGTCGGCCTTTCTCCAAAGATTGGCATGAGGGGCATCTCTTCCCTTCAGCCTTTCAATGTTGGTCATAGTTCCAGGGCGTGCAAACCCACTGAAATTCCTTTCCTGTGCGGATTTGATGACCAATAGTTTCTGGCACGCCCGGTGGGACCTAAGATCCCATGTTTGAAAAATTTCTAGCCTGTATTCACCAGAGCCAGTAGTTCCAACAAGTTCTCTATGAGATTCGATCAGTCTTATCCCTTGAGTAGTAGTGAGAATCGATGCTCTCATTACTAAGAGACTCTTAGCATCTAGCGACTTTGTTTTACCCGATAATGTTTAGGTCAAAAAGACCAGTTCTGAAGCCTGTGCCTTCATGCAAACAATATGGAGAGTTGGGAATAGAGGAGAGGAAATTGAGTTCTTTAAGCTTGATATTGATGCCTTTGGGGAACGCTCTAGGTTAGTTACCCCCAAATATCTCTTACGTAGGACATCCTCGCAAGAGGCTGCAGTTGACAAGCAAGGCCTAACTTCCGATAGCACAGCAGCTAGTTTTCCTCCAAATCCTCTCAACTCACTGAAGCATCCTAGTGCCTTCGTTCCCATTGGACTTCTGACAAGCAACCCAAGAGGGACTCCGGGGACCTCTATTCTATAGAACCCAGGCATAAATATGGCCCAACAGCAACAACAACAACAACAACAACAACAACAACAACAACAACAACAACAACAACAATAGCAGCAAATGCAGTAGCAACCGCTGCCTAGATTATTTCTAGCATGGAATTCTTCATCACCATTGAATCTCGTAGGCCAAGGGCAAGTTCCACCTATTGCAATTAAAAAGCTCCCGATGTTCGACAAAACCGGAAAGACTGCTCTAGAGCATATCCATGACATCATCTCCCCGGCGACAATCCATGATATCATAGAAGAGCGAGTGATGGTGAAGCTCCTGGTTCTCTCCCTTAGAGGAAAAATCCTCTATTGGTATAGATCTCTGCCATTCAACACTATTACAGGATGGGACCAGTTAGCCGAACAGTTGATGCAAGGCTTCAACAAGTCTGCCGATCCAACTTCTCTTCTGCAGCAATTCACTTTGATCCAAAGACATCCACAAGAAGAGATTGTAGAATTCAATGTTAGGTTCGCTCAAACCTGGCAAAGAGTCCCAATTGGACTTTGCCCAACCGACGAAGCCATGGCGTACTATTTCCTTCAGGCCTTCAACCCTAAAATTGGTCTTATGATAAGGTACTCAAATGTCAATACTTTTCCAAAGTTGTATGGGTTAGCCAAGAAAGCAGAAACGGAACTCATAGCCATGGGTAAACTCCCTCAAAGAATTCCAATGCCCATACTCCTCGAGTTCCTTCAAGCCCAGTACGCGAGCGTAGTTGCTCCATAGATTTTTGCAATCCCTGGATATCCGATCTCATCTTGGAACCCAAATCCCGTTGTGTCACAGATCACCGCTCCACAGATACATTTCCCCACACTTTCAACTATGCCCTCCACCATCACTCCAACATTTCCAATGTTTCCAGCACCCCTCCAACATCCTGCCTTGCCCCTGATATCAACTATGGCTTCTTTACCATCAGTTCCCAAAGTCGATGATATGCAAGCCAAGATACTGCAAGAAATGCAATCGTTAAATGCCACAGTGCAGACCTTGTCCAATGACATGATCATTGTCAAGAAGAAGCAAGCACAACAAGAGTTTCTACCAAGAAGGTCTTATCCCACACCTGTGCTTACTAGATATCAAGCGGTCCATCAAGGAAAAGCTTCGACAAGAAATGCTACGATAGATGAAGCCCCAAGCACTTTCGATCATGTATATTGGTTCTCTACATGTAATGATCCTCATGAGGAGAGTACATGCATGTTGCACCAACACTATGTACAGACACTAGCAAGCAGCGATCAAGGCAGTCAAGTCAACGTCATCATACAATTGGATCAAAACTTGTCAATCGACGAAGAGCCAGTTGCAGTCCTTACCAGGGGAGGTAAAATGTCGATAGAGGTGGATGCTACTCAGATGGCTCCTTTGAAAGTACACGCTCGATTTGAGAAGGGACAACCGTCCTCTTCGACCTCGAGCAAAACTCCTTTGCCAGCTCTAGTCAAATAAAAGGCCCAAAAGGCCACTGTCGAACCACCTCAGGTGGAGACCAAAGAACAGGCTAAGGAGAAGCTCAAGTTTCCCTCGCTCACCAAGCGACAAAGGGTCGAAGCGACAGAGCAATATCACACCAAGTACGAATTGATAAAGGAACCTGAAGTGCATAGCTCCCCAGCCTGCAACATTGTAGAAGAGTTGAAGAGAATTCTGGACAAAATTAGTTTGTATGATGCTCTACAACTTCATGGACAAGTGGACCTACTGCAAGAATTATTGAAGAGGATTAATACAAATAAGGTAGAGCCGCTCGCCCTGGTGCAAACCCTGTTTGCGTCCATCATGGGAAAAAATAGACCACCACTGTTCTATTTATCCTTACAAATGGAAGGGTATATCGTGCATAACTGTATGATAGATTCTAGAGCCACGACGATAGTCATGCCAAAGGCAGTATGCAATGAAATAGGCATGGAATACACACGAAGCAGTCACGAAGTCCTCCAGTTGGACGGTACCCCAGTGAATACTGTAGGTGTCATCAAAGACATTCCTATTCAGCTACATAAGACACCTCAAATCATAGTCATACAAGAGGTGGTAGTTGTGGACCTTGAGCCCTACTTTAGCATGTGTTTGTCAAGGGAATTCATGATAAAGTTGGGTAGATATCTGTCCATGGACTACACTCATCTGGAGATCACCTTCAAAGGGAAGAAGGTGAAGATCTATAATGAAAAGCCTTCTTCGTTCTTAGTTCAGAAGATGTCTGAGGAAGAAAGCAGTGACCCTGTGCATACAATCACGGAGGAACTAGAGCAAGTGGATCTGGTCCAGCAATCCCTCACACAGTTGTGTTGTGAAGATGAATTTTCATTGGCAGATTTCAATGCCATGATAGATACTGAGGTGGGGTGCTACACCATCACCAAGTCTGAGAAACCAGCCAAAATGGAGGGGAAGGTTTCTGCTCAATAAGGACTATGGAAATTGTTCTTCGACGATGCCCGATGCAAAAATGACACCGAGGCAGGAATCCTTCTAATTTTGCCATCCGATGAGCAAAAGGAATATTGCTACCGATTGACATGGAGCTACACCAACAATGCAGAAAAGTATGAAGCCTTGTGCTTAGGACTCAAGAAAGCTGACAAGTTAGGCATAAGGCATCTTCAAATCTTCAAATATTTTGAACTAGTTTGCAACCAGGTCACCAACAGATGCTCTTCAAAGAAGCACTATCTTAAATCATATCACAATAGGGTATGGGACCTATTCGACCAGTTTGAATCCCTCAATCTACAGTCTATTCCATGAGAAAAGAATCGACATGTAGATGTCTTAGCATCCATCGCAGCTCGATATTATCCAATGGACGATATGGTGCATAAGCCGAAGGCTGTAAGGATGATCTATAGACCCTCTGTCCTGGACAGAGATTTACACTGGCAAGTTTTTGACAATGACGAGCAGATTTTCAATTTCATGATCCAAGAAGCCGCTACAGTCGAAGACTGAAGCCCTGATGAGGAAGAATATGAAGGATTGGTCCAGTTGAAGAACAACCACGTTCCCAAGGGGTTGATCACACTTGAGAGCCTTTTGATCAAAATGATTGATCACTCTCCCACAGGATCCAGATCAGCATGCAATAATATCAAGATTTAGAACTGGAACCTGGGAAAGTAATAAAGGTCAGGACTGATTGTACTTCGAAAGAAATAGAGCAAATCTGATGTTTATGTAAAAGGTACCCAGATATCGTGGCTTGGTCTTACCACGACCTCAAGGGATATGATTGGCAACTGATCCAACATACAATCAAATTACAAGAAGGGGCCAAACCTTTTCGACAGAAGCAAAGGCCGGTTAATCCAAAGATCGAGGTCCTGATGAAGGTCGAACTGCTAAAAATGTTCGAAGCAAAGATCATTTATCCCATAAAGCATTCTTCCTGGGTAGCAAACCTAGTCCCTGTCAAAAAAAAGAACAAGGACATCCGGTTATGCGTGGACTTCTGCAACCTGAATCATGCTTCCCTCAAGGACCACTATCCTCTCCCGTAGATCGATCAGATCTTGCATTCGATGGCTGGAGCTCAATGATTCTCCCTGCTTAATGGTTTCTCTAGATATAATCAAATTTGGGTTAGGGACGAAGACCAACATAAGACCACGTTCACAACCAAGTGGGGCACATTCACCTACCAGCGAATGCCTTTTGGCCTCTCGAATGTGGGAGCTACTTTCCAGAGGGTGATGGACCTAGCTTTTGGCGAGCTTCTAAATAAGGTTATTGTTATCTATTTGGATGACGTGACCGTCTTCTCCCGAATGAGAGAGAACCACCCAGAACATCTTCAACAAATTTTTGAAAAATGTTGAGAATTTGGCATCTCAATCAATCCCAAAAAGTCTATCTTCATAGTTAGTGATGGAAAGCTGCTGGGACACGCAATTTTGGAAAAGGGTCTCGTTGTGGATCCTGACAGAGCCGAAGCTCTGATGAAACTCCCAATCCTAGCGGATAAAAAGGGCCTTCAATCTTTCTTTGTTCAGATTAAATTCATAAGGAAGTTTGTTCGAGACTTCGCCCAGGTCATTAAGCCGATGTCTGAGCTTTTAAAGAAGGGCATAGAATTTGTCTGGATAGAAGAGAGGAGAAAAGCATTCAAAGAAATCAAGGCCCAAATTGTTCAGGCACCGATCTTGATCAACCTCGACTACAGTCGAGATTTTATCTTGTATGCAATAGGAGAACCTAAAAGCTACGCCGCAGTTTTGACACAAAAAGGGGAAGATGGAGAGGAACATCCCATCGCGTTCCTCAGCCATATAATCAATCCCCATGAAGAAAAGTACAATTTCATCGAGCGTTAAGTACATGCAATAATGAAGTCTCTCAGGAAATTCAAACAGTTCATTTCTCAAAGTCAAACCACAGTCTTCGTCATTCACCTCGATGTGCATAGTTTCATTATTCAAGGGGAACTGGGAAGCAAGAGAGCTAGTTGGGTAAGCAAAATCCAAGAGTTCGATATTGAGATCAAGCCCACCAAACTAGTTTATGATCGCACATTATGTCAAGATTTTGTGAAGAGCGCAACGACCGACATAACAGACTGTCAGTCGGATGACTTGCCAACGGGAGAATGCCTCGCTAATCAGGAAGAGGCCAAGAAATATTGGGTCGATGAAATAGTGGAATATTTCAACACCGATAGATGCCCCTCACATCTGAATGCTTCACAGCGAAGACATTTCAGGATGTGGTCCTCCTGATACACTATGCGCCCAGAAGGCTTGTTTTTCAAGAACATCGATGACGTCCTCCTTAGATGCATAAAAGATGATGATAAGAGGAGAATCCTGGGTAAATTTCATTCAGGACTATCTGGAGGAAACTTTGCTAGAAGAGCAACGACGCTAAAAATAATCAAGGCGGGTTACTATTGGCCCACACTCTTTGCTGATGCCTTCTTCGTTTGCTGCAGGTGCGAGCAATGCCAGAGATTCATCGGTCGAAGCAAAAATGCTTCGATGCCCCTCCGACTGATATAGGTGGAAACACCCTTTTAGCAATGGGGACTAGATTTCATAGGGGCCATATCACCAAACTCCTCTGCTAGGCACAAATTCATTCTGACTATGACTGATTACTTCACCAGGTGGGCTGAGGCAGTCCCCACAAAACATGTCGATCAATATACTGTCGTTACCTTCCTGGAAGGATTGATTACCCGCTTTGGTATCCCCAAAACAATTATTACAGATAACGATCCTAGTTTCACGGGTGCAAAGATCAACGAGTTCCTATACAAGTATGGGATATATCATAAGGTGTCTTCCAACTATCATGCCCAGGGCAATGGATTGGCAGAATCCACCAATAAAACCCTGTTGAGGATACTGAGAAAGCTGATCGATCAAAACAAAAGAACTTAGCACCTCCTTCTGGATCGGGCCTTGTGGGTCGATCGAGTTTATGTCAAAAGTTCAATCAAGACTTTGCATTATGCTATAGTCTACGACAAAGAGGCCATCCTACCCACTCACATTGAGATTCCTACATTACAGCTGTTAGAAGAAGATGAAGCTAACCCTATGGAAAAATGCCTGGTCTAGCTACTACAACTAGAAGAGGAACGTGAAAAGGCCTACCATAACTTCACATGGCATGCCGAGGTCACCTGAGAATGGTTCAAAAGGAAATCATCCAATCACACATTCAAAGCAGGAGACCTGGTATGGAGGTGGGATTCATGGAAGGCCAAGCTTGGGAATCATGACAAAATGGATTCGTTCTGGGACGGACCGTTTGAAATAGTAAAAGTGAATTCGGCCAATTCCTTCATCCTCAAAGATGTGAATGGCCAAGTTTTACCAATCTCCGTCAATGGTCTCCACCTAAAGACCTTCAATCGCTGAGGTATTTATGCTCTAACAAAAAAAAAAATTGTTGCATATATTTTTGTATATAGGGTTTTAGTTCTTTGTCTGTACTCTGTTCAAAATATTGCGGAGAGCAAGTGCCACTTCAATCGCAAAAGCTAGATTCTTGGATTTGAATTCACAAAGCATGATTAGAATCGCCTGCGGGGGGGTTTCGGTCCGAAGTAGCCGACGAAGGGAAGTTCATCGCGAAGCATTTAATCCTCGTAGAACCAAACCACATGCAAATCAAGGATGTGGAAAATGCTTCGCTAAAGAAATGTGCCAAAGGTTTTGTCCGAAGTAAGTCTTGGCGAGGCCCTCCTCGATGAAACGGGTTTCGATCAATGGTATTCGTGAACTAAAGCAATAGCATGGAAAATGGGAACTTCGAGCCTGAAATGAAGGAAATCAGCCCAAAGAAGAACTTCGTGGCAAAGTATTTTCTATGCCAACTCCATATCGTCGAACCCCGCATACGAGGCAGACACATTTAGGATGTGCCTCGAGAAACATGCCAAAAATAGCCTCAAAAGGGGGCCGAAGTAGATGAACTCAATATGAAAGAAACTACACTCATCCCAAGGTAGTTCGTTAACCAAAAAGCCATGCTAAAGTACCAGGTGGCAGCGATTCGCGTTCTCGATACAAAATCAAATTGCCGAATTGCATGACCTCGTGTAGGACGTCGCCATATGGCCAATCAGATGCCACAGCGATACTTTTGGTTCAGGCCCGTAAAGTAATTATGGTAGTTGCCATAAATGCCGAAAGTTGCCCTTCGAAGATATAAAATACAGATGCCCATTAAGAAAAAACCATTTGCAAGTGTGAGAGAGTCGAGTTTGCATTCTGTCACCTCAAAGAGCTTCTGCATAAAAGGTTTCGCTATCCATCGCGATTAACCTGTCCCTTGTTTTGAGGTGCGGAACTCTTCTACATCACAAGTCGTTCTACTGTGATCGTTCACGATGGGAAAGAAGAACCCCATTTAGAAGGGAAAAGAACCAGAGATGATAGTTCCAGAGAAGGCGAGAACCGAAAAATAAAAGAAACAGAGACCTAGGAGGGTCAATCCTCCCCCACACCTAGGAAAACAAGTGATGGAAGGAAGGGAAGAGTCCGATGATAAGCCCAGCATAGAACCACCTATCGATAAGTGGGCAAAAATCAGAGACCCAGAGCTCTCAAGAACCATGGTCGAGCTTTGGTATACCGTCGACTTCATGCGAAGAAGGATCTCAATGGAGAACAAGAGGGCCGCGACATATTATTCCCACATATACTGTATCTAGTCCCTCCTACACATCACTGCCCTGAGCTCATATACGCCATTTCTTAGAACTACCAACCACAAACCAGGCAGGTGTTGGATGCCTCGGGTCAAAAGTTGTTTTCCATTCTGAAGGAGGATGTGCAGGCAGCGTTCGCACCACAAAAAAGGCCACCAAAAGGCTATACCGTTTGCAATGTCAACCTGAGCAAACAAACAGAAAAGTTCACCTCTAATCCCTTTATCCTGAGCTTTTTGCGTGAAAACCTCAAGAGCAGACTTTCTTCCGGCAAGCAACCCCAGATGCCCCTGCCCTTGGAAGCCTTCAAGAACATAGAAATATTCTCTATCATTGCATGGGTGGCAGGCTTGTCAAGCGATACTTTGGTATACCCATGGCAGGTGTCGCTAGCCGAATGCATTTCCAGAGGAGAGTTCTATGCCCCCGACGCTTTGCAGTCGAAAACCAACCTGGTTTTCTTCAATTGTGCAAAATGGGTGGCCCAAAATCTGCATATGCGGTTGACATCCATGAAGGATGATAGCAAGGAGCCGCACTTCCAACCTTGTTCCTTCTTGGTTTGGCTTTTCTTCTTTCATATGCATAAATCCCTTCACCATTGTGATGTTTCACCAGTCGGCAAGGATGGGATCCCTTTGCCTGTATATCAGTGGAACCATCTCTTGCTAAGGTCGGATTCCTATTAACCTTTCAATCAACAGTTTTTGGGATCTGCGATGCATGTTCTGACAAAGTCTAGCCCCCGGGTGCCTCTCTGCCTTAGAGATAAAGTGGTACTAGAGAAAAGGGGGGATGTGTTTCAATTGACACAGGGGCTTGTGATCCACCTTTTTGGCTTCACGTGGAATCCCTTCTTGCTGCATTTTTTCCCTTCAGAGTACCAATTTTCCCTAGAAGTTGCTCAACAAAGTGACGTGACCGACGAGGCCTACAGCCACGGGCGAAAGTGGGCACACACCTGCGACTTACCCTTCAAGATGGGAGTGATCGAAGTCTTTGCCCTAAAGCAGAACATATACCTGGAGGAGAAGCTCGCCAATTTTGGTCTGCTTCAAATACCACAGAGGTGGCTCTACGACCCGTTGGGGGTGATGAGAGATCACTTGAAAGGCAAAAAATTCCATGTCTGTCCTGGCCCCAAAATTTTGGAGTAGAGGAATAACCCCAATGGTACGGACCTAGAGTGGCACTTAGAGGAGATGAGGACATTGCCTCCTTGGCATGACTTCTATCCTATGGAGGTCGAATTCGACCCAGACCAGTACCCATTCCCAACTCCCGACTCCACTTTCTGGAAAAAAGCAAAGGATGATTTAAAAGAGGAGTTGAAATACTGGGACGAGGAGCAGTTAAAAGAATGGTGGATTATGAGAGTCCATCATCGAAAGATGAATTCTTACGGGCTTCTAACAATGGACAGGGAATTCACAATTGTATATCAGACCAATATTGGGTCTTGGAAACCCTTGTCCTTCACTGACTTCATTCCACTGGCCACCCCAAGTTAGGATGAAAGCCCCGAGAGGACTGATAATGTCCCTAAGGAAAAAGCAGCCAGGGCCACGCCAAAATATTTACTACAGAAGCCATCCAAAGTTCTCGAGACAACAATAGAGGAATCGAAGCAACCCCTCGAGAGGAGGAAAATAAAGGAGCGGGAACCTACACAGGCACCCCCAAACTTCCCAAAGCGACCATGTATAGGCACTCTGAGTGCCCCTATCGAAAGATCAGTATCAGGCTTGGCTGAAGCAAACGACGGAGGAACTCCACCAAGTGTCGAAACGATCCCAAACATATATGTCATTAACATGGAGGAACTCATGGAGGTCAGGAAGCCGAAAGTATTGAGGTCTAGAAGGAACAAGAGCCGATCACCCAAGAGATCACCATGGCCACTCTGCCAAGAGGGCACATAGGTACATTTTCTTCACCTTATGCTCTGGTTGCTTGTAAGTCTATCCTGGCCCTGGTCGAAAGCTCTCACCTATTCACCCTACCTCCATAAGGTCAATCACCTTCTTGCGCTGTGTCCCTAACTACTCCCCCCGAGTCTTACAACCGGGACAAACCTATCAAAGTTACTTCACCCAGCCACATCGCCAATCCTCCAGTCATCAAACAGGGTGAAGCTAATAGTCCAATGCCAAACCTCGAGGCTCATTCCTCCATTGTACACAACGTGCTCCCACTCGTCGAAGCCCCCGTCACCCCTGTTGTCGAACCTTCGGGTGAGGCTATCCCATTCAACTCTTTATATTTATTCAATCCCTTGGCTATAGATCCAGCCGCCTTCGACTCTGAGCTGTCCTCAATACAGGAATCCCCATTGGCCAAAAAATTCCTCCAAGACCGACAGAACACAGAGAGGATGTTAAGAGAGGCAAGAAAAAAGAAAGGGCGCTCGCTTGCTCAGGTTGAGAGATGCACCGTCTTTGATTTCGAGGCAGGAAAGTTGCATAAAGTAAAGAAGATACCCAAAGTCTAGAAGCCCCTGGATGAAATGACTCCAGTGGACTATGAATATCAGGATAAAGAAAAGGACTTGGAACATTTGAACGTGGACAAGGAGTCCGCCTCTATGCACATTGGAATCAAGACCTTCAAGGCGCATGCCAAAATTGCCAACAATAACAGGTTCGAAACTGAGAGTGCTAACATCAAATTTGAGGAGGAGCTAGCAAGGGCTCGCTCCAAATTGGCAGAGGCTGAGGAGCAGTGCAAGCTGATGTAGAAAGAAGCACACGCCCTAAAGCTACGGATAGCATAGTTGGAGTGCACAGCTAAGAATCAAGCACAAAGGTAGGCCAAAAATGATTTGAGGGCCAAGGAGCTTGAAAGTAGGATCTTGCAAGCTCAGATCCAGCTGCACAAGAAGGAAGGCCTAGGGCTACTTGACAGGAGCAAAATCAAGGAGATTCGCTCACATTTGCTCAAGAACTTCAAGTCTCGGGCTGTCAGTGCCCTTTCAGTTTTGGTTTACACCATAGAAGCCTGGGTTGCCATCGTCGAAGGAGGGCCAATCATCAAAGAGGTCATTCAGAATGTCAGAGCTCGACTCAAGCTGGCCCTCAAGGTCCAAGATGCAAGGTATCAAGATTTGAAGCTCGCAGTGATGAGTCAGACAGTAAGGGATTGGTCAATAGCCCAGGCCATAGTTCGTACCTTTTTCTCCATAGCCAAGAAAACGCAAAAGGCAAAAATCCTACTGGATGCATTTGAAAGCGAGAGGCGTGCGTCAATGGGCTACTTCAAGGACATCTTCTCCATAGGCTTCACGAGCTTCATGGATAATTATGGGAAGCCCTTAGCCAAGGAAGAAATCATGTCGAGGTGGCAGCAGTTTGAAGGCAACGTCTCGAAGATAGACGAGTGGGCTGAACCAATAACAGAGAAGTAGGTTGCTGATTACATATTGAAATACTGTACAATCATCGCTTCCCTAAATGATCTGCATACCAGGTCCCAGCATGCAAAAATCAGGCAGATCAATAGGTTTTGTGCTTTGGTCAAATCCTTGGAAGATCAAGAGCTGTTCACGAAAAGTGTCTGGTCTCAGGTTTGCCGAACCTTAAGAGACATCCGCGTCTGCCTGGCCCCATTGCCAATGGCTGAGGACATAGTGGAAGCAATGGTGATAGGAGGAAAAGAACCAGTAGCAAAAGAAGAGGAGAGAGAAGAGGAAGAGGAAGGACAAGCTGTGGAAGCGCCCCCAGAAAAAGAACAAAGAGAAGGGTCTGGAGGTAACTCCGGCCCAATGGATAAAAGCTGAGGGTTCTACCACCGAGACGAGCTCGTTGCCCCGTGAGCCGCCAAGAATGTTGACAATATTGTCACATTCCACCAAGGGGCAGAAAAATTAAAACTTTGTATGATATTTGTTTTGTTGAAAGTTTTCTTTTGTTTATAAGTTATAGCAATTTTGGTTTTCCCTATCGCCCCTTGGTGGACAAAATGAAAAAGAAAAGAGCTTCGGGCCCGAAGCACTTCAAATCATCACTTCGGGTGAGAACTTTGCCAAAAAAAGTACAAACGAAATGCTTCGCACCCAAAGCATTCACAACGGCTACTTCGGGTGAAGAATTTTGCAAAGCGGCATCCAAGCAACTTCATCGAAGAAGAAAAGATAGCCTGAATCAACTAAGGCAAAGAAATTACTTCGGGCCCGAAGTATTTCTAAAATCCACTTTGGCAAGTTTTCACCCAAAGCAGTAGAGGTCGAGAAAGTGTTTCGGCTGAAACTGCCCCAAACTGCTGTTTCAAAAGATCGGCCCGAAGCATTTTTCCCAACCCATTAGCAAAGTAGTTTTTCCGAAAAAGCAACGAAGGATAAAGGGAGATCGGCTTTGGCACTCCATGCACCCAAAGTAGTTTTGCGAAGCGAAAATCAGTGAGGCACTTCCCAGGAACGCTTCCCAAGTTGGGCATTTTCCCAAGGCGATCAGAGAGCCTCATAAATGCATATTTTCTTGCCCGGTAAGCCCATTGATCATTTTTGGCAATTGGATGCGAAGTATCAGTCCGTGAAGAGGAGCCCAGCAAACATGGCCGCCACTCGAGCACCACACCTACAATCCAAGGACACCTAGGTGGCTCATTTAATGTGACTTTCCCCGGTTGAATCGGTCACCATTACCAGTTTTGGTAGCCAATTTGAGAGATCATCCACAACAACAATGAGGAGCCAATTTCTCAGGGCCTGAGGGTGTACTTCTCCATTTTTGTAATAATGATTCAGAGGGTCGGGTCCTCTATAAAAACCTAGGTTTTGCAATGTAAAAGGGGGGAACTTTCTGCTAGAAAGCTTCTGTAACTTGATGTCCTGCATTTAATACTAAAGACCTTTTGTGCTCTATTTCTCTATTTTATGCTGCCTTCTATGCTTAATTCTTTTGTCTTTTCTCGTTTGCATATCGAGACTCTGAATCCTGAATCCGATGTGCGATCGAGGACTGAACCCCTAAAATTTGCCCTGAAGGATACATAAGAGAGGAAAAACACCTTGTCGCTTTCCTTTATGCTGCCTGGTGGATTGAGGTTTTTGTTATTCCCTTGTCTCAATCGCTGTTACTTTGAATCCTGAATTCTAGTGAGGGAGAAAGGAGAACCCTGCGAACTCGTCCAGAGGATACATAGGAAGTTCAACATTTCATTTCTTTCATGTTATTCTTGGTATTTCTTACTGCTATTTGAGTTGTTAGCGAGTAATCATGCTTCCTGTTCTCTCCCACCTTAAATCATCATCTTCTAACCCTTACCCTTTTTATTTCTTTTCCTAACCCTTACTCTGTTTATTTCTTTCCTGCACTCTTGTCTCAAATCCCAAAAGTAGATTAGCATAGGAGTCGGCCTTTCTTTGGAGATTGGCATGAGGGGCATCTCTTCCCTTTGGCCTTTCAATGTTGGTCACAGGTACAGGGTGCGCAAACCCATCGAAAGTCCTTTATTGTGCAGATTTGATGACCAATAGTTCCATGGTGGTTGGACAAGGTAGTTCGTAAACTACTCCATTCATCCAAGAACTCACTTCGATGCAGATAGAGCTTGACACAAGGCTTGGTAGAGGTGAACAATGCCTGATAAATATGAACAAAAATTGGTAGAGGTTTGGTAGAGGCTTGACCAGACCCTGATGAACTGGACAGAGACAACACACAAACCGAACATGAATGACACAAATCAGACTCGATGCGATTGAAACAGATCGAATAAGACCCTAAAACAAACTAGAAGTGACTAAAATAGATCGAATGAGACCCTAACACAAATCAGATAGATGATACTGTAACTGAAAATGATAGATGACATTGAGCATGCTCGAGACAAGGTGGATATTTGGCAATTGCTAATTGGCATAGACGTGGTGGTCATCGATTGGTTGACAAGGGGAGGCAAAAGGATAGGCTTGATTACTCGAAGGTAATTGAAAAAAAAGGTGTTTCAATTTGGTTTTAAACTGTATTTGTGCATTTCCCCAATGCATGTGGGATAAAGTGGCTTAATTTTTTTGTTTTTTTCCTTGTCGAGAGAGCGCAATATTTTGAAGTTGCTTCTCTATACATATTGTCAACTGTAGTAGCCGAATTTGCACGTTTGGCCATGATAAGACTTATCATCGATAGATTCAGAGGTCAAATCCCATGGAGGTAGATGTTTTTCTTGTGTTTTTTGGCTTCTATCGGAGACTATAAAAGGCACATGGTGCCTATGTGTTCTCATTGGTCCACCTAGCCGAGTTGGTCTAGCGACAAGCGCTAGGTGCTAGGGAGACATAGGTCAAGGGTTCCAACCCCATTGACTTCCAAACATAAGGTATTTTTTTTACCTTCATGTTTTTTCTATTGTTTGAAAATGAAAAGTGGCATATTTTGTTTCATAAACAAGTCTTTTTTGGAGGGATAAGGATTCTTTTTGGAAACCCTAGTGCATTTTTTTCTCTCATGGAAGGATAAGTACTTATTTGCACTTCATCGACCTTTGAAAGGGTATTTATCAAATTTTTTTCCTTGTTTATTTTGCAACCAAAAGGGGGGATTGCAAGAATTTTTATTTTACAAAATTGTTGATTTGAAAATGACATTTGGTTTTGAATATCATCATTGTAAAAATTGATATTTTAATAGGTGCATTTTCGGTGGAAACCGACACCTAAAGTGTTTAAATTTGTGGGCACTTGTGATTGTTTTTGCATTTAAATTTCTTGTTTTCTTGCATTTCAATTATAAAGTAAAATATACAAAGTAAAGAAAAGACCCCAAATTTTACACCTATTTGTGCAATTTATTGCACAACAGTGTTCGATATATATGATACCTCTGGTCCACACTTACAAGTGATGTTGTCATGCTTGGACTACTGTATCTAATGCCTAATATAGCTGCACAATGACGTCTAATCTATTGTTCTCTATCAATCATCGAGGATAAATAAGGCAAACCAGTTTTGATATTAACTCCATTTTATGCCCTAATTCTTGCTAATTGTTTGGCTTAAACTCCTCCAACTCATAAACCTTCTTTCAAAGGGTTTTAAGGCAGGTGCCATCAATTTGATCAAATTCCCTTTCATGTACTTTTTGCAAGTATAAATAAAGGAGGACCATTTGGTGTTATAAGGAACCTTCACAATGGTCATTTTTCACAAATATCTGTTAGATTCACAGTTGCTCAAAGGTTCTAATTTTGCACCATGGAAGACAAATATGAGAGCTATCCTTTAGGTTGAAGATTCATATGATGTAGTGATCGACACTACAAAACATCCTAGAACAATTGGGCCAGATCAAGAGGCTTTTGATAAGAAGGATAGAAGATGTCTCATGTTTATTCTACTTGCTACTACAGATGAGGTCCAACCTCATATCTATGATGCCAAAATTTGTAAGGAAGTGTGGGATGCTTTGATTACCATTTATGAAGGGAAGAATCAATCCACTATTCTAAATATTAAAACTCAACTTCATACACTCAGTATGAAATATGGTGAGATAGTTGACCTATTCCTATGCAGAGTGGTAGAATTGAAAGCCAAATTGAATGCTATGGGAGATACAATGGCAGATACTCTCTTGACCTCAGTCATCTTGAGATCTTTCCCAAAATACTACAAGGTGTTAATTACCTCTCTCAATGTATCTGGGAGACAAGTTATCTTTGTGGAATTGGTAAATTTACTTCAAACCGAGGAGACAAGTCAGTTTCAAAAAGATGAAGTACCAAATAATACTCTCTACTCCAAACAAGGGGTAAGAAACAAGGTAATTTTTATAAGGGAGGATCTTCATCAAAATGAAAAGAAAAACAAACTAAAAAAAAAGACAAGCAATATTGCAAAATGTGTGATATGAATAACTAATGCTGGTTTAAGAATAAACAACATAATGACCAAGATCACAAGAAGAAGGGCAAAGGGAAATACAAACCACAAAAGAATAATAAGAAACCCAAGGGGAATTTTTCTTATATCGAATCTGACTCAGACTCATATTTTGAGCGAGCACACAAGGTGATAATGACTCACACATCTTATCAGCAGAAAGATATAGTGTGGTATATTGATTCTGGTTCCAGTAAACACATTATTGGAGATAGATCATGGTTTGAGATATTTGAGGAAAAGGAAGGTAAGCCAGTGATAATTACTAACAATCAGACCTATCGAGTCCAAGGTGAAGGAGATGTTTTCATCACTCTTCCAGATTGCAAATGTCAGATTGAGAAGGTACTCTATGTTCCCGGATTGACCAACAATGTGTTTTCCATCCTTATATCTTGGATACAGACATGGATGTTATTTTTAGTGTTGAGAAGGGCAGAAAGAGATGTTTCATCACCAAAAAAGGAAAGCATGTAGCAATAGGATCATACAAGCATGGCTTGTTCATATTATATGTTGTTTCAATGCCTCATGTTGCCATGGTAGCAACTACAAAGAAGGCTACTTATCTTTGGAACAAGATAAATGGGCATCTAAGTTCAAGATATTTGCTCGAGTTGAGAAAATATGAAATTCTAAAAGACCTTCCCAACCTTTCATCCACATTATCAGTATGCTCTAATTGCTTAACAGGGAAGCAACATCGGGTACCATTTGAGGTAAGCTCTTAAAGATTTACGAAACCTTTGGAGTTGGTCCACGTCGATCTGTGCGGTCCTATGCCAAATAACTATTGTGGAAAGAGGTACTTTCAATTGTTTGTTGATGATTACTCAAGGAAGATGTGGGTTTTATTTCTCCAATTGAAGTCAGATGTATTTCTATACTTTCAGCAGTTCAAGAAGCTTGTTGAGAAGGAGTCAGGATGTTCCACCAAAATCCTCCACTCAGATTGAGGGGGGAATATACCTCTAAGGAATTTTCATCATTTTTGAATGAACATGGGATTAAGAGACATCTAGCAATAGCCTATACTCCACAACAAAATAGAGTTGCTAAAATGTGGAATTATTCCATTGTGGAAATGGTTTGGTGTATGCTTAAATGGGCACATCTTGAGCATGAGTATTGGGCGAAAGTAGTGAGTACATCATACCTCCTAAATAGAGCACCCACAAGAGCTCTATAGGGCAAGACTCCACAATAAGTATGGAGAGGTAGGAAAACCTCCATTTCTTAGCTACAGGTTTTTGGATGTAATGCATTCATGCACATACCAAAATAGAAGAGGAAGAAGTTAGATGAGAAAACCCTACAATGTATTTTTCTTGGTTACGATGAGCATTCAAAGGGATATCGGTTGATAGATCCTATGACAAAGAAAACACACACAAGTCGAGATGTGGTATTTTATGAAGCTTTCACATCAGATAACACATCTATAACTACATACCTAGAGGAAGAGGAGCATAAGAAATAGATTCTAACCCCATAGAACAAGGTTCCAAAATGGTATACTAGCACATTGAGAGATTCAAAGTTGACTTCACTTCCAGATCTAACTCTAGATCATCCTTGTACTCGCAACATAGGAAACCTACTCTAACAAAGAGAGCATGACATCGTAAGGCACACATTCATTTTGGTAAACTAGTATATTTATTTCATTCATTGGGACCAACGGTCCTACATTACAACCAACAAGCACTTGACCAAAAACTATAATTTACAATTATCAAGTATAATGTATTACATACAAGCCAATCCCCATGGCCACAACACACCCACATCGAGTTAGGATTTGATGACAATGCTCGATGAGTAACTTATTATAACATGGAAAATCCTCTATAAGGACTCAACTTTCAAATCAACTCAGTCTTCTGCTAGGCTCATCGATCCCAAGCCCCAACAAACTGTCCATATGCAACCCATACAACTCCTTGTACATATTTGCACATAGAAGTCACCCTCATGTCCATTGTCCCTTTTCAGCATAGCCAACCTGCCACACAAGAACAATGACCATTCCCACCATGGTGCCATCCACAATCTCATTTGCAAGTCCCCAACACTACCCAACTCTGTGGACTCATGTGTAGGTCTCTCAAGATGTAAACAAGAACTTCTCCCTACCATACAAGAACCTATAGGACTCATGATCCACCTACCTTCGGTCCTTACTCAACATAGGTACTCTACACCATCATGTTCACTGCCCTGATGACACAACCTGTCGTCACACGAGAGCAAGAACATCCTTGAGCTCCCTCGTAACACTTAGGACTCAAGCACGAACAACCTATCACAATGCTAGCAACTCCCTCCAACATGACTTCCAACCACACATGAGTTACTCATGGTCTCCTTCGAGTATAGCTTATTCTATATACAAGAGCCATTAGCATTTAGGTCATCCACACAACATCTAGAAAACTTTGATATCATGTTAGTCACTTCATGACCCCTTGCCATACCAAAGCAACTCATGATTCCTTGAGCCAAAAAAATCTAGTTGTCATCCTACCATCATGCCCTTTTACAGACCACCAGTATTGTCCAATCCATCAACATACCCCAGTTTGTACGTGCTTCCACTAAGCCAAGGTCATGGCACACCCATGCACATGATCTCTTTCAACTTTGCACTTGGACACGCCCAAACTTGCACCTCACAAGGACTTGGTATTCCTGTCACACAGTCCCTCCAGCTTGGCACATGGGCAGACACCTATCGCTTGGCACAATACAACAACCAAAGGGCTTTTAGCATTCCCATGCATCTTATGCATCATATTGTAGCTCAAGAGCTTCAAAGAGCAAGTCAAGGTGTGCACCAACCGAGACTTCCTAAGGAGGCCACCCATACCAATATGCTCTACCAAGGCTTGCTTAAATATTAAAAAAACCTAGGAATTAGGGTAGAGAGGGTGCCAGAATTA
The DNA here is from genome assembly GCA_028583015.1 of Wollemia nobilis. Lineage (NCBI taxonomy): Eukaryota > Viridiplantae > Streptophyta > Pinopsida > Araucariales > Araucariaceae > Wollemia > Wollemia nobilis. The sequence continues at coordinate 4,227,547 of JAQPPZ010017072.1, forward strand.
CCCCCACTATATTTTTTACCTTAACACTCACACTTTACAAGATTGGGAAACTATCTGTCTCATGTTGCCTTGCCATTCTCACCATGCACCTGCTTATGACAATGGTTACCTAAAGCTATCAAGGTGTGGGACAAATGTGAGACCATTCATTCACCCTAATTAAACCCAATACACTGTCTGGACGGTATCATCGCATACCTACTTACAACACCGAATCCTCGTAAGCAACACTTCTTCATAGGATTTGGTTGTGAACAGCTGGGTTTTTTCCTATTCACCCATATTCTCTCCCACTTAAAAATGTGATGCCCTCAGTGCCGTGGAAGACTTCACCACTGCATCAAAACTGGGGAACATCCCTTCTAATCCAAACCTAGACCAAGGGATCCTCAACACTCTTTGCACCAACTGCACAGAAAGTATTCTAACCTGGCCTGCTTACCCTATCCATGCACACCCTTGTACACCAAAACAAACACAACCCAAATTTCTCTCTGCATGCACAACTCACACCAAAGAAAAATCTTATGCCAACCACTATATTGAGGTACCCATACACCCAAGAGTAGAAGACATCTAAGTTCGACTTGCTACTCTCTTTTTTTGTTTACTCTGTCCATCCAAAACGTAAAAGCTCCATTGAAAAAAGTGTACACCAAGAACAAGAGCGACCAACCTTGTAGGTCAAGGACCATGCTTTTCCAAGAGTTAAGTCTAGTGGCAAATTTATCTGGTATACAATCATGGTACACATGAAGAACCTCCTCCATGCCCAGTGAGATAGGAACACAATGTCCCTCTATCGCATCCCACTCTACCACAAGCACTGCTAGATCCCTAAGGTCTCACCTTTCATCCATGTAGCCTTCATTGCATTACCCAAAGTCATTTACCACTGCAGCTTCTAGTAAACCAAGGAACTCACTATGACTTTATCCTTTTAGATCACTCTTGGCCAAGCATAAGCTCAAACCATCCATAAAAATATTTATGAAACAAGCTTATTCTTTCCAATGACCAAGCTGCACTAACTTGATCATTCCCGAAACAAGTGAATTGATTGCTTTTGGATATTTTAGCACCTCTGAAGGCTAGGAGGTCAACTTTTCTCAAGCTCATTGAATGATTTCATTGTGATCAGTTCCATATCCACTGGTACTGTGGATCTCATTCCCTTGATCACCACCATCACAATATTCAACCAAAGAAAGTCCCTTCACCCCTGACTCAACCCATCTTGGCATTGAACATGTGAATAACCCCCATCCTTATCCAATCACACATCCAACTCAACCAGTTTAACATCCTCGAATACCCACAATCATTGTGGATTCTCCTTCTTGAGATGACTGCAAGCTAGCCTTCACACCTTAAGTCCCACCTGTGATGTTCCAAAATACCAACTCACCCCGCTTCCACTTATTCCATCAAGCTATTTAGGTTCTAGGTATCCTTTGATGATATGCTCTTGAAGTCGACACACTTTTTGCAATAGAAAAGGCCCTTTTGACATCCTCTAATGTGTGACTCATGAACTTGATCAGATTCCATGACATCTTGCTAGCCACACCGCATACCAAGTTGAAAGTCTTATCGCTCCAACCTATTCCTTGTGGGTTTTGTATGCCATCAGATGGTCAACCAAGTTTCTCCACCAAAGCTGAGCCATACATTCCATGGACGATGCTGCTACATGCAAAAACCATACTCCTAAAAAACCTTCAAACCTCACCAGGTATTCTCCTAAATCCCAAAATAATTCCACCAAAAGACAACCCATTTTGTACACCAGCTCAGCACTCTGGTATATTCACCCTCAAAGAGTTTTATTGTAGAAGAACCAAATACTGATACCTTGACCTAGTGCCACATCACTACTCAATACAAGGCTACCCATATTCATAACCTAGACAAAACACTAAGTTCTTCTACAACCTATAGCCACCATCATATATTTCTTGGGTAAGATCTCATCCTCAAGCTCTATCAACCTTGATAACCACTATCAATTTCTCTTCCAACACGATTCCTTTACCACACAAGAGCAACTCATTATCCCTTTCAACACAACATACCATTGCACAAGGATGAACAATATTCACTTCGAGCTTGTCCACTATGACCTACTACTATGGCACCTTGCCACCTTCATCCCCATCCATCTTGATATGTATGCTCTTCACACTTTGAACATTGTTCCTCGGACCTCTAGGAGGAGTCAACACAACAAGGAACTAGATCCAGACTCTACCAAACTGACCCACATAGACTTGGCAACCTAATATGGATACACACTTTGACAACAAGTGAAGGAAAAACATAGACTAGACTTCTAAGGTATACACAGATACCTAATCTAGGCCATTGCAAGTGCTCAGACACCAATATGAACACGCACCGCGTCACACTCTAAGATACTCTCATGCTCTTATGAACAACTAGAGCACACCCTATGTATAGGGAACACAATACAAAAACAAAACACTATGTAGTGAGCCAGCTAAACACAACCTAGTACTCTGATAGATTATCTGAGACACAAAGGTTACACTCAACTTAGCCCTCCAGGAGAAAAAAATGCACTAGGTTTTCATCCAATGTGAGTGGCAAAAAAAATGCACTAGGTTGTCAAAGAAAGCCTTATCCCTCCATGACAAGAAATTGGTTTTACAAAAAAAATGTGTTTCTTTGTAAAAATATTATTTTGCTTTGAAATTGTGTGGTGTTTTGTTTATAAATAGAAAAGAACTTGGTTTTTTTTGCAAAAAATAATATAGTGGAAGACCTTATCCCTCCAAAAAAATCCTTAAAATTGTAAAACAAACAAAAGAAAGGTAAAAAAATACATTGCAATCTTGGAAAACACCTTGTGTATAAAAAATTGGTGAAGGCTAGGCACCGATGGGACTTGATCCCGTGACCTGGCACTTGGCAAAGCTTTCACTATGATAAGACTACCAACCCGACTACAGGAAGGTTGGGAATAAAGGGACAAAAGGTCCCTTTTATTAATGTATTTTTCGCTCTGCGAAGAAATTTTTTTCGTGATGATTAGTCCCACATCGCTTGTGCAGTGATGTTTGCACACTTTATAAACTAGGAAGCACAATACGTACTTTGATTACCTTCGGGAAATCCACTCCACCAACAAATATTTTTCCACCCAAAGGAACCTCTCAACTGCTCCCAACTACTGCCACATGTTCTCCTTCCATGTCAGCAAGGTCCAATCAACCACCACATCAACACAGACCAACCACTACTCACCATGTAAGTCTTTTGTCACATTAGCACTGAGTTAGTAGTCTTGATTCATGTGTCAATCACCAGGTTTCCAACTATAGGGGTCCATGTTAGCTAGTACTCGATTCGTGTGCCTCTGTACAACTACTTACGTTTGAATTGGCACTGGCAACGAAACCACATTACCTAAAGAAGAGAACAAAGCACATTGCACAAAAATTAAAAATAATCATGATCTGCTCTGGTACCGCAGAAGTTGATGAGCTTTACCGACAGTTTGATGAACTGTATGTAGATGCAGATGAAGATAGAGAAACTGATTTGGATGATGAACAAGTTTATATGTCAGTAGTGGATGAGAATGAATCCACAAAAATTCAAAATGCGCTTAGTGAGCCTCAGTGGAAGGCTGCTATGAAAGCAAAACATACATCTCTCATGAAAAATCATACATGGAAGCTAGTTAATCTACTTTCAGGAAAGAAGCCCATTGGCTACAAATGGGTGTTCAAAGTAAAGTATAAGGTAGATGGTACTATTTATAAGCATAAGGCCCGTCTTGTTGCAAAGGTTTATGCTTAGAAAGAAGGCATAGATTATGAAGAGACTTTTGCCCTTACTACAAAAATGACTACCATTCAAGTACTTTGTGCCATGGCACCTCAGTTTGGGTGGAAGTTACATCAAATGGATGTAAAAAGTGATTTCTTGAATGGTGACCTGCAAGAAGAAGTGTCCATGATCAAATCCTTGTATGGGCTAAAACAAGGATTTGTGGTTGAAGGGCAAGAACAAAAAATTTGCAAGTTGATCAAATCCTTGTGCAATGGATTCAAAAATGTCCTTCGGATGCAAATATATATATATATATATATATATATATATATATATATATATATATATATATATATCAAGAACAATGGTTCTGACATAGTGATTGTGGTACTATACATGGATGATATGATCATAACAAGCAGTTCAAATAACATGATTGATGTAGTGAAAGATGATTTGAAATAATATTTTTAAATGATAGATCTAGGACTTCATTATTATCTTGGTTTGGAATTGACTCAAAAAAAGAATCATATCAGAGTAACACCAAAGAAGTATGTCAAGATATTAGTAAAAAATATCGCATAACTGATTGCAAGTTTAAAACGACTCCCATGGAGCTAGGAATTAAGTTATCACGATATGATAAATCACCATAGGTAGATGATACTCTCTATTGCTAGCTAATTGGGAGTCTCATATATCTGACAAATACCAGGCCAAATCTCAGCTTTATTGTGGGTTATCTTTCAAGGTTCATGCAGGAACCTAAGGTGAGTCATTGGAAAGCAACAAAAAGAGTTCTTAATTATGTTCATGGTAGTACAGACTATGACTTGGAGTACAAGAATGACAAGTTCTTCTTACATGGCTACATGGACTTAGACTATGCCGAATCCATTGATGATTACAAGTTGACTTATGGATACATTTTTCATATTGGATCTGAACCTGTCTCTTGGTACAATAAGAAGCAGTAGGTGGTTGTTTTATATTCTATAGAGGTAAAATATCATGCAAGTGGAGCAGTCTACGAGATAATGTGGTTTAAGTCACATTCTTACAAACGTGGATCTTCCAAAGAATCTTCCACTTCATTTGTTTTATAATAATCAAGGTGTTTTGAATCTAGTCAAGAATCCAGTCTTTCATGAGCATATCAAACACATCGACACATAGACACTACATTTATGGTTGCCTTCAAAGTTAGAATTTTGCCTTTCATTTTGATTGATTTCGCTCCACGATGTCATCTTGTTTGAATTACAGGTAAAAATAGGATTTTCGTCCCTCAACATACTTTTACCTCTTTCGTGGGTAATTTCACTTGAAAATGATATGAAAATATCCTCTACAAGAAAGGAGGCATAAATAATTGATTTCAACCCTAAGAGGGGTGAAAATGACTTTCGCCCCATACCAGGGGTGACTTTGACTATGATTGGTAGGAAAATATGTTTTCGGGACTTTCACCTCAAGATGTCTCCTTTTTGAAATTTGCCTCAAAGGAGGAAAAAACAATTTTTACCCCTCCTGAGGGGCGCCTTTGAATTTGACCTTTTAATATTTCTTGGACGATGTCATCTCTATGTTTATGCTCTGAAAAGCATCTTTCACTGGGATTTTCACTCCTCCTAAGGGGCGACTTTGACTTTGACCACGCCAAGCATGCTCTGCACTTGATTTTTGACCCCAAAATACTTTTAACTGCAATTTCACCCTAAAGAGGGGTAAAAATGATTTTTGCCCCTTTCCACGAGTGCCTTTGACTTTGACAAATTCTGTTATTTGCAAAATTTTCTCTCATTCTTATTCATACGGATGAAATCTTCCATTATGGCAGTTTTGCCCCAAAGGAAGGGCAAAAATGATTTTTGCCCCTCCATGGGGCAAAAAAATTTGGCATTTTCCTTTTACTGGAGATTTTTTTAAACAAAAAATACCAAAGATTAGTTGATTTTTCATCAATTCTTCAATCCCGAAATGTCCATCACCATCGAGTTTTCCCTCCTACATTTTGCTCATGACTTCTATTAATTTTTTACCGATAAAATTTACTATACATATTCAGAAATAAAATCAACATCCTTTATTTAATGAAATTGCTTATAGGGAAGGAACATATCGAAATAGTAAAAACAACACAACTGCATCATTTATCTTCTTTTTTCAAAATTTTATAAACAAAATTTAGTGTGACAAAACTGCCAACAATTTGATAAAAACTTTATAAATTTTTCATGCACAATTTCTAAGATAAAGAAAGGGAAAAAGAACTTAGCTAAAAAATTATTTGTCCAGATAGAATATCTTGCCTCGCTGAAGTCCTAGCCCTTCATTGCTCTTCCCATCATTCGAACCCTAGTTGAAAAATATTTACACTTTTGTTTTTCACGACTTGAAAAATTGTCACTGTCCTTGTTTTGAATGGTTGACTTCACAGGTCATATCTCCCTCAATATTGCTCGGATTATTGCATATGACCACTCATTTTAAATCTATTAAAATTTTACACAAGTTGGTCCAAGAATCAACAGAATCATATAACTCTTCACAAATTTATGGCTCCTAAAATATGAGATGTTTTTAAGGAAAAAACCCTAATCCTTCGCACTTTGCAAATTCGTTTTTTGTGACTTAAAAAATTATCACTGTCCTTATTCTGAATTATTATAAAATAATTACATTAATTCATGTAAAGTTATACTTTTTTAAAGTTAATTTTGTTTGTACTTAATTTTGTAATTATTATTTAAGTTATCATATATGCAACTAATTAAATAATTTGTAAAAATAAAATATGATTTTATAAGTCAACAAGCCTTTTCTCATATTTTTTAAACATAAGACAATTGGCTTTCTTTTAATTACAAAAGTATCAATTATAATGTGAGAGGTTATTTATTTTCAAATAGTTAAAAAAGTAAATTTCAAATTAGTTATTGGATCTACTGATAATTTCACATAATGTTTTGATTAAAAAGATAAGAATTAAATTATTTAATATATAATAATATAAATGAGTATTTTTCAATATGAATTTTAGGTAGTAAATCATGAATATATTCTCAATTACAAGTGCTATATGTATATTTTGAAAATGTTAAGGTCTAACTTATGAGAATGTTTTGCTTACTACTTAATTTCCATGGACGACACCATGATATGGTTTTTGAAATACAATGGTCATAGATCATGACATAATATAATAGGGATCCAAATCAAAACCATATAATAAATTAAATATAAAATAATTTGTAATCTATACACCAAGTTCATTTAAATAAACAAAATACATGTAGGGACCATTTCAAACTTATATAAATAACCAAAGTTTATCTAAGGTATTCTATTATCCTGTCTTCCATCATGACCTCTATTTGCATGACATTTTTAGTCTACATGATTGTCATATTAGATGGCTTCATAGCACCTCTTGTCACACCCTTCATTGGTACACTCATTTGCTTGTTCATTGAAATACGTAGTCTATCTATTCTCCATCAATAATAGAAGTGTTTTCAGCTAGGCTTGCTCTTATCATTTCACAAATTGTTCCTCATTGTATACTATATTTTATAGAAGGACTGACCTCTTTCCCATGGGGCCACACTTATTGGATGTTAGGAACTTTCATATAAAAATAAGTATAATCACAATAGCAATGGAGGAATTAATGGAAATGCTTATTGAACTCATGGAAAATTGTGCTATTTGTGATTGATAATTTTAAAAGTGTTACACAAGGCACCTTTTTACAAAAGTGCCTTAGAAGGCTACAAAATGGGTCTAGGAGATGAAAATCCTCTTTTAGTAAGCGGGTCAACAATACCAAGAGTCTTCCAAAAGATCCTCAAAACGAGTGGGTTTATTGCTTGTGTGTCACTATCAATCAAACCTATTCTCAAGACTTGTAATACCTACAAAAAGGAGTTAGAGCATTTGGGAGTCTATCTCAGTCAGACCCCTCATGTTTACACACAAAAAGAAACCAAAATGAAGCTAATTCATTATAAAAGTATTGAAAATGGTTACAAAACCAGTACGGACAATAATACTTACCTTCTTGGAGGATTTTTTGTCCTTATGGGGTCTAAAATGTTAGAAATAGAGTATATTATATCATTGGGTCATGTAAATGTATCTTCCAAGGTAGATACTTAGGACATTAGATTACTTTAGGGGAAATTTATCTAGTTACTTCATGCAATGTAACAAATGCACAAGCGCCAATGTGCAAGTTGTATATGGGCAAATTATCCCTTCCATAGCTAGGTAGAGTGTTGGCCAAGGAACCTATTTTCCTATGTAAGAAATACCTCATTGTAATATTGATACAGATTTGAGGGACATAGTCAGATAGTGTAGCTTAGATCATAGTATAGTTCTGTGTAGATCACCATCCATTGGTGATGGGTGTAATGTAGTTCAATAGATTTATTAATGGAGTGTTCATTTCCTCCATAGCTACATTGTATTCTTTTATGTCATTTATATTTACAACATATTTCAATCATCTGACAGATTTAATTTCTTTCATATTATTATGCATCTTGTGATTGTTATCTCCCAGTGCTTGTTACATCAAAATATAAAAGTGGTATCAGAGCCACGGTAGATCTAGCCATAGTAGGTCAATAGGAAAACCACCATTATTATTGAGCCTAATTTTTTTAATCAACCTAACATGCTGCTAGACCAACCATAGTCCCCAAGTGAGGACTGAAAGAAATCTTAGTTTCAAAAATACGAAGATTACATTTGACTAGAGTATTTTCCACAGAGTTGTAAGAAAAAATTGTGAAGACTAAAACTCAACATTCAATCCACTAGATTGACAAATCATCTAGTGAAGATCATCAAGGATATCTAGAATTTTCTAACTATTGCCTAAAGTTTCTTTTGTTGCATAAAATTAATTCTTAGAGGATTGGGACTCCTACAATAGAAAGCTAGGAGACTCCAAATTCATTGCCCAAAGGTCAACATACCTTCATAGTGTTGATATTAGTTCCTTATATAAGAGAAAAATACTACAGAAGAAGACTTCTGGTGAAGAATCATGGTGAAGTCAGGAGATTGAAGATCTCCATTGCTGGATTGAAGAACTTCATAGTTGAAGAATAGGCCATATAAGCCTTGATACGAAAAAAACTATAGAAGCCCTAAATAAAAGGCCATAGGAGCCTTGAATAAGAAGCCACATAAGTCTTGATACTAAAAATACCACAAAAGCCTTGATACTGAAAAGGCCATAGAAGCCTTGATACTAAAAAGGTTGTAGAAGCATTGATACTAAAAAGGTCGTAGAAGCCTTGATACTAAAAAGGCCACTAAAGCCTAGATACTTAAAAAGGCTCCATAAGCCTTGATCCTGAAGAAGAATTCGAAAAGAATATCATATTCATAAGCAAATTAAGATTTTAGTAGTAATGTTTTTGTTGCAGGGAAATAAGAGACAATGAGTTGGGAAACTTCCTACAAGAAAGTTAGGAAGAGTATATTCTTCAGAATCAAACACTTGAAGCAAAAATGAAGAGATCGAGAGAAGATCTCATTGAAGAAATTCCAGTCTTGGAAGAAGAAGAAGGGCTAGGAGAGTCATACTTGCATTCAAAAGCAGTAGAATTAGAGATCCAGAAGAAGATCTCACCACTAATACTTCTAAGAATATAATTTTTAAGAGAGTATCTCAAGGAAGACCAGCAGAAGCTACAAGATTAAAGACCTTGGGAAGGTCTCAACGAGCATCTAGTAAAAGGCTAGGAGAGCCAAACTAAAGAAATCATAAAAGAAGAACTCACAGGAGAAATCCACTACCAAGGAGAAGCCCCTGATAGTGAAGTACTTGGGACAATTATCACCATACGATAAAAATCGCAAGAGAAGGAGAAATTAGCAAGGAGTGCCAAATTTGAGAAGGAGAATTTGGCAAGGAGTGCCCAATTCAAGAAGAAGAATTTGGCAAGGAGTGCCAAATCCAAAAAGAAGAATCTAGTGAAGACATCAAGATATTTAAAATATTGAGAAGAAGATCCTTCTTGAAGTTAGAATTCGAAAAGAAGATTTGAAGACAGAAGAAGCTCACCAAATATAGGATATTTGAAGATTACCTCTCATAGCAAGAAGGCACCGCTTCAAAGACAAACACTTATCTAAATACACAAAATAAGAAGGAGATCACAATAGGATAACAAGACACCAAATCTTAGGCTCATGAAAGAAAGTTCGAGACCATATTTTGGTTAAGAAGGAGCTATTTAGGATAATCTAAAAAAGGTTGCAAGATCCTCCTTGAAGAAACAACTTGATGATCTTAGACACCAAGATTCACATCCTATGCAGAAGTGGTAAAAGAACTAAAAAAGCTTTAAAAATATAAGCAAATTTTGGTGCAAATAAACTTGTTAATTGAATTACTTATCAGATTTTTTATAGCACCTTAATTTAGATTAAAGTTACAAGAAGAAGAAAAATTCAATTACAATATTCAAAAAATGCAAAAAGAGAAAAGTTCTTTTAAGGTTCATTTGCACATTAATTAGGAGTTGATTAGATTTTAGTATTATATCTATCAACTACCTATCATATACTTTGGAAAAAGAAAAAGATACTAAGTCCTACAATATTGATTGTATTGAAATTGCAAAATAACTATTGAAGGTTCATTTCAAATTACTTTTGATTAGTTGCAGTAAATTGATTAAGTGAATTATCTTGATATTTGATTGGAGTGATAAGGTAAAATTGTTAGTGCATTAAAAGTGAAATATTATTAGATTCATTTGCACTATTCTATTTCTCTCAAAAGGATTAGTTTTTTGTACTTGATAAGGGCACAAAATCTGATTTGAATCAAGTGTCTAAAGACACTATTAAAGCACAAAAATCTGCAACACATAGTGGCTAAGGGAAGCCACCAAAATAGGTTAGTACAATCCAAATAGCAACTAACTAAAGGTAAAAAAAAGCTTCAAATATTGAGACTTGGTGAGTCTTAAATCCAAAGCATTACATGGTTAATTGCATGGTACGAAGGGCAAAAAATTATAGCTACAAAGTATCCAAGAAAAAAGGGTAAGGAGTATAGCCAAAGAGACATATTCAAAACCCCCATATTTGCATTCAAAAATCTGCTATAAAACCAGAATTTTAGACCTACAAAAAGAGTGCTCATCTACAAAGAGAAAGCGTCAAAATCTACTTTAATCATGGGATGGACAACATAAAAAGAGGCTATCTACACTAAAAATAAGAATAGGAATCAACACATTAAAGGCATAGAAGACAAGGAGAAAAGGTGTTATATTCAAGGTCTTAAAATTGGAGAAGATTGTCCACCAAAGGAAGCACCAAAATCACCATTCAAAGCTCCATAGCGCCTCATCAATTCACTTGCAAAAGAAAAAATTGCTTGCTATCCAAGAAATAAAGTAAGATAAGTAAGTGTATACAAAAGGAATTATAATATTCTCCTTGGAAGCGTTATAGAAAAGGACTTAATTTAGAGAGCTTGAATGCCACTTGGCATAAACTTTCTAAGGTACCATTTCATCTCTCAATGCTCAAGAAACCTCACGCAGAAGTTACAAGAAATATCAAGGAAGTGGTGACACTTGTTATCTTCCACAAGACTCACATAAGTACCCACATGAGTGGTCATATATTACAGAGTGACCAAGAATCATTAAATAAGGAAATAGGTACGTTAAGAAAGGTGAAGCGCTCATACATAACGGATGTGACACTTATCACAAAGTTCAATATCTTTCTTCCATAAAAATGTGCTCAAGTACAAATCAGTCAAGCATAGAAAAGTGTAATCAAAGCATAAAAAAGCACAACATGGAGGAAGGAAGAGGAAGCATTAAAAGCTCTTGGTATTTAAGTTCAAACCTCTCTATATTTGCAACATCTACATTCCAACATTAAAGACAAGGAATTCCAAACCATAAGCATTGTTTCTAGTGTTAAAGGAGGGCATTAAAGCTCTGTTATATTCATCAAAAAAAGGCACCAAACAGTGCAGTGATACATCATTCAAAGGTGATGTTTAAATCACATTTATTATTGCTTTCACTTTAGGGAGATATAAGGGTTATAAGCTAAGGTCAAATCTTAGATTTTGAGAGCAAAAACCATAAGGGATAACTTATAAAATTGAAATAATTTTTGCAATTTAACCTAGGAGAAATAAGGAATTCTACTTGGGATTAAATTATTTAATATGTTGCAAATATTATTACTTTCCTAATTTCTAAATTTGGGAGTGATAAGGGTTACAACATCAAACTAGGTTATTGGAAATTAGAAAAAATTGAATAAAATCCTAAGGGTTACAAAAGGGGTTATTAAGATTTTTTTGTTAAGGTTGAAAATTTATAATTTGCTTGTCTCAAAATTTTTCAAAAGGGGCAAAAGAAATCCAACATTAAAACCTCTTCAAAATTGAAAAATGCTTAGTTCAATAGGAGTAATAAGGTGTTAGAAAAGTTAATTTTTGATCTTTATAAAAATTGTACAAAATCAACAAACATTGAACTATACTTTACAAAAGCACTATATCATACTCCAAAATCATTAGGGAGTCATAAGGCATTCTACAAAACTTAATAATAATATCTATCAAATATTATCAAGTTGGGAAGATATAAGATTTCTTCAAAATCTAAAATTAGGTGTTCATACTCTCATTCCTAGGGAGACATAAGGAAGCCTACAAACCTAAGGATTAATAAAGGTTTTATCAAATCAAGCTTATATACTTCAATTAGGGATCAAATATCCTAATATAGGGATCTATAAGAAAGACTACAATTCTATCTTATTTCTTCAAGTTCAACCTCTTAAAATGGGTAAAGACATTTCATACAATGAATGTAAAACTTGCTCCAACAGGAACTAATTCACAAAACATGAACACATGTGGTATATTGACTCATGATCCAGTCATCATATGACAGGAAATATACAATGGTTTTACTATATTGAAGTTGCTAAAGGTTACAAACTAAGAATTGCAGACAATCAAACTTATCCTATACATGGATATGGATATGTAACACCCAAAAAATCATTTCCAAATCTTCTACTACAAAAAGTATTGTATGTTCTTGGATTAACATTCAATTTCATATCTATAAGAAAGCTAGTAGAAAACAACTATTTGATGAATTTTAGATATATGGATGGGATCAATACATGTCTAATTATAAATCAATATGGAATAAAAGAAACAGGTTCAATCCATGAAAATACATACATCCTAGACTCAATAGAAATCTCACAAGATATTGTGGTGTTTCAAAATGATACTAATATATTTAAAGAGGAACAGGTTGAAGAAAATGAAGAACTAGTACACCAAAAAGGCAAGCACAAAAGGATCAAAAACAAAAATATGAGGAAAATTACACCATGCCCTATTCATTCATCAACAATCAGACCAAATGAATATACTTGCAAAGAGAACTATAAAAGTGATTGGATAGAAGGTAAGGAAGATGAATCTGAACAAGCCAAATATCATCCAATGAAAGAAGAATATTTAGCTTCAACTACAACTTACTTTGCATCATATGAAGACATAGATTACCTGTTAAACCTAAATACAAAGAATGCAAAATAAGAGTACAAAGTTCAGGATAAAGAAGCAGAAGATCCATATTGAATACTAAAGTCTTCAATACCCAAATAATGTAATACAGGGGGGTGTTAGAAATAGAGTATATTACATAATTTGGGTCATGTAAATGTATCTTCCAAGGTACATACTTAGGACATTAGATTACTTTAGGAGGAATTTATCTAGTTACTTCATGCAATGTAATAAATGCACACGTGTCAATGTGCAAGTTGTATATGTGCAAGTTATCCCTTGCATAGCTAGGTAGAGTTCTGGCCAAGGAACCTATTTTCCTATATAAGAAAGGCCTCATTGTAATACATATACAGTGTCAAGGGACATAGTCAGATAGTGTATCTTAGAGCATAGTAGAGTTCTATGTAGATTACGATCCATTGGTGATGGATGCAATGCAGTTCAATAGCTTTATTAATGGAGTGTTCATTTCCTCCATAGCTACATTATATTATTTTATGTCATTTCTATTTACAACATATTTTAGTCATCTAGTAGATTTACTTTCTTTCATATTATTCTTCATCTTGTGATTGCTATCTTCCAGTGCTCGTTATATAAAAAGCTATAACATAAAACTAGCCCTTGAAAAGGGTCACACCTTAAGGTATGACCATTTGAGTTGCAGGTTACCTTACGACTAGGACCGTGATATCTCGACATAATTTTGGACTGTAAAAAGTGGTCTTTTTCTATATTTGGATCTCCTGTCCTTGCTAGATCACCTTCAAAACCTACAATAAAGAGCAATTTGGGACACAAAAAGGGTGTAAAAAGATATTTTGTATGGTGATTTATGGTAAAGTGAGTGTTGGAGTGTAGTGTAGCCTAGATGGATTTTGGTAGAGTCTAGGTATGCAAATGGTGGATTCATCAATATAGAGGAAAATAACCTCTATTTATAGAATTTGGAGAGGTTAGGGCAAGTTGAGATATCCCTTGTGAGGTGCCCCCTGATGTGGCATCCCTAATAAGTGCACTTGGGTGAGATAATTCCTCACCCATCTACATGTCATAAACAAGCATGGGGATGTGGAGTGGAGTTGGGGTTAGATCCTAATCGTAGTAGGATTAACCATGGATTAAGAGTTGACTTGGGTGAGGTGGAAGATGACTCATCCTTACCCCATGCTTTGAAAGCCAAAAGTCCTCAAATGTCATTTATGGTATTAAATGCACATGGGGATTTGAAATGGAGCAAGGGTTAAGTATTACTAGGGTTAGGTTGACCCTAGGTTAGATGTTGACTTTTGGGTGAGGTGGAGGGTGACTCACCATGTCTCCCATGCTTTGGGACATGAAAGTCTTCAAATACCATTTAAGGCTCTAAATGCACATGGGGAGATGTGTGGAGCAAGGGTTAAAGCTAACCCTAATTAGGTTGACCACATGTTTAGTTGAGGTCAAATGGATGAGGTGGAGCCTAGGCTAGTCAAAGAGTAGACTAGGTGAGGTGGCCATGAGTTAGATGAACCATGATTAGGTTGACCATGGGGTGGAGTTTGACTATGAGGTGGCTTTTGACCAAGGTTAGACTAGAATGATGGTCACATTGTTAGGACCCTCCTAACATATTGTAATTATAATTATCCGGGGTGCGTCTTTCCAATCGCACCCCATCCTTCATATTTATGGTGTATCACCATATTCATTTTAAATCATCAAATACATTCATTTTATATATATCAATATTGCAGGTTTTTCCTTCAATTTCAAAGGCGATTCATACTATCCAACGATTTCTTCTTATTTAATTTTACATTCAAATATATAGCACTAGTATCTTAACATCTGGATCAGAGCTTCAGATTTCACCTGCCGCTGCCATAAATTTTTTTTTTATACAAAAGAAAAAATCATCAAGCGACGCATTATTAAATGAAAACACGGCAAAGGATTATAAATTAAAGGTTATAACAAAATCATAAAACGTCGGGAACGAAGATTATTCGGGAACAAAGATTGGACAAATAACATATTATAATCGGACAAATAACGCCAGGAAAAAGGACGTCGAGCGCGCTTTGTCGTCGACGTGAAAGCGCAGGGTATACACGAAATTATATTTTTTTTGTGAATTTTCGTAGGGAATTATCCCACATAGCGGGTGCGGGAATTTTTTCCAGTTTATTAAGTGGGCAGCACGCTTACTGAAGCGTGACTTCGGTCACGCCCGCCCTTGACCAAGCTTTGCGCGTACCCACTGCTCGCCTGCTCGCCGCCTCTGTCGGACGCTGTCCTGCCTGCTTGCTGTCGCTCTGTCAGTCCGTCTCTGTCGCCTTTGTTGAATGCCATCCTGCCTGCTTGCTGCCTCTGTCGAACGCCGTCCTGCCTCTGTCAGTCCGTCTCTGTCACCTCTGTCGAACGCCATCCCGCCTGCTAGCTCTCGCTCTGTCAGTCCGTCTCTGGCTGCTCGCTGTCGCTCTGTCAGTCCGTCTCTGGCTGCTCGCTGTCGCTCTCTCAGTCCGTCCCACCTGCTGTCATCCTACTCGCAAAAATGCTACGCGCTCTCGGGGGGCCAAAATAAATAGTTGATAGGGCATTGCCCACCAAATTTTAAAATATATATATATATATATATATATATATATATATATATATATATATATTTAATAATTAAATTAAATTATTGTCCAATTAATTTTTAAATTTTGCTCACCTTGATCGTTACCTACACCAACCGAAATGGCCGACGGACGACGATCATTGGATTCCATCCACGAGAAACACGAAAGGCTCGCTGAAGAAGTTAAACAGGAAAGAGAAGAGAATTCCCATAACACAAGAGAACTCTTCGAGAAAATATTTGCAATGGATGTTAAACTTGATGCCATCGATCAAAAACAGGCAACAACACAAGCAAACTCAACCAACACCGGGTCATCAAACCGAGCAATGTTAGGAGGTCCACAAACTTCCATTCTACCACGGACGACCAAATTAGACTTCCCAAAATTTGAAGGCGGAGACCCTACAAACTGGATCTACCGAACAGAGCAATATTTCTCACTAAATCAAATTTCGAAAATACAAAAAGTGCATATCGCCTCCTTCCATTTGGAAAATGACGCCATCCAATGGTACCAATGGTTCGAGAAAACTAATGGCACTCCGACGTGGTCAACCTTTACACAGAACCTATTAGTACGATTTGGCCCTAGCAAGTTTCAAAGCTTTACAGGGGCCCTCACTAAATTATGCCAAACCACTTCAAGATGGCGAGTACCAAGCGGAATTTGAAAGGTTAGCTAATCGAACATCCGGATTAGACGCTGCCTTCTTTCAAGAATGTTTCGTTAGCGGATTAAAAGAAGAAATTCGAATTGAGGTACAAATGTACAACCCTACAAACATGTTAGAGACCATCGGCTTAGCGAAATTAGCGAAAGACAAAATCAAGGCACGGAATCGATTCACAAAACCAACTTGGGGGAAACAATCAAACACTTATACCAACCCCAAGCCAATGCAAAATGGACGAACCCAAAACTCCTACACAACCCCCAAAATTAACCCCGCTCTACCAATTAAACGTCTGAGTTTTGAGGAAATGAAGGAAAGACAAGCTAAAGGTCTTTGCTACCATTGCGATGAGAAATTTGATAGAAATCATAAATGTGCCTCACGAAAATTATATATTCTCGATGCCACAGAGGAAGGGAATTCTACTGAAGAGGAACCTGAACTCGAAGTAGAGGTATTATCCAACACACTTGAAAGTGACGAAGAAAATACACCAAAGGTTTCCTTCAACGCCCTTGCCGGATTTTCTCGCCCCTCAAACAATGCGAGTAAAAGGGTATTTTAAGAAACAAAACCTTACCGTGCTCCTAGATTCTGGTAGCACACACAATTTTATCGATCCAAAAGTGGCTAAACAAGCAAATTGTTTCATATACCCTTGCAATAACTTCGAAGTGATGATCGGAAATGGCAGAAAAATTGCATGCAAAGGAAAATGCAGAAATATAAAACTAACTATGGGAGTTTATACCATGCAAAGCGACATGTACGTCTTACCCCTAGGGGGATGCGACATTGTACTAGGCGTACAATGGTTAAGAACCTTGGGCGTAGTCCAATGGGAATTTGATGAACTATGGATGAAATTCACGACAAATAACCAAACCTATATTATCCAAGGCCTAAAATCAGGACCTTCCCAAATCGTCATCTCGCATAGAATGGAGAAAATTATCCGAAAAGGGAACAAAGGAATGGTTGCCCAATTATTTTCAATTCAACCTAGTCACCAAAAAGACGAGACACCAGAGTTACAAAAAATTTTAGACCACCATAAGGCGGTATTCAACGAACCAAAAGGACTACCTCCACAACGAAGTCACGATCACACTATTCCACTATTTCCAGGGCATCAACCTCCTAATATTAGACCTTATCGTTATCCATACCTCCAAAAGACCGAAATAGAGAAATTAGTACAAGAGCTTCTTACAACAGGAGTCATTAGACCTAGCAAAAGCCCTTACTCCTCTCCAATTATATTAGTTAGGAAAAAGGATGGTTCGTGGCGTTTATGTGTCGATTTTCGAGCGCTAAATAAAATGACCATCAAAGATAAATTTCCTATTCCGGTCATAGACGAGCTACTAGATGAACTCCACGGGGCAGCTTACTTTTCCAAGTTGGACTTACGGTCAGGCTACCACCAAATACGAGTCGCTGAAAAGGATATTCCTAAGACGGCCTTTCGCACTCACGAAGGGCACTACGAATTCTTGGTGATGCCATTTGGCCTTACCAACGCTCCTTCTACCTTTCAAAGTCTAATGAATAAGGTATTTCACCCTTTCCTTCGTAAATTTATATTAGTTTTCTTTGATGACATTTTGATTTATAGCAAAACATGGGAAGAACATTTGGACCATGTTAGACAAGCATTCCAAATCTTGAAGGAAAATCAACTTTATGCAAATAGATCAAAGTGTTCCTTTGGGAAACAAGAAATTGAATACTTAGGGCATATTGTCTCAAAGGAAGGCGTGATGGTAGATCCTTCCAAAATCGAGGAAGTGAAAAATTGGCCTATTCCAAAAACCGTAAAGGCTCTACGTGGGTTTCTTGGACTAACAGGATATTATAGAAAATTTGTCCAAAATTATGGTAAAATCGCTGCTCCTCTAACAACATTACTTAAGAAAAACGCTTTCAAATGGTCGCCTAAAGCGGACGAGGCCTTTATCACCTTGAAAACTGCAATGTGTACCACCCTTGTTCTAGCCATGCCCAACTTTTCTAAACCATTCGTCATTGAAAGTGATGCTTCAGGAATAGGAATGGGAGCCGTACTCATGCAGGATGAAAGACCTCTAGCTTTTATAAGCAAAGCATTTTCTCCTAAGAATTTAGCTCGCTCTACATATGAAAAAGAGATGTTGGCGATTGTCCATGCTATTCAACATTGGAGGCCTTACCTTATTGGCCAACATTTCATTATACGCACCGACCATCATAGCTTGAAATATTTTTTGGAACAAAGGACTAATACCCCGGAACAACAAAAATGGGTTACTAAACTTCTTGGCTATGATTATGAAATTACATATAAAAAGGGCAAGGACAACATGGCAGCTCGATGCACTTTCTAGAAAATTTGAAGATATGCCTCAAGTTCATGCTCTTTCCTCCCTTATTCCTAAATGGGTAGATGAGGTGCATGAAGAATGGATAAATGATCCTATTACCCACGCCTTAATTCAACAACTTCAACATAATCCTAGTAGCAAACCTCCATACACTTGGAAGGACAATATATTAAGATACAAAGGGAGGATGGTCCTCACCCCCAATTCAACTTATCGAAAGAAACTTCTTCATGAGTTACATACCTCACCCATTGCGAGGCCACTCGAGGGTTCTTAAAAACCTATAAAAGAGCCACTACCTCCTTCTATTGGGTAGGAATGAAAAATTACATCAAAAACTTTGTAAAAGAATGTGAAGTGTGCCAAAGACAAAAGGGGGAGACCATCGCTATTCCCGGATTACTTCAACCTCTTCCTATACCCACCAAAACATGGGCAGATATTTCTATGGACTTTATTGAAGGATTACCTAAATCAGGCGAAAAAACAACCATTTTCGTAGTTGTTGATCGTTTATCTAAATATGCCCATTTTTGTCCAGTGGCTCATCCGTATACCGCAAGCACTATAGCCCACCTTTTCCTCGATAACATCTTTAAATTACATGGTATGCCCTCCACAATTATTAGTGATCGCGACCCAACTTTCACTAGTACCTTTTGGAAGGAATTATTCAAATTACAAGGTACTCAACTTAGTATGAGCTCCGCTTACCATCCTCAAACCGATGGCCAAACCGAAGTTGTAAATAAATGTTTGGAAACATACCTTCGATGTTTTGTCTCTACTCAACCACTCCATTGGGTAAGGTGGCTGTCACTAGCGGAATGGTGGTATAACACTTCATACCATACGTCCATCAAAATGACTCCTTACGAAGCACTATATGGTCAAACACCACCATCCCTCACTTCCTATATTCCAGGGACTACAAAAGTCCATGCGGTGGAAACAGAACTTGCTAGTCGAGAGGACATACTACGGACCCTAAAAGAGAACCTACACACCGCCCAACATCGCATGAAGCAGCAAGCCGATCAACATAGAAGCGAACGTAGTTTTCACGAGGGTGATATGGTTTTCTTACGTCTCCAACCTTACCGGCAAACCTCTCTTAAACAAAAAGGTTCTCAAAAATTAGCACCCAAATTTTACGGGCCGTATAAAGTTCTCCAACGTATTGGGACCGTTGCTTACAAACTTGAGCTTCCTCCCTCTTCCAAACTTCACCCCGTATTTCATGTATCTTGCCTTAAGCTCGCAGTCGGAACACATATCACGACACAAACCACTCTTCCGGAATTCTCCGAGGAGGGAGTACTTTTAGTCGAGCCAGAAGCTATCTTGGATCGCCGCTCTCGTCACCTTCGTACTCGCGATATCACGAAAGTGTTAATCCATTGGAAAGGTCTACCTTTAGAAGACGCGACGTGGGAAACTCTTCACGATATCCAGCGGCAATTTCCAAATTTCCAGCTTTGAGGACAAAGCTCCTTTAAGGGGGGTGGCATGTTAGGACCCTCCTAACATATTGTAATTATAATTATCCGGGGTGCGTCTTTCCAATCGCACCCCATCCTTCATATTTATGGTGTATCACCATATTCATTTTAAATCATCAAATACATTCATTTTATATATATCAATATTGCAGGTTTTTCCTTCAATTTCAAAGGCGATTCATACTATCCAGCGATTTCTTCTTATTTAATTTTACATTCAAATATATAGCACTAGTATCTTAACACACATGGGGACCAAGGGTTAAGCATAGTAAAGGGCTTAAGTGGCCAAAGAGGGCTTATGAATAGTGCTTTTGATAAATAAATAGTGTTTTGAGGCTAATATATGCAAATTTTATGGGTTTTGCAAATTGATCAACCGTGATGATGAGATGAAGGGTAATGCATATTTTTTAGGTGTCTACATTTACCCCTTTTTACTGTGTTGTGTAAAGACATGGTGCAGTACAAAAAATTATAACACCAAGTTGGCAGTTTGATTTTGAAGAAGAATTTGTGGTTGATCTGTGATTGATTATGAAAGATGAATTGATGATGAGTGATTATGAAATATTATGACCTTTGTTATATCATATGGTTGTTGAGGGAGGAGACGTAAGATTATTTCATTGCATGATCAATGTAAGATGCATCAATTGTGGAAGGGATAAATATCTTTGAAACTTTACCTTTGACAGATTATTGAGCTTGATTTGATTTGGTAAACCATCAAGCCCTAGGGAGATTTTTGTTAGGTGCTTCACTCGCAAGTGGTATTATGACTGCTACTCCAAAGAAGGGAATCCATGATTAACCTACAATATTAGCCTCTAGGTGTACCAAATGTTTGTTTGAATTGGAGTTTTTTTGAGAAAATAAATTCTACTTTTGTTTGCCCTAGAAAATGAGGGCTTGAGATAATATCTAGAAAAGGTTTTTGGATAAACAAAATTTCTAATATTGAGTGTTTGATTATTGATTACACACAAGGAAATTTTTTTATATGATGTCTACCCCCTCAAGCAATGAGTTGATGGGTGAAGAAGCAAAATACAATGACAAATCGATTGGTAAAGTGGTTATTGGCCAAGTGGAATGAATAAAAAGCATAGAAAATGGATGAGAATAATCATTTTATGCTTTGTGGCAAAATTTTAGAAATATTTGTTTCATTCGCAAGGTAAGTTGTGACTGTATGGTCACACCTTAACTTATGACTTTTGACTTATGTTATCCATGTGTAGTTTTGTATTTTAGAGGACCAAATGGTATCAAAATTTGGCAAACCTTATATCATCGAAAATATATTTTTGAGCTTGATCCAATGGTGGTGGTTTTATGAAATTTAGAGAAGTTTTGATAGAGGAAAAGTGGGATCAAATATGACCTTAATTTTTGAGGTGATAAATGTTGAATTTAAGGTTTTGAAAAGGAGAATTGGCTTGGTTGGTTAGAGGGTTTATGTATAAAGGTGAATTAATGGATTTTGATGAAAAGTAGATCAATTTGTAGCATCTACAAAGATGATGGATAGGAAGAAAGTGGAGAGACTTAAAGGGTAGAGGGATAAGTTATAGTGAGAGTGTGATGTTATCACAATAGACATAGATGCAATGATAATGGTGTTAGAGAGACCCATGACAGAGGTGTAGAGTCAATACAATGATAAAGAGGTTATGGTGACCAAGATGAATAGATTACAAGAGGAGGTAGAGCAGTAGAGGATGCATAGTGATGTGTCTACTTTGTAGACTAAGCTTGATGACCTGCGATGAGTGAAGGATAATTTTGAGAGTTTTTTGAGAGAGTAGAAGGATGCATAGATTGGAGGTATGAATGAAGAGTTGAGGGATAGATGTTTTGACACATTCAAATTCAAATTCCTAGTCACACCATAGTAGGAGGAGCACACAGTCAATAGTTACAATGGTATCTTGAGTAGTGGAGCTAGAAATACCATAGGTAGAGGGATCTACTCCAGGACAAAGAAACGAGGGAACATAGAGGAGGGATATGGAACCTCCTGACAGACATGAGGGGAGTGGAGAGACTTTTGAATTGTAGCAAAGCTGAGATTGTTCTTTTTTGGTGTGGCAAGTGTGCCACTATTTTTATATATTATGACAGTTGCATATGTAATGATGTACAACATGATATATGTGATGTAGCCTATGAGCAATTTTGACTATGTATAGACCATCTTGTTATATGATATATGATGAGCTATTTTGATTATGCATAATGGTGTGATATGTATTGATGGTGGATGATGTATGTTTGTGGTGATTTAATACATGTGAGTATGCATTGATGATGTGATTGGATAGATAGTATATGAAATGTAGCATTAATTTGACTAGCTATAAATATACCAAAATGTAAATGTATGGATGCAAGAAATATTTTGTATGTACACTTGAGATGTGTGAATGTAGTCATACTTTTGAAAATATGTATTAGGTTTTGATCATCTTAAATGGATTATTTAATCAAAGACCATATACCTTATTATGAAATAAGTAAACATGTAATGTGTATGATGAATGCAACTCAAAATGAACCTATGTAGGTAATGTAAATGATGCTTTGAGTATGCAATAAATGACAATGTACAAATGTGATGAAGAGAACACTTGTTATTGGTAGAACTAGCGGTGATGTTGTTCACTCCTTATTCCCAGGATTGTTGGATGTTTAGAAGAATTCCTAGAAAGTCAAACACCATAGTTTGAATGATCAAACTCATCTAGTAGTCAATCAATATCCTACAAAAATCTTGACTATCCTAACTGAAATTATGCCTATCATGGCTATGTGTATACACATGATGTTTATTTATCCATTTTGAGTGATGTTGGACTAACCAATTGTAAGATTAGCCGATTAAGCTAGCTCATACACAAGCGTGTAGTGGTCTATACAAAATAAGGTCACTAATGTGACAAATGTGTTTCCACTTGCAAGGTATGCTCCACTGCCAGTCAAGTGTCTATAGCCCCGATGGATATTAGCCCCATGATCTATGGATCTGGGGACCTTAGAGATTCAAGGTTTTTTATAGTGATATTTTCTTCTCCTTATTTTGTTTGTGGTGCTCTTTTTGCTTTGCTTTGCTTTTTAGCTTACTTTTTTTTGCAGCTTATCCTTTTGTTGATCCTTAGGTTTGGGTTATACAAATGATAGGATAAGTAGGGGACACTGTTCACTTTATGACAAGCCTTACTCAAGGTGTTGTCCTTCCTATGCTCAAAAATTTCTTAATGTATGAAATACGTGATTGGTCGATGAAATAACTCAAGTCAACCAAGGGAAGCTTTGAAATACTTTAGAATTTGATGGTATTTAATAAAGGTTGAATGAACTGACTATGAATGGTTGAATAATTAAACTTTCTATTACAATGCAATTGAGAATATGATTGAACATCACTATAATCATGCTAACAAGTGTATAAAACTCTTCAATGGTTTATTGTATGCAAAATAATGTGTGCATATGTACAAGCTAAATTAAATGACAAAGTGACAAAGAACAATGTAGTAGAATGTATATATGGATAGGTGACATAATGGAATACCTATAAATGTAAACTAACACATGACCAATGTGTCCTTGAGTAAGAAAACCAAGTGAGATAGGTTAACACACATTCATGAATCTAAAATTTTTAACCCAACCTACTTGGAAGGATCTTTATGGAATGCATGGATGCATGTGATGAGTGAATTGAATGTCAATGTTTGGCAATATTAACATGAATGATGGGTGCATATTATGAAGGAATAGCCTGAAAATTGAGCATGTGAAATGGATGAAAAGCGACAAGAGAAGGAAGAATGAAAAGGAAAAGTAGAAGAGAGGAAAGAAGAAAGAAAGAAATGTAACCAATCAAAGGTATGTAGTTGCTTGAAGTTTGACCATACAACATTGATAGGGAATAAAAATATGTAGAGAGCAAAAGGACAAGAAGAAAATATGACTAAATCAAACGTATGTAGCCACTCAAAAGTGCGACCATAAAAAATTCACCATGAATTCAAGAAGAAGATAGAAGAAATTAAGACAACAAAATATAAGGTGCAAAATACATCACAGATGGATGATTTTGGTTGTGTTTTTGTTTTTATTTCTGTTATTATTGTTTTTGATTTTTTGTTTATTTTTGATGTTGAATGTACAAGATCTATGCTAAGATGATAAAGTAAGTAATGGAAAATTGACCAAAGGGGTTTGGAGCCTTTGAAATGAAATTAAAATTTGATCAAAGGGGTTTGGTGCCTTTGCTAAGAGATTTTAAAAAGAATTGTCCAAATGTCTTGAGGTTTTTTGTGAAACATTTTTGCTAAGAGATTCTAAAAATAATTGTCCAAATATCTTGAGGTTAATGACGAAATATTTTTGTGAAGATATTCTAATAAGAATTGACCAAATATCTTGAGGTTTATGGTGAAACCTTTTTGCAAAGAGATTCTAAAAAGAATGGCTAAATGTATTGAGGTTTAATGTGAAACCTTGTTGCTAAGATATTCTAAAAAGAGTTGGCCAAATGTATTTAGGTTTATGGTGAAACCTTTTGCTAAGATATTCTAAAAATAATTGACCAAATGTATTGGGGTTTATGGTGAAACCTTTTTGCGAAGAAATTCGAAAAATAATTGGCCAAATGTCTTGAGGATTATGGTGAAACCTTTTTGTTAAGGGATTCTAAAAATAATTGGCCAAATGTTTGGATATTTTTGGTGAAACATTTTTGCTAAGAGATTAAAAAAGAAATGTCCAAATGTCTTGAGGTTTAT
Source organism: Wollemia nobilis (assembly GCA_028583015.1). Taxonomy (NCBI): domain Eukaryota; kingdom Viridiplantae; phylum Streptophyta; class Pinopsida; order Araucariales; family Araucariaceae; genus Wollemia; species Wollemia nobilis. Next base: position 4,252,889 of record JAQPPZ010017072.1, read on the forward strand.
GGCAAAACCTTTTTGCTAAGATATTCTAAAAAGAATTGACCAAATATCTTGAGGTTTTTGGTGAAACCTTATTGCTAAGATATTAAAAGAGAATTGTCCAAATATCTTGAGGTTTATGGAAAAACCTTTTTGGTAAGATATTCTAAAAATAATTGGTCAACTGTATTGGGATTTATGGTGAAACCTTTTTGCAAAGAGATACTAAAAAGAATTGGCTAAATATCTTGAGGTTTATGGCAAAACATTTTTGCAAAGGGATTCTACAAATAATTGGCCAAATGCTTGAGATTTATGGTGAAACCTTTTTGTGAAGATATTCTAGAAAGAATTGGCCAAATGTATTGAGGTTTATGGCAAAATCTTGTTGCTAAGAGATTATAAAAAGAATTGGTCAAATGTCTTGAGGTTTATGGTGAAACCTTGTTTGCTAAGAAATTTTAAAAATAATTGGCCAAATTTCTTGAGTTTTATGGTGAAACCATTTTGCTAAGATATTCTACAAATGTTATGATAGAATATGAAAGTAAATTTTCTATTTGGAGCAAGATCTATGCTAAGCAAGGATAGGAAAATTGCTATCTAAAGCAATGATGATGGAATATTTCTATCTAAAGAAATGATGATGGGAGATTATTATTTGAAGCAATGAGGATGGATGGTGAGGCAAAGGACACAACCTTTGACAAAGGGTACAACCTTTTGAACCTAGTAATTGATTGTGATTGAAGTGTGAATGCGAGGCAAAGGGCACAACCTTTGATAAAAGGATGCAACCGTTTGAACTTGACAATTGATTGTGATTGAGGTGTGAGTGTGAGGTAAAAGGTACAACCTTTGACAAAAGGATGTAAATTTTTTAACTTGGTGATTGATTGTTTGGTAAAGGCTAGGTAAAGGGCACAAAATTTTGAACCTTGAAGTTCATTGTTTGATGAAGGTGAGGTAAAGGGCACAACCTTTAAATCTTGTGACTAATTTGATGTGTTAACATTAACATGAATACATGCTAAATAACAAGATGTGAAGGAGATGACAAATACCTCAGTCACAAAATTGGTTAGAAGGGGTGCAAAATTCCCCAAATAGAAATGTGGTTTGAAATAAGGTGAAGTCCTCCAATCATAAAAGGATTTGAGGGGGGAGGAAACTCCCCCAATCATGAGAAATTGGTTAGAAGGGGAAAAAATCCCCTAGTCATGTGATTGATTTGAAGATATTGAAATGATGATGAAAATAAGGTGAATGGAGAAGATAAGGAAGAGAATGAGAGAAAAATATTATGGAATAGAAGAAGGGGGAAGAAGAAGAGAAGGAGAAATAGGATAAAAAGTATTGGTCATAGGAATGTAGCTGCTCATGCGTGATCATACAAAAATGACATGAAGAAGAGAGAGGAAGAAGAGTTTTTAGTAGGAGATGTTGATTATATTATAAATTTGTATGACTTCTTGATTGATCATATCTTGAACCCGATGCTTAAAGGTGTGAAAATGGTTGATGTCATGCCCTTAATAACAATGGTAAGATCAAACCTATTATGCATTATACGATTTGGTTTTACCAAATTTGGATCTTCTGTGAGAAACAATGGTGAAATTGTTCTATTGATCAACAATGCATTACATAGTTTTATAGTTCTTGAAAGAACTAAAAATAGACACGGTGGTTGAGAAAAATCCTCTTAAACTTATTACAACAAACTAACTTAAAGATAGCTCTTATCCTAACAACATGCTAATCTTGGAATATGGTCAAACATTGACCAACCAAGCTAAAACCTCAACGTATGCTAATCAAATTAACTAGAAATATGTAAATCAAAACATTAAATTAAAACTAAATACTAGGAATTAATACTTAGGACTAAGGAGGCAATGTTGAAAATATTCCAACATTCTTCCCCTTGATGCTAAAGACACTCATGCAAGAGTTATTTAAGCATCACAGAGTTGGAAGAAAATATTTATCTTACATTTCCTCGAATCTTGAATCAAGAAATCAAAATTTACAAAATACTTATGGTGGCACTCCTTCCACTCTTCATGTGGAATTTCCTGTAAATGATTTAGTGCCTTCTTTTGTTGATTAGCTCCCCCTTCAACAAAAGTATCTCATATTGTGGTTTTCAGCAACCACTCTCTTACATATTTATCATTATGGTCTTTAAACCATGCTCTCACATTTTGATCTTCTTTTACATATTCAACACTAAAAAATACTCCACATGAGTATTTACAATTAATCATCTCACATATATTATTATACCATACAACTATTTCACATATTTCCACACAAAATATCACAATAAATATGGCCATATAATGACCAACTACATATGCAACATAAAGTTTAAGTGGCAACAATAAATATGGCTATCAATGTGAATGCTTTCAAAGCATACCATTCCTATAAAAGATATATCTTCAATGATCTATGTCTCACAATGACTCTCTCCAAGGAAATATTTACAAGGCTCTTCCTCTTTCTTATCCTCTTCTTCATTAAGGGATTTTTTCTCTCTTTCACACAAGGCTCTTCTTAAAGTATGTATTGATCTTCAAGAAAGAATTATCCATTATAATAATGTATATATTCTACAAAAGACATACCTTCATATGAGTCTTCACAAGACTCTTCAAAATCTCCTTCAAAAGGATCTAATTCAAAAACTTCTTTAAGGAAGCAAGACTCCTCCTTGCTTAAACAATCTTCATGATTGTCACACATGGATTTATGGGTATTCTCATCAATCCCATAAGCATCCTTCAATATTTTCCATGCCGTTATAGCTGATCTACAATTAGCTATGAGAGGAAAAACATTCTTTTCCATTCCTCTCCTCAAATCCATAAGAGTTAAGCAATTTGCATATTGCTGCTCCTTCTCTTTTCTCTCCTCGTCTTATAGCTTGCTCCAAGTGGGATCTTCATAGCCTTATTGAAATATATCCCATAAGTATTTATCCTTCAATAAGGTATTCATCATTATGCTCCAAATAGCATAATTATCTCCATCAAATTTTGGTACAGCCAAGTCTGCATATATGGCTTCCTTTTATTTACCAAAGTCTCAAGAACCCAATTTAATTGGCCAATACTGATTGAAAAAAACTAAAATTTTTCCTATAGACTTCTGATATACTTATCTGAAAATCCACTAAATTTCATATCCAAATTCACACAAATGAGAAATATGTGATCAATTTATTTTTGCCCTTTCTAGATCTTAGAGATTTTTTGAGACAACCTCAATGTTCTTCACATAAATCAATCCATACAACTCCAAAAATTTTGAAAATTAAACTCTGTATTCCTAAGACAATAATATGAAAACCCTCTAAATTTTTGAATAAAATTTGCAAACGTGAAAAATATGTGATCATTTACTTTTTCCCTTTTTATCACAATTCTGGATCTAGGATTTTTGAAGAAAACATCAATATTCACACAAATAAATAAATACAGATCCAAATGACCTAAAATTTTGTCTAAATTATTATTTTATCTAAATAATATTTATCCCAAAATTTGAGATGCAAATATCCCGTTTTCCACCTTATACAACCATTTTATTTAAAATATCAAAATGCTAATAAAATTAGCAAATTAGCTCCAAATCACCTAAAATTTGGACTGCATCCTCTTTATACAATTATATAACAACCCTAAAAATTTCATAATCAAATACCTCAGGATTCATGAGATATTAATGATTTAATTGAGCTCTTCCTTGCAAATCTGTTGAGTGCTGGCCACTTGAGTTTCTCTGACAAAGTGTGTGCTTCAGATCTCTTCACACCACTCTACATAGGTTTTGATCTATCTGAGCAAACCTGCTTTGATACCAAATGAGAAACAATGGTGAAATTGTTCTATTGATGAACAATGCATTACATAGTTTTATAGTTCTTGAAATAACTAAAAATAGACACGGTGGTTGAGAGAAATCCTCTTAAACTTATTACAACAAACTAACTTAAAGATAGCTCTTATCCTAACAACATGCTAATATTGGACTATGGTCAAACATTGACCAACCAAGCCAAAACCTCAACGTATGCTAATCAAATTAACTAGAAATATGTAAATCAAAACATTAAACTAAAACTAAATACTAGGACTTAATACTTAGGACTAAGGAGGCAATGTTGAAAATATTCCAACATTATGGTCTTACATCAGGTAAGGTGATGTGACCTGTATCATATAGCTTTTGAAACACATTAACGAATGCCTTTGAGATAGGACTCCAATTTTAGGGTGGTCGAGAAAGTCATTGTAGGTGAGAAAAAGGTTGGGTAGATGGTGATGAGGTGATTGCTTATTTAGATTGTGAAGGACCCCATCATGGAGGGTGAGAAGTTTTTTGAAGTAGAGGTGTTACAGAACCTCTCATGGATGGATTATAGGTGGGTGTATGACACCTAAAATTGCTCAATCATAGCTCAATACGGTTGAGGCACACTCTAGGATATATTGCATGTCCAATGAAGGTGGCGTTGGTAGTGTAGGGATGGGGTTAAGATAAATTATTGTTGGAATATATGTTGATTTATGCAAGTATGGATTTGAGTGTGGAGAAGGTGATGAAGGTAAAAAAGAGGGACAAGAGGGCTATAAAATACCCATCGGTTAGATCCTATGGGATGGAAAGCAGGGTAATAGAACAAGCAATGAAGGAGGTGGTATCGAAAGAGAGCATAGATGATACGGTGTCAATTGGTGTAGAGAGGAGGGAGCATTCTCCTCATGATGGATTGAATATGGATCCAAGTGGATGGCATGATATTGTAGGGCTTGATCATTAGAAGAAATCCCATGGTACATAACACTAGGAGATGAATAAGGAGAAGAATCATGTAGACTCAAAGAATGGGTGGAGGTAGTTCCCTTAGAGCACCTTTATGAATTGGTTGGAGAAGAAAGGATCATAGGAGAAGCCTCCAAGCTAGGAGTGTTTTTTCTCAAGATTAAACTTAGATGAGTATCATGATTGAAGAGTTATAGGTTGTGAAATCAAGTTGATAAGATAGTTTGACCAAAAGGAGTGTTTGCATGTGTGTTTGTGGTGTTATTAGATTTATTTGTCTAATAAAGGTTTTGGTTGCAAGTTAACCTACAACTATTTTGGTTGCACCTTACCTTACAACTCTGATAAAAATAGGTTACAAAAGCAAAAAAAGTTGCCTGGATTTTTTTTGGGTTGTTTGAAAGCCTATTTTTGAGATTTTGTAATAGAAATCAACCTATTTAACCATTAAAGCAAGCAACAAGCACTTTTCATGACAAGGTATATTTTTATGTTTTTTATTTTGAAGAAAAACCTACAATAGAATAGAGGGGTGATGGATATGACCTATGAAGGTATGTTCATGCATAGTTTCTCGCGATACCCACAAGACATGCAAGAAATAACTATACACAAACAAGCAAATAACTTCTAATGAAGGTAATGGCTCAAGGTAACCAAGAAGGGAGATATATAGAACCTCTTATGAAAGAGGTGACACTGTCTAAGACCTATGACTGGTCCAACTAGACTTTGACTTCACCCTCGATTGGGCTTAGTCATAAATAACAATTTCACACTCATGAATTATATATAGCCCTATGCGTAGGGGTGTCTAATCCTAACCTACCTTGAGGATCTATCAAGGGTAGGAGATTATTTGGTGATGAAGTCTAGAAAATCACTCATAGGGGCTACTATGGTGTTTAGGAGGCGAGCCAATGGAAGGCAATAAAATTCATTGTTGTTGGTATCAATTGGGGGTTGTTGATGAAATCCAATCTTACCAATGTGTGAAGATGTGAAGTGTGTGAGTGGTTTACCTAGAAAGCTTGAAATGCAGAAAAATAAACTAATCTAAGCAAAAGTAATGCCTTTTTTGGTTTCTACAGAATAAAATGTCATTTTGAAAAGAAATGAATGTGAAACAAGCAATGCAAATTGTATTTTTTAAAAGAACTACCTTATTCTAAGGAAAAATAAGAAAAGTCACTTGATTTCAATGAACTATTCTAAGACTTGCTTAGGTGAAAATTTGTTTACACTAGCCAAGATATGCTTGTTAAGGTTATGGCTAGATGTCTTTTGGAGCCTTATATATGAGACAAAGAAGATGTTAGAAGGCTCCGTCAGACCTTATGCAAGTGTGTTAAGTATATGTGATGCAAGTAGTTAACTAACCAACATCTATGGAAGCAAAGGAAAGAGATTTTGGAAGTTGACCAAAGTAATTTGGAGCCTTTTTAAGCAAGTAACAAACAAAATTAAATATGACCAAAGTTATTTGGTGCATTTTGTAAAGCTGAAAAGTAAAAGAAATGCATTTTGTAAACTACCCAAAGCAATTTTGGGGCTTTTGTAAAAGTGAAATATGCAAAAAACATTTAAAATAAACTTGTTATTTTTGAACTAGATATACAGGTTTTCTAATTTTACCTGTGATCTCCTACTCCTATAGGCCTTTGTGACTTTGGGATTGAACTGTGTCTCAAATTTGGTTGCAGGTTATCCTATGACTCAAATGGTCACAACTTACCTTGCAACCCAAACTAAAGTAGGAGTTTTATCAAGTTTGGACTTACTAATAGTCTGTGTGGTACGTTAGTTGGTTTGTGTATAGGTACCTACAAAAACAAAAGATATAATGTTAGTGTTGTTTATGAAAAATTTCTATATAAAAGAAATAAAATCTTAAACTAAAATTTGCAAGATGGTGTGATAACGAGTTTTACAAAATCTAAAAGCAAAGTAAAGGTGATTGATTACACCTACGAGGACATCGCTATCATCGGGTGGTTTGGACTAAGAAGGCATGGTGGAAAGGTAGATAGTAATTTCTTATGAGGGAAAATAAATCCCCCAAACTTACCTATAACTATGAATTTGTTGTTGGTTGTGTAGAAATTGGTATCTGAACCAGTTTTAGGAGTGCTTTGTGCAGTCGCAGGGTACCTTGTGACTAAAATAGTCACACCTTACCTTGTGATCCTTGATTATAGACTAGAAAGACTCTTCTCTTGGACTTGAGTTGTGTTTCAAGGTTTTTGTAAGGTCCTCTAATATTTTTGATGGTAAATTGTCAATTAACAAGCTCAAATATTAGCTAAAAACATAAAACAGGGTGGGGTACCACCAAGCGTACTATAATGAACTCACGAAAAACTGTGTTGTTTGCAATTGATAATTTAAAAAGGGTTACAAGAGGTTTCCCTTTACAAAAGTGCCCTAGAAGGCTATAAAATGGGTTTTAGGAGATGATAAGCTCTCTTCCAATAAGCGAGTCAACAACACCAAGAGTCTTCCAAAAGATCCTCAAAAGAAGTGGGCTTATTATTAGTGTGCCACTATCGATCAAACATGTCCTCAAGACCTCAAAAAGGATTTAGAACATTTGAGGACCTGTCTCAATAAGACTCCTTGTGTTTACAAACAAAATGAAATCAAAATGAAGCTAATTCATTACAAATTCATTGAAAATAGTTCCAAAACCAGTATGGACAACAAAACTTACCTGCTTGGAGGGTTTTTAGTCCTTTTGATGTCTGAAACTATTACTTTGCAATCGATACTATGATATCTTTATAGAATTTTATATTGTAAAAAGTGGTCTTCTACTATAGTTGGAGCTCCTATCCTCACTGGATCACCTTCAGAACCTGTAATAAAGAGCAATTTGGGACACAAAAGGGGTGTAAAAAGACGTTTTGTATGGTGATTGATGGCAAAGTGGGTGTTGGAGTGTTTTGTAGCCTAGATGAATTTTTGCAGAGTCTGGGTATGCAAATGGTGGATTCATCAATATCGAGGAAAAGAGCCTCTTTTTATAGAATTTGGAGAGGGTGGAGGGATTGAGTTGTCCCATGAGGTGTACTCTAAGGTGTCACCTCTGAGGTATCCCTTATGAGGTGTCCCCTGCAAGGTGTCCCTTGATGTGGCATCCCTCATAAGTGCACTTGGGTGAGAGAATCCCTCACCCATCTACATGTCATAAATGAGCATGGGGATGTGGAGTGGAGTTGGGGTTAGATCCTAACCATAGTAGGATTAACCATGGATTAAGAGTTGACTTGGGTGAGGTGGAAGATGACTCATCCTTACCCCATGCTTTGAAAGCCAAAAGTCCTCAAATGTCATTTATGATAAATAATGCACATGGAGATTTGAAATGGAGCAAGGGTTAAGTCATACTAGGGTTAGGTTGATTGTAGGTTATATGTTGAATTTTAGGTGAGGTGGAGGGTGAATCACCATGTCTCTTATTGTTTAGGACAAAAAAGTATTCAAATGCCATTTAAGGCTCTAAATGCACATGGGTAGATGTGTGGAGAAAGGGTTAAATCTCACCCTAATTAGGTTGATCACAGGTCAAATGGATAAGGTGGAGCCTAGGTTAGTCAAAGAGTAGACTAGGTGAGGTGACCATGAGTTAGATGAACCATGATTAGGTTGACTATGGGGTGGAGTTTGACTATGAGGTGGCTTTTGACCAAGGTTAAATATTAACCAAGGTTAGACTAGAATGATGGTTGCATGGGAACCAAGGGTTAAGCATAGGAAAGGGCTTAAGTGGCCAAAGAGGACTTATGAATAGTGCATTAAACCATGATGATGGGATGAAGGACAATGTGTGATGTTTAGGTGTCTATACTTATAAACTAAATGACCATGAAAATGAAATAATATAAGTGATAAAAAATCATTGATTGGAAATATAATAAAATTAATCAATTGAATATATATCATAGGCCTCTTTGAGGGGGTAACCTCCTTGAAAGCATATCTTTGATATAGATTGAGAAAAGTATGAGATACATTCTACTACAAACCCATGTCATTGTATAGACTCTTATTTACCCTAATGCTCAAGGGTTGGACCATATAAAAAAGGGGACCTGAGCTACTAACTCTTACTTATAATAAAAGTAAAGGTTACATTATAATGGGCCCATACACACTAGATTCCCAAGGTGTAAACATACACCAACACTAGAAAAGTACATAGCAATTGTTGTGTTAGGATAGGGTCCTAACATGCCCCCTCATTCAAGAAGTTTTGTCCTCAAAGCTTGAGGTGAGAAAACTAATATTGTAGTTGATGGAGTGGCTCTTGATGACATCTTCTAGCTGCAGTCCATGCCATTGTACTAGAACACTAATGAGAGTGTAGTTGTGAAGTGTGCATGTACATTGGTCCAAAATATTCATGGGTTCTATGATGATTGAGCCTTACTCATCTAAATCAGATAGTGTGGATTGGACCTATATATGGTTTTCAAGGACCTTATTTAAAGATGAGACATGAAAAATTGGATATGTTAGGGATGTGTTAGGGATGAGATTTGAACCTTGTAATTACTAAGAATGTATAACAAAGTGACAATGAAGGGTGTCCATAAACTATTTTATATGGTTTCATATTGATGGAGTGATAGAAAGTATTATACCACCACTCAGCCAAAGGAATCCATTTGATCCAATGTGTCGGGTGCTCAAGTGCAAAGCAACGAAGATAAGTTTCGAAGCACTTGTTGATAATTTTTATTTTCCCATTGGTCTAGGGATGGTATGCTAAGCTCATATTGAGTTGTGTGTTGTGTATTTTGAATAGTTCCTACCATAAATAACTTCAAAATTAGAATAATTTGGATTGTACCCAGTGTTTAAATAGTTTCAACCTTAATGTGTTGGCAAGTGTCACATTCTACAACAAAGGTCTTGATATCATTTTTTGTCCTTCGCTATAAAATTTATTTTAACCTATTTCTATGTTTTTTAAGAAGCCTAAATGTCCTATAGTCAAAGAATCGTGCATTTCCTATAGTATAAAATCATGGAGTGATGAATATTTAAGGATATAAAGGTAACCTTTGTACCACAACTATTGCCCATCCCATGTATATCTTGGGTGAGGGTTAGGATCAGTTTGAAGTTGTTGAATTAATGATTACAAAGTGGAATAATGAGTCACTTCTCCTTGAAGCTAGTAGGTCCATTGAGGAAGTGGAGTAGTGATGACACATAGCATACCTTGATCCTCATATTGACAGGATAGTGCATCAATGACTACATTTTTTTGCCCTCTTATAAATAATTTCATAGTCATAATCCAGTAGTTTGATAATCCATTTTTGTTGTTTGGGCATAAATACACTTTGCTCAAGAAATTACTTAAGGTTACGATGGTCTATTTTTATGGGAAAATATTGCCTAATAAGATAAAGTCTCAATTGGTTGACAACACGTAAGATCACCATCATTTCTTTCTCATATGTAAATTTTTATAGGTTTTTGCCTAATAGTGCCTTATTAGTGAAGGCCAATGGCTGCCCTTCTTGCATAAGCATTACATCAATTCCACTTTCAGAGGTATCACTTTCAACCATAAATAGCTTGGATAAATTAGGCATAGCCAACATGTGAGTAGAGAGCATAGCTTGTTTGAGTTGCAAAAATGCATGTTTGATGGGTTTTAACCATACAAATGAGTTCTTCTGCAGCATAGTTGTCAAAGGGGATGCAATCTTTCCATAATCGAAGATAAATTTTTTATAATAGCTAGTGAGACTTGGGAAAACCTGAAGCCTTTTGATATTATGTGATTTGGGTTATTCTTATATGGTAGTAATCTTTTTGAGATCCTCCTTCACCCCTTCCCATAAAACACTATGGTCTAGGTATTCCTCTGCATTCCAAAAGAACATTTGGACTAGTTGGCACACAATTTATTATCAAACAGTAGTTGTAATGTCTATTCTAAATGTCGCAAATATTCCATCCATGTACAACTGTAAACCAAAATATCATCAAAAAATACCAAAATAAAATTTCGTGGTAATGGTCAAAATATTGCATTCATGAGACTCCAAAATGTGGATGATACATTGGTAAGATCGAATGACAAGATGAGGAATTCATAATGGCCTTCATAGGTATAGAATGATATCTTTGAAATATCTTCTTGAAATTTAATTTGATTATAACCTAAACAAAGATCCAACTTTGAGAAGAAGTGAGCACCACGAAGTTTATCTAGTAACTCATCGATGATGAGAATGGGAAATTTGTCCTTGATAGTAATTTTGTTGAGTTCTCAGAAATTCATACATAATTACCAAGACTCGTCTTTCGTATGAAATAAAATTATTGGGAAAGAATATGGGTTGACATTGGGTTGAATAACCCCTGTTTCTAATAACTCATGTACCATCTTCTCAATTTAGTATTTTGCACATGAGTACTCGTAGATATGAATGTTCGATGGTAAGCTTCTCAAGACAAGCTCAATGACATGATCGTGGGTGCACCATGGTGGTAACCCTTGTGGTTTTGCAAATACAAGTGCATTTTTATCCATAATTTCTAGTACTTCAACTGACTAAACAATATTATTGGTATTTAAGGTCTGTAGTGCAAACAATTTTGCCACCACCCCTTGAAATGATTTCTTTAGAAGTTTTTCCATTCAATATAAGTTAATGAGTTGGGTAGGATCCACAATCATATCATATAGAGTGTATTTATTTCTATGTTTGATGAATTACATCCTTAGTTCAAAAAGTTCCATAGTAAGCCATTGAATTCCCAACACAATGTCACAATCCTCCAAAGGAATGGTAAAAATGTCTAACCTAAGGTTGTAGTCTCCCATTGTCACCTTTACATTTTACATTTTGTTTTACATGATAGGGTACTCCCATTGGCAATTATAACTTCAAATGAATTGCAAGAGTAGATGTAACAGGATGCCTTTTAGCTATTCAAGGAACAATATATTTATGGGTAATACCATAATCAATTGAGGATGATAAGTAATTGGCCCTTGAAATGCCCTACCACTTTTGTGGTTTGGAGAGTAAAAATCCAAGGTAATGCATGTACTAAAATTTTAGTTAGTTGGCCCTCTATCATTTCAAACTCATCTTCCTCTCTATAGTCCTCCCCTTAGTAATGTCATTCCTTGGTGGAAGGTTTACCCACATTGAGTAAATATAGTTTTTTTTGTATACACTTATGAACCGAAGAATATTTATCATAATAGTTGTAACATAGTCCCTATGCCCTACGTGCCTCCGTTTCTTCTCGAGTGAGACATTTGACCTAGGGTGGTTTGTTTCCTAAGTTTGATGATGTCCAAGATGGAAATGAGGTTCAAGCTTGTGGAGGTTTAAAAGTATGTCTTTGTACTTCAAATTTATCTTTAGCAAGCCTAGTCATTCTTATAACTACCACCATGATGTTTGAATTGAAATTTTTTACATGAACATAGTTATCTTTCTTTAATCCACTAATGAAACAACTTCATAAAAACTTGACACTCAATCCCCTTGTGTAATTTGCTATTTTTTCAAAAAATTTGTTAATCACGAATAGATATCATATGTCTTAACTTGGTGAGGGCTCTAGTGAAATCTTCATACTTATTGGGTCTAAAATAGGTGAATAGTTTTGTCTCAAATTCAATACCCATGAGTCATAGATGAATATTCACTAACCATTGGTACCATTGAACTACTTTCTATTCTAGGTTGAAATATGCAATTGTGAGCCTTTGATAATGGGGAGTGGCATGAAGAGAAAAAATGTTTGACTCGATTTAACCAACTGGTTGGATCCTCTCCATCAAATTTTGGAAAGTCTAGCTTGGGAATTCTCTAAATTGTATTTAAAGGTAAGGTATTTTGTGCATTCTCTGAGTTGTATTTAAAGGCAAGGTATTTTGTGCTTTGCCCTCAAAACTACCATGTTGACTCCTTGGTGATTGTCCTGTCAAAACATAATATTTTGCATTTGGGCATGTTAAACAACTATCAAGGTTGTCAATTTTATCCAGTTTGTCTAAATTGGATAATGCATAAAGGATGTGTGATTGAGTGTTTTTAATTTGTTTCACTTGGTCACCCAATTGCTCTAGCTCTTTAGTAGCCCTAATACCACCAACTAGTTTTAGCCATTGTAGGGTCTCCAATAAAGTTTATTGAAGTTATATGTCAAAATGATCGACTCAAAGAGAGAATAAAAATGGATAGGGTTTAAAAAATGGGTTTCCAAAGTTAGGTTTCAAAACAATTAGCTCGAAGAGGGGATCACAATAGGTTATATCACAAAATGACGAATTTTACTTTTTGTATTTTTTTTAAGACTATTGACAACTGCTTGCCTCTTTGGTAGACTATTGACAATTCACTACTTTGGCTACTAGATTGATTATTCTTTGTGTTGCTAGACTATATATTCTCTATATTGTTAGACTATATATTCTCTACATTGTTAGACTATGACTGGAGCAGTCTCTTCTACAATATGCACAGATCTAGTTTTGGTTTTGATAGGGAAAGGACTTAAAACAAGGGTTCAATAGGGATAACTTAAATCAAGGTGTGTCTAATTTTGAAGGCTTTCTAATATAAAAATCTCATTCATTAGTGTTCAACCTAATATTTTAGAGTTTTAATTAGGGAGGGTTCCACTATGCTTGTAGTCGTACTATCTATTTTTGAGGTTATTGTGAAAGAAATTTCTTAGGGCTAACTAATATCTTTTTATGGGTGAAGTTTTTCCTATCTCTAAGGGGTCTCCCTATATACCAAAGGGTACATGGGAGCTTGCAACCATATACAAGTGTTGTCTAAGGCCTGTGTATTAAAGCTTGAGCACACCTCACTTCACTAGATGCTTTATGGGTAATTTAGCTTATCAAAAATGACAACTCCTACGTGATATTTGAAAACCCTTGGCACACGGTTTCTAACATAATCCACTAAAATAGAAAAATGAATAGAAGGACAACAATTGTTGCTCCTTCTATAGAACATGATAATGGAAAGAGCTCTTATATCACTTGTTAGGAACCATCATATAAAAATAAGCATAATTGCAATAGCAATGCAAGAATTAATGAAAATTCGTATAAACTAAATGACCATAAAAATAAAATAACAAAAGTGCTCAAGAAAATAAATGATTGAAAATACAACAAAATATATTAATCAAGCAAAACATATATCGCAAGCCTCTTCAAGGGGGCAACCTCCTTAGAAATAGAGCTTTGATACAAATTGAGAATAATATGAGATGCATTTTGTTCCAAACCCATGTCCTTATATAGACTCTTACTTACCCTAACCCTAATGCTCAATGGTTGAACCACATGAAATAAGGGACCCAAGCTATTAACTCCTAATTATAATAAAAGTAAAGGTTACATCATAATGGGCCTATATACACTAGGCACCCAAGGTGCAAACATATACCAACAATAGACAAGTACATAACAATGGTTATGTTAGGATATGGTCCTAATATTGGATCTATGTAGACAATTTTCCTATATTACCCAAACATACAATGTTAATATTTGTGTGTTCATTCAAAAATAAGGATAAGTAAAGATATTTCCACATTCTTTTCCCTCGTGAGTTGAAGGAGGTATTTGTGCACTCTATTCACTCAAAAGGAGCTTTATCAAATGTCAATAATCTTGTGTATATTCTTCAATATTGTCATATTTGCTATTTGTTATATGGCGTACAAATGTGCTCAAGCCTACACATTAGTTTATCATTGCTACATGTTTTTGCACATAAATTATGTTGTGTCAATCATTTAGTCCTTGTCATGCTCACTATGCATCACAATCTACATACATGTCTCTCATTCACCTGTCATACTTGCTCTATCACAATGTATACTTAATGTAAGATTGTTGCAATTACAATACTAAAAGTGATAGAGTTTTCATATGCCACCACCTAAAACAGAAACTAATAAGAATAACAATTAAAATACAAAACAAAAACATTCAACAAAAATAATATTATTAATGAAAATTGTGTTACTAATACATGAAAATATCATTTAACAATCCAAATGACAACATCATGTCTATGTTGATCCAAACAAACTCTCCTACTCACATGAGCACTAATAATGACAATCTATTAGCACGAGTCCCCCAAATCTTAACCTTAATATAGGATTAATGGCCTCTTACTACCCAACCACTAGATGTCATTATTTAAATATAAAATACTTCCTAGACACATGCCACACATAATTATTAATTATAAATATGAGGTCATGATTGGTACACAAAATATGTGCCAAACAACAAACTATAATTAATACTATATATAAAACAAAGTTATGGTCGTTCAAAATAATAATTGCTAACCATTGAGGTGTACAAATGCAATGTCAGGTTTGTTGCTTATAAATTGTGTTGCATTGATAACCACCTGATCAATGGTGTTTCCATCTAGGCATTGAATGATAGAGCCTTGGTTTCGATTAACAAGTCAATAAACACTAACAAATCATTTTGTAAAAAAAGCCATTCTTCCAACAACAACATCTATTGATTTCCACTACCAAGTCAATACACACTAACAATTCAGTTGTAAAAGCCCTTCTTCAAACAACAACATCGACTGATTTCCCCTATCAAGACAATAAACACTAACAATTCATTTGTAAAAGACATTCTTCCAGCAACAATCAAGACTGATTTCCACTACAAAGTCAATAAACACTAACAATTCATTCTTAAAAAGCCATTCTTCAACAACAAGTATGCCATCCGAGACCTGATCATCCAGGAGTTGGCTATTTGAAACTTAGTTGTACTATAATTGTCTTTAGTTTGTTTGCCAAACAATATGCCATCTTTGAGTATGTTATTTACAACTATATCACCTAAATATTAGCCAATAAGAGGCTTTTACCTGCTTGACCCTGCTTGACCCTATACGGGGTCTTATACATCACTGGGGAATATTAGAAGGAAAAAATAAAAGTGATTTTTTTTTTTAAAGTTCTCATGCCATAGAAAGTGAGGAAATTTGAGAAAATATGAAAAGAAGATGTTATTTTTAAAATTAGTTTTAAATTAATTCTTTTTTCTCCGATTAATTATTCAGTATTATTGTCTTTTCCAATCTCGCCAATATATTCGGTATTGCCGCTACTTTTCAACTTTAAAAGGCCACAAAGATATACTCATTTTCATGGGAGTGCAGATTGTGTGATTTACATAAAAAATGAGAGGATGTACGTTAATTGTAATAAAAGTGAAGTCCATTCCTTGACCAGCCAAATTACATAAAAGATGCTTTTCATATTGAAAACAAATTGCGTAGAACAAGTAATATTAGTTAGTGGCATAACTCTGGTTTTCATATAGTAGCAAACTTGTTTATCCTGTCATACTGCTTTTGTATAAAAAATGCGATTCAGAGTTGCAGCCAGCCTTACACCTCCTTTTGCAAGTTGCTTCTCAACTATAGGCAGACGAGAGAGGAAATAGTCATCTGCAATTAAAGAGTTCTTACTTTCATGACCTCAAGGCTGAAATAGAGCAAACATTTAAAGAGGTTGTCCAATCCAAAGCAGATTAGCTTACCACTTAAAACAGAGTTTGCAGTAACATCTTTATATGCCCACTCACAAGCTAGACCAATGCTTTCAGATGCATACCTAATGACAAAAAGCCAAATTCAAAAATCAGCTTGATAGCAGGTCAATGATAGAAATGAAAAGGATATAAAGATAGAGTAATTTTTCTAGAACAAAGAGTATGCTATTTTTACAAATGCGTCTGTAAATTAAGACTAGCTTCTACAAGAAAGCTAGGCCTAGAAGTAAAGGCATGGGAGGAAAGCAAAGTAAACAGAAGAAATTATGAATTTGGAAATTTATTTCCAATAAGTTGAAAAAAGAAGAAGTGATTAGAGTGTTTTGCTCTATTGGTTGGACTCCAGTCAGTGCAATGATAACAATCAAAATGTTTGCTTGTCCCATTCAAACTTCCTCATGGCATTAGAACACCTCAGTTATGCTGTATTAATAGGTGGAAAATCAACTCAGGGATTCATGAATCCATTAGATGTATCACTTTTTATACACAATTCTCCTTCAAAACACATTTATTAATGATGAGGTTATAGTTAAAAGATTTTGTTTTTTTATGGTTCAAACATTCTGCACAAATTTCCAAACATAAATAAATGATGGCTGCTAGCAAATGTAGACAGATGTAGCAAAACTTTAAAAGAAAAAAAAGAAAAAACAATTAAAAAGCTTCTGAATTATTTTGACATAGTATAATGGAACCTATCAAACTTTGGCTAAGTATCAACTAATTTTTGATAATATGAGTATTCCTGTTTACTTGAACTTTCACATCTAATACAGACAAAGGCACACACAAAACAAAAGACTTTTTGTTTTTTCTACTAACAGATATTTGATCACAAATACATATTTGATGCTTTGGATACTATGTTTCTAAATCTCTGATATTAGAACTTTTTATTTTTATGAACTGGTACGTAAAACTGAACATACTAAAATGCGATAATTGGGTCAGGTTGGACATGTGATAATTGATTCAGGTTAGCTGGTTGAATTAATTTTGCCACTTTTTTGCACCAGCGTCCTAAGTGTCCAAAAGTTGCACCTGATTACAATAGATTGGGCGATCCAAAAACAATTTTCCAATGTCAAAATACAAAATATTACAAAATTTAGTTGTGTTTTCGATCTACCAATTATTTGGCTAGAGTAATTGGAACTATAATATAAAGGAAAAGTGGTGAGTGGATTAAAAATAATAACCTAAGAGCTACAGGCCAAGGTAGATTTAAAAGCCAATACTTCAGAATTAATCACATTCTTACAGTTAGAATTATTATTGAAAACTGTCATCATAATCAGATTCTTACATTTAGAATTATAATTGAAAATTGTCATCATAATAAGAAGCACATTATTTATCAAATAGCATTAGTTTAACTGGTTAGATTTCTCAATGTTTAAGGAAAAGACCTAAATTTGAATATATGAATAATATCTAAGTCGCTATAATACCATTATACCATTATATAGTGATGAAAAGTGGTGAATGGACCAAGGAAAATAACCTGAGAGCTACAGGCCAAGGAAGATCTAAAAGCCAGCACTTTAGAATTAATCATATCCTTACATTTAGAATTATAACTGAAAATTGTCATCATAATAAGAAGCATGTTATTTATTAAATGACATTAGTTCAACTGGTTAGATTCCCTAATGTTTAAGGAGGAGACTCATGCTTGAATCTTGTCATATCTAAACTATTATAATACCATTACGTGGTGATGATGTACTGGGTGGGACCGTTTCAATCCCATATAACCAATTGAAAAAAATAAAAACATGTTATTTTATGTTTTATAAAATAAAAAAATTGGCCGGGAATATTCTTTGACAACAACCCCATTGAACAATTCCAGTCCTACAAGTATCTAGGTATTAAATTTAACCACAAAAATGAACTAAAATTTTAACATTAAAAAATGTCTATATATGAAGATTGGAAAACCTTTTATGCTTTAGAAATTAATTATTAAAACACCAAACTTCAGAATTGGGAGAGGAAAAAGAAACAAAGGTCAAATTCTGTATCTATCATCCTCTATAGATGTGAGGTATAGAGTGGTAAATATATGTTGAGACTCGTCAATTAAAATTGAGCAAATACAAAAACAATTTATCACAAATTAATTTAAGGTTAAGAACCAAACACCTTAATTTATAAGAAAAATAAATATACTCAAAATTGATAGATGGACACCCAAAGCACTTCGAAACCAATCAAAATACAAAACAAAAACTGAAAAATGTGTGTGCAAGTTTAAATATTGTCCATCCTAAGATGATAACAAATACAACTACATTTGCAATCATAATAATTACGTGCATAAGTACTAAATCAAACCAACTCAACAAGGCTTGAAAAAAAAAAATAATAATTCAAAGCTCTTCGAAATATTCTTCTAATGAAACAAACATAAACAGATTCTACAACCTAGTTTAGCCTAAATGAATGTTAAAATCTGCCATCATCAAATACTAGGTTTATAGCAATTCATATTTCAAAGTAGGAATTTCAACTATGAGTCTTCAAATATGTAAATAGGGTGCTCATGCTTGGCTTTCTTGGCTTTCTTTGGCTTTCAAGCAAGATGTACACACTTTCTTCTACTTCAAGTACACACAATGCAAGTTTGTACACCTGATGTATTGATCCTTATTAAGGTATGCATTTGAGTCAAACATTAAAAGAAGATGGAAAAACAAAAAATAAAAAGGAAAATGAAAAACTTACCATTCCTTCTGATTATTGAAAAACATTGTTTTCACTTCTCACTCCTATTAAATCCCTATGTGGATCTCATATTTGAATTTATTTATATGATTTTAATCATATCTTTCAACTTTCATCTACGATCTACACCTCTTTTTGCACCTGAGGTAAACGATGCAGCTGGGGCATTGGCCTTCATTAAGGCATGCATTTGTTAAATTTTGCCATAATCAAATACTAGGTTTATAGCAATTCATATTTCAAAGTAGGAATTTCAACTGTGGGTCTTCAAATATGTAAATAGGGTGCTCATACTCGGCTTTCTTGGCTTTCTCTGGCTTTCAAGCAAGATGTACACGCTTTCTTCTACTTCAAGTACACACAATGCAAGTTTGTACACCTGATGTATTGATCCTTATTAAGGTATGCATTTGAGTCAAACATTAAAAGAAGATGGAAAAACAAAAAATAAAAAGGAAAATGAAAAACTTACCATTCACTCTGATTATTGAAAAACATTGTTTTCACTTCTCACTCCTATTGCCTATGTGGATCTCATAATTGAATTTATTTATATGATTTTAATCATATCTTTCAACTTTTCATCTACGATCTACACCTCTTTTTGCACCTGAGGTAAACGATGCAGCTGGGGCATTGGCCTTCATTAAAGCATGCACTTGGGATCAAACATTAATAAAAAAACAAATGGAGAAAGATGAAAAAACAACAAGAAACAAAATTATATAATTAAAACTTAGCATCCACTCCTCTCCTCATCCATAGAAAACATTGCTCTCATTCCTATACAATGCCTTTAAAATTCTCATATTTGAATTTTGTTTTATGGTTTTACAATAGTTGTTTTAGTCTAACGTTTCTACTTTTCAATAGATGTACACCGTTTTTAGCACCTGAGATGGCAATGCAGCTAGTGCATTGACCCTCATTAAGGCATGCATTCGAATATTACAATAAAAATAAAAAACAATAAAACAACAAAAAGAAACAAGAATGAAAAAGAAAAAAATTAACATCCACTTTTCTTATGATCCTTGCAAAAAATTGCTCTCACTCTTATTCAATGCCTGTGCAACTCTCATATTTGAGTTTAGTCTATAGTTTTACCAAGTCTGGTGACAATAAATCTAAGTAAATGCAATTGTCAATTAATCTTACGGATTCGGGCAAGCAGGTCCATTTGTGCTGCATTTCTCCCATCCGGGAACATCATTCGACCAGCTATCCTGTTGCCAGAAACAAGGAAAACATGATTTCTGCAGTATACGTAACAATTTGAATGCATAAAGATTGACTGAAAAATAATATTTGTATGAAAAAGGAATGACAAACAAACTATGAAATTAAATTAAATGAATATCTAAAATATTCTAGAATAGCTTCACAGGAGATGAAATATTTATATACACAAAACAGTCATGGTGTATCAATGCTCTATAAATGTTAGGAAAATAAGGCCAAGCGATTGCAAATATTAATAAAACTCAGAAGAAGGAGGATGACAATAGCCATCTCAATCCACTGCCTCCATATGAAGGGTACATAGCCTTCATTCAGAACTCTATTCTTGACAAACTACTGCCGTGGTAAATTTACACAATCAACAAAGACACCATCAGGCTTGCTATAAAGTTCTGATTGAAAGCACGAGGACTTAGAACCAAAGAGAATCTTGAAACTTTGATATCTTATATGAACCTTGAGTTCTAAAGCCATGAACTTTATTTTAGTCCAGTTAGTCAGGAAGACATTTAATATATAAAGAATCAAGGTCATACGTTGGTTAAGTGATTGGAATGGTAACAGCATACATAAATGAATGCTTTGAGGTGCGAAGTTTTGTGGAGTCTACCTTGAATGTAAGATGAGGGCTCAGCTGAGTAGCCGCTACATGAACATCATTCTATTATGGCACAAATGCCACAAACTCTGTTTTATGAATGTTTCTTGGAGGTTTCGCTCATAGACCTATATCTTATTTTATTACTAGCTCTAATTATAATGGTGCCTTTCATTTAAATCTTGTGTGCAGGTACTGTAGATAATCATGAATAGTCAGCTGAGACCTTAGGTCTACAGATGTCTTTGACTAAGAAGATGTTGATTGTGGAAAATAAAATCAACTAAACAAAAGGATTAACCTATGTAATAGTGAACACATCACCAACCAGACAAAGCGTATAACAAGGTTACCAAGGTTTGATGTTCTAGGTAAATTTCCAGAGCGGGTGTAGGTATTAGGTGTGGTACTTAACAAATTTGGGTACGCAGGTACAAAGGTATGGCAAATTATAATATGTATTTAGATAAAAAAAATCTATAGCAAACGTCGAAAATTTAAAATGATAGGTCTATGATTGGGCACATGTTTGCCAAGCTTATGTAACATTTTTTAACAAGAAACTCTCAAACCTGCCAGACGAGGGCAAACTTAGAGTGTGAGGGGTAAATTTGGTTTTAGAGGCGATTATCAAACTATTGACCATGTTTCCACCTTTTGGGCTATTATTAAGGAGGCTCATCAATGGTCTTCTAAAGTCTTCTTTTGATTTGTGGACTTTAGAAAGGCCTTTGATTCTATTTGCAAGCATATTCTAGGTTAGAAGCTAGAGGAGATCAGCATCTTTATCACTGCCATTAAAAGATTTTACAAGGTTGTTGGTCATTTTTGGACAGCTTTTGGTTTTTCTTAGGAGGTCTAGAGCACCATTGGCATCAAACAAGGATGTCCTCTTTCTCTTTGTCTTTGGGATCTACATTAACAAGCTTTAAGGATTTATTCTTCAAAACACACATGTTAATGATAGTTGCCTCCTACTTCATGTCTTGATAGCTATATTGCTTTTTGTAGATGATGTAGTTTTTCTCTTGATACATTTGATGGCCCACAAAGATAGTTGGATGTTTTTGTTCAGCCTAAGGGCCTACAAAGATAATTGGATGCTCTTGCTCATTTTTGTGCTTAAAACAGATGATAGTCAAGCTTAGCAAGACTAAGGTGATGATCTTCAATGTATCAAAAAATAACTTTATACATTTCAATTCTCCTAGGAGGGTAAGACAAGTAAGATCACCACTATTTACACATAGTTGGGGGTTTAGTTCACAAGTTCTCCTTGTCATTGTCGATCATGTTCATTGTCAAAGACTTGCAAGGGTTGTACATCTCTCTCAGCCTCGAAATGACAATGTACTCAAAAACACTTCCAAGACATGCCCACAAAGATGTGCCTCTTTGATTGCATTATTAAATGCACATTCCTGTATGGATCTGAGATTTGGGGTCCAAATTTTAGGTGTGTAGACAAGTAAATTGATATGTTTGCACTTAGTGAATCAATTTTGGTATTATATGTTATTTTATAATTGTAAGCAAAGTGTTTGACGAAATGTGCGTACATATATTTAATTATGTTATAAAGTGGAAATATAATATTGTACGTAACAATAAAGTGATGTTAAGTCATTTATGTTGATAAAATCATAAGTCATAAACTAGTTTGTCCTATAGTGGGAAATGTCATGTAAATGCAAGATTAAATGCATATGAAATGTAATGTAAGAAATGATGAGGTGTTAGGTAGTTGGAGGGTAACTACTTTTTGGTTGTATAAATAGATCCTCCCCTCCCTCATACATTCATTCGGTTAGGGATTGATGGAAGAGCAGGTTGGTAGCAGGTTGGAGAAGCATGGTACCTAAGAGAGAGGACTTGTATGCAGCCATGAAGAGTATTTTGCATAGGATTTGCAGGCTGCAGATTGTAATGTTGTACTGTAAATGCTATTGTTAATATAAAACTATCTGTATTTATTGTCATCTTCTATTTTTGCTATTGTTATTGTTATTGTTGTTGCAGGTTCTGTGAATTGTTATTGATCATGACTATAAATCTATAAAACTATTTAAGTAGAAATGCAATTGTGTGTCATGTTAAATTTCTTTTCTACATTCTGGTGTCGTTGCCTATATGAAGTTGGGTCTAATCTGGTGACATGGAGTTTTGAGAAGCAAAACCCTTGGGGAGATGCACAACAAGAGCATTGGATTGCAGTAGGTGAAGATGCCGCAAATTTGTTTGTTGATGCAAATGAAGGGCCATCCAATGAAACGTGCATAACAGATGTGCAGACGAGATGCAAAAATGAAGATGAAGACTACATATCAAGGATTTGCCGACACAGAAGCTTTAGTAACGGACATAGAAATTTCAGTCACAGATACAAAAACTCGTCCAGGAGACGTCAGAACCCGTCTGGAGGACGGCTACCTAGAAGTGACCCGTCCTGTAGTCGGTACAACGTCCGGATGTCGACACAACCAGTCTAGACATCGATAGAACCAGTTTGGACGCTGGCAGGACTGATGGAACCAATCTAGACATCAACAGGATCGATAGAACCAGTATGGATGATGGCAAGACTGATAGAACTAGTCTCGATGTCGGTAGAACCAGTCTAGACGCCGACAAGACTGATGGAACCATTTTGGATGTCGGTAGAACCAGTCTAGACGTCAGCAAGACTGATGGAACCGGTTTGGACATCGACAATACTGATGGCAAAAGCGTAGTTAGCCATCAGGATGACGACAAAAGCACAGTCAGCCTTAAGGATGACAACAAAATAGGTAGACCAGTCAGTTTTTAGGAAGACGACAAAACAAAAAGAGGAGTAATCAATGAGAATTTGCATGTTGACGCAGAATGTTTGGTGTTGAAGCAGTTGCAAGTTGTGGTGCACGATGGTGAGTGGGACACGAGTCCGACATCGATGTAAAAGACAAATAACATGTCCAACAGTGTGCAATATGGGAGTCCAATACTAGGGAAACTGCAGGTTTATGTGCTCGATGGGGAGTGGGACGAGAGTCCGACATCGGAGCAACTGCAGGTTGGAATGTTTCATGGTATGCACGAGAGTACAATGGAAGAGCAATTGCAAGGTGATGAACGTTAGGCTTTGCATAAGAGAGCAATATGCCACGAACCACTGTCAAGGTTATGCCAACCTATCAAACCGAAGGCCAATTTGGGCATACCGTGTAAGTGTCCACTATTTCATGGCAAATCAAGAGAAGACCCAATAAGGCATTGGAGAATCTATCGCATGTTGTGGACAACGATTGGACACAATAATGAAGCAAATTGGAGAAGGTGGTTTCCTACGACATTTTGTGGATTCGCAATGGATTGGTACATGAAATTCCCTGCAGACAAGTACCAGACATGGGAAGAGTTGCGTGATGCCTTTGTGCAAGAATTTCGGTTGTTTGACAATGATGATGCAATCATTACTGAAATCTATGGATTGAAACAGGGTGAGAATGAGTCTGTTCATTCCTATAACAGTTATAACAAGAAGATGAGTGGGCTATTTGACCATTTTGAGGAAGACCAATCAGATGCATTGAAGAGAATATGGTTCATAGATGGACTTCTTCCTACATATTGGGAGAAGATGACAAGGATCCCTCCAACCTCATACCAAGAGGCTTTAAAATACACCTTGATTTGGGAAAGTGATGCAAAAATATTGAAGTATTAATATCATTCCACTGAGAGTGATTTTGAGGATAGAAATGATTCTGATATGGAAAATGACTCAGACACTGAGATTGATGATTTTAGGGAGGAGAGTAGTTCATTGTTCAAGTGTTGGGGTCAAGAAGTCAAGAAAGGAAGCAACTCCCAAGAGACGACTAATGACTCTGAAAACGAGGATGACTCAGAGGGTGCAAGATCATCACTACCGGTATATGCAACACCAATGGAGATGGTACAATGAAGAGATACCACTAAGGAACAGTCTATAACAATCATCAGAGAACTCGCATATGGAGACCTCAGTATCATAGTGAGGGAAGACCTATTATACAATGTTGGAAATGCCAATTATGGGGGCATTTTGCATGTGATTGTCAAAGTACTGTAAAACAAGATGAACTAGTGATTCATCAAGAGTTTGAACAGTCAAAGAAGAGTTATAGCCCTTGCCAGGAAGTAGAGGTGGTGAAGCCAATTGCAATGGAGGAAGTGAACCTGCTTGAGATGATTAACTTGATGAGCTTGATTCAAATTGAGCAAGTGAATTTGATTTCAATTGATGACGGAGATGAAGAACACAAGCTTATATTGAGAGGGGGGGTGAACAGTATAAGACCTTTTTTTACTTTTTCCTTTATACTTCAAAATAGTAAAGCAATATACCCAAAGCAATATCAAAGCAATGCACAATATCATCCACAAAGTGACACCAATTTTAACGTGGTTCACCCAGAATGGCTTGGCTACGTCCACAAAACTTTTCTCTAAAAGTTATCTCAAAGTTCTTTGGGAATCCTTCCCAATTACAATGTTTATGAGCCTCGGCCGAAAGGAGATACCTTCCCCCAATCAAAATTTATGAGCCTCTGCTCAAAGGAGATACCTTCCCCCAATCAAAATTTATGAGCCTCTGCTCAAAGGAGATACCTTCCCCTTTGCTCTGGAAATGATCCCTCGGAAGATCAACTGCCTCTACCTCTTGCCAGCACGTGGAACTCCTTTCCACCGAAGACCTCCTATCCTCAATGCTTAGCCTAAGAGACCTCTCGCCTTCTATGATCACGTCCACAGCAGCTCAAGAACCTGTACCAAACACGATCGATCGGTCTAGTACAAGTCTTCCTCTCGTCCGTCAGATCTGTCCAACTCTTGAACAAATCAATCCTCTGCATACAAGCCTTCTCAAAGACTTGCCAATCTGTCCTCGGGTTCTTCTCATAGAACCAATGCACCTCTGTCCTCAAGTTCTCCGATAGAACTATCAAACTCAGCTCACAAGTCCTCTGCTAGGACCTGTCCAAATCTGCTCACAAGTCCCCACCGGAACCTGTCCAAAACTGCTCACAAGTCCCCACCGGAACCTGTCCAAAAACTGCTCACAAGTCCCCACCGGAACCTGTCCAAAAACTCAGCAAGCTCACCAAGAAAAAAACTTTCTTAGTAGGAAATCACAAAGTGAATTGTTAGAGACCCAATGTGATTTGTCAAACTCATAGAAGCATAAAGAGAATTGTTAGAGACTCAATATGTTCTATACTCAAATCCCAATCTCAAAACTCAACTCAAATCAACTCAGCTCAATTTCAATCTCAAATCTGAAAACTCAACTCAATATCTGAAATGGATAGGATAGAATGTTTTCTTTCAAGAACATGAAACCCCAACAATTGCCAATGTAAAGAATCACATAACAATGATACTCATGTTCTTTTCACCATCAATTAGGGTTTCAACAACAATGCTCATCAAACAAGGTTTAGTCAACCAACACCATTCAACTCAACATCAACCTTGAAGCACTCAACCAATCATCACAAGAAAAGGAAACAAGTAGAAATCCTTTTCCCTCCAAAGATATTTGAACAAAACAACCACCAACACAATATCACCAAATGCAAAGAATAACTTGCTCAAATCAACTCAATGGAGTAAGCCCAATATCATGAATCAAGTAAAAGCAATAACTTGATCAAACAACCTCTATGGAAGCAACTCAACCATCAACCTCAAAACAGCCAACCAAGGGTTTCACCAACACAAAGCAAGTAGCAAGACTCACAAACATAAACCCTAGTGCACAATGCTTCCACTACCTCAAACCAGAATTATGCATTCACCAAAACTCTCATCAAGGATAACAATGCATAAGAAGTCTTCAACAAACCAGAAAATAGGATTTACACCCAACCAAAGGAAACCTAGTTGAAAACCTTTTCACTCCAACCTTATTTCAGAAAAACATACACCAATCATACTCATAAGGAAAATGTGCCCATACCTTTTTGGAGTAGAAGAAAATTGATCCTTAAAGCTGTCACCACACACAACCCTCAAACTTCCAACCAAGTTAGGGTTAGAACCAAGATAAATGAGCATATATAAAAACTTTCCTTAATACACCTTTTAGCTCCTCTTCTTTAAAAACAACCACCAAAGAAGCCAAAAACACAACAACCAAAACTTACACCTTATATCTCCATTTTTAAATTTAGCATAGCAAAAGACTAATCTCAAAAATACAACCAAAGAAATATCCCCTTATTTCTCCTATGTCTTTTAAACAATGCTAAACAATGCCAAAAATCATATCAAGAAAATAATCACACCTTATAATGGCTGCCCTTGAAGAATCCGAAATTCGCGGCACAAAACACGTTTTAATAAAAACGTGACTAATCCATGCACAGCTCCCTCCGCGGGGATCAAAACGCAGACCTCCGCCTACGCAAGGCCCAAACACAGCCTTCGCTGCCACTAGCCCACAAGGGGCTTACGAAGTCCAAGACGGACTTCCTTCCACATAAACGGTCAAGCTTTCCGAAAGCTTTTCAAACCACGAGCTCTCCTCTTTCGCAGCGTAAATAGAACATTCGATCGCAGCCAAACCAATTAATTGCCTTCGATTTTCCAAGTGGGTTTAACCTTAGGAACCTTCTCATATTTATAGTCCATACGTGGACTTTAGAACACGTTGGCTGCAAAGAAAAGTAATTTCGAATTTAATCGAAATTTGCTTTCTAAAGGGTTTAAAAACCCTTAAATAATTTTAATAAATTAAAAATAATTTCTCCCTTAATTAATTAAATAATTAATTAATTAAAACCTTGAAGGGTTTTAAATAATAATTAAATAAATAATAAAGAGAACCTCCATTGGTTTTAATAAAAACCATTTAACTTGGTTTTAATAAAAACCCTATCCAATGGAATCTCTCCGGATTCTCTTAAAAAGATTCTCTTGGAATCTTCCACCTTTGAAGCCAACACATCCTCTTAACATTAATGTCATTTCCTTTTGACATCAATGACAACTCATAGACAAGAAGCTAGGATCTCAAACCCAAAATTGCCAACAGGAGACTTTTTGCAAGATGTTGAAACAATTCAGGAAGTTACAAAGTGTCATCAGCAGGATGATAGGATGACAAAATGCAGTCATACAAGTCACCAGACAGAAGAATGCAATCAGTCAAGTTGTTAGAAGGAAACCTGTAGTCAACAAGAAGACTAAACGATAGAGTGCAGTCAGGAAGGAAACCAAACGACTGGGCTTTGTCAAGAGGCTAGTCAAACAGATGAGAATAGGATGACTGTATAATGCAGTCATATGTCTGAGGAGAACCCATCTAAGAAGAAGTCGTCTGAGGTGAAGCCATCTGAGAAGGAGCCGTCTAAGAAGGAGTCGTCTGAGGCGAAGCCGTCTGAAAAGGAGTCGTCTGAGGAGAAACCGTTTGAGGAAAAGCTATTTGAAGTAGTAGACCCGTCTGAGAGCTATTCATCTGAGGCATACTTTTCTGGCAACTACACATCTGGAAGCTACATGTCTAGAAGCTACACGTCTGGCAGCTACATGTCTGGAAGCTACATGTCTGAAAGCTATTTGTCTGGAAGGTTCCCGGTTGGCAGGTTACCCGTCTAAGGAAGTTACCCGTCTGGCAGGTTACATGTCTAAGGAAGTTACCTGTCTGGTAGGTTACACATCTGAGCAGTTACCCGTTTGGAAATTTACCTGTTTGAGGAAGTTACCCGTCTAGCAGGTTATACGTCTAAGGAAGTTACTTGTTTGGCAGGTTACTTGTCTGAATAGCTACCCGTCTGGACCTACTTGTCTGGAAGTTACCCATCTAGAAGCAACTAGTCTGGAGGTAACCCGTCTAGCCAATCACCCATGTGGAGGCAACCCGTCTGGAGTTACGTATCTAGCCAGTTACTCATCTGGAGTTACTCGTCTGAGGAGTCGTCTAGACTAATCCGTCTGAAGCAATCCATCATCAGTTTGGAGCAATTTTTCAAGAGGAACCTGTAACTCATGAGGACCAATCCGTCTAAGCTCATTAGTGATCCATCTAGGAAAATCAATAAGGTAAACCTCTATGAGACAAACTGTCAGGCTTCTCAATCCGTCATCAGTCATCCATCATAGAGCAATCCGTCAAAGACTGATTTATCAAGGATTGTCATCATGGACACTATCGTTAGAGGTCTTATCGTCTGAGGTAGTGCAGTTAGACGATTTGTCGTTAAACGCATTGTTCGACAAGGGAGATGTCTATCAGAGGTTGACAAGTAGTCAATTGGATCAAGTAAGAAATGAATTGGCACGAAGGAGAATCCATTTCGGTAGGTTGAGTGAAGACTCCCACAATGTGGATGGGGAGAAAAAATTAGTTCAATAGGGTATGTGAGAAGGGCTCTGCACCTCGATCCCACAAGGGACGTTGTCCCTTGACCCTGCAAGGGGACTCCCGCCCCCTTGACCCCCGACATAGGTGGCGACAGGCATTGCTCGTCATGTTCATGATGTTGATGGCGTTGCTCATGCTGATAATATGGCTTATTGCAAAAAGTGAAGTGCCTATTCAGAGAATAATGGCCATATTGATCATGTTGATGATACTGATGTTGTTGATCATTGTGCTCATGATAGTCATCAAGGTGCTATCCATCATGTTCATCATGTTGCTCATGTTGATGATTCCAAAAAGTGCAATGAACAATCAGAGACGTTTGGTCTTATTGATCATGTTGATGTTACACATGATTGCAACAAGAGGAGTGCACAATCAGAGAATAAGGTGTTGTGAGCAGTCTCAAGTGAAGTCTGTTACCAAAGACATATGGAATAGGAGAGGAACATGACAAGTGATACCATTACATTGATCAGTACTTCTATTCCCAGTGTTTATCTTGTGTCGTCGAGGATGTCGACTAGTTTAGAGGAGGGGATAGATGTAGATAGGCAAATTGATATATCTGCACTTAGTGAATCAATTTTGGTATTATGTAAGCAAAGTGTTTGACGAAATGTGCATACATATAATTAAATTTTGTTAGAAAGTGGCAATATAATATTGTACATAATAACAAAGTGATGTTAAGTCATTTATGTCGATAAAATCATAAGTCATAAACTAGTTTGCCCTATAGTGGAAAATGTCATGTAAATGCAAGATTAAATGCATATGAAATGTAATGTAAGAAATGATGAGGTGTCAGGTAGTTGGAGGGTAACTACTTTCTGGTTGTATAAATAGGCCCTCCCCTCCCTCATTCATTCATTTGGTCGAGGATTGATGGAAGAGGAGCTTGGTAGCAGGTTGAAGAAGCATGGTACATGAGAGAGAAGACTGATGCATATGTGCGTAGGGCACGATGCAGTCAGGACTTGTATGCAGCCATTAAGAGTATTCTGCATAGGGTTTGCAGGGTGCAGATTGTAACGTTGTACTGTAAATGCCATTGTTAATATAAAACTGCCTGTATTTATTGTCATCTTCTATTGTTGTTGTTATTGCCATTATTGCTGCTATTGTTATTGTTGTTGCAGGTTCTGTGAATTGTTATTGATCATAACTGCAGATCTATAAAATTATTAAAGTAGAAATGGAATTGTGTGTTAGCATGTTAAATTTCTTTTCTACAGTGTGTCCAAGCCCTTTGGAATCGTTATTGCAAGGATCAATAACTCAAAGGAACCGGTCTGTGGGTTTTGCTAGAAAGGTGAGACCGTGGCCCTAATTTGTTTTACACGAATTCTACATATTGAAAAGATAGCTAAGAGTTTTGAGTGCAACAAAGTGCTTCTTGAAAATATAGAGGAAGAGTATGGTAGTACCTTAAATAATGCAGATGTGGTAGAAGACTAGGGAGCATTAGAGGAAGCTCAAACAAACAAAAGAAACTTAGATGTCTAATTGGTAATAAACAAGTCTCATAGTGAAAATAAAGTTTGAACAGGGCAACTAATCTAGCATCGAGTCAAATAATTGCAATGCTAGCCAATTTGAAGGAAAAGCAAAAGTACCCCAAATTTCATGGTCAAGCAGTACACTTAGATCGCAATCTGAAAGGCCAACGAGCAAGTTGATGATGAAGATTTGATGGGGATATTCCCTACAACATGCAAATTCATGCTAGACTGGTACATGGACATGTCAAACGAAAGATATTAGACAAGGAAGAATTGAGCAAACCCTTAAGCCAAGAGTTTAAATTTCTATATGATGACTCATTGGTGACATTTGACTTAATATATGGGCAAGAAATGATGACACTAGTTAGTTCTAAGCTTGAGGATTGATGTGGAGAATAGACTCTCACAAAACCCTTAAGTGGATTCTAGTTCTCAAGTTATATGGAAGAAGATTGAAGAGCAAGTGGATGATAAGTTGTGCCAATATATGTTCTTAGTAAAATGGAACCAATATATACGAGGCATTATGTTATTAGTGTGGACACACCATCTATTTGTGCTTAGTAAAATGGACCCAATATATGCTAGGTACTATGTTCTTAATGGAGATACACCATCGACCAAAGCTCTTGCCAAATGAATCAATTTCCTAGTGACTTGGATTTTGAGGCCTGATTTTGGACAAACTTGTTAGATAATATAGAAGCTTAGAATGAACTCATGAAAAACCCAGAAGGATTTGCTTTTCAAGATAGATTCTGGTAGATCATATGATAGGATAGAGTGAAACTTTATTATGGATATGCTTCAATTCTTCAAGCATGGGTCATTTTTATTCAAGATTGCAACTAATATTTTCTCCTTACTTTGGCCAAAATCAGTGTCAATGGTGGGATCTTGAAGCAAAGCCAACTCTATAGGTAGATCTAATGACAATTTTGTAATGATATTTCTATATCATTCAAATAGGAATGCAAAGACATGGTGAAACAACAATATCATCTAGACATGATTAACAAAGTAGATTAGAACAACAATAGTAGAAAAACACCAAAATTAGAAAATATGGTTAAAATGTCAAAAGATGATGGCTAAGTCACCTCTAAATACAATGAGCCAAGAGAACACTAAATTGATGATAGTGAATGAACTTCTCTCATTTATTGGTATAGCCATATTATGTAAGGGAAACTCATAAGTGCTTGCTTGGGCCAACTCAACAATAAAAAGAAACCATAAGAACCTACTAGAAGTTCACTCGAGATTTATGCATGCCACATGTTGGCTACTCCATAAACCAGTCACATTAAGATACACATGTGTAAGGTTTAAAGGTATAACAAATGCCCATTATCATCTTATTAATGTGTTCTTGGCAGAACTTTTTTGAAGATAAAAGAATCTAGGGGAAAAATTGGAAGAATAGAGATATCTTGGAAAAATTTAGATGACTTGGGTAAACCACCCTTGTGAGAGAAACAAGTTTTAAATGGAAAACTACTTAATTATTGGGGAACAAAAGCAGCAGTGAGAATTGCTATATTCTCTTCCTAAACAAATATCGAGAAAGCCAAAGAGTATATGGATGGACCAACTTCAACCTGCTCCAAAAACCCAACTTGCAAAACCAGAAATATCATAGAAGAATGGCAGTTTATATATATATATATATATATATATATATATATATATATGACATTTAAAAAATGCTTTCACTCTAACCAGAATTGACTATAATGTAGTGCTTAGATGTCTTTCTTGAGGCCTCGAGTAGAGTGTTGGAAAAGTAATGCTTAATGTGAAAAAGCACATGAAAGTGCTTTTTATAAAGAAGAAGAAAATAAGTTGAAAAAATAGAAAAGCAATTGTGATATAGAAAGACAGATGGAAAAATAAAAAAGGTGAATGCAAAGATAAAAAGATAGATCTAAAGATAGAAAAATATGATCTATTAGTTAAGAAAAGTCATTTGTAATGAGTCTATATATTCATGTATTCAACATCAATTGATTTATCCATCCATCCTTACTTGTGTGGATCATTGAACATGTGTATCATCTAGAGTTGAATTAGATTGTATGGAATGGAGTGAGATGGTGGCAAAGCCTATGTGATGTAGTGAAGAATATTGTATGGAGTTGGATGGCAGCAAATCTGCCACAATGGTTATTAATTCAATGGAATAGTTGAGCAATGTAGTTGTACCCAAATCGAGCATATGACATGTAATGTGAAATATTTTGCATGTTGTGTACAAATTAATTTACATGCTTTCACAGTTGTGAGATAATTTCTATGTTTCCACAACATTGGGTATAAGAGCATTTTGATTATCACAGTATTTGATCCCCATAATTAGTATCAGAGCATATGATCTTAACATAAAGTAAGTAGTAAGGAAAAAACAAAATCCATCAATAACAACTAAGACTACACTACCAGACTGGTTAAAGCATCATAGAAGATTATTAAGCCCTTAAGGTACTTGGGTCTCCCCTTTAGTATTAATATATCCCAATCCAACAAATGGAGATAGGCATTTGATATGTTTGAGTGATGGCTCAAAGAAGACAGCATTATATAGCATTTCTATTTGTGATGAATCAACATAAAATGCACCCTTTGACGTTGACAGAAAGTTTATTTAGATTATATAGCATTTCTATTTGTGATGAATCAACATAAAATGCACCCTTTGACGTTGACAGAAAGTTTATTTAGAAAAAAATGCGGTTATAGGCTTCTGCAAGACTTTCTAAATAGGAACTATCGTAGACCAAAATATAAAGTTAATTCTGATCACCAGAGAAAACAATACCAGTTCTTTTAAAGAAAACAACTCTAGCCCTTTTTAACATCAAAAGCTCAAAACAGCAACATAAAGTGAGTTTGTTTAGTTTTCATGGACACAGTTTCTTCAATTTTCAGAGCTGCATTAAATTAAGCAGACTAATTAGGGAAAATCAGAGTAGAGGCAGAGGAGAGGAAGGATATCTACATACGGTTAGGTTTTGCTGAATTCCTTCTATCATTTGATTAAGGTCAGAGTCATAATAGTCCTTCATTGCCGTCTCGATGATCGAACTATCCCATATCTGTTGGAAATGACAAAACCAAAAAATTCAAATGATTAAAAATGTGAACTTCGAACAATCATATTTTTCTTCATGGAGAAGATTTTATTCCCTCATTTGGTTAACTCAATGGTTTTTGATAAGTTCCAGAGTTTCATGATTCCTATTTAAACAAGAGAAGCTATTGCTACACATAAAGGCTTCCTAATTTGTCAAACTAGTTGAAAAACAATTAACTTGTATTGGCAAAACTAGAAATTAAAATCAGATCATACAAACACAGAATTAAAAGCAGTGTGTCTGACTCTATGCATATGCCAGTACTTGCTTGAAAAATTTGCACATCATATTTTATCTTAGCAGTCAGTCTTATCAGAAGTAAAATTTCCATGGTTAGTGAGAAAAGTGATCAGAGATCAGCATTTGACAAATATCTTATAGCCAATAGAATGCCTCAACAAACCATATCAAAATATCGAAATAAAAGAGGCTTGTTAAAAAAAAAAAATCAAATAACAATTAAGTGTCAGATGCAATGATCAAAGAAGCCTCCAAATGTGAAATATGGAGGATAGTAAATATATATATATATATATATATATATATATATATATATATAAAATAGATTATCATGTACCACATAGCACTACAATCTGGTAGTTGTGATTTACATGTTTTTGGGTTTAATGCTTTTGGGCATACCACCCTCGCTGTCACTTGCAGTCTCTTTTGGTTGTTTTGTTGATTTGTTCTTTCCTGATTCGTTGTAATGAGCTCAAATATTGTATAGGGGAATAAGAACTAGTTTTTAGGAAGAGAAAAAGAAAGTATCAGATAAACAACCTAAGAGAATAAAGTAATTAAAAGAATAAAATAAGAGAATAAAGCAAATGTAGTTGGAAAAAAATATTAAAAGTGCACCCAGAAAATACAGAATGTATTGCCCGAAGCATAAAAGATGTAAAGCTGGAGAATCAAGAAAGAACAGAATAAATCACTCCTCATCTACAACTATGTTAACCAGAAACGCAAAAAACCAGAGGAGTTTTGGGTTTTTTGTGCATGCAACGGAAAGCAATGTGAAACGCCCGTTGTCATTGCTTTCTTTTGTCTTCACTGTTGGCTGGTCTTATTGTAACATTAATCTTTAAAACGGCATCCAAAAATAAGATTTATCTCATTTATTTTCTATTTAATCATAGATATCCAGCTTTTGCTATGCTTTTTAAAAGGTTCAAGTTCTAATCCTGTGTAAGATGTCTTTTTACTGAAGTGTACATATTTTTAAATTATATATACACATGGCATATCCGCCTTTGTTGTACTCATTACTTGTCACATTGTCTTTGCGGTCATGTTTTTCGTCTCTCGTTTAGATCTACAAGTATGAAGCATAAATAAGGGGTGTTTTGCAGAATTGAAAATTGATATTCATTGCTTATCTTCTCAAGTCGGGGTGGTTCACCTGCAAGGGCTGTTTTGTTTATTGATTGTAAGCAGAATAGATTTCGATTGTTTCTTTTTTCTTTTTTAAAAGTTCATTTTCACAAGTTTATTTACATATCCGCTTAAATATATAATTGTCTTTATATTTTAAAATCTATAAGAAAAGCTCTGTCCTAGGATTTTCGGATTTGGTCCAAATTTCAGATTTCAGATGTTTTTGAGTTTTTATCAGCCCTATCAAGTTTTGAATTCAGATCTTCATAATTTTGTAACATTATGATTCTAGGGTTCTTCCAACACTACTCCATTTTACTGTATCATATTGTTCTCTTAAATCCCATTGATATGTTTTATTCACCTGTGGACATTAGCATAATTTGAATTTCAATGTCAGCAGGAGGAGGTTATTGAATTTGACACTTGTATAAGATATACTAGCCCTGCTTCAAATATCCATCAGTAGATTATGGTTTATATATGGAAGAAAATCTTCAATATAACCAGTATGCCCACAAGTTATTTGGCACAGTGCATGTGTTTTCCTTCCACTTTTGAGTATCACACAAATGAGGTCAGCAACAGAGATTGAAACGCAAAACAAATGCCTTATAATATGAAAATATTTCCCACCTCCTCCTATTTGCATTGAAAATTATGTAACCACATGGGCATGACTGTTTGAATCTGCTGGCAACATTGTGATTGCCCCACTGAAAGTTTGAGCTAGGAAATACAATTCACAACAACCTACTTTTCATCCTCTTCAATAGTGAGGAACAAAATATTGAAGGAGTGGTGTATAGTAACTAACATACCCAAAAGTTATTTGGCACAGTGCATATGTTTTCCTTCCACTTTTGAGTATTGTATAAATGAGGCCAGCAAGAGAGATTGAAATACAAAATAAATGCTTAATAATTTGAAAATCTTCCTGCCTTCTTTTATTTGCAATGAAAATTTGCTGGCAAAATAGTGATTCCACTCACTGAAAAAGGTTGAGCTAGGAAAGCCAATTCACAACAAACTAATTTTCATCCTCTCCTATAGTGAGGAATAAAACATTGATGAAATGACATTGACTAGCTATATGGAGCCAAACCTTAAATCTGAAATTCTCTAATGGTGCCTGTTGCAAAATGGCTCACAAGCAAATGGGAAATGTCAAAGGCTTATGACAAGGTGGAGTGGAGCTTCTTGTCAAGGATGATGGCAGCCTTCAGATTCTCTCAGGATTGAATAGAATGGGTCATGAGTTGTGTTTCTACTTTGACATACTCAGTATTAATCAAAGCTTCCCTCAAACCATTTGGAGCCACTCGAGGCCTTCGTTAGGGAGATCCTTGTTCCCCTTATATTTTTCTCATATTGACTAAAGGCTTGGGTAGACTCATCTTGAGAAGAAGACAACAAGGTTTGCTAATAGGTATCAAGGTAGGTGAGGAAGTTTTGATTCATCTATAGTTTGTGGATGACAAAGGATTGGTGGGAGTAGCCAACTTCAGGGGAAGCAAGAATGATCAGAGCTACTCTTAATGTTTACCTTAGGGCCATAAACCAAGTCATCAATAATAAAAAATCCAAAGTGGTCTTCTTCAATCTTGATTGAAGGCTTTAAGATAGAATTTTAGAGATCTTGGGATTCATGAGGATTTCTCTCCCAATGGTATACGTGGGGGTCCCTATGAATTTTAAAAACTGAAGATATTTATCTAGAGGAATTTTTTGGATCGTATCAAAGAAAAAATTAACCATTGGTCCCACAAATGATTAATATTTGGGGGTAGATTAAATTTTTTGCAATCAGTCATTTAGGCCATGCCAATTTATAAATTTTTCTATCCTTACTACCCCACATACCATATGGAAATTGTTGGACAAAATGGCTAGAAAATGTGTTAGGAGGTGAAGTCAATATCTAGATCTCCAATGTTCTTCAGAAGAGAGGTGCATGGTGGTGCAGCTTATGGAGAGGAAACAAACATTTTTTTGTAGTCTTCCTTTGGGAGAGGAAACAAACAGTTTTTTGGACTCTTCATTTGAAAGAGAAAACAAACAGATTTTTGGACTCTTCCTTTGGAAGAGGAAACGAACAATTTTTGAAGTCTTCCTTTGGGAGAGGAAACAAACAATTTATTTTTCTATAAAAGGGGAATGACCCCTTGCATGTAAATGTTGATTGAATGTAATTCTGTCGAAATCAATAAAATATCAAGTTGTCATTGCCCTGTGGTTTTTCCTGCACATTGCAGGTTTTCCATGTAAAATCTGTGTTACTGTTTTTTCTGCGTTATTGTGTTTTCTACTTGCACAAAATTTTGTTATATTTTCTAACATTTGGTATTAGAGCCTAGGGTTTTGTGCGAGTGGGAGTTGCAACAATGATTGGAAGTGTAACCAAGTTTGAGATTGAAAAGTTTGATGGCAAGAACTTCACCCTATGGAAGATGAAGGTGGAGGATTTGTTGGTTCAAAATGACCAAGCCCTAGCCTTGAAAGGGGTCGCGAGTAAACCAAGCAGCATGAAAGATGAGAAGCGGGCAATGCTGGATAGAAAGGTTGTTTCTACAATTCGTCTATGCCTAGCGGACTCCCTCTTATTCAATCTTATTGAAGAAAAGACCATGGAAGCCCTTTGAAAGAAGCTTCAAAAGTTGTATGAGACGAAATCTGTAACAAATAAGGTT
This sequence comes from Wollemia nobilis, assembly GCA_028583015.1. Classification (NCBI taxonomy): domain Eukaryota; kingdom Viridiplantae; phylum Streptophyta; class Pinopsida; order Araucariales; family Araucariaceae; genus Wollemia; species Wollemia nobilis. The sequence goes on from JAQPPZ010017072.1 coordinate 4,290,980, forward strand.
TTTTTTGAAAAAATAGCTTTATAGCCTAAGGATGAATGAGGGTTCATTAGTGGTAGATCACTTGAATGAGTTTAATACCCTTATCAGTAAACTGGTTTCATTTAATGTGAAGATGGAGGATGAGGATAGAGCTATCATCCTACTTTGTTCTCTCCCAGAGACTTGGGATCATTTGGTGATGACCATCAACAATTCATCATCAGGAGCTCTAACTTTTGATGATGTGGTAGCCGCTTTGATGGCAGAATATTTGAGGTGGAAAACGTCTTTGGAACCCTCAACCAATGAAGCCTTAGCTGTGAGAGGTCGATCTTTCGAGAAGAGTCAACAAGGTAGATCACAATCCAGATCTAAGTCTAAAGGACGCAAGCTAAAATGGAAGTGTTGGCATTGTGGGAAGCCAAGACACTCAAAGAAGGACTGTTGGTAGTTAAAAAAGGAAAAAAATGGTGAAAAGCAATTTCAGCCATCAGTTGAGGCCAGTACAGCAAATTCTGGAGAGACTGCAACATGTGAGGCTTTTCGTATCGACAATGACAGATCTGTTTTATATACCTGGATTTTGGACTTGGGTGCATCTTTCCACATGTCTCCTCACAGAGACTGGTTTGAAAAATATCAACCATATAGTGGTGGGAAGGTCTACTTGGGTGATGATCACCCTTTAGAAATTGTGGGAAGAGGGGACATAAGGATCAGGTTGGACGATGGTAGAGAAAGGATATTATGTGATGTGCGACATGTACCAGATTTACGAAAGAATTTGCTCTCAATCAAGATGATGGATAAGCTCGGGTATTCTATCACTTTCGGTAACAACTATTACAAAATTACCAGAGGTGTTATTGTAGTAGCAAAGAGAGAATCTTATGGGACCCTATAACGTTTATGCGGTGATACGGTGACAAACCATGCAGTAGCAACAACTTCTGTTCAGGATGCAGTAATGCTATGGCATCAACGCCTAGGCCATATGAGTGAAAAAAATTTGAAATTTCTGCATGACAGAGGTATGCTTTCTGGTATTAAGTCTTGCAATTTAGACTTGTGTGAGCACTAATTTTTGATAAACAAAAGAGGGTTCAGTTTACTGCAAGCCCTAGTAAGAGTTCTGATTTTTTGCAACTTATACATTCGAATATATTTGGACCAGTCCCCACTCAGTCCTTAAATGGTGCCATCTATTTTTTGACATTTATAGATGATTATTCTAGGAGAGTGTGGGTTTATTTTCTGAAGAAGAAGTCAAAAGCTTTGTAGAAATTTAAAGAGTTCAAAACTCGAGTAGAGAAAAGTTTGGGCAAGTTTGTTTTATGTCTTAGGTCAAATAATGGGGGTGAATATTGCTCCAAGGAATTTGATAAATTTTGTATGCAGTAAGGAATTAAGCACCAAAATATTGTACAATATACTCCACAAAAAAAAGGTGTGGCTGAGCGGATGAATCGCAAAATCATGGAACGTGCAAGAAGCATGCTCAACGCAACAATGTTGGATAAAAGGTTCTAGCCAGAGGCTGTTAATACAGTTGTTTACCTCATTAACAAGTCACCTACAACTACATTGGATGGATAGATTCCAGAGGAGGTTTGGTGTGGTAAGCCATTTGATTACTCTCATTTACGTACCTTTGGTGGTGATGCATTTGCCCATGTGCCTAAAGAAAAAAGGTCCAAACTTGACCCAAAGTCAAGAAAATGTGCTTTTCTCGTGTATGGAGAAAAAGTAAAGGGGTATAGACTATAGGATCCTACTGCCCACAAGGTAATTATTAGTTGAGATTTTATTTTCGATGAAAAATCCATGCAAAGGAATGAGGTACAACAAACACCTACTGTTGTACCAGTTGAAGTAGAAGTAGACATGAACGAAGATGAAAATGAAAATCAACATGCTGAAATTTTTGACCAGCATGAAGAACAACAAGTAGAACAGCAAGTAGAGCAGCCACAACAGTCATAAGACCAAGAGCCACAATCAACATATCATTGGGTAAGAAGATCTACACGTCCACAAAAGTGTTCGGAAAGGTATTATCATGTTTATCAATCCTCTTTTGCTTTGCTAACTGATGATGGTGAGCCTAGTTTATTTCAAGAAGCTAGAGAGTATGAGAATGCAGAAAAGTGGAGGAAATCCATGGAGGAGGAAATCGAGGCACTTCGCAAGAATAAAATGTGGGAACTTGTGGATCTCCCACCTGGAAGAAATATTGTTGGAAACAGGTGGCTGTATAAAGTGAAGAACAACAACGATGGACTGTTGGAACGCTATAAAGGTCGCTTGGTGGCAAAAGGCTATGTGCAGAAGTCAGGTATTGACTTTAATGAAATTTTCTCTCGAGTTGTGAAGATTGTTGAGCAAAGTGCAGAAAAAGAATTGCAAAAGTATTGTCATTGTTGTCAACACAGTCAGATTGATGCAGTTGATGCAGTTCAGAGGTCAGTCAGATCAAGTGCAGAAAGTTTCAAGGAAAACAGAGGTGACCCAGATTCAGAAACTGGCAAAAAGAGACAAGGAAGAATACTGTCGCGATATTGCGACATGTTTTCTGTCGCGATTTCGCGACATGGTCGAGGAGAGAGAAGGCGCAGCCGGAAATGTCGCGATTTCGCGACATGTCGAGTTTTCGTTGAGGAGAGAGAAAATGTGTCGCGATTTCGCGACAAAAAGCAGGAGAGAGAAAATGCACGCCAAATTGTCGCGATTTCGCGACATGTCCGAGGAGAGAGAAGATGCGAGCAAAACTGTCGCGATTTCGCGACATGCTGGAAGAGAGGGAAGCAAGGTGAAAAGATGTCGCGATTTCGCGACATAAATGGAGAAAAGGAGAGAGAATGCTCAGCAACAAAGGTGTAGCGATATCGCTACATGTTGAAATGAATGGAAACAAAGGTGTAGCGATATCGCTGCATGATGAAAATTCATGGCACAAAGGTGTAGCGATTTCGCTACAATCAGGAAGTGCAGAAAACAAAGATGTAGCGATTTCGCTACAAGTAAAAAGACACAAACAAGAAGATGTAGCGATTTCGCTACATGTTGAAACAAAGAGAAACTAAGGTGTAGCGATGGCGCTACATGTTGAAACAAAGGAAAACTAAGGTGTAGCGATTTCGCTACTAGTCAAAAGTGTAGAACTGAAAGATGCAGCAATGATATTACAAGTCAAAATTTCATGAAAAGAGGCAAGGTGAAAACACAAGGCACAAAGATGTAAAAATTTCGCCATTGCATGAAGCATAGTGTCGCGATTTCGCGACATGTTCCTTTTTCGCTGCTGCTGGCAAAGAAGAGTGTACGGAAGCCGAAAGTGTCGCGATTTCGCGACAAGCAGGATGATGACGTCAGCAAAGTTGAAAAGTGTCGCGATTTCGCGACAGGATGAAAGGAAAGCTGCTGGAAGCCGGAAGCGTCGCGATTTCGCGACATGCTTAAGGATGACGTCAGCAAATGTTGAAAGTGTCGCGATATCGCGACAAGATGCAGGGAAAGCTTCCAAGAGCCAAAACGGTCGCGATTTCGCGACATGCTTAAGGATGACGTCAGCAAAAGTTTTAAGTGTCGCGATATCGCGACATGAACAGAAGGAAAGCTGTCAAAGCCAAAATGGTCGCGATTTCGCGACAACATTGAGGATGACGTCAGCAAAAGTTCAAAGTGTCGCGATTTCGCGACATGAGCGGGGGAAAAGCTTTCAAGGCCAAAATGGTCGCGATTTCGCGACAACCTTCAGGGTGACGTCAGCATAAGTTAAAAGTGTCGCGATATCGCGATAGGAAACAGTTTGACTGGAAAATGCCGAAGCAACATGAAAGGTGACACATGGCAGAAAAGCATCATGCAGTCTGTCACATAAGAAGTAACTGAAGTCAGACAGACAGTTAAACGTTGACAGGTGTTGGACATGCAATGCAACAGCCAAACATGCATAATTGAAACGCATTCAAAAAGCCGAATATGAAGGATAATAAAAGCATTCGAAAGGTCGTATTTGTAGGCATTCTAACAGACGTATTTGAAGCATACAGAAAAGCCGAATATGAAGGATAATAAAAGCATTCGAAAGGTCGTATTTGCAGGCATTCTAACAGACGTATTTGAAGCATACGGAAAAGCCGAACATGAAGAATCGAAAAGATTTCGAAGAATCACATATGGAATTTCGAAAAAGCATTCGAAAAGCCGTATTCGAAGATATTGAACAATCGAAGTGCATGAAACAAAATTGCCGTATCGCATGGTTTCAAAAGACATATTGCGGGGTTTCGAACAGATCGAAGTGCATGGAACAGAACAGCCGTATTGCATGGATTCGAACAATCGAGTATGTGATTCGATTGCATGCGGGATTGAAAGGTTATAAAAGAATAATCGTACAGAGAAGATGTTGTCGCTTGTTAGAGAGAAATTGTTGTAAAAGGAGGGTTAGAGAAGAATCAAGAGAAAAAATAAGCGAGCCGTGAGAGTGTGTAGAGTTGGGTTAATTGCAAACCCGATCAGTGGTCGTGCTTGAAGTGAAGACATTTTATGTCATCCTAAATTGATCAGAATTGCAGTCCAAGTTGGTGCTTGGTACTAGGAGTTGGTGCTCCATCTCATTGCAGCAGAAAAGTACAGGGGTTGGTGCTCCTTCCAGTTGGTGCTTGGTAAAGTGTTTGTAAAATTGATTTTGCAAAGACTGGATTTGGATTGGAGTCCAAGCAGTCATTTTTGAGGAGTAGCCAAATTGGTGAACCTCGGTATATTGAGTGTTGTGGTGTGCTTTTTTGTTCAAGTTGTTTTTCAGTTTGTCAAGTTCTATTTATTTCATATTAAATGTTGTACATATAAAAATTAATAGCTACACTGATTCACCCCCCCCTCTCAGTGTCATTGTGTAATCATCAACGATGGACTGTTGGAACGCTATAAAGGTCGCTTGGTGGCAAAAGGTTGTGCAGAAGTCAGGTATTGACTTTAATGAAATTTTCTCTCGAGTTGTGAAGATGACTACTATTAGAGTTCTACTTGCACTTGTAGTTGCATAGGATTTAGAACTGGAGCAGCTTGATGTAAAGACTTCTTTCTTGCATGGTGATCTCGAGGAGGAGATTTATATGGATCAGCTTGAGGGCTATGAGGAAAGAGACAAAGAGCATTTGGTTTGAAGACTAAAGAAATATTTATATGGGTTGAAACAGGCACCAAGGATGTGGTACAGGAAATTTGACACCTTCATGAAGAGCCAAGGTTTCAGCAGGAGTGAAGATGACCATTGTGGATACTATAAGAGGTTTTATGATGGCAGTTTTATTATTTTCTTTGTTGTATGTTGATGATATGTTGGTTGCAAGCCCCAGCATGAAGAAAAGCATTGATCTTAAGGCTCAGTTGGCTAGGACATTTGAAATGAAGGATTTAGGAGCAATAAACCAAATTTTAGGGATGAAGATACACAGGGACATATCTGGTTAAGTCAAAATTCATATATAGAAAAGATTTTGCAGCGCTTCAATATGCAGAATGCAAAACCAGTTAGTACCCCACTTCTTTCACACTTAAAATTGTCTTCCAACCATTGTCCTAGAACAAAATCAGAGAAGACAAGCATGTCTCATGTACCATATTCATCAACACTAGGAAGCCTTATGTATGCCATGGTGAGCACCAGATCGGACATTGCCCAAGCAGTGGGAGTAGTTAGCCGGTACATGGCAAATCTTGGTAAGGAGCATTGGAATGCGGTGAAGTGGATATTTAGATATTTAAGAGGCACTTCAGATGTTGCTATTTACTACAAATCAGATAGTTTGCAAGTTAAAGGTTTTGTGGATTCTGATTATGGTGGAGATAGAGATGGGAGAAAGCCCACTACAGGATATACTTTCACTCTTGCTGGTGGAGCTGTGAGTTGGGCTTCTAAGTTGCAGTCTGTGGTGGCTTTATCAACCATCGAAGCAGAATATATTGCAGTAACTCATGCCAGCAAAGAGGTAATTTGGCTAGAGCGATTGTTGGGTGACTTCAAGCCAATGCAGGGAAAAACTACGTTGCATTGTGATAGCCAAAGTGCTATTTAGCTAGTGAAGAACCCAACATTCCACGATCGCAAGAAACACATTGATGTCAAGTACCACTTTATAAGAAATGTAGTGGAAGAAGGTAGGATCCTGTTACAGAAAATCGACACTGAAGTGAATCCTACAGATAAGCTCACTAAGCCAGTCAAAACAAAGAAGTTTGAGTGGTGCAGAACTTCTTTGGGCTTGCTGAAATTGTGATAAGGGTAACATTGGGCAATTGGCACTTGGATGGAAAAACATAGGCAAATAATTCCTGTATATCGACTTCAAGTGGGAGAATGTTAGGAGGTGAAGTCAATATCCAGATCTCCAATGTTCTTTAGCAGAGAGGTGCATGGTGGTGCAACTTATGGAGAGGAAACAAACAGTTTTTTGGACTCTTCCTTTGGGAGAGGAAACAAACAGTTTTTTGGACTCTTCCTTTGGAAGAGGAAACAAACATAGTGTTTTTATATAAAATGGGAATGACCCCTTGCATGTAAATGTTGATTGAATTTAATTCTGCCGAAATTAATAAAATATCAAGCTGCCATTGCCCCATGGTTTTTTCTGCACATTGTAGGTTTTCCACGTAAAATCAGTGTTACTATTTTTCTACGTTATTGTGTTTTCTGCTTGCACAAAATTTTGCTATATTTTCTAACAAAATGTTTATGGGGAGGAGTAAAAGAAGAGAGAAAATGGGCCTTAGTAGATTGGTAGAAAGTAAGCCAGCCCAAGGTAAAGGGAGATTTGGGACTGATAAGATTAGAGTTAAATTATAAAGTTTTGGTTGGAAAGCTTTAATGGAGGCGTATCTCCTAGCCAACTTCATTATTCAATAGAGTTTTAATTAGTAAATATTTGGGACAGGTGAATCCAAATAAGGTGAGTCGTTTCCATTTGGATGGTAATGGGTCCTTAGTGTGGTAGGCTCCAAAGTTAGGATCTCACGTAGTGAAAGATGGATTATTTTAGAAAGTGAGGAGAGGGGAGAAGGCACGATTTTGAACAGATTCATGGGATCAATACCTACCTATCATTGTTGAATTTATAGAACTGCAATCGGTAAAAATAGCCATGGAAAGTAAGGGTTGGATCCAGATTGAAAGTTATTTCAACATTAGTCAATTGGGAATTATAGGTTTAAGCATTTTAATAAGTTGGATGAGTGGCGAATTCCAGTCCCTCTACCCATCATGACTTAAATATTAGTAGAAAGATTTCTCATAGGCAGAGATGAGGAGGATGAATTAGCTTGGGGTTATGGGAGTCTTGGAGTCTATACAGTGGAGGATGGGTATGATAAGATCCTTCTAGAACCTTCTCCTCATGCATATTAGGTTGAGGATTGGAGAAATATTTGATAGTAAAGGTTGGCCGAAAGAAAACTTCTTTGAGTGACAATTCGTACACAATGGAATTCTTACTTTTGATAATCTAGGATATATGGGAATCGTTGGTCCATCCCAATGTATTGTATGTTACAAAAATGAGGAATTATTTAACCACTTTATGTTTCATTGCTCGTTCACATGTCATATTTAGGAGTGATGGTTTTTAGCTTATAAAATCTGAGTTAATGGTAATTTGAATCGGCGCAATATTTGGGAAATATGGAAGAGGGGTAGATTTAAATCTAAAGCTCTTCGTATCTTTTGGAAACTTGGATAAAACTTTATTTGGTGGCAAGTGTGGTTGGAGAGAAATGGTAGAATTTTTAGATAAACCTTTTCATCCTTGGATGGCGTTTGGTAGGTCATTTGGAAGAAAGTAACAAAAACTGTGGCAATGTATGCTAAAGAGGAAATTCAGGCTGATATAGGAACAATGGAGAAGGAAGCCAAAGGGCAAGAGGGGTAAGATAGAGCTAGTTGGAAACCACCCCTAAAATATTGGATTAAAATTAATACTGATGGAGCTGCAAAAGGTAATCTCAGTAGAGTTGGAATTAGAGTGGTCTGCAGGAATAATGTTGAGACAATGCTCTATTGGGAATTGCAATTCCTAGGCAGGGCCATGAACAATGAAGCAAAAGCCTTAGTTATCAAATATGTTTCCATTTGGACAATAAGACAAGGTTATAGGAGGATAATCATAGAATCAAATTCTTAAATCTTGGTAGGAGCTCTAGATTGCATGAAGAAATTTGCTTTGGAGACATGGAGGTTGAGGATTCTTGTCACCTAAATTAAGGAATTGTAGAGAGAATTAGATGATGTGATTTCGATTTATCTAGGTAGAGCTCTAAATAAAATGGTAGACTTCCTAGTTAAGATGGGAGAAGGTAGGGGTTCAATGGCATAGTGACATGGCTATGGAGGATTAGGTAGGTTGGTGAGTAAATCCAGTATTTAGCTAATTTGGACAACCATTACAGACATATGGTTTAGCATATTTCGCTCCAATGCAGATCTCTTTTTATTGTTGCAAATGGGTGTTCTTTCCAGCTAATGCTAGGAGGAGTCTCGTCCTTTTTTAAAATCTTTTTCAAACAAATTTAGCCACCAAGACACACAAAGACAATGCCAAAGAACAAAGTTGTCTAATGGATGGAAACAAACTGAACATTTTAAACTGAATATCATTGATAGTGAGTCAAGTAAGAAGTTGTTGCAAAAGCATGCCAAATACTTTGATAAAAAAGGATCTGCAACCAAGGGTTTAGAACATATACCTAAGATGAAAGGCCACTCAATGCAATTGTATGCCTTTTAAAACTAATTTTCATAATGACCTCTTGTCACAATCATCAATCCATTTGATATCTTCCTAGACAACAATATTGTTGTCTAAAGTTTATATACTCTAAAAGAAGATAATTTATTTTAAAAAACTTAAAAATAGAAAAGTTATATTTGAATCAGTCCTTAGGTTTCAAAATAATGTAGAAAAAAAAGGTGTTTCAAATCATTGCTATTTGACTCATTACTATTTGACTTGAACCTGTTATGAAAAAAATCCAACTAAATTTCATACAAAACATTCTACAAGGTTATTGGCCTAAACCTTGTCATCAGCTCCAAATTGCCAACTATAGGGATAAATTATAAATACCCATAATTCATAAGCTCGCCTAAATATTAACATCTATGAACATCTTGATAGACCAATACAAAAACTATTTCTACAAAGTGCTAGATTGTTTTACAACATTATGTAGAAATAGAATGGAACACATTGAAATATAATTCCATTAAAATTAAATTAAAAAAGGCACACAATGGAATTGACTTACATATACATGTGGATACGCTGCAGACATAGCGAAGTAAAGTAAAGAAGCGTATTTTTTAACTTCCACAAGACCATAGGTCATGCGAGACTGTCCTCATAGAAGATGTTGTTTACCCAATATGTGTTTAACCAACCAAAATCCTCTCACCAATGTATAGTGTACAAATCTACCCCTATTGATTCGAACCTTGGACCTCTTAGTCAAAGTTCCAAAGTCTTACCATTAAGCCCACTCAAGTTGTACAATATATTTTTTTGCAATACATCATGGTCTAGTCATGTGTGCAATACATAGACTTGCCTTAACTAGCATCAACCAACTTCATACCTCAATAAAACACTCTAACTTCCTTTTTACCAACATAAATGTGTACATATAGGTGGTTGGAAATTGCTTAGCTACCACCGAACTACTTGTATATATGAAAATATTAATATATACCTTATAACACATTACATGATCATTATTACACATTGTCATATATGCACATGACAATGTTTGCATACAATAATTTTATTTGCATGTATCACCAACATGTGAATGTGCACTAATGAAGACATAACATTCATGCATTAATCTATCTGCCCACATAAATCCCCTCACGTAGACCTATATGTGTTCTTTCCGGGAGGCCAACATATGCATTTATGCCTCCCTCTAGACCTGTCAGCATCCTTGTCAATAGACCAATGCATTCAACTAGTGTATAATCATTAATGCACTACTTGAATCACTTTCTCATGCTCCTTTCATTTTTCTAGTTTCATACAATTTCTGCAATGCTAGAATTTGTAATTCTATGGTAACATAATAGTAAACTCCAATCACTTGTTCCACTTTGTGTAAATAGTGGCATAGAAAATGTGTCTAGAGACAACATCCTAAGATATGATAGCAAAATGATGAAAAGAATGCAACACACTAAAATCTATTTCCATTACAATTAAGTAAACAAAGGTACACAATGGGAATACCTTACAGATACACATGGATACAACACATACACATGTATCCTACACAATCCAATTATTTGCAATGCATCATGGCCCAATCTGATGTACAACATGCATATTTACCTTGACCAATATCTTACCTCAATGAAAATCTCTCTTTCTTTCTACCCACACCGATGTTTACATATAGTTGTTAGGATACTTAGGTGGTTGATGATTGCTTAACTACAATCTTACCATCCATATACATCAAAATATTAAAATTATAGCCCATACCACATTACATAATAATTATTACATTTAATGTATACACACATGAACACTTACAACAACTTTGTTTACATGTATCGCCAACATGTTAATGTGCACATATGCAAAGGTGATATTCTTACATCAGTTCCTCTATCTACACATTCACAAGGAAATTCATGCATACATACTCACAAAGGGATCCATGAACATGAGGTAATTATTTTGTCTTCCATCTCCATTGGAGTTGCATGCAACATATTGAATGACAAGGGCTCATCATGAAGTGCATTTTGCATAGAATAACACTAATTCAATTTTCTGTGGTTGTCTTATATTGGTCATCCAACTATTAGGATGAAAATCACTGGCTATCTTCTAAAGTTGAGTAAGTGGGAATTGTTATGGATCAAATTTGCTGAATAGAATGCTTTATTAAAGGTGTTTCATATAACTCTATAGATGATGATCTTTCTTAAGAGCACTCAGGTAGCCTCCAAGCCCATCCAAAAATGGATTTGTTTTTGGTTTTGCATCTAACATATTTAGAAAATAGAATAAGCACTTTCTCTCCCTACAAATATTCTAGAAAACCACTCGCATGAATTGATGTTCAAATAGAATATATAGCACAATATTTTCCTTCTTCCTCACCACTTTAAAAGCCTAAAAGGTAATGAAGGTTAGTTGGCTATTTTTTTTTTTTTTTTTGATAGGTAACAGATTATTTACAGCGGGTTTTTTGAATAGGATCCCAAAACCTTAATTACAGTAGTAGCCGAAGCATTGAAAAAGAAAGCAAAAAGATCAGCCCAGCCCCGGGGCCCTGAAGACTACAAAAAACAAAAAGCCACAAAAAACCTTCACAAAACCGAGATTCTGCATAGAAACCAGCATCCACAAAAACCAAGAATCTTTGGACCGACAAAGGCCAGATGGGCCCAGCTAACTGGGCCCTGAGCCATCCTCAGCCCGCTCGGACTGCCGCTGGACCTTGGCAGAGCTGTCCTCCAGCTTGCGACAGAGCTCAGACAAAGCCTTGGCGGCATGAGAAGCAGCTTGGGCAGCAGTGTTGAGGGAACCGATCGCTGTTTCCAGGAGGCCTCTGAGCGCCAGATTCTGCAATTTGTCATCGGACTCGGAGCTGATCACAGTGGGCTTCGGGATCTCTGATTTAACGTTCTTGGAGCTCCCCGCAGCCTAGCTGGGCCCGGGGGATGCCTTTTTGCGGCCAGAGCTAGGAGGCAGGGCCCCGCCTGGGCCTTTGCTCGAAGCCCTGCATTTGCGGGTTGGCCTGCGTCGCTTCAAGGAAGAGGAATCGTCGGAGAGGGGGAGCCCTTGGCGGCAGGGGATCCAGCGGGAGAAATGCCTTCTTCAGGGGGCGGGATAGATGAGAGGGGGGAATCTTTGTGCAGCTGGGGTTGGTTGGCCAGGGCATGCCTATAGAGGACAGCCATGAGCCCTTGGTGCATGGGCCGGGAATGGTTCCTACGAGCACGATCAATGGTCAAACCCAGGGAGTAGAAGAGGAAACGCGGAGTGCTCATGAGGGTTGCTCCTCGAAGATGATTAAAGTAGCTTAAATGAAAGCTGTACAGTCGCTGCTCTAGATCGTCACAGGTAATGTATTACATTATCGGGAAAATGGCTTCGTCGAAAGGTGCCGGGAGGTGAGAGTGGAGCAGGTTTGCTTTGTCCCACTGATGGTCTGGGAAGCGGGAGAGCTCCTCTTCCCAATTGTGTTTGTCACGCCTGACAACGCGGCCTTTCTCTTCATGGTGGAGGCCGGTGACCTCCGTGAGGAATTCCTTGGAGACTTTGAAATGGAGGCCCTTGACTGTAACTTCGCCTTCGTTCCACGTATCCAGGAAACCCTAGGTGATTTCGTCCTCATGGCCTGCGAATTTACTGAAAAATAGGGAGAATTTTTTAGCATCGGAGAATAAGCGGGTGGGACCGCTCAACTCAAGGGCAGGAGGCTCCAGGAAGATGGTTTTGGAAGCCATGGGGGCCGAGCTGGCAAGGTGGGGACAGAGGGGGTAGAGAGTGCCAGACCAAGGGAGAGGGAGCAGGGGATCGAGAACGCGACAGAGGGATGGGACAGCGAGGGGAATATAAAGGCCGTGCGGGGGCCTTTGGAGGGGGAGCACCGCCGGCTTTGGAAAGGGGCACACGTGGCTGGAAGCGACACGACGGGGAAGGGGCTGAGGGGGCGCGCCAGACTGCTGACACGCGAGGAAGGGAATGGGCCACTGCCAAAGCGCCAGATGCCTAAATCTGAGCGGGGGAACGCCGGGAAGAACCGTGCCGGACTGGACCGTGATCGGGTTGGCATGGCACGGGAATCCGTAGTCACAGAGATCGAAGCGGGAAGGACGGGGAGGTCTGGTATGCATAGAGAATTGGGACTGCCAGAGCTGCCAGCTGGCCAACGCGGGTATCTGACAAGGCAAGGGGCACGAGCCGCCACGAGGAGGATCGGGATGATCCCCTCGCGGACAGGGTGGCCAGCCGACGGGTCGACATGGGAGGGAGAAGCCCCGGTCATCAGAAGCGCACGCCGGGGGGGACTTTGTCGGCCTGCCTCGAGGAAGCCTAGACACCAGTGTTAACAGCATGGTCGGAATGATCCTGCAGCACAATTTGGACTAGGCCTACAGGGAAGTGCGAGGACCAGGTGGTGAAATCTTCAGCGGTAATGGCTATATTTGCCATGAAGTCAGCAGCCCTGTTGCCTTCTCTGAACACGTGCTGAAAGGTGTGATCGAGGAAGCCTTGAAGAATGAAGAGGGCCTCCCGGATGGAATTATGGAATCGCCAGGAGCAGGAATCAGGCTTGCTGGCGGCTCTGATTACGACTTGGGAATCGCCTTCGATGATGATTTTCGGGGGGGAGCCCCTGAGAGCCGAGAGACCACTGAGCAGGCCGGCAGCTTCGGCAAAATTGTTGGTTTGTCTGCCCAGCGGGACCGCGAAGGCTGTGACCAGATTCCCGAAACAGTCTCTGATGACCCCGCCAGCCCCAGTGGCCCCGGGGTTGCCTTTGGAGGCGCCGTCGAAATTGAGCTTAAGCCACCCGGGGGGAGTCCACCTGGTTAGGGAGCGCCGGGAGGGGGCGGGAGGGGGAGCAGGGGGGAGAGCTGAATGCCGAGGGAGGAGAGCGGGGAGGCTTCGCTTGATTGCCGGGGCTCCACGAAAAGGGGAATGAAGCGGGAATTCTCGGTGGCAAAGGAGACTGCTTTGGTCGCTAACCACTGGGGGGAGCAGGCCGGGGAGGAAAAGGCTTGCCTGTTACGCTCGAGCCAAATTTGCCAGAGCATATGAGGAAGACAGGCCTTCCAGAGGAAGCGGAGAAAGGGATGGGCAAAGGGGGTGGGCCACTGAGACAGGAGATTAGAAATGGAATTGGGGGCCGCCCACTGAACGGAGAAATGGGAGAGGATGAGGCCCAGAACTTCGTAGGAGAGAGCAGTTTATGAAAAGGTGATTGGTTGATTCCCAGGCGGCACGGCAGAGGAAGCATCTGTTGGGGATCTGGAAGCCTCTCTTGATCAGATTTTCGATCGTGAGGATTCTGTTTTGGACAGCCACCCAAATGAAATGGCTGATTTTGGGGATCAAATTCTTGGCCCAGACCTGCTGGGTTGGGAAGGTGGTCGCTCCCGGGGTTCTCTGAATATAGTAAGCAGACTTGACTGAAAAAAAGCCGCTGGGAGAGCCATGCCACACGCATCTGTCACTGTCTCCGAAAGAAGGGATGACCATCGCACTGAGGATGCACTGAAGTCTGGCAGCTTGAAGCGGGAACCTGGGGTTCAGGATGGGTTTCCAGATGGTTCGCCCCTGGAGCTGGGTCATGTAGTCAAACGCTCTGGGACCTCGGTCCGCAAGCCCAGGTTTGAGGAGGAGGAGCTCCCTATCCGAGCTCAGGGCATCGTCGAGAATCCATCTGTCCTCCCAGAAGTCAATCTTGGCACCATCTCCAAGAATCCATCTGGTCCCTTGCTGAACAATATCTCTGGTGGAAAGCAGGGCCTTCCATAAGGCAGATCCGTCACAGGACTGGGTGTCCCCGAGGAAGGGGTGGTTGTGGCAGTACTTCCTACGCACAATGCAAACCCATTCATCGGAGGTATTGGTGTGAACCTTCCAGGCATGTTTGGACAGAAGGGCCTTGTTCATGGGAACCACCCGTCTGAGCCCGATCCCTCCCTCTCCTTTGGGGCGGCAGACCAAGGGCCAGGAGACCAGGGGAATCCTTTTCTTGTCCTCGCAGCCCGACTAGAGAAAGCGTTTCTGAATTTGCTCAATGAAAGTAGCGATGGAGGCCGGAATTCTGAAGACGGACATGAAGTATATTGGAATGCTTTGGAGGACAGACGCCAAGAGGGTGGCTCTGCCGGCCAGCGAGAGAAGGTGGCCTTTCCAAGGGGCGAGTTTCCTTTGGATCCGCTCAATCACCCCATTACATAGCGCCTTGGAAGACGCCCCTGTGAACAGAGGAAGCCCGAGGTAGGAAGAGGGGAGGGAGCCGAGGGAGCATCCCAGGATCCGCCCGATTTTGATTTGCCTAGCCAAGGGGGTGTTGATGAAGTAAATCTTGCTTTTCCGAAGGTTGATTTTCTGCCCAGCCGCCTCCTCGTATAGGGTAAGGATGTTCTTGAGGGCCTAGGCTTGAGGGACCGAGGCCGAGGAAGCAAGAATGGTGTCGTCCACAAACTGCTGATGGGACACGGGGGGAGGCCCTGCATCGGCCTGATAATGAAGAGGGGTTAGTCCCAGGGCCTCAGCCAGGATAATGAAGAGAATCGGGGATAGGGGATCACCTTGGCGGAGACCTTTGGAACTGGGGAAGAACCCGGCCGGGGATCCGTTGACAAGGATTGAGAACCAAGGGGAGGACACGCACTTGTTGATGAGTTGGACCCAAGAGGGGTGGAACCCAAATTTGAGGACCTTGGACAGGAAGATCCAATCGACCCTGTAAAAGGCCTTATTCATATCAAGCTTGCGCAGGAAATGGGCCTTTCTAGATAGGACAGCTGAGTGAATGGCCTCGTGCATGATTATGACCCCGTCTGTAATCAGCCTGCCTTTGACTGAACTTCCCTGACAGGGGGCAATGATCAGGGGAAGGATGTCTTTGAGGTGGGTGGTCATGGCTTTAGTCAGGATTTTATAGAGGACATTGCACAAGCTGATGGGGCGGAAGTCTGACAGGGATCTGGCTGCCTGAGTCTTCGGGATCAGGGCTATGAAGGTGGTGTTGATGCCTCTGGGGATGGATCTGGCAAACTGCAGGTCCCGGATGGCAGCGCACACATCATGGCCAAATATTCTAGAAAACCACTCGCATGAATTGATGTTCAAATAGAATATATAGCACAATATTTTCCTTCTTCCTCACCACTTTAAAAGCCTAAAAGGTAATGAAGGTTAGTGGGCTATTTTTTTTTTTTTTTTGATAGGTAACAGATTATTTACAGCGGGTTTTTTGAATAGGATCCCAAAACCTTAATTACAGTAGTAGCCGAAGCATTGAAAAAGAAAGCAAAAATATCGGCCCAGCCCCAGGGGCCCTGAAGACTACAGAAAACAAAAAGCCACAAAAAACCTTCACAAAACCGAGATTCTTCATAGAAACCAGCATCCACAAAAACCAAGAATCTTTGGAACGACAAAGGCCAGGTGGGCCCAGCTAACTGGGCCCTGGGCCGTCCTCGGCCCGCTCGGACTGCCGCTGGACCTTGGCAGAGCTGTCCTCCAGCTTGCGACGGAGCTCGGACAAAGCCTTGGCGGCATGAGAAGCGGCTTGGGCAGCAGTGTTGAGGGAACCGATCGCTGTTTCCAGGAGGCCTCTGAGCGCCAGATTCTGCAATTTGTCATCGGACTCGGAGCTGATCACAGTGGGCTCCGGGATCTCTGATTTAACGTTCTTGGAGCTCCCCGCAGCCCAGCTAGGCCCGGGGGATGCCCTTTTACGGCCAGATCTAGGAGGCAGGGCCCCGCCTGGGCCTTTGCTCGAAGCCCTGCATTTGCGGGTTGGCCTGCGTCGCTTCAGGGAAGAGGAATCGTCGGGAGAGGGGGAGCCCTTGGCGGCAGGGGATCCAGCGGGAGAAATGCCTTCTTCAGGGGGCGGGACAGATGAGAGGGGGGGAATGCTGTGCAGTTGGGGTTGGTTGGCCAGGGCATGCCTATAGAGGACAGCCATGAGCCCTTGGTGCATGGGCCGGGAATGGTTCCTGCGAGCACGATCAATGGTCAAACCCAGGGAGTAGAAGAGGAAACGCGGAGTGCTGATGAGGGTTGCTCCTCGAAGATGATTAAAGTAGCTTAAATGAAAGCTATACAGTCGCTGCTCTGGATCGTCACAGGTAATGTATTGCATTACCGGGACGATGGCTTCGTCGAAAGGCGTCGGGAGGTGAGAGCGGAGCAGGTTTGCTTTGTCCCACTGATGGTCTGGGAAGCGGGAGAGCTCCTCTTCCCAGTTGTGTTTGTCACGCCTGACAACGCGGCCTTTCTCTTCATGGTGGAGGCCGGTGACCTCCGTGAGGAAATCCTTGGAGACTTTGAAATGGAGGCCCTTGACTGTAACTTCGCCTTCGTTCCACGTATCCAGGAAACCCTGGGTGATCTCGTCCTCATGGCCTGCGAATTTACTAAAAAATGGGGTGAATTTTTTAGCATCGGAGAATAAGCGGGCGGGACCGCTCAACTCAAGGGCAGGAGGCTCCAGGAAGACGGTTTTGGAAGCCATGGGGGCCGAGCTGGCAGGGTGGGGACAGAGGGGGCAGAGAGTGCCAGACCAGGGGAGAGGGAGCGGGGGATGGAGAACGCGACAGCGGGATGGGACAGCGAGGGGAATATAAAGGCCGTGCGGGGGCCTTTGGAGGGGAAGCGCCGCCAGCTTTGGAAAGGGGCACACGCGGCTGGAAGCGACACGACGGGGAAGGGGCTGAGGGGGCGCGCCAGACTGCTGACACGCGAGGAAGGGAATGGGCCACTGCCAAAGCGCCAGATGCCTAACTCTGAGCGGGGGAACGCCGGGAGAGAACCGCGCCGGACTGGACCGCGATCGGGTTGGCATGGCACGGGAATCCGTAGTCACAGAGATCGAAGCGGGAAGGACGGGGAGGTCCGGCATGCATAGAGAATTGGGACTGCCAGAGCTGCCAGCTGGCCAACGCGGGCATCTGACAAGGCAAGGGGCACGAGCCGCCACGAGGAGGATCGGGATGATCCCCTCGCGGACAGGGTGGCCAGCCGACGGGTCGACACGGGGGTGAGAAGCCCCGGTCATCAGAAGCGCACGTTGGGGGGACTTCGCCGCCCTGCCACGGGGAAGCCTAGACACCAGTGTTAACAGCATGGTCGGGATGGTCCTGCAGCACAATTTGGACTAGGCCTGCAGGGAAGTGCGAGGACCAGGTGGTAAATTCTTCGACGGTAATGGCTAGATTTGCCATGAAGTCAGCAGCCCTGTTGCCTTCTCTGAAAACGTGTTGAAAGGTGTGATCGGGGAAGCCCTGAAGAATGAAGAGGGCCTCCCGGATGGAATTATGGAATCGCCAGGAGCAGGAATCAGGCTTGCTGGCGGCTCTGATTACGACTTGGGAATCGCCTTCGATGATGATTTTCGGGGGAGCCCCTGAGAGCCGAGAGACCACTGAGCAGGCCGGCATCTTCGGCAAAATTGTTGGTTTGCCTGCCCAGCGGGACCGCGAAGGCAGTGACCAGATTCCCGAAATAGTCCTTGATGACCCCGCCAGCCCCAGAGGGCCCGGGGTTGCCTTTGGAGGCGCCGTCGAAATTGAGCTTAAGCCACCCGGGGGGGAGTCCACCTGGTTAGGGAGCGCCGGGAGGGGGCGGGAGGGGGAGCAGAGGGGGAGAGCTGAATGCCGAGGGAGGAGAGCAGGGAGGCTTCGCTCGAACGCCGGGGGTCCACAAAAAGGGGAATGAAGCGGGAATTCTCGGTGGCAAAGGAGACTGCTTTGGTCGCTAACCACTGGGGGGAGCAGGCCGGGGAGGAAAAGGCTCGCCTGTTACGCTCGAGCCAAATTTTCCAGAGCATATGAGGAAGGCAGGCCTTCCAGAGGAAGCGGAGAAAGGGATGGGCAAAGGGGGTGGGCCACTGAGATAGGAGATCAGAAATGGAATTGGGGGCCGCCCACTGAACGGAGAAATGGGAGAGGATGAGGCCCAGGAACTTCGGAGGAGAAAGAGCAGTTTATGAAAAGGTGGTTGGTTGACTCCCAGGCGGCACGACAGAGGAAGCATCTGTTGGGGATCTGGAAGCCTCTCTTGATCAGATTTTTGATCGTGAGGATTCTATTTTGGACGGCCACCCAAACGAAATGGCTGATTTTGGGGATCAAATTCTTGGCCCAGACCTGTTGGGTCGGGAAGGTGGTCGCTCCCGGGGTTCTCTGAATATGGTAAGCAGACTTGACTAAAAAAATGCCGTTGGGAGAGCCATGCCACACGCATTTGTCACTGTCTCCAAAAGAAGGGATGACCGTCGCACTGAGGATGCGCTGAAGTCTGGTAGCTTGAAGCGGGAACTTGGGGTTCAAGATGGGTTTCCAGATGGTCCGCCCCTGGAGCTGGGTCATGTAGTCAGACGCTCTGGGACCTCGGTCCGCAAGCCCAGGTTTGAGGAGGAGGAGCTCCCTATCCGAGCTCAGGGCATCGTCGAGAATCCATCTGTCCTCCCAGAAGTCAATCTTGGCACCGTCTCCAAGAATCCATCTGGTCCCTTGCTGAACAATATCTCTGGTGGAAAGCAGGGCCTTCCAGAATGCAGATCTGTCATGAGGCTGGGTGTCCCCGAGGAAGGGGTGGTTGTGGCGGTACTTCCTACGCACAATGCAAACCCATTCATCGGAGGTATTGGTGTGAACCTTCCGGGCATGTTTGGACGGAAGGGCCTTATTCATGGGAACCACCCGTCTGAGCCCGATCCCTCCCTCTCCTTTGGGGCGGCAGACTAGGGGCCAGGAGACTAGGGGAATCCTTTTCTTGTCTTCGCAGCCCGACCAGAGAAAGCGTTTCTGAATTTGCTCAATGAGAGTAGCGATGGAGGCCGGAATTCTGAAGACAGACATGAAGTATATCGGAATGCTTTGGAGGACAGACGCCAAGAGGGTGGCTCTGCCGACCTGCGAGAGAAGGTGGCCTTTCCGAGGGGCGAGTTTCCTTTGGATCCGCTCAATCACCCCATTCCATAGCACCTTGGAAGACGCCCCTGTGAACAGAGGAAGCCCGAGGTAGGAAGAGGGGAGGGAGCCGGGGGAGCATCCCAGGATCCGCCCGATTTTGATTTGCCTAGCCAAGGGGGTGTTGATGAAGTAAATCTTGCTTTTTCGAAGGTTGATTTTCTGCCCAGCCGCCTCCTCATACAGGGTAAGGATGTTCTTGAGGGCCTTGGCTTGAGGGACCGAGGCCGAGGAAGCAAGAATGGTGTCGTCCACAAACTGCTGATGGGACACGGGGGGAGGCCCTGCACCGGCCTGATGCCCGAGATGAGACCGCGAGCCACAGCGTTCGAAATGGTTCGTCCCAGGGCCTCGGCCAGGATAATGAAGAGAATCGGGGATAGGGGATCACCTTGGCGGAGACCTCTGGAACTGGGGAAGAACCCGGCCGGGGATCCATTGACAAGGATTGAGAACCAGGGGGAGGACACGCACTTGTTGATGAGTTGGACCCAGGAGGGGTGGAACCCAAATTTGAGGAGGACCTTGGACAGGAAGCTCCAATCGACCCTGTCAAAGGCCTTATTCATATCAAGCTTGAGCAGGAAATGGGCCTTTCTGGATAGGACAGCTGAGTGAATGGCCTCGTGCATGATTATGACCCCGTCTGTAATCAGCCTGCCTTTGACTGAACTTCCCTGACGGGGGAAATGATCAGGGGAAGGATGTCTTTGAGGCGGGTGGTCATGGCTTTAGTCAGGATTTTATAGAGGACATTGCACAAGTTGATGGGGCGGAAGTCTGACAGGGATCTGGCTGTCGGAGTCTTCGAGATCAGGGATATGAAGGTGGTGTTGATGCCTGCGGGGATGGATCCGGCAAGCTGCAGGTCCCGGATGGCGGCGCACACATCATGGCCAACGATGTCCCGAAAGATCTGGAAGAAGCGGGGAGGAAACCCGTCCGGGCCCGGGGCCGCCTCAGCTTTCATGGAAAAGGTGGCGGCATGGATTTCGGAATCAGACAGGGCCTGCACCAGCTTTGCATTAGCCATGGCCGGGACGGACGTCGGGATGTGATCCAGAAGGGAATCGGCCGCCTCCGAGGACATAGGAGGTCCGTCGCCCAGGAGCTCTTGAAAGAAGTGGACTGCCTCGGCACGGATGTCCTCCTCCTTGTTGATGGTTCTGCCATTGCTATCAACAAGCTCGGCAATTCTGTTAGAACCCCTGTTTCGGAGGGTCGATGCATGAAAGAACTTGGTGTTTGCATCGCCATCTTGGATCCACAGAGCGCGTGACTTCTGCCTCCAAAAGGTTTCTTCCCCGGCCAGGATATTGTGGTACTCGCTGAGGGCAGTGCGTTCCTCTTCCCTGAGCCCCGGCTCTTGGGAGCCTGCTTGGAATCTGGACTCAATCTCTTCGAGTTTTTTTTGATAGCCTCCTTGCTTTCGAAGATGTTACCGAACACTTCTTTGTTCCATGCCTTGAGGTGCTCTTTGAGGCGTCTCAGCTTGTGGAAGACTTGCTCGGCGGGGCGACCAGGGACAGGGGGAGCCCACCAGCAGCCGACCTGGGCCCGGAGGTCGGGGTGGTGAAGCCACATGGACTCAAACCGGAAGGGTCTCCTGGGGGGGCGATGATCAGTCTCGAGGAGGAGGGGGCTGTGGTCAGACCCGATTTTGGGGAGGGCCAACAGGGAGGCGTCGGCAAAAATGGGGAGGGCTTCCTTAGACAAGAAAACTCTATCCAATCTGACCTGGATGTGGTTGGGTCCCGCTCTCTTGTTGGACCACGTGAACCGGGCTCCCTTCAAGCTGACATCCATGAGCTCGTTGTGGGCGGTAAAGGCCCCAAAGTCATCCATGCTTTTGGTTTAACCTCCGAGCCCCCGCACTTGTCAAAGGAAAACAGGGGGTTGTTGAAGTCCCTGGACAGGATCCAGGGCAGGGGAGCAAAAGCTTCTCTCATCGAACTGATTTCCTGCCAAAGCCTTGCTTTCTCAACGGGACTGTTGGGAGCGTAAACGTTGGACAGGATCCACGATCGCTTTGAGTTGAGGCAGTGGACCAGAATGTTCATAATCCTGGGCGACGAAGAAATGAGCCTTCCCTCGTAAGATCGAGGGTCCCACATGCACATAAGGCCCCCGGCTGAGCCAGCCGCGGGGGTGGAGAGGAACTCGCAGTTGCGCCAGGTAGCATGGGCTATTCTCCGGGCAGCGGCGTCATCTATCTTGGTCTCCTGGAGGAGGATGAAGGACGGGTGGTGGTCCCTGCGGAGTTGACCGAGGATCCTTTTCTTGGGGACCCCATTGAGTCCCCTGATGTTCCAGGAGATGAGCTTCATTTGGCACCCTTGTGGGGTCGCCTGCCCCCCTTTCCTGCTTGAGCGGGGGGTTTGGATCGGGCGTCGTCCGCCTTGCGAAAGCTCGTGCCAACGTCAGAGAGCGTAGTCTAGGAGCCATTAGCAATGTCGTCCTCCGTGATCCTTGACCGTTGTTCGCACAGGGTGGGCCGCCCTCGTTTAAATTTGCTACCAAAATCTATGGCAAAGGACCTGCTCCGGGTCATTTTGGGGCTGACTTCGTCGGGCTCGGACGGAGAGCTGCCTTCGGTCTCGTCATCAGATCGCTCAGACCCACACATCAAGGGGGTAGGTTCCGGGAAGGATGCACGGGGGCCGGGGCCAGAAGGGGTGGGGGGGGAGGATCGGGTCCCGGTAGCAGCCGGGGCTTGAGGGGAAGGAGCCAGAACGGGAGGCGAGGGGGAATCTGGGATCGGGTCCCCGGAGGGGTCGCTAAGAATAGGAATCTGGGAAAGGTCGCCCTCCGAACTAGGCTCGACAAGGGGGGCCTGAAAGGGCTAGGGTCGGGACGAGGGGACGGGGCCCGACAAAAACTGCGCGGGGGTTTGGGATTAGGGCCTTCAGCCTTCCTGGATGCCGGGCATTGGTGAGGGAGGTGGCCTTGAGAGCTGCAGGAGGTACAGAAAGCAGGTTTGTTTTCGTAGATTAGGGTTTGACGCCAGAAGAAGGACCCAGAAGAGATGGTAACCGAGGAAGGGAGCTCAGATTCGAGATTGGCGTTGGCACAGAACCTGGCATGCACCATGCGAGAGCCAGCCTTGGTCGCGGGATCAAAGGCCACCAAGTCTCCGACCGACTGGGCAATGAGCTTTAGAACGTCTTCACGCCATAGATGAAAGGGAAGGTCCGGGAGGCGAACCCAGATCGGGGCAAAGTTGATGCTTTGGGTGCTGGGGTGAAAATCTGCACCATAACGTCTGAGAAAAAGACTCTTGCGACCCAGGAACCAGGGCCCGCCCGACAGGATCTTCTCAACGTCCTCGTTGTTGTTGAGTTTGATAATGAAAAAGCCTCTAGACAGGGCAACCAGTTGGATATGCCCGGAGACCTTCCATTTGGTAGCCGCCCATCTGCGGATAGTCTCCATGTTTGGGCGCCCGCCTAGGAACTTCCCAACCAAGGAGGACGAAGATTCAGAAACCAGGGATGTGTAAACCTCCTCCTGGATGGAAATGTGGGTGCCTTGAAGGGAAAGCCCTACGCCTAGGGCCCGAGCAGGGGTCCTGGAGCCCGCCAAAATCTGTTGGTAGGAGGGTTTATGCCCTCCCGGGGCACGCCCTTGCCCAGGATCGGGGGGCTTCTTCCCGAGGCCATCCGTCGCGTCGAGGCCGGGCGGGGGCGCGGGCCCGGGATCCCGACCCCACCAAACCCACCGTCCAGCTCGAGCGAGTAACCCCCTTTCGACCCCGCCACGGATCCGCCTGGACCAGGCCCGGGCCCGGACGTACCTGACCCCCCTGGATCCGGGCCCGCCCAGGAACCTGCGCTCTGCTTTGGATCCGATCCCAGCCCTGCGTCCGCTTCTGCTCCAACCCGCGCTCCTGCTGCCGCTCCCGCCATATCAGTTTTTGTATCCCCCGTTAGTGGGCTATTTTATTAACTAGAAAATCTACAATAGTGAATGTATTTATTTGCTACATGTTTTGTTTAATTCAGTTATGATGTTTTGTTTAATTTAGTTATGAGTTTTTGAATAAAACAAACCAACTTCAATTTTAGTAGTTTCTTTAAGGTTTTGACCCTTGCATAGTGCATAGGAGCATTGTACACTATTTTCCTAGTGTACTAATTGTTGGAATGCAAATGTAGTTGTGAGTTTATAATTCTATGGTGGTACTACTAGAGAAGTTTGTTTTCTATGCAAGACCAATTCAACTGAGGGGACAACTTAAAGATGGCCTTGAAGACTATTTGATTGGACTAGAGATAGCCATAAAACTTTATTTTTCACCTAGAAAAGTAAGGATTAAAGAGCTTGCACACCTATCCAACTTTATTGATTGTGTTTAAAACTGTGACATTTGAAGCATGTATTGGGCAATGTGTTGCATGACAACAAAATTAATTGATCTAAAAACAATGCCTATTTTTAGACCTTGTTTAAGGTTGACTTTTAGGAAAATAAATTAGCATAAATGAGATGTTTCATGAAATTTTCCATGTACGCATAAGAGTCCAAATAATCATAAACACCCATAGATCAAATGTCTGCATGCAAGCATAAGAGTCCAAGCAATCATAAACACCATGAAAGCATGAACTGTCAAAACAGTTGTACAATACGCCATATGATGTTGTGTTGATATTATGAATAATGTAATAAATAATATTTCATAGGTTATGGAGTAATTTTAATACTCTTATGTATATGTGTACTTAGGTCGATATGGTAGTTGCCAACCACATTCTTGTTTATGTGATACCTATATGTACATCCTTTTTGTCTAGATCAAGGTATGTTCATCATGCATGTGGTAGTCGATATGGAGATATGTGGTTTGTAAGTTACACAATCAACCAAACCAATATATATTATCAATGATTAAAATTGAATAATAAATGTACATGTTGTGTATTTACATGCAGCCATGGGTTCTTGCCATTGTGTTTTATTATTTATATAATGAAATTGTAGTATGGGTGCATTATATCTCTTTGTGTGTGACTATAATACTCCCACATGCTACATTCCCTAAATACAATCTCTCTTCTTTAAACTTGGCAAGAGGAAGCAAGAAGAATCATGGCTAATGAGTTTTCTAAGAAAAGTTGCAATACCTTCCATCTATAAAAAATGCATGTGTTCTAATTAACACAAGGATCATTATGTAAAAAAACACTATAATCAAGACTGGAAAATAAAAATAAGAATCATTTGTAATATTCCTAGTAGTTGTTGCAAATACACATAGCTCTTCAAAGTCAAGTGTCGTCCAACCCTCACATACCTAGGAGTTGCAGATAAATGAAGCTTAAGAGTTTCCTATCTTCTTCTATTGGCTTCTTGACCATGGATGTAGAAGAGTCTTGAGGAGTCAAACCCTATGTCCAATTTGACTAGGCTCCTTTAGTCCAAGCCCTAGCCACTCTCCTGGAAGCACCATTAGATCATGTGTTGACCCTCTTGAGATGGTTGATGATGACAACAACTCTATGTCTACTTACATCCCACTATGGATTAAAGATGGTACTTGGATCCACTCAAACTTTTCTTCATTTCTTTCATTTAAATTGGTTGTTGGTTCTTTCTTCTCTTTGTCATTACTTTAACATGTTAGCTTATACCTATTTTTGGGTCATAATCTCAATGTAATTTAATTTTGCAAAGTTGTTCCTCTTTAGTGTTGTTCACCCTAGTTTCTTTACACTAGTTTAGTTTAATTTCTTAGTACATTTTAGGCTATTGTAATGCATTGTAACATTTTTTTGATGAGTCCCATTGGCTTGCTCATCCATGGAGATTAGTAGAATTATATTATCTTATCAAACACAAATTTGAAAGGTAAGAAGCATTCAAAGTAAAACTATGTGCATTGATGCTAATCAACTTTCATTTTCTTAGAAAAAATGAGAAGCCATTGTTCATATTCTAACATGTATGACTGTCTAGACACATATTGCCTATGATATTCTTAATGCAATCATATACATCATGGTCCCTAAGGGGATTGGATCATTTTCGTGCATCACTTTTTGACAAGTATTCTTAATAGATAATTTTTTTTATGTTAATTATCTTCTACATTTGCATGTACACGCTATGAAATTGAAACCTAAGATGCTATCAAATCAAGAAAATCATGATGGAAATTTTAGGATATAATTATAGGATCCCATGCTTTGGTGTCATGCTAGATATTCCAATCATATTGCAATATTACTAAGACAAGCTCTAACTGATTTCTATAGCTAGAAAGTATATTTATAACTCTTATGGTCTACATATGTTTTTAAATGATACTAGGCTTTAGCTTCAAGGATGGAATTTTTTATCCATCTTTGTAATAATTTTATCTCATATCAAATAAAATTGAAAACAAAAATTAGGGAGAGGCTTTAGGGTACACAATACATTTTGAAAACTCTAAAGGATTTTTGTGATGCCCATGTAGTGTTCATGCCTTGCTTGTGTATTGCCTTCATTAGGGGAAAAAATCTTGATGGAAACTAATAAGAATTTTGTAGCACCACAAATATAGATTTCAAAATTGTAGTAGATGAACATAAGAGCAAAATGTGCCTCAGACAGATTTCATTTATGTTTATGATGCACACAATGATAATCATTTCATATACACATAAAGGACCTCTAGAAAGTATAGAGATGTGCTAGCAAAAGTTCTTAATAGATGTATGGATTGGTATTTGTCCAATTCATGAAAATTTAATTTATTTCAAATACAAGTTCGATATTAGATTGAAAAGCATAGTTGGCTAAGTATATCATTTGAGGGTATTCTTCCAATGCAGTTCTATGATCTTTATATATAAACAAACAATAACTTGAATAATCTAAGATTGATATAATCTCAACTAGTCTTGATTATGTCCTAATAACTCCTCAAGGACGCGTACTTCCTCGAAGATAAAGATTTATACCACTTTAATAACCAAACCTTTTTAAATATTTATACCTCATAGAATCATAACATGTTGGAGAACCAAACCTAGACAAAGAACCAAAACTCTTCAAAGAATCAAAATTTTCTTGACAAATCAAACCTCTATAAAGAACCACAACTTTTTAAAGAATCAAACCTCCTCAAAAAATTAAGATAAAAGATCAAAGATCAAATGTTAACTTTTCTATTTGCTCTCTCTCAAAAGATATGATTGTGGATATAAAGTTGATTGGATAAAGTGCCAATGAACTCTGATTTTGCATGAATGGAGTGCCAACTCATGAATATCCAAGACCTTTTCTCTCACTTGTCTTCTTAGCCTTAATTGAAGATATTATACCTTGTTCATTTTTGGCAAGGCCACCATTTATAAAACTAAACAATAGGAAATTACTGTCATATGTAGGTTCATCTACGTCAACCATATTATTAGAAGAAAGCTCATTATTAACTTGGATGACACCATAAAGAGAAGCATCATCAATCAAAGCATTACAAGAATCATCATTGTCTTCACAACATTTACAGAGAAGCATAAAAATTAAAAGAAGTGCAAGAAATAATCTCATCATTATCAATGAGAGGTACACCACCATCACACGGACCAAGTGCATGATCATGATAGTGATTTCTCACTATAATTGGTTGGAGTAACATTCAGGCTAATATGTAAAAGATGGTTTTGATGAGAGGACAATTCGAGACTCTAGCCAGGGAAAAACCAGATATATAGGATTCCCAAGAAACAGCTCAAGGAGAGATAAGCATAGAAGTCAGGTAACCAAATACTCAAGGTCAAATATGATGGTGAAACAACAAATCAGAATTTTGGTAGCCCAAGGTGTAAAAGGACGCAAAGCAGTTAGAACAGAAAGAAAATGTCTAGTAATATCAAGCCAACAATGATAACTAGGACATCATATGGGAGAAAAGGTATAACATATCCAAGGGATTGTTGAAGCATTTAAAACACCAAAATGGAGGCTGCCAAGAAATGACCACAAATCTAACGACATTAATTACAATAAGTAGGAATTTTAAATTTAGGGAAAAAAATCTTCCCTGTTTTATATAAATATTAATTTGTTCTTCATTGTAAAAGGGAGTTTGGACTTGTTGTTGTGTTAAGTATCGAACCAATGGCATTTGTTTTCTTACTTTTCTATTCTCTTGCTCAGTCTAGACTTGAACCTTGAGCCAACTATATGTACAGGCCTCAAGCCTCTTTTGATTATACATGTTATTTGTATGGGTAAATTTACGTTCACTTTTGGTCGTGCATTATTCATGTGTTCATTTATCCCACTGAGTTGAGATAGAAATTGTATCTTCTTCTTTGGTGCATCACCCCCATTAGATAGGCTAGATAGGTTTTCATTTTTGTACTTTACTTTTCACTATATTGCATGTTTTCTTTCCTCTCTCCCTTTTCCTTTGAAGTAATCCAATTAGGAGTAGACTAGCATAGAAACATAACAATGAGCGCCAACGAAGACATCCAAAAGCAAGGAACCAAACTTGGGTTAAAAATCCTAGAGGTCATCTGATGGGAGTCATGTCCCAAACTCTTAGGCTTCCTAGGAATGGCACCCTTGCATGAGGCACAAGACACCAGATGCACTCGCTCGACAAAGGAGACGGTAGACACTAAAGCCATAACCACGGAGGTCATGATGCCCAAGGAGTATAAGGGGATCACAATCGAGCCCCCAACAATTAATATGAATTATTTTAATGATTATATAAGTGAGACAAAATTCCATCATAGGGATATGCCATAGGAAACAACCTATACAAGAAGATCATCACAAAGAACTGGTTAGAAAGCAAGAGGACCAACTACACTCAACATATGTGCCACAACTTGATGTTAATAAGGGTAGGGAATCCCACGTAAGCAATATTGAGGACTTGCACCTCTCAACCTAGATTTTGGTAAGTGGTGGGGCTCATAAACCACTAAGTCCCATAACTGGATCAATGTGGAATTATTAATAGATGCACACACTACACCAAATATTACAAGTATTTAAGTGGGATAAAATTCTACCATAGGAGTATGGTACATGAAACAATAGCTTATATAAGAAGAAGAGCATCACAAAGACTTGATTATAAAGTAAGAGGGTTAACTAGCCCCCACACGTGTCGTGACTCGATGTTAATAGGGATGAGGAATCCCATATAAGCAACAATAAGGGCTTGCACCTCTAAGCTTGCTACCCCATTAGTAGAGAGTGTGGAAATATGTGGGGATCATAAACCACTCAAGTCCCACAAATAGATCAATGTGTATAAACACATGCACACACTACTCTAAGGAGAACAAGTAATTAAGTGGGACCAAATTCCATCATAGGAATATGCCACAAGAAACCACAACTTGTAGAGGAAGAAGAGCATCACAAATAATCGGTTAGAAAAGACATAGAATCTCATTTATGATCATAAATCAGACCATACATATTAATCTGATCCTCCAATTATTTGATAATTTCTTAAAACATTAGTTTCTTCAATAAATATTTTATTGGGATTTTTCAACTCCATATCTAGAAAAATCATCAGTTTATGATAAGAGCTTGTAAAAATCTTGATTTTTTCACCCAACTTAGTTAATCATCAAATTACTCAGTGTAGAGTTTTGGTGCATACTCATAGCAAATCTCATGAGAAGACTTGAAAGTCAATTGTGAAAAACTTGCCACAACCAGGCCAAATTTGGCCCTATATTTATCTGGCCAAGGTTTTGGAGTTTTTAAATTATTTTAAGAAGAATAGTCATTTACATATTTTTTAATGAATTTATATATTTTGTTCAAGGTTCATTTTTCCAACTTTTCAATTTCAAGCTATGGCAAGTAATTGTTGAGTCCACGTAATCCAACTATGTTTGCTTCTCTTTTTCTTTCTCCTTTTGAAGTAATATTCGAACCTTGATTTTGAGATTTGAAATGCTCATTTCAAATTTCAAAATTTGAATCTATTTCTCCATCTCAAGTTCAATTTCCCTTTCAAAAGGACCATTATTGTCCTCTTATTTGAAAGACTCGTATATTTCTATTTTCAAACTCTAAATTTGAGTTTTTAAACTCATATAAAATTTCAAACTCTCAATATCTTTCTCCCTCTTAAGCAACTTAGCCTTGATTTCAGTTCTCCTTTTAGAGGGGCCAACATTATCCTCTTTGAAAGACTCATATTCCTCATCAGTAGTATACTCATCAATAAATTCCTCATGCAAAATATTCCAAATCTTCTTAGCATACTTTTCCTTGGAGATTGAGTTGGGATCATCG
This sequence comes from Wollemia nobilis, assembly GCA_028583015.1. Taxonomy (NCBI): domain Eukaryota; kingdom Viridiplantae; phylum Streptophyta; class Pinopsida; order Araucariales; family Araucariaceae; genus Wollemia; species Wollemia nobilis. Next base: position 4,320,948 of record JAQPPZ010017072.1, read on the forward strand.
TATCTTTTTGCTAGAGATTTTTCATTATAGATTGAATCAAGTAAATAAATAGAATGTGATAGAATTATTTTAATAATAAATTTATTTTTTGTTCCTAAATTAGAGTCTTCTGATTATGTATATCACCCTCAACAACCTTAAAACTATCTTTGTACATGAGCAAGTCCCTTATATTGCCGTCCCAAAAATGATAATTTTGGTTTGGAAAAATATGCTTAATCATCCATGAAGAAAATGAAAACAAGATGTTTCAAATAAAATTTAGAATTATACTTTCGTATAACTAAAATCAAACAAAACCACTACAAAATACTTCAAACAACTAAAAATAAAGCCAAAACAAAGGAATAAAATAATATCTTTGTATGAAAAAGTTATAAGCTTTAGAAGATCAAGTGCAATGTAGCTCATTTAGCACAACTAGGTTGACTAAACTTCTAAATTTTGATTGTGAATATTGAGGGGTCAAACAACCAATACATCAAAAGTGGAAAACATAACAACTTTTTTTTAATAAGCTATGTGTGGCTTCTATTGGGGCCACTCCCATTACAAAATCAAAACATTACATTTCTAACAAGTTAATTAAAACATACCCATCTTTGCCTTTATATCAAAGATATTTTCCATCTTCCTCAAACTGCTAAGTTTCCATAATCAACTATTTTTTTTAGGAACTAACAACAAGAACAACCCTTATATGACACATAACTCCAATAGATAGAAGAAAAATAAACATAACAATCATCCATCAAAGAGCAAATCAGTTCGATTATTTTTTTCTATAGCATAGCTTCTTCCTCCTTTAGAGTAGCAAGATCTAAGTATGCATTTTTGCACTTCAAGATCTTGAGGTAATATCTAGTTGTAACACATTTTGTAGGATTTTCATTTTTAGAAAATTGGTCGTCACTAATTGTTTTATAATTAGATTCAAGAATACCATCTGAGGTGCTAATCTTTTCTATGGAACCGTCTAGATGGTCTTTAGTAACCATTTGGATTTTATCAATGATTTGATTCAAATTCTCCCTTTGAAGTTGAGTCTTTTGTTGCTCGCATGATTCCTGTTGGACAATTGGTGCATCTGGAGGACGAGCTTCTTTCTTTTGAACTGGGACATCTGAAGGTTTCGAATCATCCGCTTGTAGGGCCTTCTCCTCCACCAAAGAGGAATCACAGCATGATTATATGATTGGGCATATCTTCTTCAGGTGGTCATATTGTTGATAACCATAACATCTTAAGGTCCCCTTTGCTTGAGGAGATAGTAATGGATTGAGGCCTAGGAATAGAAACATCCATCCAAATAGCCAATCTTGCTTTACTCATATTAATTTTACTAGAAAAAATTTTCTTTGTTTAGGTATCCATATACTGGAATGCACCAATGACATTACTGATTTTGATGAATATCTTTTCTCCCCTAAAATCCATAAGGAGAGCATAAAGATTCACCCAAACTAGGAATCCATTAACTTCTTCTATAAAAGGGTTGAAACTAGGAGTCCAAGGTCTTATATAGACACCCCTTTGTCCAAAAAACCAATTATATCTATAATCCATTACCCTATCTCTATCCTCTAAATTAGAAAAGAAAATAGAAAAGAAAATTTTGGGTAGGAGAGTTACTTGAAATTTTGTACTGGTCCACCAATATTTAATGTATCCTTTGAGCTCCTCCAAGCCTGGTCTTTTGTCCTTGAGTTTGCAGATAATTGTTTGGGCTTCATGATCAATCAGATCCAACCCAAATTCATCCTCTGGAATCCTAATGGAGGGCAAAGGTTCATCCACTCACAAACCCAAAGATCCTTGAGAGATATTTCTTCTGATCAAAGAGGCTTTCTCACAGATTGAAGAGACGATTTGCAAACAATCCTCTTCCTTCAACACTTGACTCACATAGGGTTTGCATCCCTTTCACAAAGACATTAGCCAAATTTATTGCTTTATTCCATCGCTTGACTGCACCTAGGGTTTACACCCCTTTCGTGAAGACTATAGCCTTGTTCCATCAATTGACTACACCTAGGGTTAACACGCCTTTCGTCATTTGAAAATATAACAACCTATTAAATGTAAAATAAATTTGGAATGTATAAACAAATTTTCCAAATTCAATATGGACCACAAGATAAAAATAATCTATTAGAAATAATGAATAAACTATTTTCGAGGGTCAAATGACTAAAGCTAGGAAAGTGTAAAATTGGTAGCTACACTACTTTTGTAGATGGATTTTGAATCTGAGAAAATTCCTCTAGATCTCAATATATCTTTAATTTTACAAAATAGAAAAAACATGATTTCTTCTCAATAGCGAAGTGAACTAAACCAATATTTGAACCACAAGCTTCTAATACCTTCATCAATAAATAAGTGAAATGGATTAGATATATATGTGAAAATGAATATTAGATTCCACCATCTTAATCCTATAGTGTTTCTCGAAGTCCTCAACAAACAAATTCCAAACCCTCAATGTCATTCTTTTAATATTTGGTACCATTTTAAAGAAGCTATCATTCTATAGTAATAATACATTCACATAATGGCCTAAGATAATTGGAGAAGAAAGGTCAATTCATGGCTCTCATGATTCACACATATCTCAATAATGATATGATGTATAAAATGATCAAATGAGATGCCTTTCTATAGGCCAAAGGTGGTGATGTAAATAAATAGCAATAAAATATCTCATTTGCAAAGTACAAGATAACAACAAAGCTATTAAAAAATATGCCATAGGAACCTACAAGCAAATTTTATTTCAATAAAGGGAAGCCATGAAAACATGTCTCAAAATATTAGGAACCATAATACTGGTTCGAAGAAATGTTAAGGCCAAATTATTGTAGTAGATATTGAAACCATAATTATTTTTGAAAAAGAATCCCAACATGTTGTTTTTGTTTGGCAAAAGCCATTCTTGTTCACAATTGGAATGGTGGGACAAATCCCTACAATTATTCATAGAAAGAAGTCCTTTCAATTCTTATCACACAATAGACAATTTGAAGAAATTATCATAGGGCTTCTAGTTCTAAAAAGAATATTGCTTGTTTGTAGTCCACATGTATGTGCATTGATGACTTGTCCAACTAATAAATGTGTAGCCTCCAACAATATTTGAGAAACTTGCAAGGCTTCTTATCAACATAAAGATATATGTTCCAACACAAAGGCCTAAGCTATAAGTTGACAAACTAATTTCAATCATTAATGAATTGACGAGCATGAACTGCAAATATGTAGATCACATTAGCAATGTAGAGGTCTAGGAAAGTATATGCACAAAAACAAGGTGGAATTTTTCCAAATGGATAAAATGTGCATAGTCCTAAGGTAATTTTTTTGGAAGAGTGAGCAACTTAGCACTTCAAACAAGAATAACTCACTAGTGAATTCAGATAAGCTAGTTGTTGTCATGTTCTCTAGGAGGAAGTTCTAGTGGTATTGACAAAATTCTTTAGCAAGAACCATCAAACACCTTAGTTGGTAACTTCCAAAGGAAAGATACAAATTAAACTCAAAAATATAGGCAAGGTTGGCAACTTATTCAAGCAATAATAGATATGAAAAGGAGGAAAACATGGGTTACTTCAACACTAGCTTGTCCTCAAAATTCAACTCCAAAAATACAAGCTTAGGTTTCCAATTCCCATTATTGATAAAAACTCGAATTTTTAAGTTATCACTCAAAAAATTATGATCAAATTAAAGGTCATTGTATGAAATGGAATGTTAAGAACACCAATTTTTAATAAGATAAAGAGAGGATTAAACACATGTTTTACAGGTAATAGTATGTGTTATATTTCAGCCTAAATCTCTTCTCTTTGTCAAGTATTTACATTTGCATGGATGTTTGTTACAAATAAAGGTTTATCAACAAATTTAGAACTAAATTTACAAACTAACATAAGGAATTTAGAAAAATAAAATTGAGATCATGTTACATTCAAGTGAAGAAAAATGGTGAATAGTACTAGAAGAAAATCATAATATAAAATGTGTCAATAATGGAATGTTTGATGCCCAAGGTATTATAACACGATGATGATGTAATATAGGTGGTACCCATTTCAATCCCATATGACCAATTAAAAAAATAATGGAATGCTTAACGTTCAAGGCTTTGCAGAGAAGTATTAAATGGTAAGCAATTATATGAGCATAACTTGCATTCAAATCCCTTCATTGTGATGGACACTCTCAAGATAATACAACTCATGATAATATGACTTGTTTAAATACTGCTATAACACAATATTATACTATGGATAAGCTTATTTCAATCCATATAAACATTTAAAATAATAATAATTAAAAGCTTCTTACATATCTTCCAAAAGAAACATATTTAGAGTCTAAGAACACAATAATATGACAAATAGAGAAGAGAGAGCCCAAATAGCCTATATCATCACACAAAAGAATCCTAAAATAATACTGTATGCTCTTGAGATGTCCTTCACGAAATTTAGCTCATAGAAAATGCCTTTTGATTTTCATAATTCAACTCCAACATGATTTATAGGTCCACCAAAATTCTAACAGCTTATTTTCAAAAATCACGGTATGATTCTTTAGAGAAGAACTTTAAGAATACTACAACTTGCAAACAATGTATTATAGTTTCACAAATCATCCCTTCATAAAGCTGTTCATGAATCACCAACACATCACATGCCTGTATAAAGGGTTTTTCCTATTTTGCAGCAACTGAAGCTGTTCATGAATCACCAACACATCACATGCCTGTATAAAGGGTTTTTCCTATTTTGCAGCAACTCGGCTTTCATTTATTTTTTGTTTTCATAATCGTTTCTTATATCTTTAATTTCAAATTCTATTTAAGTTCCTTTATTCCCAGATAATGAACTTTAAAGAGCAAGGATTAGATTTTAAAGCATCTATTATTTATTCTTTTGGCCTTGAATAAGGTTTGAAGCAGTAGGAAACAAATTGGTATGGATGAAAGCTTGATAGTGCCAAAATGTGAACACGCAATGTATATATGAGATTTATCCATACTCCAGAACAAGGGGTGTGTAAAATATTTAACTAGGCAACAGATATCAGTATTTCAATCACACCATAATATGCCTTATACAAGGGGTCCAATCAAATGTTCAACACAACAATAAAGACCAAAATTGAGGACAAATTCACAACACTGGAAGCATGAACAAATGGATTCCAAATGGAATACAAACTTTTTTGTGAAGTTAATTTGATAGCAAATGACAGTTTGCCTATGTGTTCCTTCATCTATAAGGTTCAATTTTCATTGAGGTATGTTTCCAATACGAAAGCTTACAACAGGAGATTTTCTGGATACATTAGTTTAATGTTAAAATATACAAATGATGGCAGTTTTCTCTTTTTCTTTCAACATTTCCTTCAATTTATTTTTTCATCTGCCTCAGCAAGAAACAAAAAAAGAGAAGCATAGTTAGTGGGAGAATTTTGTATACTTACATGATGCAAATTTTCTTTTCGACGATACCAATGTACTTCTATTGTGTTTCCACCTTCATCTCCAGTGAAGCCAACATGCAAAGGCTGCAAATCCATTATTGCATTTTGTCTATGAACATCCACATTCTCTAGACGGACAAGAGCTATTCAAGATACCACTAAGATCCGTCTGCAGTAATCTACCATTCCTTAAGAAATTTCCCTACGTACATGTGAACATAGAAAACTTCAACCTAATAAAAATGATACAATAAATAGGCAACAAGAATAAATACCTGATGGATGTCTCCCATGAAGTGAGACAAAAAGAGTAATGCTTCTGTCAGATTATCTGCAATATTTACAGATATGTGTAAATCTCCAAACCAGATGTCGGTTAAAACGATTTCCTTCTGATCTGAATCTACAATTTAGTTACATTATTAAAGAACCACATTGAGTTATTAAAAGTGGGGAAGGACCCAATATGCCAAGATGACTTCCAAAGAAGAGACGTACATTGTCCATCAGAGGATTCACCATATGTTTCAAGCTGGGCTGTATAATTATTGATCGCTCCTGCCACACACCTATCTTTTTCTCCCTGATCGTCATGACAGTCACCTGTTTGTACACAACCATTAAAAAAAGGCGGTGTTATAGTACAGCCCTTAAACGCTATTTTGCATAAACTAACTTTCTTTCGTTAGAGAAAATAGATGCAAATATGTCAAAACTAACTTTTATTTGAAAAAGGCCGGTGTTGTGTATAACGAAAAAGGCCGGTGTTATACTTATATTCTACTTATAGATTTGATGATGAAATTAAATAACACTACAATGAAAAATAGCTTTTATTTTCACATCTATCACACTTGAAACACAGGATCAATTATTACATGTAATAAAATTGTGAACGAAATTCAGTACCCTCAGAAATTAAACTTTAAAAAATAAATAAATAAACTTGTGTGTGGAGAATATATACCACTGATTTTGGCACAAGAGGTACTCACGAGAATACTGGAAGTTACACTTGTTATCTGGAGTATTAATATAGTGCAATTGACTGCTCCAGCGATACCTAAATTTAATCTCATCAGCCCACGAACACAGAGATGACAGATTGCCTCCTGCATAGTCGGGAAGCAGTTTGTTGACTGCATCTGCTGCCTTATCGTTTAAAAGGTCCTATGCTCAAAAATTATGATAGACGAGAATTCATGAGCTTTCAGTTTAATATCATCTAAGCATTAAACATTTACAGATTGAAAATGTATATAAAAATGAGAAGCTTGAACAAACCAAATAAGTGAGTGGCACAATTAATTTCAATGTCAATTAACGCAAAAAAAAATCATAAAAAACTTTTTCCCTTTAAATTAGTTAAATTCATACTCTTTTTCACTAAATAATATTTAAATCTTGCGACTACCCTTATAACCTTATTGTTTAATCTAATCCGAACGCTCCAAATTGATATCTCCTTCATAAACGCTCAAACTTACTAACCCCTAAAATTACTAAAAAGAAATTATAGGATTCAAAGAAATTATACTAACGCTCAACCTCTTAACAGAAGGATTCAAAGAAATTATACTAACGCTCAGCCTCATAACAGAAGGATTCCAGCATTTCCTACGGTACAGTTCTAAATGATTCTATCTGGAAACTTAGAAATTTGACATTTTGAACATCAATATTGATAATGATATTAGCACAGAGTATAACCATTTACTTATGGTTTCAATCTTTCAGAAATTAAACAATGGCCAGAGATGGTAAGAAAAGAAAACTTATTCATATCTATTAGGAAGAAAACAAATTCCGTTTATTTAAATTCAAATTTTTTTAAACAAGTTCTTTTGTTTAAATTCAGTTTTTTTTAATATTATATATGTTATCCGAGTAGAAAACAAATAAGAAAACAGAAAAATTAGTTATAATGAAGTAGAAGGATTTGAATGGGTAAGAGCAGTTTATAGAATAAAATAAAGATGCAAACCTCAAATTTTAAAATAATAGAATAGTTTTTTTGTTATTGAATATTATATTATTTATAGTTTTATTTTTAGTTTTTGTAGATGCAATTGGAAGTTATAGTGGTCGTATGTATGTAAAAGATTTACTCGATGCAACTGGAGGTTATAGTGGCAGCTCTTTCTGAAGGTTATAGTGGCCGTATGCGTCAACTTAGCCGGCTATGTAAAAGGTTTACTCCATGCAACTCGAGGGAGGTTATAGTGGTCGTATGCGTCAACTTAGTTGGTTACGTAAAAGGTTTACTCCATGGAAGGAGGTTATAGTGGTAGCAAAGAATGGGATTCAAAGTAAAAAATTGGAACTTACCTCATTCCTCTAATATAATTAAAAGAAAAATTATATATATTAAAGAAGTTTGAATATTATTATATAGTTTTTATTCAAAAATAAAATATTTTTTATGTTTTTTTTTCAATTATTTTAAGGTAAGAAAGTATATATTGTTTTCTTTTTTTTCTTTTTCTATTTATTTGTTTCATATCTAAATTGTTATGAGATGGTTTAGTTAGATCATAAGTGACTTTCTTTTTTAATTGATGATTTTTCATTCATATATATATATATATATATATATATATCTTTTAATTTTTAATAGTATATATATGATTAAATTCAATAAAATAATATTGTCTTTTTCTTCTTCACTTCTTTTCTTACATAGTTGTTTTGAATGTTTCATTAATAAATGTTTTTTTTGTCTTTGTTATTATTTAGATATTCATCTAAGTTAATATTTTATGTGTTGGTCCACTTGTTTTGCTTCATCCATGTATTTCTCCTTCTTTTGTTTGTTTGGATTTTTTTTTTTATAGCTTCAAACCATCTATTTGTATTTATATGTTCAATTTTTTTCAAATTTATTAACAAACCAATTATGATAACTACTTCTATAGGAAAGGTTCCTATTTCTCTTAGAAGAACATTATATGAAACTATTTTTTTATTATTAATTTATTTGTAAATAGATATTTGTGAATCCTCTTTATTGGTCTCCATTTTAAGTATGATGTGTTAGTCCATACTTCACACTCATATAACATTGCTAGTACCACTAGGAGCCTAAATAAAACCCCTATAGCCCTTTAATTCCATAATTCAGCCTTCCAACTTCTATTTAGCAATGAAAAAAATGCTCTTCATCCCCTCAATGATCTCTTCAATCTATATGTTTTTTACCTATGCGTATTATTGAAGTTTATTCCAAGATATTTGTACTTTGTTACTCGTAGAAGACCTCCTTCAAAATAAAAATTTAACCGATTCTCTTTCATTTGTTTAAAGAAAGTCATGATCTTGGTTTGCTTGTATTTACTTGCATAACTATCTCCTTGCAAAAGTGCTTTAAAGCTTTAAATATTCTCTCAAACATTGATTGACCTTACAATTTGAGATCATCAATTTGCATAAAAAAAAAAAAACACCACATATCCTCTTAAATAAAGAGTGTCTCCTCAATTCAAATTTAGTCATTCTCCTAATTTGTCAATACATAAACCATATAAAATAGATGATAGTTGGTATCCTTGTTTAATCCATTCAAATTTAGTCATTCTCCTAATTTGTCAATACATAAACCAAATAAAATAGAGAATAGTTGGTATCCTTGCTTAACCCTCATGTCACTTATGAAACATTTAAAAGGCATTGCAATGCTCTCTCAATGTGTGTGCTGAGCTTGCAATCTAAATGAGATTAATCTATGTAAAAAAAGACACCACATATCCTCTCAATTGAATAGCCCCCTCATTCAAATTTGATGGTCAAACTTTTAATTTATTTTGTCAGGAAACAGCGGAACGGTTAGGGCTTTGACTCTTCTTTGCGAGGTCCAAGGTTCAAATTGCGGCATGGGTAAATGTATAAGGAGGTGGGTGTGTGATGGTTGTGTGTTAAATTTCGAGTGTGCAAGGAGGTGGGTGTATGATGGTTGTGTGTTAATTTTTTTTTTATTGATAAGCATAACTCTCAACTAAAATAGAGTAAAACTAAAATGAAGTAGAGATGCTACTTCTATAAACCCTAAGTCCGTTGGATGCTACTTCTATAAACCCTAGACCCGTTGATAGAAAAGTTACTTCTATAAACCTTAAAACCGTTGGAGTTGCCAACCTCCAAACACTTAACCCTCCAAAACATCAAACTTGCAAGAAAGCACAAGCATCCAATGGAACTCCTACCTGCAAGGCATGAGGCAACCAACCGGCAAGCTACGCCTGAACAGATGGATATTCACAAAATGCACTAACACAACACTGCCACCGGTGGAAAATTGCCACTGCCATTCTCAAACCATATTTCGACCTTCGCGGCCTGTTTCAGTTCTCTGCCGTTTCTAATTCTTGGCTCGTTTCGGGTCCCGGGATTGTTTCGGGCGCCTCGGCATGTTTCGGGTTCCTGCCAACCGGTCAGTTTTGAAACCCAACGGCCATTTCGGGCGCCCCTCAGCCCGTTTCGACTTTCTCGGCCCATTTTGGGCGTCCCTCAGCCCATTTCGGACATTCCCAACCCGGCCCTTTTCAGGCACCACGGCATGTTTTGGGCCCTGGACCATTTCGAGTCACCCCACGCCGTTTCGACCTTCCCGACCGTTCGGACCCCGAAGTTTCTGCCTTCCCTACCCATTTTGAACCCAAGACGACCGACCAGCCCCGGTGGCCCGTAAGTAATTTTGTGACTGGTTTTGACCCGCACGTCGAGGTCATTTGCACAGGACTTCTACCAAGGCCAGCTGCTTCAGGCCGGACCAACCCCTCTTTGAACACGCAATTAGAGGCCGACATTTCCTCTTGGAATCATTTTCCCCTGTGGGCATTCCGCTCTGATACCGTTTTTCGTTTTTGTTTCCTTATGAGGAAATTGCAGTGATAGCAATCTGGTGAGTGTGGTTTTATCAGTAAGGACATCACTTGTATTATGGGTGATGTGACGGGAGTTTATTCTTATGTAAGAAGTATTATTAAAAAAAAAATTGAAAATTAAATTTTATGAGTTTTCGCCCTTTAGAATACCCTATAGATGGGGTTTTGAATCTCTTCAAAAGTCGACTTTTTGTTTTTACTTATTTAAATGGAATCACATTTTAAACTATGTTAATAGGTGAAGTTATTATGTTAAGTTTTTGGAGCGATGGTATGCTAATTGGGCAATTATAGTCTGTGGTAAATGGGCATTCTGAAGGTGGCAGAAGGGTAGGACTTCTACAAATTTGAAGCGAGCAAATACATTGCTTGTGATAAATTTGATCCATCTACTACCAAGATTAAGGATTTTGAAAGACATTTTGAGCCCTATGGTAAGCTCGTAAATGTGAAGGTTATAGGGAACTTTTCGTTTCTATAGTATGAATACCAAGAAGAAGCAACGAAGTCCTTGGACTCTACAGAAATGAGGTAGGTCAATTATTCATTTTTTCTTGCATAAGAAATTTTGCAAAATTTCTCCTGCCGTTATAATTCTCAAAGGCTGGAATTTTGATTGCAGTAATTTTGTATTTTACCTTATTTAAGCTCCGCATTGTTACTTCATTCTGATTTCTGGTCTCTTAGAATATATTTAAACACAAGAGAGTAGTTAAAATGTAAATTTTAACGCTTTTCTGTATATGTTGGATCATTTCGTATATGCCAATCCCGTTGGGAGAGGTGGTCATGGGAGATCTGGTGGTCGTGACTGATCCGCAAGTCTGATATATGGTAGACGCGGGGGAAATCCTGACTATTACAGGGCTGCAAGTCCTGTATATGCAAGGTGTGCAGAGAGGGAAATGCTGTAAGAAAATTAGACACAACATACAAAAAACAGGCACACGGAGGAACGAAACAGAACTAAATGCCGAGAAAAAAATATGTTTTGTATTACACTTTCACACAGCAGCTGCTGCAACAGCGGTACAATATTTCTCTCGCTCCTTCTGGTGGTGTATCAGGCTCTGTTTTTTCTCTTCAATTAAAAAACAGGGGTTCATCTTCCAAGCGATACAAAACAGGGTATGAAAGAACCTTTAACTTGTCAGGCATGTAATAACTTTCATATCTGTTCCTAACTATTTTCCCAGTAGCTGGATCTAAAAAAACATAAAGCATGTACTAATATATTACTGCTGGCAGGTACAAAAGATGATAATATCACACATAAACTGCCAGGTACAAAAGATGATAATATCAGACAGAAAAAAACGATGATAATAGCATATAGGAAAATCTGGATTAATCTTAACAAGAAATACTAATTATGGTGGGTATGTTTATGCAACGTGTCCAGAGAGGAACAGTCTCGACTATGGCAGGGATGTCGATGTCAACGGTTTTGCAGGCGAGTATGAAATTTTTATAATTTGTTTTATGACAATAATTTTATTGTAAAATTATATATTATAATTTTGAATATATATTTAAATTTTGATTTAAGAACCCAAAAGCAGAGCAGAGCTCGGGGATTTTTGAATTCCAAAGAGCTCGAGGATTTTTTAATTTGTATATCATGAATTCCAAAAATCAGGAGTTGCTTGAAAAATGGAGATCCAACCAGCAAATAAATTATTGGAAGGTGTGGTGAGTGCACTGTTGTTAATATCCTTATTATATAATGTTTGAACGGCCGCTCACCCAGGCCATCAAGATCATGAAGCACTTCGATTGATTTTTTCTTCTATCAAATGATAGATGATTGTCATTGTTTGGAACAATCGATTGGTCAAAGTTCGTCTTTAGGTGGGACTTGAACATACCTAGAGACTTCAACATTGTTTGGAACAATCGATTGGTCAAAGTTCGTCTTTAGGTGGGACTTGAACATACCTAGAGACTTCAACATGCAGGGGAACAAGAAAATATAAAGATTTAGTGGATGTTCATAACCTCATTTATGTCTAGAAAACTAATGTTGATTTGAAATGCATAAAGTCAACTTTCAATTTAATCCTCAAATTGAAATGTAATTAAATCTTTCATAATTTTTTAAATTTATTGAAAAAATATAAATCCTTAAAAATTTTGTTAAATAAAACTAAAATGACATTTAATGCTTAGATGAATCAGCTTGACAACTCTACTTGCAACCCTCTACTTGACTGTCGAAACTGCCTTTTACAATCTGTGAAAACAATAACCCTCTACTTGACTGTCGAAACTGCCTTTTACAATCTGTGAAAACAATATGCTTTAGCAGCTTGACAATGCTATTTAAAACTCCTCTTCCTTACGCATCGTCCACTATGCACATTTGATATTTAATTATAATAGTTTTTTTAAAAGTGAAAAACTTTTGGCTAGATTGTAGTTCGGTCTTAACTATACCAACATTAGTAATTAGATTTTGGATACTTAATTTAACTTTTTGGTAGAACGAAACTTAAGACCTTCCTTAGAAAATTGTTCTCTCCTCTTCAACTCACTATAACACCTAAAATAATAAATTTTTAATTTATTTTAATAATTATTATATAATTTTTAAAATATTTTAATAAAATATTATTATAATTTTAATAAATTATTTTCTTAATAACTTAAGATAATTAAAATGTGTTTTCGGGGCAACTACCCTTAATTTATACAAAAGAAGGCTTCTAAGCTTCTATAGCTATGACAACTTAACAAAACCTTTACGAATTTAATTTCAATTGGGAAACTATTTGCCCCCTTATCATTTGTTCCGATTTTGTTATGATTTTTTTTTTTTTTTTTAAAAAGGGATAAAAATTTATTAGATCAAAGAAATCTTACAGCAGAGAACAAACAACTAGCAAAAATAGCCAACAAAAACCTCAAACAGACATATCCTCAGCAAGTAAATTATGAAGTTGTCGAGAACAGTCTTAAGGGAGGTTATCCCAACCCTTAACGGACCAATTCCCCATAAACCGAGAAGCCCATTTGGCCAAACAGATCAGCAACCCTATTCCATTCCCGAGGAATGTGAACAAAAGAGATAAACTCCAAATTACAACGGATTTGAAGAATCGTCGAACAACCAAAGTCAACCTCCAGTGAACATTATCAAGATGGTGAGTCCTTAACAAATTTATAATAATCGTGAATCGGACTCACGGATTATCCTCCGCCAACCCATAGCCAACCCTTGTTCCAAAGCACAACAAATAGCAAGAGCCTCCATATAATTATTAGAGTGTATCCCCTTATAGCATGAAAAAATGAAACAAGCATTCTAAGTACTATCTCTCCCAACTCCTCCGATACCGACATGCCCGGGATTACCTCGAGAAGACCCATCCGTATTGATCTTGAACACCCCTGGAGGAGGAGGATGCCATCTCCCATCTCTCTGCATTTTTTTTCCATCTCGGTTTCTAGATGAAATAACAGGACGAGGACCATTCTCCACAAATCCCAAATTTTGCATCATCAAAATCTCCGACTGCACCAAAGGAAGACTAATCTGGCATGTGGAAGAGGCAGTTTCCTGGATTTTGTTATGATTTTATTAAGCAAAATGTTAAAGTTTATTCGTAGGTAGGATATGATACGAAATTTTTAGCGGCCTATTATTTTATCTGCTAAAATTTTCAATAAAAAAACTTTCCAATAATAAAATAATTTTAGTTAGTAATTATTAACTAGTTTAGATATAAAGAATATATATCTAAAAACATGAGAGTTATCAATCCCAATGCGTTTATAGTGGAGATCACATCCCCAAGAAATGAGATAGGCGGTTGTTTTAGTTTAAATATTTTAAATGTTTGCAACGATTGATTTGTTGGTTGTTTTAGTTTAAATATTTTAAATATTTTTGTTAATGTCGACTTTTTTAATAAAAAAAAAAAAATTATTTATGGCGTGACATGTATGACCTCTTTGCCACCCACCCCCGCCTGCCATTTACATAATTATTAAAAAGTTATGTTTTTTTAATTATATTAAATTATTATCATCAATTTTATTTTACAAATAACTTTTAAAAAATGAATTATTAAAACATATTTTTAAGTATATTAAATAATTATAACTATAACTACTGTTTTAAATGTTTTTATGTTTAAATAATTGATAAGGAAAATAAGATTATTTTTTTTTTATATTGATAAAAAAGAGGTTGGAAGTTCCCGACCCAAAACAAACAAGAGAAAATCATACAAAAGTTAACAAATTCAATAAATTTCAAATTAAATATTTAAAAATAATAATTTAATTAAACTAAAATTATTTATACCTATTTGAGTATTTTAAATTTTCGACATAATGTCCCTTATATACCAAGGCATTATTTGAAAGTTACTAAAACATTTTTTTTTTTGGGGCCTATGGCTATCAAAGGCATAAAAAATAAAATTATAGTCAATATACCCTGCATATTTCGCTCTCAAAGCCACAATGTTTATTATTCGAAGATGAATTTTGAAGGAACAGAATTACCCTTTTGAAAGGTCAAAGACCAACGTTTCTTTCCCTAAATTTTTGTGTCAATTTTAAAACTACTATAAAAATTATAAATACATTGTGATGTAACCCAACTAATTGACATAATCTTCTTTGTTCCATAGGAAGGATAGAATAGTTGTGGGACATAATCTTCTTTGTTCCATAGAAAGGATAGAATAGTTGTGGGGCTGGTGAGGTTGTATGTGGGTTTTTTTTTTTTTTTTTTTTACAATTTAACTTTTATTGTTTTCGTGAGCTTTAAATTCGGTCTAGTGAGGAATTAAAGTGAGCTTTAAATTGGGGCTGGTGAGGTTGTACGTGGTTTGTTTTTTTAAATTTTTTTATGATTTAAGTTTTATTGTTTTCGTCCTTACTCAAAGGAATTAAAGTGAGCTTTAAATTCGTTATATGTCCTCTAAATGCTTCTCATCTACTCTACCTAAATGATAAATCTAATTTTATTGTCTTTATCCAATCTTTTGTAAAAAACCAAAATTTAAATTTTAGTTTTAAAAAATTATATTATTTTAGTAAAAATTTATAGTAAAATTTATAAGAGAAGGTTTTCATGAAATGGTAGGAATGGCGTGAGAAAAAGTGGTCTCAGTGTTTGAAGTATTTTATATATATATATATATATTATTTTTTAGATAAAGTTATATTATTTTAATTTATTAATCGGAATATTATCATATTATGGAGTTAACATTGTGTCCTCGTTAAAAAAATAAAATGAGGTGGATAAGGACTAAAACATCCACAACTGAATATGCATAACAATGGCTATAGCTATATCTCATTGCAATACATCAGATATCATCGCTCATTTGTGGGAGAGCTTGTTATATGGAGAAAATATGGACGTGTCTTCTATGATATCTTCTGAAGTCTTCAAAGAAGAAATAGAAGTAATCATAACTTGAACTTGTTGATCATTGTTAACTACCTTCTTTTTAGTTTCCTGTTGGACCTTCTGAAGATCTTGAACCATATGAGAAAGTCGATGAAGTTTGTCAATAACATATTGAGATGTGTTCCAAGTCCCATAGACTTGGGAATGAATGCGTCCCACATGTAACAAAAGATCAAAGGTCAAGTCTACTAAAATTATAGTCCATGGAGGAGCAGATCTAGTAAACACTTTTTTGCATCTGCACTTCTAAATGTGCTTGAGAAGGATGAGTCTACAAACATCCCAAAGTTTGGGGCACTGATCCACCCCAGAAAAATCAAGTAGAGAAAGCTTCCAAAATCTAGTGAATGAGGGAAAAAAAAAAGTGTAGAAGACATCCCAAAACTGTTTAGTCATGTCACAAAACCAAAACAAGTGAATAAGAGTTTCTAAATCATTAGAAAATTGCATTGAGGGAAAATGTGAAAAATCAAGGCCAAAATTTCAGAAGTGGAAGACTCTTTGAACCTAGAGGGAAGAGAGTAATAATTGCAGATCTTGTTCTAGGTAAAAATTGAGCAACTACCTGGATCCCAAATATCTCTAAATCTATTAATTATTTTCTTCAAAAAACCTAGACCGTGAATAGCACTGCATAAAGCTAAAGGTTTATCATTATGGAGGATAAGTTTAGTCCACCAAACACTGTTTAGACCAATGCTCAGACCATGTCTCAAGGAGTCAAAAATGAGAAATTGATTACCAAGCTTTCCAGTTTTGGGTAACTGGAATAGGCCCGTTAACCGTAAAGTAAGGCGCATTGAAGACCTTATCCTCTCAAGGGGTTTCTTTCCATTTATCTTTGTGAGTAGCTAGAGAGATTTTGTAACGAAATAGGTGTTTCCAATTTTCATCACCAATAATGAAACTAACAACCCATTTTGCAACCAAACTTTTACTCTAAATAAAAAGATCAAATAATATCTAACCTTTTATACTAATTTAAGTTTGACGATTTGTTTATATAGATTTAGAATAATGCCTAGACCTCCTTTGTTTATGTTGATTTAAGTTTGATTACTCTGTTTATATAGATATAGGTTTGATTCTGCTAGTCTCCCCGAAGATCTTTCACAATTCTTGCAATTACATTCTTCCATCTGCATTTTATTTTTATTGATTGAGGTTTGATGCCGAATTACTCTTACAATAGTTAGTCTATCGGAGTACCTCTCAGCATTTTTGTACTTGTATTCTTCCATTAGCACTGTCTGCTGAATTTGATGACTTTATACTTTTATTAATAGTAGAGTTTGCCAAAAAAAAAAAAAAAAACCATGCCTTTCAGAATTCTTCCTATTACACTCTTCATCTTTAAAATTTAAAAAAATACTTTTTATAGATATTCAAAGATTTTCGACCTGCATACACTTTTTATTTTTAAAAATTAAAAAATGAATTTAAAAATTAATAATAAAAGACATTGAGTTCTCCTAACAAAAATTTAAGTTCAATTTAGTGAAAGGGTGACCCTGGAAGGATGGCCCTCATGCATACACTTTTTGCCTTTAAAAATTAAGAAATTAATTTAAAAAATATATAAAAGACATTGAACTTTCCTAATAAAAATCCAAATTCAATTTATTGGAAAAGTAACTCCGAAACCGCTATTCAACAAAAAAAAAATATATATATATATATATATATATATATATATTAAAAATATTTATAAATTAAATAAAAAACAATTATATATTTTTAAATATTTATAAATATTATATATTCCGAATACGATCTGTTTCCATGCCATTGAACAGTTTAAAACTCGCGACATTCCGTCGAGAAAGTACAAAATTCGATTATAATATATTTATGAAATAATTTTAGGAAATTAATGACTTTAAGAACGCATTCCACATTTATTGTGAATTTTGTTTAACTAATAAATCACTAAACAAAAATTTCTGAACTTAACTAAATTTGACTAACATTTACAACACTGGGCTTTCACTTCATTTTTGACAAATCTAATTGTCTAGATTTTGACGTCATAGTTTCTGAAGATAAAATATTAAAACTTAATTTAGTTTGACCCTACTTTTATATTTAAAAAATTTTAGGCTATTGTGCGGGCAAAACCAATGAACTATCCAATAAACGTGGAAAAATTCTTCCTTCCCGTCAAAAATATTCAACTTCGATAAACAGTCAAATTTGTTTAATTAATAAGTAACTAACTAAAAATCTAACTAAATTCATTTTTAACGAATCTAATCGTCTAAATTTTATAATACATTTTGTCGTCACCGTTTCTGGAAAATGTATTAAAATTTAATTTAGTAAAAATTCTCTGAATTGCGTGAAATTTGATCCCAATTTCATATTAAAAAAAGGACTTTGGGCTTATGTTCCGGCAAAACCAATGAACTATCCAATAGACCCGAAAAAATCGTCTTTTCGGTTTTTAAAATTAAAAAATAATAATAATAATAAAATCTTCTAATAAGTAAATTTAATAATAAAATTTTAAATTTTAAATAATAAATTTAAAGTTATATGTAGTAATTAATAAATTAAATTTGATGAAATAAATATCATCTTCCATTGAAAAAAATAAAAAGTTAAAGTTCAAACTATTTCACTAACCGTGTAAGTTGTTAAATGTGTATTTTTATTAGATTACGTGGACCACGGTGCTTTTCTTAGACGCTTTGAAATTTGGTGTTTCTTCCATATGCTTATTACCTCTATCGAGGGTTGTTCCCGCTAATCCCGTTCCCTTGGAAAGCAAAGAGAGCCTTCCTATTCCTTACTTTGTGGGGCAGAGTTGCAATTAAACCTGAAAGCGCATTTTTCAACCATGGAAAAGAAATCTCATTTGAAATGGTATCAGATACTTGTCGTGAGAAGGTTACAGACATGGATTCCAAGGTTAGAGACATAGATTTTGGTGTACACGTTTCTTCCGTATGGTAGTTTTCCTATACATTTCAAATCAAGTACTTGTCGTGGGAAGGTTACAGACATAGATTCTTGTTTATACGTGTCTTTAATATTCTAGTTTTCCTAGGCTTATTTATGATAATAGAGTGCAATTGAGACATAACAGGGAGGTTAAGATTAGTCCACTCTGTGTTGAAGATCAAACATTTATCACTTATAATTCATCATCCTAAGACTGTCTAATTGTTTTTATAATAAAATGTATATATATAATTATTTAAATAAATGTTTGAAACGAAAGTTTAAAATGAAAAATAGTTAATAAAATAAATTGATAATTAGTAAAAAGTAAAGTTAATAATATTAAAAAAAAATTGTTTTCCCGGTATAAAAGGTTTAAAATGATTGTGGTATGGTGGTTAAAGTGAACGAAGATATGTGTGGTGACTTCGAACTTCAGGCAGACAGCTTAGAATACTGTGAGGGACGTAAAAGCCTGACACCCTACCCGAAATAGTGGTGAACTATTTAAATAAAAAATAAAATAAAATAAAATTATTAAAGAATATAAAAACAGAATACGAATATAAATGCAAAGCAAGTTTCACATTTGTCGGTCGTCCACATGCCCGTTGGAGCAGAAAATGTCGGCAACTCTTTTACGTCATCGTACTGGAAAGGACATTACGGATTTGGACCTTTCCCTTGTGAAATGAAACAGAGGTATTTTTTTTGGTTCAGGAGTGATATTATAACACAATAAAGAAATCAGATTTGTTAAGAAAAGTATTTTTATATTAATAAGTTTAATTATAGTAAAATAATTAAATAATATTAGGGAAAAAATTATTAGTTAAAAATTTAGAATCTCTAAATTTTTAACGGTTAAATTAAAAATAAAATTAAAATATTAAACTTTTAAAACTCTGTATAAAAAATCTAAAATTAAAATTAAAATTAAATAAAATTGTACACAATACTCTGTCTTCTATATTCTAAACTGTCATAGTTAAAATCTTTTCATTTCAACGAAATTAAATACTTCTGTCTTCTATATTCTAAATTGTCATAATTAAAATATTTTTATTTCAACGAAATTAAATACTCTGCCTCTATATTCTAAACTCTCATAATTAAGATAATTTCATTTCAACAAAATTAATCCATACGAGGACGTCTGGAGCATGTTAATCCATTCTTCGAAAGAATTGTAATACTGACTTAAAGTATGACATAATTCGAAGTCAAATTCACTCAACCGAGACATTCCGTCTAAGATCCGAAGTTCCCTCAGAGTTAAAATATTTCGGCTTTCATACTTCATGAACTTATAATCTAATCTTACAAAACATAAATCAATATAATAACTTATTGAAAACCACAAATCTTGCAGGCGTCTACATAAGATTTCTTTTGCATCTGATGTAACGATCTCCAGAAAATCTAATCCTCATTTTCAACAGAACCGATCTAACTAAATTTGAAGAAATATTGTCTTTGCATGCATTCTTATTCCAAAATCTAAATCTTTTATGCAAATACCCTGCTACTTAATGTCTCAAACTTGTAAAGGCAGAAAAAATAAGAAGTAAAAAATAAAATAAAAACCTGAGCAATTTTGCAGGTGGCAAAATGGCCTTCTTTTCCCCATGACTGCGCTACAGGAAAAGCCGAAGCCAAAGCTATCACAACACTCCACAGCAATACAAAGCTAATCTTGCCCATTGTTTCTGACCAAAGCAAAATAAACGCCGAACATAAAATGCCGAGCGTTACGTCGCGTGCAATGACGGACATCTCCGCTTCATTATATATAGCAGCTTCAACTGGAGCCTTTCGAACAGAATAATAAGAAGCTTGCTTTGCTCAAATATCTAAGATGGAGAAGAGATTCGTGGCGAGGAAACAGCCGGAAGGAATATTCTGCAGTCATTGTTGTTTCTTTAAAGGAATTAGGTTTAGTCGACGAAATTTACGCGGTAGAAAACCCTTGTTCACATTGCATTTTCTGTTTTTTCCCGCCAAAATCCCTGCCATTAAATGACATTATTGCAGGCTTTTTAAGGAAACATTCTCATTACGAAATTTGGAGAATAATTTAAAAAACTAAAATTTACCTCGTGCTTTCAGGCCTGTAACATCTGATTGTGAAGCTTTGATGCCTATTTTCAAACTCTGAAACGCAGTATTTTGGCCGAAACTTCTGATGCCCAGTTTTGAACTTTTGCCAAGCATTTAAATGGAAAATTCAGAAATAGACATCTGTGTTATTCCCTTCGTTGTCTTTAAAGGATTTCGAAACAAGGATTGATTCTATAGAATATACCTAAGAAGATAACTGATTAAGGGATTTCTTTGCCCAACTATTATGGAAACTTTGGAATGGAACGTCCATGTTATTCGCATTTCCTCTTCTTTGGCCGCAATTTTGAAAAAGAAAGACTTTCAAGATGTTCAATTCTATGAAATAAATTATTAATGAGACTTGTACAGTTAAGTAATTTAAAAGTGAAATTAACAAATATACAAGTTTTTTTTTAAAATTAGTTATATTATCAATAGTAGGAGTAATTAAACTTTACATTTACCAGATATTAAAAATCTAAAAAAAACTATTTCCAAACTGGTTGAAAAAATAATGACCTGAGTTTTTCTGCTGGGCGTTTTGGCGGGAATTCCTCTGCACTGTCGACGGCCGTGGCTCTAGGGTTTCAGTTCGGAAACCTCCTTCAGCGTGTTTGGGGTCTGTTGCAGGCCTCTGGACAAGGATCTTTCGGTTTCCTGGGAGGGCCCAATGGGGTCTCTTCCTGGTTCTCGCGAAGGAAAAAATACCTCTTATGCGGAGATTCTTCGAGAGACTCCTGCGTCTTCCTCTGCTGAAGCTCAACGCAGTGCCTCCCATCTGCTAGCCAAGAATGCGGGCAAGGGCTCTCCGGGCACATGAATAAATGGTTGTCTCCCGCAATCTACATTAAGACTGAAAATTGTCATCGAACCGTAGTCGGTTGAAGACACGATAAACTACCGGACCACGCATGATCCGATTTGCAAGTTCATGGGCATTCGACCCACCCCGCACTTTTTGCATTCCCCGGGTGAGACAAAACCGGGAGCCAATCGGTGAGTACTCCTTATGGCCCATTAGCAATGGGTATTTCATTATTAGTTTTTCTTCCCTAATGGATAGAAACAGAGCATTTGAATCAGAGAAGAGGATCCATGGCCCGGCAGGGTTATTTGTCCAACCATGGAGAGCGGGTTTTGATCCTCGCATTGAACCCACGGCTGTCCCGGTTTGGATCCGGCTGTACGCGCTCCCGATGGAGTTTTGGGGTGAGCGGATTCTTGAATTGATAGGCAACTCTCTAGGTAGATTTTTGGGAGTTTCTAAGGATACCATTGAAGGAAATACTGCCGTTTATGCAAGAATTTGTGTAGAATTGGATATTAGTCAATCGCTACCAGCTGAGATGGAATTGGAGCTAGCAGGACATTCTTGGGTACAACAGATAGACTATGAAGCCCTACCTTTCCGTTGTAGAGTCTGCCATTTGCATGGCCATTTGGCAAGGTTCTGTCCAAATATCTTGAGCTCCAATGCGGATGCTACACAGGGAATGTCAAATCGCTCCCGAGGAGGTAAGTCCACTTCGGCCAAGGAACCATCTGTTATTCCCACTGGGTCTAAGGGCCAGAATGATGGCTTTGAACAGCAGAAGAGGAGAAGAAACAAAAAGAGAAATGGTAAGGAGCAAGCTCTCCCCAAGCCAACAAATCGGTATGAAATCTTCAAATCTTTTGTGGATCAAGAAGACCAACCTATGGATGGAGCAGATGGGATCCTTGAGGACAATATTATCCCAACTCATGCTCCTCCTTCCTCAACCCCTGTCCTTGAACAGGCTTTTGATTCCTCTGAGTCTTTGTACCATGAAAACCTTGGGACTCTGGTTATCCACGCCCGACCTCACCTCGTTATCAAAGATGTTTCTATGGGAATTGCGAGAAAAGCTCGTGAGAAAGACCAGCTCTTGGAATTTCACAGGTGGAGAAGAGATCGAAAAATAGTAATTCCCAAGGGGTGGGCAGGAAATCCAATAAGGATCTAATCGCAGTGCAAGGGGATAAGCTAATCAATGGAGGACTGGCAAGAACAATTGATTAGTATTGCTCCCAAGGTTTCCAATGATTATACAATCTTGGAATGTGAGGGGTTTAAACAGTAGAACCCATCAATCTATTGTTCAAAGACTTTTAGAAAGAAGTAAAACAGACTTCCTGCTCATTCAGGAAACAAAAATGTCATTAGACCTCATGAGTAAAACTGTTGGCCGAATCTGGAGGGGTGCTGGCCATATGGCAGTGGCTGCTCTTGGTGCCTCGGGAGGGATTGCTACTCTTTGGAATCCTTTGGCATGGATAGCAGTAGATCATATAGCCTGGAGAGGGGTCCTAACATCTCTTTTCAAGAATATAGTTACAGCTGAACAAGTCTTAATTACAAATTTTTATGGGGTACAGAATACCGAAGGTCAGCGGTCTCAATGGAAAGCTGTTCAAAACATGAGGTCCTCCCGGAAGATCTTGATTGGATTTTAGTTGGAGATTTCAATGCTAAATTATCCGCTAGAGATCAGGAAGGTGGCATCCCTGTTCTGGATACAGGGGATAGGCTGTTTATTGCCCACGTTCAGGCCTTTAACCTTGTTGACATCAAAGGTCCTGGTACAAACTTTAC
Organism: Wollemia nobilis; assembly: GCA_028583015.1. Classification (NCBI taxonomy): domain Eukaryota; kingdom Viridiplantae; phylum Streptophyta; class Pinopsida; order Araucariales; family Araucariaceae; genus Wollemia; species Wollemia nobilis. The sequence goes on from JAQPPZ010017072.1 coordinate 4,344,409, forward strand.
TTGGACTAATAAGAGAAGAGATCCATACAATAGGAGGGTTAAGCTTGACAGGTTTTTGGTCTCGGAGGAAGCTTATGTTAGATGGAATATCAAATTCCAGATCTTGGAGGGCCCAGTTTCTGATCACTCTCCCATTTTGCTGGAGGGAGGGACCATGTCAGGAAAGTATTACAAACCTTTTAAATTTGAAAATTTTTGGTTGCAAAAAGAGGACCTACGAAGGAAAATTCCACAGTGGTGGAAAGAAGGCCGTCCCCCTTTTGGAACAGCTATGTTCAAAATTCACAAACAGCTTCTCTATGTTAAGAGTAAACTGAAACAATGGAAGCAAACTAACAAATCCGATTTCCAGCTCCAACAGGCCCCCTTGCTCGGATAGATGGAATGAGGTGCAAAAACAATTCAGAGAAGGAATTATTTTTGAGCATCTTAAATTTGAGGATGACGCCTTACGCAAAGCGATTGAGGACATTGATAATCAAGAAGAGATCTACTGGAGACAGAGAGCCAGAAATACTTGGCTATTAGAAGGAGACAGAAATACTAAATTTTTTCATCGTTCTGCCTGTGCTAGAAGGCAATTGAATAACATGGAGCTCCTCCAAGATGAGTTTGGAAATTCTTTTGACACTCTTCCTGACATGCACTCCATTTCTATGGAGTACTTCTCAAACCTCTTCAAGGAAAGTCTACAGCATGATGTGGAAGCACAAAATGAAGTCATTGACGGAATTCCCTCTATTATTTCTCATGAAGAGAATCAGTCCCTTCTTAAGCCCATAGATCGTGATGAACTCAAGAAGGTAGTCTTCGGGATGTGCACAGGAAAGTCGCTTGGCCCGGACGGTTTCCCTATTGAGTTCTTTCAGGCCTTCTGGGACATCCTGGAGGAGGACGTGTTGGCTGTCATTGAGGAATCCCGAATTAACAAAAGAATGCTCAAGGCTCTAAATCATACCTTTATCTCTTTAATTCCGAAAGGAGAGGGGGGGGCTCTCATTTCCGATTTCAGACCTATTGCTTTATGTAATGTGATCTACAAAATTATTTCTAAACTTATGGTTGAAAGACTAAAACCCCTCCTTCAAAAGTTAATTTCCCCTGAGCAAGGGGGTTTTGTTGAAGGAAGACAGATCTTGGATGGAGTGATCTTGGCTCAGGAGGCTATCCATTCTATGCATAATTCAGATAACAAAGGAATGTTCATCAAATTGGATATGTCTAAGGCTTATGACAGAGTAGAGTGGGGTTTCTTGGTCAAGATGTTGGCAGCCTTTGGTTTTTCTCAGATCTGGATTGCCTGGGTCATGAGCCGTATCTCTACGCCTTCATACTCTGTTTTAATTAAGGGGCTTCCCTCGCCACCTTTTGGAGCCTCTCGGGGTCTCCGTCAAGGAGATCCCTGCTCTCCTTATCTCTTTCTTATCTTGGTTGAAGGTCTTGGCAGACTCTTCCTGAGAAGAAGACGTCAAGGACAGATTACAGGAATTAAAATCGGAGCCGAAGTTTTGACTCATTTACGCTTTGTGGATGATACGGGCTTGGTGGGAGTTGCCAGCCTCAGAGAAGCAAGAGGAATCAAAGATACTCTTAACGTCTACCTTCGGGCTTCTAATCAAGCCATCAATGATTCAAAATCAAAAGTGGTCTTCTTCAACCTTGATCAAAGGTCGCAAGAGAGAGTTATGGAGATTCTGGGCTTCACTCGGACCTCCCTTCCTGTTGTTTATTTGGGGGTTCCTCTGCACTTTAAAAAACTGACAGCTGATTTCTGGAAGGACCTGCTTGATGGCATTAAAGAGAGAATGAATCATTGGTCCCATAGATGGTTAAGCTATGGGGGCCGATTAACTTTTTTGAAGTCTGTTATTCAGGCTATGCCTATTTACAAATTTTCAATTCTGGCCGCCCCTCCCTCAATCTGGAAAGAGTTGGACAAAGCGGCTAGAAGTTTTCTTTGGGAAGGTGCCAATGGAGAGAGGAAATGGGCCTTGGTTGGTTGGGATAAGGTCACCCAGCCCAAGGAAAAAGGTGGGTTGGGCTTGAGAAGCTCCAAGTTTAACAATCGGGCCCCTGGTCGGGAAGTTGTATCGGAGGTGGATTTCTCGACCTTCGTCTCTCTGCAGTGAGAATCCTTTCTAGTAAATACTTGGGTACTGTTCCTCCCAATGACTTGGGCCGCTATCCTCTGGAAGGTAATGGTTCTCTTGTGTGGCAGGCGCTCAAGCTTGGTTCTTGTATTATCAAAGATCAATTGTTCTGGAAAGTTGGGAGAGGGGAGAAGGTCCGGTTCGGATCGACTCTTGGGATCGACATCCTCCTATTCTTGCAAGTGTTTCCCGATCCGCTCCGCTAAAAATAGCTCTTGAAGACAAAGGCTGGATTCATATTCGATCCTACTTTACTACCGACCCTCCGGGGGAATATAAGGTTAAAAAATTTAAGCGGTCGGGTGAATGGCCTATTCCAATCCCCCGGAGCGAGCCCCAACTCGGAAAAACTTTTGGCTGAAAGGTTTCTATCTGGGAGTGATGAGGAGGATGAGCTTGCTTGGGGCTTTGGGAACCTTGGGGTTTATTCTGTGAAGGAGGGCTATGCTTCGATCCTACCTGAGCCCCCCCACACTCTTTTCCTGTTCATGAATGGAGGAAGATTTGGCATCCCAAGAGCTGGCCGAAAGTGAACTTCTTTGCTTGGCAACTGATGCATAATGGTATTTTGACCTTTGACAACCTTAGAATTAGAGGCATCATTGGTCCTTCCCAGTGCGTCTTATGTTATAGGAATGAGGAAACTGTGAACCATCTTCTATTTGATTGCTCTTTCACACAACAGATTTGGCAACGTTGGTTCTCCCACTTTAAACTTCAGGTGCTTGGAGATCTGTCCCGGACCAATTTATGGGAAAGTCGGAAGAGAGGTAGATTTATTTCTAAAGCTCTTCATACTGGCTGGGAGATCGGTTTCCTTTTTATTTGGTGGCAGGTTTGGTTGGAAAGAAATGCTCGTATTTTTCGTGAAACCTTCTCTTCGGTAGAGGGGATTTGGCAGATCATTTGGAGTAAAGTTGTGGAAACCGTTGCTATCTGTGCTGAGAAGGAAAACCAGCCTGCTTCTAGGCCTTTGAGTGGGAGAGGTGCTGATCTGGAGAGACAGGTAAGAAGTGGTTGGAAACCTCCCCGTAAGGTCGGGTCAAAATCAATACCGATGGAGTCGCTAAAGGTAATCCGGCAATGTCGGCGATGGTGTTATTTGCCGTGATCATGCTGGGACCGTGCTATATTGGGAATTGCAAGGTCTGGGATATGCCACTAACAATGAAGTTGAGGCCTTTGCTATTAAATCTGCTTCCATCTGGGCCGTCAAGCATGGCCATAGAAAGATAATCATTGAGTCTGATTCTCAAATCTTGGTTGGTGCTCTTGATTGCATGCGGAACTTTGCCTTAAAAGCTTGGAGGCTCCAGATTTTGGTTGCCCAAATTTTAGAGCTTTGGAAAGAAATTGAGGATGTGATTCTTGTTTATGCTAGTAGATCTCTTAATAAAGCGGCCGATTTCCTTGCTAAGTTGGGTGCTGAGAGAGAGGTTGGGATTCATCTGCATAGCAATTTGCCTATGGAGAATGTCGAGATCAGACAAGGCCTTGATCAATTCCTGAAATAATGTGCAAAAGTTTTTTTGCTAAGGGTCCTTTCTGTCGCGATTTCGCGACATGTTGCCCTGTCGCGGCTGTTGGCTGGTTTCTGTCGCGATATCGCGACAGGTTGAGTCTTTGTAGTCTCCGACTGGTTTCTGTCGCGATATCGCGACATGTCGCGTTATCGCGGGTCGCAATTCCGCGACATGTTGCGCTATCGCGACATGTCGCGTTATCGCGTGACGCGATCCCGCGTCTTGTTGCGATATCGCGACATGTCGCGATATCGCGACATGTCGCGTTTTCGCGCCTCGCGATTCCTCGACATGTTGCGATATCGCGACAGGTCCCGCCTTCCTGGCGTCTGGGTGGTTAACTGTCGCGATTTCGCGACCTGTTGTGATGATGCTTCTTTGTGCTGGTTTTTGTCGCGATTTCGCGACAGGTTGTGCCCTCCTGGTCTCTGGCGTTTTTCTTGCGCGATTTCACGGCATGTTTGGCTCCTTTGCGACTGGGTGGTTTTCCGTCGCGATTTCGCGACCTTATTGAGGCTTGTTAGTTGCTTTCTTTTTCTGTCGCGATGTCGCGACGCTTTCTGTGGGTGGCTGTCGGGGGCCTTTCCTGTCGCGATTTCGCGACATGTCGCGATTTCGCGACATGTCGCGTTTTCGCGCCTGTTGGTGCCTTAGTGGCCGTGTTGGGTTTTCCTGTAGCGATTTCGCGACATGTCGCGGTTTCGCGACCTGTTGCTGTTTCGGGCCTTCCGTTCTCTGTGCCTTGCGGTTCTTTGCCTTGCCTTGGTGCGCCTTCCCTGTTGTTTTGCTTGTGGCTCTGGCTCGGGATGTGTTCTCTCCCGCTTGTATCTGGTTCTTGTTTTAATACAAGTTTTTCATTTTTTCAAAAAAAAAAAAATCTAAAAAAAACTATCATTTTCAAATTTTCTTTGTTCATAAATCACTATAATAATTACACTATAATAATTACGTTGAAAATCGCGTAAGGACGCCTAACTTCTTTAAGCCGAGGTTGGCTTGTATAACCAAGTTCATGTGTTCACATTCCTAGTTTATTCATGGCGGGATGTCTTCAAACCCATTGTATAACAACAAACCTATCATTTTCAAATTTTCCTTGTTCTTAGTTCACACTATAATAATTACGTTGAAAATCGCGTAAGGACGCCTAAGGTCTTTTGGCTTCCCATACCTAGTTCAATCATGGCGGGATGTCTTTCAAACCCATTGTATAACCTCAGTTTAAAGATTTTGATACAATGGGTTACAATAGAGTTTTACAGATATAATTGAAATATTTCATTTCATTTCAATATTTATTTTTAAAATAATATTTTTTTGAAGAGATTATTTTTACACATAAAAATTGACCAACGATATAACAAATTTAAAATTATATTTTCACAATTTATTCATCTCATACATTTTTTAAATCTTCCGTAAATTAAATAAAAAAATATATTTTTTATTTTATATTTTAAAAAAATTATAAATTAATTTCGAAAAATATTAAATAAATAATTAAAATAAACTAAAGCAAATTAAATTTTATTACTAGTTTTTCATTGTTCTGAATAAAATGAGATGAGTAATTTTTTATTATATAATTATTATTTTCTAATTAATTATTTTTATGATATTTAATATTTTAAATAAATTTATAATAATTATATATTTTTATATTACATCATAATTAATTATATTATTATATTTAAATTGAGGTTTATAAACCCCAACACTTGTCATACTCTTTGTCAATGGGGTAGCGAGTCCTTGGTCCCGCTATGTGGGATTTCTCACCCCTATTAACATTAAGTTTAGGCATGTGTGTGGGGACTGGCCCTTTTTTTTTTTTTTGGTATACTGAAGCAATGGTTACAATCACGATTTTTAGTAACTACCAACACAGCTGGTAGGGTTCGAACTATCTACGAAGGCTCCCAGGACTTCAACCGTCTCAGTACATGGTAACCCGACGTGAGATGGGGACCGCTAGACGCACAGGGGTTGCACCGTCGTCATCAATCTAGCACACCACTCAGAAGAATCGGATCTAGGCTACTGTCTGTGCATGGGCAAGCCCGTGGGATTGAAACCTAGGTCTCCTCTGGGTAAGCGCCCCAACTTACCAATCCACCTAGACCCACGGACTCCACCTAGACCCACGGACTGGCCCTCTTGCTTTCTAACCGGTTAATGTGATGTTGCAAATCTAGTGACATATTCCATGATTAAAATTTCTTTCCACGTTAATACCATCTATCTATCTACTAAAATAATCATTTAATTTTTTTATATTATTAAATCTTATTTGTAATTATTTTTTTATTGAAGTATATGCCACATTCCCAGGTACATGAAAATAGGGGCCTCCTTCCCATAATTTAAATTTAAGTTACTGAGATCAAACACCAACAACATATCATTGAACTGTGCCACAAAGACATAATTATTTATTTAATTATATAAAGTTAAAATAAATTTAAGAATGCATCATAATATTATTTTCTCTGTAATACTTATCTATTTATCTTTTTTTTAAATTAAGATTTTTTTTTGTGTGGATATATATGGAAGTTGGTTACATCCGTTTCTAGTAAGTGCTAAGTGTAAGGTTCAAATCACAGGGTCTTGTTCGTGAGCTCCCAATAAGCCTTGTTATTGTTGCTCGGTATGAGAGACCACCGGTTACTCGGGGTGTTTTTAGTAAGTGCTAAGTGTAGGATTTAAGTCATAGGGACTTGTTGGAGAGCTGCTCCCAATAACTATTATTGGCTCGATATGAGAGACCACCGGTTACTCCATATTTGTATTGTGGTCATCAATCTGACATGGACAACTACCTATGCAACAAACATGCCTCCAAAATTTATTAAGTACATAACCTAACAAACAATTACCAATCCACTAACTCTTAACACTTAAAAATAAAAAAGTTTAACCAATTAAACGCAACATAATAGCCTGCAAAGTGATTAAAATTTTAAAATTTTCCTCTTAGGTGTGAACCTCTAAACTTTTACCCCCACGAAACATGCGGGACGCGTTCTCCTTCATTAAGGCGTGGCTACCGAACGAAAACGACGGCCAGGAACTACGAGAAGAACACGTCACGCGGTACCGACATATCTACAAAGACCTAATTAGAAGTTTGTCGGTAAAGAACGCCTCTAATCGTAGGTGTGTTTCTGTTTAATAATTTATACTATTTTATTTTTAATTTATAATATTTATCAATTTGTTTTTTTGAAATAAGAAATTGTTTACAAAAAGACAGAATTTATTTACAAGATTACAGTCCAAAGACTATCAAAAAGAAATCATATACAAATTATAAAACATTAATGAATGAACAACAGCTGTATAATAATAACAATAGTCATAAACTATCCAGATGACCAACAAAAACTAAGCTGAATTTATAAATTACATCAGAAATACATGGATCCAACCAATATCAGCCACCATAATAGTAGCAATCTTCAAAATACAATCCGAGTTTTCAAAAAGAATACGAAACTGCACAAGATCGGACTGTTAGCTGCCAGCATGTTTCAAATTATACTCATTAATAAAAAGCTGAAGATAATAACGGAGAATTAACACCTGTGAATAACCATTAAGTTGGAAATGCAAATCCTAAAGATGAGGAAGAACATTGGCCTTTTTTTATCTAAATTTTGCCTTGAAAGTGATCAAAACCCGAGACACCTGAAGTAAAATTTTAAACTTCATGAGTCTCCTTAGAGACTCAGTAAGGGTTCTCAAAGCATTTCGAAACAACTCATCAATCCTAGTACACCACAGATGCTATAAAATCTCCGTAGATAGCAATAACTAGAACATATTATAACAGTGATGCAACTCAGGAATAAAGCCAAATATAACATGTTGTCTAATATGAACATTACTAATATTCCAACCATGCAGAGAAAAAAAGAACATGCCTCGTATCTCACCGAGCATATAAATAGTCAAAAAATATATGATCAAAAGTATCAGGTAATCGACATAATTAACACATCAAGTAATTATTAGGTTCTTTGCATATTGGCAGCTTGTGTATCAATTTGCTTTTTCAAAAAAATTATATTATTTCTACATATTTAATTTTTATAAATTATTGAGTTATTTAAAACTTTTTTTAAATTTCAGAGTATAAATTTAATTATTTAAAAATAAATAAATTATATAATAAATTTTATAATTAAATTATTTTAAAAATATAAATAATTTATTTTAATTGAATATAAAATGAAGGTAAAAATTAATATTTAAAAATAAGTATTTTGAAATTTGTGTTTAATAAGTATCTACTTTTTCTTTGTTATTTTCATATTTCAATACATACATAAATAAATAAATATATATATATATATATATATATATATATATATATATATATATATATATATATATATATTTTTTTTTTTTTAATTATTAATGATGAAGTAATGCAAAGTACAATGGGTGACATAAGTGGGACCACACTTCACTAGGAAACATGGAACCTTCTTTTCCATGATTCAAATTAAGGTCAATTTAATTTTATAAAATGAGTTATAGAAATGTTCTTCTAAAACCCATATGGCTGATCATCTATCCTTCTAAATTTTGGCTACTATAGAAGAAATGTTATGTAACTTGGTTAATTTGATAGATTGAAAACTAACTCATAGTTCTACTTGAAAATAGACAAATAGAAGTTTTAAACCATAATTTGAAGTTTATTACCTATTTGTTTGAGATTCTCTTCTTCCAACAAGTTCGTAACAAAAATCTATAATACACAATTGTTGACATAGTTTTGACTTTAACCTTTGACCTTTAATGGTCATTTTGGATTTAAAAAAAGTAAAATAATAAAGCTTCAATGAACAAAACCACCTTGTTTCTTCGAGGTAACAAAGGCTTACTAGATAAAAATCATCAAATATTTGGTTTCACCTTTCTGAGGAACCATTGTAATAAAGGTGACATTGATCATTGATGTTAAATATTATAGCCTTTATTTTCTTAGTCTCTTCAATCACGACCAATAAATTGCTCTTAAATAAATACTAGATTTTGTAAATAAAAATTGCAAGAAATCCATAGGTTAGGTGGGTTATCAAGGTGGAAAGAGATGTTTCATCCTATAGCTTCTTTGCAAATATTTTTCCCACCAAGCTTTCTTTATATGTTTGTGTGATGATTAACAAAATATTTTGCAAAACCTTATGTTGCCTCTTTATCTTGTCCAATTTAAAAAATATTTTTTTTAATTTACGAATTGGTTACTTTCTAATATCTTATTTTTTCGATCAAAATATTTTTAGTTATGAGGAGAGGGGGAGGGACCTGATCTCTTTCCCTGCTCCCCTTTCCCTGATTCTTGCCTAGTCCTTGATTCATCCCAGGTCATCCCACTCTAGGAATGGTTTGTAGCAAATGATATCCTTAGGGGGAGATCCTTGTCCACTTTCTGCTCCATTCCTAGTAGTTTTGGGGTTTCCTCGCTTGAGTCCCGAGCCTGGTGCTTCCCAAAGATCTTATAGGGTTTTCTGTATGTTCTTGGGATCCTTTCCTTGGTCTCCCTCAGGATTTTCCCTAGGGTTTTTTCATAGGTTTTTACTGGGATTCGGTTCCTAGGGCTTTCTTGGTCTATGGTGGTTGCAGGTTGGGTTCTCGTTTGCTTCCTGGTGCATCCCGTGAGGTTCTCTCTTCATCGAGGTTGGTCTAGGGGGGTCAGTTTCCTCTTTGCTAGTGAATCCTCTCTGGGATGCCTTTGGTTGCTGGTGGTCTCATCCCTTTGGGTGGGACCATGTTCGATTTCCTATTCAAAAGCTTCTTACTGGATCTGCTGCTTGGTGGACGCTTTGAGCATTTGCATGGCCTTGGGGGGCCTCTTCCTATGCTTGAGTTGTTCCTAGCCCCAATCCTAGTTCCTTGAAGTTGTTCGTGTGCAAGGATGGGGATTCTTGGTCCTTTCTACTAGGATGCTCAAGGTTTTCTGCTGCATGTCTCGATGTTGGGGAGGGGACTTGTGATCAATACATGCAGTCCCCTGGCTCCCTCAGTGTAGGCTTACAAGGATCCCATATTTGTGCCTGCTGTCGCTTTCTACCTGGGTTTCGTAGGTTTTCGTTTCAGTTTCTTATTCGAGGGCTTCTACTTTCTGGTCCTGCTTCTTGGTGGACTCTCAAAGCTTGTTCTTGGCCTTGGGGGGCCTCTTCTTGTTCCTGAGTTGTTCCCAGTCCCAGTTCCAGTTCCCTGGAACTTTTTGTGAGCAAGGATGGTGGGTTCCTAGTCCTTTTTGTTGGATTGCTTGGGATTTCTTCTGCATTTTTTGGTCTTGGGGTGGAGTCCAGTGCGCTTGCAGTTGTGGTCACTCCTTCCTCCTTTAGTTGTGTCTTCCAGGATCCTTTCTTTGTGCTTGTTGTTGTTTTCCTTTGCTCCTTTCAGTTTCCTCGTACTCCTGTTGGTGGGATTCTAGTGCTACAATTTTTCAAATTTGTTCTACTAGTTTTCCTACTGGGCGGGATTTTCCAAACCTGCTGGTTTTCCTGTTGGGTGGGATTTTTCAAATCCAGGTTTTTGTTGGTTTTCCTACTGGTGAGACTCTCCAAACCTATTGGTTTTCCTGCAGGGCGGGGTTTCTCAAATTATTTTTTTCTGTTGGTTTTCCCACAGGGCGGGATTTTCCAAATCTACTGGTTTTCTCGCTGGGTGGGATTTTCAATCTGGTGGTTTTCGATTGCTTTCCGCTGGGCAGGATTTTCAAATTCATCATCCTGCCAGTTTCCCTACTGGACGGGGTTTTTCAAATCCATCTCCCGAATGGATTTTTATTTGATGAAATTTTCAAATTGGTGGTTTCTCGATGGGTGGGATGTTCAAACTCTATGTTTCATTCTGCATGTTTTCCCGTTAGGCAGAATTTTTTAAAATTGGTGGTTTCCCATTGGGTGGGATTTTTCAAAATTAGTGGTTTCCTGCTGGGCGGGATTTTTCAAACTAGGTGGGTTTTTCCAAACTGTCTATTTTCCGTTGGACGGGATTTTTCAAATTGATTGTTCTTGACCTTTGGTTTGGTCGGTTGACCTGTTGTAAAAAGGTTTTGGGGTCCTTTCAAAACCCGCTTTTAATATAAATTTAACCTACCAAAATAATATCTTATTTTTCCTCAATACTTCTTCCATCTAGAGTTGAAATATCTTTTATTCAACAAAAAGACATTTTTTTATTGTAGAATGCGAAATTTTGGTATTCTTATCCCTTAAGCAATTTCTTCCTATAGTTTTAGGTCCAAATTGATTATTTCTTTTTACATTACTATAAGGAGAATGGATTTTTTTCTTACATATGAGTATCTTGATCCATTCTAATGATTTTTTACAATCTCTTGTAAATCATTGAGCTTGGATTTATTTTCATTAATTTATTTTAAATATGTTTGTGCTCATGACAAACGTGATGTTTGCATTAATGATAAAAGGGGTTACATGACTTGTCCTTTTTACAGATTTGCCTCAAGGACTACAACATGGGTCTTCTAAGGTGGAAGCCCTCTTTCAATGGGCGGTTTAAACAACACTAAAAGCCTTTCGTGGATACCTCAAGGGGGAGTAGGCTTATTGCATGTAGGTCACTTCTAGTTGTAAAGATCCTCTAAACCTATACAACCCAATAAAAATAGTTAATAGTGTTTGGGGGTATGTCTCAATCAGACTCCTTGTGATGAAAGACAAAAGACCAAATAAATCTAGCCTATTGTATAGTTAAAGTGTTGAGAATGACTAAAAATGATACAAATAATGATACTTACCTGGTTGAAGAGTTTTATGTTGTGTTGTTGGATGAAATAGGTCCCTAAAGGGGATTAAACCCCTAGGTGTAGTCTATATGATCGTACCTATCCATACGGTTGGCTTTGTGTTGTCCAAATAGAGTTACTTTGTTGGGAGAGTTTTTTTGGTTCTTTTGGAGCTCTTGTTCTCATTGGATCCCCTTATGAACCTGTAGTTAAGAGTAGTTTATAATGTAACAGAGAGTATCAAGAGATACGTGTGGGCATACATGGTGGTTGAAGGTAATTGAGGGTTGAGTGCACTAAATTATAGAGTGATTTCTGCAAAGTTTGGATATGTAAGTGTCTAATTCTTCTAAATGGTTAAAATGACCGATTTGGCCAATGCTAGGGGGATTAAGGTGTCCATGAGGTGGAATGGTTCATAAATGATTTTGGGTGAGAGAAGTCCTTACTCATCCACATGCAATAAATGGGCATGGGTGCACCATACCTCATAAATGCATGGGACATGAAAGTCTTCACCCATTATAGCATGGTTGATGATGACTCATAAATGCCTTGAATGCAAAAACCTTCAAATATCATTTATGGCATTGAATGTGCATAGGGATGTGAGGGGAGTAGGAGTTAAGGTTTGACCATGGTTAGGTTTACCATGGGTTTAGAGTTGACCAAGGTGAGGTGGAAGCTAGGCTAGGGTGAGGTTGACCATGGGTTTAGGGTTGACCAAGAGTTAGATTTACCATGGTTAAGATAGAGTAGACCAGGCTTAGTTGGAAGCTAGGCTAGTCAAAGGGTAGACTAGGGTGAGGTGTCCCATAGGTGTCCTTGTTAGAAAACAATATTCTATTCAAAGAAGAAAATAGTTTTGCAATACATTACGAGACTATAGTGAAGCTCAATAGACTAATTGATTATTCCATGGGATCAAATTTGTATAAATAGCAAAGTTTATCAATGTGAGCAGTTGGCTTACAACAAATCACAAATCTGAACTAGTCTAAACTAAGAGTTCACCTACCTCATGGAAGAGTGGTAACTCAAGTTAGACTATCCTAGTAGAACTTAAGAGAACTAAATATTTATTCTAACACCCCCCCTTAAGTGATACTAGGGGTGAAAGTAACAATAGGATATGAGTCCCGATAATAAGGCCTAATGAGGTACTCATGTACAATACTGGTGCTACCAAAAAATGAGTCCCAATAATATGGCCTTATTAGGTACTCATGTACAATGAACTTACATTTTGGAGATATGGTGAAAAAACCACATGGGAAAAACCATATTCCAAAAGAAGAAGAAGAAGAAGAATAAGAAGAAGAGTAGAGAGATAAAAACCTTTGTGCATCCTTCTAATGCAATTACCTTATCCCAAGTTTCTCATGCAACTAAATGTAACGTGGAGAAGCAAAGGACTTGGTGAAGATGTCTACAATTTGATTTTTTGTGGGAATAAAATCCAAGCTTAGATCCCCTTGTTGAATATGATGCCGAATGAAGTGCATGTGAATCTCAATGTGCTTGGTGCACTGATACTCAACTGGATTGCGAGTAATATGAATTGTGCTCTGATTGTAACACCAAAGGATAATAGGTTGGTTATGAAAAAAACTAAATTCCCTCATTATCTGATGAAGCCAAAGAGCTTCTTGATTGGCCAAAATTATTGCCCTGTACTCTGCCTCTGTAGATGATAATGTTACTGCTCATTATTTTTTGCATGACCAAGCAATAGGTGAAGAACCAATATAAATAACATATCCAAAGGTGGAAAATTTGTCTTCAAATGAACCTGCCCAATCAGAATTTGTGTAACCAATGATATCCAGGGATTCGCTCTCATATAAGAGCCCAAAGTGAGTGGTTCCTTACAAGTAGCAGAGGATTCTCTTTGTTGCTTGCCAATGACTGAAATGAGGTTGTTGGGAGAATCTAGATATTAAGCCAACAACATAGGAAATATCTAGGTGAGTATGAGTGAGGTACAATAGACTTCCTACAATATGTCTGTAGAGAGTAGCATCACATTGAGGGGATTTGCAAGAAGTAGTTAGAATAACTCTATATTGAAAGGGTGTGGAAGAAGGTTTGCAATCTATCATCTTAAACCACTGAAGAAGATCTAGAGTATATTTCTATTGACATAATGAAATCCCTGAACCTGTTTGAGTTATCTAAAACCCAAGGAAGTAATGAGCTAAACCCATATCAACCATCTCGAATTTATCAGAGAGGGAGTTTTTGATGGTCTGGATATGAGAAATGTCACCACCAGTGAGTAGTAGATCATCAACATAGAGAACAAGTATGGTGATGTTTTCTTCATCTCTCCAAATGTAGACTATTACATCAGACTCACAATGAAAAAATCCCGAGGAAAGAAGGAAGGAGTCCATTTTTTCATACCAAGTTCTAGGAGCTTGTTTGAGACCATAGAGAGATTTCCTTAGTCTACAAACAAGGGAGGAGTCTTGAATAAAGCCAACAGGTTATTCCATAAATATTTCCTCTTTTAAATCATCATGTAAGAAAGCACTTTTAACATCCATCTGAAAAACTAGCCACTTTTGTGAAGCAAAAAGTACAAGTACTAGCCTAACAGAATTCATTTTTGCAACTGGTGCAAAGGTTTTAGAATAATCATTGCCTTCAATTTATGAAAAACCTTTAGCTACCAAGAGAGCTTTGTGTTTGTCAAATTTTCCATCAGGTCCATACTTAGTTTTGTAAATTCATTTGCAATGAACCAATTTTCTTCATTTAGGTAGAGGGACTAGATACCAAGTTTTGTTTTTGATTAAGCAAGAAAATTATTTCTCCATGGCATCATCCCATTCTTTTCTACCAGTTTCTTCTTTGAAGGATTGAGGATCTATGGAAATGGACTGACAGACATGACCAGAACCCATGGAGTGGTTTAATATGGAAGATCTTGGATGTATGGAGTGGCCTCTTGAACTATGGTGTGGACCCATTTTGACATAGTGAAAGGAGTAATGGGTGTGGCAGGACTTTGAGTTGGAGTTTGAAGTATAGGATCCTCAAATTGGTCATCTACTTGAAGGATGGGTTTTTCATTGTATTGAGGTTCAAATATTGGAGATGGCTCGATAGAATCAATGTTGGAAGGAGATGATTGAGGATCTTTGTAAAGGAATGTTTCATCAAATTGAACATTTTTGTGAAAAAAGACCTCATGAGTGGTAGGATCAAGGATCCTGTAGGCTTTCATTTCCTCACAATAACCACCAAAGATAAGTTGCTTGCTTTTGCAAGTGGATTTATTTTCAACTAAGGCCTTGAAGATTTTGAAGTGGGATAGAACATCACTTTTGTATTTTAGAAAGTAGACCCAAGTTCTTCTTGAAAAATCATCAATGAAGGTTAAGGCATATTTTTCTCCTTTAAAAGAAGGCTCTAGGAAGACCATCAAGTCACTATGGATTAACTCTAGAGGGGATGAGGTTTTTTAAGAACCACTTGGGTGAAAAGAATCTTGATGTTGTTTTCCAAGAGCACATCCAGGACATACTCCATCAATAGAAGATACTTTTGGCAACCTTATTACCATTTCCTTCTCATATGTCAAATTTTATAGGCTTTTGCCTAATAGTGCCTTACTAGTGAAGGCCAATGTCTTCCCTTCTTGCATAAGCATTGCATCAATTCTACTTCTAGAGGCATCACTTTCAACCACAAATGGATTGGAGAAATTGGATATAGCTAGCATGTGAGTAGAGAGTATAGCTTGTTTGAATTGTAGAAATGCATGTTTGGCAAGTTCTAACCATTGAAATGAGTTCCTTTCGTAACATAGTTGTCTAAGGGGATGCAATCTTTCCATAATCACAAAAAATAGTTTTTAATAGCCAATGAGGCCTAGGAAACCCTAAAACCTTTTGAGAGTGCATGATTTGGTCCATTCTTGTATGGTAGTAATATTTTTTGGATCCACTTTCACCCCTTCCCCTGAAACTTTATGGTCTAGGTGTTCCACTGCATTTCAAAAGAACATTTGGATTGTTTGGCACACAATTGATTATCAAACTTGAGTTACAATATCTAGTCTAAATATTGCAAATTTTCCACCCATGTACGATTGTAAACCAAAATTTCATCAAAAAATATCAAAATTATTTTATGTAGAAGTGGTCAAAATATTGTATTCATGAGACTCTAAAAGGTGGATGACACATTGGTAATACAGAATGGTATGATAAGGAATTTGTAATGGTCTTCATGGGAGTAGAATGTTGTCTTTGGAATATATTCTTCCTACAATCTGATATGATTATAACTTGAACGAAGATCCAACTTTGAGATGAAGTGAGCACCATGAAGTTCATCTAGTAACTCATTGATGATGGGAATAGAAAATTTGACATTGATTGTAATTTTATTGAGTTCTCAGAAATCCATACATAATTGCCAAGACTCGTCTTTCTTATGAAGTAAAAGTATTGGAAAATAATATGGGTTAACACGATTGAATAACTCCTATTGTTAATAAATCTTGCACCATCTTCTCAATTTTAGTCTTTTACACATGACTATTGGTAGGGATAAATTTTTGATAATAAGATTCTTGAAACAAGCTTAATGGCATGATCGTGGGTGCACCATGGTGGTAACCCTTGGGGTTATGCAAATACGAGCACATTTTTATCCATAATTTCCTTTACTTATTTAGTTGACTAACTATATCATTGGTCTTTGGGGCTTGAAGTGCAAACAATTGTACCACCACCCCTTGAGAAGATTTCTTCAATTTTTTTCATTCAATATGAGCTAATGAGTTGGGTAGAACCCATAGTCATACCACAAAGAGTGTATTTCTTTCCATATTCGGTGAATTACATAATTAGTTCAAAAAAATCCCATACTATTGGGCTTAGGTATGAAGCCATTGAATTACTAACATAATGTCACAATCTCCCAAAGGAAAGGAAAACATGTTGACCTGAGCTTATAGTTGCTCATTGTCACCTTTACATTTTTACATTTTCCTTTACATGGTAGAGTACCCCCATTGGCAACACTACACCAAAAAATAGCTTTAATGGTGGTTTTTAACCACCCTTAAATATATTTAAAGGTGGTTTTTAACTACCCTTAAAGGCCTTTAAATGCAGTTATTCAGCCATCGTCTATGAGGATATCATAAAAAATTCACATCATACAACGACAGCTAAAAAACGCCTTAAAAATTTGCCCTCTTAGGGTCTAAGAGGACAATTTAAAACCACCCTCTTAGGGCTATGAGGGCGGTTAGTAACCTTCCTCTGAGGACTAAGAGGGTAGTTAAAAATCACCCTACTGAGTGATATGTTTCAACTAAGGCATCCTTTATATTTTTTTAGGTGAGACGCTAAGAGGGCATTTAAAATTGCCCTCTTAGGGTTAAGACCTCTTAGACCCTAAGAGGGTGATTTTAAATTGCCCTCTTAGGGTCTCACCTAAAAAAATATAAAGGATGCCTTAGTTGAAACATATCACTCAGTAGTGAGACAAACGCGAGGAGAAACTTGGGACCCAAAATATCCAAGGTTATGAATTATAAACTAATCATGTGTTCATGATGTTGATCTACATATACAGAAAAGTGGTAGAAATGTTACTCTAATTTTTCATGATTACTCTAATATTTGGCAATGGTGGAAGTGTTCCTATGGGAAAGATATTTATTGTGCATTACTCTACTTCCATGCACAAACATCATTATCTTTGGTACCTTTAGAATTGCAGAGTTGCGAGTTCAATACTAATGCAGATGTGGACACAAGGCAAATGTAGACATATTGAACTTGTAGAAGTGTTATTGTCGTATGTATCTTTTCAGGATTAATGTTAGAATAATATTCTGTGGAGACTCATCTGTAAGATATTGTTTAATGGGAATGTATGAGACATGCAGATTAAAAGTCTATGAAGCACAATGTTGTGGAATGCATCTGCTGAAAATAAGTATGGAAGAAAAAACCCAGCTGATTATTCAACTTCCACAATAATAAATTTTTGCATGTCTCCTACATAGACATGAGACTTCTAGTTCTGTTTGCTGATAGCAAACATCCCCTCTTATTAAATGTTAGTTCTCAATGCATTCATTCTTCCTTTGTTCATGATGTTTAATCAATTTTTTTACAAGGAAACTTTGCAAGTGATGGAAGTGCATAACTGTGGACTGTATGCCAATGGGTTTTTAATGTGAATGTTGGGACTTCAGGAATGCAGTCTATGTCTTTGTGATGATTAATATGCTTGGTCCTCATGTAAAAAAAATAGGTGTCGTATCTTTATAATAAAAAATGTTGATTAACTACAGAGTGATACAAAAAGTTAAATGATAAATGTGAAATTAAATTACCAGTTGAGAATTACAAAACTGAGAGGAAAAGGAGAGGATATGTGTCAATGCAACATATTGTTATGTTGTTGTGAGAACCATAGGACTTATGGGTATCTTCATTTGATTCAATATTCACTTGCTTATTCTGTGAAATAGTCAGCATAATGGAACTTGCTCTGATGCCACTCATCAGGATTCAATGTCATAAAATTGACTTTGAAGTTGGAGACCCAAGGTTATGAAATGTAAATTAATTGTGTGTTTATGATTCTAGTCTATATGTGCAGAAAGTTGCAGAAACTAGTATAAATACAAATAGACAGTAACATGCCAGACATTTAACAAAATATATGAATAACAATGCAATCTTACCTCTGTTATCATATAAACACTAAATTTATCCCAAAAACAAAAGAATACATAAAGACTGTAGGAACAACAATACTCAAAGACCTCATATTTTCACAGTACATATAATGAAAACAAATCAATTTGTGTAATGCCAAACATCATGAAAATTTTAAAAATGATATTTTTAATCGTCCTTCGTCATCAGTATTTTCAATTTTGATATTATCAGTAGTACACACTTTTATTCACAAATTTGGCGATGTTTGTTTCACATACTTGAACCTGCTAAAGAACATAATACTACAACTAGGATGATGATCCCAAATGATACTGAAATCAATTTCCTTAGGCTATTGCATGCTAACATCAACCTTCCACACAATAGAAAAACCTAGAAAAAACCAACCATACACACAAAATATAAATATCCGCTATATCCTTGCAAAAATATATAAAGATATAACAATGAAAGAATTTTCATAAAAATAAAATTTACATTGCAGCCTTTCCATACTTCATAAACTCGCTTATCAACCACATTATTTGCTTCATTTGAATGGTCAGGCTCAAAATCTTTGGCTGCATGGGGCTCAACTTCTTTGTCACCCATTTCGCTAATGGAAAACCAAGAGACAAAAGTTCTTTTTTTTTTCTCTAAAGATGTTATATACACATGAAGGTATTATCTAGAGTGGTGAAAAAAATTGAACCTTCCAATCTATTAACAGAAAATTCCTCCACTTACAGCTGGCCTTGTGATCAATGATCAAATAAAATTGTAACAAAAACAAAGAATAATGAATCACTAGTCAATGTGAAGTTTGTCTTAGGTCATTACATTAAGAAACTTTGAGATGATTTTTTTTCTTCCATATAATAATGGAAGAGAAAATGTAGCATAGATTTCAGAGTCCACAATCAAAATACAATAAATAGAATGCTACAACTACCAAGGTTGCCATCAAAATATTGACAAATTGGATCTTGAAGCTTAGCATTACACAATTTATTTTGAATAATATATGGAATATTTTCTCTTAGATTGTTGGATGAAAACCAAGTTATTATTTATGAACAACAATGATCTATTGCACCTCTTACATGTACAAAAGCAAGACAAGAAATTATATTATGTCCAAGAGTGACCAAAGGAGGTAAATTAAATTCAAAGACCACATCCACTTAGAATATTTAAGTACTAGGGAAAAAATAACCCAAGAAGCTCAAGAAGTAACTAAGAGATAAAACAGTAAACCATTGTAAATATAACCACAATGGGTAAATCCAAAATACATAATAAACAGGATAGATTTCAATGGGTAAATCATTAGAAGAGAAAATGTAGCATAGATTTCAGATTCCATAGTCAAAATACAATAAATAGAATGCTATAGCTAGCAAGGCTGCCATCAAAATAGTGATAGATTGGATCTTGAAGCTTAGCATTATACAGTTTGTTTTGAATAATATATGAAATATTTTCTCTTAGATTGCTGGATGAAAACCAAGTTATTATTTATGAACAAAAATGATCTATTGCACCTCTTACATGTACAAAAGCAAGAAATAATCAAATTATATTATGTCCAAGAGTGACCAAAGGAGGTAAATAAAATTCAAAGACCACATCTAGTCAAAAAATTTAAGTACTAGGGTAAAAAGAACCCAAGGGGCTCACGAAGTAACTAAGAGATAAAACAGTAAACCATTGTCAATATAACCACAATGGGCAAACCCAAAATACATAATAAATAGGAGAGACTTCAGTGGGTAAACCATTGGAAGAGAAAATGTAGCATAGATTTCAAAGTCCACAGTCAAAATGCAATATATAGAAGGCTACAACTACCAAGGCTACCATCAAAATATTAATAAATTGGATCTTGAAGCTTAGCATTACACAATTTATTTTGAATAATATATGGAATATTTTCTCTTAGATTTATGGATGAAAACAAAGTTATTACTTATAAAAAAATAATGATCTATTGCACCTCTTACATGTACAAAATCAAGAAATAAAGAAATTATATTATGTCTAAGAGTGACCAAAGGAGGTAAATGAAATTCAAACACCACATTTGGTTAGAATAATTTAAGTACTAGGGTAAAAGAACCCAAGGAGCTCAAGAAATGACTAAGAGATAAAACAGTAAGCCATTGTAAATATAACCACAGTGGAAAAATCCAAAGCAGACAAACCCTAATTTTGTAAATCAAGGACAAATATAAACAACTATATGAGGGGGATCCCCTCAAGGTAAAGTAGCAATAGATGAAGGTCAACAATGGAGACCGAGGACATAAAGAAGAATGTGTTTATGCCTACTGGAGAAATAAAAAGCATGTAAGAATGCTAAATGAATGGACAATTTAATATGATTTAATAGGATTTAAAGGAGCAAGATTCTAATAATTTTGTAGTCACTTTGTGAATGGGATCCAAAGAAGAGGCCAACCACAGCTGAAGCACTCAAGCATACATTTTTCTAGGTCTTTTATTTAATTTTAAGTGTGTGATAACATCTAAATATTTGTCACTCTATGATATCTACCTAGAATTTTGGATCATGTTTAGGCCTATGTGTACACACCTCTTCTCTTAGATCAAGAGAACCAGTTTTAAAGCACAACACTTCAGGTTTGTATAATGCCAATGAGTCTCAAAACACATGTAACTATAATATTAAATAAAATGGTATAATTGTGTTGAAGGTGGTGTACATGTTACTATGCTAATGCTAAATAGCAAATGCAATAAAGGATGCCCCTAAGGGAAAGGTTGACAAGCTGAATTTTGAGGTTGTTGCTAATTCAAAGAAAAGAAATAATCACTTTGCTGAAGAGATACCCAATTCAAAGACAAGAAATATCAATTCAAAGATAGAAAATATCAATTTGAGTCCATGCTAATAGAATAACCACTCATGGTTGGCACTATTGTCTATTAAAGGTAAATCCAAAGACTATGGATCCTTACCTAAGCATACAACTTGTATCTTATGCCTCAACCTCCAATCTATAAACTTACGTCACAACATTAAGAAAATTGATATACTAATGCATGTAATATAAATAAAAAATAAGAAAATTTGATTTTTACTATAGTGAGATGACTGAAGGAAAGATTTAATATGATTTAAAGGAGTAAGATTCAAATAATTTTGCAATCACTTTGTGCATGGGATCCAAAGAAGAGGCCAATTGCAGCTGAAGCACTCAAGCATCCACTTTTCCAAGTCTTTTATTTAATTTTAAGTGTTTGATAACATCTAAATATTTTTATCACTCTTTATAATATCTACCTGACAATTTATATTATGTTTAGGCTTGTGTGTACATACCCCCTTCTCTCAGATCAAGAGAACCAGTTTCAAACCAGAACTCTTCAGGTTTGTATAATGTCAATGAGTCTCAAAACACATGTAATTGTAAGATTAAATAAAATGGTATAATTGTGTTGAAGGTGGTGTACATGTTACTCTGCTAATGCTAAATAGCAAATGCAAGAAAGGGTACCCCTAAGGGAAATATTGGCAAGTAGAATTTAGAGGTTGTTGCTAATTCAAAGACAGGAAATAATCACTTTTTCGAAGAGATACCCAATTCAAATATAGGAAATATCAATTCAAAGACAAGAAATATCAATTTGAGGCCATGCTAATAGAATAACCACTCATGGTTGGCACTATTGTCTATTAAAGGTAAATCCAAATACTATGGATCCTTACCTAAGCATACAACTTGTATCTTATATGACAACCTCCAATCTATAAACTATTAGAATAAATATTTGTTCTCTTAAGTTATACTAGGATAGTCTAACTTGAGTTTCCACTCTTCAATGATTAAGGTGAACTCTTAGCTTAGACTAGTTCAAATTTGTTGAGTTGCTGTAATCCAATGGCTCACACTGATCAACTTTGCTATTTATACAAAGTTGATCCCATGGAATAATCAATCAGTTTTAAGCTTCTCTCAAATTTTTCTTGTGATGCTTTGCATACCTATTGTGTCTTGGGATTATAATATTGTTCTTCAATATTCTAACATGGTATCAGAGCCCTGATAGATGCTTGCATTCAAGATTTCTTACTTCTTGAAGTTTCGTTTATGATTCATTTTGTCAAATTCTCAAAAGAATCATAGTCTCTTCTTTTTCTCATATTGTTCATGAGACTACTTTCTTTGTTTCTTTTGGCAATTCTATTTATTTAGTAGAGGAATTTTTTTCTACTATTCAAATCTAGTGTGCAGTATTTTTTTTGGAAGCCTCGATGCCTTTTTTGGCTCACCACTCCGGCCACGTTCTTCCAACCAACGGGACGAAGTGCGCATTCTTTTGGCAATCATTCCTTTTTAGAACAAAAGAAGACTACTGCTTCCAACGACAAGAGGGCATTTTTTTCCATGTTCTTCCATCATAAGTAAGGACAATGCGTTGAATTTTGTGGTGACCAACAAGTCGACCATAAAAAAAATAAGCAAACATTATCAAGCTTTCATGGACGACTAGCATTTTCTGTGGCACTTGATTCTATCTTCACGTGTGATTACCGACATTAGAGACAACTATTTTTGTTGCATCTAAGAAGGAGGGCATTGTTGCAACTTCAACTTCTCATGGAAAGCATGGTTAAAAAAGGCTCCAGTTGACGAGCGTATTACTTACTAGTTTGTGCATAGTCATCCATAAAAGTGCACTCGCATGTGAAAAAGTTTTTTTACCTCTCCTCGATGAGAAGCCCATATTTGTACCCGACAAATAGCATTTGATTTTCGTATCAAAGAGCTCGTAGTTGATGATTTCTGTCAGGCGTTTGGTGCATGGTGTAGTTCTCCCTCCAACTGCACTCTTTGATGTACTGAAACGTGGGAGAGTTTTTATAGCCGTTTGCTTCGTGACTTCACCTATTTTGGCAATCAGACTAGCCATTTAATTCTCCATTGGTGCAATCACCAACGTCTCTAACGGATACCCAGCTACAGTCCTCGACAAATTCATTACGCATTCTGTTCTCTGGTGCAACATTATCGGGCGTCATATTGGGGTACCTTACTATTTTTCATCTGCATCTCTCAATTTATAATATACGTGTGAGAATTATTTGGCATAGTCACTAGTGAATTATAATACGTGGAAGAGTTTCTGCAATAAACTAGTCGTTTGCTTGTTGATAAGCATAGTCATCAACAATCTCTCTCGGCTTCCTCTAACTGTGGTCCTCAATGAGTAAGAATTGGATGCAACATCCTGTTCGTGGTATTCTAGAGATAGTTGTTCATTTTTTGAACAATATATATCTCTCTTTGTGTTGCATAACTCATCTCTTTGTAGCCTTAATGAATATCGAAGCCTATGCCATCCTTTTTCATCAGCTACCGTGTGCACTTTGAAAAGAGATCAAGGTAGGGAGTTATAACATATTGTCTTTGTGATCGTAGCATGCCTTCATGAACACACTACACCTATGGCTTGAATCTTCATTCTCATCTATAGGTTTTTAGCTAACAACTTCTCTTTATGTGCAGTAAAGATATGTTTTTTTATTTTTCCTTTTGTAGTTCAACAACAGAAGAAAGGAGTTGCACGGTTTGACTGAATGTGTTGTTCAACTAGGTGAAGACTATCAATATTTTTTCTTCTATGCGCATTTTGTTTGGAGGAATTTTTTATTTAGCGCCCACCTAGAAGACTCCCATAGAGACTAAGCTACGCTGTGACGATGTCTAACTAAATGTGCTACTCATCCAAGCATTTGGCATGTCCTATTTGGTCCCTAATCATGCATCCTCGCCTGGTCATCCTCGTTCTTTGGATATGACAAACTACTTACGCTGCACATTATTCTGCTACAAGTTGACTATCGCATTTTCATCTATTATCTGACATAAGGCTTACTATGTTTTTAAGTGATGATCTGGAGTTGTTTTTTTAGAGATCAAATGTTTTAGAGAACATATTGTTCTATTATATATTCTTTGTTCCTCCTCTTGGAATCATCTTACTTTCTTGTTGCTCTATGCCTATTCTAGACACATTCAGAGTAAGAAGTCTCATTGTAAAAGCAAAATAAAAGAAATTTCTGGGGGGGATTTTTTTTGGTGCTGCTTATGCACTATTGTCTTGGCTTCTTTCAAGGGGAGTTTTTTCCCTTTCTGGACAGGGTGTCATTAATGTCTATTTTTGGAGGTAAGTATCTGTTGAGCAAGGTGCAGAAAAAGAATTGCAAAAGTATTGTCATTGTTGTCAACACAGTCAGATTTATGCAGTTGATGTAGTTCAGAGGTCAGTCAGATCAAGTGCAGAAAGTTTCAAGGAAAACAGAGGTGACCCAGATTCAGAAACTGGCAAAAAGAGACAAGGAAGAAAACTATCGCGATATCGCGACATGTTTTCTGTCGCGATTTCGCGACATGGTCGAGGAGAGAGAAGGCACAGCCGAAAATGTCGCAATTTTGCGACATGTCGAGTTTTCGTTGAGGAGAGAGAAAATGTGTCGCGATTTCACGATAAAAAGTAGGAGAGAGAAAATGCACGCCAAATTGTCGCGATTTCGCGACATGTCCGAGGAGAGAGAAGATGCGAGCAAAACTGTCGCGATTTCGCGACATGCTGGCAGAGAAGGAAACAAAGGTGTAGCGATATCGCTACATGTTGAAATGAATGGAAACAAAGGTGTAGCGATATCGCTGAATGATGAAAATACATGGAACTAAGGTGTAGCGATTTCGCTACATGTTGAAACAAAGAGAAACTAAGGTGTAGCGATGGCGCTACATGTTGAAACAAATGGAAACTAAGGTGTAGCGATTTCGCTACTAGTCAAAAGTGTAGAACTGAAAGATGCAGCAATGATATTACAAGTCAAAATTTCATGAAAAGAGGCAAGGTGAAAACACAAGGCACAAAGATGTAAAAATCTCGTCATTGCATGAAGCATAGTGTCGCGATTTCGTGACATGTTCCATTTTCGCTGGAGTTTGCAAGTAAAGCTGTACGAAAGAGCAAAGTGTCGCGATTTCGCGACATGTTCCATTTTTTGCTGCTGCTGGAAAAGAAGAGTGTACGGAAGCCGAAAGTGTCGCGATTTCGTGACAAGCAGGATGATGACGTCAGCAAAGTTGAAAAGTGTCACGATTTTGCGACAGGATGAAAGGAAAGCTTCTAGAAGCCGAAAGCGTCACGATTTCGCGACATGCTTAAGGATGACGTCAGCAAATGTTGAAAGTTTCGCGATATCGCGACAAGATGCAGGGAAATCTTGCAAGAGCCAAAACGATCGCGATTTTGCGACATGCTTAAGGATGACGTCAGCAAAAGTTCTAAGTGTCGCGATATCGCGACATGAACAGAAGGAAAGCTGTCAAAGCCAAAATGGTCACGATTTCGCGACAGCATTGAGGATGACGTCAGCAAAAGTTCAAAGTGTCACGATTTCGTGACATGAGCGGGGGAAAAGCTTTCAAGGCCAAAATGGTCGCGATTTCGCGACAACCTTCAGGGTGACGTCAGCATAAGTTAAAAGTGTCACGATATCGCGACAGTAATGATCACGGCAGTAAAACCCGTAAGAACATGCAAGGTGACACGTGTCGAAAAAGCCGACAGAAAATCATGCAACCGACTACGTAAAAAGTAATCGAAGTCGACTGACAAGTTAAACGTTGACAGTGTTGGACATGCAATGCAACAACCAAACATGCATAATTGAAACGTATTCGAAAAGCCGAATATGAAGGATAATAAAAGCATTCGAAAGGTCGTATTTGCAGGCATTCTAACAGACGTATTTGAAGCATACAGAAAATTCGAACATGAAGAATCGAAAAGCTTTCGAAGAATCACATATGGAGTTTCGAAAAAGCATTCGAAAAGCCGTATTCGAAGAAATTGAACGGTCGAAGTGCATGAAACAAAATTGCCGTATTGCATGGTTTCCAAAAGACGTATTGCGGGGTTTCGAACAGTCGAAGTGCATGGAACCGAACAACCGTATTGCATGGATTCGAACAGTCAGAGTATGTGATTCGATTGCATGCAGGATTGAAAGGTTATAAAAGAATAATCGTACAGAGAAGACGTTGATGTTTTTAGAGAGAAATTGCTGTAAAAGGAGGGTTAGAAAAGAATCAAGAAAAAAATAAGCAGAGCTGTGAGAGTGTATAGAGTTGGGTTAATTGCAGACCAGTCATGGTCATGCATGAAGTGAAGACATTTTTATGTCATTCTAAATTGATCAGAATTGCAGTCCAAGTTGGTGCTTTGGTACTAGGAGTTGGTGCTCCATCTGTTGCAGTAAAAAATTACAGGGGTTGGTGCTCCTTCCAGTTGGTGCTGGTAAAGTATTTGTAAAATTGATTTTGCAAAGACTGGATTTGGATTGGAGTCCAAGCAGTAATTTTTGAGGAGTAGCCAAATTGGTGAACCTCGGTATATTGAGTGTTGTGGTGTGCTCTCTTGTTCAAGTTGTTTTTCAGTTGTCAAGTTCTCTTTATTTCATATTAAATGCTGTAGATATAAAAATTAATAACTACACTGATTCACCCCCCCCTCTCAGTGTCATTGTGTAATCATCAGTATCATTACTGCATATCTTTATGGGTACTTTTGAAGGGGGGTAAACCTTTTGCTACTAAATATTCTACATGTTATGGTTATAAACACTTTCATAAACAAGCAAGCACACATGATCAAGATTCTCAAGCAAAGCACCTAATATATACATGCAAGCACACATGATCAAGATTCTCAAGCAAAGCACAAATATACAAGAATTTTTTCATACTTGTAATATCTCAAAGCATCTCATTTTATAATCGCCTATGTTCCACGTATCGTTCTTCTCATATACCTATAGTCTCCCTCATGTAAGGGTGGGTCATTGAGAAGATTTGGTATAAAGGTCTGGCAGGTTATTATTACTTCAAATTGCCTATGTTCCATGTATCACTCTCTTCATTTACTTATAGTTTCTCTCACGTAAGGGTGGGTAAATTGAAGAGTTCAGTATAACGATCTGGCTTCTGCTGCCTTCATTCAAAGGAATTTCTACTGGTGCTGATTTCTTCCACCACACTTTTCTCATTGAAGGGAGGGTTCATCATTGTCTTCTCTACAAGTTCTTGCAGTTAAAAAGGGGAATATTGGTTCACTATAATTTTTTTGGGAAAAATGAATACAATTGACCCACTCACCCCTCATAACTATCACACATGGAAACCAAAAATATTAAATCTCATTTCTCAAAAAGGGCTCACACACCTACTAGAAGAGAAGCAACCTGAATTTGAAAAGGAATATGAAATATTTGTTCATAAAGAGAAGATGTATGAAACAATGGGTATTATAAGCACAAATATAAATGAAATATTATGGTTTCACATTTCATAATGTAAAACTCCATTTGAGAGTTGGGAGAAATAAAAAACTTGTTTGGTAAAGTGGATCAAATAAGGTCAATGCAACTAGAGGTAGAGTTAACAACATTATCTCCTGAAGACTTCAACAATATTGTTGAATTTCTCACAAAATTTAAAGAAGTCTCACACAATTAAAAGGTCGTGGAAAGAATAAAATAGAAGAATAATGCATCTATATTATTCTTTCTAAGTTAAATGAAGTATTTCAAAAATTTTCAACCACCTTTTTGTCTACAAAAGATGCACTTGGTACAAGTTTTACAATGTCTTCTTTAGAGGAGTTTTGTGATAGGCTAACTAGAGAGGAAATAAAATTTAAAAAATATGAGATCTCTCCCTATTCCTCAAAAGCATTGGTAGCTTCCACTTCCACTAAAGAAAAATTCAAAAAGAAATAAAGAGGCCCTAAAAATTGTACACGTTGCAAAAAGGATGGTCATTATGTGAAAAATGTTGGAAAAGACTACAACAACTAGAAGCAAAAATGAAGGATCACAAGATAAACATTAAGAAGTAGATAGGAAAAGCCTTAAATGTTCAAGACAAAGCTATAAAAACTCCATAAAAATACTGGGTTCTAGATTCAGGAGCAACTCATCATATGACTTCCTCACATGAGTCATTCACTTCAATCTCCCCAAGCTCAACTTGTAGTATAGAAGTTGGTGACTCATCCTTTATCCCGATCAAAGAAAAAGGTGACATATCCATTGATGGTAGTTATATCAATAATGTTCTCTATGTCCCAAATATAGCTACAAATATCCTCTCCATTTATCATATTTGTACTTCTACAAAGGGAAAAACAGTTCTATTTTCACTAATAGGAGTTGAGATAAGAGACTTTCAAGAACCAAACTATCTCATAGCAAAAGGAGATATTGATCCTAACACTCACATATTTCACTTCAAGGGATTCAAAAATTCAGATGGGGCCTCCTTTTTTATTGCACATGGAGATATTGAAAGCAAAATTTGGCATGAAATGTTTGGACATCTTAGTTATAGCTATCTAAAGGAGTTGAATACTCATGAAATGGTAACAGGGTTGCCAAAAGTATCTTCTATTGATGGAGTATATCTTAGATGTGCTATTGGAAAGCAACATCAAGATCCTTTTCACCCAAGTGGTTCTCAAAGAACCTCATCCCCTATAGAGTTAATCCATAGTGACTTGATGGTCCTCCCAAAGCCTTCTTTCAAAGGAGCAAAATATGCCTTAACCTTCATTGATGATTTTTCAAGAAGAACTTGGGTCTACTTTCTAAAATACAAAAGTGATGTTCTATACCACTTCAAAATATTCAAAGCCTTAGTTGAAAATCAAGCCACTTGCAAAATCAAGCAAATTTGTACAAATAATAAGGGGAATACTTCAGTAATGAGCTCTCCTTGAGTAAGGGGAATACTTGAGTAAGGGGAATACAGGCAATTAACTGTGCAAATTATATTCAAAACCACACACCTCATAAAGCTCTTGGCCATTTGACTCCCTAGGAAGCATGGACTAGCTCAAAACCTGATGTCTCTTTCTTCAAAGTTTTTGGTTGTACTGCTTGGGCACATATCCCAAAGAACAAAAGGAAGGCTCTAGATAAAAAAAGCAACCATCTCATCTTTGTTGGTTATTGTGAGGAAATGAAAGCCTACAGGTTCCTTGATCCCACAAATCATGAGGCCTTTTCACAGAAATATTTAATTTGATGAAACATTCCTTCATAAAGATCCTCAACCATCCTCTTCCAACATAATTCTCTTGAGCCATCACCAATATTTCATCCTCAATATAATGAAGATCCCATCCTTGAGATAGATGACCAAAATGAGGATCCTATACTCCAAACTCCAACTCAAAGTCCTACCAAACCCATTACTCCTTCCACAATGCCAAAATGGACCTACATCATAGTTCAAGAGGCCACTCCTTACATCCAAAATCTTCCATCATCTAGATTAAGCAACTCCATAGGTTTCGATCTTGTCTATTAGTCCATTTCCATAGATCCTCAATCCTTCAAAATGTAGGAAAACAGAGTAATAATTCCATTAAGCATAGCAAATAAATATAACAATAGTGGCTTAGATTAGCCCGTAACCAGCGGAGCTAACTAGCCAACTTAGGTAGGAGTTGTAACAACGTTAACAACTAACCTAATAATGGACTAACAATAGAGATACGCTAACATCCCCCCTTAGTACATTATTTGGGTAATAATATAACTACTACTATGCTAATATCCCCCCATACAACAATATTTGGGTAAAGTATATAACTGCCCCAAAACAGTGAAAACGATGTTGATCTGCTGGTTCTTTGCTCTGTCACAGTGCTCTGGCTGCTCCTAAGCAAAATATGGGTCATTCCTCGCTTTGTCTTCACGCCAATGAATGTCCTTATGGTAATCACATCATCCAACTAAATTGCATGGGTAACCAGCCGTTGCAATCGCTAGGTGTAGTAGAATAGATCACTTCATACAAGGTTCATTCATCTACAATATGAATTTGCAAAAGATAAGGTAGCTAAGGTGTCGGTCGTTGCCGAAAATGCACCCTTATAAGTTCCCCCCTTCTTGTTGCAAAACATAGTGTAATTAATTTTTGAAGAAAGTGTGACTAAGGTGTCGGTCAAAGCCGAAAATGCACCCTTATAAGTCATCTTCCCTATTTACAAAAATTGTGAAGAAATAGAAATGGATATCCCCCCTCAATTGCGAAAAATATGCAACGCAAGAGTGTTGTGAAGGATTTTACAAATATTGCCTCCTAGACAATGTTACATCATAGAAAGTCTCTCCTCTTGTTACAAGTACTTCAAACACCTAGATTTTGCTATTTATGAAGCCTAAAAGAGATACAAGCACCCCTTATTGTAAGGTCTTCAAACAAAATACTTATGCTATTTATGAAGCCTAAAAAAGAGAGAGAGAGAGAGAAGATGGTGTTTTTGCCCAAGGGACACATGTGTTTTCCCTCTACAAAACTGTTTTAGCAATTTTAGCACTCCTTGTGCTATCTTTGAACCAGAAACAGAATCAGAAATAGCCCTTAGGTATGAAAATTTTCTATTGTAATATATTTAATTTAGTAATTTTTTTTTTAATTAACTTAATAAAATAATATTTTAAGTCCCTTTTTTTTTTTTAAAAACCATTTTTAATTAAAAAAATGATTAAAAAAGAAACAAAAAAAATATTATTAAATTAAGAATAATAATTAAAAAAAATACTAAAAAAAATAAAAATAAAAAATTTACCTTCGGGGTCCCGACGGGAGTCGAACTCCCGACCTCCCGTCGGGCAGCGCATTAGCGCTGGTCCCCCCCCGCCAGTCGGGCTAGCTGGCTCGACGTGAAGGGAAGGGAAAGATTTTCCCTTTCCCTTCACCCCTCGCGCGGGCGGGGAAAAACTCCGACCAGCCAAGCTCCCGCTTCGGCAGGGAGTGAAGGGAGCCGTTCTCCCTTTTATCTTCTTCCCCCCTTGCCGACGGGAAATTGAGGACTCCCAGCAATGCTGCTTGCTGTCAGTGAGCAGCACTTCCTTTGGTGCTCTGCTCCGGGCGGTGCCACCTCACAGCAATGCTGCTTGCTGTCAGTGAGCAGCACTTCCTTGCTACTGGAGATGCAAGCCATGGTGAATTTGATTACAGAGATGCTCTCTCCAAGTCTCTTATGTTTTTGGAGGCCCAAAGATCCGGCAAACTTCCAGAAACTCAACGAGTCAAGTGGAGAGGGGATTCTGGCCTCACCGATGGACACTTGCAGAAAGTTGATTTGGTTGGAGGTTACTACGATGCAGGTCACCACTGCTGGCAGCGTCCAGAAGATATGGACACTCCTCGAACTCTTTACAAGATTGATAAGCACACGCCTGGAACAGAAATTGCAGCAGAAACTGCTGCAGCTTTTTCTGTCCTCCACGCTCTCCTCACAGTGGATCACAGTGGATCGATCTGCAAAAAGCATCGATCACACTACACCTACACACTGTGCAAAAAAAAATTGACGCTCGAAATGTGATGCTGTTGGGCAACGGCGAAACGGTTCCAGCTGACAAACGGATTTTGCTTGCGTACAGGTGACCGGGGGTATGTGTGGAAATATCCCACATCCAAAGCGCAGGTGACAATATACTGGTTTAAAACAAATAAGCCGCAATGGTATATTTGACTACCTTCGGGTAGTCTACCTGCCCATTAGGCCTTACGCGCGACCCTTAAGTTGTCCCGTTGTCCACCTCGATCCAGTCCACGTGTCGGCCGTCCGTCCTCGTTGTCCACCTCAGTTGCAGTCCCGGTCCAGTCCACGTGTCGATCGTCCGTCCCCGTTGTCCAACTCAGGTTTTCGGCCGTCCGTCCATCCTCGTCTAGGTTCGTCCAGGTCAGGAAGGCCACGTCTGTCCGCTTCTGTGTCAAAGTCTAGTTGTGCAGTCAGTCCGAGATCCAACAGGTCTCCATAGACCTCACCACAGATCAGTAGCGAGACCTCTCCAGGACGAGACCTCCTCCCCAGATCCGTAGGCCCCGTTGAGTCGTAGCTCTGATACCATGTAGGAAAACAGAGTAATAATTCCATTAAGCATAGCAAATAAATATAACAATAGTGGCTTAGATTAGCCCGTAACCAGCGGAGCTAACTAGCCAACTTAGGTAGGAGTTGTAACAACGTTAACAACTAACCTAATAATGGACTAACAATAGAGATACGCTAACACAAAAAAGCAACTGGTATAAAAGAATGGGATGATGCCATGAAGAATGAATTTTCTTCCTTAATAAAAAATAAAGCTTGGGATCTAGTTCCTCTACCTAAAGGAAAAAAATTGATTTGTTGTAAATGGATTTACAGGACTAAGTATGGACCTGATGGAAAAATTGACAAACACAAAGCTCACTTGGTAGCTAAAGGTTTCTCAAAAGTTGAAGGCATTGATTATTTTGAAACCTTTGTACTAATTACAAAAGTGGATTTTGTTAGGCTGGTACTTGCACTTGCTGCTTTTCAAAAGTGGTCTATTTTTTAGATGGATGTTAAGAGTGCTTTCTTACATAGTGACTTAAAAGAGGAAATATTCATGGAACAACCTCATGGATTCACTCAAGACTCCTCCCTTGTTTGTAGACTAAGAAAATCTCTCTATGGTCTCAAAAAATCTCCTAGAGCTTGGTATGAAAAAATGGACTCATTCCTTCTTTTCTCAAGATTTTCTCATTGTGAGGATGATACAACTGTCTACATTTGGAGAGATGAAGAAAAAATCACCATACTTGTTCTATATGTTGATGATCTACTACTCAATGGTAGTGATATTTCTCACATCCAGACTATCAAAGACTCCCTTTCTGAGAAATTTGAGATGGATGATCTGGGTTTAGCTCATTACTTCCTTGGGTTTCAAATAATTCAAAAATATGGAAGAATTTCATTGTGTCAACAAAAATATACTCTAAATCTTCTTCAACGGTTTAATATGGCTGATTCCAATCCTTCTTCCACACCCTTTCAGTCAGGAGTCACTCTAACTACTTTCTGCAATTCCCCTCTATGTGATGCTACCCTCTACAAATAGCTAGTAGGAAGTCTATTATACCTCACTCATACTCACCCAGATATTTCATATATTATTGGTTTAATATCTAGATTCTCTCATAAAACCACATTTTAGCCATTGGCAAGCATCAAAGAGAATCCTTCGCTACTTGCAAGGAAATACTCACTTTGGACTTTTATATGGGGGTGGATCCATGGATATCATTGGTTACACAGACTGCTTGGTCATGCAAAAAACAAGCAGTAGCATTATCATCTACAAAGGTAGAATACAGGGTAGCAATTTTGGCTAGTCAGGAAGCTCTTTGGCTTCGTCAGATACTAAGGGAATTTGGTTTTTTCCATGACCAACCTATTACCCTTTGGTGTGACAATCAGAGCACAATTCATATTACCCATAATCTAGTTGAGCATCAGCACACCAAGCACATTAAGATTCACATGCACTTCATTCGATAACATATTCAACAAGGGGATATAAACTTGGAATATATTCCTACAAAAAATCAAATTGTAGACATCTTCAACAAACCCTTTCCTTCTCCGTGTTACATTCAGTTGCGTAAGAAACTAGGGGTTAGGAAAATATATTATAAGGGTGCAAAGATATTTTCACCTCTCCCTTCTCCTTCTTCTTCTTCTTTTTATTCTTCTTGGAAGATGTTTTTTTCCCATGTGGTTTATCACCATCTCTCCTATATGTAAGTTCATTGTACATGAGTACCTCATCAGGCCTTGTTGTTAGAACTCATATCCTATTGTTACATTTACCCCTAGTATCACTTAAGGGAGGGTGTTAGATTTTCTCTTAAGTTATACTAGGACAGTCTAACTTGAGTTTCCACTCTTCCATGAGTCAGGTGAACTCTTAGTTTAGACTAGTTCAGATTTGTTGAGTTGTTATAATCCAACAACTCACATTGATCAACTTTGCTATTTATACAAAGTTGATCCCATGGAATAATCAATCAATTTTAAGCTTCTCTCAAAGTTTTCTTGTGATGCTTTGCATGCCTATTATGTCTTGGGGTTATAATATTGTCTTCCAATATTTTAACATAAACTTATGTCAAAACTTCAATAAAATTGATATGTTAATGCATGTAATATAAATAAATAATAAGCAACTTTGATTTTAACTAAAGTGAGATGACTGGAGGAAAGATTTAATATGATTTAAAGGAGCAAGATTCAAATAATTTTACAGTCACTTTGTGCATGAGATCTAGAGAAGAGGTCAACTGCAGCTAAAGCACTCAAGCATCCATTTTTCCAAGAATTTTATTTCATTTTAAGTGTTTGATAACATCTAAATTTTTGTCCCTTTCTATGATATATACCTGATAGTTTGTATCAAGTTTAGGCTTGTGTGTACATACCCCCTTCTCTTAGATAAAGAGAACTAGTTTCAAATCACAACTCTTTAGGTCTGTATAATTCCAATGAGTCTCAAAACACATGTAATTGTAAGATTAAATAAAATGGTATAATTGTGTTGAAGGTGGTGTACATGTTACTCTACTAATGCTAAATAGCAAATGCAGGAAAGGGTGCCCCTGAGGGAAAGATTGGCAAGAAAAATTTAGAAGTTTTTGCTAATTCAAAGACAAGAAATAATCACTTTGTTGGAGATACCCAATTCAAATATAGGATATATCAATTTGAGGTCATGCTAATAGAATAACCACTCATGATTATCACTATTGTCTATTAAAAGTAAATTCAAAGACTATGGATCCTTACCTAAGCATACAACTTGTATCTTATGCCTCAACCTCCAATCTATAAATTTATGTCAAAACATTAATAAAATTGATATACTAATGCATTTAATATAAATAAATAATAAGAAAATTTGATTTTTACTAAAGTGAGATGATTGAAGGAAATATTTAATATGATTTAAAGGAGCAATATTCAAATAATTTTGTAGTCACTTTGTGCATGGGATCCAAAGAAGAGGCCAACCGCAGCTGAAACACTCAAGCACCCATTTTTCTATTACGACACCAATCGGAGGAATAAGGTATAATGCAGAAATAAAGAAATGAATCACTGTTATAAAGGAATCGTAGTTAAATTGTATGGAGGACCAAAAATTAATAAGTAAATGTATTCTTCGATGCCCTTTTTGGAACATCCCTATTGTGCTAATATACCTAACTAAGAGGTGTGAAAAGTGAAGGGATGTGTCCCTTATAAACATAATATAATATAATATAATTAGTAGGTTATGTTAGGAGGGTCCTAACATTCCACCCTCCTTAAAAGGAGCTTTGTCCTCAAAGCTCGTAGTGCGAACCTTCATCCTTTATTTTGCTAGTAGTATGTGCTCATGTTCTTGCACTATTTTAATATCATTGTTCTTCAAGCAAGGATATTGGGAAGAGGGAAGTGTTGATGGCTTTGTCATGGCTTGGAGAGAAAATAAATGGGTAACCCTTGCCTTTCCTCCTCTAGGAATAACTTTCTCCATGTGATGAGAGTTGGCTAGTAGAGAAGGGTCAGATTTTATCCCTTGAAGTATATATGTGTGATCCTTTTGTGTGAACTTCATCCATAGGTTGTCAATGTCCCATTGAATTATACCAAGCGTTAGTAGCTATTGCACACCTAAAACAATATCACAACCTCCTAATGGAATTATATACATGTCCTGTTTGATGGTGTAATTGCCTAAGGTGAGCTTAATATTACGACATTTTATGTTACACGTGATTCTTTCCCCATTACCGATCATGATTTCAAAAGTATTACAAGGATGGATAAAGCAGTCGGTTTGTTTTGCCATGCATGGGTCGATGAGATTATGTGTACTTTCGGAGTCAATAAGCACAATAAGATTTTGTTGTTTAAAGGAGCCGAAAACTTTCATAGTTTGAGGGGATGAGTTTTCGGTGAGGGCGTTGAAGAAAATTTCTAACGGACCTCAAGGTTTATCTTCAGGTATATCTTCCACTAGTTCAACCTCGATTTCTTCTTCATCTAGTGTTGATTGACTAGAAATAGTTGCATCTAGAATATAAAGTTTGGATGTAATACATTTGTGGTTCGAAACGAATTTCTCATCACAATGATAACAAAGGCCTTTTGCTTGTCGTTCTTTCATTTCTTCAAAACTGAGGGGTTTAATTAGTAGGGTTGGATTAATTTTTGGGTGGTGAACGTGCTTTGTGCCCTACCACTATACGCCAGCTTGGGAGCGATCTAAGTGGATGATGAATTCTCCATAGGTGGTTTCCATAATCGACGTTATGCGTTCATTTTATCTTCGGCTAATTTGGTCAATCCATAGGTTTGCATCATGGTGTAGGGATTGAACCTTGTCACCTCCATTCTAATTTCCTCTTTCAATCCACTAATGAAGCCATTGATGAGAATTGACTCATCCAACCCTGTGTTGTGTTTGGTGATATCCTCAAACCGAGTTTGATACTCACACATGAAAGTGATTTGATGAAGGTTGGTGATATTAATCGGTGAAAGCAGGTTGGGGTCATGATATCTTCCACCGTCGGCTATTTGCGTAGTTGTTGTTGGGATTTGTCACTAAATTTGCTAAAAATCGTCCAAAAACCATTGCGAAAAGTCATCGACAAAAGTTTCTAAAAGTCGTCAAATTTGTGCAGCAAAAAATTCGTCGTAAATTATCGTCGAAAATTTATCATCAAGTTTTGTTTTCAAAAAGTTGTCGACACTTTCTTGTCAATAATTTATCGTAAAACTCGTCGTCAACTTTTTTGCATAAAAAAAATCACGCAAATATTGTTGCATAAATATCGTCAAAATTTTGTGTTTACGATTTTTTTGAGCAAAATTTGGGGTTTACAAATTTTTTGAGCAAAATTTGGGGTTTGAAACTTTTTGGGCAAAATTTTGTGTTAAATTTTTAATTTGTCACGATTTGCAAGTTTCAACAATTTGTGTTAACCGAGCCGCGGCATAGGACGAGAGGCGGGGAATGAGAAACGATAGGGTGAGCGGTGGCGAAGCAGCGGTGGGGAACGGTATTTCGGTGAGCGACGGTCAAGGGTTAGCGGAAGGCACGAGGAGGGGGGTGAGCGGCAAAGAACGAGGGCGGAGGCAGAGCGGCGGGGAAACGGAGCGAAGACCCAGTCAACAGTCAAAGTCAAGCATGATTTTCGAAGCCGACGAGCGATCAAGGAGAATAATTTGGGGTTTACAATTTTTTTGAGCAAAATTTGGGGTTTGCAACTTTTTGGGCAAAATTTTGTGTTAAATTTTTAATTTGTCACGATTTGCAAGTTTCAACAATTTGTGTCAACCGAGCCGCGGCATAGGACGAGAGGCGGGGAATGAGAAACGGTAGGGTGAGCCGTGGCGAAGCAGCGGTGGGGAACAGTATTTCGGTGAGCGACGGTCAAGGGTTAGCGGAAGGCACGAGGAGGGGGGTGAGCGGTGAAGAACGAGGGCGGAGGTAGAGCGGCGAGGAAATGGAGCGAAGGACCCAGTCAACAGTCACAGTCAAGCATGATTTTCGAAGCCGACGAGCGATCAGGGAGAACGAGCAGCAAGGTGAATCTCGGGGGAGAGTGAGCGGTCGAGGAAAAGCCTTGTGCTACTTGAGCGCGAACACTTTAAAACAATTAAACATCCCTCCTTTTGTTGAATGTGGGATAATTGTATCCCGATTTTTTTTAACCCTTTTTTATTACCTCCTCCGATGACGTTACCGTTTTTTCGACTATTCAGTGTCGCTAAATTTAAAAACTTTATGTTATATAATTTTTCACTTTATAAAAATTCGTCATCAATATAATATCTCGCTGGATATTTGTTGCTGCTTTGCACGTTATTTTCAGATTTCCCGCCAGATTTTTCACAATTTAAATTGCAGTCTCAATTTTTTTTTTTTGGATCTGGTGAGGGAGAGCGCTTGAATTTCTTAATGGAAAGTTTTTGAGTGTCTTTTCTTACTTCCTTTGCCGGTGTCGTAAACCCAAGTCGCTGTCGAGTTTTTTTCGGCGTCGAAAAATTTAGAATTATTTTATAAACTTTATATTATAAGGTTTACCATATGAAATGTTGTCGATTTTTGAGACCTCACTGGGAGCTTCAGATGTCGCTATGGAGGCGTATTTTTATTTTTATTTATTTACTTATTTCTTTTACGATTTTCAAGGTTTCCTCTTTGATCTAGCCCCTGGTCTGAGGATAAAATAAAATTGTGACATTCCCTTGAGGACTTTGGATCAAATTTTTAGCACTATTCCCACTTGTTTATGCCTTTGCAACTGTCTTTGACCTGCGCTGCTTTGTGTTTATCCGCTGGCAGTCCCCGGTTAACCAAAGACTACCTACAAGAAATATAAATTAAAAATACGGTAATGATTTTTTGGTGACGAAAAATGTTAAATACTTTATATTATAATGTTTTAACTTTAATAAAAGTTGTCGTTAATTTCTTTCTTCATGGGAAACGAAGGCGTTGCCTCGTTGTTTGGATTTCTTCTGCGAATTTGATTTGTTCGGAATTAGAACGAATTTTAGAAGTTTCTTTGAGTGAAATCCAATAATTTTTAAGGATTAAAATTTAAATTTTTGACCTATAAATTGGAACTTTCTTCACTGTTAAACCGATGTTCCATGTGTTGTAGGATTTTAAATAAAACCACTTCTTCTCCTTGCTTGCAAATTTGAATTCCTTGTCTCTGCACGGATGTTTATCTTTAAAATATTTTAATAAAAATTTGTATAGTTGAAGGGTGGTGTTGTGGAGGTTAAACGAACAGATTTGGTAGAGGATAATGGATGCGCCTGTAAATGATTTTATACGTGTGATGCTTGCATTTTTAAGAGTTTTTTTTTTATAGTGGTGATGGCACACAGGATTGGTATGGCTCTAATCCAGATGGCAAGACACCAATCGGAGGAATAAGGTATAATGCAGAAATAAAGAAATGAATAACTATTATAAAGGAATCACAGTTAAATTGTATGGAGGACCAATAATTAATAAGTAAATGTATTCTTCGATTCCTTTTTGGAACATCTCTATTGTGCTAATATACCTGACTAAGAGGTGTGACAAGTGAAGGGATGTGTCCCTTATAAACTTAATATAATCTAATACAATTAGTAGGTTATGTTAGGAGGGTCCTAACATTTTCCTGGTCTTTATTCAATTTTAAGTGTTTGATAACATAGAAATACTTGTCACTCTCTATGATATCTACCTAAAAATTTATATCTTATTTAGACCTGTGTGTACATACCCCCTTATCTTAGATCAAGAGAACTAATTTTAAAGCACAATTCTTCAGGTTTGTATAATGCCAATGAGTCTCAAAACATATGTAACTGTAAGATTAAATAAAATGGTATAATTGTGTTGAAGGTGGTGTACATGTTACTCTTCTAATGCTAAATAGCAAATGCAAGAAAGAGTACCCCTGAGGAAAATATTGGCAAGCAGTTTAGAGGATGTTGTTAATTCAAAGACATGAAATATCAATTTGATGCCATGCTAATAGAATAGCAATAACCACTCATGGTTGAGACTATTGTCTATTAAAGGCAAATCCAAAGACTATGGATCCTTACCTAAGCATACAACTTGTATCTTATGCCTCAACCTCCAATTTATAAACTTAGGTCAAAACTTCAATAAAATTGATATACTAATGCATGTAATATAATTAAATAATAAGCAACTTTGATTTTTACTAAAGTGAGATGATTGAAGGAAAGATTTAATATGATTTAAAGGAGCAAGATTCAAATAATTTTACAGTCACTTTGTGCATGGGATCCAAAGAAGAGGCCAACCGTAGCTGAAGCACTCACGCATCCATTTTTCTAGGTCTTTTATTTAGTTTTAAGTATTTGATAACATCTAAATGCTTATCACTCTCTATGATATATACCTGATAGTTTGTATCATGTTTAGGCCTATGTGTACATACTCCCTTCTCTTAGATCAAGATAACTAGTTTCAAAGCACAACTTTTCAGGTTTGTATAATGCCAATGAATCTCAATACACATGTAACTGTAAGATTAAATAAAATTGTATAATTGTGTTGAAGGTGGTGTACATGTTACTCTACTAATGCTAAATAGCAAATACAAGAATGGGTGCCCCTGAGGAAAATATTGGCAAGCAGAATTTAGAGGTTGTTGCTAATTCAAAGACAAGAAATAATCACTTTGTCAGAGAGATACCCAATTCAAATATAGAAAATATCAATTTGAGGTCATGTTAATAGAAATACCACTCATGGTTGACACTATTGTCTATTAAAGGTAAATCCAAAGACTATGGATCCTTACCTAAGCATACAACTTGTATCTTATGCCTCAACCTCCAAACTATAAACTTATGTCAAAACTTCAAGAAAATTGATATACAAATGCATGTAATATAATTAAATAATAAGCAACTTTAATTTTTACTAAAGTGATATGACTAAAGTAAAGATTTAATATGATTTAAATGAGCAAGATTCAAATAATTTTATAGTCGCTTTGTGCATGGGATCCAAATAAGAGGCCAAACATAGTTGAAGCACTCAAGCATCCGTATTTCTAGGTCTTTTATTTAGTTTTAAGTATTTGATAACATCTAAATGCTTATCACTCTCTATGATAATTACCTGGAAATTTGTATCATGTTTAGGCCTATGTGTACATACTCCCTTCTCTTAGATCAAGAGAACCAGTTTCAAAGCACAACTATTCAGGTTTATATAATTCCAATGAATCTCAATACACATGTAACTATAAGATTAAAGAAAATGGTATAATTGTTTTGAAGGTGGTGTACATGTTACTCTACTAATGCTAAATAGCAAATGCAAGAAAGGGTGCCCTTGAGGGAAATATTGGCAATCAAAATTTAGAGGTTGTTGCTAATTCAAAGACAAGAAATAATCATTTTATCGGAGATATACCCAATTCAAAGATAGGAAATATCAATTTGATGCCATGTTCATAGAATAACCACTCATGGTTGATAGTATTGTCTATTAAAGGTAAATACAAAGACTATGGATCCTTACCTAAGCATACAACTTGTATCTTATGCCTCAACCTCCAATCTATAAACTTATGTCAAAACATCAAGAAAATTGATATACTAATGCATGTAATATAAATAAATAATAAGCAACTTTGATTTTTACTAAAGTGAGATGACTGAAGGAAAGATTTAATATGATTTAAAGGAGTAAGATTCAAATAACATTGTAGTCACTTTGTGTATGGGATCCAAAGAAGAGACCAACCATAGTTGAAGCACTCAAGCATCCATTTTTATAGGTCTTTTATTCAGTTTTAATTGTTTTATAACATCTAAATGTTTGTCACTCTCTATGATATCTACCTAATAGATTGTATCATGTTTAGGCTTGTGTGTATTCCCTTCTCTTAGATCAAGAGAACCAGTTTTAAAGCACAACTCTTTAGGTTTGTATAATGTCAATGATTTTTCAAAACACATGTAACTATAAGATTAAAAGAAATGGTATAATTTTGTTGAAGGTGGTGTACATGTTACTGCTAATGCTAAATATCAAATGCAATAAAGGATAACCTTGAGGGAAAAGTTGGCAAGCTGAATTTAGAGGTTGTTGCTAATTCAAAGATAGGAAATAATCACTTTGCTGAAGAGATACCCAATTCAAAGACAAGAAATATCAATTTGAGGCCATGCTAATAGAATAACCACTCATGGTTGGCACTATTATCTATTAAAGGTAAATCCAAAGACTATGGATCCTTACCTAAGCATACAACTTGTATCTTATGCCTCAACCTCCAAACTATAAACTTATGTCAAAACTTCAAGAAAATTGATATACAAATGCATGTAATATAATTAAATAATAAGCAACTTTAATTTTTACTAAAGTGATATGACTGAAGGAAAGATTTAATATGATTTAAATGAGCAAGATTCAAATAATTTTATAGTCGCTTTGTGCATGGGATCCAAAGAAGAGGCCAAACATAGTTGAAGCACTCAAGCATCCATATTTCTAGATCTTTTATTTAGTTTTAAGTGTTTGATAAAATTTACATGTTTATCACTCTCTATGATATCTACCTGATAGTTTTTATCATGTTTAGGCTTGTGTGTACATACCCCTTTCTCTTAGATCAAGAGAACCAATTTCAAAGCACAACTCTTTAGGTTTGTATAATGTCAATGAG
The DNA here is from genome assembly GCA_028583015.1 of Wollemia nobilis. NCBI lineage: Eukaryota > Viridiplantae > Streptophyta > Pinopsida > Araucariales > Araucariaceae > Wollemia > Wollemia nobilis. The sequence goes on from JAQPPZ010017072.1 coordinate 4,386,700, forward strand.
TCTCAAAACACATGTAACTATAAGATTAAATAAAATGGTATAATTATGTTGAAGGTGGTGTACATGTTACTTTGCTAATCCTAAATAGCAAATTCAGGAAAGGTTACCCCTGAGTGAAAGATTGACAAGTAAAATTTAGAGGTTGTTGCTAATTCAAAGACAAGAAATAAACGCTTTGTCAAAGAGATACCCAATTCAAAGACAGGAAATATCAATTCAAATACAAGAAATATCAATTTGAGGCTATGCTAATATAATAACCACTCATGGTTGGCACTATTGTCTATTTAAGGTAAATTTCTTTCTTCCATGTTGGCAAATTCTTAAGTTTGAATTACCACGAAAATATAGCCTCTCTTTAGGTTTTTCTTAGTGGTATTAATAAAACTAAAAATTGAAGCAAGACCAAATAAAGCTCTAAATGATTATAGAAAGAACACCAAAATATGAAATCTAGTCTCTCATTAGGATTTTCATATTGGTATTAATAAAACTTGAAAACCGAGAGAAGACCCAATGAAGCTCTAAATGAAAATAGAGATAACACCAAAATACATATACATAGTAATAAAAAAATATATTCAAATATCTACTTATCACAACGTAAGTTTTTTCAGATCAAATGTTATATAAGCTCAACTCTTATATTCAAGTTTAATTTTTGCATACCAAAATATACAAGTTTATATTCAAGTTTAAGATTTTCTATTCCTGCGATCCCTCTATCACACATTGTTGAAATGATCAAAGCCATTGCTTTGTTATTCCTTCCCTCCCTCCATCGTGCACTATTAAAATGCTCAAAGTCGTAGCTTTGTTATTCTCGTGATCCCTCCGTTGCGTGCTACTAAAATTCTCAAAGCCCTAGCTTTGCTATTCCTGCGGTTCCTCCATTGCATGTTGCTAAAATGCTCAAATCCCTAGCTCTAATATTTCCACGATCCCTTCATCATGCACTGCTAAAATGCTCAAAGTGCCAAAATGCTCATCTTTGGGCCTTTTCTATGGTCTTTATATATATTTTTTCGTTGAGACCCACCCTCTTAGGGTTGCCTAAACCACCCTCTTAGACCTAAGAGGGCGGTTATCCTAAGAGGGAGGTTTTTAACCACATTCTAAGGATATATTAAGGTATTTTTTTACCATTATAAAATACCACCTTATTTTAGCCACTGTTAAAGTCCTTTTTTGGTGTAGTGCAACCATGAATTTAACTGAATTACAAGAGTAGATGTAACATGTTTCCTTTTAGCTATTCGAGAAAAAATAGATTTATGGGTACTATTAAAATCAATGAGGATGATAAGTCGTTGGCCTTTGAAATGCCCTACCACTTTCATGGTTTGGAAAGTATAAATCCCAACTAATGAATGTACTAAAATTTTGGGTGGTTGGTCCTTTATCATTTCAAAATCTTTAGGTTGATCTTCCTCTCTATAGTCCTCCACTTAGTCATGTTATTATTTGGAGGAAGGTTTACCCACACCGATTAAATATATTTTCTATTGTATACACTTATGGCTTGGAGAATATTTATTATCATAGTTGTAACATAATAAATCTTCCCTACATGCCTCTATTACTTATTGAGTAAGATATTTGACCTAGGGTGGCTTGTTTCTCGAGTTTGATGATGTCTAGGATGGAAAGGTTTAAGCATATGGAGGTTTAAAAGTATGCCTTTGTGCTACAAATTTATCTTTAGCAATCCTAGTCAATCCTATAGCTGCCATCATGCTATTTGGCTTGAATATTTTCATGTGAACATAGTTATATTTATTTAATCCACTAATAATTTTTTTTTGAAAAAACTCAACACTCAATCCCCTAGTTCGATTTGCAACTTTCCAAATTATCTGGTAATCACGGATAGATATCATTTGCCTTAACTTGGTGAGGCCTCTAGTGAAATCTTCATACTCATTTGGGTCTAGAATAGATTAGTAATTCTATCTTAAACTTAACCCACATGAGCCATGAACACATATTCACTAACCATTGATACCATTGAACTGCTTCTTGTTCTAGGTTGAAAGATACAACTATGAGCCTTTGATTATGAGGAATGGCATAAAGAGGAAAATATTGTTTGACCTGATTTAATCAACTAGTTGGATCCTCTCCATCAAATTTTAGAAAATAAAGCTTGGGAATTCTCTAAATTGTATTTAAAGACAAAGTATTTTGTGCTCTGCCCTCAAAAATACCATCTTGACTACCTAGTCATTGTCCTATCAAAACATCGTATTTTGTATTTGGGCTTGTTAAGAAACTCTTAAGGTCATCAATTTTATCCAATTTATCTAATTAAGATAATTCCTAAAGGATGTGTGACTAAGTATTTTCAATTTGTTTCACCTAGCTTCCCAATTGCTCTAGCTCTTCGGTAGCTCTAGTACCACAAGCCATTTATAGTCACCATAGGGTCTCCAATAAAGTTTATTAGAGTTATATGTCAAAATGATTTACTCGAAGAGAGAATCATAATGGACTATACTACAACATGATGATGTTTGATAGGGTTTAAAAAATAAGTTTCTAGAGTTAGGTTTCAAAACGATCAACTCAAAGAGGGCATCACAATGGGCTATATCACAAAATGATGAATTTTGACATTTTATATTTTTTTATTGCTTCATTGGTAGACTATTGACAACTTATTGCTCTATCTGGTAGACTGGTTATTCTATGTGTTGTCATACTATATATTCTTTGTACCATCAAACAATATATTCTTTGCATTGTTAGATTATGACTAGAGTAGTGTTGAAGAATATTATATTGTTTGGTACATGCAAATGTACCCCCATGGTACCTTCATGGTACAAATGTAAATATATAATAGATTAGGGTTTGATTCTATAGTTTAGATGAGTGATTTATATTTCTCTTTTATGTAAGTGTTAATGTGCAAGATATGCACAAATGTCATGTAAGTAAGAATGCAAGTGTGTATTGAGAGAATGTGCACAAGTGTCATGTATGCAAGTGTACAAATATATAAAGTGAGGATGTGCATAAGTTTCTTGTATTAGGAGTGTATATAGGAGAGTAAGATTCATGTAGAAGTGTGCAAGTGTCATGGAGTCAAGTATGCATTTAAGAAGAAAGTGAAGAGTCTAGTATACAAGTGGCAATATGAGAAACCAAAGGTCAAGAATAGGAAAGGTTGCATCTCCCGGATATGTGAGGAGTGCAATAGATAAGTATTGAAGAGTCACATTACTATGGCTATATTATGGAGATAAATCTCCATACAATGTAAGGGAATACGGTCTGAAGCGATTACCAAATAGCAAACATTAATAATAAAGCCTATACAACACTTTTATTGTAGTGTTCTTCATGCATGTACATGAATTATTTTGGCCATTTTACATTCATATTTGATATTATAAGTGAATATTATTTCATTATTATATTTCCCTAAATATGTATTTGATTGTTCATATATACAATTCTTCTCTTGGTTATTGATATTTTGACCTATAATAATATGGCTTATTTATATTGAGACATGTGAAATTTTGAGATAGTTAGGCTTAAAATCCAAAAAGTAGTCTCTTAAAACAAGGACTTAAAACAAGGGTTCAATAGGGATAACTTAAATCAAGGTGTGTCTAATTTTGTAGGCTCTTTGATATACAATCTTGTTCATGATTACTGGCCAACCCAATATTTTAGAGCTCTAATTAGGGAGGAATCTATTATGCTTGTAGTCACTCTATTTATTTTTTAGGGTTCTTTAGGAGTAACTTCTTGGGGCTAACCGCTTACTAGTGCACTAAAATAATCAAATAGTTAATATATTTTTATGGGTGAAGGCTTCTTGTATCCCTAGGGGGTCCTTATATACCAAAGGATATGTGACAGCTTAAAACCATATACATATGTTGTTTAAGACCTGGGTATTGGAGTTTAACCACCCTGAGTATTGGAGTTTGAGCACCCCTCACTTCACTATCCTTTATTGGTAATTTATCTTAGTAAAAAATGATAACTTGGCATACGGTTTCTAACATAATTTATTAAAATATGTGGCATAGGATTTCTCCTATTATAAAACACGACTATAGAAAGAGCTTTGATACCACTTGTTAGGAACCTTCATACTTCATATAAAGTTAAACATAACTGTAATAGAAATGCAAGAATTAATAGAAATGCAAGAATTAATAGAAATGCTTATAAACTAAATTACCATAAAAATAAATTAACAAAAGTACTCAAGAAAATAAATAATTTAAAATACAACAAAATTATGTTAATAAAGCGAAATAGATTCGAGGGCGCAACCTCCTTAAAAACAGAGCTCTGATAAAAATAAAGAAAAATATGAGATACATTCTACTCCATACCCATGTCCTTATATGAACTTTTATTTATCCTAACCCTAATACTCAAGGATTGAACCATGGGAAAGAGGGGACCCAAGCTATTAACTCCTACTAATAATAAAAGTAAATGTTACCCCTGCCTCCTGGGTGTTTTTGGCGGAATGGATACCCCTGCCTCCTTGGGTCTTACCCAAAAGTGGCATGGATGCTTTCCACAAATAAAAAAAGAAGAAGTAAATGTTACATCATAATAGGTCTATATACACTAGGCACCCAAGATGCAAGCATACACCAACATTAGACAAGTACATAACAATGGTTGTGTTAGGATAGGGTCCTAATATTGGATCTATATAGACAATTCTCCTATATTACCCAAACATACAATAATAATATTTGTGTGTCTTCATACACAAATAGGAATAACTAAAGGTATTTACACATTCTTTTCCCTTGTGATAAAGGGATCTTGAGGAGGTAATTGTGTACTCTATTCACTCAAAAGGGGCTTTATCAAATGTCAATGTTCTTGTGCATATGCTTCAACATCGTCATATTTGTTATTTGTTGTATGGTGTAAAAATATGCTCAAGCCTACACATTATTTTATCATCACTAAATGTGTTTGCACATACATTATGGTGTATCAATCATTCAGTCCTTATTATGCTCATTATGCATCACCATCTATGTACATGTCTCTCATGCACTTGTTATACTTGCACTATCACCATGTATACTCAATCTAGGATTGTTGCAATAACAATACTAAAAGTGATACAAGTTGTCATATGCCACAACCTAAAACATAAAATAATAGTACAATTAATGGATAAATATGTTACTAATAGATGAAAATATCATTTGATAATCCAAATGACAACATCATGTCTACATTGCTCGAAACAAACTCTCATACTCACACTAGCACTAATAATGACAATCTGATAGCATTGGTTCTACAAACCTTAATATACTATATAACAAAAGGTACTTGGAATAGGATTAGTAGCCTCTATCTACCCAACCACTAGATGTCATCATTATAATATAAAATACTTCCTCGACACATACATACATAATTATTAATTATAAATGTGAGGTCATGATTGGTACACAAGATATGTTGCAAAGAACAAACTATAATTAATACTATATATAAAACAAAGTTATGCTCGTTCAAAACTTACTTGCTAAACATTGCGGTGGTACAAATGCAATGTGAGGTTTGTTGCTTATAAATGGTATTACATTGATAACCACCTGAGGCCTGGAATGATAGAGCCTTGATTTCCATTAACAAGTCAATAAATACTAACAATTCATTTGTAAAAAAGCCATTCTTACTACAACAACATCGATTGATGTCCACAAACTATAATTAATACTATATATAAAACAAAGTTATGCTCGTTCAAAACTTACTTGCTAAACATTGAGGTGGTACAAATGCAATGTGAGGTTTGTTGCTTATAAATGGCATTACATTGATAACCACCTGAGGCCTGGAATGATAGAGCCTTGATTTCCATTAACAAGTCAATAAATACTAACAATTCATTTGTTAAAAAGCCATTCTTACTACAACGACATCGATTGATGTCCACAATCTATGATTAATACTAAATATAAAACAAAGTTATGCTCGTTCAAAACTTACTTGCTAAACATTGAGGTGGTACAAATGCAATGTGAGGTTTGTTGCTTATAAATGGCATTACATTGATAACCACCTGAGGCCTGGAATGATAGAGCCTTGATTTCCATTAACAAGTCAATAAATACTAACAATTCATTTGTTAAAAAGCCATTCTTACTACAACGACATCGATTGATGTCCACAATCTATAATTAATACTAAATATAAAACAAAGTTATGCTCGTTCAAAACTTACTTGCTAAACATTGAGGTGGTACAAATGCAATGTGAGGTTTGTTGCTTATAAATGGTATTACATTGATAACCACCCGAGGCCTGGAATGATAGAGCCTCGATTTCCATTAACAAGTCAATAAATACTAACAATTTATTTGTAAAAAAGCCATTCTTACTACAACAACATCGATTGATGTCCACAACCAAGTCAATTAACACTAACAATTTATTTGTTAAAAACCATTCTTCCAACAATAACATCGATTGATTTCCGCTACCAAGTCACCCCTATCAAATCAGGAAACACTAACAATTTATTTGTAAAATGCCCTTCTTCAACAACAATCAAGACTGATTTCCACTACCAAGTCAATAAACACTAACAATTCATTCTTAAAAAGTCATTCACCAACAACAATTGTGTCGTGATCTGATCATCCAAGTGCTGGCTATTTGAAACTTAGTTGTACTGTAATGTCTCCAACTTGTATGCCAAACAATATGCCATCTTTGAGTGTGTCATTTACAACTGTATCACCTAATAATTAGCCGGAGGCTTTTACCTGCTTGACCCTATAAGGAGGCTTATACACCACTGGGTATATTAGAAGGAAAAAATAAAAGTGAATTTTTTTAAGTTCTCATAATAAAAGTGGAAATAAAAAATATCGGATTTTATTTCTAAAATTAGTTTTAAATTATACTTTAAATTGATTCTTTTCTCTGATTAATTATGCAGTATTATTTTCTTTTCCAATCTCGCCATTAAATTCGCTATTGCCACTACTTTTCAACTTTAGGAGGCCACAAAGATATACTCATTTTCATGGGAGTGCAGAATTGTGTGATTTACATAAATTCAAATGAGAGGATGTACTTTTTTTTTAATAAAAGTGAAGTCCATTCCTTGACCAGTCAAATTACATAAAAGGTGCTTTTCATATTGAAAACAAATTTTGTAGAACAAGTAAATATTAATTAGTGGCAGAACTCTGGTTTTCTTCGAGCAGCAAACTTGTTTATCCTGTCATACTGCTTTTGAATCAAAAACGCGATTCAGAGTTGCAGCCAGCCTTACACCTCCTTTTGCAAGTTGCTCTTCAACAATAGGCAGACGAGAGAGGAAATAGTCATCTGCAATTAAAGAGTTCTTACTTTCATGACCTCAAGGCTGAAATAGTGCAAACATTTAAAAAGGTTGTCAAATCGAAAGCAAATGAGCTTACCACTTAAAACAGAGTTTGCAGTAACATCTTTATATGCCCACTCGCAAGCTAGATCAATGCTTTCAGATGCATATCTAATGACAAAAAGGCAATTTCAAAAATCACCTTGATAGCAGGTCAATGATAGAATTGAAAAGGATATAAAGATAGAGTAATTTTTCCAGAACGAACGAGGAGTATGCTATTTTAACAAATGTGTCAGTAAATTAAGACTAGCTTCTACAAGAAAGGTAGGCCTAGAAGTAAAGGCATGGAAGAAAGCATAAGTAAGCAGAAAAAATTATGAATATGGAAATTTATTTCCAACAAGTAAAAAAAAAAGTGATCAGAGTGTTTTGCTCTATTGGTTGGACTCCAGTCAGTGCAATGATAACAATCAAAATGTTTGCTTGTCCCATCCAAACTTCCTGATGGCATTAGAACGCCTCAGTTATGCTTTGTTAATAGGTGGAAAATCAACTCGGATGTATGAATTTATTATAAGCATCACTTTTTGTACACAATTCTCCATAAAAACACGTTTAATAATGATGAGGTTATATTTAAAAGATTTTGCTTTTTTCCCAAACATAAATAAATGATGGCTGCTCGCAATTGTAGACAGATATCCCAAAACTTTAAGAGAAAACAGAACTATTTTGACATAATATAACACGTTATGGAATCTATCAAACTTTGGCTAAGTATCAACTAATTTTTTGATAGTGTAAATAGTACTGTTTACTTGAACTTTCACATCTAATACAGACAAAGGCACACACAAAACAATTTTTTTGGGCTACTAACAAATATTTGATTAAGCTTGGATTTTGATCTCTTTTAAAAATTTAAGGTTTAAATTCTATTTAATATAACAATTTTATGTAAACTTACTGAAAAAATAGTTTTAAAAATATATATTAAAGGATTTGGCTTCTTTTGACATGTAATCTTGGTTCAAACTTCAAAGCCTTGTAGTATTGGCAGACGTGTGGGCCAGTGCCAAGTTTGTCCAACACAACTGAAGGTTATAATATAGCAGCAAGGAACAAGATTTGAACCCAAGAAGAAAAAAAATAAAATAAAATAAAATATGTAACGAGTTACTGATTCCTCTAATACAACACCAAAAAAATAAATATTTAATCGAAAATACATAATTTGATTTATAATATGTTTATAAATCTCTTATAATTTTTTATTTCGGGTAAATAAAAGTTAATACACTAAAAATGGCTGGACATGTGATAGTTGATTCAGGTTAGCTGGTGGAATTAATTTTGCCAATTCTCTGCACTAGCCACAATAGGATAAGTATATCCGAAAGCTCTTCTGTTACGAAATATTGAAAACATGTGAAGAAAGAAAGCAAGAAATTGTATTAATGTCCCAAGTTTCCAAAAGTTACACCTGATTACAATAGATTAGGTGATCCAAAAACAATTTTCCAACGTCAAAATACAAAATAGTATTTGGAACTTTAATAATTTAAAAAAAATGGTGAATGGATTATAAAATAGCTTAAGAGCTACATGCTAAGGCATATTTAAGCCAACACTATAAAATTAATCACATCTTTACAGTTAGAAATATAATTGAAATGGTCAAAGAATGTTATTTATTAAATAATATTAATTTAATTGATTAAATTTTTTAATTTTTAAAAATGATTTTGATTTGAATTTTATAATATAATATATAAGTAATATTTAAATTATTATAATATTATTATATATTGATGAAAAATGATGAATGAATTTAAAAAAAAAAACTTAAGAGTTTCATGTTAAGACAGATTTAAGCCAACATTTTAGAATTAATCACATCTTTACAATTAAAATTATAATTAAAAATTATCATAATAATAAAAATATAATTAAAAATTATCATAATAATAAAAATATTATTTATTAAATAATATTAATTTAATTAATAAAAAATTTCAATATTTAAAAAGGACTTCGATTTAAATCTTACTATATAATATGTCAAACATTGTAATAAAAAATGAAAAAACAACAAGAAACAAAATTATATAATTAAGACTTAGCTTCCACTCCTCTCCTGATCCATGGAAAACATTGCTCTCATTCCTATACAATGCCTCTACAATTCTCATATTTGTATTTTGTTTTATGGCTTTACAATAGTTGTGTTAGTCTAATGTTTCAACTTTACAATAGATGTACATCCCTTTTAGCACCTGAGATGGCAATGCAGCCACTGCATTGAGCTTCATTAAGGCATGCATTCAATTCAAATATTTTTCTTAACAATTTTTTTATGAACACACTTACTTTCTCACACTCTTACTTACGGTTTGAACTTTGGACGTTCTAAAGAAAAGTCAAAGCTCAAACCTACTCTCTCACACTCTCACCCATGCCATGGTTTGAACTTTGAACGTCCAAAAAAAATTAAAGCTCAAACCGTTACACTGAAACCAAATAAAAAACAAAATAATAAACAAAAAATGGAAAAAAAAAAAAAAAACATTCACTTTTCTGCTGATCCTTGGAAAAAATTGCTCTTAGTTGAATGCCTGTGCAACTCTCATATTTGAGTTTAGTCTATAGTTTTACCAATTTCCGTGACAATAGAACTAAGCAAATGGAATGTCAATTAATCTTACGGATTCGGGCAAGCAGGTCCATTTGTGTTGCATTCTTCCCATCCGGGAACATCTTTCGACCAGCTATCCTGTTGCCATTAACAAGGGAAACATGATTTCTGCAGTATACGTAACAATTTGAATGCATAAAGATGGACTGAATAAAAATTATATGTATGAAACAAGGAATGGCAAACAGACTATGAAATTAAATTAAATTAATATCTAAAATATTCTGGAATGGCTTCACAGGAGATGAAATATATATATACACAAAACAGTCATGGTGTATCAATGCTCTATAAATGTTACGAAAATATGGCCAAGCGATTGCAAATATTTATTAAACCCAGAAGAACGAGTATGACAACAGCCATCTCAATCCACTGTCTCCATATGAAGGTCACATAGCCTTCATTCAAAACTCTATTCTTGACAAACTACTGCCGTGGTAAATTTACACAATCAACAAAGACACTATCAGGCTTGCTATAAAGTTCTGATTGAAAGCACAAGGACTTAGAACCAAAGAGAATCTTGAAACTTTTATATCTAATATGAACGCCATGAACTTTATTTTAGTCCAGTTAGTCAGGAAGAAATTTAATATATAAAGAATCAGGGTCATATGTTGGTTAAATGATTGGAATGATAACAGCATACATAAATGAATGCTTTGAGGTGCGAAGTTTTGTGGAGTCAACCTTGAATGTAAGATGACGGCTCAGCTGAGTACCCACTACATGGACATCATTTCTACTGTGGCACAGATGCCACAAACTCTGTTTTATGAATGTTGTAGTGAACATCATTTCTATTGTGGCACAGATGCCACAAACTCTGTTTTATGAATGTTTCATGGAGGTTTCTCTCATAGACCTATACCTTATTTTATTACTACCTCTAACTATCAAGATGCCTTATATCATTTAAATTTTGTGTGCAGGTACTGTAGATGATCATGCATAGTCAGCTGAGACCTTAGGTCTGCAGATGTCCTTGACTAAGAAGATGTTGATTGTGGAAAATAAAATCAACTAAACAATAGGATTAAACTATGAAATAGTGAACACATCACCTAGCAGACAGAGCGTGTAAAACAAGGTTACCAAGGTTTGATGTTCAGGGTGCATTTCCAGAGCAGGTGTAGGTATTATGCGTGGTACTTCAGAAATTTGGGTATACAGGTACAAAACGTATGGCAAATTATAATATGTATTTAGATAAAACAATCTCTAGAAAACATAAAAAATGGATATATAGAAAATTTAAAATGATAGGTCTATGATTGGGCACATGTTTGCGAAGCTTATGCAACATTTTTCAACATGGAACTCTTAAAAACTGCCAGATGAGGGCAAGGGCAAACTTAGAGTGTGAGGAGGAAAGTTGGTTTTAGAGGCGATCATCAAACTATTGACCATGTTTCCACCTTTTGGGCTACTATTAAGGAGGCTCATCAATGGTCTTCTAAAGTTTTCTTTTGCTTCGTGGACTTTAGAGAGGCCTTTGATTCTATTTGCAAGCATATTCTATGTTAGAATCTACAGGAGACCAGCATCCTAAAGATCTTTATCACTACCATAAAAATATTTTACAATGTTGTTGGTTGTTTTTAGACAACTTTTGGTTTTTTTTGGCAGGTGTAGAGCACCATTGGCACATGTTAGTGATAGTTGCCTCCTACTTCATGTCTTGTTAGATATATTGTTTTTTTGTAGATGATGTAGTATTTCTTGATCATATACCTAATGGTCTGCAAAGATAGTTGAATGCTTCTGCTCAATCTAAGGGCCTGCAAATTTAATTGGATGCTCTAGCTCATTTTTGTGCTTAAAACAGATGACATTCAAGCTTAGCAAGACTAAGGTGATTATCTTCAATGTATCAAAGAATAACTTTATATATTTCAATTCTCTTAGGAGGGTAAGACGATTAAGATCACCACTATCTACACATACTTGGGGTTCAGTTTGCGAGTTCTCCCTATCATTTGTGACCATGTTCACTATCAAATATTTGCAAGGGTTGCACATCTTTGATCCTTGAAATGACAATGTACCTAGAAACACTTCTAAGACATACCCACAAAGATGTGCCTCTTTGATTGCATTATTAAATCCACATTCCTTTATGGATTTGAGATTGGGCGTCCAAATTTAAGGTGTCGAAGCCCTCTGGAATTGTTATTGCAAGGATCAATAACTTAAAGAAACTGGTTTGTGGGTTTTTCCAAAAAGGATAGATAGCGGCCCTATTTTGTTTTGCAGGAATTCTACATATTGAAAAGATAACTAAGAGTTTTGTGGTAGAATACTAGGGAGCATTATAGGAAGCTCCAAAAAACAAAAGAAACTTAGATGTCTAATAGACCTTAAACAAGTCTCATAGTGCAAATAAAGTTTGAACAAGGCAACTAATCTAGCATCGAGTGAACTAGTTACAATGTTGGTGAAATTGAAGAAAAAGCAAAAGTACCCCAAATTTCATGGTCAAGCAGTACGCTTACATCACAATATAAAAGGCCAAAAGGCAAGTTGACAATGCAGATTTGATGGGGACATTCCCTACAACATCATGTAGATTCATGCTAGACTGGTACATGGAATTGTCAAAGGAAAGGTATTAGTCAAGGAACAGTTGAGCAAATCCTTAAGAAAAGAGTTCAAATTTCTGTATGATGAATCATTGGTGACATTTGACTTAATATATGTGCAAGAAATAACGATACTAGTTGGTTCCAAGCTTGAGGATTAATGTGGAGAATAGACTCTCACAAAAACTTCAAGTGGATTCTAGTTTTCAAGTTATATGGAAGAAGATTGAAGGGCAAGTGGATGATAAGTTGTGCCAATATTTGTGCTTAGTAAAATGGAACCAATATATGTGAGGTATTATGTTCTTAGTGTGGACACACCATCTATTTGTGCTTAGTAAAATGGACCTAATATATGCCAAATACTATGTTCTTAGTGTAGACACACCATCAACCAAAGCTCTTTCCACAATGAATCAATTTCCTAGTGACTTCGATTTTGAGGCTTGATTTTGGAAAATCTTGTTAGATTATCTGAAAGCTTAGAATAAGCTCATAAAAAAAAACCATAAGGATGTGCTTTTCAAGATAGATTTTGGTAAAGCATATGATAGGATAGACTGAAACATCATTCTAGATATGCTTCAATTCTTTGAGTATGGGTCTCATTTTTATTCAAGACTGCAACTAATATTTTTTCTTATGATTCAGCCAAAATCAGTGTCAATGGTGGGATCTTGAAGCAAAGCCAGCCCTATAGATAAATCTAATGATATTTCTATATCATGCAAATGGGAATGCAAAGACATGGTGAAGCAACAATATCATCTAGACATAATTAACAAAGTAGAACAAAACAAAAATAGTAGAACAAAACCAAAATTAGAAAACTTAGCTAAAATATCAAAAGATGATAGCTAAGTCACCTCTAAATAAATGAGCCAAGAGAACACTAAATTGATGATAGTGAATGAAGTTCTCTCATCTATTGATATAGCCAAATTATGTAAGGGAAACTCATAAGTCCTTACTTGGGCCAAGTCAACAAGAAAATGAAACCATAAGAACCTCCTAGAAGATTACTCAAGATTTATGCATGCCACATGTTGGCTACTCCATAACCCAATCACATTAAGATACTAACATGTGTAAGGTTGAAAGGTATAACAAATGCCCATTATCATCTTATTAATGTGTTCTTAGCAGCACTTATTTGAAGATAAAAGAATCTAGAGGGAAAATTGGAAGAAAATAGATCTCTTGGAAAAATTTAGAAGACTTGGGTCAGACCACCCTTGTGAGAGAAACAAGTTTTAAATGGAAAACTACTTTATTTATTGGGGAACAAAAGCAGCAGTGAGAGTTGCTATATTCTCTTCCTGAACGAATATTTACAAAGCCAAAGTGTATATGGATGGACCAACTTCAACCTACTCCAAAAGCCTAACTGGCAAAAGCAGAAATATCATAGAAGAAGGGAATTATATATATATATATATATGAGATTTTATAAATGCTTCCACTCTAACCAAAATTGACTCTACAGTTAGTAAAAGGATAGATGTCTTTCTTGAAGCCTCGGGTAGAGTGTGGGAAAATTAATGCTTAATGTGAAAAAGCACATGAAAGTGTTTTTCTTAAAGTAGAAGAAAATAAGTTGAAAAAATAGAAAAGCAATTGTGACATGGAAAGTCTGATGGAAAAATAAAAAATGTGAATGCACAGATAAAAACATAGATTTAAAGATAGAATAGTATGATCTATTAGTTAAAAAAAAGCATTTGTAATAAGTCTACATATTAATGTATTCAACATCAGTTGATTTATCCATTCATCCTTACTTGGGTGGATCATCCAACATGAATTTCATCTAAAGTTGGATTAGATTGTATGGAATGGACGGAGATGGTGGCAAAGCCTATGTAATGTAGTGAAGAATATTATATGGAGTTGAATGGCAACCAATCTTCCACAATGGTTATTAATTCAATGGAATAGTTGAGCAATGTAGTTGCACCCAAATTGAGCATATGAATTGTATTGTGAAATATCTTGTATGTATAAATGAATTTATATGCTTTCACAGTTTGATATTTTTATGTTTCCACAACATTAGGTATAAAAACAATTTGATTATCATAATATTTGATCTTGAATATTGGTATCATATGATCCTAATAGAAAGTAGTGAGGAGAGGACAAAATCCATCAATTACAGCCAAGAATACACTACCAGACCGGTTAAAGCATCATCAGAGAATTGTTAAGCCCTTTAAGGTACTTGGGTCTCCCTTAAGTATTAATATATCCCAATCCAAAAAATGAAGATAGGTATTTGATATGTTTGAGGGATGGCTCAAAGAGGATAGTATTATATAGCAATTTCTGTCTGTGATGAATCAATATAAAATGCACACTTTTGACGTTGACAGAGAGCTTATTTAGAAAGAAAACGAGTTTATAGGCTTCTACAAGACTTTCTAAATAGGAACTATCATAGACTAAAATATAAAGTTAATTCTGATCACCACCAGCGAAAACAATACCATTTCTTTTAAATAAAATAACTCTAGCTTTTTTTAACATCAAAAGCTCAAAACAGTAACATAAAGTGAGTTTGTTTAGTTTTCATGGACACAGGTT
Source organism: Wollemia nobilis (assembly GCA_028583015.1). NCBI lineage: Eukaryota > Viridiplantae > Streptophyta > Pinopsida > Araucariales > Araucariaceae > Wollemia > Wollemia nobilis. Next base: position 4,401,908 of record JAQPPZ010017072.1, read on the forward strand.
CTTCAATTTTCAGAGCTGCATTAATATAAGCAGACTAATTAGGGAAAATCAGAGTAGAGGCAGAGGAGAGGAAGGATATCTACATACGGTTAGGTTTTGCTGAATTCCTTCTATCATTTGATTAAGGTCAGAGTCATAATAGTCCTTCATTGCCGTCTCGATGATCGAACTATCCCATACCTGTTGGAAATGACAAAACCAAAAAAGTCAAATGTTAAAAAACGTGGACGCCAACAATCATATCTTTCTTTATGGACAAGATTGTATTCCTTCATCTGGTTAACTCAAATGGTTTTTGATAAGTTCCAGAGTTTCGTGATTCCTATTTAAACAAGAGAAGCTATTACTTCAAATAAAGACTTCCTGATTTGTTAAAGTAGTTGAAGAACAATGAATTTGTATTGGCAAAACTAGAAATTAAAATCAGATCACACAAACACGGAATTAGGAATTAAGAGGAGTGTGTCTGACTCTATGCATACGCCAGTACTTGCTTGAAATATTTGCACATCATATTGTATCTTAGCAGTCAGTCTTCTTAGAAGTAAAATTTCCATGGTTAGTCCTAAAAAAAAAAATTTATCAGATACGCATTTGACAAATATCTTATAGCCAATAGAATGCCTCAACAAACCATATCAAAATAGCGAAATAAAAGAGGATAAAAAAAATTCAAATAACAATTAAGAAAGTGTCAGATGCCCAAAAGTTATTTGGCACAGTGCATATTTTTTCCTTCCACTTTTAAGTATCACATAAATGAGGTCAGCAAGAGAGATTGAAATACAAAACAAATGCTTAATAATTTAAAAATCTTCCCTGCCTTCTTCTATTTGCAATGAAAATCATGTAACGACCTAAGCATGGTTGTTTGAATTTGCTGGCAACATAGTCATTCCACCCACTGAAAGGTTGAGCTAGGAAAGCCAACTCACGGCAAACTAATTTTCATCCTCTCCTATAGTGAGGAACAAAACATTGATGAAATGACAATGACTAGCTGTATGGATCCAAACCTTATATGTCAAGTTCTCTAATGGTGTCTGCTGCAAAATGGCTCGCAAGCAAATGGGGAATTTCAGCCACCAAGACACACAAAGACAATGACAAAGACAACGCCAAAGGACAAAGTTATCGAATATATGGAAACAAACTGAATATCATTGATAGTGAGTCAAGTAAGAAGCTGTTGCAAGAAGTATGCCAAATACTTTGATAAAAAAGGATCTATAGCCAAGGGTTTAGAGCATATACCTGGATGAAAGGCAATGTATAAACCCGGATGAAAGGCCACTCAATGCAATTGTATGCCTTTTAAAGCTAATTTTCATAATGACCTTTTGTCACAATCATAATGACCTTTTGTTACAATCATCAATCCATTTTCTATCTTCCTAAATTTTCTATACTATAAAAGAAACTAATCTGTTTAAGAAAAACTAAAAAGAGAAAAGTTATATTTGATTCAAAACGGTATAACAAATTCTATTGATTAGAACCAGCTTAAATATTACAGTGAGAGCCCAGATTAGCTCGTAATCGTAGGATCTAATCAACAACTTAGGTCTGTAAATAAATAATTAAAATAGACCAAATATTAGTACGCTAACAATAGCGTAACTAATCTAGGTAGTTAACTAACTACCCTATCAACATAAATAAAGTAATAATAAGAATTACTGTAGTAAATCTAACATCCCCCCTTATTACATTATTTATGTAATTTAAAAACGACTAGCATCCCCCCTGATTACATCATTTGGTAATACAAAGAGAGCTGCGAAACAATTCAAATTTGACACGTGCAAGTGCCTTAGTGAAAATGTCTGCAACTTGAGCATTGGTGGGAATGTGTTGAAGCTGAATTCGGTGCCTTGGAACTTCGTCTCGAATGAAGTGACATTGTGTGTCAATGTGCTTGGTTCTTTCATGATGTACTGGATTCTTGACAAGATTCAAAACACCCATGTTGTCGTAGAACAAGTGTATTGGAGATTTTGATGGAAGACCCATACTTGTGAGGATGCGACGCAACCATATCACTTCGCACACAACTTCACGTGCGGCGCGATATTCTGCCTCTGTTGATGAAATAGCAACCACCTGTTGCTTCTTGTTGTGCCAAGAGACAGGACCAGATCCAAGATGAAACAAATATCCTGAAGTTGATTTACGGTCATCATATGATCCGGCATAGTCGGAGTCCGTGTATCCCTGTAAGAAGAATTTGTTGTTCCTCTTATATTCTAGGCCATATTCCATTGTGCCACGGACATAGTGAAGAACGCGCTTTGCTGCTTTCCAGTGTGTAGTCTTAGGCTCCTGCATGAACCTCGAAAGATAGTTGACAACAAATACGATATCTGGCCTAGTGTTGGTCAGATATATGAGACTCCCAATCAACTGGCGATAGAGAGTACCATCTACCCGAGGTGAATCATCATATCGCGATAACTCGAATTCCTGTTTCCATCGGAGTTGACATTGGCTTGCAATCAGTCATGCGATATTTTTCCAATAGGGTCTTGGCATATTTTTTCCGAGACACTTTGATGTAGTGCTCCTTCTGGCTGACTTCCAGACCAAGACAATAATGGAGAAGTCCGAGATCTGACATCTCAAAATATTGACACAAGTCTCTTTTGACAGTAGAAATCATTGTTTCTGAACTCCCTGTAATGAGCAGATCATCAACATAGAGTACAAGCAACACTATTTCAGAACCCTATTTCTTAAAATAGAGGTTTGCATCTGACGGACATCTCTTAAAACCATGCTGCAAAAGGTGATGATCCATTTTTATATACCAAGCCCGAGGGGCTTGTTTCAAACCATATAAGGATTTTACCAATCTGCAAACTTTCTGTTGTTGGCCTTCCACTTCAAATCCTTCCGGTTGAGTCATGTAGACTTCTTCTTGGAGATCACCATTTAGAAAAGCACTCTTGACATCCATTTGGTGTACTTTCCACCCATATTGCACTGCCATAGCACAAAGAACTCGAATGGTTGTCATCCGAGTAGTAGGTGCAAAAGTTTCCTCATAGTCAATGCCTTCTCTTTGAGCATAGCCCTTTGCAACAAGTCGGGCCTTATGCTTATCTATTGTACCATCTGCCTTATACTTCACTTTATACACCCATTTGCAGCCTATGGGCTTCTTTTCGTATGGCAGATCGACAAGCTTCCAAGTTTTGTTTTTCATCAAAGACTTATACTCTGCATCCATAGCAACCTTCCACTGAGGCTCACCAAGAGCAACTTGCATTGATGCGGGTTCAAGATCGTCTATGGAAGACATAAATACCCTATCACTATCAATATCCATATCTTCTGTATCTCTCTCTGGATCTACAGAAAGTTCCTCAAAATATTGACACAGCTCATCAACCCCAGTATTCTCTGTTGCAGCTTTCTCCTGTCGAGCCATGCTGCGAGTACGAGGCCTATCCAATGTCAAATCTGGTGGAGTGGATAGCTTAGAGTCTTTGATTGTATTTGTATACCACTTTGGATTCTTCTTCGAGGTGTTGAAGAAGATGAAGACGGACCTCCAACTTTTGATGAAGGAGATTTATCAACCTTAGGTTCCACAAGGTCTAGGTATACATCTGATGTGGGTTCTGATGTGAAAGCCTCATCAAAAACTACATCTCTACTGATGTGTATCTTCTTGGTTAAGGGATCAATCAAACGATAACCCTTAGAGTGCTCATCATACCCAAGAAGAATACACTTCAATGTCTTCTCATCTAGCTTCTTCCTTTTCTCTTTTGGTATGTGCATGAAAGCTTTACATCCAAAAATGCGTAGATGAGAAATGGAGGGTTTCCTACCACTCCATGCTTCCTGTGGAGTCATTCCTTGTAGAGCCTTTGTGGGTGCCCTATTCAACAGATATATTGCTGTGGTGACAGCTTCCGCCCAATATAGTTGCTCAAGACTAGCTCCTGTGAGCATGCAACGAACCATTTCCATGATGGAACGATTCCTCCTTTCAGCAACTCCATTTTTTTGAGGAGTATAAGCAGTAGTTAACTATCGTGTGATCCCATTTTCTTTCAAGAACTCAGAGAATTCTTTAGAGGTGAACTCCCCCCTCGATCTGAGCGGAGGGTCTTTATAGAAGTCCCTGACTCCTTTTCAACAGATTTCTTGAATTGTTGAAAGAAGCCAAATGCTTCAGATTTCAGTTGAAGAAAGAATACCCACATCTTTCGTGAGTAATCATCTACGAATAACTAAAAATACCTCTTACCCCCACAACTGTTGGGAGTGAAGGGACCGCACAGATCGGTGTGAATCAACTCCAGAGGTTTCTTTGCTCTTGTAGAGCTCCTTTCAAAAGGCACTCTATGCTGCTTTCCTGCCAAGCAGTCAGAGCAAACCGGTAAAGTGGTAGAAAGGGAAGGAAGACCTTTTACCATTTCATACTTACTTAACTCAAGTAAGTAACCAGAACTCAAATGTCCATATCTCTTGTGCCATAGGGAAGTTGCCTCCTTTGTAGAGACTGTCATGGCAACATGTGGAGTAGAGATAGCATCTAAGGCAAATAAGCCATGCTTATATGAAGTAGTGGCAATGTTCTTACCCCTCCTGGTAATAGAACAACACTTCTTGCCTCCCTCAACACTAAAGTTCACAACCATATCTTTGTCCAGAATTTGTGTGACTGACAACAAATTGTTTGCCAATCCTGGAACATAGAGAACTTTGTCAATATGACACTTGCCATCAGGAAGAGTGACTGAAACAGTACCTTCTCCCTGAACCTTGTAGGTTTTATCATCAACAATAGTGACAGGTTTGCCCTCTTTGGCCTCAAAAGACTCAAACCATGATTTGTCACCGGTCATGTGCTTACTGGCTCCAGAATCAACATACCAGATAGGATCCCTCTGCTTGGACACTTGTGGTAGTCATGAGAACTTTGTGGGCTCTCTCAGAATCCGTGTCAGATTCTTCAACAACAACATTCACTTGTTGTTTGTTCTTTTGTGGTTTGTTTCGGCCTTTCTGTTTTGATTGTTTATTCTTATGCCAACATCTGTTTGTATCATGACCTTCTTTGTCACAGATCTTGCAATATCGCTTTTTTGTTGAGGTTGTTGAGTTTGTTTCCCTTTTGAATCCTTTTGTGAATTCCCTCCCTTCTAAAAATTACCCTTCTTCCGGTTCTGCCCTTTCCTGTTGATGTAGAGGGCAGTGTTAGAAGAATCATCTCATTGTAGTTGGCGTGCCTCCTCCTCTTGAAGCATATTAACCAATTCTACAAAAGTAACTTTTCGTTGTGACACCTGAAGGGAAGTGATCAACACCCGATAAGAATCAGGTAAAGCTCTCAATACAATTGAGGTAAGGAGCTTATCTTCAACTGGTTCTCCTAAAGAATTCAACTTTGCTTTCAATTCTGACACTCTGCAAAGAAAAAATTCAACTGTCTCCCCCTGCTTCATGCTTAGACTGTGTAATTGAGATTGAAGAAATAGAATAGTGGAATCATTCTTTCCCTCATAGATAGTATTAAGGGCATCCCATGCCTCTTTACTATTTGCACAGTCAGCAATATGGGGTTGAACTTCATCAGCCACAACAAGCAAAATGAGCACCTTTGCTTTGCTGTCTAGCTTGTCAAAGTCTCTTTGAGCAGTAGATGGAGCTGTAGCACCAGCAACAGATGAAGGTCTTGTTGTTGCTCCAGATACAACATCCCATAAGTCATCCATGACTAGGATAGCCTTCATCTTGTTTTTCCATGGTGTGTAATTAGGACCTTTCAACAACTGATGAGAATCGGTCATTAATTTTGCAGACATGGTGAAGGTTCCTTATAACACCAATTGGTCCCCCTTTCGATATACCTTTTGCTAGGCCGTTATACCGTACAAAATACCCGCCCTTACGTGAGGGAAACTATAGGTATTTAGAAAGATCAAAAAAAATCACCCGCCCTTACGTGAGGGAAACTATAGGTAATTTTTAGAGATCATACGATACGTGGAACTTAAGCAATGCGAAAGGGAATAGTCTTGTTGATGGCACGTACCATAGAAATTCTGCAATCCTCATGCGTGGGGCGTAACTTCCCCTAAACACTTTGGATTTCAGAACTTTCGGTCGGGATTTACGCCTAAACACAAGAACTATTAGGGTAATGGATGGAGTAAAAAAATGCAAAATGGCAAACTTATCTCTCCCCGACGATTTATAGAGAACAAGCTCGGACGTCGTTTTGGCGGCTATATTAGGCGGCGGATACAATAGCGCAATCACGACAGCTTTACCTGTAAGTGCTGGCCAGAGGTATCACAAATACCGAACGTTGCAGTGCAATAAATTGCACGGATGGGTTTTAATTATTTCGGGGACTTAGGAGTGAATTTCATTTTAACTTTTAATGTTATAGTGCAAAAAATGAAATATGCAACATACAACATAAAAGTGCCCACAGAAATAACCCACTAGGTGTCGGGCGCAGTCGAAAATGCACCTTTACAATAATGCCAAATTTGCTTTTCAAAAAATTACTCACTTTCCCCCTGTGATTTTTGGAAAAAAAATACCCCCGAAAAAAAAATCTCTTAACAAAGCATTTTTTTATAATTATTATATATTTTTAAAGTTAAAAAAAAATAATTTTAATTTATATAGTTTAAAAACTATGAAAATATAAATTAAAATCAAATTTTAATTTATATAGTTTAAAAACTATAGAAAAATAAATTAAAATTAAAATTTTAATTTAACTAAAAAAAATAATAATTAAAAAAAAACTTTAGAAATTTTTTTTCCTTCCTCTCCCCCCCCGGGGGGGGGGGGCGGGGGCCCCCCCCCCCCCCCCCCCCCCCTTACCCCCCCCCCGCACAGTCCACCACCAGGTGGACTAGCGGGCTGATCCGAAAGGATCAGGGACCCCCTCCTATTTGAGGAGGGTCCCTAGCCCCTTTCCCTGCTAGCGCAGCCGCCTGGCCGTAGCTCCCTCCTTTGCTGCCATCGCTAGGTGGCCGCGGCCGCACTCGTCCGCTCGCTGTGCCGGCAGTTAGCGTGAGTCGGGATGGTCGGGCGTCGCACGACGTCTCGTCGCTACTGAGCGGCCGCGGCGCGGCAGCAGTGGCCTCGCGTCGGGGGTCGACGCGGGTCGCGTGAAAATTAATCACGCGACGACGCGGGGAGTGCGACGCACGTCGCATGAAAAAAATCACGAGGGGGGGTGCGACGCGTCGCATTAAAAAATAATCACGCGATGGCGCGGGGGGGGGTGGCGCGTGCGTGGCCGCGCATGATGTAAAATCACATCGCGGGGGGGTAGGGCGCGGCGCGCGTGAAAAAAATCACGCGCGAGGGGGTGGGTTGCGTGAGAAAAATCACGCGTAGGGGGTTTGTTTTTTTTTTTTAAATGCGTGATTTCTCAGACAAAATCACGCACAGGAGGTGCGTAGGGGGGTCTGTTTTTTTTTTTAAAATGCGTGCTCAGAAAAAACATGCACAGACCAGTGTTGGGAAAAAAATTTCCCAGACCAACGCTGGAAAAAAAATTCCCAGACCAGCAAGCTTCCGCTTCCTCCCAAAAAAAAAATCTTCAGGCAAGACCAGCTCCAAAAAAAATCGCGTCCTCTCTCTCTCACCCTTCTGGCTCTGATGCCATGTTGAAATAAACCGAACAAAATTCTATTGATTAGAACCAGCTTAAATATTACATTGAGAGCCCAGATTAGCTCGTAATCGTAGGATCTAATCAACAACTTAGGTCTGTAAATAAAAAATAAAATAGACCAAATATTAGTACGCTAACAATAGCGTAACTAATCTAGGTAGTTAACTAACTACCCTATCAACATAAATAAAGTAATAATAAGAATTACTGTAGTAAATCTAACATATAACTTCAATTAAATTGCATACAAAACATTTTGCAAAGTTATTGGTCTAAAAATTGTCAGCTTTAAATTGCTAATTATAAGGATAAATTAGAAATACCTATAATTCATAAGCTCACCTAACGATTAACATCTAAACACATCTTGGTAGATGACTAAAAATTCTAGTCCTACAAAGTGCTAGATTTTTTGTAGCATTATGTAGAAATAGAATGCAACACACTGAAATCTAATTTCACTATAATTAAATTAAAAAAGGTACACAATGGAAATGACTTACATATACATGTGGATACACTACACAAATAGCAAAGTAAAGTAAAGAAACATAGTTTTTAACTTCCACATGACCATAGGTCATATGAGACTATCCTCATAGAGAATAGTGTTTACCCAATATGTGTTTTCCCAATCATACTTCTCTCACCAAAGTATAGTGTACAACTCTACCCCTATTGATTCGAACCTTGGACCTCCTAGTCGAAGTTACAAAGTCTTACCATTAAGCCTACTCAAATTGTACAACCTAGTTTTCTGCAATTTATCATGGTCTAGTCATGTGTGCAACACATAGACTTGCCTTAACTAACATCAACCAACTTCATACCTCAATAAAACACTCTAACTTCCTTTTTACCAACATAAACGTGTACATATAGATGGTTGGAAATTACTTAACTGTCAGTGAACTACTTGTATATATGCACATGATAACATTATGTGACAACATTTGCATACAACATTTTTTTTTAATGTATCACCAACATGTGAATATGCGCTAATGCAAATATAACATTCATGCATCAATTTATCTACCTACATATGTCCCCTCCTCTAGACCTATATGCATCCTTGTCGATAGACCAACAAATACATTTATGCCTCCTCTAGACCTTTTGGCATCCTTGTCAATAGATCAATACATTCAATTAGGTTAGAATCATTAATGCACTACTTGAATCACTTTATCATGCTCCTTTCACTTTTTTTGGTTTCATACGGTTTCTACAATACTAGAATTTGCAATTATATGGTAACAAAACAATAATATTCAATCACTTGCTCCACTTTGTTTAAATAGTGGCATAAGAAATGTGAAGTCAAGAGGCAACATCCTAGGCGATGATGGAAACATGTAGAAATAGAATGCAACACACTAAAATCTATTTTCATTACAATTAAATAAACAAAGGTACACAATGGGAATACCTTACAGATACATGTGGATACAACACATACACAACATGTATCCTACAAAATCCAATTATTTGCAATGCACCATGGTCCAGTCTTGTGTACAACACATAAATTTGCCTTGAACAATATCATACCTTGATAAAAAACTCTCTAACTTCCTTTCTACCCACATCAATGTTTATATATAGCTATTAGGATACTCATAGGTGGTTGGTAATTGCTTAACTACAACCTAATTATCCATATACATCAAAATATTAAAATATAGCCCATACCACATTACATAATATTTATTATAAATACTTATTGCAATGTATACACACATGAACACTTAAAACTTTGTTTACATGTATTGTCAACATGTTAATGTGCACATATGCAGAGGTGACATTCTTGCATTAATTTCTCTGCCTACACATTCACAAGGGAATCCATACCTACACATTCATAAGTGAATCCATCAACACAAGGTAATTATTTTGTTTGCCATCTCCGTTGAAGTTGCATGCAACATATTGAATGAGAAGGGCTCATCAAGAAGTGCATTTTGCATAGAATAACACTAATTCACTTTTCTATGGTTGTCTTATACTCGTCATCTAACTACTAGGATGAAAGTCACTGGCTATATTCTGATGCTGAGTAAGTGAGAATCGTTATGTATCAAATTTGCTAAATACAATACTCTATTAAAGGTGTTTTGAACAAATCTCCAGATGATGATCTCTCTTAGGGGTACTCAAGTAGCCTCCAAGACCATCCAAAAGTGGGTTTTTTTTTTGTTTTGCATCTTTAGAAAAATGAATAAGCACTTTCTCTCCCTACAAATATTCTATGAAGCCAAACCCATGAATTTATGCTCAAATAGAATATATGACACAATGTTTTCCTTATTCCTCGATACTTTAAAAGCCTAAAAGCTAATGAAGATTAATGGATTATTTTCTTAACCAAAAAATATGCAATAGGAATTTTACTTCTTTTCTACGTGTTTTGTTTAAGTTGGTTATGAGTCATTGAATAAAGCAAACCAATTTCAATTTCAATAGTTTTCCTAGGGCTTTGATCCTTACATGGTGCATAGGAGAATTGTATACTATTTACTTAGTAACTAATTATTGGAATGCAAATGTAGTTGTGAGTTTACAATTCTATGGTGGTACTACTAGACAAGTTTGTTTTGTATGCAAGGCCATTTGTAACTAAGGGGGCAACTTAAAGATGGGCTTGAAGGCTATTTGATTGGCCTAGAGATAATCATCAAATTTTCTTTATCACCAAGGATATTAGGGATTAAAGAGCTTGCACACCTATCCAACTTTATTGATTGTGTTTTAAATTGTGGCATCTAAAGCATGTATTGGGCAATATGTCACATGGCAGCGAAACTTATTTGAGGTTGACATACAGGCAAATAAACTAGCGCAAATGAGATGTTTCATGAACTTCTGCATGTATGAAGAAGAATATAAGTAATCATAAACAGAGTAAACATCTACATGCAAGCATAAGAATCCAAGTAAGTAATCATAAATACCATGAGAGCATGAACTATCAAATGAGTTGTACAATGTGTCATATGATGTGCTGATATTATGAATACTATAATAAATAATATTTCATAGGTAATGGAGTAATTTTAATGCTCTTATGTATATGTGTACTTAGGTCGATATGGTAGTTGCCAACCACATTCCTATTTATTTATTTTTTTTTGGTGGTGGCCACAAGGGGTAAACAAACTGTGACCACGAGGGAACCATTACATAACATATCCGCAACATGTGAGGCGAGAGATTTGAACCTGGGCCTCTCAGCAACTAGAGAGGTTTAACTACCCACTTGCTCTCCAACTCCTCTACATGGGCGGGTTTTTTTTTTTTTTAATAAAAACGTGTGTTACTCTAGCAAAGCACCCCCGCGAGACTCGAAACGGAGACCTCTGCCAATGCAGCGCCCAACAGCAGTCTTCGCTGCCACTAGCCCACACGGGCTACTACCACATTCCTATTTATGTGATACCTATATGTACATATTTTTTTTCTTAATCGAGGCATGTTCATCATGCACGTGGTAGTTTATATGAAGATGTGTGGTCTATAAATTGTATAATCAACCCAACCATTATATATTATCAATGATTAAAATTGAACAATAAATGCACATGTGTATTTACATGTATCCATGGATTCTTTCCATTGTGCTTCTTTATCTATATAATAGAATCATAGTAAAGGTGCATTGTATCTCTTTGTGTGTGACTAGAATACTCCCACATGTTACATTCCCTAAATAAAATCTCTCTAATTTGAACTTGGTAAGAGGAAGTAAGTAGGATCATGGCAGATGAGTTTGCTAAGATAAGTTGCAACACCTTCCATCTATCAAAAATACTTATGTTCTAATTAACACAATGGTCATTATGCAAAACAACACCATAATCAAGACTAAGAAATAAAAATAAGAAACATTTGTAATATTCCTAGCAGTTGTTGCAAATACACACAACTCTTCAAAGTCAGGTGTTGGCCACCCCTCACATGCCTAGGAGTTGCAAACAAATGCAACTTATTAGTTTTCTATCTTCTTCTATTGGTTCCTTGACCATGGATGTAGAAGAGTCTTGAGAAGTCAAACTCTATGTCCAATCCAACTAGGGCCCTTTAGTCCAAGCCATGGCTACTCTCTTGGAAGCACCATTAGGTCATGTATTGGTCCTCTTGATATGTTTGTTGATGATGGTGACTCTAGTCTATTTTACATTCCACTATGGATTAAAGATGACACTTGGATCCACTCAAACTTTTTTCTATTTCTTTTATTTAAATTGACCATTGGCTCTTTCTTCGCTTTGTCATTACTTTCAACATTTTAGCTTATACCCAATTTTGGGTCTATATCTCGATGTAATTTAATGTTGTATAGTTTTTTCACTTTAGCATTGTTCGCCCTAGTTTCTTTACACTAGTTTAGTCTATTTTCTTAGTACTTTTTAGGCTACTACAATGCATTGTAACAATTATTTTTTGTGAGTCCCATTGGTTTGGTCATCCATGGAGATTAATAGAATTATATTATCTTATCAAACACAATTTTGAAAGGTTAGAAGCATTCAAAGTTAAACTATGTGCATTGATGCTAAGCAACTTTTATTTTCTCAACAAAAGTGAGAAGCCATTGTTCATATCTTAACATGTATGTTTCTCTAGCCATAAATTACCTATGACATTCTTAAAACAATCATATACATAATTATCTCTAAAGGGATTGGATCACATTAGTGCGTCAATTTTTGACAAGTATTCTTTATAGATAATTTTCTTTTACGTTAATTTTATTTTACATTTGCATGTGCATGCTATGGAAGTGAAACCTAAGATGCTATCAAATCAAGAAAATCATGATGAAAATTTTGGGATATAATTACATCCTAGATATACCAATCATATTACAATATTAATAAGACATGCTCTAACTGATTTCTATGGCTACAATGCATGTTTATAACTTTATAGTCTACATATGTTATTTAAATGGTACTAGGCTTTAGGTTCAAGGATTTTTTATCCATCCTTGTAAGAATTTTATCCAGTATTAAATAAAATTGAAAATAAAAATTAGGGAGAGGATTTAGGGTACAATTTGAAAATTCTAGAGGAGTTTTGTGATGCCCATTTAGTGTTCATGCCTTACTTGTGTATTATCTTTATTAAGAGAAAAAGCTTGATTGAAACTAATAAGAATTTTGTAGCACCACAAAGATAGATTTTAAAATTACAATAGATGAACATAAGAGCAAAATGTGCCTTAGATATATTTAATTTATGTTTATGATGCACACAATGATAATCATTTCATGTACATATAAAGGCCCTCCAAAAAGTATTTAGATGTGCTAGCAAGACTTCTTACTAGATGTATGAATTGGTATATGTCCAATTTATGGAAGTTCAATTTATTTGTAAATACAAATTGGATATTAGATTGAAAATCATAGTTGGCTAAGTATGTCATTTGAAGGCATTTTGCTAACACACTTCTATGATCTTTATATACAAAGAAATAATAATTTTAATAATCTAAGATCAATATAACCTCAACTAGTCTTGATTATTTCCTAATAACTCCTCAAGGACCCATACTTCCTCGAAGATAAAGATCTATACCACTTTAAGAACCAAACCTTTTCAAAGGAATATACCCCATAGAATCACAACATGTTGGAGAACCAAAACTCTTCAAAGAATCAAAATTTCTTGATGAATCAAACCTCTACAAAGAACCACATCTCTTTGAAGAATCAAACCTCCTCAAAAATTAAGGTAAAGGATCAGGATCAAATGTTTAACGTTTTTGTTTTCTCTCTCAAATGGGATGATTGTGGATATATAATTGATTGGATAAAGTGCCAATGAACTCTTATTTTGCATGAATGGAGTGCCAACTCATAAATAACCAAGACATTTTCTCTCACTTGTCTTCTTAGTCGTAATTGAAGATATTATACCTTGTTTATTTTTGGTAAGACCACCATCTATACAACCATGTTACTAGAGAATACAAAATTAATGTCATATGTATATTCATCTACATCAACCATATTATTAGAAGAAAGTTTATTATTATCTTGGATAACACCATAAATAGAAGTATAGTAAGCATTATCAACCAAAGCATTGCGAGAATCATCGTTATCTTCACAACTATTATGGGAAGCATAAAAATTAAAAGAAGTGCAAGAAATGATCTCATAATTATCAATGAGAGGTACATCATCATCACAAGGACCAAGTGCATGATCATGATCATCAAAAGTAGTATTAATGTGAAGCATTTTAACGAGTATTTAAGTGGGATGAAATTCCATCATAGGGACATACCACAAGAAACAACAACCTACATAAGAAGACCATCACAAAGAACTAGTTAGAAAGCAAGAGAGCTAGCTACACCCAAACATGCCACAAATTGATGTTAATAAGGGTAAGGAATATCGTGTAAGTGGGACCGAGGACTTGCACCTCTCAACCTAGAGTTTGGCAAGTGGTGGGACTCATAAACCACTAAAGTCCCACAACTGGATCAATGTGGCATTATTAATAGATGCACACACTACACCAAAGAGAACAAGTATTTAACCAGGACAAAATTCCACCACAGGATTATGAAACATTAAATAATAGCTTATAAAAGAAGAAGAGCATCACAAAGAGTCGATTAGAAAGCAAGAGAATCAAGTACCCCCTATACATGTGTCGTGACTCAATGTTAATAAATGTATGAAATCCTATATAAGCAACACTAAAGGCTTGCACCTCTAATCCTGCTACCCCATTAGTAGCGAGTTTGGAATGATATGAGGCTGATAACTCACTCAAGTCCCACAAATAAATCTGTTAACACACACACACTACACTAAGGAGAACAAGTAATTAAGTTGGATAAAATTCCATCATAGGAATATGCCACAGGAAACCACAACTTGTATAAGAATAAGAGCATCACAAAGAATCAGTTAGAAAAGACAAAAAAAAACCATTTATGATTATAAATCAGACCATACATATTAATCTGATCTTCCAACTCTTTGATAATTTCTTTAAGCATTAATTTCTTCAATAAATATTTTATTGAGAGTTTCCAACTCCATATCAGTTTCTCACAAGACCTTGTAAGTGTGGTCTACCAAAAAGGATGCCACTTGCATTATCGGTGATGTGATTCGGGTTCAATCCCCATGGTGGATGTGTATAAGAAGTATTACTCAAAAAAAAATCTTGAGTTTTCCATCCAACCAAGTTAATCACCTAATTATTCGGTGTAGAGTTTTGTTGCGTACTCATAGCAAAGCTCGGGAGAAGACTTGCAAGTAATTATGAAAAACTTGCTACAAACAGCCTAAATTTGAGCCGATATTTGTGTAGCCGAGGTTTTGGAGTTTTTCATGATTTTAAAAAGAATAGTTATTTAAGTATTATTTTATGAATTTTTATATTTTATTCAAGGTTTATTTTTCCAACTTGTCAACTTCAAGTCATGGTGAGTAATTGTTGAATCTAAGTTTTCCAACTACGTTTTCTTCTTTTTTATTTCTCCTTTTGGAGTAATTTTCAAATCATGATTTTGAGATTTGAAACTCTCATTTCAAATTTTAAACTCTCAAACTGCTTCCCCTTCTTAAGTTCAATCCCTTTCAAAAGGACCATCATTGTCCTCTTCTATGAAAGACTCGCATTTCAAGTTCTATTTTTCTTTCTCGTTTTGGAGTAACTTCTCAATTTCTATTTTCAAACTCTAAATTTGATATTTGAAACTCATTTCAAATTTTAAACTCTCAATCTCTTTCTCCCTCTTAAGCAAATTAGTCTCAATTTTAGTTCCCCTTTTATAGGGGTCATCATTGGTATCTTTGAAAGACTCACATTCCTCACTAGTAGTATTCTCGTCAACAAATTTCTCATGCAAAATATTCCAAGTCTTCTTAGCATAAGTTTCCTTTAAGATCAAGATGGGAATATCTTGTCTTTTTGCTAAGGATTTCTCTTTATATATTGAATCAAGTAAAGAAATAGTATGTGATAAAATTATTTTAATAATATATTTATTTTTTGTTCCTAAATTAGAGTCTCTTGATTAAATATATCACCCTCAACAATCTTACAACGATCTTTGTACATGAGCAAGTCCCTCATTTTGCCATCCTAAAATTGATAATTTTGGTTTGGAAAAATATGCTTAATCACCTATGAAGAAAATGAAAACAATATGTTTCAAATTAAATTTAGAATTTTACTTTCATGTGAGTAAAATCAAACAAAACCACTCTAAAACACTCCAAAAGAATAAAAATAAGGTCAAAACAAAGGAATAAAATAATATATTTGTATAACAAAGTTATAAGCTCTAGAATATCAAGTGCAATATGGTTCACTTAGCACAACTAGGTTGACTAAACTTCCAAACTTTGATTATGTATATTAAGGGGTCAAACAACCAATGCATCAAAACTGGAATAAATTTTGAATATATAAACAATTTTTTCAAATTCAATATGAACCTCAAGATAAAAATAATGTATTAGAAATAATGAATCAACAATTTTCAAGGGTTAAATGACCAAAGCTAGGAAAGTGTAAAATGGATACCTACAGGATAACTTATTAATGAGGAAAATTCTAAGATTATATTCTTTCATTGTACTACTAGAGTGTTGACCATGATTAAATATATTTTCAATTTTAGGTGAGCATATCTTCTAATCTCTTATCTAGGAGTTCCCTTAAAGGTGGCCAAGCAAAATAGGACAGAATGAGGGTGGTTGATAGAGAAGATATAGAGTAGGTTGAACAATTGGATGAATCAATGGTTTTCCATTACATGCATATTTACTTTGGTTACATCTATTTCACAATCTATTCCCATCTATGTTTCCTTAGTTGTGAGTATTCCTAATAATGTTATGAGAAAGTTTGACAAGATTAATCAAAGGTTCTTATGGAGCGGGGTCAAAGCAAAGTGTAAGTGGGCCCTAGTGAAGTGGGATCAGCTTTGTCTTCCAAAAAAAGAGGGAGGCTTGGGCCTCTGGTCAATGGTAAAAAACAAATTAGCCTTGGCAACAAAATTATATTGGTGGTTAATTACTTCCCCTAATGAGTTATGGGCATAGATCCTAAGAGTCAAGTATGTAGAAAATAAATATCCAAAAGTTTTTACTAGATATCAACTTCCTTGACAAGAATCTCTAGTTCTTGAGGTACTAAAGATGGGGAAAACAATTATCGAACCACAATTATTTTGGATAGTGGAGAATGGCCATCATGCAATATTTTAGATAAATGCTTGGGATGGTTTTCCTTCATTATCTCAATAATTTCCAAAATGGTGAGACATCATGGAACAACTCCATAGTCGAGGTTGGATAAATATATCAAATTATTATAGAAACTATGGGAAACAAAATTTGGAGGATAGAGTATGAATTTGTTGGCATTTTTGCCACATTGGAAATTTGTTGTAGTGTGCCACATTGAAAAGTGTTTTTTTTCTTTTTTAAGTGTTTTCACACATTGAACACTTTTTCCTATGGATGTAATTTGGGTGAAGTTTGGTGCAAATCTTCCTTGAAAAAAATTAATATTGATAAAGATAATTCTTGAGGTGATATGATCGCTGAAGCTACTAAGTTTAAGCATGTGCTCTTGATTCCAGTGCAATATTGTTCATTTTCGAGGCATCGACCACTTCATGGGCATGCATTTCCAAGGCGCCACCATGGAGATTGAAACTGGACCGATGATTTGTGCTGAAGCTTGATATGCCATGTGATAAAATCATCAGTTATTTTATTTGGCATTTGCTCATTGGTTCATTGTTGTGGTTGAGGAGAAAGTTGTTGCTATTGGTGGCTGAGTGGCCGACACTTTGCCTCCACATGTATTTAATGAAAGAGGCAAAAACCTCTATAAATACTAATCAAATTCTTATTGTAAATGGAGGTTAGATATTTTGCAAGAAAACTCTCTAAGTTCTCTGCATCAATAGAAGAGACTTGGCTTCTAAAATTTGTAAGCATTCTTATGTGTGTGATTTCCTTCTTTTTTTTAAAATCATTTCTGTTTATGGTCATGCTCTTGATGTTAAGTTTTGAATTCTGCATTCTGAATTCGAACGTTGTTGGTTAGTGAGTAGATTTTGAAATGCGATCCGGGGGTTATCTCTACAAAGGTGTGAGTTAAATTCTGCTGCTTTCCTTTTATTATATGTTGTTATAAAACTTGGTGGAATTTTTGTTGTTAGTCTGCCCCAAATTCTACACTTCGGCTTGTGGCTATATTTCCATTTCTTTCAGTTATTTTTCAATTTCTTTCCTACATCCCTAGTCTTCAAATAGTGTAGAATTTAGTAAGGGAGCCAGCCCTCTCTAGAGATTAGTTTGAAGGAATTTTCTTTTTCCCTCGGCCTTTCAATGTTGGTCGAGTCTAGGGCACACAAGTGATGAAATCTTGTACTTAGGTAGATTTGTGACCAACAGTTTTTGGCACGCCCTATGGGACACAAAAAGTTTCACTTTCAATAGTAATGAGGTTTAATGTTTGCCTTCATGTTGTATAGTTAGAACATTTGGCGACTTAGCACTACCCAGAAGCCTCTGAACGTCGAGACAGTGAGAGCTGTACTTCATGATCACAAGATCGAAGGCCAAAAAATTTGAAAATCCCGTTGAGTTTTTTGAACTTGACAACCAAAAATTAAGTGGACACCCTAAGTTAGTCTCCCCACCACTTACGTCCTTTGCAACATCCTCACAAATTGCTGGTGTATTTTCTGTTCCTTCAAGTTCATCTAGTACTGCTACTAGTTTTCCACCTTCTCAGCCACACACACCAGTCCAAATGGCCCAGAATCCTCCACCACGGTAGTTCTCGACATGGAATAGTTCAAGAGCCTTGAATTTACAGGTACAAAATCCAGTCCCTCAAGCTGCTTTGAAAGCTTTGTCGACCTATGATCGTACTGGTAAAACTGCTTATGAGCATATTCAAGATGTAGCCTCTTTGGCAACCATCCATGACATAATGGACAAAGATGTGATGATAAAATTGTTGGTGTTGTCACTGAGAGGGAAATTGTTGTATTGGTACCGATCATTGCAACCAGGCACTATTGCATCATGGGATCAATTAGGAGAGTTGTTAATCAAAAACTTTCATGAACAAGCCGATCCATTTTCCTTGTTGCATCAATTTAATGCAATTCAAAGGAATCCGCAGGAGGAGATAGCGGACTTAAATGTCATATTTACCAGAAGCTGGCAGAGAGTTCCTGAAGGTCTTTGGCCCACTCATGAGCAAGTTGCATTCTATTATCTTAGAGCTTTTAACACAAACATTGGCTTGGCTATCCGGTAGTCCAACGTGACTACATTCCCAGAGTTGTTCGAACAAGCGCAAAATGTGGAAGCAAACTTAATTGCCATAGGTAGGCTTCCCCCAAAGGTAACAATGCCTATCTTACCTGATCTTCCTCAGCATTTGTATTCTAGTTCATTTTCATAGCCTATGCCTTCCATGTATCCTATTCCATCATGGAGCTCAAGTGCGCCTCAGATCGCACCCATTCCAATTCCCCAGCTCCCTGCTCCAACTATTCCACAATTGCCTGCACCAAGCATTCCACAATTACCAGCTCCCACTTCATTCCCAGCATTGCCTGCACCGCCAGCACCTCTACTTATACCGGCACCTCTTGTGCCCTCAAATCTTGATCCTTACACAATGCTATTACAAGAGGTAAAATTTGCTAATTTAGCTATAAGAGCAATGGGAAATAAAATCACAATTATTGAAATAAAGTAGGCCGAGAGAGATTTCCAACCTAGGAGATTTCAACCTCCGTCGATCACTAGAGAACAAGCGACTTCAACAAGCAAAGTTTCTGAGAAGAACCCGACTGTGTTGGCGAATGAGGAAGTTGGCCCTGTAGAAAGAACATATTGGTGCTCTACATGTAATGATCCACATGGTGAGGAGACTTGTATGGTTCATTTGAACTATGTACAAACATTGGCCGCAAGCTCTTTTGGAGGACAAGTTAACATGATTACTGAGGTAGATCATAATTTTATGGTTCCATCTGAAGAACAAGTCTCAGTTCTCATGAGAACTGGGAAGAAGCCAGTCATGGTAGATCCAGCAGAGATGGAACCATTAAGGGTACCGGCTGATCCAAAGATGCAAAATGAGAAGAAACAAGTACAAGTGAAAACTTCTGCTTCAATACTAAAGCCAAATTCACCTGTTCTATTATACGATCTTTTGCCACCACGAGCAAAGGAAAGATTGCAAGAAAAAGCCTCAGCTTCGCAGGCAAGAGCTAAAACAGAGGAACAAGCCAGAGAAAAACTCAAGTACCCATATTTGACTAAAATACTGAGGGTAGAAGCCACTCAGCAATATCGGAGCAAATATGAACCCACTTTTGAAAAGAGGGATTCTGGTGCATCTACATACAATATTGTTGAAGAATTGAAGAAGATTCCAACCAAGGTTAGTCTCTATGATGCATTACAATTACCTGGGCAAGTTGATTTGTTACAAGAATCATTGAAGTCTATGAAAGATAATGAGAAGAACCCTACCCAGACGATTTTTTCTCAAACATTAACTACTTCAGCCACTGGAAAAAATAGACCACCCCCATTTTATTTTTCACTTAGGATGGAGGGTTGGATAGTGCCCAAATGTCATGCCAAAGGCAGTTTGTGAAGTCATGGGTATGGAGTATACAAGAAGTAGCCCTGGTGTCTTGCAGTTGGACGGGACTCCCGTGAAAACAATGGGTGTAATCAAGGATATTCTTATTTTTCTACATAGTATGCCTCAAATTACAGTAATTCAGGAGGTAGTTGTGGTTGATTTGGAACCATATTTCAGTATGTGTTTGTCGAGAGAATTCATTGCCAAGCTGGGAGGCTACCTTTCTATGGATTATTCTCACTTGGAGATTCCTTTCAAAGGAAGAAGAATCCGGATCTACAATGAGAAGCCTTCTACTTTTCATATAGAGAAGATGGAAGAAGAAGAAAAGTCCACACATTCTGTCAACATGATAAGCTGAAGAATTGGAAAATATTGATTTGATGGATGAAGTCCTGGATGAGCTTCGCTTAGAGGATGAGTTTTCAATGCTCGATTTTAATGCCATGATGGAAACTAAAATTGGTTGTTACTCCATTACAAAGCCTGAAGAGGTTGAAATAAAGATGCCTCTTGATCAAGATGATCAAGACTTTGTGCCCGATCAATTATGGAAGTTGTATTTTGATGGAGCAAGATGTAAAAATGGTGCGGGAGAAGGGATTGTTCTTATTTCTCCCTCTGGCCTACAAAAAACATATTCATATCGACTGACCTAGAGTTGTATTAACAATGCTGCTGAGTATGAAGCGTTGTGCCTAGGTTTGAAGAAGGTAGAAAAATTGAGAATTGAACAATTGTAGATTTTTGGTGACTCTAAATTGATTGTGAATCAAGTAACGAAAAAGTGCATCTCCAAGCAGCATTATCTCAAGGCGTACCGCAACAGATTTGGGGACCTGTTTGAGGCTTTCACAACATTGAATATTCAATCCATTTCACAAGAGCTGAATAAGCATGCTGATCTTCTAGCATATCTTGGAGCAAACTTCTCTACGATTGAGCATGTAGTGAGGAAACCTAATACCGTAAGGTTAGTTTACAGACCTTCGGTCCCAAACAAAAACATGTATTGGCAAGTATTTGAAAGTGATGAGCAGATTGTAAATTTTTTGATAAGAGAAGCGAGTACTGTGGAAGAGAGAACGCTTGATGAGGAGGAATCCAAAGGGCTTATTCAACTAAGGAATAATCATATCCCAAAAGGATTGATTACACTTGAAAGCCTTTTTAATCAAAATGATAGGGCAGAAAAGCATAGGATCACATTAGATGAGGAGTATACTGAACTGGAGTTGGGTCCCCAAAAATCGATAAGGATCAGGACAGATTGTACTCCCGAGGACTTAGAACAAATCAGAGATTTATGTCATGAATTTCCTGACATAGTTGCTTGGAGTTACCATGATTTGAAGGGATATAACAAATATGTAATACAACATACTATTGAGTTGTATGATGGGGTGAAACCCTTCAGACAAAAGTAGAGACTAGTTAATCCCAAGATTGAAGTACTAATGAAGGCAGAGCTTCTTAAAATGTTGGATTCTAAAATCATTTACCCCATCAATCATTCAACTTGGGTGGCAAATCTGGTCCCAGTACGAAAAAAGAATGGAGATATTCGCCTATGTGTTTATTTTCAAAATTTGAATCAAGCCTCACTAAAAGATCATTATCCTCTGCCTCAGATTGACCAGATTCTTCATGTGGTTGCGGGAGCTTAGAGATTCTCTTTGTTGGATGGATTCTCTGGGTATAACCAGATTTGGGTTAGGGATGAGGATCAACATAAAACAACGTTCACCACAAAATGGGGAACCTTTGCTTACCAACGAATGTCGTTTGGACTCTCAAATGTGCTTTTGGTGAGTTGTTAAATCATATTATTGTGATTTATTTGGATGATATGACTATTTTTTCTCACAATAGGGAGGAGCACGGGTCTCATTTAAGGCAGGTATTTGAAAAATGTCGAGAATTTGGCATATCTATTAATCCAAAAAAGTCAATTTTTTTTGTAAAGGAGGGAAAGCTCCTAGGACATGTAGTTTCAGAAAATGGTCTAGTTATTGATCCAGCTAGGGCCCAAGCTCTTTTGAAGCTTCCATTGCTAGCCAATAAGAAGGATTTGCAATATTTTTTTGGGCAAATTAATTTTGTTCAAAAGTTTGTTGCAGATTTCGCTCAAGTAATAAGGCCGATGACAAATCTTTTAAAGAAAAATGTTGAATTTAAATGGACCGAGCAGAGGAAGCAATCATTTGAGGAGATCAAAGAAAGGATCACTCAAGCTCCGATCCTGGTGAACCCTGATTATTCCAAGGATTTTATCCTTTATCTTTGTTGGTGAACAAGAAGCTTATGCAGCGGTGCTTACACAGAAGGGAGATGATGAAAATGAACGTTCGATTGCTTTCCTACGCCAAGTCATCCAACCACATCAAGAGAAGTATAACTTCATTGAGAAACAAGTGTATGCGGTAATGAAATCTCTGAAGAAGTTTTGGCACTTTGTTTCACAGAGTAAAACAATAGTTTATGTTGTTCATCCAGATGTCCGAAATTTTATCATACAAGGAGAACTTGGAGATAGGAGAGCTGGCTGGGTTTCTAAAATTTAGGAATTTGATGTTGAGATCCGACCAACCAAACTTGTTCGAGGTCGAGCATTGTGCCAAGAGCTTGCAAAGAATGCTTCCTCTGGATCCACAATTCATGAGTATGAGGATGTAGTAGATAATTGTAATTTTGACAATCATTCTATAGTGGATCAAGATTGGATAGAGGAGCTGATTGAATATTTTTATTCTGGGAAATGTCCTTAACATCTGAATGCCTCACAGAGAAGAAGATTTAGGCTGCAAGCCCTCAAGTATGTCTTACTACCAAATGGGTTGTTTCATAAGAATATTGATGGGGTTCTTCTTAGATGTGTCAAAGAATCAGAGAAGGAGAAAATTTTAGAAGAATTCCATTATGGATTATCAGGAGGTCATTATGCGGGTAGACCCATGGCATTAAATATTATTTGAGTAGGCTATTTTTGGCCTACTCTTTTTGTAGACGCATTCAAAGTTAGTCAAAAATGTGATAAGTGCCAAAGATACATCGGTAGAACCAGGAATGCATCATTACCTCTTCACCCGATTCAAGTAGAAGTACCATTTCAGCAATGGGGCCTAGACTTTATCGAGGTCATTGATCCTAACTCATCTGCTGGTCACAAGTACATCTTGGCTGCAACCGACTATTTCACTAGATGGACTGAAGCAATTCCAACTAAAAATGTGGATCAAGCCACGGTCATCACTTTTCTTGAGGGGTTGATCACTCGCTTTGGTATCCCAGATGTGATTATAACAGATAATGGAACTTCTTTCATAGGTGCCAAAATCAATGAATTTACGGGTAAGTATGGAATTTATTTGAAAACTTCATCTAATTATTATCCGTAGGGGAATGGCTTGGCCGAATGTACAAATAAGAATTTACTTCGAATTTTGAAGAGGACCCTTGGCGACAATAAGCGGAGCTGGAACCTACTTTTGAATCAAGCATTGTGGGCTGATCGCATCTCGGTGAAAAAATCTATCAAGACATCCCCTTATTCATTGGTATATGACAAAGAAGCGGTTTTGCCAATTCATATTGAATTACCGGCCCTCCAGACTTGGCATTTGATTGATGATGATGATGAATATAATTCTATAAACATGAGATTAGCTCAACTTTTACAGTTGCAAGAAGAAAGGGAGAAATCATACCAGGATTTTATAGAACATGCTTTGAGATGACAAAGAAATGGTTCGGTAAAAAGGTCTCTAAAAGGACTTTTAAGGTTGGCGATCTTGTATTGAAGTGGAATGAAAAGAAATCAAAGCCTGGCAAACATCACAAGTTCGAGGTAATATGGGAAGGTCCATTTCAAATCACAGGTGCCAATCAAGTTAATTCTTTTTATTTGCAAGATATGGATGGTCATGCACTTGTTAATTCCAGGTAATGGTCTTCATTTGAAGGCTTATTATTGATAAAAAAAAAAAAATGAGAAAGTGTGCAGAGCCCGGGACTTCCCAGGAGGTCACCCATCCGAGTACTACTCTAGGAAGGTTATGCTTAACTAGGGAGTTATTTAAAAACTTGAAAACCAAAAAATCAAGTTGGATGAGGTGTTTAGGGGGTCCAAGGTTCTGGAGGTGTAAAAAAAAAAAAAAAAAAAAAGGCTTGCATTTTTCCCGCTTTCCACTCTACAACATGGCCTTGCCTTGGAACCCTTGTTTTTTGGATTTTGGCTGCGTTTTTTTTCCCAACTCCCCCATGCAAGAAACTTAAAAAAAAAAAAAAAAAAAACTCTTCACTCCCTCCATGCTCAATTCGAAATTCAAATTCCGAAATTTGAATTTTCCCTCCCAAACCTTTTTTTTTTTTTAAATAAGAAAAGGCATAACCCGAAATTCCTTTTTCGGGCCTCCGAAATACCCATTTCGGACTTCAAATAAAATATTTTAAAAACTTCCTTTCGTCCCTCTCGTTCCTTCATGCCCGAAACACCCTTTTCGGATCCCGAAATAGTGTGTTCAGGATCCCAAAACCCTTCCCTCTCGCCCTTTGACTAGTCAACCACAAAAAAAAAAATTAAAAATAAATGCATGCTTCCCGATATTTCTTCATCTTCCCCCTGAAATAGACTTTTCGGGTCCTCCCATTATTTAAAAAAAAAATTGCATGCCAAAAATTCCTTCATATTCCCCCCGAAATAGCCTTTTCGGGTCCCCGAAAACACAATTTTGGGTCCCGAAAAAGCCCTTTCAGACCTGCCAATATACATGTCTTCCACCACTCCCCGTCTGCAGTCTTCATTATCCTTCCGAAATACTCATTTCGAACGCCCAAAAACACTATTTTGGGTCCCGAAATTCCCATTCCGTCCCCCGAATAAACCATTTTGGCCATTTAAAAAAAAAAAAAAAACCAATGATACTAAAATAAGAAAAACCATTATGCATTTAAATCCTTTCGCTCGTCTTTTTTCCCATGCACCCCCCATCTCAATGCTGCACTATCCGTAAATTCTGCTCATTAACATTTCTCACTCCGCTCACTCATTACACTTTCTAAAAAAAAAAAAAACTACCACTTCTCGCATTTCAAGAAGTGGTAAGAAGCATAAAAATAAAAATAAAAATAAAAGCATCATTGGAATGCATGCGGTGCCCATGAAATTAGAAAGCTTTCCAACGGATGTGTATGGAAATTTATAAAAGGAGGCCCATCCTTTTGTTTTCAATCAAAGCATTTGCAGGGTTCCTATATCGAAGTCTTGTGAATCCCTTTTGCTCCAGGGTTTGTTGTTTGTTGCTACATATTCAAAGGAAGCTGAAGATGGGGAGGAAAGCTGCAGAGGCCAAGAAGGTAAATGTACAAAAAAGGCCTGAGATCGCGAAGAATTCGCAAAGAGCTCGAGAAGAAAAGGTTGAAGATATGGAACTAAAACCTTATGATGATCACTTGGGACAGATTAAAGATTGCAATATCTGTTAGTCTTACAATGGCACTGAGAGGGGGGGTGAATCAGTGTAGTTCTTTTAACTTGAATTTATAGCTCTTAAAACTGAAACAATGAAACCTTAAAACCATATAAAGCAAGCATCATAGAAGAACATATCACACAACACAAGATTTTAACGAGGTTCACCAATTTGGCTACTTCTCAAGAATGACTGCTTGGACTACCATCCAAATCCAGCCTTTGCAAAGCACCAACTTTACAAATAGTTTACTAGCATCCACTAGAAGGAGCACCAACCCCCGATTTATCTGCACCAGCAGAAAGGAGCACCAACCCCTGATTTACCAACACCTACTGGAATGAGCACCAACCCCTGATGCCAAGCTGCAACCTGGACTTCAATTTTGAATCTATAAGTTTGATGATAAAATATATTTACTTTTGCACGACCCTAACTGGTCTTCTCCACATTTGCGTTCTCTGCACACTCCACTCTTTCTGCGCAAACACTTCGCACACTCTGCTTCGCTGCAATCCAGCTTCACGATCGTCTTCTCCCTTTTGCGCACTTTGCTCCTTCTGCTTTCTCTGTGCAATCACAGTCGCACTTAGGAAAATTTTCACACTTCTTTGCTCACTTGCGCACTTCGCCATCATCTCGCCGCTTCTGTACTTTCTGCGCTCTTATAGCCACATTTCACCCTTCGACACATATTCGACAACACATACATCGATTCCTTCAAATCTCCAAACAACCCTCCTTTTATAACAATATTTTCATGATCAAAACCCTAATCTTAGTCGACTGTAAACCCTGATCTTAGTCGGCTGCAAACCCTAATCTTAGTCGGCTACAAACCCTAATCTTAGTCGACTGTCATAGGTCTTCGTCGGCTTCAACTCAACCGCAAAAAAGCAACATGTCGCGATATCACGACACTTTTGCTTACTCTCTCTTTCTCCTTGCTTTGGTCCTCGAAAATACAACATGTCGCGATATCGCGACACTTTTGTTCTCTCTCTCTTTCTCCTTGCTTTGGACCGCGAAAATACAACATGTCGTGATATCACAACACTTTCGCCTCCTTACTTCTCTTCTTGGCTTATACCCACGAAAACTCAGCATGTCGCGATATCGCGACACTTTCACCATCGTGCTTCTTTTCTTGGCTTGTACCCGCAAAAACACATGTCACGATATCGTGACACTTTCGCCTCCTTGCCTCTTTTCTTGGCTTGTACTTGCAAAAACACAGCATGTCGCGAAATCGTGACACTTTCACCTCCGTACTCTTCCTCTTTACTTTTGTCGTGATATCACGACACTTCTGCCTTCTTACTTTCTCTCTCCTTATTTAGTCGCGAAAATGCGACATGTCGCGATATCGCGACACTTTCTCTCCTTTGCTTTTTCTCTTGCCTTCGGGTCGCGAAAACGGGACATGTCGCGATATCGCGACACTTTCTCTCCTTTGCTCTTTCTCTTGCCTTCGGGTCGTGAAAACCCAACATGTCATGATATCGCGAAACTTTTATTTTCGGACTCTCTCCTGCAATATGTCGCGAAATCGTGACACTTTTTCTTCCGTACAATCTCTCTTGCTATATGTCGCGAAATCGTGACACTTTTTATTTTGGACTCTCTCTTGCAATATGTCGCGAAATCACGACACTTTTTCTTCCATACAATCTCTCTTGCAATATGTCACGAAATCGCGACACTTTTTCTACTTGTCTATTTCTCTTCCAACATGTCGCGAAATCGCGACACCTTTTCTTCCATACTATCTCTCTTGCAATATGTCACAAAATCGTGACACTTTTCTTACTTGTTCTTTTTCCTTCGAACTTGTCGCGAAATCACGACACTTCTTCCTGCTTTCTCTTTTTCTTCCAACATGTCGCGAAATCACGACCGTTTTTCCACTTGCCTTTATTTCTTCCAACATGTCGTGAAATCGTGACAGTTTTGCTTGCTTGTGCTTTCTCTCCGAACATGTCGTGAAATCGCGACAATTTTGCTTGCTTGCGCTTTCTCTCCGAACATGTCGCGAAATTGCGACAGTTTTGCTTGCTTGCGCTTTCTCTCCGAACATGTCGTGAAATCGCGACAGTTTTGCTTGCTTGCGCTTTCTCTCCGAACATGTCACAAAATCGTGATAGTTTTGCTTGCTTGCGCTTTCTCTCCAAACATGTTGCGAAATCGTGAC
This sequence comes from Wollemia nobilis, assembly GCA_028583015.1. Taxonomy (NCBI): domain Eukaryota; kingdom Viridiplantae; phylum Streptophyta; class Pinopsida; order Araucariales; family Araucariaceae; genus Wollemia; species Wollemia nobilis. Next base: position 4,429,902 of record JAQPPZ010017072.1, read on the forward strand.
AATTTTTCTTTCTTCTCAACATGTCGTGATATCGCGATAGTTTTTCTTTCTTGCTCAACATGTTGCGATATCGGGACAGTTTTCTTCCTTGTGATTTTCTTTTGATTTTTAGCATATGGTCCACTTTGATCTTTTGGAAAGTCACTGTACATACTCTGATTAACCTTTGAACTTCTGTCTTCTACATCTGAAAGGCTTTTGAACTTCCTACCCACTGCATCAACAGATCTATCTGACTGTGTTGACAATAATGACAATACTGCTGCTGCACCTTGCTCAACAATATCACCAACAAGGGAGTAGAAAGACTGCGTCTAGATGCTGAGTTTGCTGCACAACATATGTCTGCTGGGAGTCCCCGTACTATAGCATTTCATTCTCATCTCCCGGTACTTGTGTACACCTGTGCATCCATGTCCTAAGCTGATCTGGGCAATTGCACAATGCTACAACACTACTGCAAGAACTATCCAAAATGCCCATGGAGAAGTATTGTTTAGTATCTCGGCTAGTTCCATATAGGATGCGTTTGCTTGCGGTGCACAACTTTCATCTTCTGCTACATTAAAAAAATTCAGTTTTAAGGAGGAGGAGAGGTATCAACCTACCATTCAAATGCGGTAGTTCATGGAGAGCCAGTTATTAAAGACCCCACAATTGGGAGAGTTGCCAAAAATATCGACACCATTGAAAAGTTTCAAGAGCCCATATTTGTATTCAATGATAGCATGGCTAACAGGATTATCTTCAGATTTTGCAGTACAAAAGTGGCAAGCATCGTTGGTGCAATTCATTTCACAGCCAGTGTTTTATGCTCCAATTGTCGCGACAACAACTCCAAATTCAATTTTCTTTGATTGGGCAAGTTTCTTAGAAATGAGGATACATTCACAATTGAGAAAGGTACAAAATGGAGAAGATCTTACCTTTAGGCATTGTTCCCTCTTGACATAGTATTTTTTCTACCATATGCACTCTCGTTTTGCTTTTGTAGCAATAAACAAGACAGATGAAACAGGAAAAGCATTACCAGTATACTCATGGACTCAGAGTTTGTCCAAGAACGAGTCCTATTATAACTTCAACAAAATGTTTTTAGGACCTGCTTTGGAGACAATGTATGGAGTATGCAAAAGAGTGCCTCGGGCCCTACAAGCAGAAGTGGTTGATAAAAAAAAGGTGATGTTTTCTTACTAACCCAAGGCGTGGTAGTTAGAGTGTATGGTTTTACTGGGAAACCTTTTTTTGCTACCATATTTTACAACTGAACATCTTTTTGCCTTGGAAGTAGCCCGACAAAGTGATTTTATAAATGATACCTATGGGTCAGGTAATAGAAAAAAAATACATGTGTTATGCCTTTCAAGTTTGGTGATATCATAGTTACTCAGTGTGGGCAGAATGAACCGATTCGTTGAGACACTCTATGATCATGGATTGGTTGAGCTCCCCCAACGATGGAAGTATGATCCTTTGGGTATTTTTGCTAGTTTCATCAAGGCAAAAACATTTCATTGTTGCCCCAGAGAAGATATTGTGCGACAAAAGAACAATCCTGAAGGGCATGACATTGAATGGCATGTAGAGAAGATGTTGTCACTTCCTTCTTGGCATGATTTTTATGAAATGGAGGTTGAATATGATCCTGCCAATCACTCAGAACAGGTTCCTCCTAAAGGTTTGTTTGATCAAATGAAGACCAAATTGCCCGAATGATCTGATGAAAATATTACCAATTGGTGGATCATGAGAGTTCATCAAAATAAGCTCAAAACAAAATATTCAATGGCTATAGATGATTCTTTTTCAAAGATTTATGATGATAATTATGAGAAGTATCAACCCCTCTCCTTTTCTGATTTGGTGCCTAAAAGTATTAGTAGTCCAGGTAAAGAACAAGAAATGATTGGACAAGTGGAGGTATTGTAAAAAGAGAGGATTGTTATTGAAGAGGAAGAGCAAGACCAATATCTACAAAATAAAAGGAGTGCAGCCATGGAAATTCCTTTTCCTCACATAGTGAAGAAGCCTAGGAGTGGAGCACATTCTACGCTGAGCATAAAACAACCTTCATCACAAGCAATTGAGCCAACACACTCTAATTCAATGGTGACATCGGTTGGTCTGAACATGGGGAAGGAACAATCTAAAGGAGAAGAAAGTATTGTGATACAACAATGTTTACCATCGGCTCAAATGGTCATCAGTACAAAAGGAGAGGAGCCCATAGGTATGCATTTTCCTTCTTCTTCTCTCATTAATAAGCATTTGGTGACCATTATTTTTCATCCACAGTTTCGATGTCTACTTCACCTCCCGTCACATCCACCTCTCTCATTCCCACTTTTGTCCCACAGTCACAGGTCACTAGTGCTTCTTTCGTTTCACCAATTCCATCCTTTTCTCTTGCCTTCAGTTCATTTGCATCTGCCACAAATCCATTTGCCCTTCCATTACCCTTTGTTTCATCTTCCATACCTTCACATTCTCCCATAAGCACACAACCACCTCTTTGAGTAAGCGTAGCTGAGATCCCCTCTACTTCCATTCCTGTGGTTGAATCCAATCCCCAACAAGCTATTTTTCTCTCTTCCCCAATTTTTGCCATGGAGGAGCCTCTAGTCTCAAAGATAGAGTTGCTACCTGAGCGCTCAATAGAGGAAAAACTCAGCAAGGCACAACAAAGTTCATCTAGGTGGTGGAAGAATCATAAGAGAAAGGATTCACTAGCCATGGCACATCCAGTAAAGAAAGTGACTTTTGATCCCATAGCAATGGAGAAGCACACGGTGACCATGATTCCTCGGGTTCAGAAACCTCAAAGAGAAATGATATCTAGTGACTATTCATACCAAACTATCACTGAGGACCTCACAAAGAAGCATCCAGTTGAGCACATGGGCACCATACAGGAGGCTTCAAGTTCCATGTATCTGTAGGCAGAACATTACAAGGATCTTCTCATTCAGGATGAAGAGAAAATCAAAAAGCTCAAGGAAGCCTTAGAGGAACAACAGGTTAAATTTGATGCAGCACAATTTGAATCTCAACAGTGGCAGCAACAAGTGATGCATTTGGAAAGTGACATAAAGGAGAGCAAGCAGACAGCTACATAGTTTCAGGCAGCCGAGAAGGAAGCACAATTGAAAATTCAAGCTCTGTAGGATCAGCTTCAGAACTTGCAGAATCAATTAGCAGTAAAATCAATGCACTCTGTGTCCCTCACCAAGGACAAGATTAAGGAAGCTCGCAGTCAGATGATGACTAATTGTAAGAAAATGGCAACCAAGGCTACATTAGTGCTCTTGTTCCTTTAGGATGTTCAGGTAGCTGTTACATATGGTGGATCTATAATAGACAGCATGGAGCAAGATTTAGAGCCAAAATTGGAAATGGCCATGAAGATCCTAGCAATGACTCAAATAAATCTCAAGATGCATCCAATGAGTGATATAACCCATGCTTAGAAAAGTGCTAAAATCACATTACACAGTTATTTCTCTAAGATGAATCTGATTAAAGAAGCTCATCAGTTGCAAGAGACCTTTGAGCATGAAAGACGTATTTCACTGGTTTATTTTGAAACACTTGCAGATAATGGTTTTCCTAGTTTTGTTGATGATCAAGGAGATATTCTGGCAAAGAAAGACCTGGATACATTATGGGTTGTTTTCATGACGAATACTTCAGATATTGATAATTTGGAGGATCCCATCACTGAAGAGCATGTGTTACCATTAATGAGAGAGTTCATTCGCATTGAATCTGGATTATTGGAGCTCAGTCAAAGGGCCAAACATCTTGATATAGAAAAGGTTGAGACTTTTTGATATCTTGTGGGTACTCTCAAAGCTCGGGAGGCGATTACCATAGATGGATGGGCTGAAGCAGTTGCGATATATGAATCCACCGCAGCACATCTCAAAAAGCAAGACGAAGCTGGTACAAGTAGCTAACCATCAGATGCAGCTGCAAGTGGGAACTCTGTACCCAATGAATAAAGGCCTGGAATCAATTACATTCAGGCGAGTTGAATACCCCGTGAGCCGCCAGAAATTTTGGCATTTTTGCCACATTGGAATTTTGTTGTAGTGTGCCACATTGAAAAGTGTTTTTTCTTTTTTAAGTGTTTTCACACATTGAACACTTTTTCCTATGGATGTAATTTTGGGTGAAGTTTGGTGCAAATCTTCCTTGAAAAAATATTAATATTGATAAAGATAATTTTTGAGGTGATATGATCACTGAAGCTACCAAGTTTAAGCATGTGCTCTTGATTCCAGTGCAATATTGTTCATTTTTGAGGCATCGACCACTTCGTGGGCATGCATTTCCAAGGCGCCACCATGGAGATTGAAACTGGACCGATGATTTGTGTTGGAGCTTGATATGCCATGTAATAAAATCAATAGTTATTTTATTTGGCATTTGCTCATTGGTTCATTATTGTGGTCAAAGAGAAAGTTGTTGCTATTGGTGGCTGAGTGGCCGACACGTTGCCTCCACATGTATTTAATGAAAGAGGCGAAAACCTCTATAAATACTAATCAAATTCTTATTGTAAAGGGAGGTTAGATATTTTGCAAGAAAAATCTCTAAGTTCTCTGCATCAATAGAAGAGACTTGGCTTCTGAAATTTGCAAGCATTCTTATGTGTGTGATTTCCTTCTTTTTAAAATCATTTCTATTTATGCTCATGCTCTTGCTGTTAAGTTTTGAATTCTGCATTCTGAATTCGAACGTTGTTGGTTAGTGAGTAGATTTTGAAATGTGATCCGGGGGTTATCTCTATAAAGGTGTGAGTTAAATTCTACTGCTTTCCTTTTATTATATGATGTTATAAAAATTGGTGGAATTTTTGTTGTTAGTCTGCCCCAAATTCTACACTTTGGCCTGTGGCTATATTTCCCTTTCTTTCAGTTATTTTTCAATTTCTTTCCTGCATCCCTAGTCTTCAAACAGTGTAGAATTTAGTAAGGGAACTAGCCCTCCCTGGAGATCGGTTCGAAGGAATTTTATTTTTCCCTCGGCATTTCAATATTGGCCGAGTCTAGGGCTCACAAGTGATGAAATCTTGTACTTAGGCAGATTTGTGATCAACAAAATTCTAGTAAGGGATTGGCCAATATTGGAAATAGAGGATGTCAAGGAGGCTATTCATTAGATTCTTAGAAGATGATTACTTTCTTGGACAAAAGACAAAGATAGGTTGGGATGGGGCTTACATTACAACGGTTTGTATACTACAACTCTAGGATATTCAAACTTCATTCATCATAAAGAAAATCCACTCAGTGATGTCTTCAACCATATTTGACAACTTTTGACTTGGCCTAAAGTGAGACTTTTTATCTGGATTCTACTCCACAAGAGAGTTCTTAAATGAGTCCAATTGATAAAACAAAGCTTTTCTGGTCTATTTAGATGTGAGTTATGTTGTTTAAAAATGAGACGTGGGACTACTTTTTTTTCTTTTACCTTGTGGGCATTCAATTGTGAAAATGGTTGGCAACCTTTTTAGATCTAAGATTATGGTAATTTACCTCCCTTGAGCAAGCATGGAGGGATTAGCCCATAGTGAATGGGTTGGATAGTTCAATGAAACAAATGGTCTTGGTCAACATATCTTTGTTGCTCTAGAATCTATTGAAATAAAGGAAGAAAATAATTAAAAAAAAAATCACCATAACGCTCAATATATTTGGGAAACAAATGTAGCTAATATTAGGGAAACTACTCTACATACATTGAAGCCCCCCTCCATAGTATCTCAATAGTGGCATAGTTTGCTCGACATGCTTCAACTCCCTATGGATGAATAGATATGTAGGCATCCACAAGGTCCTCGACCTACTATTCAAAGGGATGGACCATGGTAAGCCCCTCTCAAAAGTATGGGGAAGATCAACATTGATGGAGCATCAAGAGGTAATCTAGGGAGATTCTCATATGGTACTCATTCTTTTTTGTTTATAGAGAATCTTGGCATCCTCTCTAATAATCTAACAAAAGTATGTGTTATACTTTGTATCCTTTGGATCTACACTATTTTTGTAGAGGGATTCTAAATCTGAAAATAGATATGAGAAAAAACCTCTAGATCTCAATATATCTTTAATTTTACAAAATAGAAAAACACAATCTCTTCTCAATAGGAAAGTGAACTAAACCAAAATTTGAACCACAAGCTTCTAATACCTTCATCAATAAATAAGTGAAATGGATTGGATGTATATGTAAAAATAAATATTAGATTCCACCACCTCAATTTTATAGTGTTTCTCCAAGTCTTCAACAAGCAAATTCTAAACCATCAATATTATCCTTTCAAGCTTTGGTACCATTTTAGAGAATCTATCATTTCAAAGTAATAAAACATTTACATAATGGCCTAAGGTAATTGGAGAAGAAATCTAAAATCAAGGCCCTCATGATTCACACACATCTCAATAATGATATGACGGATACAATGATCAAATGAGATGCCTTTCTACATGCCAAAGGTGGTGAGGTACACAAAATAGTAATAAACTATCTCATTTACAAAGTACAAGACAATAAAGCTATTACAAAATATGCCAAAGAACCCAACAAGCAAATTTGAATGTTCCAATAAAGGGAACCCATGAAAAACATATCTCAAATTATTAGGAATCATAATCCTAGTAATTGTAGTAGATATTGAAACCATTATTTTTTTGTAAAATAATCCCAACGTGTTTCTATTTTGAGGAAGCCATTCTTTCTCACAATTGAAATGATGAGACAAATCCCTAGCTTGAAGGTGTTATGGCACTTTCAATTCTTATCACACAAAAGACAATATGAAAATATTATCATAGGGCTTCTAATTCTAACAAGAATATTGGTTGTTTGTAGTCCACATGTGTGTGCATTGATGACTTATCCAACTAATAAATTTTTAGCCTCCAACAATATAAGAGAAAACTACAAGGCTTATTATCAACATAAAGATATATGTTCTAATACAAAGGCCTAATCTATTAGTTGACAAACTAATTTTAATCATTACTGAATTGATGAGGATGAACTTCAAACATGATAGATGACATTAGCAATGTAGAGGTCTAGGAAAGTGTGCATAAAAGTAAGATGGAATATAACCAAATGGATAAAATGTGCATAGTCTTAATGCAATTTGTTTTGGAAGAGTGAACAACTTAGCACCTTGAACAAGAATAACTTACAAGTGAATTTAGATAAGCTAGTTGTTATCATGTTCTCTAGAATGATGTTCAACTAGTGTAATTGACGAAACTCTTTAGTAAGAATCATCAAACACTTAGTTGGTAACTTCCAAAGGGAAGATACAAATCAAACTCAAAATATATAGGTAAGGCTGACAACTCATTCAAGCAATAATGAATATGAAAAGGAGGGTTCAACACTAGCTTGTCCTCAAAATTCAGCTCCAAAAATACACGCTTAGGTTTCCAATTCCTATTATTGATCAAAACTCATGGTGAATTCTTAAGTTATCACTCACAAAACTATGATCAAATTGAAGATCATTATATGAAATGGAATGTTGAGAACACCACTTTTTAACAAGATAAAGAGAGGATTAAACACATGTTTTAGAGGCAATAGTAAGTGTTACATTTTAGCCTAAATCTCTTCTTTTTGTCAAGTGTTTATATTTGCATGGGTGATTGTTACAAAGAAGGGTTTATCAACAAATTTAGAACTAAATCTACAAATTAGCATAAGGAATTTAGAAAAAATAATATTGAGATTATGTTACATTCAAGTGAAGAAAATTGGTGAATAGTACTAAAAGAAAATCATAATATAATATATGTCAATAATGGAATGCTTGATTTTGAGGGTATTTTAACATGGTGATGATGTAATACAAGTGGTACCCATTTCAATCCCATATAACCAATTAAAAATAATAGAATGCTTAATGTCCAAGATTTACAAAGAAATAGTAAATGGTAAGCAATCATATGAACATAACTTGCATTCAAATCTCTTCATTGTGATGGACATTCACAAGATAATGCAACTCATGATAATATAGTCTGTTAAAATACTACTATAATACATTCTTGATGTATACAATGAATAGGACTCATTTCAACCCATATAATTAATTAAAAAAATATATAATTATGATTATATGCTTGTTGCATATCTCCCAAAAGAAACATATATAAAGTCTAAGAACACATAGTATGAGAACCCAAATAACCTATATCAAGTATGCTCTTGATTCTTGAGATGTACTTCACTTAATTTAGCTAATAAAAAATGCCATTTGATTTTCATAATTCAACTTCAACATGATTTATAGGTCCGCTAATGTTCTAACAGCTTATTTTTAAAAAGCAATGTATTATTCTTCAGAGAAGAACTTTAAGAATACTACAACTTGCAAACAATGTATTCTAGTTTCCACAAATCATCCCTTCATGAAGCTGCTCAAGAATCACCAACACATCACATGCCTGTAGAAAGGGTTTTTCCTATTTTGCAGCAACTCATTCTTCATTTATTTTTTGGTTCCATAATCGTTTCTTAAAATCTTTCATTTCAAATTCTATTCTGCATCTTCTAATAAGTCATTCAACTTATTTCTTGCAAATTAAGCTTTCTTTTCATTTTTAAGTTCTTTTATTCCCAAATAATGAACTGCAAAGAGAAAGGATTAGATTTTAAAGCATCTATTATTTATCCTTTGTCCTTGAAGCATCTATTATTCTTTTGTCCTTGATTAAAGTTTGAAGCAGTAGGAAACGAATTGGTATGGATGAAAGCTTGATAGTGCCAAAATGTGAACACGCAATGTACATATGAGATTTATCCATAATCCAGAACAAGGGATGTGTAAAATATTTAGCTAGGTAACAGATAACAGTATTTCAATAATATGCATCATACAAGGGGTCCAGTCAAATGTTCATCATAACAATAAAGACCAAAATTGAGGACAAATTCACAACACTGGAAGCATGAACAAATGGATTCCAAACTTTTTTGTCACGTTGATTTGATAGCAACTGACAGTTTACCTATGTGTTCCGTCATCTATAAGGTTCAGTTTTTCATTGAGGTATGTTTCCTATACAAAAGCTTACAACAGGAGATTTCCTGGATTCATTAGTTTAATGTTAAAATATATAAATGATGGCAGTTTTCTCTTTTTCTTTCAATAATTCCTTCAATTTATTTTTTCATCTGCCTCAAAAAAAAAAAGAAGCATAGTTAGTGAGCGAATTTTGTATACTTACATGATGCAAATTTTCTTGTCGACGATACCAACGTACTTTTATTGTGTTTCCGCCTTCATCTTCAGTGAAGCCAACATGCAAAGGCTGCAAATTCATTATTGCATTTTTTCTATGAGCATCCACATTCTCTAGACGGACAAGACCTATTGAAGATACCACTAAGATCCTTATGCAATAATCTACCATTCCTTACGAATTTTCCATTCGTACATTTGAACATAGAAAATTTCAACTTGCTAAAAATGATACAATAAATAGGCGACCAGAATAAGTACCTGATGGATGTCTCCCATGAAGTGAGACAAAAAGAGTAATGCTTCTGTCAAATTATCTGCAATATTTACAGATATGTGTAAATCTCCAAATCAGATGTCCGTTAAAATGATTTCCTTTTGATCTGAATCTACAATTTAGTTACATTATTAAAGAACCCCATTGAGTTATTAAAAGTGGGGAAGGACCCAGCATGCCAAGATGAATTCCAAAGAAAAGACGTACATTGTCCATCAGATTCACCATATGTTTCAAGCTGGGCTGTATAATTATTGATCGCTCCTGCCACACACCTATCTTTTTCTCCCTGATCGTCATGACAGTCACCTGTTTGTACACAACCATTAAGAAAAGGGCGGTGTTATAGTATAGCACTTGAACGTTATTTGCATAAACTAAGTTTGTTTCTTTAGAGAAATAGATGCAACTTTGTCAAACAGTCCTTGGTATATCCTTGAAAGAATATATCGCTAGAAAAGTAGAAGGCTTCTAATGTTCATAAGTTTAAAGCCAAAAAAATTTCGTTATAAACAAAACTAACTTATTTATTTATAAAAAAAACAAGTTTACTTGTTATATTGTCTCCTTAAAAAGAATTTATTCTTTTTGTTACAATGTATTAATACAATTCTTTTGAATATCATTACAATTTTTGTATTTTAAGATTAGATAATTTATTTCTTTGTTTTTATTATTTTGGAATGTACTAAATATATATTCTATTTTTATTTAAAAAAATATATATTTAAATTGATATTAACTAATCTTAAATAAAATTAAAAATATTTTTATTTTTTATTTAATATTTATATTTATATATTTTTTTATAAATTAAATTTATCCAGATAAAATACTTGTAGTAAGCTTCAAACACTTTGAAGTACTAAATTACTTTACCAGAACACTTTAATGTACTAAATTACTTTACCAATTTCACTGAGACAGTAAAAATGAATCAACATATTATTTTCCCGAACGATCTCCACTACAAATGCACATTCTACTTATAGATTTGATGGTGAAAATAAATATTTGTTTTCAAATCCATCACCCTTGAAACACAGGAACATTTATCACAATTAACATGTAATAAAATTGTGAACGGAATTCATTACCCTCATTTAATTCAAAGGAATTTGACTCTAAAAAGTAAATAAAGAAACTTGTGTGTGGAGATGATATACAACTGATTTTGGCACATAATGTCCAAGGAAAAGAGTTACTTACGAGAATACTGATAGGTACACTTGTTATCTGGAGTATTAATGTAGTGCAATTGACTGGTCCAGCGATACCTAAATTTAATCTCATCAGCCCACGAACACACAGATGCCAGATCGCCTCCTGCATAGTCTGGAAGCAGTTTGTTCACTGCATCTGATGCCGTATTGTTTAGAAGGGCCTATGCTCAAAAATTATGATAGACGATAAAAGAATGAGCTTTCAGTTTAATATCATCGAAGCATTTAACATTTACAGATTGAAAATTTATATAAAAATGTAAAGCTTGAAGAAAGCAAACAAGTAAAGGGCACAATTATGTCAGTCAATGCATAGAAAGTTATAAAGAATTTATTCTAACGCTCAGCCTCTTAACAAACTACCAGCAAGGAGCCTGGCAAAAATTAGATTCAAGCATCTCCTACAGTGTAGTTTTAAATAATGATTAAAAATAAAAATAAAAATTCTTAATAAAACCATTTACTTAGGGTTTCAATCTTTCATAAATTAAACAATGGCTAGAGATGGCAAGAAAAGAAAACTTATTCCATATCTATTGGGAAGAAAACAAATTCCTTTTACTTAAATTCAAATTTTTTTAAACAAAATCTTTTGTTTAGATTCAATTTTTGAATACTATATATTTTTAAATTCTCTTTTCCATTTATTTATTTAAGTTGTTATCAATTGGTTTAGTTTAGCCATGCATATCTTAACTTTTTAATTGATGTTTTTTCATATATATATATATATATATATATATATATATAATGGTACATAGGATTAAATTTAATAAAATAATATTACTTTTTTCTTCTTTATTTTTTTTCATATAATTGTTTTGAATGTTTCATTAATAAATATTTTTTTATTTTTGTTATTATTTAGAAATTCATCTAAGTTAATATTTTATTTGTTGGTTTATTTGTTTTGCTTTATTCATGGATCTCTTTTTTTTCTTTTAGATCTTTTTCTATTGTAGCTTTAGACCATCTATTTGTATCCATAAGTTCTATGTTTTACAAATGTATTAGCAAAACTGGAAGTATCTCATATGAAACTGATTCTTTTATTATTGATTTATTTGTAAATAAATATTTATGAATGGTCTTTATTGGTCTCCATTTTGAGTATGATGTGCTGTTAGTTGAAACTTCACACTCATATTGATAAAACATCACTAGTATGACTAGGAGCCTAACTAAAACCCTTATAGTCCTTTAATTCTATAATTCAGCCTCTCAATTTCTATTTTGTAATGAAAAAAGTGCTCTCCATCCCCTCAATGCTCTCTTCAATTTATATGTTTTCCACCTATAGGTATTATTGAAGTTTATCCCAAGACATTTGTAATTTGCTACTTTTTTAAAAGACCCCCTTAAAAATAAAAATTTAAGTGATTCTTTCTCATTTGCTTAAAGAAAATCATGATCTTGGTTTTGCTAATATTTACTTGCATAACTATCTCCTTGCAAAATTTCTTTAAGGCCTTTAAATGCTCTCTCAAACATTGTGTTGACCTTATAATTTGAATGAGATCAATTTACATATAAAAGAAGACACCACATATCTTCTTAAGTAAATTGTGTATCCTCCATTCAAATTTAGTCATTTTCTCAATATATAAACCAAATAAAGTAAAGGATAGTTAATATCCTTGTTTAACCCTTATGTCACTTCTAAAGCATTCTAGAAGGCTTGCTTGCATTACAATTTTATATAGGATTTTGATTTTGATGGTATTTACTCACATACTTATCTTCTTGTAAAAATGCTTTAAGACCTTTAAGTTCTCTCTCAATCTTTGTGTTGACCTTGCAATCTAAATGAGATCAATCTATATAAAAAAATACTTACCACATATTCTTTCAATTGAATAATGTCCCTTCCATTCAAATTTGGTCATTCTTCTAATTTATCAATATATAAACCAAATAAGGGTAAGGGATAATAAGTATCCTTGTTTAACACCTACATCACTTCTAAAACATTTTGAAAGACCTTCTTGCATTATGATTTAAGCTTAAACCTTCTCATATACTTTATGTATTATTACTCTATACTTTTGTTATATATGTAAGTCTTCTATTCTACTCCATAGTTTGCTTCTAGGCAATATGTCAAAAACTTTCTTGAAATGCACAAAACAACATTTTTCATTTTATATTTTTTAATTAAAGCAATAATGTGGTTTTAAACCATTTGTATTTTTTTCTTTCTAGACCATTTGTTGACTTTACTTTCAACCCTATTTCTAATAACTTTATAAAGAGAAAATTAACCATAATGATTTGATAATTTAAAGAATTAATTATCTCCATAATTTAAAAAGAAATATTATTTAATTTATTTTTTTTCAACTGGTTATATGGGATTGAAACTATCTCATCCATATTACATCATCACCACATAGCTTGTGAATACTATTACTTAGAAAAAATTGAACCTTAATTTTCTCTTTAAATATTAAAAAACCTAACTAATTAAACTAATACCATTTAATAATATTATTTAACTTATCCGCGTGCTATGGTCTACCGACAAGGACGCCACTTGCTATACCCGAGTTCAACCTCGACCAAGGATATGTACATGTATAATAAGTATTTACTCAAAATATTTATATTCGCTCATGTAGAGGAGTTGGAGAGCAAACGGGTAGTTAAAACTCTCCAGTTATTCAAGTCTCTCTCCTCACATGTTGCCGATATGTTGTATATAAAATGTTCCTCATCAAAATATATATATTATTTAACTTTATTCATTATTTAAACCCTTATTATTTTTAAGTAAACAATATTAAATTCTCTACTCTTCCTTTAAAATTTTTATTTATAAACCAACAGATAACAACCCTCTAACTATTTGTAGTTTTGTAATACCTATTTTTTGAAGTAGGTTGGTTATTCTGATTGATTTCAAATGGTCTCTTCTTGTAACTTTCCGTGATGTATTTTTTTGGTCATCTAAATATTTAAAAGCAATAACTAAACATTGAAAATGATGAAGGATGTTTTTCCATTTCTTCCATTTTCCCGAAGGTTTGGTTTCCTTTTAAATTTAAAAAAGAAAACAATTGTAGTTCACCTTGAAGTTAATAATAACATAGATTCATATTTAAACTCCGATGAATCCTAATAAAACATCGAAGTTTTTCATGTTTTATTTTAATATTATTTTTTGGATTGTTTTTTTTGGAAGGTTTGATTTCTTTTAAATTAAAAAATTAATAATTGTAATTTACTTTAAAGTTAATATTTGAAATTATAACATAGATTCAAATTTAAACTCTTATTATTAAGTCTTTTATTTTTTAATTAATTAATTTATTTTTTGCTCTTGAAAAACATCCTAAAAGGATGCTACTTTCGGGTAAGACTTAAGGAGGTAGGGGTATCCATTCCGCCAAAAACGCCCAGGACTCGAACTTGGCCTACCACCTTTGACATACTAAAGGAGCAAAAAAACACACAAAACCAATTTAAAAATAAGTAAATAAATAAGAAAATAACAATAAAAATAATAAAATAAAATAAAAAACATGCTCCTTGAGTGTGTCAAAAACAAAAGCACAACCAAACACACACACACACAATAAGATAAAAGAAACCACAACATGAACCACATAGAAAAACACAAGAACCACATAACAAAACACAAACAAGACAAAAACAACAAAACACTACAAAGACATAACCCAAAAAAAACATGAAAAATAAACACAACCAAAACCTAAAATATTAAAAAAATAAAATAAAATAAAAATAAAAAGCAACCAACAACAGAAAATAAACAAAAACAAAAAACATAGAAAACATGAATTAACACAAACAAAGAGAAACACAAGAACAAGAACGACAAAAACACAAGAACAATAACAAAAAACATAAAAAAAACACAAAACAACACAAAGAACACAAAAACAAAACAAAACAAAAGAACACACACCTAAAAAAACTAAAAAAAAAAAAAAAAAAATTGAACATAACAATGACCTATCTAAACCAAAAGACTATTAAGGCAAGAAACAACAAAGGAAACAAAAGAAAGAAAAGAGTGAGCTAGGGAACTAAAAAAACCTGAATGAACCAAAGAGAAGCAAAAAAAAAGCAAGAAGAAACTAGGCACTTTAAGAACTGAAGCCATCAAAAGAAATGATAGAAAGAAGAGCTTCCCTAATTTGCAAAGCCCACCATCTAAGAGGGTGGCCATAACAAGTAAGATCACCTTTGTCCAAAGCCCAATTAGCTAAAGCATCAACACTCTTGTTTTGATCTATGACCACATGATTGTAATCAACTTTCAAAAATTCCATCTAGATTAATTGAATCTTCTCAATAATTCTTTTTATTCTCCAATCAACCTTATGATTCTTGGAAGGAGTCTTCAAAAGATTAATCATAAGTTGAGAGTCAGACTCAACTAACACATTTTCCCATCCAACCTTAGTAGCCTCCTGAAGGCCTCTGAGGATACCATACCCCTCGACAAGGTTATTGGAAAGAATACCCAAATTCTCAGCAAAAGTAAAAACAAGGGAGCCATCTAAAAGTCTACCAATTCCTCCCACACTGGCTTTTCCGGGGTTCCCTTTAGAGGCTCCATCAGTATTGACTTTTCCAAAATCCTTAGGAGGAGGTTGCCAATTTCTTGTCCTATCCATCTTACTAATACTCACATTCCCTTTAAGTTGGTTTCCCTTAGAAGATTTAATATTCAATCTTTGCATCACTTGATCCCATCTTTGGTGGGAGATTTGGGGGTGATTAAGGAGTTGATGGACTGATTCAACTAAGTTGGCTATGGTATTTTACCAAATATAGTGAATATCCTTCCTATCTTGATTAAAATTTCGGTTGTTTATTTCAATCCAAATATTCCAAAGAAGAATGGTAGAACCCATCCAAACTAACTGCATAATAAAATGATCAACACCCTCTTGATTAGGCCAATCCCTCCAAAGATGTTCAAAAATAAAAAAATTGGACCACTGTAAGCCAAGTAAAGTGGTCATTCTCCTCCATAGCTCAGAGGCTAAAGTACACTCAATAAAAATATTGTTGAGAGTTTCTACATTTTCTACATTCTCTTCACACATCTCACATCTAAAAGGGCCATGAAAACCACGCTTCATAAGTTGCTCATCAGTAAGCACCCTACGATGCAATAAAAGCCAATTAAAGAACCTCACCTTAGGCCAGAGCTTTTGAGTCTACAATTGAGAAAATATGTCAGAAGAATGGTTGGGATTATTATGGCATAAGGTCAAATAACCTTGAGCAACTGAATACTCACCCTTAGTAGTGTTGTTCCATCCAAAACAATATTTTTCATTGGACCAAGAGAAAGATCTCATATGAAGGATGCCTTGGATATCTTGTCTTTGCATTTCTAGGATTTGAATAGGCCAGTTCTCAATAGGGATCCAATATCTACCAATATTTGAATTACTAGTATGGTACCGACAGTAATTAGCCACCTTTATCCAGTTAGCTCGGTGAAGCTCCTCCATCCAAGGCCTCCAATTGGGAAACTGAGTTATCAAAGGCTTGTGACCATCCCAAGAATTTGTCCAAAAATTTACCTATTGACCATTATGAATGATCCAAAATAATTTTTTCTTTATCAAATCCTCACCAGCCTTAAGAATTGCTAAAATGAGAGAACCTTTGGTAGGAAGTTGATAGCGAACAAGGTCTTCAGGAATTTTGTTCTCAGTATATTTAGCACGAAGATTATTGGCCCAAAGAGCATTGGGGTTATGCAATATCCTCCAATATAATTTAGCAGCTAAAGCTTTGTTTTTATTAATAGAAGACCGAAATCCTAACCCTCCTTTATTCTTAGGAAGACATAAAGTGTCCCATTTCACCAAGGCCCATTTTCTTTTCTCCTTAGTACCACTGAAACGATGACTGATTTGATCCAGTTCTCGAAGAACATCCTTTGGAATATTCAACACAAAAGATACATAAATAGGAATAGCTTGAAGGATTGATTTTACCAAGGTGATTCTACCCCCAGAAGAAAGCCACTTGTTGGTCCACTTTCCAATTTTCTTCTTGACTTCGTCCAACAACCAATTCCAATCTTTAATTTTTTGCATTTGAATGTTTATGGGAATACCTAAATAAGTGATTGGAAGGGAGGTCTTCTTATATCTTAATTTATCCAAGACCATGGATTCCTGTCTAGCAGAGCAGTGAAAGAAAATAACTTTAGATTTATCTTCATTGATCAACTGCCCAGAAGCCTTAGAAAAATAGCTAATGATTTGCTTAATTTTAGAAGCTTCCTTAACTGTAGCTTTACCTAAAAGAGTAGAGTCATCCACAAATTGAAGATGGGAGATAGGTCTAGCTCCATGAGCAATGGTAACTCCCTCAAGGGTTTTTTTTCCCTCTTTTTGGTTATAGTCCTACCCAAGCATTCAATAAGAATGATGAATAAATAAGGGGATAGCGGGTCACCTTGCCTAATACCTCTGGAAGCTGGGAATGACTGAGAAGGCCTGCCATTGATAAGAACTAAGTAGGAAACTAAAGAGATACATCCCATAATCCAATTCATCCAATCCTTAGAGAAACCAAAATGCCTCAAAATTTTGATAAGGAAGTGCCAATCCATTCTGTCATAAGCTTTGGATAAGTCTAACCGAATGAACATGGAAGGAGATTTTTGCATATCCATGGAATGGATGGCTTCCTAAGCAAGAACTATCTCATCTACTATTTGACGCCCTTCCACATAACCCCCTTGCTCTGGGGAAATAATATTATGCAAAAGAGGCTTCAACCTTTCTGCCATGATTTTAGTAATGATTTTGGAAGAACATTACATAAAGCAATAGGTCTAAAAGGCTGAGATATGATCAACATCTTGAGCTTTTGGAACAAGAGTAATATAAGTTTTATTGATAACCTTCAAAATTTCTTTGGCTTTCCTGGCTTCTTCCACCACCTCTAATAAATCAACATGAAGGATATCCCAGAACTCTTGGTAGAACTCAATGGGAAAACCATCAGGACCTGGGGTTTTCCCTTTTTGCATTTTAAGAACTACATGTTGAAGCTCATTGATAGTAACAGGAGCAGACAAAATAGAGTTCTCCTTAGAAGTGATAAGAGAATGGATTGCTTGAAGAACATTTTGTTGAGAAGCTGAGTCAAGAGGAGTAGCAACAAAAATATTGGAAAAGTAATCAACAACAATAGAGTTCATGCCATCCCAAGTATAAACAACATCTCCAGAATCTGATTTCAGGGAAGAAATAAAGTTGTGAGATATTCGAGCTAGAAGAGATTTGTGGAAGAAATTTGTGTTTCGATCTCCTTCTTTGAGCCATTGAATTCTAGATTTTTGCTTCCATAAGATTTCTTCTCTTTTTTCCCATTCCTCTAACTGAGTTGTGAGTTTAATTTCATCTGCACTTCTCTTCTTTGTGAGGCCATATAAACAGATTTTCTTATTCAAAATTTCAATATGAGCAATAATTTCATGTTTTTTTATGAACATCCCCAAACCCTTTCCAATTCCAAGTCTTAATTTTGGATTTAATGTATTGCAGTCTTTTGGCAAAACATAACATCTTAGTCCCATGCCTAGGTTTACCTTCCTTCCACCATTGTTGCACACGAGGTCTAAAGGAAATGTCTCTAAGCCACATTAATTAAAAATGAAAATGAGAGAAACTCACATTGGTTTTCCATATTTCCACCATGACTGGCCAATGATCCGAACCAACATTATTAAGAGTCTTCACTTTAGGAATGTGACCATGGATTAAGAAATTTTCAGAGAGCAAAAACCTATCCAATATCTCCATTATACAAGCTAAGCCTTACCTTCTGTTAGACCAAGTCATAAGGCCATTATCTGGTTGGATGTCCACAAGATGGAGGTTTGCAATATGTTCGCTCATGAGGTCAGTGCTTTTGTCCAAATTTCTACTTCCCCCCCTTTTCTCATCTAGAGAGATGATGGTATTGAAATCTCCTCCGATCAAGATCCAAGCTTTAGGAAAATGAGAGATAATATGAGTTATATCCTTCCACTATCTTATTTTTTTCTCCAAAGTAGTCAAAGCATAAACAGTAATGTAGAGCATAATTTGGTTGGAATGTCTACTTTGAATAGCTATAGCCAATAGACCCCAATTGCCAACCATGTGGTGAATAACTACCTCTTTTGGGTCCCAAAGACAAGCAATGCCACTAGAAGTCCCCTAGGAACTGAGGGAAACCACTTTTCCAACTGGCCAAATTTTACTGGCAATTGAGTCCATATCCTCCATTGACATCTTTGTTTCTTGAAGGAAAACAAGATGTGGATGATTTATCTGAATCATTCTTCTAATTTCATTTTGTTTTGAAAGACTCCCTTTGAGTCCTCTAATATTCCAAGTGATGATCTTCATTAATACCAAGGCTAAAAAAGTTGGAAAGGGCATTAATATTACCTTCCTCTACAAGCTTTTCACCTTCTTTTACCATATGATATTGATTGGTCTTGCAACCTGCTTTTTTATTAGAATCCATCTTCAATTTTTTTCCCTGTTTCTTGACTTATTCCAATTGAATCTGAGATGGCTTCTAACCTTGAATAATGCTCGTACATAGCCAAAATTTTACTGGAGGGTTCAACGGAGTCTATATTGGGACCTGTATTATTTGAAGTTTTAACACTTAAAATATTGTTTTTCTTGTGTAAATTTTCTCCCTTTTTTTCTGTTGAAAACCTTTGATTTGTTTGTTTGTCTCTGAGTTCTTCCCTTCATATTTAAATTGTGCTTCTAAGATTTTTGTTTCCATTATTTCCTCTTCCTCACTTGGGACATCATTTGTGGAAATGATTTCAAACATATTAGCAGATGACTTTGATTGATCCTTCATAACTAGAGTTTTTTTTAGTGTTCTTCTTCTTAGGCATTTGGAAACCTGCTGAGTTTATTTCTTCTTGCTTTTGATCAGGAATTTTATTTGGGCAAGCACTGGCCAAATGATCATATTCATGGCAAATTCTACAACGAAAAAGAATGTTCTCATAGTCCACTACTTGCTCCCATGTGTCTTCCCCAAATTGTAATGTGATCTTTTTAGGTAGGGGTTTGTCAAAATCCATTAAAACAAAAATCTAAGCATAAATAATATGTTCAAAATTTTGAGTACAATAAACAATCATCATAAAAGCTCCTAAAAAATTTTCGATTGAAGAAAAAATAGTAGGATTCCAAAATTCAATAGGGAGGCCAAAGAGTCTAACCCACACGGGAGCTATAGAAGGCATCTCTTCTTCGGATTTAAATTTAGTATGTCAGGGCTTCATAAAAAGCCATGCCCTTCCAAAAAACCAACGACCCCCTTGAAAAGTTTTCTCTCTATCTTCATTATTAGAAAATAAAACAAGAAAATAACCATTTGGATAAATAGATATTTGTAATTCACATTTAGTTTTCCAGATTTTTGCAGCCCAAACTTTGAAAGCAGATAGGTTCAGACGAAAACCCACGAACCGACAAATTAGTCCTCTTTTTTCCAAATCTTCAATGCCAATCATAATGTTACCCATATCAAGCTTAACAATAGGAGTTCCATCAGATGCTTTAAGACATCCTGACTCCATTTTCCTGAGATCAATCTTAGGCATTCTTAGAGGTTTATGGGAAGCCCTAAGATTGATATTAGCATTGGGCTGAGGTTGTCCACCACGAAGGGCATCCCTAAAATTCATTTTTGGGGCTGAGTTTTCAAAATTCTTACCCTTAACAGGGTTTTCACAGTTGAATTATTTTGTGGGTGCACCTTAGCACCAGATTCACTTGAGATATGAGCCATTTTTTGATCAACTGCTTGAAATTTGTTTCGTGATCTCTTTAATCCTTGCCCTAGACGCCGTGGAAAGATATGGTTTTCACTTTTCTTTTGTGCAGCGAATTGGAAGTCGTTGTCACTCAAGTTCACAGTATGATCTGTTGAAAGATAAATTTCTAACCCATCTTGGATCCCCTGCAATATTTCCTGCTAAAATATTGAGCATAAACCACAAAAATATTGGTTGCTAGGGCTCGAAGGCCCTAAAAACCAACCTTTGGAGCTACTTGCACTCAACCCAGATGAAACCCTTGCATAGCCGCTTGCCAAAAATATCATTCACACAAAGGGATGTGCTCGGATTTGTGTTGCTCCAAATGATATGAAAATTGGTGGAGATGTTCTATGGTTTTTCAGGCATCTACTCTCAAAATTTCAGCTCAATCCAAGTCCGAATAAATGAGATATGACCGAAACAAGTTCAACAATTTTCTTGGTTTGTTTTGTAAATTAAAAAAATGGGACTCTGAAAAAATCTCTTTCATGCTTCATTTTAATATTACTTTTTGAGTTGTTTTGTTTCAATTTCGTATTAGTTTAACTTTAGAATGTACTGCCCTAATTCCGTTTAACTTTAACATTAACTCAAACTGCCCTAATTCAATTTTATGAAAAACCAAAACTTAACTTTATCTTCACTAAAATACTAAAGATTGCGCCGCTACGCCAGAACAGGATGGATATTCACAAAATGCGCCAACACAAAACTACCACTGCCCTTCTCAAACCGTATTTAGGCCTGTGGATATTCACAAAATGCGCCAACACAAAACTACCACTGCCCTTCTCAAACCGTATTTAGGCCTTCTCGGACCTCGGCTGTTTTTACCCCTTGGTCCATTTCCGGTACCGGGGTTGTTTCAGGCGTCCCAAGCGTACCAACATGTTTCGGGTTCCTGCCCTCCGGCCAGATTTGAAACCCACCGGCGATTTCGGGCGCCCCTCAGCTCGTTTCGACCACCTCGACTCTTTTTGGGCGCCGTTCAGCCCGTTTCGACTTCCTTGGCCCATTTTTGGGCGTCCCGCCGGCCAGTTTTGAAACCCACCGGCGATTTCGGGCGCCCCTCAGCTCGTTTCGACCACCTCGACTCTTTTTGGGCGCCGTTCAGCCCGTTTCGACTTCCTTGGCCCATTTTGGGCGTCCCTCAATCCTTGTCGACTTGTTTCGGATATACCCACTCCGGCCCTTTTCAGGCATCCCGGCCTGTTTTGGGCCCTGGAACATTTGGAGTCACCCCAAGGCGTTTCGACCCCGAAGTTTCTGCCTTCGCTACCCATTTTGGATCCAAGAGGAGCGACCAGTTTCGGGTCCCCGGTGGCCGGCAAGTAATTTTGTGACTGGTTTTGGCCCGCACGCCCAGGTCACTTTGCACAGGACTTATACCATGGCCAGCTGCTTCAGGCAGGGCCAACCCCTCTTTGAGCAGCAATTAGAGAATTCGGAGAAGACTACCATGGGCAAGTCAAACGTCACCTCAGTCTCCGGTGAGGCCGACATTTCCTCTTGCAATCGTTTTCCCCTGCAATTTACTTTGGTGGGCATTCCGCTCTGTTACCGTTTTTCTTTTTGGGTTTCCTTATGTGGAAATTTGCATTGCAGATAAGAAGCTGACAGCAATGAACTGGATCGAAATTGAATTTTATGTGTTTTTGCCCTTTAGGATACCCTATAGATGCGGTTTTGAATCTCTTCAAAAGTTGGGACTGCAATTGATTTTCTTTTTTGGCTCTTTATTTAATTTTCTTGTTAGTATAGGTTATGCAATGCATTTATCTATATGGATGACGAGCGTTTAGCAGAGGATACAATCCCAGGCGTTTATAACAGAGAGTTTGGCAGGCAAAGGTAGGGATTGTGTGTGGAGTCGACAAAGGTTCCCAATACTTTTTTTAAGTTTGATGTCATTTTGTTTTTACTTATTTACATGGAATCACATTTTTAACTATGTTTATTAGGTGAAGTTATTATGTCAAGTTTTTGGGATGATGGTATGTTAATTGGGCAATCATAGTTTGGAACCGATTAAAGCATTGCAAGCGTGGTAAATGGACATTCTGAAGGTGGCAGAAGGGCAGATGGACTGCTACAAATTTGAAGCGAACAAATACATTGTTTGTGATAAATTTGATCCATATACTACCAAGATGAAGGATTTTGACAGAGATTTTGAGCCCTATGTTAAGGTCATAAATGTGAAGATTAGAAGGAACTTTGCGTTTCTATGGTATGAACACCAAGAAGAAGCAACGAAGGCAGGCCTTGGACTCTACGGATATGAGGTAGGTCAATTATTCATTTTTGTTTGGATAAGAAATTTTGCAAAATTTTTGCTGCTGTTATAATTCTTAAAGGCTGGAATTTTGATAGCAGTATTTTTGCATTTTACCTGATTTAAGCTGTTGCATTGTTACTTCATTCTGATTTCTGGTCTCTTGGATATATTTAAACACAAAAGAGTAGTTATGCTAATTTTAATGCTTTTCTGTATAAGTTTGATCATTTCGTATATGCCAATCCCGTTGGGAGAGGTGGTCATGGGAGATCTGGTGGTCGTCACTGATCCGCAAGTCTGATATATGGTAGATGCAGGGGCAATCCTGACTATAACAGGGCTGCAAGTCCTGTATATGCAAGGTGTGTAGAGAGGGAAGTACTGATTATGGTGGGCATCCAAGTCTTGTTTGTGCAAGGTGTCCAGAGGAGCAGTCCCGACTATGGCAAGAATGTCAGTCCTGTTAATGATCGGTTTTACAGGCGAGTATGAAATTTTATTAACTTTTTGTGATTACTAAGGGTAGTGGGATTGATAAGAAAAGGTTGCCAGGTGTCGACTTAGGTATACAACAAAAAAAATTATCTTCCTTGTTCCAGCTTTGAAAAGGAATGTTCAAACACATGGATTGCCTTCTGTTCGATTCTGTGTATAATCAAGGTTCAGTTGACAACCAAAACAACTATTATTTTCCTTGTTCCTTGTTCCATTGCTAACTTTCGAATATGTCCTAGAACTCAATGGACCCCAAACATCAATTTCTTAAAAATGAGAGAGCTTTAAATTGGTTGGGTTCTACTAAAGCTTATATAATCTTTATGTCGGATATGTATATATAAGAAGTATTTACTCAATAAAAAAAATTATAATAGAAGGTTCAATGGGATGGTGAGAAGCTTGGTGCAAAAAAGGCTGAGTGCTTGAATTTTCTCTTAAGGTTTTCATGCAGGTTTGAAACACTAGAATCAACTAATTGGAGTTATGTTTACGTTGTTTTAAATTTGATGGTTCTATTTATATAGATTTAGGTTTGTTTCTGTCTTACTAATAGTTGAGCCTTCATAAGATCTTTCATAATTCTTGTAAGTATATTTTTTATTTGTATTTTATCTTTATTGATTTAGGTTTGATGGTGAGTTATTGTTATTGATAGTTGAGTTTTTAGAGTCCTTTTCAGTATTTTTGTACTTATACTCTTCTATTAGCACTTTGTCTACTTTAGATTTGATGACTTTATACTGTTATTAATAGTTGAGTTTTCCAATATGGTATACTCAGGAGAGGAACATGATATAAGATTAGGATTTTTCGGAGGGAGAACTATACAGGTGCAGGTGAAGAATGCAAGCCAAAATTGTTAAAGGAAGGTTTATAAAGACCCCTGGTTGAGGGTTTTCAAAGACCCTTGGACGAGGGTTTATAGTGATTAGTGGATAACGAATCAGTAAAGCCTTAGATGGTGGAAGGAGGATTCAATAGGAGTAGGATTGATATACAATGTAAGCCAAAGGTGGACTCTAAGAAAGACCAAAATAACCATGAGCACATGCATGTGGAATAGATAATACAAGCCAACAATCAAGTCTCATTCCAACAAGAGAAAACTAAAGATTTATTTGAATTCACAACAACCAATCTTAAACAAGGATTAAACCAAGGGTACAAATGCATAAGAGGCAAAGGACCAACTTTAAAACAACAAACTAGGGTTATATTGCAACAAGTGGAAATGTTTGAAAAGGGGAATAACTACAGTTGTTTGTGGTTGTCCTCGTAAGCCCTAGTGTTATTAACTACCTAGAAATTTCACTTATAGTTAGCAGGAATGGACTTGGCTATCAGAGAGAGTGAAAGCCAAATTGACAAAATGAACTAATAGGTGGATTTCTTTAGAAGGATGGATGATCTTGATAAAAAGAGTCCTCGATGCCATACTTATTTATGTCTCCTTGGTGTTAGCTATCCCTAGCACAATTCTTAAAGAATTGGATCAAATCAGTTATAGATTCCTCTAGAATGGAGTCAAGGAAGAACAAAAATGGGCACTAGTGAAATGTGATACTTTATGTTTACATGAAAATGAAGGAAGAATAGAAATTAGATCAGTTGTCAAGAACAACAAGGCACTAGCAACCAAGTTATATTGGAGGTTGTTAAAATCCTTTGAGGAATTGTCGGCTCAAATTTTGAGGTCAAAATATGCAAAGAATAAAACCCGACAGAGGTTATCTGGTTTTCACTTCCTAGTAGAGGATCTCCCATCTTAATGGGACTTAGAATAAGAGGGGATATGATCAACAAAAGATTGTTTTGCATTATTCATAATGGACAGAAGGCTACTTTTTGGATAGATTCATAGGATGGTTATCCTCCTCTAATAGCTCAATTCCCACCTTGGAGACCATTGATGGAGAATCTTCATAGACACAATTGGGTTAAGGTAGCCAAATATTGTAAGCCTCAAAGTAGTAGATAGGAGGTAGGAAGGCAATGGATCCAAATAGAGGAATGGGTAGTTCAAATCATGGAGGATCAAAGAAAACAAATCTATAAGACCATCCAAATGAGATCACTCTTGTGGTCTCAAGAGGAAGATACTCTTGGTGGGGGTAGGAAGAATCAAAGTGAATATATAATTGTCTCTGGATACTTAGCCCTCTCTTATAGTATCTTGAGCCTGTTAAGTGATATTCACATAGTTGTGGGCACAAAACCTTTGTCCCAATGTTAGATTCTTCATTTGGCTTCTACTTCATAGAAGGGTGCTAATAGGGGAACAATTGATTAAAAGAGGGATGCATGGGCCTTTTAGATGTGACGTGTTGGGAGAATGAGAAACAATCTCTCACCTTTTATAGAATGTCCCCTCATAATCAAACTATGGAATAAATGGTAGCTTTGCTAGACATCCATTGGTTTGAGATATCTTCTATAGAACAACTTTGGAGGGAGTGGCCTAAAAGGGAGAAAATGGACCAACCCACTCGACAAATGTTTTGGGTGGTAAGGACTCTCCTTCTATGGAATTTGTGAAAGGCGAGAAATAATTGCATCTTCAGCTAGGAATATAGAGACAACAACTTTGTCTGGCAAAGGATCTAGCCAATATGAGGAAGTCAATCCAATAACTATTAAAAAGCCCTACAATCCTAACCAAAAGTGAATTCAGATAATACCTAGATTACAAGTATCTCCAACGATGGTCACATCTAAAAGGCTCACCTCAAATCATGCACAAGTAATCAGAAATAGGAATTGAAAACCTCCTCCAAAGTAGGTAAGATTAATATAGATGGAGCCTCAAGAGGAAATCCAAGAAGAGCAAGTATGGGAGGAATAGACTGCCTTTCGAACTGTTCCCTTTTATCTTCACAAAAAACATAGGTATCTTATCAAATAACCTGACATAAGGATATGCCATCTTAAGGAGATTACAAGAGACTCTAAAGGTGGGATGGAGGAAAATTCAAGTGGAATTAGACTCTCAAATTATGATTAAACACTTAAAAGGACCAAGCAAACAAAAGAATAAATATTGGAGAATACAAAGAATACTTGAGCAAATATAAATGACCCAACAATGCTTTGAGGTAGTGAATTTTATACACATCTTTAAAGATCAAAACAAGGTGATAGATGCAATGGCTAAATGAGATCTTGATTGAGGAGACTTCACTTGCTATAGATATTCTCCTAGATGGTGGCCTCAATGACTAAAGAAGTTTTTTTTTTCATTCTTACCATAGATGATAGTAATGTTGCTTGCATATAGATTTATATATCCTTGCTTTACATAGTTAATTTTTTCTTGTATAGATAGTTGCAGTAGAAAACATAGTTTAAAAGCCTTCAATCCTAAGAAAGCATAAGATAGAATCTAATTTTCAACTAATTTAAATTTTTAATCCTTTTTACTGAAAAAAAAACAAGTTTTCTAAAAACCATGCCTTCCAAAAATTTTGCAATTACACTCTTCATCTCTAAAAATTAAAAAATATCCTCTCATGTAGAGGAGTTGGAGAGCAAGTGGATAGTTAAAACTCTCCAGTTATTAAGAGGCTCAGGTTCAAATCTCTCCCCTCACATGTTGTATATAAAAAATTCCTCATCAAAAAAATTAAAAAATAATTATATTTAAAAAAATTGATACATAAAAAAAAAAATTTTTAAAATATTTATTCAAAATAAAAAATAATCATATTTTATAAAATATTTATAAATATCGTATATTCGAAATAACATATGTTTGCATGCAATTAAGCAATTTAAAATCTTGAGGCCATCACTCACAACATTCTGTCGTGAAAGTACAAAATTCGATTACAGTATATTTATTGAATAATTTTAGAAACGTAATCATTTAAAAACACATTTCACGTCAAATTTGTTTAACAAATAAATCACTAAATAAAAATTTCTTATACTAAGTTTGAACTTACCAAAATTAACTAACATTTACAACGCCCGGCTTACTTATTTTTTACAAATCTAATTGTCTAAATTTTAGAATACATTTTGTTATTATAGTTTCTGCCAAAACATTTTTATGAAAAATTTGTTTAATAAAATTTTAAAAATTGTGTGAAATGTGCCCCTAATTTTATATGTAAAAAACTTTTAGGCTAATGTGTGGGCAAAACCAATGAAATTATTCAAATTCTTGTGAGGTTAAAAGTTTAAATTTTGTGTGTTTAGTAGTATTTTTCATTATTGGAATTTGGTTTTATATTCATATTTTATTATTAGAATTTTAATTTTTATAATATAATTTGTCTAAAATTTTATAATACATTTTTACTAATCTAATTATCTAATTTTTATAATGCATTTTGCCGTTACAGTTTCTATCAAATATATTAAAATTTAATATGGCAAGTGGAGAGTGTAAGGGGTGGATGTGTGAATGGTTGTGTGTTTGATCCCTATTGATAAGTTCTACTCTCACACCCTTACGAGAGGTCATAGTTGGGATGGGGATGCTCGTCCCTGAAAGGGATTTTCACACTAACCTTAATAAAAAAAAATGTATACTATGTGAAATTTGATCCTAATTTCATATCAATGAATCAAACCCCACCCTTATGACAGGTCATGGTCATAATTAAGATGAAGATGCCCAATCTTAAACATGTGATAAAGGTTTTTCACTATAACTTTAATCAATAAATATTATACTAATTATATAAAATTTCATCATAATTTTATATTAAAAAAATTAAATCTAAATAAAGACATTATGTAAAATTTAACTATAATTTCTTATTAAAAAAAGTCAAACCAATGAACTATCGAAAAATCTTCATCGTTCTTTTAAAAAAACATCTTCATCGTTCTTTTTAAAAACGAAAAAATACATTTTAACCAATAATAGAATTTTTTAAGATTTTTAAACTTTTTTTTTTTTTAAAGCGAAAAACATCCTTGGTCTGAGAGATCATGAACAGGGGTTCTACATTGTCAAATCATCGGGAAGCCACACCCGATCCTACCCGCATCAACATTATCAATTGGATTTTGTATACCCAATTCAGCTTTTTAGTAGGGTGGAGATTTGAACCTGAGACCTCTCTTGGAGGATTTCCCTCTCTTCTCCAACTCACCTACAAAACAGGGGTAAGATTTCGAAACTTTACTCTTAAACTAGAATCTAGTAAAATTTTAAAACTTTAAATGAAAGATTTGGATAAAGTTTTATTTTATATTTAATAATCTAAATTGAATAAATATATATTAAATAAGTAATATTTTTTAAATTATTAAATAAAATATTAATTATATTAAAAAATATTTTACTTTTATAAATTATAATAAAACATATAAATTTAAAATAATTAAAGTATGATATTTATTTTTAAAGAATTTAATCCTCTTCTTCCTCCAAATATAAAATTATTTAATACAGCTTTTAAAGCTATACATTCCCTTTTGTTTAAATCCTTCTGGTTTTGCATGTGGGGCCACGGTGTTTTTCTTAGACGCTTTAAAATTTGGGGTTTCTTTCATATGCTTAAAGAGAGCGAAATAAACGATTCCCGTTATGGACTCTATTGCCTGTTGTTCCCGTTAATCCCGTTCCCTTGGAAAGGGAAAACAGCCTTCCTATTCCTTACTTTGTGGGGGCAGAGTTACCATAAAAACTGAAAGAGCATTGTTTCGACCATGAAAAATAAATCTGTTTTGAAATGGTCAGATAGTTGTTTTTTATTATAATTTGAACTTTAAATCTCAAAAAAATTCTTAAAACCCTACCACTACGCCGGCCTAAATAAACAGTATCAGATACTTGTCGTGAGAAGGCTACAGACAGATTCTAAGGTAAGCGACATAGATTTTGGTAACCGTTTCTTTCATATTCTAGTTTTACTACACATTTCAAATCAGATACCTGTCGTTAGAATGTTACAGACAGATTCTAGCGTATAAGTGTGTTCCATAGTCTAGTTTTCCTAGACTTATACATAATACAGTTTAATTGCTTCATAATACTTAACACAGTTAAGATTAATTTACTCTATCAAATAACGACATATTAAAATAGCAACCTAGGTTCTTTTAAAGGAAACCTTTAATTCATAAGAATAGTACTCTAATAAACCTTTGCTCAATCTCTTTAAAAAAAAATGGAATATAAGTTAATTAAGAATTGGTTTTGGAAATATAATTTAATTAAGATTTGGTTTTGGAAGGGAAAAAAATGTTAATATTTCAATTTCTCTTTAGGTATGTTTGGAACAAATATCTGTCTTGGTATATCAGGAATGGTGAAGATGAAAAAAATGTTTTATCAAGATGGAATGTGAAGTTTATGATGGAATATGAAGTTTATAAATACATCATGATTGTATATAAAAACACTTTAAAAGTAAACTCTCAATAAACCTTTCTAAAAAATGTGGAAACACTAGACTTGCATTAAATCAACAAAAAAAAACACATTGAGGGACCACAACTCATATAAACTCATTAAAAAACAAAAGAAAAAATATAATAATAAAAAATGTTAAATTTTAAAGTGATAAGAAGATATTGAAACTTTTGACTAAAAGGGATGTTAAACCTTTTTCACTTAAAATGATAATAATAAAAAATGGTAACTATTTTAATCTTATGGGCATGTTTAAAATCATTTCATTTCTTTAAAAATAATTAATTATGTTAATATAATTCAAGGTTAACCACGTTATGGACCATATTAATCCATTCTTTGAATGACTTGTAATACAGGTGGTAAAGTATGACCTAATTCGAATTCATATTCACTCAACTACGACATTCTGTCAACGCAGTCTCTTGACGTCTATAACATCCGAAGTTCACTAAGAGTTACAATATTTGGCCCGGCTTTCATTCTCTATAAAACTGATAATATAATCTTACAAAACATAAATCGATATAAAAACTTATTGAAAACCTCAAATCTTGCAGGCGTCTACATAAGATTTCTTTTGCATCTAATGCAACAATCTCCAGAAAATCTAGCTTCATTTTCAACAGAACCGATCAAACTAAATTTTAAAAAATTTGTCTTGCCATGCATTCTTATTCCAAAATGTAAATCTACTATAGTTATCAAGTTTTATGCAATTCCTTCCTCATTATTATCTGAAATTTGTAAAGGCAGAAAAAATAAGAAATAAAGAAAAAAATAAAAACCTGAGCAATCTTGCAGGTGGCAAAATGGCCTTCTTTTCCCCATGACTGCGCTGCAGGAAAAGCCGAAGCCAAAGCTATCACAACACTCCACAGCAAAACAAAGCTAAACCTGCCCATTGTGCCTCACCAAACCAAAATAAACGCCGATCCTAAAAATGCCGAGCTTGCTCGGCAAATCCAAAGCAGGTTACGTCGCGTGCAATGACTGACATCTCCGCTTCATTATATATAGCAGCTTCAGCTGGAGCCTTTCGAACAGAATAATAAGAAGATTGCTTTGCTTAAACATCTAAGATTGAGAAGAGATTCGTGGCGACGGAATAGCCGGAAGGGATATTCTGCAGAGCATTTGTTGTTCCTGTTAAGGAATTAAAATAGTCAACGAAATTTACGCGGTGGAAAACCCTTGTTCACATTGAATTTTCTGTTTTTTCAGGCCTAAATCCAAGTTATGGCAGGTTATTTGATCAGAAAAGGAAACATATTCATTACGAAATCTGGAGAATATTTTAAATAAATAAAATTTACATCGTGCTTTCAGGCCTGTAACATCTGATTGCGAAGCTTTGATGCCTATTTTTAAACTCTGAAACGCCATATTTTGGCCGAAACTCATGATGCACAATTTTAAACTCTTGCCAGGCATTTAAATGGAGAATTTAGAAATAGACATCTGTCTTATTCCCCTCGGTGTCTTTAAAGCATTTCGGGAAAATAAAGATTGATTCTGTAGAATATACCTCAGAAGATATTTGCTTATGGGAATTCTTTTCCCAGAACATCGTCGTCTTTGGCCGCAATTTTGAAAAAAAAAAAAAAATTCAGATAGAATATACTCATTGTTTATAGTATAATTTTTAGTTCGTTGGATAAAGAAGAAGTATACCTACAAAGAATTATAACTCGTTGAATAAAGATAAGTTAATTAGACTCCAACAATTTAAAGAATTAAATTAGAATTGACAAACACTCAACTATTAACAAAAAGACCTATCTCTTTCAATTACTGCAGCTAAACTTTCTTTTTTCAAGTTTTCTTATTTCTTATAATCCATGATGGAAATCTAATTCCACGTCAATACCTTTCCATAATTAAGTTGAAAATCACCCACAATCAACAAGACTCGAACATATCCATAATTAAGTTGAAAATCATTCACAGACATTACTCCAACAATTTAAAAATTAAATTAAAATAATAAACACTCAACTACTAACAACCTACTTATTTTTGAAATATCTTTTTCAAGTTTTTCTTGTTTCATACCATTAAGTTGAGAATCACGGTAGGAACGCCTAACTTCTTTCGGCCCAGGTTGGTCTTCTGTGTTCACATTCCTAGTTTAATCTTTGGCAGGATGTTTTTTAACCTATTGTATAACCCTAGTTTAAAGATATTGATAGAATGGGTCACAATATTTATTTTTATTTTTTAAAAGTTATCTTTTCTATAATTAAATTTAAATATTTTAAATAATTTTTTATAATAATATAATATTTTTTTAATTTAAAAAATAAATTTAAAATTATAATAAATAAAAAAATTTATTTTTAATATTTTACTTACATAACTTATTTTCACATTTTTTTCCATTCCATATATCCTGTAAATCTTCCATAAACTAAATTTAAAAATATATTTATTTTATATTTTAAAATATTTTTATAAATTTATTTATAAAATATTAAATAAAAATTATAAAAAACTAATCAAATTAATTTAAAACAAAACAAAATTATTTATTATTTATTTTTATTTAAATTGTGTGAAAAACCAAAATAAAATTTATTATTAATATGTCATTATTATAAATAAAATAAGTTGATGCTTTATTATATAATTACTATTTTTAATTATGGCATTTGGTGTAATGGCTGTTGCCTAGTTATTATCATTCTTGTGGTTGTGAGGTGGATTCCTCTTGTGTTTGCTCAGAAGAACGCTGATATTTGTAAATATTTGTAACCAATGTTCAATATAAAAAAAAAAAATTATTTAAGATGTCATACTGTTTTCCAGGATGAGCATATAGGGGTTGACCATACTATACATGTTGCCTGTAGGCTTATTTCAGATCAGATTTATGTCTTTCGTACTAGCATTTTGAAAGATTGTCTTAGGTTGGATAGAACGTTGAGATCGGAATGCTTGCTTCTTATTCGCAAGCTGATGTAATGTTTCTGTTGTATTCTTTGATTCTTTGGTAATATAAAGTATTATTTAAAATATATATACGTTATCAAATACTTTATTTTATTATTTTCAAATACATTTATAATAATCATATATTTTTACATTACATCATAATTAATCATATTATTATATATCAAATATTATAACTTTTACTCCACAAAAATATTATTATATTTTATTTATTTAATTATATAAAATTAAAATAATTTTATAAATATTGCATCACGCCTACATCATAATATTACAATATATTTCCTCTAACATGAATTAAACGCAACATAAATACGCTACAAAGAGATTAAAAATTATAATTTTCCCTTTAGGTGTGATCCATGACATGCGAGACGCGTTTTTCCTTCATTAAGGCGTGGTTACCGAACAAAAATGACAGCGAGGAACTACGAGAAGAAACACGTCAGCGACATATCAAGAAAGACCTAATTAGAAGTTTGTCGGCAAAGAACGTCACATTTGACAATGACCCTCTAATCCCAGGTGTCTTTGTGTTTATATATCAACATAAAAAACAATTATATATATATAAATATATAATATTTATTTATTTATTCATTCAAAGGTTATATATTAAAGTCTAACCCATTTAATTTTTTATAAAACAAATAATTATATAAAACGTATAGTTATGTAAAACCTTTCTAAGATTTCATCAATATAACTGTTTTTTATAAAAATAAAAAATTAAAATATGTAATAAATTTTATTAAATTATTTTTTAAAGTTTAAATAATTTATTTAAGGGTAAGGTTTATTATTTTTATTTTTTTGTTGAAGCAAAGCAAAGTATAAAAGATGGCACAATTGTAGGTCAAAGTTGTTGAGGGACATAATGGGGCGGGACATAATGGGCCTCCCTCCCTCCATGTGATTTGAATTTGGATAACCTGAATAATAGTCAAACAATATACCACTAAGGTTTCCCAAAATAATAAGATTTATGATTATTTAAAAGTAATATTTTTGAAAAGTATGTTTAATAAGTGTCTAATGTTTCTTTGTTATTTCCATATTTGACAAAAAAATAATAATATTTTTCTTTTTTTTTAAAGTAAGGTGAAGTCCAATGGGTGGTAGAATTGGTGCCACAATCTGGGCAATACTTTTATATTTTAATAGACAAGGAAAAATCATTTTAAGAAAGGTGTAGTACAACTGGTGGCACAATTGAGACCACACTCCTCGATAGTTTTTTAAGGTGAAGTAAAACAAGTGGCACAATTAGGGCCACACTCCTTGGAGCATAGTAACATGGACCTCCCTCCTATAATTTAAATTAAGGTAAATCTAATTTTATATATATATGTTTTATAGAAATGTTATAAAATCCATATGGTTGATTACTTATCCTTCTAAATTTTGGCTATAATAGAAGAAAAGTTATGTAATTAGGTTAATTTGATAGATTTCAAACCAACTTATAGTTCTACTTAAAAAATAGGCAAATAGAAGTCTTAAATCATAATTTGAAGTTTATTAGCTATTTGTTTGAGGTTCTCTTCCTCCACGAAGTTCCTAACAAAATTCTACAATATACAATTGTCAACATAGTTTTGACTTTAACTTTTGACCTTTAATGGTCATTTTGGATCTAAAAAGTAAAAGAATAAAGCTTCAACAAACAAAATCACCTTGTTTCTTAAAGATAACAAAGGCTTACTAGATGAAAATCATCAAATATTTTGTTTCACCTTTCTTGGGAACCATTGTAGGTGATATTGACCATTGATGTCATATATTATAGCCTTTATTTTCTTAGCCTCTTCCATCACAACCAACAAATTGTTCTTCAACAAACACCACATTTTGTAAACAAAAATTGCAAGAAATCCATTGAGGTTAGGTGGGTTATCAAGGTGGAAAGAGACCTTTAATCCTACAGTTTCTTTGTAGAGATTTTCCATACCAAGCTTTCATTATATCTTTGTGTGATGATTAACAAAATATTTTGCAAAAGTTTATGTTGCCTTCTTATCTTGTCCAACTTTATTTTTTATTTTTTATTTTTAAATAACCAATTGTTTTTTTCTTTTTTGAATTTACATGGTGGAATCAATAGTCGTCGCGAATCCGAGTAGGTTGTCTAGCTTTTATGGCCACCACAGTATTTTGCGTTCACCTCAGAAGCTACCACACACTTCTTCATGCAGTTCACCCCTATAACCACCATGCCACAATCATTTTAAACCTTTTACGCCGCTGAAAGCACCAAGAAAGGGACAAGCATTCAGTTCGGCGAGACCCGAGATTTGAACATTGGACCTTCGGCCCCCTTACGAGGTTTGGTTGAACCAATTGGTCTACACCTCGGACCTTGAAATAACCAATTGTTACTTCCTAATATCTTATTTTTCCTTGATACTTCTGCCATCTAGAGTTGAAATATCTTTTATTCAAAAAAAAGGTATTTGTTTTGATTGTAGAATGCAAAATTTTGGTATTCCTATCCCTTAAGCCATTTCTTCCTATTTATTTGGGTCCAAATTGATTATTCCTTTTTACATTACAATAAGGAGAAAGGAATTTTTTCTTACATGTGAGTATATTCATCTATTCTAATGATTTCTACAATCTCTTGTAAATCGTTGAGCTTGGATTTGTTTTCATTAATTTATTTTAAATATGTTTGTGCTCATGGAAAATGCGATGTTTATAAAAAAGGTTACGAGACTTATCCTTTTTACAAATTTGCCTCAAGGGCTACAACATGGATCTTTCAAGGTGGAAGTCTTCCTTCAATGAGTGGTTTAAACAGCACCAAAGGCCTTCAGTGAACACCTCAAGGGGAGTGGACTTATTACATGTGGGCCACTACTAGCTGTAGAGATCCTTTAAACCTATACAATAAAATAAAAATAGTTAATAGTGTTTGGGGGCCTGTCTCAATCAGACCCCTTGTGATGAAAGATAAAAGACCAAAGTAATCTATCCTACTACATAGTTAAAGTGTTGAGAACGACTGAAAACTGATAATAACAGTGATAATTGGTTGAAGGGTTTCCTTGTGTTGCTTGCTAAAATAGGTCCTTGAAGGGGACTAGACCCCTGGGTGTGGTCTAGATGATTGCATATGTTTGTATGATTGATTTTATGTTGTCTAGATAGATAGTTACTTTATTGGGAAGGTTTTGTTGGTTTTTTTGGAGCTCCTATCTGTGTCAGGGCACCTTCTAAACCTTTAGCTAAGAGCAATTTATCATGCAAAAGAGAGTGTCAAGAGACACATGTGGGCATCCATGGTGGTTGATGGTAAGTGAGGGTTGAGTGCACTAGAGTCTAGAGTGATTTATGTAGAGTTTGAGTATGTAAGTGTATGATTCTTCTAAATGGTGAAAATGACCTTCTATTTATAGATTTGGCCAAGGCTAGGGGGTTGAGATGTCCCATGAGGTGGTATTGCTCATAAATGGATTTGGGTGAGAGAAGTCCTCACCCATCCACATGTAATAATTGGGTATGGGTGTACCATGACTCATAAATAAATGGACAATAAAAATCTTCACCCATTATGGTATGGTGGATGATGACTCATCAATGCCTTGAATGCAAAAATCTTCAAATATCATTTATGGTATTGAATGTGCATAGGGATGTGGGGGGAGCAAGAGTTAAGGTTTCACCATGGTTAGGTTGACCATGTGTTTAGGGTTGACCAAGGTGAGGTGGAAGCTAGGCTAGGGTGAGGTTGACCATGGGTTTAGGGTTGACCAAGAGTTAGGTTTACCATGGTTAAGCTAGAGTAGACTAGGCTTAGGTGGAAGCTAGGCTAGTCAAAGGGTATACTAGGGTGAGGTGTCCCTAGGTTAGGCTTAGAGGGGTGGTCGCATGGTGACCAGGGGCTAAGCGGAGGAAGGGGATTAAGTGGCCAAAGGGGCTTAAGCAAGATGAATAGTATTTTTAGGTAAATTATGCAAATTTTATGGGTTTTGTAAATTAATCGATCGTTAGCACTACACAAGAATTAATGTGATATTTTTAGGTGTCTACATTTATCTCATTGCATTGTGTGAAAATATGATGTGCAAAAACTTATGATATCGGATTGGTGGTTGATTGTGAGACAAATGAATTGATGATGGGTGATTGTGGTTAACCCATGATTGATTATGATTGGTTACGACTTTTGGCACGTTACAATGATTGTTGAGGGAGTAGAAGCAAGAATTTCTTATTTCATGATCAATATCAAATGCCTCATGTAGATGCAAGATTATCTTATGTATACCTCAATGTAAGATGACAATTTAGAGCTTGATTTGATTTGGTAAGTCATCCAGCCCTTGGTAGGTATTCTCATGATGCTTCGATCGCAAGTGGTCTTATGTTTGCCACTTCAATGAAGGAAATTCATGATTAACCATACAATCTCAAGCATGGGGTGTACCAAATGTTTGTTTTGAATTAGAGTTTTGATTGAGAAGAGAAATTTTTCTTTTGTTTTCCCCAACAAATGAGGGCTTGAGATAGTCTTTGGTGAAGATTCTTGGACAAATATGGATTCCAATATTGAGAGTTTAAATATTTGATCATGCACAAGGCAACGTTAGTGTATAATGTCTACCCTCTCAAGCGATGAGTTTGTGGGTGAAGTAAAAAACAACGATGAGTCGCTTAACAAAGAGGTGATTGGACAACCATCGGTAAGAAAATTATGAAAGAGTGATAACATATGCAAATGGGAAATAGTTGGCCAAAAATGTTGTAGAAATCAGTTAATTGTATAGAGGGATACGGTGATATACAACCGTACCTATCCGTATGGCCGAGCGGCGTGCACCTATAAAGGTATGGTCGAAGGGAACACAAGTCATTTTTGTAGCACAAGTTGAGATAATTAGGAGAGGAGCAGTGAGGTTGCATTTGTAATGTAGAACATTGTCAAAGTGAGGACTTGAGCCTATGATATGGTTGATAGTGGTGTGAGAACTGGCATTGGAGGGTGTGCAATATTGGTAAGTGGATTTTTTCCCATATTTGTGTGTGTCAAAAATAAAATGAACCCTAGGGCCTGATTTTAGTAAAATAAAATTGTAGAAAATAGTATAAACTATTTAGGAATATTATGTGTGTTTGTGTGTGTGAAATGTGGGTGTAGGTTTAAATGTTTGTTTGTTTTGTTTGCACATTGTACAAAGTACGTGTGTGCTAGTTGTATGCATATGGATTTTTGTACTTTTTTGTGAGCGCGTGTGAAAATTTTTGTTTTTGGGGGTAATTTTTAGGCAAATGGGTATCAAAAAATATATTTTTTTATTATTGTACAGAGTCGTATAATCATATGAATCAGACCTTTCTAAATACATTGGATCTGCCTGTACGATCGTACGAATCTGTACAATTTTTTTGTTTACAAAGGTGTTTGATAGGAAGAATTATGTTTGCAGGTTAAGGAGTTGAAACTAAGGTATTATTATTTATCGCTTTTGGATGAGTTGAAGGATGTGTGGATGTCAGGTGAATGGGATTGGGTGCAAGATATAGGGTTTCATGGGGTGGCACATATGTCGACTATCCACTATGACCATGTTTACATGTCAACATTATATGAGCTTTGGAATCATGATAGGAACACTTTCCATTTCCCAATAGGGGAAATGACCATTACTCTAGAGGACGTGTACAAGATCTACAATATTTCGATGGAGAGGATTATGGTTATGGCTACAAGTAATTGATAAAGAGATGTTGTGTTATAGAGATCCTTTGGTCTAGGATGGTGAGTTGTGGATTATGGGAGCGATGATATGTTATGTGGGGACTATTAGCATATCCAAGTATTATTTTTGAGACATGTTTTAGTGATGGTTTTGTTATTATCACTGAGACGATGAGTGTATTGATGAACAAATAGTGTGACAAGACCATTTGGGGTGATAGTAGAGGGAGGTATGAGAGGTGCACCAAGGTAGGCACTAGGGGATTTTTCTAGAGAGGTGAGGTCGATAGAGGCATTTTGGAAGGGTTGTGTGGAGGATACTATACAGGCAGATATGGAGGAGTTAATGGAGGTTGTAGGGGAGGCTGATATGCTAAGAGATAAGGTTAGATAGGTGGAGGTGTAGATGGTCAACTAGGAGACTACCTAAACATTGCAGAGTATAGGAG
Organism: Wollemia nobilis; assembly: GCA_028583015.1. Lineage (NCBI taxonomy): Eukaryota > Viridiplantae > Streptophyta > Pinopsida > Araucariales > Araucariaceae > Wollemia > Wollemia nobilis. The sequence continues at coordinate 4,468,762 of JAQPPZ010017072.1, forward strand.
TGATGGAAGAGAGAGATACAAATTTAGTTAGCATTGAGGGAGCTAGAGCTAATAGAGATAAACTACAACATGAGTGAGATGAAGTGATAAAAATGCTAAAGAGGGCTACAATAGATAGTGAGAGGTTGTAGGGGAGAGGGATGAGCTACAAAAAGAGCAAGAGGTAGTGACAACAGAGAGATAGACTACATGAGGAGGTTGAGCAACTTAAGGCATAGAGTGATGTGGCAGTGCTATAGGTAGATATTGATGATCTACAATGAACAAGGAAGGGTATCATGACTCTTTATTTTTAAGAGAGGGATAGAGCATCAGTGTTAGATTTGGAGATGGCAACACAACATGTGCCAATTCCATCATATTTAGCTTCTCATTCTAGATGAAACCATAAGAGTGCATCGTTAGTGGTCTCGATAGTACCTCGAGTCACCTAGCCCACAACATCACAAGTATGGGGAATCAACACCAACGCAAGGTGGGAAGAGGTCACAAAGGATTGGAGGTGGGATGCCTCTAGGGTAGAGGGGAGTGGGGAGACTCCAATTGGTGTCCCAGATGTACCACCATTTTTATAAATCATAGTATTTATGTATGAGAGTTTGTGATGATGTAGATCACGGTATGCATATAGGTACAAATGATGTAGCCTACGGGTAATTTTTGATGATGTATGGATGACTTTTATATATATGTGGATGATTGATTATTGATGGATATGTAGTAGACTTTGATTGTGTAAATGCAATGTGATGTATGTTTATTATGTTATAAATTTGGTGTGATGATGATTAGTTAGATATAATGTAATATGTATCATTCACTTGATGTTGTTGATGTTATGAATGAAAATGTGATGTTGTGCAAATGCACAGTTTTAAACTTCATATGTGTTGATTTAGCCAAAATTTTGAATGTGTATTTGTGAATTTTACCATTACAATGGATGTAATTAATCAAGGATAAATTAATAGTCACATAGACATATTAACCTCACATGAGACAAGTTAACATGCAACATGTATGATGAATACAAATCTAAAAGTGAACATATATAAGGTATGCATATAATGGTTTGATCATGAACCCAAATGATCATGAATAATAAACATGTAACCAAGACGATTGAACATGGATTAATGTTTGGGAGGCTTTGTATTACTTGGCGAAACTAGCTATGATGTTATTCATTTTAATGTCCAAGGCATTTTGGATGCTAAAAATATTTTAAAAAAGTCAAACACCTTATTTTGAACAATCAACCTCATCTAATAGTCAAACAATATCCTACAGAAATCTTGACCATCCTGTATAATATTATGTTTATATTGGACCAATGTGTGTGCAATACTGTTCATTTTTCTATTTTGAATGGTGTTGGACTAATCAATTGTAAACTTAGCCAATATAAACTAGCTCATCCACAAGTGCGTAGTATTCTATACAAAATAAGGTCATTAATATAATAGACATGTTGCCACTCATAAGGCATACTCTAGTACCAGATAAGCATATGTTGCCACATTTTGCACGGGGGTGCCATGTTTTTGGTTTTTGCATGAAAGCTGCTCTTTTTATTCCCTTCTCCTCCTTTTCCCTTTCTTCCTGTCCCTCACAGCTTCATTCCCTCTTCTTCTTTCCCCCTTTCCTCCCCCAGCAAACTTTACAGGTGTACCTTGAAAAGTTTCTAAGTTTTGGGGCGCAACTCGACTTTGCAACGAAGTCGGAGTGCGCCCCTCAGTTGGAGCGCAGTAGGTAACTCGTGCGCAACAAGACAGGAAGTGACTAAAAATCTGACTAAGTGTCAAGGGCGCAACCCGACTTCGCAGCGAAGTCGGAGTGCGCCCTTCTTCCTGGGCGCACTAGGGGAATGACCTATCAGGAAAATGGCTAAGTGCTGGGGTGCAACCCGACTTCGCAGCGAAGTCGGAGTGCGCCCCTGTTCCAAGTGCGCAGTCTGTACAACGAATGGAGACACCAAGCACCGATGCGCAACCCAAATTCGTAGCGAAGTCGGAGTGTGCCCTTTGACCAGTGCACAGGTCGGTGAAGTTAACTCAGAAGACACCAAGGCAAGAAGACCTCCCAACTGCACTGTCTTCCTCCTGCGCAACCCGATGGCGCCCGAATTCCTGGCAAAGTTGGATAAACTACCCTTCAAGGCAGACACATGTCACGCTTCAGCATCCGACAAGTATCCATCTGTGAGATTCGAGCCAAGACTTGACCGCGCAAGGACAAAGCATGGGCTTCACTACCGACGCCATTTGTCAACATTTAAAGCCGATGTGAAGTGCCATCTGCCGCACCTACTCGCATTCCTGTTGACCGAAGACTTGACCCAACACACTGCCATGTAGTTGTACCACCTTCAGGGACACCATGCTGCAAGGGTAGTCCGGCCCGACAGAAGTCAGCATCAGCAGCTCCTCAGCCGCTCGTGTCAGCTGCTATCTTATCTGGGACTTTGTGCCCATGAATGTAATTGAGGGGAGTTTTGGGCTATAAATACCCACCACATTTTCAATGTAAGGGGTGGAAGGGGAATATATTGCTAGGGGACAATTGTAGCTATGCGTTTGCCTCAAATACAGACATATACTTGGCTCTGCTTACTGTCTTTTATCTTGCATGCTGCCTCTCCTTGTCATTGCTTGTTGTTGTACTGAACTCTGGACTCCAGCATTTGATGGCCAGGTATTCCTGGAATGCATAGATAGAGGATACATGGGATCGCTGATAGCTGCAGTTTCGATGTATGTTTGTAGATGAATGCTGTTAGTAGTGGTGATTGATTCGTCGTCGTGCTGCTTATTCCCCCCACCCAACTCCAATCACATTTGGAATCTCTTTCCTGCACTCTTATCTTATTTATCTCTTTCCTGCACTCTCATCTTATTTATCTCTTTCCCTGCACTCTTATCTTAACACAACCCCATAGGAGCCGACCTTCTCCGGAGATTGGCACGGAAGGCATTCCTTCCTCCCGACCTTTCAATCTGGTGGGCGAATCTGGGTGCATTAACAACAAAATCCTTTCCTCATGGCAGATTCGTAACCAACAGTTTCTTTGGCACGCCCTGTGGGACCAAGGTCCCATATTTTGATGTAGGAGCATCCAGGGCAGCACAACAATCTTACATCACCGAAAAAGACAAACAAAAGAAACAAGCAAAAAAAGTTCTAAGTTTGAAAAAAATATTCTAAGGTTCAAAGGTGTCGCGATATCGCGACATAAAAGTTGTCGCGATATCGCGACACCATCAGCACAACGACGGGCGCAAACTAAATGGTCGCGATATCGCGACATAACAGTTGTCGCGATATCGTGACACCATCAGCACAATGACGGGCGCAAACTAAATGGTCGTGATATCGCGACATAACAGTTGTCGCGATATCGCGACACAATCAGCACAAACGACGGGCGCAAACCCAAGTGTCGCGATATCGCGACACAAAGGTTGTCGCGATATCGCGACACCTCCGATCAAAGGCGGAAGCAAAAACTCAAGTGTCGCGATATCGCGACATAAAGGTTGTCGCGATATCGCGACACCTCAGAACAAAGCAAGAGCTAAAATGCAGATGTCGCGATATCGCGACACCTCGACAAAGAAGGTCGTAAGACGAAAAAGTGTCGCGATATCGCGACACATTGGCGAAAAAGAACCAAAGGCAGAAAAGTGTCGCGATATCGCGACACATTGGCGAAAAAGAACCAAAGGCAGAAAAGTGTCGCGAAATCGTGACATGTCGCGTTTTCGCGACCTGGCTAAGAAAGAGAAGGCGGGTTTTCGCGGACTGTTGCAGAACGACAGTTGGCAGTTCCAGAAGCCGTTAAGGCAGTTCCAGGAAACCGTTGCAGCGGTTACAGGGACGGTTACGAACGACGTTTGCAGCAAGAACCTGTGATGATAAAAAGGGATTTTTTGAAGGATTGCGGAGGCTGGAGAGACGAAAGCTACGGCTATTTTTGGCATTTTTTTGTACTGTGTAATTTTTCATGGTTTCGAATTGTAAAGCTTTCCATGCTTCAAAATAAAATTGCGTCTTTTCTTTATGATTAAAATTGGTTAAAATTGGCTCCCCATCAAGTGGTATCAGAGCAGTAAGATTCTGAGTGTGTGAGCAGAGCGCCGAACGTGAGGCAACTTGCACCAGGATCTGGGGTTACGGGTTCTGAGAAACAGTGAAGCAGAATGCCACCGCGAAGAAATCATGGTGCTGGAAGGAACGTGGTTCCTGAAGGAGACTTCCGAGCATTGCAGAGGCAAGTGCAGGCCCTGCAGGAAGAATTGCGTAGAGGAGTAGAGCCAAGAGGAGAAGACCAAAGCGATGATGAAGCTTGCGGAGTTGATGATCCGTCTGAAGAAGAAGAAGAAGCGATGAGTTCTGCGAAGGCTCGAATGATTAAAGCCATTTCTCAAATTGGGAAAAGGCCGAAGATTGATGTATCCACATATTCTAGAAATTTAAATCCGGAAGAATTGATTGACTGGATTAATGACATGGAGGAATATTTCGAATATGAGGAGGTTGAAGATCCAAATCGAATAAAATTTGCCAGAACAAAGTTGAAAGGCCATGCTGGCATATGGTGGAAAGGAGTGCAACTGGAAAGAAACCGTAGAGGAAAAGAAAAGATCACCAGGTGGGATCGAATGGTTGAAAAACTGAAACGGCAGTTTATTTTGGCAGATTACGAATTAGATCTACTGAGAAAAATGCAGAGTTTGCGCCAGTCCAGCAAGTCTGTTAAAGAATATACAGAGGAATTTTTTAAAATTTCTATCAGAATCGGTCATACGAAAGCAAATAAAGAGAGAGTAGCCCGTTACATTAATGGGTTGAGAACCAACGTGCAAGAAGAATTGAGTTTGGTCCGAATGAGCACCATTGAAGATGCTTACCAGTTTGCTCTGAAAGTGGAAGAGAAACTGAACCGTAGATTTGACAGTAAGCAAAGAGGAAGAGGTCGTGGTGGAAGAACTGGTGGAAGAACCAGTGGAGGTAAATATGATGACCAAAAGCAGACTGGTGAAACCAGCAATCACCAGGAACAGAAGGAGGAGAATGCTTACCGACCCCGTAATCAGAACAATGATTATCAAAGGGGACGAGGTAGAGGTGGACGTGGATATGGAAGAGGCAGATTTCGTGGAACCTATTTCAATTGCGAAGAAGAGGGGCATCGATCATATGAGTGTCCCAAACACCAAGAAACACCGAACAGAAGGCCTGAAGGTAATGCCAGAGCTACGGTTGTTGAGGATGGTGTTGAATCTGAGCACTCTGAAGAAGCAGAGCACGGAGAAGTGATGATCACAAGGAGAACCTTGTTGAACGAAGAGAAGGAACCAGACCAATGAAAAAGCCTGTTTCGCACGAGGTGCAAATGTTCAGGTAAAATCTGTAATATTATTATTGATAATGGTAGTACAGATAATTTGGTTTCTGAGGAAATGGTAGCTAAGTTAAAGCTAGAAAGAAGACAACACCCGCATCCATACCGGATTGCGTGGTTGCAGAAGGACCATAGAGCATTGGTCAGTGAACAATGCTTGGTCAAGTTTCAAATTGGAAGATACCAGGATGAGGTCCTGTGTGATATTTTGTCGATGGATGCTTGCCATTTGTTGCTGGGAAGACCATGGCAATTTGACAGACGTGCAACGCATGATGGGCATGCAAATACCTATTCCCTGACAAAAGACGGAGTACGCCACAAATTGAAGCCATTGAAGGAGGTTGAGGAAAAGGTATGCAATAATGCTAGAATTTGTTTAGTAGATGGCAAAAAAATTTTGGATGGTCTAAAGAGGGATTCAATGTGTTATGCATTAATTCTTGCTGTAAAGAGAGAAGAAACTACTGACATTCCAACAGAAGTTGAACATCTGTTAGCAGAATTTCTTGATATTATATCAGACAATGTGCCTGAGGGTTTGCCGCCAATGAGGAAGATTAGTCATCAGATTGACTTAATGCCAGGATCTAGCTTACCCAATAAGGCTGCCCATAGAATGTCTCCTGTAGAGAATGAAGAGTTGAACCGCCAAGTTCAGGAATTGTTGAGGAAGGGTTTGATTCGAGCAAGTTTGAGCCCTTGTGCAGTGCCAATAGTACTTGCACCAAAGAAGAATGGCGAATGGCGAATAGCGAATGTGCACTGATTCCCGAGCCATTAATAAAATTACCATTAAATATCGCTTTCCATTACCCAGAATGGATGATATAATGGATTGCTTGAGTGGAGCTAAATACTTCACTAAGATTGATTTGAAGAGCGGATATCACCAGATACGTGTTAGAGAGGGTGACGAATGGAAGACAACCTTTAAAACCAGAGAGGGTTTGTATGAGTGGTTAGTTATGCCATTTGGATTGACTAATGCACCCAGTACGTTTATGAGGTTGATGAATGAGGTATTGCGTGACTTCCTGGAAAAGTTCGTGATAGTTTATCTGGATGATATTTTAATTTTTAGTAAAACATTGGAAGAGCATTTGATGCATGTTCGAACAGTTTTTGAAAAACTGCGTGAGGAGCAGTTATTGATTAATATACAGAAGTGCAGTTTTGTACAGAAAGAGTTGATTTACCTAGGATTTGTCATCTCAGAGGAGGGTCTGAAAATGGATCCTGAAAAGGTGAAGGCTATCATTGAATGGCCTGCCCCAAGAAATGTAACAGAGGTAAGATCATTTCATGGTCTTGCAAGTTTCTATCAAAAATTTATTAGAGACTTTAGCAAGATTTGTGCACCCCTAACGTAAACTATGAGAGGGGATAAGAGAGAATTTAAGTGGACTCGCCATGGCAAGTACCAGTATGGACATATTGAAAAAGAAAGTGACAGAACAGCCCATTCTGGCACTTCTAGATTTTAATAAAGTGTTTCAGGTTGACTGTGATGCCAGTGGCAGCGCCATTGGAGCCGTATTGAGCCAAGAAGGTAAACCTGTTGCATACTTTAGTGAAAAATTGAATGATGCTCGCAAGAAATACTCTGTTTATGATCAAGAATTCTATGCTATAATTCAGGCTCTTAAGAAATGGAGACATTATTTGCTAACCAAAGAGTTTGTTTTATATACTGACCATCAAGCTTTGTAGTATATAAATAGTCAAGGTAAACTTAACCAACGACATTTGAAGTGGGTTGAATTCCTGCAGAGTTATACCTTTGTCCTGAAGCATAGAAGTGGTAAATCTAATAGAGTTGCAGATGCCTTGAGTAGAAGGCATAATTTGTTGATGGAAATGAGAGTGCAAGTTGTTGGGTTTGATGAACTCAAGAGTTTATACCCAGCAGATCCAGATTTTGTAGAGGCATGGATGGCATGTGTGTCTCCTACTACTGTGGATCGTACTAAGTGGTTGGATTTTATGATCCAAGATGGGATGCTATTTCGGCAGAACCAGTTGTGCATTCCACGAAGTTCCATGAGGGAAAATTTGATCAAAGAGAAACATAGCGGAGGACTAGCAGGGCATTTTGGTCGAGATAAGACCATTGCTCTCGTTAGTGAGAATTACCATTGGCCGCAGTTGCAGCCGGATGTGACCAAATTTGTGCAGGGTTGCAGAGTGTGCCAGATGGCAAAAGGAGTCAGCCAGAATACAAGAATGTACCAGCCATTGCCTATACCAGAGAGACCGTGGGAGGACATCAGTATGGATTTTGTTCTTGGTTTGCCAAGGACACAACGTGGAAATGACGCCATTTTTGTTGTTGTTGACAGGTTTTCGAAGATGGCTCATTTTATTCCATGTCAGAAGACAAGTGATGTTGTTCATATTGCAGGTTTGTTTTTCAGGGAGGTTGTGCGCCTTCATGGTCTACCCCAAAGCATTGTCTCGGACAGAGATACCAAATTTGTGGGTTATTTCTGGAGAACCCTGTGGAAGAAGCTGAAAACAGAATTGAAATTCAGTTCTGCGTACCACCCGCAGACTGATGGACAGACCGAAGTAGTCAACCAAAGTTTGGGTAATCTTCTACGATGTCTGGTAGGAGATAAACCCAAGGGATGGGATCTGATTTTACCACGAGCAGAGTTTGCTTACAATAATTCTCGTCAATCGCAGTACTGGTAAATCCCCATTCCAGATAGTACATGGGAACAGCTCGAGAAACGCTTCTGAGTTGAGGCCGATGGATAAAGGAGACAAGCGCAGTGCTGAAGCTGAAGACTTTGTAGCACACATGAAGAATTTACATGAGGAGGTACAACAACATATCAGTAACATGAATGCTACTTACAAAGCCCGAGCAGATCAGAAGCGGCGTTTCAAGGAATTCCAGATAGGAGATGAAGTCATGGTTCATTTGCGCAAGGAACGTTTTCCTACCAAAACCTACAATAAGCTAAAAATGAAGAAGTTTGGACCATGCCGGATCATAGGTAAACGAGATTCAAGCAATGCCTATGAAGTAGATCTACCGAGTGAGATGAATATTTCACCCATCTTCAATATTTTTGACTTGGTTGAATATCATGCAGGAAGTTGTAGCGAACCACCCAGTCCGGATCTCGTGGAACATTCCAGCATCCACTCCAGACAAAGAAGAAATTGAAGACATACTCGACACTCGCGAAGGCAGAAGTACCCAAAACAGGCAATATTCGGAGTATTTGGTCAAGTGGAAGAACCGACCTGTCGAAGATGCCACATGGTTGTCCAAATCAGAGGTTGATCGTCTGGGTTTTCCTTCGACCAGTCCAGAAGTGAGGATCACTTCTAAACATCTACCCCGGGTGTCTGATGCAGGAGCATCCAGGGCAGCACAACAATCTTGCATCACCAAAAAAGACAAACAAAAGAAACAAGCAAAAAAAGTTCTAAGTTTGAAAAAAATATTCTAAGGTTCAAAGGTGTCGCGATATCGCGACATAAAAGTTGTCGCGATATCGCGACACCATCAGCACAACGGCGGGTGCAAACTAAATGGTCGCGATATCGCGACATAACAGTTGTCGCGATATCGCGACACCATCAGCACAACGATGGGCGCAAACTAAATGGTCGCGATATCGCGACATAACAGTTGTCGCGATATCGCGACACAATCAGCACAAACGGCGGGCGCAAACCCAAGTGTCGCGATATCATGACACAAAGGTTGTCGCGATATCGCGACACCTCCGATCAAAGGCGAAAGCAAAAACTCAAGTGTCGCGATATCGCGACATAAAGGCTGTCGCGATATCGCGACACCTCAGAACAAAGCAAGAGCTAAAATGCAGATGTCGCGATATCGCGACACCTCGACAAAGAAGGTCGTAAGACGAAAAAGTGTCGCGATATCGCGACACATTGGCGAAAAAGAACCAAAGGCAGAAAAGTGTCGCGATATCGCGACACATTGGCGAAAAAGAACCAAAGGCAGAAAAGTGTCGCGATATCGCGACACATTGGCGAAAAAGAACCAAAGGCAGAAAAGTGTCGCGAAATCGTGACATGTCGCGTTTTCGTGACCTGGCTAAGAAAGAGAAGGCGGGTTTTCGTGGACTGTTGTAGAACGACAGTTGGAAGTTCCAGAAGCCGTTAAGGCAGTTCCAGGAAACCGTTGCAGCGGTTACAGGGACGGTTACGAACGGCGTTTGCAGCAAGAACCTGTGATGATAAAAAGGGATTTTTTTGAAGGATTGCGGAGGCTGGAGAGACGAAGGCTGCGGTTTTTTTTGGCATTTTTTTGTACTGTGTAATTTTTCATGGTTTCGAATTGTAAAGCTTTCCATGCTTCGAAATAAAATTGCGTCTTTTCTTTATGATTAAAATTGGTTAAAATTGGCTCCCCATCATATTTCAAGAGTGAATTTCTAACCCGTCTCCACCTAGCACCACCAATTTCCTGGTCTTAATCGGTGGGACATGGAAGTTTCCAACCCCCAGACAGAATTGAAGTACTAGTGCTCGCTTCATTGTTGTTCAAAATTAGAGCACCTAGCAACTCTGCAACTTACCTAAACATTCTCTAAGTCTGTGAAGATCGGTCCTAACGCATTTATGCAAACAAGAAGGTGGCGAGCAAGGAATCCGAAGAACCAGCCTGACTTTTACGAACTTGACCTCGATGCTCCAGGCAAGCGTGTTAGGCTGGCTGATTACCAAGCTCGCGAAGAAGAAATCCAAGAAGAGGTCGAGGCTGAAATCCAAAAAGCCAGAGTCGATATTGAACAAGTTGAGGTCGAAGAAGAATCTACCTCTTCGAATAGTTTCGATTTCGAGTACACTACCAGATCAGAAGCAAAAATGGCTAACCATTTGGATGAAGACGACCTCTTCCCGACGGTGGATTCTACGGGGCCCTTGGCCTTGGTTGGACAACAAGTTGTGCCCCCTATTGCTTTAAAGTCCATCCCTATGTATGACGACTACAGCAAGACGACGTATGAACACATCCAGGACATTCTTGCCCTGGTTGCGCTACACTCCATCATCGACGAAAGTGTGAAGACCCGACTGCTAGCTCTTTCCTTAAGGGGAAAGCTTCTCTACTGGTGGAGATCACTGCCAAAGGGATCCATCACAAGGTGGCGACAGTTAGCCTGCAGACTCATGAAAGGATGCAATGAGTTTGCTGATCCCTCTTCTTTGCTGCATTAGTTCCAAAGTATTCAGAGACACCCCCAAGAGGAGGTGTCAGACTTTAACATCAGGTTTGTGAGGTCTTGGAAATGAGTCCCTCGTGAACTTCGACCGTCAGCAGGACAGGCCGCCTACTATTACCTGAGATCTTTCAACTCAGACATTTGCCTGCTGTTGAAGGTTGCCAGAATCAACACATTCCCCGCTCTGTACGAAGCTGCCCAGCAAGCTGAAATGGACATCATCTCCATCGGAAGACTTCCACGTAGAGTGCAACTGCCCATATACCCTGATTTTCCTCGATCATAGTATCCATCAGCTTCTGGTTCGGAGTCGTCCACTTTAGGAAAGCAACCCCAACAGCAATGGAACCTAGCGTCGGTCATGAACCCTTATGGCCCGCCTCAAATTCATTATCTGCCTCCTCATCCTCCATGTTTTCCAACACTTCCTGCTCATCCCTCGCATGCACAATATTCCACTCCTCCTCCATTGGCCGCATTGCCTCCCCCAGCTCAATTACCGTCGCCTCCTAGCCACGATATTCATAATCAAATCCTACAGGAGGTACGGGCTCTGGCCTCTGGCTATCATACTATGTCTAACGACATGATTGTTTTGAAAAAGAAGCAGGCCCAAATGGACCTAGCTTCGAGAAGGCCATATCCGCCCCCGACATTGACAAAATATCGGCTCCCCGAGCAACATTTGCAACAGCAACCCCCTTCGAGGAACGTTGTCATAGAGGATGAACCCGATGCTTTCGATCAGGTCAACTGGTGCACCACGTGCAACGACTCGCATGATGAAGATGATTGTACGCTTCACTAGCACTACCTCCATACCTTGCCTGATAGCGCCATTGAGGATGAAGAACTTTACATGATCCTGGGCGACAAGAGCAATTTTATCATTTCAGACGAAGTTCCAATACCGCCTCCCACCAAGGAAAACAAGAAGTCTACCGAAGCTGTAGCCAAACCCCTAAAGGTGTACGCCATAAGAGACAAGGCGCAACTCGAGGAGATTCCACTGTATAAGAGGCTATGGCCTTACACAACCAAAGAGAAAACTCCTTCGACGAAGACTCCCGCAGTCAAGCCTCCCATTGCCAAAGCTCTTTCGGCTAAAGCTCCCGCTGCTCAGCCTCCAGCTAAAACAAAAGAACAAGCTCAGGAGAGGTTGAGATATCCGTCTCTAACCAAGAGGCAGAGAGTCAAGGCCACTCAACAGTATCAGATGAAGTACGAGCCAGTAAAATAAGCGAAAGGAGCGAGCACTTCAGGCTACAGTATAGTAGATGAGTTAAAGAGAACTCCCACGAGAATCAGCATGTATGATGCTCTTCAGCTCCCAGGCCAGGTTGATCTACTGCAAGAATCCCTAAAAATCATGAAGAACGGCAAGTAGATACAACCCGCTGTCCTGGTGCAACCCTTGACAGTCTTAGCCATTGGGAAGAACATACCACCTCCCTTTTATCTGTCTTTATAGATGCAAGGGTATATAGTACACAACTGCATGGTGGATTCTGGTGCTTCCACAACCGTGATGTCGAGAGCCATCTGCGATGAAATCGGGATGGAGTACACAAGGAGCAACCAAGGCGTGCTACAACTAGACGACACCCCTGTCAAGATAGTTAGTGTCATAAAGGACATCCCCATTCGGCTGCACAAAGCTCTCGACATTGTGGTCATCCAAGTGGTTGTGATTGTCGACTTGGAACCCTACTTCGGCATGTGTCTCTCTAGGGAGTTCACTGCGAAGTTGGGAGGATATCTCTCTCTGGACTACTCGCACATGGAAGTGCCCTTCGAAGGAAGAAGGCTGAAGATTTTCAATGAAAAGCCTTCCACTTACCTAGTAGAGAAGATACCCGAAGAAGAGTCTGAGGATTGCATGGTCCAGCTGACGGAGGAAGAACTGGTGACAGTAGACATGACGGAGCAAGCTCTTGAGCAGCTACAAGTATAAGATGAGTTCTCCTTGCAGGACTTCAACACCATGATTGAAACAGAGCAAGGCTGTTACACCATTGTTCAGCCTGAAAGAGTTGACAAGTCAGCAAGGAGAGAAGTAGTACCAGCACTTGAGAAGCTATGGAGGCTTTTCTTTGACGGAGCACAATGCAAAAATGGCGTTGATGCTGGAGTTCTTTTGGTTTCCCCAATCGAGATCCATAAGGATTACACCTACAGGCTGGCTTGGAGCTGTACCAACAACACGACTGAGTACGAAGCCCTGTGCTTAGGACTATGAAAGGCAGAGAGGTTGGGAATCAAACATCTATAGATCTACGAAGATTCAAAGCTAGTGTGTCACCAGATCACAAATAGGTGCGCCTCCAAAAAGCACTATCTTAAGGCATACCGAAATCGGGTCTGGGATCTGATGGAATCTTTTGACTCATCGAATGTCAAGGCTATTTCACGAGAGAAAAACAAGCATGCTGACATTCTGGCATCTATTGGAGCCAGGTACGTTTTGGTTGATGACATTGTCTAGAAGCCAAAGTCGTCAGTACCATTTACAGGCCTTCTATGACTGATAAGGACACCCACTGGCAGGTGTTCAGCTGTGACGAGAAAATCGTCACATTTTTGGTAAATGAAGCCTGTTCAATCGAAGGTAGAGACCCTGATGACGAGCAATATGAGGGGTTAATACAACTGAAGAATAATCATGTCCCGAAAGGACTGATTACCTTAGAGAGTCTATTTGATCAGAATAACAGAGCCATATCTCATCGGATCAAAGTAGACCCGAAGCAGTATGTCGACCTAGAGCTGGAACCTGGTAAAACAATCAAGGTCGGGATCAACTGCACCATAGAGGAACTTGAGCAGATCAGATCATTATGTCAAGAGTTCCATGACATAGTAGCCTGAAGCTACCAAGACTTGAAGGGGTATGACAAAGAAATAATTCATCTACCCCATTAAGCACTCATCCTGGGTTGCGAACTTGGTTCCTGTGAGGAAGAAGAACGGAGACATTCGTCTCTACGTGGATTTCAAAAATCTAAATCAAGCCTCCCTCAAGGACCATTACCCGCTTCCTCAGATCGATCAAATCCTCCATATAGTTGCTGGAACCCAAAGATTTTCCCTCCTAGATGGGTTTTCCAGCTACAACCAGATATGGGTCAAGGATGAGGCCCAACACAAGACGACGTTCACCACCAAATGGGGGACGTTCACCTATCAACGCATGCCATTCGGCTTATCCAATGCTGGCGCCACATTCCAAAGAGCCATGGACCTGGCTTTCCGAAAGCTGCTTAACAAAGTGATCATCATCTACTTGGATGACATGACTGTTTTCTCTCACAAGCAAGAAGATCATGTTCCCCACCTGCGACAAATATTCGAAAGATGTCACGAATTCAGCATCTCTATAAACCCAAAAAAATTTGTCTTCACGATAAAAGAAGGAAAGCTGCTGGGGCATGTCATCTCTGAGAAATGCCTAGTTATATATCCTGACAGAGCAGAGGCTCTTCTTCGCTTGCCTGCCCCAATCGAAAAGAAAGGGCTGCAATCCTTCTTCAGCCAAATCAACTTCGTGCAGAAGTTCATACCAGACTTTGCACAAGTATCAAGCCTATGTCCGAGTTGCTGAAGAAGAACACATAATTTTTGTGGACTGAAGAGAGAGAGCAAGCCTTCAAGGAGATCAAAGCTCGCATTACACAAGCACCGATGTTGATAAACCCGGACTACTCCAAGGATTTCATCCTGTACGCGGTGGGAGAACCAGAGAGTTATGTTGCAGTCCTAACCCAAAAGGGAGAAGATGGCGAGGAATGCCCCATAGCGTTCCTGAGCCAAGTGATCTAGCCACACGAAGAAAAGTACAACTTTATAGAGTGGTAGGTACATGCTATCATGAAATATCTCCGTAAGTTTAGGCACTTTGTCTCCCAGAGCAAGATCACCGTCTTCGTGATCCACCCGGACGTTCGAAGCTTTATCACACAAGGTGAACTGGGTCAGAAGAGGGCAGGATGGATTGCCAAAATCTAGGAGTTCGACATCGAAGTACGGCCAACCAAGCTAATCAGAGGCTGAGCCTTGTGCCAGGAGCTATCCCGAAGTGCGGTAGCCGAGATATGCGCCTGTGAGTGGGAGGATCCAGCAACGTGCATCAACCTAGCCAACTCTTTACCCGAGGAATGTGACTGGACAGATGAACTAGTGAGATACTTCTGCACCGAGAGATGTCTAGACCACATGAGTGCCTCATAAAGAAGGAGGTTTCGGCTAGGTGCCTTGAAGTACACTCTTCGCCCTGAGGGGCTTTACTTTAAAAACATCGACGACATCCTGTTGTGGTGCGTCAAAAAAGCAGACCAATCTAGGGTCCTCAGAGAATTTCATTATGGGATGCCTAGAGGTCACCATTCTGCAAGGCCCATGACCTTAAAAATAATCAGAGCTGGGTTTTATTGGCCCACTCTGTTTACAGACGCTCATGTTGTCTATAGCAAATGTGATCAATGCCAGAGATTTTCTGGTAGGAACAGAAAAGCACCCCTACCCCTTCAACCGATCCAAGCCGAGACTCCGTTTTAGCAATGGGGTCTGGACTTCATCGGGGTGATTTTGCTGAACTCTGCAGCAGGCCACAAGTTTATCTTAACCGCCATCGATTACTTCACACGTGGGTAGAGGCGATCCCTACAAAGAACGCTAACCAAGAGATGGTCATTAGGTTCCTCGAAAGCTTGATCAGCCGTTTTGGGGTTCCCAAGTCAATAGTAACAGACAAGGGTCCAGGGTTCGCAGGCGCAGTACTCATGGAGTACACCAGCAAATTCGGCATCTATCACAAGATGTCTTCCAATTAGTACCCGCAGGGGAACGGTCTTGCCGAGTCCACCAACAAAAATCTGCTAAAGATCATCTGAAGGATAGTAGAGAAAAATAAGAGAACTTGGCACCTACTCCTGAACCGGGTGCTATGGGCGGACAAAATTTCATTCAAGAAGTCCATCAAAATATCCCCCTATGCGCTCGTGTATGGCAAAGAAGTTGTCTTGCCAATGCACATTGAGATACCTGCTCTCTGGATGCTTGAAGAAGAAAGAAACAGTGGGGATCCGGTAGAAGACAGACTTTGCCAGCTGTTGCAGTTGGAGGAAGACTGAGAGAAAGCATACCAGGCCTTCACAAAACACACTGAATCAACCCAAGGCTAGTTCGCAAAAGGTACCACAGCCCGAGTTTTCAAAATCGAGGACCTGGTGCTAAATTGGGACTCGTTCAAGGCCAAACTCGGCAACCATGGAAAGTTTGATGCCCTCTAGGAGGGCCCTTATCAGATTGCCCGGGTAAACCAATTCAATGCATATGTGCTCCGGGATATGGACAGATATCCTCTCCCCATTCCCGTCAACGAGTTTCATCTCAAATTGTACCACCACTGAAGGCACCCGAAGGGGCCCTAATTTGTATAGATTTCCATTTTTGCATTTTAAATTTTGTAGCATGTAAATATTTCAAGCTTTTTCAATTTTCCAAGCAGCCCAAGTAAGTCTGAGGCAAACGCCTGACTTCGCAGCGAAGTCAGGCAGCGCTCATCAAATGGGGCGAAGAAGGGAAGAAGGCAATTAAAAGGAGCTAAAAATGTCTAAGTCTGGCTGCCCAACCCGACTTCGCAGCGAATTCGGGCTACGCCCTCTCCAAATAGTGCAATTGGGTAGCAGGATACAAGAAAATGTCTTGACGGACTGCGCCCCAGTTGTAGGGCGAAGTCGGACTGCACCGTAATTCCAGGCGAAGTCTGAGTGTGCACTCATTCTTAGGCACACCCTGAGTAGTCCGATGAAGGCTGAAAGCAATAAGTTCAAAACCCAAGATCACCCGTGCTGGTGGGCGAAGTCGGACTGCGCCCCTTTTTTCGGGTGAAGTCTGCACTGTGCCCATTTTTTGGGCAAACCTCGGACTGTGCCCTTCGAATTCGAGCAATACCGTGCTGGCAAAGTCCAAAGTGTAAGGTTCGAGCTGTGCCCACTCTTGGGGCTAACCGTGAACTACGCCCTTTTTTGGGTGAAGTTCGCTCCGTGTCCGTTTTTTGGGCGAAGTTCGGGTTGTGCCCAAAAAACGGGCGAAGTCCAACTTGCACCCCTTTTTCGGGCGAAGTCGGGTCACACCCCGAATTCTGGGTGAAGCACAAACCTCTCATCATAGCAGCACCAAAAGTTCACAAGTATGGGCCCGTTGCAAAGCCCTACACATGGCAAGGTGTGGCTAATTAAAAAGCTCTTTGAAAAGTGTGCTCAATGGTGGCAGTGACGTCAGCAACGACACAACGTCCAAGGGAGGGCTTTAAATGATTGCGTGGTAACCAAGGATAATACATGTAAAAGATAACCTTGCGCAATATCCAAGGGTGACGCATTTAAAAGGTAAGGTGGGCCTTGGGCTAACAAGGAACATTTTTCAAGAAATAGGCCCCTGCGCAGCCGCCAAGGCCATAACGGTGCCATCAACCTAGGTTAAACTGCTTTAACCTCCTCCCTCATGCCATTAATGGGTAGTCACCATCTACAAAAGACCCTGGCACTAGCCAAAAAATTTATAAGTTCGAAGCTGACTCCCGAACTGCAGAGAATAAGCCTGACAAGCTCTAAAGGATTTGTCCCGGTATTTGATTATTTCGGTGAAGATGGACAAGGGAAAAGTGTCGTACAGGAGCAAACAAGTGTGGATCTGCGCGATGCTGACAAATCCCTAGAATCCAGCGAACATGAAAGCACAGCGCCTCAGAAGGGCAGGAAAAAAAAATCCAGAACAAAGAGGCACGTAGCTGGCCAGACTTCGCTGCCACCAATTAATCGTCTGTCCAGGTATAAAGATGGTGCATTCTCCATCAGTATCATGAAGCTGCGTCTGACCATCACAAAGTGGGTGGGTAAGGTTCCGCCTTCTCACCACCTCGGAGCTGCATACAATTCAAATCTTCATTATTTCTTATGCCCTCCGACTCACTGGTGCCCGGAGCTGGTTGAAGCGATTGCTGAATATTACAAACCAGCTGTGCAGCAAGTCTGCGATAACAAAGGAAGGGTGTTGTTCACTCTCTTTCGAGAGAGCGTCCAGTCGACGTTTGCCCCAGGGCTCCAATATAGCCCAGACATAATTGTCAGAAGGGTGAGCATCAAAGAGCAGACTGGCAGATTTTTGCAGACAAAGCGGATGAGAGAGTTCCTTAACTCAAAATTGAAGACTCCGCTAAATCCTGGACAGTGGCCGACCAGCCCCATACCGCTAGACCGATTTGAGAACATATATATTTATATCATGCTGGCATGGATCCTTGGCTACGATTTAGACAGAGTAGTGCAGCCGTTTCAGCTGGCAATGGCCGAGTGCATCCTACACGGGGAGTTTTACGACTCCACGACGCAAAAGAGCAGGAAGCGCCCAATCTTCTACAATTGGGCAGACTGGTTGGCCTACGTGATTCACACAAGCCTGGTACGACTGTAGCAAAGGCAGTCGACGGACTTTCGATTTTGCTCATTCCTCACATGGCTATGCCTGTACCATATGCATTACCGGATGAACGTCCCTAACCTGAGAAAAGCGAACGAGCAAGGAGAACCCCTCCCAGTGTATGAATGGACTGAGGCCCTATACCGAAAGGGCTCGTTCTACGAGTTTAATGTCAATTTTCTAGGCCAGGCAATGGGACTGTTCAGCCATGGCGCAACTCGCCCACCAGCGACTATGACAAAGCATCTAACAGACAACAAGCTCGGTGATACCTTTCGGCTAACTCAGGGCATTGTCGTCCGAATCTACGAATTCAAGGGGAAGCCGTGTTTGCTGCCCTACTTCTGCACATACCATCAGTTTGGGATGGAGGTGGCACGAAAAATGGACTACGTCGAAGAGGAATTTGGCCAGGGAAGAGAGAGGTCACTTATTCAAATATCCTATGACCTGGGCCAATATTCAGGTCTTCAAAATTGGGCAACACGTTTACCTTAAGCAGGAGCTGCTAGAGATGGGCCTGATAATGCTGCCCCAACACTGGAAATATGACCCAATCGGGGTCCGAGGAAATTTTACACACATCTATCCAATACCGGAGATCATGCAAGAAAGAAGGAACTTGACAGGTGCAGATCTCTACTGGTGCATTCATTTGATGCAGTCATGGCCACCGTGGCATGAATTTTACTATGAAGAGGTCGCTTACAATCCTGAACGAAACCCCGACCATAGAATGGAGTCAGCGGGATTCAAGAAATTCCTCGCTAAGGTGGCACCGCTTAACTGGCATAAAGACAAAATCCTTGAATGCTAGAGAATGAGGTGTCGCATGCAACACGACAAGTCAAGCCGGAGGAATCTTGTCGTTGATGATGAGTTTTTGACATTATATGATCAACACATCGACACATGGCAGCCCTTCGAATTTTGCGTTTGCGTTCCCCAAGGCACGAACATAAGGTATAAAAGGAGGGCTACCCCCAGTCATCGTCAACCCTAGTGACTTCCAACGCGACTCCATCCGGTAGTCAAGTGGACCCAACGCCATCCAGCAGTCAAGTAGGTCCAATGTAGCCTGTTGCTTCCATGGCAGCGCCCGAAGTAGCGCCAGGTTTAGTGCAGTCAATTCCTGAGCTGGCCCCTCCATCAACAGAGAAGACGCTCACACCACTAGCCAGTGGGCCAAGTGCGACAGGTATTTTACCAACGCGACCCAGGTACAAATTTATCATGGGCACATCAGCGCTTCCCGCCCCTCTATTGTTGCTCCCTTCTGAACCAGCCACGATGTCGAGAGAAAAGAAAAAGAAGGTCAAAAAGACCAAACGACCATTGGAGCCAATGCAGCAGTTGCCTACAGAACAGCCACAAGCAACAGTGCCAAAGGTTGTCTCTTTAGACAGCCCCAAACTAGTAGCAGATATCCAGGCTATAACCATTCCTTCAGCATCGGCTCAGGCGGAGCCCACAGGTACGTCCTCTATGCCATTTGCCCAAGTCCATGTCGACCCTGCAAAAACCCCAACTCCCACTTCATCAGGGCAAGCCATAACCACATCCTCTGCCTCACAAGCCACCCCGTCGTCCAACGACTTTCATTCTTTTGATTAGTTTGCCCATGACCCTAATGCTTTCCAATCCCTAAGACAAACCCAAGAGCCTTCACCTGCGGTTAGTGCTAAAGCCGCTCCTTCATCCCCACATCTTTCACCCCAACCAACTGAAACCCTACTAGCGCCGTCTGACCAAACCCCTGTCACTCCTAGGACCCGGTCGCCCTCGAAGGTTACTACCCCCTCTGGTATCCCACCTACTTCATTGTTCGCGAGAAAGATGTCGTAGCAGGCTCAAGAGTTGGAAGACCTCGATTTCATGAGCATCATTGAAGACCAGCCTCTGGCAGTAAGAGCCACGGGGGATCTGCCTCCTTTCTTTAAGGAGTTAAACGCAGAAGGGTCGAAGGGATAGCTACCCCGATCAAATGCACAAAGTTTGACCTAAATCGGAGAGTGCTTACAATAGAAAAGCTAATTCCTAAGGTGAAAAGCCTCTCCGTGATATGATCGAGGCAAACTACGAGCTTCAGACAAAGGAGAATAACTTCGATGATATCAACGAAGAGTATGGGATCCACAGTATTCGTCGCAGAACAAACAACCTCCTTGTCAAGCATCTCGAAACTCAGGAGGTGCTTTTCCAGTTGTAGAATACAACCAGGCAGCTCGAAGAAGACTTGGCAAGGGCTACAGCACAGCTGGGGTCAGCACAACAAGAAGTTGAAAACCTCAAGGCCCAGCTGGCTGTCGCTCAACAGACAACCGAACAAGAGAGGAAAGAAGTGCTGCAGCAGATTTCGCAACTGCAGGGTTCGCTAAAACAGGCGCAGTCGTAGCTAGCAGAGCAAGCATTACAAGCGACGACCTTTTCAAAGAGTAAGGCGAAGGATATGCGTGCAAGTCTGCTACAAGGTTGCAAACCCAACCTTGTCAAGTCCTTGACAGTTCTAGATTTTTTATCTAGAATTGAAGAAATATCTGCCCAGGGCAAGCCTGTGGTAGAGGAAGTTGAACACCAAGCGAGGCAACTACTAGACTTGGCTATGAAACTTGAGAAGATAGAGCATGATGGCTTTCAAATCTCCCCCATGTCCTACCTTGCCTCAAAGTGTGCAAATGAAAGGGTAACCTTGCACGCTTACTTCGCCCGAACGAAAAAGATTAGAGCAGCCAGGCAGGCACTGGACGCCTTAGAACAGGAAAGACAAATTCTCCTGGCTCCTTTTTGTATCTTTTCTGAGCATGGGTGTCCGAGCTATGTCAAAGATGACGAGCTCCTCACCCTTGAATAGGTAAAAGAGAACTGGCTATCCTTTGAGGCAGATACAACAAAAATTGACAGCTGGACAAAGCCAGTTCAAGAAGCGTAGGTCACTCGAATGGTGGCTAAGTACTGCAAAATCAACACTTCTCTTGAAGAGTTGGGCAAAATATTTCACACCATTGACCTACACGCGGTCGCTGCATTCCATGCAGTACTTAGAGAAATCAACGACCCCTCTCCTTTCCAAGTCGCAGTCTAGGACCAAGCTAAGACTGTGGTCGAATGCATCAGCAAGCGAGAGGCCGAAAGCAGAGAGCCTTCTGACTCAGAAGGTGAAACTGAGGAGGCGACTGGTGAAAGTGAAAACGAAGAAGAATAGTTGCCCCAAGGGAAACGGCCAGAGTAGTAGAAGACAAGGGAAGGAAGTTCCTCTACACCCAAAGGATAAAGGCATGGTTCTTTGCGTCGAGGCGAGCTCGACACCCCGCGAGCGGCCATGAATGTTGCCACATTTTGCACAGGGGTGCCATGTTTTTTGTTTCTGCATGAAATCTGCTCTTTTCCTTCCCTTCTCCTCCTTTTCCCTTTCTTCCTCTCCCTCATAGCTTCATTCCCTCTTCTTCTTTCCCCCTTTCCTCCCCCAGCAAACTTCAGCAGGTGTACCTTGAAAAGTTTCTAAGTGTTGGGGTGCAACCCGACTTCGTAGCAAATTCAGAGTGCGCCCCTCAGTTGGAGCGCAGTAGGTAACTCATGCGCAACAGGACAGGAAGTGACTAAAAATCTGACTAAGTGTCAGGGGCGCAACCCGACTTCGTAGCGAAGTCAGAGTGCGCCCTTCTTCCTGGGCGCACTAGGGGAATGACCTATCAGGAAAATGTCTAAGTGCTGGGGTGCAACCCGACTTCGTAGTGAAGTCAGAGTGTGCCCCTGTTCCAATGCGCAGTCTGTGCAGCGAATGGAGACACCAAGCACCGGTGCGCAACCCGACTTCGCAGCGAAGTCGGAGTGCGCCCTTTGACCGATGCGCAGTTCGGTGAAGTCAACTCAAAAGACACCAAGGCAAGAAGGCCTCCCAACTACGCTGTCTTCCTCCTGCGCAACCCGATGGCACCCAAATTCCTAGCAAAGTTGGATAAACTACCCTTCAAGGCAGACATGTGTCACGCTTCAGCATCCGACAAGTATCCATCTGCGGGATTCGAGCCAAGACTTGACCGTGCAAGGACAAAGCATGGGCTTCATTACCGATGCTAGTTGTCAACATTTAAAGCCGATGTGAAGTGCCATCTGCCACACCTACCCGCATTCTTGTTGATCGGAGACTTGACCCAACACACTGCCACGTAGTTGTACTGCCTTCAGGGACACCATGCTGCAAGGACAGTTCGGCCCGACAGAAGTCAGCATCAACAGCTCCTCAGCCGCTCGTGTCAGCTGTTGTCTTGTCTGGGAATTTGTGCCCATGAATGTAATCGAGGGGAGTTTTGGGCTATAAATACCCACCACATTTTCAATGTAAGGGGTGGAAGGATAATATATTGCTAGGGGACAATTGTAGCTGTGCATTTGCCTCAAATACAGACATATACTTGGCTCTGCTTACTGTCTTTTATCTTGCATGCTGCCTCTCCTTGTCATTTCTACCTCATGTTTCTTGTGTCATTGCTTGTTGTTGTACTGAACTCTGGACTCTAGCATTTGATGGCTAGGTATTCCTGGAATGCATAGATAGAGGATACATGGGATCATTGATAGCTGTAGTTTCGATGTATGTTTGTAGATGAATGCTGTTAGTAGTGGTGATTGATTCGTCGCCGTGCTGCTTATTCCCCCCACCCAACTCCAATCACATTTGGAATCTCTTTCCTGCACTCTTATCTTATTTATCTCTTTCCTGCACTCTCATCTTATTTATCTCTTTCCCTGCACTCTTATCTTAACACAACCCCATAGTAGCCGACCTTCTCCGGAGATTGGCACGGAAGGCATTCCTTCCTCCCGACCTTTCAATCTGGTGGGCGAATCTGGGCGCATTAACAACAAAATTCTTTCCTCATGGCAGATTCGTAACCAACAACATCTATATCCCTGATGAAGTGGCATAAAATGCTTGAGGATACCAAGAACAAGTTGTTTGGTATTTCTCTTTTTGTTCTTTTGATTTTGATTTTTTTGGTGCTCTTTTTACTTTCTTCTTTTTTTGTACAACTTGTGCTATTTTGGATCCTCAAAATTGGATCATGCGAATGATAGGATGAGAAGGGGAAACCGTTTGCTTTATGTCAAGACTACTCAAGGTATTTTTTTCCCTATACTCAAAATTTGCTTAATGTGTGAGACATGATTGGTCCAAGAAAGAACTCAAATCATTCATAGGAAGTCTAAAATTGCATTAGAACTTGATGATATTCGATAAAGGTTGAGTAGATGAACTAGGAATGGTTGAATAATTGAAAATACTCTTAGTACTAAACAACCATGAAAATAGATTGAACAAGACATCATGATAGTTGTGATAACTAGGGTATGCTTATTGACTAATGTGCAAAATGATTGAATATGCCTATGTACAATGTGATTAATAAGATACTTTTGATAGAGCACGACATGATAGATAAATATATGACCATGATATGAACACACAATGCATATAAATAATAACAACAAAATACGACAAAATATGTCCTTGATTAATTATGCCAATTATGAACGATCAATGCATATCAATGCATCCAAAAGGTGATTAAATTAGCACATTAGTGTTTGAGTGTTATTGATGCATGATTGTTGAATGAATGAATTGAATGTGAAAGAATGAATAAATAAGAAACGTAAATGTTTACAATATAGAAGGAAGATAAGAGAAAATAAGTGAGGGTAGAAAATAGAAAGAAGAAAGAGAGGGAAAAGGAATGGAACAGGAAAAATGAGAGGGAGGAAGATAAAAAGACCATTCAAAGGTATGCGGCCGCTTATGCATGACCATATAACATTGACATGGGACCTTGAAAAAATAGAAATATATAGAAGGATTTTAAAAGGAGAAGAGGAAAATAGAGGAAGAAAGAAGAATGGAGAATAAAGAGGGGAAAATAGGACCAATCAAAGGTATGTAGTCGCTTGTGTGTGACCATACAACATTGAAAGGGAACCTAAAAATAAAATGATGAAAAGAGGAGGATATTTGTAGAAATTATGAAATACGAGGAGAAGAAGAGAAAAGTAGAAATGAAGAAGTAGCTAATTCGATGTGGATTGCTAGAGGCACTTGTGTTAAGTGGTTGAATAAATAATTCAAAGAATGAAATAATGATTTTTAACATTGTCATTGAATGCATTTTTTTGTTGTTTTGTTTTTATTATAGTGGTTATTGTTTTTGTTTTTTCTTTTGTTTTTTTGTTGTTTTTAATAAGAATGTATAAGAATGATTCTTGTTTGATAAGCTCGGGAGGTGAATGATAAGAAGAAGTTTGATAAGCTCAAGAGGTGAATTATAAAAATTAGTCTTGTTTGATAATAATGTATAAGAATGAATGGAGGTGAATGATATTGAGGGATTTAGGTTCCTCTATTCATTTGAGATTGGCTAACCAGTAAGATCCAAAACCAAATTTCTATTTGATAATGTAAGGTCCTAGCCAATTGGAAGTGAATTTGTCTCGTAAATGGCATGGTTGGTTTGGATTTTGTTGATTTTCCTTCAGCATAAGGTCCCCTACTTGTAATTTGTGCTCATAAAATTTGTTGTTGTATGCATACCAAACATGATATTGGTAGATGTGAAGATGTTCAATAGCATTGGTTTGATGTTCATCGAGTGTAAGTTGGTCAAGACAAGCTTGGCTTGCAATGTCGTCGTCTATAAATTCCTATAGCAAAATTCGCAATGAAGGGATTTCTAACTCTAGGGTTATGATTAACTTAGAACCATAGACTAATTAGAATGGAGTTACCCCATTGGGTGTGCATACACTTGTTCTATATGTCCATAGTGCTAGAGGAATTTAATTGTGCCAATCTTAGTGAGACTTTGCAACTATCTTGTAAAGAATGGCATAAATGGTTTTATTAGTAGCTTCAACTTGGTCGTTTCTCTAAGGATAATAAGGAGTTGAAAAGCTATGTTGAATATTGTACTTTTTACACATTGCATGAACATATTTATATTTTAAGCATGTACCATTGTTAGAGATGATTTTGTATGAAATACCAAAACGATAAATAATATGATGCATGATGAATTCATTAATTTTGGGTCCTATCGTTTGGACTAGAGGAATAACTTCCGCCCTCTTGGTGAAATATTTCATGGTGTTTATGATGAGCTTATGTTTGCTTAATGAGGTTGGACTAATATTACCTATGAGGTTGATATCCCATTGCAAAAATGGCCACATGGCTTGGATGGGTTGTAAAGCTTGTGATGATAGATGAGTTAAATTGGTGTGTTGCTAACACTTAATGCATTTCTTGATATATGTGCAGCAATCACGTTCCATGGTGGGCCAATAGTAACCCATGCACAATATGTGCTTAGTGATGGTGATTCCATTAAAATGGCCACCACAAGTATCATCATGAGTTGCAGTGATAACATGAGTAGCTTCTTGTGGATCTAGGTAACGAAAGAGAATACCATTGTAGTTGCACTTGTATAGGATGTTCCCCAAGAGGGTGTACCTCGTAGCTCTCTACTTGAAGGTTCTTTTGTTAGCATGAGGTATATTAGAGGGAAGAAAACTAAACTTGAGTTAGTCCCTGATTTATGAAAACCAAGAATCATAAGGCTCGGCTTGGACAAAATTGACATCCACGTCGTCAGGGGATGTCTTTTACAAAATAGAAGACTTGTGGAGGGTTGTTGTCTATACATGGGTTATGTTAGAGTGTAGGTTCTAGGGGATAAGGAAGCCAAGAGAGGTCATGTTATCTATGAAATTATTGGCAAATCTTGGTGAGGCTTTAGTGCCATACTAGTCGAGTTGTGACAACTCTTCTACAACTTGTTTGTTCTATTTGAGTACATTACACCAACATTTGTAGATATTATTTAATTGATTTATAATTAAAAGGGAGTTATGAATTATATGTAATTGCTTGATGCACATTGATATTGCAGTTTTGAGGTTGAGGATAAGAGCTTCATATTTGACCTTATTGTTGGTGCAGGGAAAGTCGACATTAAAAGATAAGGGGAATAGAGCCCCTTGTGGCATGAAGAAAACTACTCCAACACCTCCTCCTTGTTCATACCTAGAACCATCAAAGAAGAGTGTTAGGTCAACATTGCTTTGGGTTCGATGTACTCTTCAATATCTATAGCATGGAAGACAGAGTCATTAGGAAGATCAATGATTAGTGATTTATCATCTTCAAGTGGAGCTTTCGCAAGTTGATCGATGATGACTTGATCCTTAATAGATTTTTAATTAATGAATTCAAGGTCAAATTCCATTAGGATCATGATCCTACTATTATTGTAGGACCTACCCATCAATGTATTGTAATGGGTTTCATGAGCAATAACATAGGGGGTATGGTTTAACATGTAATGGTGAAGTTTCTTGGTAGCAAAGACTACTGCCAATAACAACTTTTCCATATAGCCATATTGCATTTTATATGAAACCAAGGTACGACTCATGTAATATATGGATTTTTCTTGACTAACCTCATTCTTTTGAGCCATCATAGTTCCTAAGGAAAAATTGGTGGTTGGTATGTGCAAATGGAAGGGAAAACCTGATCGGGGTGGCGATAAAATTAATGGAGATGTAAGATATCATTTGATAGCTTCAAAGACAAGCTAACATTCTTGGTACCATTCAAACGCCACCCCCTTTCATAAGAGGTGATTAAATGGATTGCACTTATTATATATTTGAGTGATGAAGCGATGAATCGCTTAGATCTTGTAAGCTACGTAATTGTTTTAAATTTGTAAGGGGTGGCATTTTTATTATGGCCTTGAATTTATTGGGATCAAATTCAATACCCTTATAAGATATGATGAAGCCTAGAATTTTTTCTAAAGTGACCACAAAGACACTTTTTTGGATTCAGTCGCACGTTATGTTCGAGTAGTTGATAAAAGACTTTGTGCAAAACATCAATGTGTTGAAGTTGACTGCACTTCTTGGATTTAGCTAATAATTCATCCACATAATATTTCACAAATTTGTGCATGTAATTACAAAAGATATAGGTCATGAGACATTAGTATATGGTGCTTACATTTTTAAGGCCAAATGGCATGACCTTATAGCAGAATGTCCCCCAAGGCGTGGTGAAGGATGTTTTGTGTTGATCATTAGGGTTAACCCAAATTTTGTTGTAACCTAAAAATTCATTTGAGAGAGAGCATTTCATGACTGATTGTGGAATTAATCAATGTGTCGATGTTTGTAAGGGGAAATTTGTCCTTGGGACACACTTTGTTGATATTGCAAAAATTAGTGCATGTGTTTCCCTCCCTTTGTCTTTCCAATAGGTACTGTAGACACAGAAAGTTGACCCACCCAGATGAGTCATTTTTCCTTACGTTCCTTTGGGAGGCTCTCAAAATTTTTAGGAGCAAGTTTGGCCCCTTTTTCTTGTGTTTTGCCTTGATTATCTTAACCTTGATAGAATTCACACCAGGTAAATTATGGGGTGTAAATTCTGCAAATATAAGGTTTTTCTTGAAAAAGCCTAAATTTTAAGACAATATTTTGGGGTGTCGGCTTAATCAAGGTTAATTTTTGTTTTCTCACATTTTAGACCTCCAATTCCTCTATAAATAAAAGGATTGGATCCCCTTTTTTGCGACAAAAGTGAAGCAATTTTGAAAAGTCCATGCAATCTTAAGTGACTCCTTGTTCTGGTGCTTTGGTGTTCTGTTGTTGGTGTTTTTCTTGTGATTTTCAAGTGGAGAAGGTCTTGACGACAACCTATCTTCTTAAATGAGGAGAGGCCTTCCACCTTTATAAGTCCAAGAAGGAGGAGTGAAGAAAGACACTTGAGTAGATTGAGGTTGAAAAGGAGGTTGACCATAAGGGGAAGAGGAGAAAGAATTTATCTAAGAAAGAGCTGGTAGATGAGGATTGGAAGATTCAGATTGTACATATTACAAAGAAAAATTGATGGAAGGGTGTTGAAGATAAGGTTGAAATGAGGATTGTATGAAGAGAGAGGAATAGAAGGCTAACGAAAAGGAGGAGCTTGCAAGATATTGAAAGAGGAAGGTGGTAAAGAAGTTGGATTAATGGAAGAAGAGGATCCATATGGACTAGTTTGAAAAGGATTTTGAGGGGGTGGATTTGAAAAGTAAGGAGTTATGTTTGGAATGGTAGACTCGAGAGGA
Source organism: Wollemia nobilis (assembly GCA_028583015.1). Taxonomy (NCBI): domain Eukaryota; kingdom Viridiplantae; phylum Streptophyta; class Pinopsida; order Araucariales; family Araucariaceae; genus Wollemia; species Wollemia nobilis. The sequence goes on from JAQPPZ010017072.1 coordinate 4,497,027, forward strand.
GTAGATGGATATAATGTGATGGACAAAATAGAAGAACCAGAATAAGAGGGGGCTCCCATAGGAGGATTGAAAAGGGTACTAGAATCTCAAGAGGTGGAAGAGGGGGAGTTTGGAGAGGGTTTTGTGATAAAGAAGTGATATTTGAGGAAGAATCCTCAAAAGTATTAGGGTTAATAGGAGTGGTTGACACCATAGCCATAGTTTGGAAAGCAATATTAGTGTCTATATGAACTTGGTAGTGAAGGGAATCATCATCTTTGAGAAGATGTTGAGAATGAAGGGATGTGTTGGATGGGGAGAAGAAGGTAAATATTGATCATGATAGGAGAGGGAAGGTTGGGTGCAACATATATGATATGTGAGAAAATATTGGTATGAGGTTTTTTCATCTTAGGAATTTGAGGTTTTAGGAAATTGATGGCATTTTATGCCATGGATTGCTCATAAGTCGAGGGTCCAAGTTGCGACATGTTTGTGTTTGAGCCGTGTGAATAGGAAGGCATATTTTTGAGGTGGAATGAAGTTTGTTTCCTCTAATTGATTGGATAGGTTGGTTGAATGAGGAGGGGTTACCTATGAGGCCTCCATAGCTAAGCGTTATTTCTCTCAAGCTTTGTTGCAGGCAATAATCATGATGGAAGAAGGTGAATGATAAGTAGGTGACTAAAATAAAAAAGAGGTAGGTATTCATTTTGATCAAAAATTATAGTTGTATGAAAAATTCTAGGTGAAATTGTATCTATCTATGAGGTTTGTACTTGACCACACGTGTTCGTATAATTTACTTGACCTTACCTATCCATACAATTGAGCTAAATATAGCTTATAGAGACAGAATGGTGGGAAAGACAAAAAGGAAGAGATTTGGAGTTGTTCTAATGTCTATTTTTCTATGTTTGTGGTAGTTTTGCAGCAAAAAGAACTAACTAATCAAGCAAGTACTATCACAAAAAACAAACAATTTTATGAGTCAAGTGTTTGAAATGTTGGATATTGTTGTGTTTGAATTATATTAGCTAGTTACTTGGTGTGCAATTTTTTTGTTTTTGCATTTTATGTGATTTTTTTATGTTTTATGTTCTTTTTTATTTTGAAAATCCCTAAAACAAAATGAAAATGGAGGTGGATGTAAATATATGAAGGTGTGTCGATGCACGTATCCTAATATACCCAAAGGTACGTAAGGAGTGACTATGCATAAATGGGAAAATGGCTTCGTAAGATGAGCATGACTCAAGGTAACCAAAAAGAAAGAATATAAACCTCTTATACAAGAGGCAGTGTTGTCTAATACCTGTGTAGACAAAATGGGATTCTGCTTCACCTTCATATGGACTTAGTCAATAGTGATAGCTGCACACTCACTAATTATATAGCCTAGAATATAAGAGGAGCAACAAATTCTTCTTACAGGGATACACGGACTCCAACTATGTCAGATCATATGATGATCGTAAATCAACTTCAGGATATTTGTTTCATCTTGGATTTGGTCCTGTCTCTTGGCACAACAAGAAGCAATAGGTGGTTGTTATTTCATCAACAGAGGTAGAATATCGCGTCGCACGTGAAGTTGTGTGCGAAGTGATATGGTTGCATCGCATCCTAACAAGTATGGGTCTTCCATCAAAATCTCCAATACACTTGTTCTATGACAACATGGGTGTTTTGAATCTTGTCAAGAATCTAGTACATCATGAAAGAACCAAGCACATTGACACACAATGTCACTTCATTCGAGACGAAGTTCCAAGGCATCGAATTCAGCTTCAGTACATTCCCACCAATGCTCAAGTTGCAGACATTTTCACTAAGGCACTTGCACGTGTCAAATTTGAATTGTTTCGCAGCTCTCTTTGTATTACCAAATGATGTAATCAGGGGGGATGTTAGTAGTTCTTAAATTACATAAATAATGTAATAAGGGGGGATGTTAGATTTACTATAGTAATTCTTTATTATTACTTTATTTATGTTGATAGGGTAGTTAGTTAACTACCTAGGTTAGTTACGCTATTGTTAGCGTATATAATATTTGGTCTATTTTTATTATTTTATTTTAGACCTAAGCTGTTAATTAGATCCTATGGTTACGAGCTAATCTGGGCTCTCAAATTTATTATTTATATGGGTTCTAATTAATGGAATGTTATTCGTTTACTTATACAAAGCGTATGCTAAGAAAATAAGGAAAATAGTGTTTTAAAAAGTGGAAATCTATGCTAAGCACATGAAGGTGATGGATTTCTTGATGTGATAAATTCCTATACTAAGATTTGCTTGATCGTAAATCTGTCTATACTGGTCAAGATATGCCTTTTATAGTTATGACCAATTATCCTTGTAGAGCCCTATGTACGAGATAAATCAAAATTTATCTCAACTCACAAAGACGTAGAAATTGAAGGTTTTCTTTGAACCTTATACAAAATGCCTATCCTATGCTAATTGAACAGATAAACAAGTACAAAGCATACAGAAAATAACTTGAAAGGGGATTTTCCATGGAAATAAAGTTATGCTAACTCTTTTGAAATAAAAGAAATTAATTTTGTAGTTTAACCAAAACAATTTGAGATGTTTTGTAAAGAAAGTAAAGCAAATTTAAGGGTGACTAAAGCAAGTTGGTGCATTTTTGTAAAACAAGAAAGCAAAATCAAGAGTGACCAAAGCAATTTGGTGCATTTTGAAAAGCATAAAAGTAAAGTAAAGGGCTTTTTGTAAAGTGCCCTAAGCAATTTGGGGCTTTTTGTAACATGAACAAGCAATTTTAAGAGTGGCCAATTAATTTGGTGTTTTTTAAACTGAATTTTGTAGTGCCTTTTTATTTTTAAGGAGAAAATGCGACACAACTAAAAGTATAGGGTTTTGGAAGTACTCACCTATGGTCCTAAGCTTTTGAAATGCTATCTAGAAGTGTGATAGGCTTTGAATTGTGTCCAAAATTCTATCGGATGGGTCCCTATGATCAGTTTGATCGTACCTGTTTGTACAGTTAAGAACAAGGGTGAATTTTTTGGATTTTTTTATTATTGTTGGGGGTTTGGCTACTACAAAAAATGGGTTTTATGAAAATTCCCTGCAAAATAGAAAGATAAAAAGTTAGTTTTTGTTGAAAATGCTTATAAAAAAGAAACAATGTTGAGCTACTAAATCAAAATCACAAGATGGTAAGCCACCAACTTTGTGATACGTAAAAAGAGATGAAAGATAAAATATTAAACCTTGCAAATATCATTTTGTGAGGAAGTTTGGCCTAAGGAGTCAAGGTCGAAAGTGATATAGCAATATTAATGGGGAAAACCTATCCCCAACTTACAAAATTGTGGAATTTGTGTGGGAACTAGTACCTGACTGCTAAGGATCTAGTTTCTAGAGTGCTTTACTCAATTGGATGGACCTATCCAATTGGTTTGACCATGCCCCTCCATATGGTCCTAGCATGCAAACCAAAAAGGCTTCTGCCTTGGACTTGAGTTATTGTTTTAGAGTTTTGAGGGATCTATGTTGGTTCTATGGCACCTGTAACACACAAAAATAAGACAACAATGTGAGTTAGATGTTAAAAAATGTTAGCAAAAAATATTAAAAAGTGGGTTTGGATCCCACCTTGATTGCCAAAATGTGCTCATGGAAAATGTGTTGTTTGCATTATTGTTCTTTTTATAAATTTTCTTCAAGGGCTACAACATGGGTCTTCCAAAGTGGAAGCCCTCTTTCAATGAGCGATTTAAACAACACCAAAGGCATTTTATGGGCACCTTAGGGGGGAGTGGGACTATTGCACATGGGCCATTGCTAGTTTTAGAGACCCTCTAAACTTGTACAACCAATAAAAATTATTGCTAGCATTTAGGGGCATGTATCAATCAAAACCCCTGTGATGAAAGATAAAAGACCAAAGAAATCTAGCCTACTACATAGTTAGTGTTGAGAATGACTGAAAAATGATAAAAACAATGATACTTACTTGGTTGAAGGGTTTTATGTTGTGTTACTTTTTGAAATAGGTCCCTAAAGGGGACCGAACCCTTGGATGCAGTCTAGATGACCATACATATATGTACAGTTAGCTCTATGTTGTCCAAACAAAGAGTTACTTTGTTGGGAAGGTTCTGTTGGAGCTCTCGTCCGCATTAGGTTGTCTTATAAACCTGAGCAATTTATCATGCAAACATGTGGGCATACATGGTGATTGATGGCAATTAAGGGTTGAGTGCATTAGAGTCTAGAGTGATTTTTATAGAGTTTGAGTATGTATCATATTCTTCTAAATAGTGAAAATGGCTTTTTATTTAGAGATTTGGCCAAGGCTAGGGTGGGGGCTGAGGTGTCCTATGAGGTGTCCCATGAGGTGGCATGGCTCATAAATGGGTTTGATGAGAGAAGTCCTCACACATCCACATGCAATAAATAGACGTGGGTGCACCATGCCATAAATGCATGGGACATGAAAGTATTCATCCATTATGGTATGGTGAATGATGACTCATCAATACCTTCAATACCTTAAATGTAAAAGTCTTCAAATATCATTTATGACATCGAATGTGTATAGGCATGTGGGGGGAACAAGAGTTAATGTTTAGCCATGGTTAGGTTGATTATGGGTTTAGATTTGACCAAGGTGAGGTGGAAGCTAGCCTAGGATGAGGGTGTCCTTGGGTTTAGGGTTGACCAAGAGTTAGGTTTACTATGGTTAAGTAGAGTAGACTAGGCTTAGGTGGAAGCTAGGCTAGTCAAAGGGTAGAGTAGGGTGAGGTGTCCCTCGGTTAGGCTTAAAGGGGTAGTCGCATGGTGACCAAGGGCTAAGCGTAGGAAGGGACTTAAGCAAGATGAATAATATTTTTAGGTAAATTATGCAATTTTATAGGGTTTGCAAATTTAATTGATCATTAGCACAATGTGACAATTTTATGTGTCTACAATGTTATCAAATTTAATTTAAATCCCAAATCTTGATCTACTTCCTTAAATAGTTCATCTTTTTAACTAACTTGTACATACATGATCCTTCAAACTTTATTTTGTTCTAAAATAGCATAACCATTTGGAAGAAATCTGTGTCTTAGCCATATAAATTGAAATGGAAATGGATTTGGATGACCATTTGATAGGGATTTATATATTATTTCATGTATTGTCATGTATTGTACAACAAATAATGTATGCCCATATTTTCTAATCTACTAAGGATAAAGGTAAGATACATTTGGCACATCCTACAAACAAGATTTGTCAATATTATTTAGAAGCTTATCTTATCCAATAGCTTCTAGACATTGTATCTTGTTATTTATAGCTATTGTATTTTACACAATCTTAGTTATTCATTGCTAAATATAACCCTTTAGGAGGTTCATATAATTTTGAATTCAAAGCCAAGCAGTGGGTTTGAAGAGTATCCTCTTCTTTAGGCCAAATTGGTTAAAAAAGGAACAAGAACTTCTTCTAGTAGATCTTGAAATATTTATTTGGTTTGAGTGGAGTTGCTTTCAATATTTAAAGCATTTTATTATAAATCCATAGTTTTCATAAGGCTCTAAATACTCCATTATGTTATTAGATTACCTGTTTTAACCTTTGGAATATCGACTCATTTCCCTTCTACCTAAAGTGTCCTCATGCAAAAGAAGGGGGTGCTCTTATTTATTATCAAGCCTAATACCATTCTAAGCCACCTGAGAACATATTCATACATGAAAATATATCCCAAAAATTCCATAAAACTAAGCAACTACCCTCATAAGGCTTTGCATCTCTAGTTGTTATTCCAAACATTGATATCTTGTTCAACCACGAGGCTACGTTGCAGTCCTGTGCAATTTGACCCATTTGAAGATTCTTATTTGAAAAGCAACAACACCTTTATTTCTAATCATAAAATCCTTGCTTCAACACATCCTTGGGCCTCTCCATCACCATACAAGCCTCCCATATAACTGTATAGACCATTTGTAGCTTTAGTTATTTTCCAGTGGAAGATGATAATAACAAAAAGAGATTTGTGATCGATAGATAACTTGCCATTGTGGTTGTTGTCAGTGGTGCACTCTTGTCTATAAAACTGATGGTGTAAGAGTGTTTTTGGTTTGTGCCTTGGACAATGAGAATCTTCAATTTAATTATTATCTTCACCGTGGGTGGGGAAAAGACAAGCAACTTCTCATCTTGAAACTATAGACAGTTTTGAAAGGCATCAAAGTTTTGTGGTAGATATTTTAAACTAGTTTTCCTTCCAAGACGACCTTGTAAGTCCATTCCAATGCTTTCTTCATCAAGCACTTCCACTAAAAAAAGCAACTTCTTCCAGGTTAGCACATGGATAGTACGCGACCTATCACCAGTTATTTCACATCTAAATTTATTGGTGGAGCTACTCGAAGCACATTGTAAAGGAGGTATACATAGTTGTTTTAGGGTAAGCTAACCATACAAGAGCGTATGACCCATATGTGCTCCCCACTCACTTATTAGATCTTGGATTATTGTTGATGCCTAGCAAAAGGAGATCGAATGAGACTACCACATCTCATTCAAAACTAAAATCGCATGGAATGATTGATGGTTGGTTATGTAGATAGTGATTTAGCATGTTCCAACACCATTAGGCCTTGTCTCTTATAGAAATTATCCAATCTTTCAATATTCTCCTACTAAAATCAACACGTCCAAACACCACCCAACCTTATCTCCTTAAACCAGGTAGTGACCTCTCCTTCAACCACATTTATATTTTTTCCACGTGCTCACTCAAGTCAAAGACAAATATATCCATTGCAAACCATGGGGTGCCTATCTTGACACATCGAAACAAAATCCTACCTGGCATACACCTATGTTTTTGACAACTATGTGGTGGTAGAAACATGCCATAACCATAAGTGTTTAGCATAAAGTTTCACCATAGAGCTATGTAGAAATTTTGTGATCATTACTTTGACTCATACTCCACGTGGCCATATTTTCCTTCCACCTAGAGGTGTTTACATGCATCAAATGCAAGTGCATAGTAAATAGAGAGTAAGGGTTGAGAGCTCTTACATTTAAGCATTTATTTGTATTCTAATGGGTCTTTTTTCCATTTAAGTACAAGAGGGATTTATTACATTTACATATTATCTTTGTAATCAGAGGGAGATCACTTTGCCTTAATTTTTTGTGTCCAATGAATCTTTGTAAAACTTGACTTTTGAGCCACGTACGTAACCCAAGTATATCCTTATTTATACTCATTGCAAGGCTCTTTTCAATATTAACACATTACTGACACAAATTTTTTTATTTCCAAATATTTGCAATGCTTATTTTTATCTCCAATATTCTCGTGTAAGTGGAGTGTATTTTCAATTTTTCCTGATACTCCTTGAAAATTTGATCACCAATTAGTTTTCTCAATGGCTCAACATCATAGACCTATGGTAGGAAACATGGCCTTAGTAGAAAAATTGGCCGAAGTCACTTTATTTGGTCAACACCATTAGAGACCTCAAAATGATGTCTTCTTCTAGCCATTCCCATGCAAAATGTGAAGTTAAAATCTATGAAGGATCTAGGAATCCCGACATCCTCAATAGCTAGATCCTAGACATGGAGACCTGGTTCACATATAGTCAAACATCGAACGATGACAAAGTTCCTTTTGTCAAACTCAAACTCTTTGGCATGGCTAAGGTTCTCATCATCGACCACCAAGGAACTCAAAACCCCATCACAACATGGGATGAATTGGTCACCACCTTGAAGGCCATATTTTATCCGTCCAATTATGATGATGACTTACTTAACCAATGGCTCTACCTTCGACTAGGATTATTTTCATTATTTCAGTTGACTACACGTATTGCTTCGTGTACCCAACCCTTTAGCTTCACTCGTTGCTAAGTTCAAAAGTGGACTTCTACAATACATGTAAAGAGAGTTAAAATACACCTCTTGCACTAATCTTAATGCAACCTTAAATTAAGCACAACTCATGGAGAAGTTCCAAGAATAGAATAAGGGGACATGATACTCTTCAAGAGGTTCCAAGCCACTGCCTTTTCCACTTCCACAAGCATCGAAGAGATCTTCTACTTTCTCCACTTATCCTTCTCCTAGTCTCGCTCTTGCTCAATCATATGCTTCCAAGCATACTTTTCATGCTTCTCCTTATTTTTCTCGTTCTAACAAAATTTTCATAACTATAAAAGGAAGGGACATGATAAATCTGAATGTAGACAATCACAATAGTATAAAAAAAAACTTTGCTTTTACAATTTAATGAGGGAACAAGTGATAACCCCATAAATACTACTAGAGAGCATACCATTTGAGGAGTTGAGAGGATAACTCAATATTGTAGCATTGATGAATCCTCACTACATCATAGGATACCATGACAATTTGTTCGTCACACCTTCTTACTTGTTTCACAATTTTGTTGATTATACCATCGACAATGACTCGCAAAAGAACTTGCTCAAAAAATCCATTATCGATAAGCTCAAGCTTCCTATAACACCACATCCCCATCCATATTCTCTCAAATGGAAGGATAATGAAACTACATCAAAGGTCACACACACATGCATCATTGCATTTGTTTTTGGCACAAAGTTTAGGGATAAGGTCACTTGTGATGTGACCCCCATGGATTGTTGTGGTTTATTGCTTGGTAATCCTTATCAATATGATAGGTGTGCTCACTATGATGCTTACAACAACACATACACACCTCAGAAGGATAATAAGAAGTATCTCATTGAATCCACCAAGCACACATATAATTTGTTGCTTAGTTGTAGATAGGCCCGAAAAGCAACAAATAAAGCACAAGCACTTGCACTTGTTTTCATTCATCAATAGCATAAGCAATCATCAACACATGTCCCTAAGTCCACTCAACTTGCAACACTTGATAACATTTTGTAAAAATATGAATTTGTTTTTCAAGAGCCCATTACATTGCCACCAGAAAGCGCAATTAATCACAACATTGTTCTCATTCTTGTTGCACCTCTACCTAATGCTCCTATTTATAGATAGTCACAGTGTTAGTTAAGAAGCAAATTTAGGACCTATTAGCCAAGGAGTTCATCAAACCCAATATCTCTCCTTGTGCCTCCTCAATATTTTAGTTCTAAAAAAGGATGGTACTTCATATCTTTGCATTGGTTTTCGAGCACTAAATAAAATCACAACCAAAAATAGATATTCACTTCCCCCCATTGATGATCTCTTAGACCAATTTAAGGATGTTAAGTTTTTTTCTAAGATTGATCTTAAGAGTGAATATCATCAAGTTTGTATTCAAGCTGAGGACAAATGGAAAATTGCATTCAAAAGCAAGATGTGTTTGTTTGAGTGGCTTGTCATGCCTTTTGACCTCACTAATGCTCCTACTACTTTTATGAGGCTAATGAATGAAGTCTTCAGAGAGTGCTTGGATAGATATGTTATTATCTACCTTGATGATATTCTTATCTTTTCTTCTACATGGCAGACATATTTGAAGCACATTGAGAATGTTCTATCTATACTTCAGCAGCATCGACTTTATGCAACTTTACCTAAGTGCTCTTTTGGGAAAAACTCCATTTCCTACATTGGCTTCATCATCAATGAGTAAGGTATTCAAGTGGATCTTGTTAAAGTAGAAGTCCTCCTTAATGGCCTACTCCAACCAATGTCATTGAGTTATGGAATTTCCTTGGCCTAGCGAACTTCTATTGTAAGTTTATCCCAAACTCTTCCACCATCGTTGCCCCATTGCATTATTTTATTAAGGCTACAGTACTATTTAAGTGGACTCCTAACCATGCCAATGCCTTTTCCACCTTGAATGATAGTTATGTTCTACTCCCATTTTAGTCATTCCTAATATTTGGCAGCCCTTTGAGATTGAAACTAATGCTTCATAGTTTGCTTTTGGTGTTGTCCTCAAACAAAATGGTCATCTTATTGCTTATCATTCTGAGTATTTTTCTATAGCCAAGCAAAACTATTCCACTTATGATAATGATTTGTATGCCTTAGTCCAAGCCATCAAATATTGATGTCATTACCTTCTAGGAAAAGAAACCATTGTTCATAACGATCATTTTCCTTTACACTTCTTTCAATCACAAAATAAGATTCAAGAAGCTCACCACATGAAATGGGCTTCTTACCTTTAGTAGTTCCAACTAGTCATCAAGTACAAAAAGGGTAGTAAAAAATCTATGGTTGATTATTTGAGTCATCCTCCTTCATCCCATGCCTTGACCATTATCACCACTTCACACTTGGGATTTCATACTTGGCCTTTTGAGTATGCTCATGATCCTGACTTTGCATAGGTTTACCAGTGCCTTCAACATCCTTCATCCTCTAATTTGGTCCCTTTTAAAGACTGTTATCTTAAGAAGGATTTGCTTTATCGTCTAGACAAAATTTGTGTTCCTCATGAGCATCGACCATCCTTTCTTAAGGAGGAACATTCTACCATTTATGGTGGAAATTTTGGCAAACACAACACTCTCCATCACTTGCAACACTTCTTCTACTGGCCATACATGTAGTGTGATGTTTTGAGGTACATGAGATAGTGTGCCCTTTGTTGCAGATCTAAACCAGCTAACAAGAAGTTAGGCCTCAGCATGACATTACCAATTGCTTCTCGTCCTTAAGAGAGCATTTCTATATATCTAGTCAGTGGTTTCCCTGTGAAATTTTATCAACATGATGGTGTCTTTTTCATAGTCGATCATTTTAGTAACATGGCTAAGTTCATCCCATGTAAAACTAGTTTTATCACTGACTTAGCCCAAATTTTCTTCGAAGTTGTTTGTCATTTTTTGGTCTTCCAACTAGTAACATGTCTAATCATGATTCTCAATTTGTTGGTCATTTTTAGCATTCCATGTAAAAAAAATTAGGTGTATCCCTTAAATTTTCTACTGCTTTTCATCCATAGTTTGATGGTCAAACTAAAGTCGCTAATCATACTCTTGTCCCGAGTCTTTGTATATTCCATCAATCATCTCTGTCCAAGTGGAATTTGAGTCTTACACACACTAAGCATGCATACAATAGGGTTGTCCATTCATCTATAGGTGATTCACCCTTCGAGGTCTATCTACGTTTTCAACCTTTAACTCTATGAGTTACCATTGTCACTTTTATCCCCTGTCACCATTCACATGTAGAAAGAACAATATAAAGCTCAATCCTTCATTCAAAATTTGCAATAGCTTCATGCGAAGGTTATTAATATTTGGTAGAAGACCCAGTAGTAGCAAAAGCAAGCCATGGATCAATATTTTGTTCCACATCACTTCCAAGTTGGAGATAGAGTTTGGTTGTACTTCGACCATCATCGATTTTCATATAAGGCACATAGCAAGATCAAACCTCTTTGCTATGGACCTTACACTATCTTGTAGCAGGTGTCCAAGAATACCTTTTTCTTTGATCTTCCAACACAATTGGGTATTCATGACGTTGTCAATGTTGATCTCCTCAAGCCATACCATGATTTTGCACTAGAGACAACAACCATTAGTCATCTCGTATATGTTGTACCTAATTTTTAGCTACCACTGGATGATGATCATGTGTTCAACACCAAGACTCACCAGTCTCGTTAGGTATCTTCCACATCCCACCTTGTTTCCAAAAAAGGTCATTTTCCACGCCAAGAACGATGGATCTCTCACTGCTAGATGGTTCACGTTTTTCCTTTCCTTTTGAACACATTGGAATCCAATGCTTCGATGGTGGGGAGGAATGGTAGGGATTAATATTTTATTTCATGTATTTTCATGTATTACATGACAAATAATATAGGCCCACCTTTTTCTAATATGCTAAGGATAAAGGTAAGGTCCATTTGACACATCCAACAAACAAGATTTGTCAATTTCATCTAGAAGCTTAACTTATTTGATAGCTTCTAGAAATTGTATCTTGTTATTTATAGCTATTGAATGTAATACAATCTTAGTTCTTCATTGCTAAATATGATCCTTTAGGAGGTCCATATCACCATTATTGCATATGCCGCATCTCAATAGAATGGGTTTGGAATCTAATCATATTTGTAATAAAATGTTTTAAGAGATTGTATGCTTTGTTTGCTACCATGCATTAGATAACAAAAACATGTTCAATATTTCTAGTATAAGACTTTTCCCAATATGTTTATCATCTTATATATATTAAATGTTTGAAGAAATAGCATCCAAAAAATCATTTAAATTGATAAAATAAGAAAAATCCTCCAATGATTGAGGTCGTCCAAGAGTACCACCCTTCCTTTTAGAAGAAGATATAACTATGTTGAAGTCCCTCCAAGAATCCATAGATCACAATTGTGAATCATTGAATTTGACATAAATAAATTGATGTCCAAAGTAATTGTAGTTGAACTTTTTACACTTATTACTCCAACTTCGAAATTGTCTCATATTGTTGCAATACCTCCTAGTAGAAATTGTCAAACAACCCTTCACCTTTTGAAATTTTTAATGCATCCTTACATTCCTCACAACTTATTCTTGTTTCTTTTCTTGAAAGAAATTCAAGATTATAAAAACCTATTAATTCCTTGATAATATTTTGTTTAAGCACCTTATTCATACCCCTAATATTCAAAGATATGATCTTCAACATCACTTCATATTTTTATTTATGGGTTTACGTTTCACTTTTTGTTAATATTTGTGATATTTGTTTATCGGATTCCCAGATTAATATTTATTTGAGTTTTTTTTTATTTGTTCATATTCTAAGGATCTCCATCTCCTTTTATTATTTCTACCAATTCTCTCGTCCTCACCTATCTCTTCTATTTGTCTAAACTATTCATAGCATGACTTATCATCTATATGTTTGTGTTGTCATAAATAACTTGAAGTGCAAGGTAAAATATCTCAAAAACACTTTCTTCTTTACATTATAACGAAAAACCTAAAGTGCAAGGATAACCCTCTATAGTACTTACTTTCTTATTTTTTTATACATATCCTAAATTGTAATCAATATTCTTCATTCTACTTTCTTTATTATGTTGCCCTTAAAAACCCAAATTATAAGCTATAAATTTTGTACTTTCTTTTTTCTTTTAAAGAGATGATTTTTCACTATTTGTGAATAATGAATATTATTTACTTTGATTAAATTTGATGTCTTCCACCTTCTTCATTTTAAAATTTGCCTCTATATTTTTCTTCACAACTTTAATCCTTTTTGGATTTCTAACTTGCACATTGTAGTTCCTCATCATTGCATTTTTTTTAGCTTTTAATATTTACTCCAACTAAACCATAAATACTTTTGTTAATGCAAGAAGACTTTTTAAACACTTTTTTTTTTAGTGAAAAACCTTTCATCTAAGCCAACTTTTTGTACAATATGTTCTTTTTGCCTCATCTTGAATTTTGTGTCATAAATAAAACATTTTATCTCTTTTTCAGTCACTTTCTTTTCTTTCTTTTTTTATTTTTTTAATATATAGGGAAATCGGTAACACTATCGGATGCTGCTACTTTAAACCCTATCTTGTTGGATTAGACAAAATCAATGGAATCCTCGATCTTCAAGGGCATCAAACTAGGGTAACCTCCCCCGACAGATACTCAATCGCTACTATAGGTACATCGTGGTTTGAACCTTAGACATCCCCAAAAAGAGGCCAAAGCCCTAACCACTACATTGATCTTGTTGGACTTTCTCAATCATTATTACTTTGTAATTCTAGCCATATGTTTAGTCTTATAACATTTATAACATAGAAATGCAATATTTTCATAAGACACTTCTTGTTTCTAATTTTTTATTCAAATTTAATCCTAGTAAGGTTTTGAAATATACATTACAACACGTATATTTAGATATTCTTATTTTTTAATTCAAATTTAATTTTAATAAAGTTTTAAAATATCAATTAAAACACATATATTTAAATATATAAAAAATATTACTTTTATTCTTCACTATATAACCCTTCAAAATAAACTTCCTTAAAATATTACAAATATTATTCAAAACTTCTTATTCATAAGCTAGAATAAAAGTCAAGAAAACCTAACTTACTTGGGAAGCCTTTAGTGATTTATGTATCAATAAAAAAAATACTCATTCTTCCACTGATGTAAAAAGGTTAGAAGTTACCTGAGATCCCAATTTCAAATCCCTGCAAATACTCATTCCACCGTGTTCCATACAAACCATTTATCGCTATCACCAATTTTATGTTGATTTCGTACTTAAGTATATAGCGGAAAAAAATTGAATGAAAAGAATAATTTAAATTTTGTCATTCACTTAATTCTTTATTTTATTTAAATAAAAATTATTATAGGTTTGTTTTTTTAATTCTTATTTTTTAAAAATTTTATTTTTATTATATGTTTGTTTTTCTTTTTATTCTTATTCAAAATATCTCTTTTTATTTAAAGTTTAATAAACCACCTTTTTATAAAAAAATATTTTTTTATTATTTTTAAAGTTACTTTACAAATAAAAAACACCTATAATTCTAAGTCTCCCCTTTTATACATAAAGGGAGGGTTGAGTAATGTGAACGACGGACAAAGGTCTCTACACGCGGCTACCGAACGAAAATGACAGCGAGGGACTTCCAGAAGAAACACGTGACGCGTTCCCGACATATCTCCTAAGTTTGTCGGCAAAAGAATGTCAGCATTTGACAATGACCATTAATCTTAGGTGTCTCTCTCTTTTTATATAACATAAAAATAATTAACAATATTGTTTAGTTTATAATATTTATTAAATTTTTAATAAAAAATTATATGTTTTTTTTATTAATGGTGGAAAAATCAAGTTTTGAAAGATCTTAGGTCTTTTTACAATAAAGGAGGTAGAGAAAGAGGGCCAATTAAACACATATAGCCTCGAAGGTTAAAAGAACAGAAATTAAACCAACAACAATCTAAGAGCATAGACCAACCTACTACCAACAAGGTATAAAGAATAATTTTTATTAAACTTTTTTTTGGAGGCATCAACGATCCTGCTCTATTTTTGCATAAGATTGAAAGGGCATCAAATACATCAAAATGCAGATAGCAAAACCCCAAACCTAGAGAGCAAGGGTGAGGGTAATACACCAAGCATATTCCTTGAGAATGGAAACCACTAGGAAGCGAAAGGACCAACACCCAAAAAAGACCCCCTAGAGAGAGGATCACTACAACACAAAGGAGACCTCATCCAAACAAAAAGCTAATAAAAAGGCCTATTGGATAGGTAGGTCCAATGCTTCCAAAGCAACAATTGTCATTAATTGTGGAGGGAAATTGTCTTTCCAAATTTTGAATTGGCCACTATCCACCCCCAAATTGACCATAACATCAACAATCTGGTTACCTTCCCTATAAATATGCTCAATTTTAACTTCTAACATACCTTCCAAAATATTTGAGGTGTCCTTAATGATATTTAGGATGAAAAAATTATCAGTCTTTCCAGCTTGCAAATCTCATATGATGTTCAAGGAGTCACCTTGTACGAGAAGTCTTCTAAAGCCCCTCTCAAAATCCTGATGAACACCTGAGAAAAGTACCTTAGCTTCAGCTAGGTGATTGGTTTGAATACCATAATATTCAACATATACCCAAATCATCTCATCATTATCATTTCTGACAACACCCCCTCCACCAGCCCTGTCGGGGTTACCTTTGGCATCCCCATCAAAGTTCAGAATGACCCACCCTTTAGCTGGTTTATGGAATCTAGTAGCCAATATTTTTGTTGAAATAAACCGAACAATATTTCATTATGGAAGCAACATTTAAATAATACATTTGCAGCTTAAAATAAACCCGGAGGTTGTGGAACCACCCGAGGTAAAAATAGGGATTGTTATAGAAAATAACAATACGCCTAAAATATAAACTAAATAATGAAATAAATAAGATATCAATATGATATGCTAACATCCCCCCTTATTACATTATTTATGTAATTGAAGAACTACTAATATCCCCCCTGATTACATCATTTGGTAATACAAAGAGAGCCGCGAAACAATTCAAATTTGACACGTGCAAGTGCCTTAGTGAAAATTTTTGCAACTTGAGCATTGGTGGGAATGTGCTCAAGCTGAATTCGGTGCCTTGGAACTTCGTCTCGAATGAAGTGACATTGTGTGTCAATGTGCTTGGTTCTTTCATGATGTACCGGATTCTTGACAAGATTCAAAACACCCATGTTGTCGCAGAACAAGTGTATTGGAGATTTTGATGGAAGACCCATACTTGTGAGGATGCGACGCAACCATATCACTTCGCACACAGCTTCACGTGCGACGCGATATTCTGCCTCTCGTTGATGAAATAGCAACCACCTATTGCTTCTTGATGTGCCAAGAGACAGGACCAAATCCAAGATGAAACAAATATCCCGAAGTTGATTTACGGTCATCATATGATCCGGCATATTTGGAGTTCGTGTATCCCCATAAGAAGAATTTGTTGTTCCTCTTATATTCTAGGCCATATTCCATTGTGCCACGGACATAGTGAAGAACGCGCTTTGTTGCTTTCCAGTGTGTAGTCTTAGGCTCCCGCATGAACCTCGAAAGATAGTTGACAACAAATACGATATCTGGCCTAGTGTTGGTCAGATATATGAGACTCCCAATCAACTGGCGATAGAGAGTACCATCTACCTGAGGTGAATCATCATATCGCGATAACTGAATTCCTGTTTCCATCGGAGTTGACATTGGCTTGCAATCAGTCATGCGATATTTTTCCAATAGGGTCTTGGCATATTTTTTTTGAGACACTTTGATGTAGTGCTCCTGCTGGTTGACTTCCAGACCAAGACAATAATGGAGAAGTCCGAGATCCGACATCTCAAAATATTGACACAAGTCTCTTTTGACAGTAGAAATCATTGTTTCTGAACTCCCTGTAATGAGCAGATCATCAACATAGAGTACAAGCAACACTATTTCAGAACCCTGTTTCTTAAAATAGAGGTTTGCATCTGACGGACATCTCTTAAAACCATGCCGCAAAAGGTTATGATCCATTTTTATATACCAAGCCCGAGGGGCTTGTTTCAAACCATATAAGGATTTTACCAATCTGCAAACTTTCTCGCTGTTGGCCTTCCACTTCAAATCCTTCCGGTTGAGTCATGTAGACTTCTTCTTGGAGATCACCATTTAGAAAAGCACTCTTGACATCCATTTGGTGTACTTTCCACCCATATTGCGCTGCCATAGCACAAAGAACTCGAATGGTTGTCATCCGAGCAGTAGGTGCAAAAGTTTCCTCATAGTCAATGCCTTCTCTTTGAGCATAGCCCTTTGCAACAAGTCGGGCCTTATGCTTATCTATTGTACCATCTGCCTTATACTTCACTTTATACACCCATTTGCAGCCTATGGGCTTCTTTTCGTATGGCAGATCGACAAGCTTCCAAGTTTTGTTTTTCATCAAAGACTTATACTCTGCATCCATAGCAGCCTTCCACTGAGGCTCACCAAGAGCAACTTGCACTGATGCGGGTTCAAGATCGTCTATGGAAGACATAAATACCCTATCACTATCAATATCCATATCTTTTGTATCTCTCTCTGGATCTACAGAAAGTTCCTCAAAAGATTGACACAACTCATCAACCCCAGTATTCTCTGTTGCAGCTTTCTCCTGTCGAGCCATGCTACGAGTACGAGGCCTATCCAATGTCAAATCTGGTGGAGTGGATAGCTTAGAGTCTTTGATTGTATTTGTATACCACTTTGGATTCTTCTTCTGAGGTGTTGAAGAAGATGAAGACGGACCTCCAACTTTTGATGAAGGAGATTTATCAACCTTAGGTTCCACAAGGTCTAGGTATACATCTGATGTGGGTTCTGATGTGAAAGCCTCATCAAAAACTACATCTCTACTCGATGTGTATCTTCTTGGTTAAGGGATCAATCAAACGATAACCCTTAGAGTGCTCATCATACCCAAGAAGAATACACTTCAATGTCTTCTCATCTAGCTTCTTCCTTTTCTCTTTTGGTATGTGCATGAAAGCTTTACATCCAAAAATGCGTAGATGAGAAATGGAGGGTTTCCTACCACTCCATGCTTCCTGTGGAGTCATTCCTTGTAGAGCCTTTGTGGGTGCCCTATTCAACAGATATACTACTGTGGTGACAGCTTCTGCCCAATATAGTTGCTCAATACTAGCTCCTGTGAGCATGCAACGAACCATTTCCATGATGGAACGATTCCTCCTTTCAGCAACTCCATTTTGCTGAGGAGTATAAGCGATAGTTAACCGTCGTGTGATCCCATTTTCTTTCAAGAACTCAGAGAATTATTTAGAGGTGAACTCCCCCCTCGATCCGAGCGGAGGGTCTTTATAGAAGTCCCCGACTCCTTTTCAACGGATTTCTTGAATTGCTGAAAGAAGCCAAATGCTTCAGATTTCAGTTGAAGAAAGAATACCCACATCTTTCGTGAGTAATCATCTACGAATAACTGAAAATACCTCTTACCCCCATAACTGTTGGGAGTGAAGGGACCGCACAGATCGGTGTGAATCAACTCCAGAGGTTTCTTTGCTCTTGTAGAGCTCCTTTCAAAAGGCACTCTATGCTGCTTTCCTGCCAAGCAGTCAGAGCAAACTGGTAAAGTGGTAGAAAGGGAAGGAAGACCTTTTACCATTTCATACTTACTTAACTCAAGTAAGTAACCAGAACTCAAATGTCCATATCTCTTGTGCCATAGGGAAGTTGCCTCCTTTGTAGAGACTGTCATGGCAACATGTGGAGTAGAGATAGCATCTAAGGCAAATAAGCCATGCTTATATGAAGCAATGGCAATGTTCTTACCCCTCCTGGTAATAGAACAACACTTCTTGCCTCCCTCAACACTAAAGTGCACAACCATATCTTTGTCCAGAATTTGTGTGACTAACAACAAATTGTTTGCCAATCCTGGAACATAGAGAACTTTGTCAATCTGACACTTGCCATCGGGAAGAGTGACTGAAACAACACCTTCTCCCCAAACCTTGTAGGTTTTATCATCAGCAATAGTGACAGGTTTGCCCTCTTTGGCCTCAAAAGACTCAAACCATGATTTGTCACCAGTCATGTGCTTACTGGCTCCAGAATCAACATACCAGATAGGATCCCTCTGCTTGGACACTGTGGTAGTCATGAGAACTTTGTGGGCTCTCTCATAATTCGTGTCAGATTCTTCAACAACAACATTCACTTGTTGTTTGTTCTTTTGTGGTTTGTTTCGGCCTTTTTGTTTTGATTGTTTATTCTTATGCCAACATCTCTTTGTATCATGACCTTCTTTGTCACGGATCTTGCAATATCGCTTTTTCTGTTGAGGTTGTTGAGTTTGTTTCCCTTTTGAATCCTTTTGTGAATTCCCTCCCTTCTAAAAATTACCCTTCTTCTGGTTCTGCCCTTTCCTGTTGATGTAGAGGGCAGTGTTAGAAGAATCATCTCGCTGTAGTTGGCGTGCCTCCTCCTCTTGAAGCATATTAACCAATTCTACAAAAGTAACTTTCCGTTGTGACACCTGAAGGGAAGTGATCAACACCCGATAAGAATCAGGTAAAGCTCTCAATACAATTGAGGTAAGGAGCTTATCTTCAACTGGTTCTCCTAAAGAATTCAACTTTGCTTTCAATTCTGACACTCTGCAAAGAAAAAATTCAACTGTCTCCCCCTGCTTCATGCTTAGACTGTGTAATTGAGATTGAAGAAATAGAATAGTGGAATCATTCTTTCCCTCATAGATAGTATTAAGGGCATCCCATGCCTCTTTACTATTTGCACAGTCAGCAATATGGGGTTGAACTTCATCAGCCACAACAAGCAAAATGAGCACCTTTGCTTTGTTGTCTAGCTTGTCAAAGTCTTTTTGAGCAGTAGATGGAGCTGTAGCACCAACAGCAGATGAAGGTCTTGTTGTTGCTCCAGATACAACATCCCATAAGTCATCCATGACTAGGATAGCCTTCATCTTGTTTTTCCATGGTGTGTAATTAGGACCTTTCAACAACTGATGAGAATCAGTCATTAATTTTGGCAGACATGGTGAAGGTTCCTTATAACACCAATTGGTCCCCCTTTCGATATACCTTTTGCTAGGCCGTTATACCGTACAAAATACCCGCCCTTACGTGAGGGAAACTATAGGTATTTAGAAAGATAAAAAAAATCACCCGCCCTTACGTGAGGGAAACTATAGGTAATTTTTAGAGATCATACGATACGTGGAACTTAAGCAGTATTGAAAGGGAATAGTCTTGTTGATGGCACCTACCATAGAAAGTCTGCAATCCTCATGCGTGGGGCGTAACTTCCCCTAAACACTTTGGATTTCAGAACTTTCGTCAGGATTTACGCCTAAACACAAGAACTATTAGGGTAATGGATGGAGTAAAAAAATGCAAAATGGCAAACTTATCTCTCCCCGACGATTTATAGAGAACAAGCTCAGACGTCGTTTTGGCAGCTATATTAGGCGGCGGATACAGTAGCGCAATCACGACAACTTTACCTGTAAGTGCTGGCCAGAGGTATCACAAATACCGAACGCTATAGTGCAATAAATTGCACGGATGGGTTTTAATTATTTTGGGGACTTAGGAGTGAATTTCATTTTAACTTTTAATGTTATAGTGCAAAAAATGAAATATGCAACATACAACATAAAAGTGCCCACAGAAATAACCCACTAGGTGTCGGGCGCAGCCGAAAATGCACCTTTACAATAATGCCAAATTTGCTTTTCAAAAAATTACTCACTTTCCCCCTTGTGATTTTTGGAAAAAAAATACCCCGAAAAAAAATCTCTTAACAAAGCATTTTTTTTATAATTATTATATATTTTTAAAGTTAAAAAAAATAATTTTAATTTATATAGTTTAAAAAACTATGAAAATATAAATTAAAATCAAATTTTAATTTATATAGTTTTAAAACTATAGAAAAATAAATTAAAATTAAAATTTTAATTTAACTAAAAAAAATAATAATTAAAAAAAACTTTAGAAAAAATATTTTTACCTTTTTTTCTCTCCAAGGGGGAGTCGGCGGGATTTGAACCCCCGACCTGCAGGCTCCCTGAGCCTTACCGCACAGTCCACCACCAGGTGGACTAGCGGGCTGATCCGAAAGGATCAGGGACCCCCTCCTATTTGAGGAGGGTCCCTAACCCTTTCCCGCTGGCGCAGCCGCCTGGCCGCAGCTCCCTCCGTGGTCGGTGGCGAGGGCCGCGCGCACCTCCTCCGTTGTCGGTCGTGACGAGTTGGCACCAGCCGCTGGTGGCGTGAAAGAGCCGCCGTCGCCGGCGATGAGCCGGGATGGCCTGGCGTCGCATGGCATTTGCTACTACAGGCGGCCGCGACTGCTGCAAGGTCGTCGCGGCTGCAGCAGGTGGCCTGCGTCACGGGGGGGAGGGGTGTGACGCACGTCGCATGAAAAAATAAATCACTCGATGGCGCGGGGGAGGGGGTGGCGCGCGTGATAATTAATCACGTCGCGGGGGTGGGGGTGGCGTCGCGCATGATTTTAATCATCGTCATGGGGGTGGCGCATGATTTTTAATCACGCGCAGGGGGAGGGAGGGAGGGAGTGGCGTGAGAAAAAAACGCACAGGAGGTGCGCAGCACAGGTGGGGAGGGGGTCTGAGTGTTTTTTTTTTTAAAGATGCGTGCTCAACAAAAAAACATGCACAGACCAACGCTGGGAAAAAAAATTTCCCAGACCAGCGCTGGAAAAAAATTCCCAGACCAGCAAGCTTCCGCTTCCTCCCAAAAAAAAACTGCTTTTCTCCAGGCAAGACCAGCTCCAAAAAAAATGTCGCGTCCTCTCTCTCTCACCCTTCTGGCTCTGATGCCATGTTGAAATAAACCGAACAATATTTCATTATTGAAGCAACATTTAAATAATACATTTGCAGCTTAAAATAAACCCGGAGGTTGTGGAACCACCCGAGGTAAAAATAGAGATTGTTATAGAAAATAACAATACGCCTAAATAAACCTAAATAATGAAATAAATAAGATATCAATATGATATGCTAACGTTTTTTGAACAGTGGACACAGAAGCAGAAGACCCTAGATTTAATTTCCAACTAACAACAACCTCTTTCTCCACAACTTTCTCCCTATAATTTATACCAACAAAGATAGCTAGGTTATTCATAATGGCGACTTTAATCCTTCTAAAGATAAAATATTCATCCCTAACAATATCCTTGAAAGTTCTTTTGTTCCTCTCCCACCAGACACCCCATAAAAATGAGGAAGATTCAGATCCCACGCCCTAGTGAGGCTATGATTTATGAAGGAGGATTTCCACTAAGTGAAAAGTTTCTTGAAAGTTTGAGGCAACATCCACTTGACAAAAAAAAGAATCCAATAAAGCATTAAGCACCTTATTTGAGAAATCACAATGGATGAAAATATGATCCATAGATTCAACATCCTTATAACACAAGAGATAAATATTTGGAAGATGGAAGCCTTTATTACATAAATTATCAACAGTCAAAATTCTGTTTTGCAAACACAACCACAAAAAATGCAATCTTGGGGATCAAATGAGGATACCAAACCCTTTCCATCGGAAAAGATCCTCCCTTAGACAATGTTTAGGTCTCATATGTAGTTTTGATAGAAAAAAGACCTTTAGGACAATGAGTCCATAGAAGGAAGTCTTTGTCATTTTGTTGAGGAAGAAAGTACTATTGAAGCAACATGTTCAAATTTGACAAACTTTGAATGATTCGAATATCAGTTGTATGTAAAGTCAAATGCTTCCAAATCCTCTTACCATTAGTGATGATTATATAATCAATTACTTTTTCTCCATATTTCAGTGATAAAGGAGCCTTCAACTCATAAAACTCGGGACTAAGAAAGAGGGGTTCAAGAAGAATCCAAGTATCCTCCTAGAAGAACACATCCTTGCCATTCTCAATCTGCCATAGCATCCCCTCTATAACCAAACTTCTGACCCCCAACAAACCATTCCAAATCACAAAGCCCCTAGGAGGAACAGTACTTCTAAAAAAATGAATGTGATTTTCTAGATACTTACCTCTCATAATATCTTTCCACAATTGATCCTCCTCAACACATAATATCCAAATTGTTTTTGCAATCAATACCTTATTGAACAACAATAAATTTCTAATCCCAAGATCATCTTCTTTCTTAGAAGAGTTGACCATATTCCAAGAGACAAGGAACACCCTATGTTTATCCTCCATCCCAACCCACAAAATTCTCCTAAATAACCGATCAATCCTTCTCCTAACTTTAAAGGGCATTCTGAAAAGAGAAATATAATAAACATGAATGCTTTGGAGGGTAGCTTGAAGCAAGACTTAATCAAACCTTCAAGATCTAGATGAGAAAACCACATTGTCTGAAACCTAAAAGGGTAACCTTTAGAAATTTTCTCCTCCATGAATTCTAAAAGTAACGGGTTGTGGTCAGAAGCAATTCTTGGTAGATTCCTCAAAGAGCAATCTTGGACCATGGTAAGGCAACTCACCGAAGCAAGGGCCCTATCAATCATAGATTGGATCAAATCCCCTCCCCTTATTCTGTTGGACCAAGTGAATTTAGAACCTTGTAAATTAATATCTACTAGTCCCATGGAGGTCAAGAACTCACCAAAATCCTCCATACTATTTGAAAAAGTAGCCAAGTCTCCAAGTTTCTCACAAGGGAGCCAAATGGAATTAAAATCACTAGTAAACAACCATGGAAGGTCAAATGAAGAACCGAGGGCTTTTAAATCAACCCATAGTTTCCTTCTATCCATAGCAACATTGGGAGCATACACATTGGTAGAAATACAAGAAAATTTAGTTTTTCTACACCAAAATAAAAAAGAAAAGAATCTATCAACCTAATGAATGAGCTTACCCTCCATAGAATTAGGATTCCAAAGCATCTAAAACCCTCCAAAAGAACCATGAGTAGCCCTAATCACACCTTCACACCCCTTCCAAACAAACCTTCGTAATCTATCAAAATCCTCATCATCCATCTTAGTTTCTTGTAAGAAAAGAATATTAGGATTGAAACTTTTTCTAAAATATTTTAGCACTCTTTGTTTAGTCAGGGCATGCAAACCCTGAATATTCCATGAGACAATCTTCATTACTTCAAGGATTGTGGAGCCTTCGCTCAGCTCAAAGGTAATGTGGGTTGGGAGCCATTAGCCACATCTTGAGTTGTTTTCTTTAAGAGCACCTCATATTTTTTTGATATTCCTAGCCCCTTCCTACTTCTTAGATTCATTGTTTTTCGGGTGTTTTTGATGGACCACATAGAGCCAATTGTTTCCTTCATGCTTGATTCTATTGATTGAGGAACGAGTTGCTACTAGTGAGCTATATTATTTAGTTTCATATTTCGCCTGTTTAGAACTTCTTGAAATCCATCTTCCTTTGAGGAAGACCATACCTCCTTTGATTCCTTGTCTAATGCATTTGTAGAAATCTTTCCCACTTCTACATTCCAAAGAGACTCCATGATAGCTTCATCTTTTTCCTTATCAAGAAGGGTAACAACTCTCTCATTATACAAAACATGGGCATCTACTCTCGAAAACACCTCAACATGAGCCTCTTGAAGGGGGGACAAAGGAACCTGAGCGGAAGGCAGTTGATTCCCTTGATGATCTAGGATCTCAACTCCCTTGTTTGGAATAGTCTCCAACCCAACCTCAAGACCAGACGACAACAAATCTCTTAATACAACAAATTTAGTACCTTTCACTTCAAATTTTATAAAATATTTATAGTTTTTCATACCTTTATTAACATTTTTTAGTTTATTTTTTAAAAAATAAATTAAAAGATAAATTTTATTAATTTTAAAATTTAAATTGTTTTTAAAGTATAAATAATTTGTTTTAATTAGTTATATGAAAATGAGGATAAGATTTATTATTATTTCTTTTTTTCTTTTTTTTTGCTTGATAATAAGGGGTTGCACTCGGGGTCCCCACCCTTGACAAATCACATCTCTCTTCTCTAGAGCTTGAGAGTTTACAAATAGATACACTTCTCATCTCAATTGAGATGCTATAGCTAGGAACCTACATTATTTTACATAAAATGGCTGATTTCTTGATTTTCATTTTCTGGATCTTTTCAAATTTCTATATGAATACAATTACTCCAAAATTTAGCATCTTTCTTGATATTTTTCTATAGCAACCTTCACAATCCCAAAACTTCACCTCTAATATCTATACCTTGCATCTTAGTAGAGTAATATTTCCAAAACACTGCACTATAATAGCCTACTTTACCCAATCTAAATTGCTAGTTTCATTCCTCGTTAAAGTCATACCCCTTCATTGTTCTTCCCATCGTTCAAACCCTAGTTGGCAAATATTTGCAATTTCATTTTTCGTGACTTGAAAAATTGTCATTGCCCTTGTTTCGAATGGTTGACTTCATAAGGTCGTATCTCCCTCAATATTGCTCAAAGTTTTGCATATGACCACTCATTTTAAAGCTATTCAAATTCTACACAAGTTGGTCCAAGAATCAACTGAATCGGATAACTCTTCATGAAGATATGGCTCCTAAAATATGAGATATTTTTTGAAAAAAAACCCTAATCCTTCGCACTTTGCAAATTTATTTTTCGCGACTTGAAAAATTGTCACTGCCCTTACTTTGAATGGTTGACTTCATAGGGTCGCATCTCCATAAATATTGCTCAAATGTTTGCATATGACCACTCATTTTAAAGCTATTCAAATTTTGCACAAGTTGATCCAAGAATAAGCTAAATTGGATAACTCTTCGCGAAGATATGAATCCTAAACGATAAGATGTTTTTCAGGAAAAAACCTTAATCCTTCACACTTTGCACTTTTATTTTTCTCATTATAAGCAACCTTCCACACTCCTTCAGCCTTCCCAACCTTCCACTCAACATCATAACCTTTGACCTAGCCTTCTACCCTCCTTTAGCTTTAGCCTTATCAGCCTTCACGTTCCTTCAACCATTCCAGCCTTCCACCCAACATCCCAGCCTTTCACTGTAGCTCCTTCAGCTAGTCCAACCTTCCATGCTCCTTCAGCCAACCCAACCTTCAATGCTTCTCTAGCCTTAACACTCCAAATATCAACTCATCATTCAACCTTCCACGCTCCTTCAACCTTTAGCCTTCTACGCTCCTTCAGCCTCCAGCTTTCCATGCTCCTTCAACCTCCATATTTGTTGATGTTTAAAGCACCAAACCATTTGCCAAGCCCCTTAGGGGCAACCCTCTAAGAAAGCTTATTATTTAAAAGTTTTAATTAAACTTTGATATAAATTAGAAATTAAATTATTTTTAATTATAAATAATTTGTTTTCATTAAAAGTGAACTTAAATAATAAATAAATAATTATTTTATATAAATACTTTTAATATAATATAATTTTTATAAATTGATTTATCAAATGATTAATTAGATTTTTCAATATTTAAGGAGATCAAATCTTGCCATAGATAATATCTAAACTTTGTTGTAATACCATCATGTCATAATATAATATGAATAAGACAAATTTCATAGAAAATTATAAATTAATTTTTTTTTTTTAAAGTGAAAAATCTCTTACGGGGCCGTCTTGGTCTGAGAGACCACGAGCAATGGGTTCTACACCATCAAAGTCACCCGAGAGTTGCACCCGACCCTGCCCGCACCAACATTATCAATTGGATTTTGGATACCCAATTCAGCTTTTTGGTAGGGTGGAGATTTGAACCTGGGTCCTCCCTTGGAGGATTGTCCTCTCCTCTCCAACTCACCTACAACACCGGGTGAAAAAAAAAATTAAATTAAATATTCAAATTATAAATATTTATAAAATAAATATATAATCTATGTACAATCATACACACTATAGTTTAACTTTTTTTCATAAAATTTTATTTTAAATTTTTTAATTATTAATCACTTAACCTCATTTCATTTAATAATCTATAATTAAAAAAATTAATCATCTATTTAATAATTTTTACAATTTTGCATTTCCAGTACAACTCAACTTGAAGGGCTTTTGCTCTTTGGCTCTTCTTGGGAATGTCCAAGGTTGAAACCAGGGCATAGGCGAGTGTAGAGGGTGGAAGGGCTTTTGCACTTTGGTTCTTCTTGGGAATGTCCAAGGTTGATAATGTGGCATAGGCGAGTGTGAGGGGGTGGATGTGCGTATTGTTGTGTGTTTGGCCTCTATTGATAAGCTCAACTTTCACTCTTATTAGAGGTTATGATTGGGATGGAGATGGTCATAATTGGGATAGGAATGCTCAACCATCAATTCTTCTTTAATAAAAAAAATTACATAAAAATTATTTGGTCTTTCTTCTAAATGTTTTTTATTAAATTAAAATAAATAAATAAATAAAATGCATATTTTTTAAAATTCATATATCAATAAAAAATATATATTTATAAAAATTTAATAAAATTTAAAGACAAAGTAATCGTTTTAAAGTCGAACCAGTCGAATTAAAGCGGGCATATGAAACAGGGACGAACCGAATTTATGAAACCGAGCTTCGTCCCTTTCCCCGCTGTTATGTCGAAAAACACTCTCGTTCTATGCATTCTCTTTCACATTCAAGGAATAAAAGACTCGCCATCATATCCTCATCGAAGCTCTACAACACTACACTATATTTAATTGATATTGCGGTACACGATGCAACAGAGACGCGCTGCAGATCCCGAATTCTTTTTAGATCGGCATTTACTTCTGGCTGAGAAAAAAAGGCTATGCAGCAGCGAAGTGGGGCAGTGCGTTTTCTTTTGTCGGCTACTTTATGATGGCAATGTTTTTCTTTTATTAGGTCGGCGTGCTACATTGTGACGGCAGTCTATTCAAGTCGGCGGACAATAGACGGCAAGTTTACTCTACTCGACCGACAGTTTTGGAGGCAGTTTAAACGGCAAATTTTGAAAAGCATTCGGTTGACGGCGCGCTACGTTTCATGACGTTTCATGACGGGAGGACTAGCCAAGACAAGACAGGAATCTCCCAGCATCTCCTTTCCTCACTCTTGACGATGTACTCCAAGTCAGGATTTACTTGATCGACAGTGACGACACACACAGGTTTCACGTCGGCAACTTTCTCGAAGACGACGTTCTATTTTTTATCAACTCCTTCTCCAACTCTCTACCAACGGCACCAAGTGACGAAAATGCTCTAACTACATGGCTCTAGATGGCGGATTCATGGTTTGTCCTCAGACGGAGAACAACATTTTTTTGCATCAATTTGACAAACTCTAACCTGCAACACAAACATCTTGCAAACAACAAATTTAAGCATTCATTCTCAATGGGGACAATGCAACGATTGGGGTTTGGCTCTTCTTCGAGAGGTCTAAGGTTCAAACCTATGTGCTAATTCCCTATTAATAAGCGTAAGTCTTGACTTTATAAGGGGTCATGGTTGGGAGGAGACTGCTCATCCTATGCATTGGTCGTAGGGGTTTATCACACTATCCATTTAATTTTGAACCTCTGCGAAGGGGGATACAAAAAATCTTTCGTGGCTTCCCTCTAGATAGTGGTATACATGATGGAACGACAATGTCAGTCACCTAAGAGTGGTCCTAAAAGCGGTTCTAAAGGTTTCTTTCTAACCTAAAAGTTTTGTCCCAATGAGGACAACACAACAATTTAGGTTTGGCTCTTCTTTGAGAGGTCCAAGGTTCAAACTGTGGCGTTCGGCTGTGTTAATTCTTTATTGATAAGTGTAGTTCTCGACTTTACGAGGGATCATGGCTGGAAAGAGATTTTTCTACCCTATGCGTCGATCATAGGGATTTATCATACTAAACATTTAATTAAGAGTTCCAATGGGGACAACGTAATGGTTTAGGGTTTGGCTCTTCTTCGAAAGGTACAAGGTTCAAACCACAATGTCTTGTTGTGTGTTAATTCCTTATTGATAAGTATAGATCTCAACTTTATGAGGGGTCATGGTTGGAAGGAGACTCGCACAACCCTATGTGTTGGTCATAGGAGTTTATCACATTACCCAAATAAAAATTGTCCACCTTTGTAGCACAAGTGGAGAAGGCGAATCTGATCTTGTTGAATGGGAGGTCCACGACTCGAACCTCTACAATGTGAAGGGGCACACAAAAAATCTCTTGTGGCTTCCCTCTAGATAGTGGTATATACCTGTATGGGATGAAATTGTTGGCCACCTAAGAACGAATCTTGAGGTTTCTTTCTAATCTAAAAGTTTTGCCCACAAGGGCTAGGTGGATTGGTAGTTATCTATCTGACCAGACACTTACCAAGAAGAGACCTAGGTTCAAACCTTGGGGGCATGCCTATTTGTTTACAAAGGTAGTAGTCCGATATGAATCCTTTGAGTGTGCACTTGATCAAAAATGGTATGAATCCTGAGCGATCGGTGGTCCCCTTCACATTAGGTCAACAATAATGAGGTGGTATAGGCTTGTTGGGAGCAAACCCTATGTTTTGAACCTTGAACTTGGCAATTACTAAAAATAGTGTGGATATAACCAACTCCCCTATGTATCCCAAAAAAAAAACTTAAGCATTCATACAATCATTGTTTAACAAATCTCTCATACACCCAATGACAAAAGGATAATTTTATTAATAATGCCAGAGTGGCCATGTTATTACATGTATCACACCAAAATATGTAGGGCATGGAACTTTTTCCTCTCCACCTTTACTCTTTGCTCTATTTTTCCTCTATTCTCTGTCATTTTCGATTTGCCAAAACCTAACTTGTACCTCAACCCACTTGCCTTTGGTTTTATTCTATCCTTCGTCCCATTGTTTTACCTTCCCCTTATGGTTGTTGATGAAAACGTTCATCTTGTTAGTTCCTTTGGTTGGATGTCCACATCATACTCACTGAATAAGAGAAAATGTTTCATGAGCGAAGCTCATCAACATTTTCAAAGTCTAGAACCGACATTCTATACTTAGCAATCTTAGAAGCATTTATCCATGTTACCACTTCAACTAGTTGGTTCTTCCATTTGACAAAATACTCATATTAGGTCTTGCTTCTTGTTCTCTTTGATACTCTAGAATCTATGATTGCTTCAATTTCATCTCAATTCTTCTCTGGCAATTGTGTTATTTAGTTCTTTGTTGAATATCAACTGTATGATCTTCATCATCATATCTAGGTTGGTCTTAGTATGGATACAAGTTCGATACTTTAAATATCGATGTAATATCAATGCTTTTGGAAGCTCAATTTGATATGCATTGGCAAAAAACTTCTACAAAATCTTACAAGGTTCAATCTTCTTCTAATTTATCTTGTTGTACATGCTTTTTGGAAATTGCTCGTTTTACAAATGCACCAAAACCAAATCTCCAACCTGAAACTCCTACATTCTTCTTTTGGGATCAACACATTGTTTGTATTTCATGGAACTCTTCTCTAATTTACTTTTCACCTCTTGATGTAAATCATGAATGTAGTCGGCAAAGTCTTCTACTATAACACTCGTCTCTATAAATCAACTATCCCTCACAACTCATCCACTCCCCTTACATGTATCCAACTTGTACTTTGATTTATAAAATTATTGTATGAAAATAATGCTTGTGCCAAAATAGTATCCCAAAGCTTCAATTTCTTGCCAACTAAGCATCTCAATGAATTCTCAAGGCTTCTATTCACAACTTTGCCTTTGTCCATTTATTTGTGGGTGATAAGCTGAATTAAAGCTTAATTTGGTACTTAGTTTCTTCCATAAGGTATTGCCAAAAGTGACCTATAAAGTTCACATACCTATATGACACAATGCTTTTTGACAAACCATGCAATTTTACTTCTCAAAAGAAGAAATCGGTAATATGAGTAGCATTGTTCATTTTCTTGCAAGGTATGAAATGTGCTATCTTTGAGAATCTATCAACAACAACAAAAATAGAATCATTAACTTTTAGTACCCTCGAAAACTCAAGAACAAAATTCATGTTCACGTCCACTAATAGCCTCTCTAGTACTGGTAATGGTTGATACAACCCAATATATTGACTTCTTCTCTTTACATAATGACAAACTTGACAATACTACACATCTCTTTATATTTGCATTAATTCTAGACCAAATGTAACTCTCTTCAAGTTGCTTAAGGGTTTTATTCACCCCAAAATGTCCTACAAGTCTTCCATTGTGTTTCTCTCTTATCAAATTTTCTCTCATTGAACTTCATGGTATACATAGTCAATGCCCCTTGAACAACATTCCCTATTGGATGCGATAGTCAAGCCATGGCATCCTATCTCCTATAGTAGGGTTATTGCATGTTTTCCAACATTCCTTGAAGTCTACATTATCAACATAAAGCTCTTCATAGCGTTAAAACCAACGGCTTTAGTCTGCATGATATTCATCAACAAATTTATTTTGCTCAAGTCATCAGCTACACGATTTGAATGACCACTTTTGTGCTTCAAGACAAATATCTCTACAAAAATTCCAACCACTTCATATGTCTTTGACTCAACTTACTCTGATTTTTATTAAACTACAAGCATGATTATCTATGAACACGACAAACTCTTTTGGTAGCAAATAATGCCTCCATTTCTTTAAGACTTGAACAATGGCATAAAACTCATGGTCATAGACTGGGTATTCTATCTTTACCTAATTTAGCTTTTCACTAAGCAGTGGGCTTGCCTTCCTAGCTCAAGACTCCTATCATTGTTCCACTTGCATCACAATCCACTTAAAATACCTTGTTGAAATCTAGAAAAGCTAGAACCGATTGTTCCATTATCTTCTCCTTAGAATTAAAAAAATCCTTATTACTACATTCATCCACTTAAACTCATGCTTTCCTTCTTTTATGATTTTCATAAGTGGTGCACAAATCCCACTATAATTTTTTATAAACTTCCTATAAAAACTTGTTATACAATGAAAACTCCTAGCATCATACTTCTTGGTGATGGCCAATTACAATGGCCTTGACCTTCTTAGGTCCATCTGTAACCCCTCTTATGAAATCACAAAACCTAAGTATACCAATTTCTCTTTCATAAAACTACATTTCTTCAAGTTGACTAACAACTTTTCTTCCTTCAATATTTGTAAGACCAATATCAGGTGTGTCAAATGTTCTTCCTTACCTTTATTGAATATTAAAATGTTGTCCAAATAGACAACCACAAACTTGACAAGAAATGGCTTCAACACTTTGTTCATTAACTGCATAAAGGTGTTAGGTGCATTTGTCAATCCAAATGGTATAACTAGCCACTCATACAATTTGTCCTTTATCTTGAACATGATTTTCCACTCATCTCCTTCCTTTATTTGGATTTGATAATAGCCACTCTTCATATCTATCTTCGTGAAGTACTTTGCTCTACTTAAGCAATCCATAAAATCATTCATATGTGGTAAGGAAAATCTATACTTTATGGTTATCTTACTAATAGCCCTTGAATATATACACATGAGCCATTCGCCACCCTTCTTTAATGCAAGCACAAATAGTACTACACAGGAGCTCAATCTATCCCTAATCAACCCTTTGTCCTGCAACTCCTCCTTCTTGTCTACCATCCCATACTTTGTGGGTTTAACAATCAAAGCAAAACACACCTTCTTTGCTATCTTCTTTAAAAATTGTTTTTCTAAAATTAAACATATTTTAGGACCATTGTCCTCTTTTTTCCTTGTCCTTCAATGGACTCAATAAATACTTCTTACCATCCTTCACAATGGCATAGGTGTTTTCCCTACCATCATGTACTTCCCTTTTGTCAAATTGCCAAGGTCTTCCCAACAACACATTGCAAGCGGTCATAGGCATAGTCACATTGGACCTCATCCTTATATGATCCTATCTAAAAATTTGTCTTACACTATTCACTAACCAAGATCTAATGTTTGTTTTACAACCAAGAGATCTTGTACGGATGCTCTTCAACCCTAATTTATTTACCATATTATTTGATGTGGAATCACATCGAACTGCATTCGTTTTATTCATGAGTGCTTAAATAGCATAGATTACAAAACAAAAATGCAATAGTTAGCTAATTTGAGCTAAAAAATTGTCTAAGAAATTAACAACTTAATCTAATGTGAGTGAAGTCTCACGTGAATAAGTTGTCCTCATCATTCCTCCCAACCATAGACACATTGGACTCCAATGCTTTTACACGAATGTGGGAACAAACATGGGAGTTTACAAGTGCCTAAAATACAATCCTCGAACTGTTGAAGAAAATGAAGATCCTTTGGAAGGCTCTGCTCTATCATAAAGAGCAACCATCACCACCAAGGAATCAATACCACTCCTACAAAGGGAGTACCCAAGGAAACTATGCTCCAGGGGCTATTTTATTCTTTCTAAATGTTGCCTGCTCCTCACATCAATCATGCTTCCAAAAACATGGTGATACAAGTTGGCTTGAAACAAAATCCAACATATCACCTAGCCACAAAATTTGTGCTTTAGTTGGCAATAACCCAAAACTAAGCACTAGGTAGCAAACGAAGTTGGTCAATTTTTGCCACACCTTCTTGCTAACCCCCTATGACCTGAAGCATGCTCCTCAACTAGCAGCCTCTACCCTCCTATCAAACAGGCGCCTGAGTATTGCGGTTGAGTTATTGTGGGGCAAATTGCAACAAGAGAATAAAATAACAAGGGCACAAATCCTCCAAGTGTCCTTATGGTAATCTTCCCATCTTACCGGATTGCATGGATAACCAATAGTTGCAACCACCAAGTGTTATAGAGGATATTACTACTTACGAGGTTCACTTGTATTGAGGAGTATCGAGTACCACCGATCATGCACTCCATATTAAAAATCCATGAGGACAAAAGCTTACAAAGCTTACAAATGGCTTTGAGCCAAAAATAAAGTCCAAAATAGGACTTATTATGAAGGTTTCAAAAGCCCCAAATTGAAGGATGAAAAAGATAATTCTTTTATCTAGATCCACAATGATAAGTGGATACAAATGCTTAAAAGCATACAAATGGCTTTTTTTATGCACCTATTTTTTTTGGATAATTATTTAATTATTGAAAGATAATTAAATAAATTTAATAGATGCATCATAATTGAAGTAATTAATTAATTAAAGTAATTTGATTAATTTAATTAATTAATAAAATTAAATTCTCTTTAACCTTTTCTAAGGTAAAGAATTTTAATCCCTTTATTAAAAAAAAAGAGCCACCGGTCCAAATGCCAAATGTGATCAGTTTAAGTGATCAAACAGGTCAATCGATCTCCACTAGCCAAAGTGGTCAAATGGGTCAAACGATCTCCACCAGTCGATGGAATGCACCAAGAACCCTTCCAATTAGCAACGTAACATGTTGCATGTAGATCTGTTTAAATAAGACCATTGTGGATTAGAAGTTGGGAAAAATAGGTCCAGATCGAGACTCTGTCAACCCTTGTGGCAAGCTACGATAGACATATGACATCGACGTAGATGTAGACACATGACATCCAGTTCTCTAACCAGTGCATCATGACATCGGTGCAGACGACTAGTGCAACATCTCTCCCTTGTTGTGCATGATTGCAAATAAGAACACCATGCATCAGCATCCGTAAGGAACATTGACTATCACAGAAGGAACAATATGACCGTAGGGTCTACGATGGGAAAACCACAAGTTGGTCAAATTTAAAATATTAAGGATTGAATTTTAATTGTTCCTTCACCATTCTACGTCTATATCATTGAAGAAACAACGCTATTGGGGTTCACATTAGGTACGTGAGGTTACCAACGCTTCATCTGGATCGTAGAACACTTGACTAGGTAAAACCTCCTTAAATGCATGACTCCTGCATGCATCGTCACTCATCGAAGATTTGGATGCCACGGATTTAGGAGGTTTGACCATAGATCTAGGATTAGATTTATCAGCTTGGGCAATGAGCCACTCTGCAATAGAAATCCTCCTAATCATTTAGGGTTTCATCACCCTCCATATTCATGAATTGGTCATGTGTAATATGATGGCAAAGAGCAAAAATAATAGTGGGCTGTAGGATGTCCTCATGGCCCAACAATTATTCTACGGGACATTGGAGGTGAGCCTATTAGTGGTTGATATGGCTAGATATGAAAATCCTCCTTAATGTACGTAGCTCTATTTTTGAAGCCAAGCTCATCATGGACAAGAACGATTACTACACAATATGTGGTATCTCAATATGCCTGATTAGATAACAAAGCTCCCCATCACATTTTATTTTTGTAGTGGATGTCGTGTGTGTGGTCTCAAA
Source organism: Wollemia nobilis (assembly GCA_028583015.1). NCBI lineage: Eukaryota > Viridiplantae > Streptophyta > Pinopsida > Araucariales > Araucariaceae > Wollemia > Wollemia nobilis. The sequence goes on from JAQPPZ010017072.1 coordinate 4,532,311, forward strand.
TTTTTATGGTGTGATTGAAGGTGAAGGCCATGTGTTTTCAACTACAAGGAGGGAAAATAGCTGGGTCATGCAAGTGGCTCTCGAAGATCACCCAATTTTGATCATGGAGTCTCCCTTCATTGCAATTGGTTCTAGATTTTGAAGAAAGTGCCCCCTTGGTAGCAATGCTTCTCTCTAACTCGATTTCGATGACTACTCAAGATGATAGTAGTGTTTCTTAGGTGATAACGAAATTAACGCAACCTCAACTTTGATGATGTTTAGAAAACAACTGGATATAGAACTAGTCCCAACAAACATCTAAGTCGATGTCAGTATCCTTGGAAAAATTGCTCAATCTTTTGCTAGTTACAACAGAATGATACACAATGCAAATGCTGAAAGGAGGAAATTGTAAAAGGTAACATAAATAAAATTTGTGAAAGTGGAGGGATGAAAATTGCAGAAGGAGGGAGAATTTTCCTGCACAGGTCAAGAGCCACGAGGCTTTGATACCAACTAATGTGGAATCACATCAAACTGATTTGTTTTATTCATGAGTGCTTAAATAGCATAGATTACAAAACATAAATGCAATAGTTAGCTAACTTGAGCTAACAAATTGGCTAACAAATTAACAAATTAATATAACATGAGTGAAGTCTCACATGAATAAGTTGTCCTCATCATTAGTGGATACTAGATTACCCATACTTCCACTGTCTATTATGACCTAACAACATTTACCTCTCGATTCACAAAATATTTTGAAAAGATTTCTTCTTTGAATAGGTTCACATTTTCTCATTTCTTGCTTCAATATCACTCTCTTCATTATTAGAGATTCTCATTGTTCTAGCTCTTCTGCATGCTTTGGGGAAGCAACACTTTCTTCTTCTACTTGTACAATGTGGTTCTTGATCTCCTTTTCCTTATTGCTACTATATTGCACTATTGGACATTCAGATGCCCATGACCATATTCTCCATATTTGTAACACCTTCTAGAGAATCCTCTATCACTACACCAAAAATGGTCTTTTAGGGCAGTTTTAACACCCTTAAAGACCTTTAAGGGTGGTTATTGATCCATCATCTATGAGGGCATAGTAAAAAATCCGCATCATACGAATTAAAAATCACCTCAAAAAACTTATCTCTTAGAGTCTATTAAGATGGTTAAAAACTGCCTCAAAAATCACCTTAGTTTATCATTATGAGGGTGGTTTTAAACCGTCCTCTTAGGTTCTATTATGGTTGTTAAAACCACCCTCTTAGGGTCTATTAGGTCAATTTAGAACCACCCTCCTAGGTTCTATTAGGGTGGTTTATAACCACCCTCTTATTATTACTTAAAAATAAAAAGCTAAAGATACACTTAAAAGGGGCCTTAGCTCTCTTGTGTTGTATTTATACCAAGGTTTGAACTTAAATCTCTTAAATAAAAATCTAAAGATACACTATTACAATATCTTTTACAAAATCATATAATATATTAATATCACAATTGAAAACAAGAAAGCCCCTATGTTACTATCCCAAAAACATAGGTTCAAAAATAAACCACGTCAAATAGGCAACAAATAAATGAAATTACTATTTAAAAAATAAACAACATCAAACAACAACAAATAAACAACATCAAATAGGCAAAATAAATGAATAGTAGAGTGTATACTTCAACAATAAATTTTATTCCATTCAAATACCATATTACCAATGAACAATCTCTTTTAAAGCAAATCTTGACAAGAAAGTTACTCAATTACACAACTAAGTGCTCAATCTAAACACTATAGTTCATTTTGGAATTACCACTAATAATGTGAAACAAAGTCAAAGTCAAACAATCAAAGCTACTCTCCTAGAGCAGAAACACCTTGGTTAAGTCCTTCCCTTTTCATCTTCTTTTCAGAAATTGGCTTCTTCTTTGACGATAATGTTTTTTCTATATACATATATAAAGCATAATTACCTACGAAGAAAACAACATTCCAACCACAACCAAAAGAACAATCAACCCTAGATTAAATCCCTTTCTAATAGCTTTGGTGACTAGTCTATCCTGAACATTACATACAAACTAGATTAGAGTGACTGACAAGTATTAACACTTCCAAACTCTTGTCGTATCAATAAATTCCAAATAAAAATTAAGAGGTAAAAAACTGATAATATAAAGAGAAGGTATTGACATCAAGAAAAATCTCAACACAGAGATATAGGATTTTAGATGTGAATTGAAGTATAGAAGAGAGGAAGAGAGGAAAACCTAAAATTCTAATTTTCTCCTTGAATTGCATCTGATGTTGAAGTGGTAATAAGTTCTTTAAAATGGTAACCATAGAATGAGGGTATAAATGCATGAATTAAGATATAAATTTTTAGGGTGTATAGGTCAAAAATAATTAGGCTATTTCTAGTAAATTTGATCCTTAAATAGGTCAGCCATAGTCAAGTTAGAAAATGGGCCACTGAGACTTTCAAGTTGGAATGGGTTCATATGAATCTTAGTGCAAATACATTTATCATAAACTTAAAATAATTGTTTGTCTAAGACATATACTCAAATTTATATGATAAATGTATACTTTTGGGATGTTTGAGTATGGTTTCAAATGTATATCATCTATAATGAAGAATCTAAATTTTGACTCTATTTGGAATTTTCTAGTAATCAAGAAAATTTTAGGCTCTTGGAATTCACTTTTCTAAGACTAAGGTAAACCTATGGTCGTCATTTCTAAGTCCACGATAAAACCTATATCATCATTTTCCAAGATATCTAAGTCCAAGATAAACCTATGGTCACAACTCTTCTTAGGCAACTCAATGATATTTTAAGGAAGCAGCCCGCTCAGTGATTGATTAGGAACAGAGGGTGTTGGCCTTTTTCAAACCTCCAAGGACTTTGTGTTAGTGAGGAGTTAATTATTTTAACAATCTCAAGGCCATCCTTTCTAAGGGGGACTTCAACTTTGATTTATACACGGTATGCAAAACTTAGGACAAATGTTATCAGTCCTCTCGCTTGAATATCCCTCATTAATTCTGATAGTATATTCAATATGAATATGTGATTTGAAGGTGAAATTGACAACTCAATGCTTATCTGAATTGTAGGCAAAATGTCTCTTCAGGAATCATGGAGAACCATGAGATGCCATGGCCTTCAATTGTATTTTTGTCTCCCAAATTTCTGTTTATTTCCAATCAAACTTCTCTTTCTATTTCCAATTCTATTATGAGGTTTCTTAGTTGTGTGGTGTTAGATGCTAATGCCTCTGATTCAAAAAATCCAATGCTAAGGCCTTTACTACCTTTTTGGGTTCTACTAAAACCTTTTACTGCCTTTTTGGGTTCTACTGAAACCTTGAGGTATCAAGTTCTATGTTCAGGAGATAACTATGGTAGAAAACCAGAAAGCCCTCAACAGGTGAAATGGGTGCTTCAAATCCCTCATACACTAACCCTTGTAGGTATGTGACACATAGTTGTAACATGTAGAAGGAGAAATGTGACACCCCAATACAATATGATAATAGAAAGCATCCTCAACCATCTTATAAAATGAAGACCTTAATTGGTTTGGTGCATGATTCTCTTCATGCCCTCAGTGCAAAAACTAAGACCAGGCAAAAATAAAACTACTTAAAGTCCTTGATGAAGAGTTTTGAGAACTATTTAAAAGCAAAATCAAAGACAATGCTTCCAATGCCTTGCTTGCGGATGCTATTGCTTTGGCTATTCTATTAGAGAAGTAGGTACTAGGTATTAAAGTGGAACAAAGCTCCATCATAGGAATATGCCACTGGAAACAACTTATAGAAAGAAGAACAACATTCATTTAATGAGAAAATTTGAGAATGAGATCCTATTTGTAAAAAAATTTGACTTGTTCAAATGATTTTCCCTCAAAATAGGCATATTATAATCTCTTCAAGAGATATTACACAGTAAAATATCAATTCAAAAACTATGGACATCAACCGTGCACTGACTTCAACAACTATTTGCATTAGCTGATTTCATAGAATTAGGAAATCTAGCAACAAAAATTCTAGACCAGATAACACCATCAAATATAAAATATTGTCATGATACCACGTACCACTAAGAGAATAAAAAATGAATACAATATAAATATCCTCACCTTTGACTGCAAGGTCCCTGCACAAGGCTACTGCCAAGGTGGTCTTGCCACTGCCACCCAGACCTTTCACTGAAACAAGTGAAACATCTTTCATGATGAGAAGCTTCTTCAAGTCTTCAACTAAAATTTCCAAGCCCAGTGGACATTCGGTAATTCTAGAATATCCCATTTTGAATATGTAACCTCTTTGTCAATTTGAATATGTAACCTCTTCATCAATTTGCATTTGCATTTTGAATATGTAATTGTCTTAGAGATGCTAGTAAGCATCAACCAACAATAATAATTTTGATGTCAACCTAAAACATACAAACATTGGTCCAAGCATCCAAGGAAAATAAATAGTGATCCAAGTATGCCATCACACACCCAGTAAGACTCAACCAAAAATAATATCATTGACAGAGAAAATCATTAGGTAGACTCACTAGTACTCACGGACTCCAATAGAGTCTCAACATTATGCTTTAGACTAGCTAGGCTCATATCAAAACTATTTGTAGGGTTTAGATGTGAGAAATAGGACCACTCTTATTATCCTATGCAGAATACAAATCATAATAGAAAAAGCAAATCTTCCATACTATGAAGACAACTGTCAACTTTTCTAAATAAGGTTTTGATAACAACAATCCCATTTTAGCAATCTTGAGAGCAAAGTAGCATGAACAAAACAATGCTAGGCATACATGTATACACATAAAAGATGACATATTTTCAATAGAAAACAAATCTCTCTAAGCATCCATAGAGTTATGACAAATAACTACTTAAATGCAATACATGGTGGAAACATTGCCATTAACAATACTTTAACAAGATTTATGCCCTAAAGTGATTTCCATTCATAATTGTAAACAATGTTTGATATAGGCCAAACAATGAAGGAGCCCACAACATCCTTCATTGTGGCCATCTCATCATTCCTTCTAAACAAGATTGTTTCCTCTTTATGGGTGACGTGCACATTGACTTTCCAATAACCTTCACCCAAATATTCACCATGTACAAGATCTTTAGGGTCAGTATTGATCATCATGCCTTTCGCCACTATGTAATCCTTATGGATATGAGTCAAGTAGCATTCATTTTTCTAAAATTGCACGATCAGTGTCATTTTCAGTCCCTACATGGAAATTTAACAGCCTAGATAAATTCACTACATAACGTACAATACAAACTAAGTCAACCATTTTATATTTGAAATAATAGTCATACCATTGATGACTCTGGCCTAGAAGGTATTGAGTTGGTGCCTATACCTTGAACACCACCAATGATGTTGTATCCAATCGTAGGGGTAGCATGTAGCATGTAGTGATGTTTATTATGTAATTATATGCAAGGGATCATTACAAATTTAGGGGTGCAACATGTAAGCATTTCAAATATGAAATCATGAAAAAATTGACACACCTCTATTTGTGAAAACCGGGTCAAAATCTCTTCAATCTTTTTATCTTTCTCTACAAGCTTCTCTTCCAACTTTTTTTCATTTTCTTCAAGATTCTCTTCCAACTTTTGCTCTTTCTCTACTGTATGCTCTTGTATCTAGTGCAACTTCTGTATGTAATCCTTACCAACAAACAAAGCAATCAATGATACTCATTTGTTGGCACCCTAAACCTGATCCGATATTTTGTGTCCTAAAACCTTGGCGAGCGCATCATCCTTAATATATTGATTTATGGAGCTTGCAGATGAAATTACATCATCTAAGTTTTTTGGGCAACATCACATGTATAGTTAATCGAAAACATTTTAAAAAACAATCAATATAACAATGGTTTGAAGTTCAACGTATTACTATTTCCAAGGGAATGTCACTTACGATTGTATTCACAAATTCTAGTGAAATAATAACCCCATCCTTTTTTTATGAGCTTCCATACACACAGTTGCCCTTGGTAGTGGAGATTTCGTATTTGGTTGGCTCTTCATATGTAGGATAAATAGTTGGAGAGACATGGGGATAAGTCATACAACAAAACAATATAGCTATGTTTGTCACATATAATGAATGAGTATAATAGAGTACCATTTCATGCTCCAATCAAGCATATCCTCTTTGATTGCAAGTGTGGATGATGGATTGGTGAGATCTGTTTTGTTTGTTACTTTGCCTCACCATCTACAACGCAATTAAGAAAACAATATATAAATTCATTAGAGAGAGTAAGGTCCACCAAATTTACATGAACATAATAATGATATGAACTACCATAGCAGATTGGTTAGTACTTGCCTTAAAGTCAACGCTGGTCCTACCATTCACAAAGGCTTCCCAATATTTTTGTGATACACGAGGTGAGTGATTAGCAATTCTATCTGCATCATTATCATACTTATCATAGTGAAATTTCACAAGTCAATGCTAAATTTCATGCCATTTCCTGTCCATGGTCATGAAAACCCATTTCTTCGTTGCATCTAGAATGATATATTTTTGCTACATCAAACCAGTATCTTATTAGATGCAACATTTATATAAGTATTCAAAAATGGACACTTTAAAATCCATTGGCTAGAAAGTTATCGTAATGAGTGTCCATAACTAGTTTTTAACTTCCATTGGGACTACTCTCTAGTTTATATGGGTGATAGGGACAATCTCCCTCATAATCACCCCCAAGTAAGATGTAAAATTAATAGAATTTTATCTAATGGGCTATCTGTTTAGATTACAAATGATCTCCACTTTAATTGTATTGCTTGACTCTACTACACATCTTATTGGACCTCTCTTTCTATGATATTCAATGTTTGAAGTGTGTGATGACCTGGCATCAAAACCTATACATTGGGCACTATCCAAACATTATTATGCCATAGAGTATAACAACAATGAGTAACCAACATCACGAGTAAATTTCTTATGAGATATGCATACCTTATATGTTAGCCAAATTATCGTCAACCTCATTTCAAGTATCCTCGCCACTGGATTCATTTATGTTATGGGTCACCTCCTTATCTTTCTCATTCATAGAACTCTATAGATGGTATCTTCTACCAGTTGCTATAATACACCATAGTTGATGATAAAACCATGATCAATTCTAATATGCCTAGGTCAACCACTATTGAACAACACTATCAAATATAAAGTACTTATTGGTGTGTGAGGCCTCTATCATTGACTCCTGATTTATTACGACAACCTCAACTACATGTGGTGTCTTTATTGGTCTTTTTTGGATATATTGCCACTTTGAATATGTATAGACACACCTTAAAACCAAAATAGACACAAATAACCCACAATGAAAGACTATGCATACAAAACTACAAAAATACTAATGAAACACCCTAACCTCCTCCATTAAGTGTAGATATTTTACACAACAATCGGTTCCTATCTAGGAATTCAAATAAAATAAGTCAAGAATGATGTCCAACTTATCAAGTTGGTAATTTCCAACTACAAGCACATATCAACATTGAGAAATAAGATAGTATGGAAGTATAACATATATTCAATCCAACAAGATGTTAGATGTTGCATATTTGATTTTAAGGATGGGACTGAGTACAAAAACAATTTAAGTTTATATGGCAAGATGGTTATGGAAAAATAACATTGGAAGAAGTGAAAGGACTACAAGGTAAAAGATAGAAATAAATTATTTTAAGATCTTATGTCAAATAACAATGCTGTCTGAATCCTTGAATAGTTTTAGCACTCTAGACCATGGGGACTAGTGTTGCCCTAAATGTTGCCTCAAATTTTGAGACACAATTTGCATCGAAGAATATATCTTTCTTTATACAATATGATATTGTGGTTTATATTGCTACTCAATTATAATTCAATATGTTTGTAGTTTCAAATAATTTTTTGAATCTTTCAAAACTTTTCTAATATTCATAGTTTATTTGATAAAGGATTCAAGATAGTTTGAAGGAAAGCTAAGCTAATTACAATGCCAGGCATGACAAGCATAGGTTTGACCATACTTTTCCAATTGGATATTTGGTATGATTGGACTTGGGAAACATCAGATTCATCATGTTGGTAAGGGGTTAAAACCCATTCAACATGTTTATTTATGTATTTTTTAAGAGTAGGGAGCAATGCTTTTGAGGCAAAATCTCCCACCTTTCATAAATATGTACTCTATGGTGAATGTGGAGAACCTGAAGTTGTTTGATCCCTCTATGCTCAACAAATAGCAAGAAGGAAAGTTTCATCATTACTTGAAGATATAGTTTCAAGCATAGATGTTCATTTGGATGAAGTTACATGTAGAAGTAGGTCCGTTCTACATGCCAAGGACAACAAAAGTATTGGCAAGTGGGACCCAAGGTGTAACTAGTGAGAAAAGCAAAGTGGTACACCAAAAATCTGGTGGAAAAAATGTTTCCTTACCTATTGAATTTTGAGCTTTTTAGGAACAAGTGGGACCCAAGGTGTAACTAGTGAGAAAAGCAAAGTGGTACACCAAAACTCTGGTGGGAAATTTTTTTCCTTACCTATTAAATTTTTGAGCTTTTCAGGAACCAAAAGCCTCCTAGAGGGGAGTAATGATCTGGGTTGAAGACCCAATCAAATAGATAAGCTATTTTTGGGTTTGAAGAACCATTGAAAAATAAAATGGTCATTGGAGGAGGAACTGGAGTTAAAGGTATGATTTTTGATATTTCCTCTTTCATTCCTTATTGTTGGAGAAGCATAAATCAATGATGCTGCTATATTTTCCAGCCATTTGGCAAGGCAGGATTAGTAATATAGATTTTATTCCTAACAATGAGAGTGAACAGATCAAATAGAACAAGCAACAAGGAATGAACAACAACATCAATTATAGGAACAAAACCATTTTATTATGTGCAATTGATATATGATCTTTGTCACAACACTATGATATATCTCTTGTCTTCAACAACAACCCACAATGATGATCTCATAGGTATCTAATGGTACCATTCCACTACTCAGATATGGAATATATAAAAAAATGAAAGAGGGGTTAGATGGTTACAACCCAACCATTACCCTCTCATACTGAACTATCAACTACTTAAAAACTAATCACAAAGATAATACATTGTCTTATTCATGTTCACGTGATGTGTGCAAAATGACAATACTTGGTCAACGCATGTTACAAGCCATTAATCAACACATTGATCAACATACTAACAAAACTTGATAAACTACTTATGTACAATAGTAAAATGCATTTGTAACCCATTGAGGTGGTGCCACATTCGATTGGTTTTGCTGATCTGTTGGTGGTCTATAGGAATTTGAGAGACTTGGGTTGTCTAAGTTGTTCTGTGCTCTCAATGGTTGGGAGACTTTATTTTTTGGTCATACATGTTGTACTCTCATTGTGTTTGAGCAATATAAGCCATAAGCATAATTTTCATGTGGGTTTTCTTCCCCTAGAGGGTTTCCCATATAAGTCTTTATGTTCCTCCTATTATGTGATATTTATTCTTGCTATCCAATGCTTGTTTATTTTATTTTCTGAGGATGATCTATTACATTTGTACAGGTTATAGGCAAAGAAAGGGAGGTTGTTATATATGAGGAGAACCTTTATAAAATTGCATTGATATAATTGGTCAATTATACCTAATGTTATTATAACAAATTTTGATGGAAACTTCTTATAATATAGTTGCCAAATATTTCCATCTCATAATATAAGAAACATATGTTAAAATTTGGGAAAAACAAAGGAAAATAGAAATTACTCTTAATACTTGTAACATTTGGTATATATCGTCAGGTTATTTGTGTTTGTGTGTAATTGACTAATGTCTTTGCTAAATTTTATAATATTACAAATCTAAATTTAGAAAAAAGAGTAAAAAATCAGCCAATTGTTGGAAAATTTCTCTTAGATTTTCCCCTACTCCAAATGTAACTTATATATTTATTTTGAACCTCTTTTGGCAAGTAATAAACTTTTCTAATATCTCAACAAACATCGAGACCCACTATGATTTCCTTTACCACAGTAAAAACCCATCATAAAATCTCATGTTTTACTACAATTCCATAAGTTGTTTGAAACAAAAAGAACTATTTGCAAGGGTTTTAAGAAAGTGAATTCTATAGAATCATTATAAACTTTTCCTATTACAAATGAAATGAAACATGACCTGGATATTTCACAAAAAATTCAAACAAAAAACCCAAAAGCTTCTTTGTGCCTTCCACATAAGCAAACAATGTTGCCATTGCTACCATTAAATGGACTTTTGTGAAGGCTTGCAAACATCCCCTTACTTTCCTTGAAAAACCAAGAAACAGGCAGTTTGGTAGGATCCAAAATGTTAAATTTTTGTCTATGTATTGTCTATCAACACTCAGTCCACACTTAGATGGAAGGTGAAGAGTCTTTCAATGCGAACACCCCTTTTGGAATATAGTACATTATTTGGTACATGCTAATATAGCACCTTGGGTACATCTTTAGATTAGGAGAGTGTCATATATTAGAGTGTGAGCATTTAATTTATGCAATTTAATAAATGCACAAGTATTATTAGAATATGCAAAGTATTTAATAATATAAATATGCATAATAGTCCTGTTAGAGTAATATTCCATTCTTTGGGATATTTACCCTTTTACTCCACTAGGTAAAATAGGTAGTATATTGCATTATACTACATAGGTAGATTATTACATTTATTTTTCTACTTTCTACCATGTAGATATTTACTGTCTTAAATATCTAATGGTAATTCCTAAATATCCTAGGTTAAGAATCCTAAACCAAACGCTCTACCTCCTATGACGCGTTGGTTAGCGTGATTTCAACATTATTGTTTTATATGCTATTTTGTATTGTATTGAAACTATAGTTCCTAAACTATATGGTTAATGCAATTTATCATTTTATTAATCAAACTATGATCTCCTAGTCACATTGGTATCAGAGCAAGAGCAAGGGAGTTTAGTAGGGAGCATTGGAATTTTTGTACCATGGGTGACCTCTAATTAATTTCCATTTTATGCTCCTAATGTTTTTAATTCTCCCTATTGTTTGATTATCTTGTGCATCCTAATTGTCGCCCCACCTCGACTGGAAACCCTGCAGGATGTGACGCGGGAGGGCAGAAAGGCCCGCAGTGTCTTAGTGCCCGCAGCATAGGGCATAGATCTTGACGTCGAGATCATTTGACCCCCAACGATGATCACCACCTATGATGTTCTTTTCCCTCATTGTGGATCACGACCACTGAGGATTTTACTCCTTGTCGATAATCCTCTCTACGGGCCCGCATACCAAGACTACCATAAAAAATGCCTAGAGGGTAGGAGCGCCATCATGTTTCTCATAGCATGCATCCCAAGGCGGTGTTGACCAGACCCTGACAAGTCTGTAGGTTTGTACGCACCCCGAGGAGGTGATGACCTATAACTACCGACCTACATGCACCTCGAGACACGTTGACACGACCTACTACCTAGGCAACATGTGGCACTTTGGCCATGTGCCACTTGGACGCTGATTGGATCCACTGGACGACGTAGACCTGATGTGGCGGAAAACCACTGGACGATGCAGACCTGATGTGGCGGACAACCACTGGACTGACGGGACTTGACTTGGACCCCCTTGTCGAGCCATGTGGACGTCGACAAAAGGAGGGTCCGAATTCGATTTCTCGAGGGCAATCACGAGCGATAAGCTTGTTAAGGCCTTTAAATGCCTTTGCACCAATTTTCAGATGCATGTGGGATAATTCCCACAGAGTCCTCAAAGAAGCCTAAAGGCTTCTTCAACACTCAGGCGCCAAGGCCTGAGAACCAAGCTCGGCGCTTGGTTGGTTGGCCAAGGTGGATGCCTTAGGCTAGATCGAGTCACAGGTTCAACTCCCCCGCTCGTCATTTTACAAAGGGAAATAATTTTGTATGGAATTTGTTTTTAAAATTTTGGCAAACTAAAGTTTAATTTTTTAATTTTTATGCTTAATTAAATTTTTATTTTTTTAGTTTTTTTTAAAGAATTTTTTCATTTTTTTTGCAAAATAAATTGTATCAATTTTTTTTTTACTATTAAATTGATGTTTTTATTACTAAATTATGTTATTTTCTATTTAAAAAGCTTTAAAAACTTATTTTTTTTAGCATTCAAATTGAAAATAGAAGTGCCAATTTTTTTAATGCAACTAAGCAATTGTCTTTCTTTAGTTTTCTCCAAATGTGGGGATAAAGAGACAAAGTATAGAAGACATTTTGTTGCTCTAATTATCAAATTTTCATCAAAATTTCCTTTATTGCTCCTAAATCTTCAAGTTTTCATGAAGATCAAGTCTTGGGTAAGGAAAGCTCTTCGTTGACAAATAATCATAAGAAAGAGAAACGAATTACGAAGGCAAACAACATGATCTCATTTTCATCATATGCTTCGTGAATATCGTAGAACCATTCCTCACTCAATTATCTATAATAATCCATGAAAGGGGTTAGACAGAAGCTATGGTCCCATGAGGATTCGTGAACCTTTTGATCCTAATGCACCACCTATTTTTGAGTGTTGAAAATAAAATCCAAGTCATGTGTCGACTAGTCTGGAAGCCTTTCAAACGCGGGTTGTGTGTCGATTTGTCTTGAAAGGAGTGCTCGTATTTTTCAATTTTGTAAAAATTAAGGGGGGATATAAGTCATATCTTGTGATTTTATTTTTTGCAAAATTGTAAAGAGAAAGGGGGATATTTCAAAACAAGATAGGTGCATTCTTGATTATACTCAACACCTTTTCTTAAAAATTGACTATACTAGGTGCATTTTCGGTTGCATCCGACACCTATAGTGATAAAAATTTGGGTTGCTCCTTTTTTTTTTTATTATTGCACTAACCATCATGTTTTTGCAATTAAACAATTATAAACATTGAAGAGCATTTCAAAAACCCAAACTTCACTAAATCGTGCTACACTTTGCACAAGTTAAACAAGTCAATTTTTACTCCCCATCAAAGGTCAAAATTCAAACACCTTGATTCACTCTCTTTGTTTGGCTTAATTTCCTCAAAATTTCCATCATTCTTGAAGGGTGTTAAGGCAGGTGCCATTAAATATCTTAAAGAGCAAATTAAATTCTTCCATATACTCTTTTGAGGGTATACTGAAAGAAAGATCATCTTAGTACAAATTGTAGGACCTTCATCATGGCAATTATCAATAAATACTTAAGTGATACATAATTGCTAAAAGGTCCTAACTATTCAACATGGAAAACTAAGATGAAAGCCATCTTGACTATAGAGGACATGTGGGATTTAGTTTATGGCACTGAATCAAGACCTACAACAGCAAGAGTAGATCAAAAAGCATGGGACAAAAATAACAATCGTCTTCTCATGTTAATACTCCTAGCAACTACTGATGAGATCCAACCTCACATAAGTGAAGGTAAAACTGGTAAAGAGGCATGGGATGCTCTTAATACCATTTTTGAAGGTAAAAATAAGTCAACTATTCTAAACCTTCAAACACAACTTCATACACTCCATATGAAGTCAGGTGAATCAGTAGAACTATTCCTCTACAGAGTGGCAGATCTGAAGTCTAAATTTAATGATTTAGGGTCCAAAGTTGAAGACACCATTTTGATTTCAGTAATTTTGAGAGGTCTTCCCGAAACCTATAAAATGTTGATTACATCCCTTAATGTTTCACAAAAAGTTGTCACCTTTGTGGAGTTAGTCAATTTGCTTCAAACTGAGGAAGCAAATTAACTCCAAAATGATGAAGTGTCAAACAATGCACTTTCTTCAAACAATAAGGGTGATAAGAAGAAAGGAAAATTTCAAAAAGGAGGATCATCCTCAAAGGGTAATGGAAAGCAATCTCAAAAGAGGTTTTGCTCGCATTGTAAAAAGGACAACCATGACACCAATCGGTGTTGGTTCAAAAATAAGCAAAAAAAGAAAGACAAAGACACAACACATATGCAAAACAAAGGTAATATTTCTAGTGAAGTGTCTAGTTTTGATTATGATTCTGGTTTAGAAAAAGCACACAGAGTGCTTATTGCTAAAACAATATTGTAGAAGGAAAACACATTTGTCACCTTGAGAAAAACACCATTTCCTCTCTCTTTTTTAGGCTTCATAAATAGCATAAGTTTTTGTTTGAAGTACTTGTAATAAAGGGGTGTTTGTACCTCTTTTAGGCTTCATAAAATAGCAAACTCTCTTTGTTTGAAGTTCTTGTAACAAAAGGAGGGAATTTTCTGGTGTAAAATTGCCTAGGAGGCAATCTTTGTAAAAATCCTTCACAAAAATCTTGAGTTGCACATCTTTTTGCTATTTAGAGGGGATATACATTTCTTTTTCTTCAAAATTTTTTGTAAAAAGAGAAGAAGACTTATAAGGGTGCATTTTCGACAGCGACCGACACCTTAGTCATACTTCTTTCAGAAATTAATTACAACATGTTTTGCAAAAATAAGGGGGAACTTATAAGGGTGCATTTTTGACAGCAATCGACACCTTAGCTACCTTATCTTTTGCAAACTCATATTGTAATTGAATGAACCTCGTATGAAGTTATCTATTCTACTACACCTAGCGATTGCAGTGGTTGGTTACCCATGCAATTCGGTTGGATGACAAGATTACAATAAGGACATTCATTGATGTGAAAACAAAGTGAGGAATGATCCATTTTTTTCTTAGGAGTAGCTAGAGCATTATGACAGAGCAAGAACCAGCAAATCAAACATATTTTTCACTGTATTGGGATAGTTATATACTTTACCCAAATATTGTTGTATAGGAGGATGTATATGTATTACCCAAATAATGTAATAAGGGGGGATGTTAGAGTAATATTCCATTCTTTGGGATATTTACCCTTTTACTCCACTAGGTAAAATAGGTAGTATATTGCATTAAACTACACAGGTAGATTATTACATTTACTTTTCTACTTTCTACCATGTAGATATTTACTATCTTAAATATCTAATGGTAATTCCTAAATATCCTAGGTTAATAATCCTAAACCAAACGCTCTACCTCCTATGACGCGTTGGTTAGCGTAATTTTAGAATTATTGTTTTATATACTATTTTGTATCCTATTTAAACTATAGTTCCTAAACTATATGGTTAATGCAATTTATCATTTGATTACTCAAACTATGATCTTCTGGTCACAAGTCCATGTGCACATGAGTCCATAGAGTAGGAAAGTAGAGAGTCTGAAAAAGAGTGAAGGCCAAGAGTACTCCATATGAAGAGTCGCATTCCATTATATATGTGTGTATGTGTGAGAGCCACAATGTAGAGTGAAAGTGTGTGGAAGTATGGTGTATTGGAGATCTTTATTCTATCATATACTATTTGTAGGCCATAAATGGTTACATTCATACTTAAGCCAAAATTTTGTAAAATTTGGCTAAGTATGTAAAGGAAATGCAAAAGCACTAAAAATCGCCCAAAGCTGAGAAGCACTGAAATTGGCTCAAAAGTAAGAAGTCTGGAAAAGGGTGCACTTCTCAGTTTCCTTTGTACTCACCGCGCAAAAGTAAAGAACTCTAAAAATTTGAAAAGTATAGAAAGATTGCATTGAAATTGACCTAAAAGTGAGAAGTCTAGAAAGATCGTGCTTCTCAACCTTATTTATATTAAGTGCGCAACCAAAAAATATCGAAAAGGACCTAAATTTGAGAAGTGTTGATAAGATATTAAAACAAAGACGTCGTAGAAGCCGTGCTTCTTGATCATCTTCACATAATTTGCGTAAATCGAAAAACATCGAAAAAGGCTAAAACTGAGAAGCGCTAATAAGAGGTAAAAATAAGAAGAACAAAAAAACACACTTTCTCTCCTTCACATAAGCCATGCAAATGGGAAAGCACTAAAATTAAGCCAAAAGTGATAAGCATTAGAAAAGACGAGAAACAACTAAAGGTGAAAAGCTACGATTTATCTCATTCCTTCGTTGTCATCGCACAAACAAGAAGCGGTACTACAATCATTTGATGGTCAGATCTACAGCCAAAACTAAAATTTTGCCTCTCTTAAGGGTTTTTGGTGAACTTTTGAGTGCGTAATATAGGAAGTAGGGAAAAAACTAAAACTGATGCCAAAGAAGTCGAACAGAAAGCATTTACAGTCCAAAACATCTTGCTAAACTAAATTTAGTTTTGAGATTGATGGAGAGGAATTGATTTTAAGAATCACCAATGACAATGATGAACTCAACAAGAAGTTCATCGCAACAAAACTAGAAGGTCCTAGTTGATGGGAATCATGAACAACAAGTGGTTAGAGAAATCATGAGAGAATAAAATTTCCCTGTAATGTTTAAGAGTAAAATGACTATTGTAAAACCTATAAATAAGGGTAGCAACCTCCTTCCAAATGGTTGGCTTTGGAGTGTTTGCTTGCACCATTGTGTAAATCTCTACAAATTGATGAATGAAGCATTACAAGGGATGTTTACCTTGAATTTGTGTCTGTGTTGAATGGTGGACTTGATTCTTAGATATTATCTCGTCTTGTTGCTATGGTTAGTCTATTTTGTTAATTTGAAAAGCTAACTTAGAGTAGATTGAGTTAATTATTTCTACATACATGTTTATCGAGAATTATATTTATGTAAAATTAGGTATTGATCTTATTCTACTGAAATTGGATAATCAATATTTCTAGATATTTAGAATAATTATACGAACATGCAAAAAACCATTTCAATAATGTAACTGCATAATTTATGAATGTTGATAATCCTCTAGATGTTTTTGTAAAATAGTTTTTTAGAAGATACTATGTGGATGTCTATGATGTTAGCTTCACTTGTCCATCTTAAATCCATTTGTTTCTAACCCTACCATTTATATCCCTAAGCTTTCTATATTTGAGCTAAATAGAGTCAACACTCATTAAGTTGACAAGGAACCAACCTTCTTTGGAGGTTGAATCAAAGTAGTTTGATTCTTCCAATGTTTAGTTTGGATTGTGATCAACGGGTGCTCACCTTCAAATCCCAAGAGATGATAATCACAGTTCTAGCGTGAGTTAGATGACAAACTAGGCTACAACAATTTTTGGCATGTCTGGTGGGACAAATACACCACATATGTTTTACCCGAAGGAATCAAAATTCAATGAATTATTTTGACCTCATGTGCGGAGAAAGTAAATTCACTTGGTGACTCCCTAAGAATAAAACCTAGTAAAGCCTCAATCCTCACTTTTAAATTTTCATGCTCACTTGAGGTGCAACTAAGAAAAGTGAACAACTTATAAATTTCTACGAGTTATTCTCAGGATCTAAGTATACTAGATACTCTTCTTCTAAAAATTTCATAGAAGAAATCCCAACAACATACTCTTCTTTAGATTCTTCTAACACTCAGACCAATATGGTAGAAGAATGGGATGATGTTTAGCATAATTATCTCAATTGGGATACCCCAACTCCACTGTAATTTCTAGCTTCACATGACATTTCCCAAGCTGAAATCCATCCCAACCTATGATGGCATTGGAAGAACAACTTATGAGCATTGTCAAGATGTATTATCAATGGCAACTATTCATAACATAAGGTATGAAGATGTCATCATAAAGTTATTAGTTATTTCTTTTAGAGGTAAAATTTTGCATTGGTTCAGAAACTTGAAAAATGGTTCTATAAGGAATTGGGCCGATTTGGAAAGTCCTTTTGTAGAATAATTCAACGAGTCTGCAGATCCATTATTGTTCCTAACTCAGTTTACAGTCATTCAAAGACACTCACAAGAATCAATTTCAGATTTTAATCTCATATTTAGTAGAACTTGGAAAAAAATCCCTAATGCATTTAGACCTACTTCTCCCTTAGCTTACAAATATTACATCAAAGCTTTAGGGTTAGATATTGGTTTGCAAACTCAATAATTTGGAATCACCATATTTCCTAATGTTTATCAAGCAGTGGTTCATGCTGAATACATCTTGATTTTAGTTGGAAGATTACCCTCCAAGCATGTTACTCCATATACTTATAAAATCATGCAACAACCCTTTGTTCCATCTCTGCCTTCCATGAATCCTATTCCTATTGCAACTCATCTCTCAACAACAAGCCCAACTCCAAAGTTACTTGTCATTGTATCTTTTCCTCCTCTTCCATCGAAACCATATCAAGATTCTTCAATACTTCTTGATATTCAAAATTCTTTGAAAACTATCAACAACAAGGTTAATGCTATAGATAAGAGAGAAGTTGAGAGGTCTCAAAAGAGGATATTTTTTTATATAAATAAAGATCAAAAGCTTAGTTCAAGCAACAGTGCAAGACCAAGGATCAATACTAATCAAGAAGAATCTAATTTAAACCCTGAAATATATCTAGTTAATATTTAGTGCTTGGTTTAAAATGATCCACATGACCTTGAGTCTTGTTATATGTAACAACATCATATCCTACAAGCTATGTAGAAAGCAAAAAATAAAAAAAAGGAAGAATTAATATGCTGAGACATCATGAGAAAAAGGAAGATGAACCCAAATCGTCTGAATTAGAACATGTCGCAGTATTGAATAGGTTTGAAAAGAAACCAATACAAGTTGATTCATAGAAATTGGGATCTTTTCAGGTTCCTTCTTAGAATAAGAAGGATCAACCCTTGTTAAACAAGGACAAATTCCCTATTCCTCAAGATGCTACAGAGTTAACATCCCAGAGATATGAAAAGGATAAAATTACACCAAAACAAATATATAGGGATAAAGAACAACCAGGTTCTAAAGAGGAATCTAGAGAGAAACTACAATTCTCCTTTATCACTAAAAGGTGGAGGATTGAAGTTACCCAACAATATAGAAGAAGATTCAAAGCTATGGATAGAAGGAAAGAGAAAAATCCTTTGGATAAACCTGAATTTAACATTGTAGAAGAGCTTAAAAAGATCCCATCAAGAGCAAGTCTCTATGATACTCTTTCCTCCATGGTCATATTGATTTGTTAAAAGCATCTCTTAACAAGAAATATCAATGAAAATATATGGCTACTATGCTCAACCAGCCCCTAGAATAGAGACAACGGACACCTACTACTTTAAAAAATAACCCTCCCCCATTCTATATTTCCTTAAGAATGGAGGGATGGATTATCCATAACTGTATGATTGACTATGGAGCATCTACCATAATAATGCCCAAGGCTATTTGTGATGATATGGGAATGGAATACACCCGCTCTTGTCAAGGCATTCTACAACTAGATGGCACCTCAGTGAAAACTTTGGGAGTGGCAAAAGATGTACTAATGAGGTTGCAAAAAGCTCATGAGATCACTATTCTACAAGATATCATAGTGGTAGACCTTGATCCCTAGTTTGGCTTATGTCATTCTAGAGAATTTACCGCCAAGATGGGAGGATACATGTACATACTCATAAACGAAGAAGGATAAGAATAATTATTGAAAAACCATTCACTTACCATATTGAGAAGATAGAATAAGAAATGTACAATCCCTCAGTTATGGAATAACCAGAACTGGTAGAACTTTTGGAGGATTTGGAATTTGATGATCAACTACCTTTCCAAAATTACCAAGATCTACTAGAAATAATATTGGGGAC
This sequence comes from Wollemia nobilis, assembly GCA_028583015.1. Classification (NCBI taxonomy): domain Eukaryota; kingdom Viridiplantae; phylum Streptophyta; class Pinopsida; order Araucariales; family Araucariaceae; genus Wollemia; species Wollemia nobilis. Next base: position 4,551,991 of record JAQPPZ010017072.1, read on the forward strand.
ATATAGTATAATATCAGAAGCAGATAAGAAAATTCCTACAATCTCCAATCAGTCATTAAGAGAGTCTAAAATTTGGACAATGCATTTTGATGGAACAAAATGCAGAAATGAAGTTGGAACAAGTGTCGTTCTAAAATCTCCATTCGAGGGAACAAATTTTTTTTCTTTTAGAATCACATGGTCTTGTACAAACAATATTGTAGAGTATGAAGATCTCTATTTAGGGTTTATGCAAGTATAACTAATGGCCATCAAGATGCTAGACATTTATGGTGACTCAAAATTGATCGTCAATCAGGTTACTGAAAAGTATAGCACTAAGCATCATTATCTAAAAGCTTACAGGAACAGAGTCTGGGACCTGATGGAATTTTTTGATGCTTTGAATTTATGGGTCATCCCTAGATAACATAATTCTTTGGAAGATTGATAGCTATTAAGGGAGCTAATATCTCTCTCTCATCATATTATGGATCTCCAAAAATAAGAGAGTTAAACGGGTTTTTAGGCCATCCGTGCTTGATAAACAGATTTACTGGCAAGTCTTTAAATATGATGAACAAATTGTAAATTTTTTAATCAAAGAAATAGACTGTGATCTTCCAAACAATGAGCTTGTTAAATATTTTGATAAAAAGGGGATGATTCAGTTGAAAAACAACCACATACCAAAAGGTTTGATTACTCTAGAGATCTTGTTTGATAATGAATATGGCAAAATATTAAAGCAAATGAAGGTCTATGACCAAATCTTCAGAGAAATTGAGATACGAAATGGAGAAAAGCTAAAGTTTGGTATCCAGTACACTATAGAAGAAACTGAAAGCTTTAGAGCCTTATGGCACAAGTATCAAGATATAATAGCTTGGACTTATGATGACTTGAAGGTATACGACAAGAACGTCATCCAATATACTACTAAGTTGATACATAATGCTAGACCATTCAAACAAAATCAAAGGGTAGTAAACCCCAATATTGAAGCAATTATGTGGGAGGAATTACTTAAGCTACTAAGACCTAAGATAATTTATCAAGTCAAACACTCAACTTGGGTAGCCAAGCTAGTCCTTGTAAGGAAGAAGAATGGCGATATTCGCCTTTGTGTGGATTTCAAAAATATATATCAAGCTTCTATGAAAGACCACTACCCCTTACCACAGATGGACCAAATATTACAAATGGTAATAGAGGTAGAAATATTCTCCTTACTAGATGGTTTCTCTGGGTACAACCAAATTTGGGTGAAAAGTGAAGACCAACACAAAACTACATTTACAACAAAGTGGGGCACTTTCACCTACCAAAAAATACCGTTTGGTCTATCAAATGTTGGCGCTACTTTTCAAAGAGCTATGGATTATGTATTTGATAAATTGATCAAAAAAATAAGTTTGATATACTTGGATGATATGATCGTGTTCTCACATGAAAAGAAATATCATCTTTATCATTTAGAATAAGTCTTCCACAAATGCAGGGAATTTGGCCTATTATTTTTTTTGAAAAAATTGAAAAAACTTGTATTAAAACAAAGATCAGTTACAATTGGGAGTAGACACATCCCAGCCGAGCACAAGATTACAAGGCATGAAAATGCAACACTATTCACCTCAGACCGCAAAAAGTCAACAAGTCGCGAAATCGTGACATGTCGCGAAATCGTGACATGTCGCGATATCGCTACAACACTCCTTCCTTGGCCACTCCGGAACAACATGTCGCAAAATCATGACATGTCGTGAAATCGCGACATGTCACAAAATCATGACAGCTAACCTTCCTTGGCCGCGACGGAGCGACATGTCATGAAATTGTGACATGTCGCGATATCGCGACAACAAACCTTCTTTGGCCGCGACAGAGCAACATGTCGCGATATCACATGTCGTGATATCGCGACAACTTTCCTCTAGTTGCTGCAATAGCGCATCAAGTCACGAAATTGTGACAACTTTCCTCCCGAGGCCACGACGGTGCAACATGTCGCAATATCGCGACAACTTTCCTCCTGAGACCGCGACGGTGCAACAAGTTGCAAAATTGCGACAACTTTCCAACGGCAGCCACGACAGCGCAACATGTTGCGAAATTGTGACAACTTTCCACTAGGGGCCGCGACGGCCCAACATGTCACGAAATCGTGACAACTTTCCAATGACGGCCACGACGGTGCAACATATCACGAAATCGCAACAACTTTCCTCCAGGGACCACGACGGTGCAACATGTCACGAAATCGTGACAAATTTCCAACGACGACCATGACGGTGCAACATGTCACGATATTGTGACAACTTTCCTCCAGCGGCCACGACAGTGCAACATGTCGCGATATCGTGACAACTTTCCTCCAACGCCCACGACGTCGCAACATGTCACAAAATTGTGACAATTTTTCTCTAGCGGCCGCGACGACGCAACAAGTCACAATATCACGATAGCTATCCTCTAGCACCCGCGATGTCGCAACATGTCATGATATCATGACAACTTTCCTCCAGCGGCTACGACGACGCAACATGTCATGATATCGCGATAGCTTTCCTCCAGTGCCCGCGATGTCGCAACATGTCACGATATCATGACAAAAATAGGTTGTGATATCGTGACAAAAACCACCCTTAGCTTTTTCTTTGATCATTGTCTCAGGGATCTTTCAAGACCCTGCCTAATAACCTCATCCTCAATAGGCATTTCACTATGCAGCTACACCCCTACCTCTTTCTTAGCACCCATCTTAGCTAGGAAATCTGCCGCTTTGTTGAAATTTCTACTCACATAAATTGGAATCACATCATCTAATTCCCTCCATAATTCCTTGATTTGAGAGACCAGAATCCTCAACCTCCATGCTTTCAAAGCAAAGTTCCTCATGCAGTCAAGAGCTCCAACCAGTATTTGAGAGTCAGATTCAAGAATTATCCTCCTGTGGCCCTGAGTAACTGCCCAAATAAACGTAGATTTGATAGCAATGGCTTCAGCTTCATTTTTTGTGGATCTTACCAAGCCTTGCAGTTCCCAATAGAGCACTGATCCCTCGTGATTCAGGTAGACCACACCAATGCCGACACTACCTAGATTGCCCTTTGCAGCTCCATCAGTATTGATTTTAATCCAACCTTCTGGGGGAGGTTTCCAACTAGCTCTATCCTGTCCCTCTTGCTTTTCAACTCCCTCTTCTAGTGGCCCAGGACCAACCTGAGTTTCCTCTTTAGCGTGGACGACAACTGTTTCTGTGACTTTACTCCAGATGACCTGCCAAACTCCATCAAGCGAGGAAAAAGTATCTCTAAAAATTTGAGCATTTCTCTCCAACCACACTTGCCACAAAATGAAGTATAAGCCAAGCTCCCAACCAATTCGAAGAGCTTTAGATTTAAATCTACCCCTCTTCCATCTTTCCCATATATTGGTCCGATTCAAATCACCGTTAATCTAGATTTTATAGTGAGAGAACCATCGTTTCCAAATCTGACACGTGAAGGGGTAGTCAAACATCAGGTGATCGGTTGTTTCCTCATTCTTGTGGCATAAAACACATTGAGATGGACCGATGATTCCTCTACACCTGATATTGTCAAAAGTGAGAATTCCATTGTGCATAAACTGCCAGGCAAAAAAGTTCACTTTTGGCCAACCATTGGAGTGCCAAATCTTTCTCCAATCCTCAACCGAAAAAGAATGGGGGGGAGGCTCAGGGAGGATCGTGTCATATCCGTCCTTCACTGTATATACACCAAGGCTCCCATAGCCCCAAGCTAAATCATCCTCCTCGTCTCTCCCTGTGAGAAACCTTTCGGTCAAGATTTTGGTCAAGATGGGTGCCAACTTCGGAGGGATTGGAATTGGCCACTCCTCCAACCTCTGGGATGTCTATTGACCCTGATAGAATAAAAGCGCTGCTAGCATTACCCCTCTCGATGAACAAAAAGGCTCTGCAATATTTCTTTGGGTAAATTAATTTTGTAAGGAAATTCATTTCGGATTTTGCTCAGATTATAAGACAAATTTTAGAATTGCTCAAAAAGAATGCAAATTATAAATGGATCTATAAAAGAAAACAAGCATTGGAAATGATCAAACAAGCCATCACCACAACTCCTGTATTAGTCAATCCAAACTTTGATAGAGACTTCATTCTCTATGCTTATGGCACTGAAGAGAGTTATGTCACTACACTAACCCAAAAATATGACCAAGGGAATGAACATCCTATCTTCTTTTGGAGCTAAACCTTGGGTGAATACCAGGTAAAATACAACTTCATAGAAATTCAAATATTTTCAGTCATGAAGTCATTAAAGAAGTTTAGACTGTATCTAGCTCAAAGTAAAACATTGGTCTATGTAGCCCATCTCGACGTAAGAGCCTTCATATTACAAGGGGGAATTAGTTAGAAAAGAGTGGGTTGGATTAAAAAGATTCAAGAGTTTGATATTGAAATTAACCCCATGAAAGTGGTAAGGGGTAGAGCTCTTTGTCAAGAATTTGCAACTACAACAAATCCAAAAGAAGAGGTAGTGTGATAGATAAAAGAGCTAGAGCAAGAGGATGAGACTCTCCCACAAGAAGCTATTGCAACAGGATGAGACTCACAAGTTATTTCCAGATCAAGATCTATCCTCAAAATATCAATGCTTCACAAAGGAGGAGGTACAGGTCTAAAGCCTTGCATTATACCATATTGTCTGGATAACTTTATAGAAAAAATATTTATGGCATTCTCCTAATATGCATAAGGGAAAATCAAAAGCATAAAGTCCTAAAGGAGTTTCATGATGGACCATATAGAGGCCACTATTCGGGAAAATCTACTGCACTAAAATTTATAAGGGTCAGTTATTTCTGGCCTATTATTTTTTTGACACTTTTAAAATTGATAGAGCTTGTGATAAATGCCATAGATACACAAGTAGAAATAAAAAGGTTGCAATTCCTCTACAACCAATACAGGTTGAGCAACATTTTTAGCAGTGGGGTCTGGACTTTTTCGGAGAGATCAATCCTAATTATATGGTAGGTCATAGGTACATCTTAACTAACACATATTATTTCACCATATGAGTGGAGGCAATACCAACCAAGAGGTGCAATCAGGATGTAGTGCTCGAATTCCTTGAAACTTTGATCACTAGGTTTGAAATCCTTGAAGATTTAGTAAGTGACAATGGCCCATATTTTATTGGGGCCAAGTATATATATTTTTATAGCAAAAATGGAATTTAATTGAAGAATTCTTCAAATTATTATCTACAAGGAAATGGCCTAGCAGAATCAAGCAATAAAAATCTCCTCAGGATTCTCAAAATATTATTGGAAGACAATAAGAAATCTTGGAATTTGTTGATGAACTAGGTATTATGGGCATACCGAATTACCATGAAAAAATCTATAGGTACATCTCCCTATACACTGGTCTATGGAAAAGAAGTCATGCTACCAATCCATTTAGAATTTCCAACTTTGAAATACATCAATGATAGCGATAATGATAAAGAAGACCCTGTGAATGAAAGACTGCTTCAACTGATGCAGTTAGAGGAACATAAAGATGAATCTTACCAGAGGTTCCAAAGACACTTATCACATACAAAGGGTTGGTTTGACAAAAAACCCACGTTCAGGAAGTTTAAAGTTGGTGACTTGGTTTTAAAATGGAATGCAGACAAGGCCAAGCTGGGTAAGCACGAGAAGTTCGAGTCATTCTGGGAAGGTCCCTTCCAAATAGAATCTATAAAACAAAAAAATACCTTCCAATTGAAAAATTAAGGAGAGGTGCTACCCATCCCAGTGAATGGATATCATCTCAAGCTATATGTCCAATAGTGAGTAGTCCCCTATGTATCATATGTATCATAAACTTGTAAATATTTTCACTTTTTGCACTTTATTTTATGATAAGGGCAACTAAAATACAAAAGCTAATCCACAGTGGTAAGTACTCTTGCAAGCCACAATACCCAACTGTCTCATAACTCAACCGTGCTATGTGGCTCATAGTGGCACCACCTCGTTACAACAAAAGAATATTTTATTGCATAAATGAGAAAAGATATACCTAAGGAAGATTACACTCAATCAAGAAAATATTCAAATAAATGCAGGGCCCATGATCCAAAGCAAAGCCAATATTGTATTTTATAATCTCAAGTATGAGAAGTGCATACGTGTCCAAGAATTGTCATCAACCTTGAGGATGATGCAATCATAGGAAGCAATGGCATCAATGTTTTTTTGCATGCAGAGTAATGTTGTAACCACCTCATTTAAATCACATGTACTACGACGACGATATGTTCAATACTGCTCAACAGAGTTTACTCTTGCTGTGAAATTTGATTTTTGAGATTTGTGTGAAGGAAATAGGATAGTAGTTTTTTGTAGAGCAACCAAGAGCTCAGATTTTTCTTTCAAGGGGAAGTAGTTCAATTCCATACAAAACCACGGCATCGCCATATGCTACTACCACAAAGATAACTTTTGAAGAAACCCAAGTAAGTAGCCATTTCCAGGATAATGCAAGCAAAAATGTTGATACAGTTACCACCTTCAATGATAAGTCTCAAACGAGTATAGAGGCAGAACAAAGGGTCATGAAGCGCATATCATCCTCAAAACAAAAGGTTATTGCAGTAAGTTCAATACTATCGTTCTACATGTGCGATTATGTCCATCCCTGCAATGAACTCATCCAAGCTATCATGGAAAATTTTTATCCTAAGCAAAATATATTGTAGAGCATCAAGGGTAAAACCTTGATGCATTTCAAAGCTCAATCCTTCAATTAAGCCTTCATCCCAGGAGTAGAACTAGGCTTGAGAGCCAAAGAATATTCCACAAATGCCCAAGCTCAATATTACGTCCTAAGTAAACATGCCGAAGGGGGGAAGAAATTTTCTAAACTGGATGGCTGGATAGTTAGATAAAACATGGAGTGGAAGTACCCTACCTCTGGCTCCAATAAAATTGGAAGAATTTAAATATCCAGAACTTTACTCCATGCTAGCCGTAATTGTTGGTTTATAGTTCAATAGATAAGTGTACAATTGGTAGATTTCTACGATTCACTACATCTCCAACCCCAAAAATTTTGAATCCTTTGGATATAGAACAAACCCAATATTATTTGATTGTGGCTTGGATTTTCTTCTACTTTAACCATGAAGATTTGCTATTCATCCCTATACAAAGAGAAAATCCTAATGGAATCGCTCGACCCATCTATAAATGGATGAATTCTTTGAGCAAAAGAGAGTCTTTATAAATTCAACAGAGAATTCCTAGGACCAGCTTTGAAGCTGATAAAAGGATAAGTCCCAAGAATTCTCCAATTAGAAGAGATATTTTGAGGAAGGAAGGCGAAGAAGAAGGTTACTGGTATATCTTAACATAAGGGATAGTCATTTGCATATATGGTTTCACTAAGAAACCTTTTGTCCTACCCCACTATGTCATAGAGAAAAATTTTACTCTTGAGTATTACCGCCATAAGGATTATACTAACATCATCTTTGGAATGGGCAAGGGTAGGAAGGGTACCTACACCTATCCCCTAAATGTGAGTGACATAATCGTTAGTAAGGGACAACACAAAAGCATTACCAAATACATGCAAGAAATGGGTTTAGTGGAGCTTCCTCACATATGGAGGTATGACCTAGAAAACAAGTTCTTTGAAAAAATAAATAGGTTCAAGAGAACTCTCCATCCCCATATTGAGAAATTTAGAAAAACAATGAAGAATCTGAATTAGAGTGGGATGTTCAACATATGGAAGCACTACCCCCCTAGAGGGACTTCTATGATTAGGTGGTAGATTATGAGCCAAAAAATCACCCAACACATGTTTTTATATAAGATGATGTTAACGCTTTGGTGAAAACCAAAACTTGAAATTCTGCAAAGTGTTTTAAATTTTGGAAAATACGGGTAGAGATAGATACCATAAGCTCTAGGTATCCTATAAAAACTGATAGAATGTTCAAAGACTATTATGATTCACATGCCAACACCTGGTAGGGCACTAGAAAGTTCCTAGTACTAAGCTTCAAGAGGTCTATCGACCCAACAAAGGAGGCAAGTCATGAATGGGCCATCAAGTCAAGGTTGAAGCCTTTTACCATTCGAAAACCCTCGTTCTCTCCTCAATGGACTAAGGGTACTATATAAGATATCCCTAGTGGGAAGGGAAAACATGTTGCTTTCCAATCCCCAATAGGGGAATTACAAAAATATGAGCCAGGTGCTCACCTAATGCAAAGGCAAGGGTACCAAGGAAGAGGATTGGGCCCTAACAAGTCGGGTAGTGCAAGACCTATCTTGGTTGAGCAAAGACTAGAAATATTGGCTCTAGGAGCATCTACTAAGGGTTATGTGTAACCTAGGTACAAAGGTTATTAAGAGCAAGTCATGTATAGAACTTGTATGGTGAGATTCACACGTTCTACCTCCACTTAATGAAAAGAGTAGCCCAGTCCTTCATAATCGCATGATCAAGAACCTGCTCAAGGAGAGAAATCAGTGGCTGACATCTCTGGATCATAATTTGTGGCAACTCTTTTTGGAATACCTTAAGAAGAGGAACAAGAAAGAGAGGAAGAAGGAACATAAGAGGATCAAGTTCAAGCTCCATCAAATGAGTGATCAAGCATGGATCAAGACGCACATCAGTCCCCACCAAGGGACTCAGGTATGTTTTCTATCTCTTCTCCTAATAATCCACCTCTAATTTCCAAAGAAAACCTCCCCTCCCATTCTAAAATTCGTGTCTCACCAATAGAGGTCCCCCCTCTTGTATCACCCTAGGTTGTTACATCCATCTCACCTCCATCCATGCAACATCAATTAGTTTCTATTAGAACCCCACTTTCACTTTCACAGTCACAGGAGCCCCCCACAATTCTATCTAAGATATTAGTAGACCCATAGATCACAACACTGCTTCCTCCCCTTGCATTAGTAGAGGTCGTGATAACCACTCTTTCACACCAAGATTCCACTATTTTGACCTCTCCCCTCACCCCTATAAGTTTGGGGTCATATTTGATCACTGCATCTATTCCAACCACTAACCTTGTCGCAACTCAACATCAAAAAATAGAAGAGATAGCCTTCAATGCAGTAGCTTTGTGGAATGAGCAACTAGCAAAATACTCATAGGATGTTGCACAAAAGAGGAAAACTGCAGTCACTGATCCAGTGTCCAGAAATAGGAAAAAATACGCCATCACTCTAAAAGTGAAGAAAGCAGGAAAGGAGATGACTCTGGAAGACTATGAGATAGTTGAGAAAACTATAGGTATCATGTAGCTACCAATTTCTAACGAGTTGGTAATGGCCAAGCTCATATGGATGTTGTCTTTTTGCAAGGAGATGTTAGAAGATAGGAGAATGAAGAGATAAAACAAAGAATAGAGCAGCTTGAGACTTCTCACAAATAACGTGAAGACTTGGACAACTCTCTCAGAGATGAGACAAAAAAGTGGCAATGTCAATATCATGAAATAGCTAATTTCAAAGAACAAGCAGAGGGCCTTAAAGACTAGGTAATAACTTTCACATAACAAAATCACCAGCTAAATCAACAATTATTTTCAGAAAGAGCCAAACCTACTGGGTTCTCTAAAGAAATCGTAAAGTAAGCTTGAAGAAGGGTATGGTAAGAGATCAAAGTAAAAAGTGCAGAAGCTAAGCCAATTTTTATCTTTTTAGATGAAGCCACAAATGATTTAGTAAGTGCAAGGAATACCCTTCAGAAAGTGAAATATGAGCTTCAACATAAGATAGCCCCAACGAAAAATATTTGTAGATTGGCAAATACCAAGTCTAGAGTCATGGTCAGACTCATTTTAAATAGACAATGGTACATAGCTGAGGGAATAGCCAAGGATATTCTAGAAAAAAATAATTTTTTGCCTTTGTGACAACTTCTCTATCTTTAAGACATATTAGTAGGCTTCTTCTATTGTCCTTATCATACCGAATTCATCATGTATGGTCAATCACAATCCATTGATATATTTTGATACTTTCTTTTCATTGTCTTGCACATGACTCGCCCGAATGGTGAGCCTATAGAATTCCTCTATGTGATCCTTCCCACTCATATCCTTTTGTCTTCAGTTTTGCAATTTTCAAAAAAGACCTAATTGGTAATTCGATTGAAGGAATTTGATATTTAGTTTTGGGATCATTTTCTTGTATGATTTAATCATTTCTTTTATTTTTATTTATCTTTTAGTTTGAATATGGTCCCACCACAAGGATGCATATCATTTTAACTTCATGTAGGCAAAATTCACCCTTTTGGGGTCTTCTTATAGTTCAAAATCAAAGTACTTATCCATTTTAATAATATTATCTATGAGATCCTTTGAATTCAAGTTTTCATTGTATGATGGGGTTTCTATCTTCAAATTTCAATCCATGCTAGAAATATCCTAGATTAATCATTTTTCGGTTCTTCTCGCTATTCATCTCGAGCATCCACATGACCAAACTTCTCTTCTTAACCATAACTAATCTTATCAAGATGAACGCCTCTCCTTTGGGGGGTTTCTATCACATCAATTCGAGTGATAATTTTCATCAACATCTCAACCATATTTGTAAGTCAAGGTCCTCATGGTCTCCTTCTTCCATTTTGTGCCATTGCTTCTTTGACACACTTCATAACTTCAAGTGTGAAAACTTGCTTTGATACCAAAATGGTGCAACAAAAAAATGGGGGTAGTTAATTTTATTTCATTGGGTATTTATAATGATAATGTTTTTATCAAGTTGGCATTCCACAGTATGACAAAAATCTACTCAAGTCAATGAACATTAGACAACAAGTTTACTCCACTTATACGTCAATATTCAAGGCATCTATGATATATTTTGGATAGCATTTGGTTGATGGCATGCTACATCTCATAATGATAGGACTCCCCAAGATGGTAATATCTCAGTCAACATCTCCTTTCCTCACTCCTAACAACATGCTCCAAGTCAACAAGATTTACTTGATCAACAATAACAACACACACAAGTTCTAGGTCAGCAAATTTCTTCAAGACAACAGTCTAGTTTTTCTCGGCTCCTTCTCTAACTCCCTACCAATGACACCAAGTTATGGAAGCACTCTAAATGTGTGGCTCTATATGGTAAATTCATGGTTCATCCTTAGATGGAGAACAACACTTCCTTTTTTGCATAAATTTGATGAACTCTAATCTGTAACATAAATGTCTTGGAAACAACAAATTTACACATTCATATAAGCATCATTTAACAAACCTCTTGCACACCCATTGAAAAAAATATAATTTTATTAATAATCTCAAAGTGGCCATGTTATAAGTCTGCTATAGAAATACACAGGGTATTCACAATGCTCTTTCCTTTGCTTCTCACTCTCTCTTCACCTTTATTCTTTGCTCTGACATGCTTCAGCTCTCTTCGATTCACTGGAACCCAACCTATAACTCAACTTACTTCCCTTTGATTTTGTTTTGTCCTCCATCCAATCATTTCACCTCCCCCTAATGTGGTTGATAAAAATGATCATCTTGTCAGTTCCTCTCTAGTTGGATGTCCACATCAGAGGTTTAGCTTCATTTTCTGTGGAGTTTCATGGTAGTTTTGGCTTTGACTCTTCATTGTGTAGAATCGTGGAAAAAGGCCATTTTACCACCTATAAGATTGGTCAGGTAACTTTATAGGGATTTTTGACTCCACATAATTGGTGCTTTAGGTATTAATAAAGACCAAATTTTCCAAGCCTAAAAATTGAAGTATAAATTATAGTAAATTGAGGTGTTATTTTATGAGCCAATTCATGAATTGAATGAATAAAATTACAATAAATTTTATAGAATGCATGCTAGGAGACTCTTCCATAAAAATTAGTGTAGAGCAGTTCTATTTAGAGAATTTAGGTTGTGCAGGTTATCAAGATCTCATTAAGCTCTTAAGACAAACGAATTTGGCAGCATATGCAAAATAAATCTTATTTGAATTTGTGCAAATTTTATGGCTTTTAAGGTCTTATATTATTTTTGAGAAGGGATAAGGCACGAAAAGACACGATTTTGGATAAATTCATGGGATCAATACCCACCTATCACTTTTGAATTTTAGAATTGCAACCAATAAAAGAAACCATGAAAAGTAGGGGTTGGATCAAGATTGAAAGGTATTTCAACAGTAGTCAACTAGGGGATTATACATTTAATCAACTTAAGAAGCTGGACAAGTGGCCAATTCCAATCCCTACAAAATTGGCACCCATCATGACTAAAATCTTGGTAAAAAAGTTATCACAAGTAGATATGAGGAGGATGAATTAGATTGGGGCTATGGGAGCCTTGGAGTCTACACGATAAAGGATGGATATGAAACGATCCTTCGAGAACCTCTTGTTAGCTTTTGATGCTATATATTCAATAAAATAACTATCACAAGGCAAAAAAGGAGCAAGCAATATTAAATATATGGAAATGGTAATATACTAAGAATGAGAATATGATGAGAAAATTTAAAAAATACTCAAAAATTAGCCATTAATAAAATCTCATGAAAATAGTACATTGCTATGAAATGGAGGTCTCATGCACTCCATATTGCTTATATGCTCTACATTGTATCTACTACTATTCTACCTTGTACACTCCAAAACCCTCTCTCTTTTATCACATATGAAGGCTTGCATATATAATGAGACATGACTCTTGGTATTTCATATTCCCATGAATCTTCATGTTCCTACTCTTAAGGACTCATGTACATGTGGGCAACATGCACATACATCATTGCACATTCTAATAATACTTGTGCATTTATTCCATTGCATAAAGTAAATACTTAAATCCTAATCTAAGACAAACTCCTAATATAAACATGTACCCATGATGGTACATTAACATGTACCAAATAATGTAATATATTCCAACATCCACCTGTATTACATTATTTGGGTATTGAAGACTTTAGTATTCAATATGGATCTTCATATTTTAGATGTTCTTCAATTTATTTTGGTTCTTGTCCTTCTATTGATTTAGTATTTATTTTATTCTTGGAGCTCATGTAGTCTTTTCTTGTCTTCTTCATTTTGCTTCTTCTCTGTATTTCAAAGTGGTTGATATTATTTTCATTCTTGAATTTATTTAGGTATATTTGATGAACAAGGGATCTCATTATCTTGCAAGTCCTAAGTGGATCAAAATTGCTCCATTTTATTTCCTCTTTCTGGTTGGGAAACCTTTCTTCTTGTTCTTCAAAAACTTCAAACTTGAACCCATTATTAGTAGATGCTTCAAAAATTAGAACTTGAAAGAGACAATCTAATCTGAATATCAATATTTCTTCAAATATTCTATAGTACTTATCTTTATAGTAATAGAAAAAGATGAGTGAAATTTTTCTCCACAATATTTATATGGATGGAAAGTCCAATAGTTTATTTTCTCATGACTTGTATTTTTGTAATAAGTACATTGTGAAGATATCCCTACCCCTTTGTTACTTGTCTTTGGAAATTCAATTTCATCCATCTCCTTGTTAAAATGGTGAAACCATTTGTGTATAACTGAAGCTACTCTACCTTTACTTCTTTCATAGATTTGTAGGATGTCTTTCTGATCACTATTCTCTTCTACCTTTTGAATATGGTTTTTGATTTTATTCTCAATATCTCCATTAATATAGTTGTCATCAAATCCTTTCATCATGTCATTGGAAGATATTTCTATAGAATCTACTTTTGCCAAACTATTAGCTTGTGAGTTCTCAAAAATATTTCTATGCCACATAGATTCTTCTCTTCTAATTGCATCTTTCCTATTATCATTTCTAAAATCAGGTATGTCTCTTAACCATTTTGATTCCTTGAATCCTGTATACTTTCCATAGTTCTTTTAAAATTAATCTTTCTTGTAACTTTTTGATTTTAAAAGAATATTTTTTGGTAGAATGTAAAACTTTAAACCTTTGTGGTTGCCTACCTTATGACTCCCTAGTTTTGAGTATACTATTGTATTGATAGAATGCTTAGCTTTCATATTTTTCTTTTCAGTTGAATCCCTTTTGTCTCCATTATATTTTGATGATAATTTCAATATAATTTTCAACTCCTATTTTAAGACAAGCACTTTATTTCTACTTATAGAAAGATAAAGCTATTTTTGATGCACTTTCAATTGATGTAATTCTCTATCTTCAAGGCTCTATAGTTGGATTTCTTATGTCTCATTAATTTGAGTAAGAGACTAATTTCAATGTAGTTTCCAACTTTTCAAGAAACTCTATGTTTGTGTTTCTTTCAATTTTCAATAATATATTTTCTAAATTTCAAAATATTAAATTTGGTGTTGAACTCCTTATAACTCCCTAATTGAAAATTTAGAAAACTAATGTATTTGCAATTTCAATTTCAATGTGGAAATCCTTATATCTCCAAGTTTACTAATTTATAAATATTTTAATTCAATATGAATTGAATATATCAATTTCAATGCTTCTCTCCTCAAATATTTTATCAAGGCATTCAATACTTTATCCAAGATTATAATTAATCACCTTATTTCTCCTATTACTTAAATAACCTTAAATGTAAAAACTTAATTGATTTTAACCTTAAAATATGCCTTATTTCTCCTTTATACTTTGTAGAGGTTATAAACTAAATCATCCTTACCTTCTACTATATGTGACGCGCCAAACTTATCTTTCATTAAATCTGCAACCTGCACTCATTAAAGGACTTCTATCTTGTTGCAATCAATACGTCTCTATACTAATTCAATGTAGTCTCTTGAGGTTTGAATCTCCTCTACGCTTTCAAATTTCTCCAAGGTGCTTAACTCTGATTTCCACATGCTCCCTTCATTGTTCACATGCTATTCTTAGCCCATGCACTAAATAGGTGTCCTTTGAAAATTGCTTCTCCCTTTAATTATAACTAATATGTTGTATATCAAGTGCCAAGTGGCACTAAGGGTCTTTGCACTTCCTATTAACATCTTCTGTGGTGCTCTACCAAACTCTTCATGCTTAATGCTTGTGCCAAGTGGCACTAAAGGTCTTTGCACTTTCTTTTAACATCTCTTGTGACGCTCTAACCAAATCTTCTTGCCTAATGCTTACCAAGAGCATTATACTTCGTGAGTATGAATGTATTATGACTTCTTTTACGTAGCTATCCTCAATGGAATATGTAACACCCTCTAATGGAATATGAAACTCTCTCCACGTGGCGGATGACTCCTTAACACTTGGCCCTCCTTATCATGCACCTTATGCACCCTAATTTTGGTTCTTGCTTATTACTCGAAACTCCTTTGTGCTTGCCAATGTTCACTATGGTTCTTTCAATTGTTACTTCTTCAACACATATCCTTTTATGGTAGTTTCATTGTAACGGAGTTTGCTTTAGGTTTTGTGGTGCTTTCTTCAACTTATTGGTGGTGTTATGGAGATGCTAGTGGTGCTTGTTCCAAATCTTGTTCTTAGATGCTGATTGTTCATATGTCATGGCTTGTGATGCTAATGTTGGCTATGAAACTATGCTTCTTCTCCTCACGCTAGTGGTGCAACCTTGGTGACTTAACCTTGCAATCTTATGCTTCTTTTCATCATGCTAGTGGTGCAACCTTGGTGGATGAACCTTGCAACTTGTGACGTTTTCCACTACTTTACATTGGCAAAATAATGACTATGTATCAACGTCCAATGTTGCCATGCTGTAAGTAATTATTTTCTTTGATACGATGATGTTTTTTATGGTAGTTCTTTCTATGCATTTGTTAATATTTTTTGAGCAAGGTGCAGCAAACAGTATTGTCATTGTTGTCAACACAGTCAGACAAATTTGTTGATGCAATGGACAGGAAGTTCAAAAGCTAGTCAGATGCAGAAAACAAGAGTTCAAAGGTTACTCAGAGTATGTACAATGATTCTCCAAGAAGACCGAAGTGGACCACTTGCAAAAGGTCAAAGAAAAAGACAAGTAAGAAAAGTGTCGCGATATCATGACATATACAACAGACAAGAAAAAATGTCATGATTTCACGACATGTTAGAAGAGAGAGAAGAAGAAAGAAAAACTGTCGCGATTTCGTGACATGTTGGAAGAGAGAGAAAAAGAAAGAAAAACTATCATGATTTCACGACATGTTGGAAGAGAGAGAAGAAGAAAGAAAAACTGTCACGATTTTACGACATGTTGGAAGAGAGAGAAGAAGAAAGAAAAACTGTCGCGATTTCGTGACATGTTGGAAAAGAGAGAAGAAGAAAGAAAAACTATCACGATATCATGACAAGTTGGCAAGAAAGAAAAACTATCGCGATATCGCGACATGTTGAGAAGCAAGCAAAACTGTTGCAATTTCGTGACATATTGCAAAGAAGGTTGTACGGACGAAAAAGTGTCACGATTTCATGACATATTGCAAAGAAGGTTGTACGGACGAAAAAGTGTCACGATTTCGTGACATATTGCAAGGAAGGTTGTACGGACGAAAAAGTGTCATGATTTCACGACATATTGCAAAGAAGGTTGTACGGACGAAAAAGTGTCGCGATTTCGTGACATATTGCAAGGAAGGTTGTACGGATGAAAAAGTGTCACGATTTCACGACATGTTGCAGGAGAGAGAGTCCGAGAGAAAAAGTGTCACGATTTCACGACATGTTGCAGGAGAGAGAGTCCGAGAGAAAAAGTGTCATGATTTCATGACATAATGCAGGAGAGAGAGTCCGAGAGAAAAAGTGTCACGATTTCGCGACATGTTGCAGGAGAGAGTCCGAGAGAAAAAGTGTCGCGATTTCACATGTTGTAGGAGAGAGAGTCTGAGAGAAAAAGTGTCACGATATCGTGACATGTCGCATTTTCGTGACCCAAAGGCAAGTTAAAGTGCTAAGGAGAAAAAGTGTCGCGATATCGCGACATGTCGCATTTTCGCGACTAAAGGAGGAGAGAGAAAGTAAGAAGGCAAAAGTGTCATGATTTCGTGACAAAAGTAAAGAAGGAGAGTACGGAAGAAAAAGTGTAGCGATATCGCTACATGTTGTATTCTCGCGGGCCAAAGTTAAGAGAAAGCGTACGGAGGAAAAAGTGTAGCGATATCGCTACATGTTGTATTCTCGCGGGCCAAAGCTAAGAGAAAGCGTACGGAGGTGAAAGTGTCACGATATCGTGACATGTGTTTTTGCGACAACAGCAACAGAAGAGTTACAGAGGCAGTTGAAGCCGACGAAGACCGATGTTAGCCGATGAAGATTAGGGTTTGCAATCGACGAAGATTAGGGTTTGCAGCCAACTAAGATTAGGGTTACAGTCGACTAAGATTAGAGTTTTTCATCATGAAAATATTGTTATAAAAGTAGGGCTATTTGGAGAATTGAGTGTTGTCGTAGATATCGTCGATAAGTGTCGAAGCAAGAAATGTGGCCGTAAGAGCATAGAAAGCGTAGAAGCGACGAGATGATGGCGAAGTGCACAAAGTGAGCAAAGAAGTCGAATCATGCTAAGTGTGAAATTTGCAAAGGAAGCAGAGTGTGCAAAAGGGAGAAGACGATCATGAAGCTCGATAGTGAAGTAGCAGATTGTGCAAAGTGATTGCACAGAGAGCAGAGTGCACAAAGAATGCAAAGGTGAAGCAGACCAGTTAGGGTCTTGTAAAAGCAAATGTATTTTATCATCAAACTTATAGATTCAAAATTGAAGTCCAGGTTGTAGTCTGGCATCAATAGTTTGGTGCTCCTTCCGATAGGTGCTTGGTAAATCGGGGCAAGGGGTTGGTGCTCCTTCCAGTGGGTGTTGGTAAATTAGGGGTTGGTGCTCCTTTCTATTGGTGTAGATAAATCAGGGGTTGGTGCTCCTTCCAGTGGGTGCTGGTAAATTGATTGTAAAGTTGTTGCTTTGCAAAGGCTGGATTTGGATGGTAGTCCAAGCAGTCATTCTTGAGGAGTAGCCAAATTGGTGAACCTCATTAAAATCTTGTGTTGTGTGATGTTCTCTTGTGATACTTGCTTTATCTATTTTTAAGGTTTCATTATTTTAGTTTTAAGAGCTATAAAATCAAGTTTAAAGAACTACACTGATTCACCCCCCCTCTCAGTGCCATTGTAAGACTAACAATTGGTATCAGAGCCAAGTTCCCTTATCAGGCTAAATCAGCTAGGGTTGATCTTGGATTAGTACGCAATGGGTAAGAAGAATAGATCTTCCTCCAAAAGGGCATCTCAGTCAGTTTCAGTTCCTGTGGAAGAGAAAATTGAACCAGAAGAGGTTGAAGGTTTTTTATCAAACAAAGCACCTTTGTTTGACGGAACCAATTACACGACCTAGAGAATCAAGATGCAGGCATATCTTTGTGCTTTGGGATACTACGTCTGGGATTCAGTAATCAATGAATACACAATACCCATCACTCCTCCAATCGATGCTGCCGATAAGAATCTGGTTGAAAATGACTCAAAAGCAAGGAATGCTATCAGGTGCGGATTAGTAGACAGTGAACTGGTAAAGGTCAAGAGTTGTAAAATGGCAAAAGAAATATGGGACAAACTGAGGAGTACTCATGAAGGAGACGATGAGATCAAGGATGTCAAGTTACAAACACATCAAGCTCAGGTCGAAGCTTTAAAGTTGAATAACGATGAGAACATAGAGATATATATGCTGAAAGTTAATGAAGTCCTAGAGGATGATTCTAAAAGAGAAACAAAAAAAGAACATAAATGTGATGAAGAAGAAATTGATGCAAAAATAAATTTGAAAGAGGAACTAATTGCAGCTCTGGATGAATTGAAGATAGAAAGAAAAAGGAATAAGGAAATCTCAAGAAAGCTTGATGATGCAAATGAAATAATAACCAGGTTGAAAGTACAAGTAGAAGAATTCAAAAGGATTGAAGAAACTCTCAGGTCACAGATCAATGAGAAAGAGATTGGTTGCTGCAAACAAGAGGAAGAGACTGTTTTATTGAAGAAACAACTAGAAGAGGCCAATACAAATCTCAAATTCGAGAAGAGCACAGAGTTGCTAGATAAAATGATAAACCAACAAAGAAGCTCCACGGATAAGCGTGGTCTTGGATATGAAGCTGAACGACCTTCATCTTCCAACTCTAGAGAAGAAGAAGTTCACTGTTGAAGGATCGAAGCAAGAAAAGTTTGAAGCTGAATCTTCAAAAGGAAGAAAATATCAAAGGAGATCTACAGCAAAGCAACCACAACAAAAGAGGTTCTATCACTCTCACTCTATTCATACTAATACTTTTAATGGCTATTGTTTCAGATGCAACCAATATGGTCACAAGGCAACTTATTGTGGATTGAATAATAAATCAAAGAGTTATGCTGGTAGAAATACATCTACATTTTTGAGTGAACACTATGTACAATGTTTTCAATGCAATGGTCATGGGCACATAGCAAGGTTTTGTCCAAGCACTTTTGTATCTAATCTAAGGCAAAACAGTAGATTTCATCAGATGCAAAGAACGCAACACAGACAGGGAATAAATCATGTACATAAAATAAAGGAAAATAATCATTCATCAAGGATGCACAAGAGACAACCACACAAGAGAAATGTTCGAGTTCACGAAAAGGTGCAAAACAGGGATGCAGTTGAAAAATCCAAGCCCGAGTTCAAGAAAGTTTGGAGAAAGATAGAAGAAAGGAAATCATGTCTCCTTGGACTGAAGGAGACTACTCCTCTATTGCACTAAGCAACTCCAGGTAGCACATCCTCGGGGGGAGCAATCTTGAAAGTTTCATTTTAATGCTCCTATGTATTTGTTTGAGTACCTGAGGATGAAAGGCAAGTAGTCAGGGAAGTTGTTGTATAGTTGTCAAAGTGTGTTTTTCTGTTCATGTAGTTTGTGGAAGTGCCGTGAAGGGTGATGATTAAATTGAGAGTTGTCATTATTGGTAGTATTGCTATATGTCATTGTTGTATTGGTGATGATTCTTCATCGCCACTGTCCAAAGTTAAGGATTATAACTAGTTCAGATAACTTGGTTAGTAAACGAATGCTGCCCTAGCCGCATATATGTGTTTCGATAAAAGCAGTGTGTATTTGAACTACACATTGACGTGAAGATTGTTAGATCTATTATGACGTTGTGGTGAAAAATATTGAAGTCTGATCATTAAATCATGGTTAGCCCATCAAGATGAGCAACTTTGCTTTGTGAATCATACCTATCCGAGGTCTAGAAGTATGAGTTTGAGTAAGGTGCACTTTAGTTGGCCATAAAGTGTTTAACAAAATATTGTCTCCTGATTCGAACAGTTGAAAGTAAGGTGTGACCAGCGGTGATTGTAGAAAACATAGACCAAGTTGAAAATATAAAAAGGGATTTGGTTGGTGTTGTGGTACAGTGTTTGATGCTTGCACAGAGTTGGCAGTAAAATTGTAGTGTTGGTACAGGTGTTGAACAAAAGTTGGTACAAGTGTGAGTCACTTATCAATTTTGTTGACAGATGTGAAATCAGCATTTTGAATGGGAAGCTTGAAGAAGATGTTTATATTGAGCAGCCAGATGGTTTCCAGGTCGGTGATATTCCCAACTTGGTTTGTAAGTTGAAGGTATATGGCTTGAAACAGGCACCCCGAGCATGGTATGCAAGGCTAGACAACTATCTCACTCAACAAAGGTTTGAGAAGGATCTATGATTGGAAGCTTACCATTCCTGACAGCTATCAGACCAGATATCTTGCGGGCAATATGCATGGCAAGCACGATTCCGAGGCTAATCCCAAGGAGACTCATATGACAACATTATGGTGGTTGATTTCTGAAATATCATCGAAGGGAAAATAATTGTGTGTGACAGTGGTTGGTTGAATGCATCAAAGTTTTCTGAATTGAGAGTTGTGTTTAAGCCTTGTGTTATAAGCATAGTGGCTTAAGCCCATTTGTTGTGAAAGAACTTGAAGTTAGAAAAGAACATGAGTATCATTATTATGTCATATTTGTGGTTGAGCATTGTTGGAATTATTTGAGTTGGTTGATACATACTTGGACTAGGGTTGTGTGAGAGATGATGGGTTGAGTTGATTCGATTGAGCCTAGTCAAGTTATGTGTGAAGTGATTTTTTAAAGTTCTATGAAGTAGATTTGATTTGAGATCGCCATTCTTTTTGAGTACTACTTGAGCATGATTGATTGAGCTTTTGAGAAGGCCTTTTGGAAATATTTGAGGACAATGCTGGGACAGATTGCTAGAGAAGATTCGAACAAGTTTTTAGAGAGCTTGGTGGAGCAGATTTGGACAGGTTTTGAATGAGCTAGTTATTCAACATTGGACAAGTTCCATGTGAGCTTGTTAAGCAGGTTCTATGTGAGCCTATTGAGCAGGTTCTTAGTGAGCCTATTGACTGAGCTTTGGAGGTGATTGAGTATAGAGGACAGAGTCTCAATGGATAGAAATCTAGCAGCCAACACAGTTGAAGATAGACCTGAGTGAGGATTCTTCAAGTGAAGAAGAGGTCCACCAGTCAGTGCAACAGAGAGAAAGAGTCTTCTATAATATCACAAGGGTACTATGGAGTATGGGTTATGGTATCCAAAAGATGCAGATTGGGCAGGATGTGTAGATGACAGAAAGAGTACCAATGGAGTGCATTCTATCTTGGGGATAGATTG
Source organism: Wollemia nobilis (assembly GCA_028583015.1). NCBI lineage: Eukaryota > Viridiplantae > Streptophyta > Pinopsida > Araucariales > Araucariaceae > Wollemia > Wollemia nobilis. The sequence goes on from JAQPPZ010017072.1 coordinate 4,573,639, forward strand.
GTCGCATAGAACAGTAAGAAACAAGAGTCAGTTTCCTTATCCACAACAGAGGCAGAATATATTACAACGATAGCATGTTGTACATAGGAGAAAGTTGCAGAAAGTGAGGTTAAGTTGGATTTTCATTCCAACAACAGATTGTGGAGTGGTCATGTTTCCCAAGAATTGACTAGCTATAGGGATCACATTCTCAGGGGGAGCATTTCAGTATTTGTTTATCTTTTTGCTCATGTTCATGATTTTTGCTAAATATAATAAATTTTGGCTGAGAATGTTGTGCATGGACTCAGGGGGAGTCTGCAGTAGCCCTTTGGTATTATTGTCAAAGGGGGAGAAGAATTACAGGAACATTGCACATGTGTTGCCAACAATTCCAAAGGGGGAGATTGTTGAGCAAGGTGCAACAAACAGTATTGTCATTATTGTCAACACAGTTAGACAGATCTATTGATGTAGTGGACAAGAAGTTCAAAAGCTAGTCAGATGCAAAAAACAAGAGTTCAAAGGTTACTCAGAGTATGTACAGTGATTCTCCAAGAAGACCGAAGTGGACCACTTGCAAAAGGTCAAAGAAAAAGACAAGTAAGAAAAGTGTCACGATATCGCGACATATACAGCAGGCAAGAAAAACTGTCGTGATTTCATGACATGTTAGAAGAGAGAGAAGAAGAAAGAAAAACTATCGCGATTTCGCGACATGTTGGAAGAGAGAGAAAAAGAAAGAAAAACTGTCGTGATTTCACGACATGTTGGAAGAGAGAGAAGAAGAAAGAAAAATTATCACGATTTCATGACATGTTGGAAGAGAGAGAAGAAGAAAGAAAAACTGTCATGATTTCACGACATGTTGGAAAAGAGAGAAGAAGAAAGAAAAACTGTCGCGATATCGCGACAAGTTGGCAAGAAAGAAAAACTATCGCGATATCGCGACATGTTGAGAAGCAAGCAAAACTGTCACGATTTCGTGACATATTGCAAAGAAGGTTGTACGGATGAAAAAGTGTCACGATTTCACGACATATTGCAAAGAAGGTTGTACGGACAAAAAAGTGTCACGATTTTATGACATATTGCAAGGAAGGTTGTACGGACGAAAAAGTGTCGTGATTTCGTGACATATTGCAAGGAAGGTTGTATGGATGAAAAAGTGTCACGATTTTGTGACATATTGCAAGGAAGGTTGTACGGACGAAAAAGTGTCACGATTTCGTGACATGTTGTAGGAGAGAGAGTCCGAGAGAAAAAGTGTCGTGATTTCACGACATGTTGCAGGAGAGAGAGTCCGAGAGAAAAAGTGTCACGATTTCACGACATAATGCAGGAGAGAGAGTCCGAAAGAAAAAGTGTCATGATTTCATGACATGTTGCAGGAGAGAGAGTCCGAGAGAAAAGTGTCACGATTTCGTGACATGTTGCAGGAGAGAGAGTCCGAGAGAAAAAGTGTCGCGATATCGTGACATGTTGCAGGAGAGAGTCCGAGAGAAAAAGTGTCGCGATATCGCGACATGTCGCATTTTCGCGACCCAAAGGCAAGTTAAAGCGCTAAGGAGAAAAAGTGTCGCGATATCGCGACATGTCGCATTTTCACGACTAAAGGAGGAGAGAGAAAGTAAGAAGGCGAAAGTGTCGTGATATCGCGACAAAAGTAAAGAAGGAGAGTAGGGAAGAAAAAGTGTAGCGATATCGCTACATGTTGTATTCTCGCGGGCCAAAGTTAAGAGAAAGCGTATGGAGGAAAAAGTGTAGCGATATCGCTACATGTTGTATTCTCGTGGGCCAAAGCTAAGAGAAAGCGTACGGAGGCGAAAGTGTCGCGATATCGCGACATGTGTGTTTTCGCAGTAGCAGCAATAGCAACAGAAGAGTTACAGAGCCAGTTGAAGCCGACGAAGACCGATGTTAGCCGACGAAGATTAGGGTTTGCAATCGACAAAGATTAGGGTTTGCAGTCGACTAAGATTAGGGTTACAGCAGACTAAGATTAGAGTTTTTCATCATGAAAATGTTGTTATAAAAGCAGGGCTGTTTGGAGAATTGAGTGTTGTCGTAGATATCGTCGTATAAGTGTCGAAGCGGGAAATGTGGCCATAAGAGCGTAGAAAGCGCAGAAGCGGCGAGATGATGGCGAAGTGCACAAAGTGAGCAAAGAAGTCGAATCGTGCTAAGTGTGAAATTCGCAAAGGAAGCAGAGTGCACAAAAGGGAGAAGACGATCGTGAAGCTCGATAGTGAAGCAGTAGAGTGTGCGAAGTGATTGCGCAGAGAAAGTAGAGTGCGTAGAGAATGCAAAGGTGAAGTAGACCAGTTAGGGTCTTGTAAAAGCAAAGGTATTTTATCATCAAACTTATAGATTCAAAATTGAAGTCCAAGTTGCAGTCTAGCATCAGGGGTTGGTGCTCCTTCCAATAGGTGCTGGTAAATCAGGGGTTGTTGCTCCTTCCGTTGGTGCAGATAAATAAGGGGTTGGTGCTCCTTCCAGATGGGTGATAGTAAAGCGGGGTTGGTGCTCCTTTCTATTGGTGCGGATAAATAAGGGGTTGGTGCTCCTTCCAGTGGGTGCTGGTAAATTGATTGTAAAGTTGTTGCTTTGCAAAGGCTAGATTTGGATGGTAGTCCAAGCAGTCATTCTTGAGGAGTAGCCAAATTGGTGAACCTCGTTAAAATCTTGTGTTGTGTGATGTTCTCTTGTGATACTTGCTTTATCTATTTTTAAGGTTTCATTATTTCAGTTTTAAGAGCTGTAAAATCAAGTTTAAAGAACTACACTGATTCACCCCCCCTCTCAGTGCCATTGTAAGACTAACAATATTACCTTCACCAAAGGATTTTCAATGCTTGTCACACCTCTTAGTGTCTTTAGTTACTAGAAATTTGTGTTCCCTTTGTTTACTATTGAGTCTCCTTTTTCTGCTCAATAGACGTTAGCATGAATTTGCACTTCGATGATTCTAAAGCATGCTTTTGAAACTGATGCTTTCTTCCTTTATAATTCCATCTTTGAGCAACATCTAGTTTGCTTTATGTTGTTTGAAATGTACAGGTTTGATGATACCCAAGATTTCTCCTTTTTCACCTTGAATACACTAATATTTAGAGCTCTATTTTGCTAACTTTAATATCTCTAATATAGTGCACTTGTAATCTTAGAATGAACTAATTTAAATTCTTATAATAACCTTTATAGCACCAATGTAACTAATTATTCTTCAAACTTAGAAGATGTAAACTTGAATATTTTCCTTTTGCTACTCAAATATGGTGTTAAAGACTTAAATAATACTTGAATAATAAAACTTTAATAACACCAATTTTTCAAACCTTATTTTGGTCTCCTTTGTAGCAAGCTTCCTTGGTGATTTGATTCACCTATTTGTTGTCCTAGTTTTGTAATTTTTGCAGCTTCAACTCCTTGTGTTTTGCTACCCACTCTTGCTTTAAATTCTTGAATCCTTCTCCTTTAGTTGTTGTCCTAAACTCCTCTATTTGTAGCTTCCAATGTTGCCTATATCTCCTTCAACTTTACTTTCTTGGAATTTAGAATTTGCAGCTATTAGTGCTGCCCAAATTGTTGCCCTCTTGCTATCCTAAACTCTAAAAATTTTAGCTTCTAATGCAGTCAATTTCTCCTTCGTTATGTTGTACTTAACCTTCCTTAAATTTGGTAGGAAATTCCTCCAATTTGCAACTTTCTTTGCTATCCAGTCTTCCTTCAAGATGGTTGTTCAAGGGCTCTTCAATATCTGCCCAAATATCCTCTAACTTGCAATTCTATGTCACATTTATTTTGTTGTCTTGTGACTCTTCAACTTCTACTGTAAAAACAACAATCTTCTCTTCTACAAATCAGCCTTCAAGCCTTATCTGGTAATCTTCAAATTTGGTGGCCTCTTCTAGCTCTTTTCTCTTTTAACCTCCTTGTCAAATTGACTTCAACCTTGGCCTATTTTTTGGTCTTATCTATCAAAAACTTGAATGTCTTGAGATATTTGAAAATCTTTTCCAAAATTTGACAAGCTTCTTGCCAAATCCTTCTTCCTATTGGGCTTATTGTTGGATGACGACAATTGTCTCAAATTCTTGTTTATCAGGAGCTTCTCCTTGCTTTCTTCTTATTTCTTGAGCTTTATTCAATTCTCCTTCAATGGCCAATTCTTTAATTTTTCAATAGGGCTTTTTCTAGACTTCTTCTTATTTCTCCTTTAGAGTTTGGTTAAGACCTCTTCTCTTGGATCTTCAAATTTTGTAGCTTCTAAAATCTTCAATAAGATTCCTAGTCCTTATCTATATTCAATCTTCTATCTTATAAATCTAGAATTTATTTAATGGGATCTCTTTCTTGGGTCTCCTCCTTATAGAGCTGCTTTCTACCTTATGCAATCTACAGTCTTCAAGCTTCTATGGGAATATTCTTCTTAATTCTCCCCAATATTCAATCTCCAATAGGGCTCCTTTGGCATCTTTTTATCTTCTCAGTATTCAATCTGAGATCTTCAATCTTCAAGTTTCTATGGAGATTTTTCTTCCTACTTCTCCTCAATATTCAATGTCTACTTTTCTGCAACAAAGAAGTAATCTCTACACAAGGAAAGCACATACAATTTTATGCAATCAAAGATTAAATTCTTCTCTATCTGTTGTAGAAAGCTTCTCAACTTTTGAGAACTATTTACAAAAAATTAGACAATAGCAAGTAAAATCATGTCAATATATAGATCTCTATAAATAAATAAACATCACTAGTTATCCTTCAATCTAGTGGAAAGAGATCTATATTGAGTCCTAGTCTTCACAAGTTTTTCTGCAAGTCCGTGGAAAGACTCTAGCCAAATAGCAATTTTAAATTTAAAAAAATGATATTTCCTATCTCCTCTCAATCTTCTTGCGGCTCTCCCTATCTTCTATCAATCTCCCTTGTGGCTATGCTACCATATTTAGCTTTTGATGCTATATATTTAATGAAATAACTACCACAAGGCATAAAAAGAGCATGCAATATATATGGAAATGACAATATGCCAAGCATAAGAATATGATGAGAAAATAATGAAAATACTCATAAATAAACCATTAATGAACGCTCACAAAATTAGTACATTGCTATGAAATGGAGGTCTCATGCACTTCATATTGCTTTTATGCTCTACATTGTATCTACAACTATTCTACCTTGTGCACTCCAAAATCCTCTCTCTTTTATCACCTATGAAGGCTTGTATATATAATGAGACATGAATCTTCATATTCCTATTCTTAAGGACTCATGTATATGTGGATAGCATGCACATTTACATCATTGCACATTCTAATAATACTTGTGCATTTATTCCATTGCATAAAGTAAATACTTAAATCCTAATCTAAGACAAACTCCTAATCTAAACATGTACCCATGATTATACATAAACATATACCAAATAATGTAATATATTCCAACACCTCTTCCTCATGCATATCGGGTTGAGGATTAGAGAAAGATTTGGTACTCTAAGGGTTGGTTGAAAGTAAACTTCTTTGTCCAGCAGTTCATGTACAATGGAATTCTCACTTTTGATAGTGAGGTATAGGGGAATAGTTGACCCATACCAGTATGTTTTATGTTACAAAAGCAAGAAAACATTTGACACCTGATGTTTAAGTGCTTGTTCATGTGCTAAATTTCAAAAATATGGTTTTTAGCTTATAATTTTTGAGCCAACGATGATCTTTATTGGATTAATATTTGAGAAAGATGGAATAGGGACATTTAAATATAAAGCTCTTTGTTTTGAGTGGAAGCTTAGTTTAAAATTTATTTTGTGGTAATTATGGTTGGAGAGAAATGACAAATATTAGAGAAACCTTTCATCCTTGGATGGTGTCTGGTAGGTCATTTGGAGCAAAGTCATGAAAAATATGGTAGTGTATGCTAAAGAGGAAACTCAATATGATATGGAATAATGGGGAAGGAAGCTAAAGTGCAAGAGGGGAAATACAAAGCTAGTTGGAAAACACCTCCGAAATGCTAGATTAAAATAAATATTGATGGGCCTACAAAAGACAATTTATATAGGACTAAAATTGGAGTGGTATGTAGGAATCATATTCGAACAATGCTCTATTGAGAACTACAGAGCTTCAACAAGGCCGCAAATAATGAAGTAGAAGCCTTAGCTATTAAATATGATTTATCTAGGAAGTAAGACAAGGTTATAGGAGGATAATTACAGAATCAAATTCTCAAATCTTAGTAGGAGATCTAGATTGCATGAGGAACTTTGCTTTGGAGACATGGAGGTTGAGGATTCTTGTCACCCAAATTAATAAGGTGTAAAGTGTAATGACCCTCCTTGGGAGGACTTGTTCTTGATTCTTGATTTATGTATGAATATCTAATGCCTAGTCTCATTTTATGTTATCAATATGTGTTTATTGTTACACTTTATGCTTTGATTATATGACTTTGGAATATGGTACTATTTATAAGATTTGTGGTTGTAGGACCAAGTACTCTCTTAGGTAGATTGGTATGGGACAACCACTAGAGTTGAGATAAAAGTGAAATAATGGATGACTTGTTCATTGACAACTCAAGGGTAAAAGAGTACCCTTCATGTAGATGCATTGCAAATGCGTTTTATTGATTGAATGCACCATTGGGCAAGGAGGTTGCTATTAGCAAAAGAATCATCCTTGGTAGGTAATAACATTTCAGTTATTTTAAAGACCTTTTTTTCAAGGAAAAACTTTGGTTGTGCTTATTATTTTTTTGTAAATGATGCATAAAAAATTTGTTTGAGGCAAGAAAATTGTTGGTTAATATTTTCATCCGGATTGGTATTAATAATAACGTTGGTATTATTAATACTTAAGATATTAATATCAATGTTAATAGTTAATATTAACATTTGGTATTAATTTAATTGGTTGGATAATTAATTATGGATATTCTAATGTTTGGTAGCATTAATAATAATAATAATAATAATAATAATAATAATAATAATAATAATAATAGATTAATAAAAATAAATAAATATTTTAATTATTAAAACATTAGTATAAGAAGAGAAATTATTATTATTATCTTATGGAAAAATAGGGGATAGGGGCAACGTATCTTGGAAATGTTACACTGCTACATCATAGGAAAACATGCAAGGGGTGCCCCTCTTTTGCCTATTGATCTCCCTTCTCCAGAATGAATTATTTGAAGGCTCTTCTACCTCAATTTGGGAGGCTAGCAGAGGATAATTGGAGGAGATGGAGAAATGATTTTTGCTAGGTAATAACTTGAGAGGAGAGTTAATTGTGCGAAGAGGTCATCCTTTGTTAAGAGAATATTTACATATATGTTTGTTGTATGTGTTGCTTACTTTTTGAGGAAGATGACTATGTTGTTGTTTCGAGGATATATAATTGTGTTTAGCGACTCTTCTTGGGAAAGCTTATTTTGTAGTGACTCCTTTTGTCTTGTTTGTAGTCATGTTTCTTGTTGCATGGAATGTCTGTTTTGGTTTGTTAAGCTAGACCAGGCCTTATATTTTTAGGTTCTTTTATCTTCCCTAAGTTTTCTTTGGTGTTGTTGTTTGTGCCTAAGGTTGTGGGTGTTTTGGATGGGAACATTTCACATTTGCATAGTCATATACTCTAGGATTTTTTGTTTAACTCTTCTATTGTGCTTGTCCAACTTTGAGAGCTTGATGGAATGGTATATGTAGTGTTAGATAGTGCAACTAGGTGGTTGTTGCTAGTTCTCCATTAAGACTATGTCTAGGGAGCCATGAGCTTTTTGGTCCTTTCTGGATCTTTTGATCTTTTACTAGTTCAAATTATAGGTGTGGTTGTGAGAAGGTTTGTGCATCTGAACGAGGGTTGGAACCTAGGGTAGTTTGTGTTTACGTGAGTCTATCTCTTGCTTTAAGTTTTGCATGTTAGCACCTTGTTATGTGCTTTCCTAGATTAGGTTTTTATTTTAGCAAGTTTAACTTATTTTATGAACTTTGAGAAAGGAACTAATAGTTAAATGGAATAATTTAAATTAATGAAAAATGATGGTTTTCTTTATGTTAATGATAGTTGTATCTTAATATTATTTTATCATTGTGATTGCTTGTTTAGATGTTATGGTAATGACTTTTCAACTAAGGATATGGGTAAAATTTTATTACCCTTTCTATTTAATTAATGTTAATGTGGGGTAGATAGTGGGCTATGTTTTGTTTAATTTGAATTGGAATGGGAAGAAATGTTATTTATATGAAGGATGCTTGGGTAGCTAGGTTATTCTATATATAGAATAAGTATGATATTCTTCCAAATTGCATGAATTAATTGTATGGTGCATTATTGTTTACTAAAAACTACATAGTGCATTTTAGGTTTGCATATGCATATTAGAGATATCTTGATCCCTAATCTTCTACTCAAGTTCATAGAAAGATCTACCAAAAATGCAGACCTTGAAAGTGAATATAGAACTAGGGACCCTCATGTTGAAAAGTATTATTATTTTTTAGGAAAGATATATTTAGAAAAATACTGTATTGATATTTTGTAGAGCTTTGATGAGAAGGAAAGAAATGTTTTATAAAAATACTTTTTATAGTATTTCAAGATTTGATCGAAAAGAAAGATTTATATGTTATTATTATTTTATGATATTCGAATATGAGTAAAATGGGAAGTTATGTTATCTAAATGAATGATGGAAATTAACTCCTAGATTATAGTTATAATCCTTAGATGTTACATTCTTTCCATTATTAGTAAAGGAATTGCTAAATTCTAGTTTAATGAATTGAAATGTAAGTGAGATTACTAGATTAACAATGTGCTTTGTTGAATTTATAAATGTAATAACACTTTGTTCTCTTTAAGAGATATGATATTGCTATGTTTTATATATGTTTCTTGGGTTTTTTATGGGGGTTATTGGGCATGAATCTAAAGCCATATTAGAGAAAACCCTAAGTCAAGAAGATAGCCCAATCCTGGGAGGTGTTGTGATGTAATAACCAGGTAGTTGTGAATTCTGGGATGAGTTGTGATGATGCAATAACGAGGTATTTTCAAATTTGAAAGGAGTTGTGATGATGCAATAGCAATATTTTTGTGAATGATACACCTTGAATGGTGAGGCTAAGGTGTTCCAAAATAGTAAGACTCTTTGAATCATTCACAAGACAATATAGTGGTGGCACCATAAACGGTGAGTATTGAGCGATAATGCTCATTACCAAGTGGTAATGGCTTTAGTTAACCCGCAAAGGTGTGGTAACTAAGCACTAAGGCATTACAGTAAAATAATCCTCATAAACAAAATTATGTAGGATTAGGAATAATGAACCCCCTTTAAGTGTTATGGGCCTTAAAAGATAATCCCTACATCGTGGTCAAGTTATCCTATATCGATGAGGGTGTAGAAAAGGTTGGGAGACCACTAATAGAATCCTTTCTAAACGATGAGGTTTAAAAAGGTGAACCCTAAAATCACAATATGTTGGCCACTCTTGTCCACCTGAGTGTCGTCTGCAATCACAATAAACTCAAAATGTGGTATACCTTATAATGATAAAAAATATTGGGACTTCTTTGTGAATCTTACTTGTGGATATATATATATATATATATTGGGTTGTTACATAAAGGGAAATGAATGTTATGATCTTGATTTATATAGGTAGAGTTTTGAACATAGTGCTAGACTTCTTGGCTAAGATGGGTATTGATAAGGAGGTAAGGGTTCAGTTGCACAATGGTATGACTATTAAGAACAAGAGGATTAGGCAACTTGATGAACAAATCCAATGTTTGGCTAATTTGGATAGTCATTGCAGATATATGGTTTAGGAGATTTGACTCCAATACATATTTGATTTTAGTGTTGTAATCAAACGTGATTAGTTCTTGGGATCTTGGGCTTTAGAGTTATGAAAGTTTGTTTGAAACTTAAAATGATGAAATGGGTGTTCTTTATGGCTAAGGTTAAGAGGAGTTTCGCCCCAAATTGTAAATAATTTTTTTTAATATAAAATTTTAATATTCTTAATAAAAACACAATAACGTTTTCTCTCTTAATAATATAAATATAAATTTTTTAAGAGTCTTATGAAGAATATCATAGTAGTGTCTTTTGGTTTTTATCTAAGAGACCTAAATTCAAATCCTTACACGAGAGATGTCAAAAATCTCTTTCAAAACCCATACTTTATATTAAAAAATTTATAATAACAATGTCTAAATTTAGGTTCGAGGTGTAGACCAATTGGTTCCCCCAAATCCCATAAGGGGGGAGGAGGTCCAAGGTTCAAATCTTGGGCCTCGTTGAATTGAACGCTTGTCCCTTTCTTGGTGCTTTCAGTGGCGTAAAAGGTTTAAAATGATTGTGGCATGGTGGTTATAGGGGTGGACTGTGCAAAGATCTATGTGGTGGCTTTTGGAGTAGACAACTTAGAATATTGTGATGGCCATAAAAGTCGGACAACCTGCCTAGATTTGTGGCAGCTACTGATTCCACCATGTAAAAAAAAAAACAATGTCTAAATTTGATCTAAAATCATTACCAAAGCTTTGGCTCTTCGCCTTAGGCCTCTTCTTCCTTTGATAGTCAGATTAGAGCAAACTGGATTTATTCAAGGAAGGTACATCCTCGATAATGTTTTGGCTATCTGGGAGGGCATGGAATGGGCCCTGATGTCAAAACAGAACATGCTTTTTATTAAGATTGATTTTGAAAAATCTTATGACTGCATTGAATGGAGATTCATTCTTGCTATTCTCAAAGCTTTAGGATTCGGGCCAGTTTTCATTCAGAATATTCTTATACTATTTAGAGATGCTTCGTCTATTCTCAATCTAAACAATTCACAATCTAAAGTAGTGGATCTTTTTAGGTCTATTCGACAAGGTTGTTCTAATGCTCCCTCTTTATATGTACTTGTTGAAGCCTTCGACTATATTTTAGATACTCAAGCTTCTACAAAGAAATTGCTCTTTTGAATGATCAGGGACAACTTATTAATGGTCACTTTGTCGAATACTCCTTTCTTACTATAAGGGAAGAGGATAAATCTATTTCTAAAGCTTTGTTTTGTTTGAAAACCTTTTGCACAACCTTTGGTTCTAGCATACAATGGAGGAAGACCTCCTTCTTTAGATAGTCTCCCTTACCTATGCCTCCTTGGCTTCAAGGGTATCATTGGAATTGGATCCCTCTTGGAGAAGTTTTTAAGTTTCTTGGTATTCCTTTTGCCTTTCAAGGCTCCCCTACTCAACTTTGGAATTATGTGCTTCAAAGAGTTGAAAAGAAACTTGATTTTTGGCTTACTAAGAAGTTGTCATTAGCAGGTAAATTTTATATTTTCTCTAAATTTTTAGCTGCCACTCATGTATACTATTCCTCTTGTTGGGTTCCTTCACAGGCTTGCTATAAGAAGCTTGATAAACTCCTTCGAAATTTTCTTTGGAATAATTATTCTGAAACAAAGGGATTTCATAGAGTTGTCTAGGATATTTGTTGTCTTTCTAGATAATCTGGCGGAATGGGTCTGTTGGATTGTAGACGATAAGGTATTGCTTTGTGTGCTAAGTGGGTGGTTAGGGCTCTAAGGGGAGCTGAAGCTTGGAAAGTTTTGGTTTGAAATTTCATTTCCTCTAGTCTTCCCTTAAACCATAGAGCATGGAGAGGGTTGGATTTTCCCTCTCTCATTGTTGCTCTAGTTTTTGTTAATATTTTTGGCTCCTTTGTTATTAAAAGTATATAGAAATCCTAGCAACAACTCACTCCTTGGATCTGTTGAAGAGGAGATGGCTTCCAAAAAGGCTTATCCATAAATTCTATGAATATTTGGTAGTCCGTCGTGTGTCTTCATCAATTCTATGAAAGGAGTTGTGATGATGCAATAGCAAGATTTTTTTGAATGATACACCTTGAATGGTTGGGCTCAGGTGTTCCAAAATAGTAAGACTCTTTGAATCATTCACAAGAAAATATAGTGGTGGCACCATAAACGGTGAGTATTGAGTGACCATGCTCATTACCAAGTGAGTGGTAATGGCTTTAGTTAACCTGTGAAGGTGTGGTAACTAAGTACTAAGGCATTACACCAAAATAATCCTCATAAATAAACTTATGTAGGATTAGAAAAAATGAATCCCCTTTAAGTGTTATGGGCCTTAAAGGATAATCCCTACATCATGGTCAAATTATCCTATATCGATGAGGGTGTAGAAAAGGTTGGGAGACCACTAATGGCATCCTTTCTAAATGATAAGGTTTTAAAAGGTGAACCCTAAAATCACAAGATGTTGACCACTCTTGTCCACCTGAGTGTCGTCTACAGTGACAATAAACTCAAAATGTGGTACACCTTATAATGCTAAAAAATATTGGGACTTCTTTGTGAATCTTAGTTGTGGATATATATATATATATATATATATATATATATATATATATATATATATATTGGGTTGTTACATAAAGGGAAATGAATGTTATGATCTTGATTTATATAGGTAGAGCTTTGAATATAGTGCTAGACTTCTTGGATAAGATGGGTGTTGATAAGGAGGTAAGGGTTCAGTTGCACAATGGTATGACTATTGAGAACAAGAGGATTAGGCAACTTGATGAGCAAATCCAATGTTTGGCTAATTTGGATAGTCATTGCAAATATATGGTTTAAGATATTTGACTCCAATACATATTTGATTTTAGTGTTGTAATCAAAAGCGATTAGTTCTTGGGATCTTGGGCTTTAGATTTATGAAATTTTATTTGAAACTTAAAATGGTGAAATGGGTGTTCTTGATGGCTAAGGCTAAGAGTAGTTTCATCCCAAATTGTAAATAATTTTGTTTTAATATAAAATTTTAATATTCTTCATAAAAACACAATAATTTTTTCTTTCTTAACAATATAAATATAATTTTTTTAAGAGTCTTATGAAAAATATCATAGTAGTGTCTTTTTGTTTTTATCTAAGAGACCTAAATTCATATCCTTACACGAGAGATTTCAAAAATATCTTTCAAAACCCATACTTTATATTAAAAATGTTATAATAACAATGTCTAAATTTAGGTTCGAGGTGTAGATCAATTGGTTTTGCCAAACCCCATAAAGGGGGCAGACGTCCAAGGTTCAAATCTCGGGCCTCGTCAGATTGAACGCTTGTCCCTTTCCTGGTGCTTTAAGTGGCATAAAAGTTTTTAAATGATCGTGGCATGGTGGTTATAGGGGTGGACTGCGCAAAGATCTGTGTGGTGGATTTTGGGGCGGACAACGTAGAATATTGTGGCGGCCATAAAAGTCGGATAATATACCCAAATTTGTGGCGGTTATCGATTCCACCATGTAAACTAAAAACAATAATGTCTAAATTTGATCTAAAATCATTACCAAAGCTTTGGCTCTTCACCTTAGGCCTCTTCTTCCTTTGATAGTCAGATCATAGCAAACTGGATTTATTCAAGGAAGGTACATCCTCAATAATATTTTGGCTATTTGGGAGGGAATGGAATGGGCCCAGATGTCAAACCAGAACATGATTTTTATTAAGATTGATTTTGAAAAATCTTATGACAGCATTGAATGGAGATTCATTCTTGCTATTCACAAAGATTTAGGATTCGGGCTAGTTTTCATTTAAAATATTGCTATGCTCTTTAGAGATGCTTCGGCTATTCTCAATCTGAACAATTCACAATCTAAAGTAGTGGGTATTTTTAGGTCTATTCAGCAAGGGTGTCCTATTGTTCCCTCTTTATATGTGCTTGCTACTAAAGCCTTCGACTATATTTTAGCTACTCGATTTTCTACAAAGGAATTGCTCTTTTGAATGATCAGGTACAACTTATTAATGGTCACTTTGTTGAAGACTCCTTTCTTACTATAAGGGAAGATGAGCAATCTATTTCTAATGCTTTGTTTTGTTTGAACACATTTTGCACAACCTCTGGTTCTCGCATACAATGGAGGAAGACCTCCTTCTTTAGATAGTCTCCCTTATCTTTGCCTCCGTGGCTTCAAGGATATCATTGGAATTGGATCCCTTTTGGAGAAGTTTTTAAATTTCTTGGTATTCCTTTTGCCTTTCAAGGCTCCCCTACTCAACTTTGGAATTATGTTCTTCAAAGAGTTGAAAAGAAACTTGATTTTTGGCTTACTAAGAAGTTGTCATTAGCAAGTAAATTTCAGATTTGCTCTAAAGTTTTAGCTGCCACTCATGTATACTATTCCTCTTGTTGGGTTCCTTCACAGGCTTGCTATAAGAAGCTTGATAAACTCCTTCAAAATTTTCTTTGTAATAATTATTCTGAAACAAAGGGATTTCATAGAGTGTCTGGGGTATTTTCTGTCTTTCCAGAGAATCTTGCGGAATGGGTCTACTGGACTGTAGACGGTAAGGTATTGCTCTGTGTTCTAAGTGGGTGGTTAGGGCTCTAAGGGGAGTTGAAGCTTGGAAATTTTTGGTTTAAAATTTCATTTCCTCTGGTCTTCCCTTAAACCATAGAGCATGGAGAGGGTTGGATTTTCCCTCTCTCATTGTTGCTCTAGTTTTTGTTAATATTTTTGGCTCCTTTGTTATTAAAAATATATAGAAATATTGGCAACAACTCACTCCTTGGATCTGTTGAAGAGGAGATGGCTTCCATAAAGTCTTATCCATCAATTCTATGAATATTTGGTGGTCCCCCGTGTTTCTTCATAAATTCTATGAAAGGAGTTGTGATTATGCAATAACAAGATTTTTTTGAATGGTACACCTTGAATGGTGAGGCTCACGTGTTCCAAAATAGTAAGACTCTTTGAATAATTCACAAGACAATATAGTGGTGGCACCATAAACGGTGAGTATTGAGTGACCATGCTCATTACCAAGTGAGTGGTAATGACTTTAGTTAATTCACGAAGGTGTGGTAACTAAGCACTAAGGCATTACACCAAAATAATCCTCATAAACAAACTTATGTAGGATTAGAAAAAATGAATCCCCTTTAAGTGTTATGGGCCTTAAAGGATAATCCCTATATTGTGGTCAAGTTATCCTATATCGATGAGGGTATAGAAAAGGTTGGGGGACCACTAATGGCATCCTTTCTAAATGATGAGGTTTTAAAATGTGAACACTAAAATCACAAGATGTTGGCCACTCTTGTCGACTTGAGTGTTGTCTGCAGTGACAATAAACTCAAAATGTAGTATACCTTATAATGCTAAAAAATATTGGGACTTCTTTGTGAATCTTACTTGTGGATATATATATTTTGGGTTGTTACATAAAGGGAAATGAATGTTATGATCTTGATTTATATAGGTAGAACTTTGAATATAGTGCTAGAATTCTTGGCTAGGATGGGTATTGATATGGAGGTAAGGGTTCAGTTGCACAATGGTATGACTATTGAGAATAAGAGGATTAGGCAACTTGATGAGCAAATCCAATGTTTGGCTAATTTGGATAGTCATTGCAGATATATGGTTTAGGATATTTGACTCAAATACATATTTGATTTTAGTGTTGCAATCAAAAGCGATTAGTTCTTGGGATCTTGGGCTTTAGAGTTATGAAAGTTTGTTTGAAACTTAAAATGAAGAAATGGGTGTTCTTGATGGCTAAGGCTAAGAGGATTTTTGTCCCAACTTGTAAATAATTTTATTTTAATATAATATTTTAAAATTCTTAATAAAAACACAATATTTTTTTCTCTTAATAATATAAATATAATTTTTTTAAGAGTCTTATGAAGAATATCATAGTAGTGTCTTTTGGTTTTTATCTAAGAGACCAAAACTCAAATCCTTACACGAGAGATGTCAAAAATATCTTTCAAAACCCATACTTTATATTGAAAATGTTATAATAACAATATCTAAATTTAGGTTCAAGGTGTAGACCAATTGGTTTCCCCAAACCCCATAAGGCGGGCGGAGGTCCAAGGTTCAAATCTCGAGCCTCGTCAGACTGAACGCTTATCCCTTTCCTGGTGCTTTCAGTGGCGTAAAAGGTTTAAAATTTATCGTGGCATGGTGGTTATAGGTGTGGACTACGCAAAGATTTGTGTGGTGGCTTTTGGGTTGGACAACGTAGAATACTATGGCGACCATAAAATTCGGACAGCCTGCTCGGATTCGTTGCGGCTATCGATTCCACAATGTAAACTAAAAAAAAAACAATGTCTAAATTTGATCTAAAATCATTACCAAAGCTTTGGCTCTTCGTCTTAGGCCTTTTCTTCCTTTGATAGTCAGATCAGAGTAAACTAGATTTATTCAAGGAAGGTACATCCTCGATAATGTTTTGGCTATCTGGGAGGGCATGGAATGGGCCCTAATGTCAAACCAGAACATGCTTTTTATTAATATTGATTTTGAAAAAGCTTATGATCTCATTGAATGGAGATTCATTCTTGCTATTCTCAAAGCTTTAGGATTCAGGCCAATTTTCATTCAAAATATTGCTATGCTATTTAGAGATGCTTCGACTATTCTCAATCTAAACAATTCACAATCTGAAGTAGTGGGTATTTTTAGGTCTATTCGGCAAGGGTGTCCTATTGCTCCCTCTTTATATGTGCTTGCTGCTGAAGCCTTTGACTATATTTTAGCTACTCAAGATTCTACAAAGGAATTACTCTTTTGAATGATCAGGGATAACTTATTAATGGTCACTTTGTTGATGACTCCTTTCTTACTATAAGGGAAGAGGCGCAGTCTATTTCTAATGTTTTTTTTTTGTTTGAACACCTTTTGCACAACCTCTGGTTCTAGCATACAATGGAGGAAGACCTCCTTCTTCAGATAGTCTCTCTTACCTCTACCTCCTTGGCTTCAAGGGTATCATTGGAATTGGATCCCTTTTGGAGAAGTTTTTAAGTTTCTTGGTATTCCTTTTGCATTTCAAGGCTTCCCTACTCAGCTTTGGAATTATGTGCTTCAAAGAGTTGAAAAGAAACTTGATTTTTGGCTTACTAAGAAGTTGTCATTAGCAGGTAAATTTCAGATTTGCTCTAAAGTTTTAGCTGCCACTCATGTATACTATTCCTCTTGTTGGGTTCCTTCATAGGCTTGCTATAAGAAGCTTGAGAAACTCCTTCAAGATTTTCTTTGGAATAATTATTTTGAAACAAAGGGATTTCATAGAGTTGCCTAGGATATTTGTTGTCTTCCTAGAGAATCTAGCGGAATGGGTCTGCTGGACTGTAGACGATAAGGTATTGCTCTGTGTGCTAAGTGGGTGGTCAGGGCTCTGAGGGAAGCTGAAGCTTGGAAAGTTTTGGTTTGAAATTTCATTTCCTCTGGTCTTCCCTTAAACCGTAGATCATGGAGAGGGTTAGATTTTACCTCTCTAATTGTTGCTCTGGTTTTTGTTAAGATTTTTGGATCCTTTGTTATTAAAAGTATATAAAAATCCTGGCAACAACTCACTCCTTGGATCTGTTGAAGAGGATGTGGCTTCCATAAAGGCTTATCCATCAATTCTATGAATATTTGGTGGTCCCCCGTGTTTCTTCATTAAGGTTCTCCCTTAGCTCGAGGGTAATGAATTCATGCTCAATGGTTTTTCAAAAAGTGTATTGTTACAATAATTGATTTTTTTTCTCGTTAGACAAGGGATTGGATCCCATGGAATGAGTTCAAATGCACCTTTAGGTTCAATGGTGCGAACAAAGATACTTATGATGTTGTTATTGCTCTCACCCCTTTTTCTATATTGCACAAGATTGGTGTGCGCTCATAGCATCCTTGGTGGTAAAATTGGAGATGGCATGTTGACACTCCTTTGCTTAATTATAAGGCTCATTTGGGGTATAAATGGTTATCTCCTCATATTCCTCTAGTGCCTAAGATCAATCAACGTTGGGACTTATTTTCTATAAGGACTATATGGAATTCTATATTTCATAATGTTTGGGCTACCTATGTTGAGCCCGAGCAGTCATTTTTGCATGGAGCTTGTTGTGTCAAGGCCTTCCCTTGGGGGAATTTTTGAAGCACCTTGGAATTCTTGATCCTAAATGTTCTTTTAGTGGTGTAGCCGAGTCTTGTATTCACCTATTTTAGAATTGCAGAAGATCTAGGTAAGCTTGGAAATGAGTTCTTTCCTTTTTTCCCATTTATAGTTGTAAGAGTTTCTTGGCCCCAAGCTCTTCTTAGGGACTCTTTTACTTTGTCTCTCCCACTTTTTGAAGTGTGGCAAGTTTTCAAGATTAGCCTACTCTTTCATATTTGAAAGGCCCGTAACAAAATTGTTTTAAAATAGTATACAATTTTTGTCACATTTACTCATGCTGACAAATTAGAAGTTTTTAATGACATGTGGCTACAAATATGTACTCAAGCCAACAAAGTTGCTATGGAGTTGGATCACCTGCAAGTTCTTTTGGCACACTAGACCAATGCTTCGTGTACAATCAATCGGATCCTCCCAAAGCACTCTTCTCAAGAGCGTTTTCGATCCCACTCTCGTCATCAACCTCCATCATATGCAAGAAGTGCTCTCGTAAACAGGCACTGGTCCTTGTCCTCACCAGTCAAGAAGCGACCTAATTTTGACATTGCTTTTTCATCCCGCCAGGTTGGGTGAGATGATGTTCAAATAGTTTCACTTGGGCCAGTTATTGGTTGGAGCGATGCGGGTACTAAAATCCTTAATCGTAATGCAGAGGGGTGGATTTCCATCCCATAATCACTAGCAGTTTATGCAAGACAACACACTAGGGCACATTACTCTATATGATATGCTTTCTTTGATGTAATGATCATCAATGATCATGATTAGTAAACTTATGTTTTGTTGGTGGCTTTGTTTTCTAACCCTTGTCAATGAGGATTAGTTTGATTCCCCAGAGGATATGTTAACCCACCCCTTTTTTTATTATAAAGACTTTTATCTTAAATGTAAATTTACTTTTTCATTAAAAAAAATCCTATTCCATATCAAACAAAATTAATTTTGTATATATTTTTCATTAAAAACTTCAAAATTGAATCTTCTTGTTTCCACCTAAGGGTCCGGGACCATATAATGTACCACGAAGAGGAACCCTGATTCCAAATGGCCTAATAAAAACCTTGGGACCCACCCACAAGAAAAATCAAATAATCTGATTCCAAACAACCCAATAAAAGCATTGGGACCCACCTGCAATAGATGTTTCTCAAAAGAAAATGTATTTTTTTCAAACATGCAACAATAAAATATTTTTAATATCTTGATTGAGTGTTTGTAAGGATTATTTTTATTTGATTTTTTTTAGAGTTTGTTGATTATGTTTTTACTTAACAAATTAAAATTTATAAATTGTATGAGGGAACTTTGTTTTGAAGACATAGAGGTTGATAAAGGGTGAGGATTCTTGTCACCTAAATAAAAGAATTGTGGAGATAATTAGATGATGTGATTCCAGTTTTATGTGAGTAGAGATCTAAATAAAGTCGTAGACTTCCTAGTTAAGATGGGTATAGAGAAAGATATAGTGTTCGGGGTTCAGTGGTACGGTGATATGGCTATTGAGGATGAAAGGATTAGGTAGGTTGGTAAGCAAATATAATGTTTAGCTAATTTAGATAGCCATTATAAAAATATGGTTTAAAATATTTGGCTCCAATGCAAATCTTCTTTTACTGTTGTAAACAAGTGAATGATCCTTGTAGAAATATGGTTAATATGGTTTAGAAAATTTGGCTCCAATACAAATCTTTTTTTATTGTTGTAAACATATGTTTTTATTGACTAGTACTGAGAAAAGTCTAATCCCAAATTATAAATAATCTTTATTTTAATATAAAATTTCCAATTTTTTTTTTTTTTTTAAGTAATACTTCTTATACACATCCACCGTGGGGATTGAACCGGGTCACATCACCGATAATGCAAGTGGTGTGGCGTCTTTGCCGTAGACCACAATATACAATCCAAAATAATACTCAAATAAAAAAATGTTACTAATTATCTATGGAAAAATAAAATAAAATATTTTAAATAATCAAATTAGATGGGTTGAGCAGTCTTCAAAGAGGCATGTTGTCTTCAACCAAAAAAACAAGTTATAATATATAACATATTATTTTATTTTTATTTGATTAGTGTGAAATTTTTTTACGATCAATGTTTAAGGTTGAGTATTTTCATCTGAGCCATAACCTCTCAACCATAACCTCTCATAAGATGAGAACTAAACTTATCAATAGAATATTAACACATAACAATATACACACGCTGCGGTTTGAACCTTTATATATAATATAATATGGTTTGTAAGGATAAGAACTAAACTTATTAATAAAATATTAACACACAACAATATACACTTGTGGTTTGAACCTTTATATATAATCTAGTATAGTTTGCTGCAGTAAAGCTTTGAGTTTTCCTAAGAAAACTATTTAAAGAAAGTAATTGGAACCATGATTTACTTGAAAAAAGATTTGATTTCTTAAAAGCTCCAAGTCCTGTTTAATTTATTTTGTCGAACAAGCTAAAATTTATGTAACTACAAAATCCTTAAATTAATAATAATTTTTTAATTTAAAAAATTAAGGTTTTAAATTATTTATATAATTATTTAGAAATATTAGTTTAATTTACCAACTCATTTCTAAAATATTTTTCATAACCGAATCTTGTTTTCGAGGGATTGAGTAGGTTTTATTTTTCTTTTTTCTTTTATTAATCTACAGAGTATCTTTTAAGTGTGTA
Source organism: Wollemia nobilis (assembly GCA_028583015.1). Lineage (NCBI taxonomy): Eukaryota > Viridiplantae > Streptophyta > Pinopsida > Araucariales > Araucariaceae > Wollemia > Wollemia nobilis. The sequence goes on from JAQPPZ010017072.1 coordinate 4,594,322, forward strand.
TAATTCATGATGACAATACTAATTTAACGACTGGTGGTTCCTATCTTTCACTAGGTTAACAAGACCATCACCGATAAATTTGTTGGAAGCAGTTTCTATGATTTAAACTCTAAATAACCAATTACTAAACCAGCTCTTCTATATAATAAAAAAACAAACCAAAAAAATCAAATATATATATATATATATATATATATATATATATATATATATATATATATATATATATATATTTATTTATTTATTTTCTTAATTTAAAAAATAAAGGTTAATTAAACAGAGGAAAGACCTCGCGGAAATGTACTGACCTCTATTAACTCAGCTATCATTATCCCATTGTTATAAGCTATAGTTTATATCTATTAAATAGCTATATTTATATTTAATAAATAGTATTAATATTTATTTTTATTAAAAAATTATGTAGGGTATTATAATGGTTAAGGTTTTGGGTTTTTCAAAAGATTCAAATCTTAACTATAAAATGTGTTGTATATGTAATGTGAATAAACTTGTGTTAAAAAAATAATAATTTTAAAAACTTAAAAAATTAAAATTTTGATATTTAATTGAATGTCCACGTGTCAAATAATTTAAAAGTGTGGCATTTAATTGAATGTCCACATGTAACATATAAGGTTTTAAAAGTAGGCAATAGAATTATTTTGTTATAAAAAATAATTTTATTCTATAGTTTTTACACATATTTTTTTATAAAATAAAATATTATAAAAAATAAAATAAAAAGTTCATAATTTTTCGTAAGTTTTATTTAATTTTTTTTTACAAAGTACTTAAAAAAATAAAAGAATCTTATTGCTTATTTGTTTAATGTTTGATATGTATATTTTTTTTTAGGTAAAGAAGGGGTTTTAAGGATCCCCGAACCTAATGGTTTTGAGAGGGACCTACAACCCAAGATGAGGGTTTTGAGAGGATCCCACAACCATTACAATAAGCTCCAAAAGAGTTACCCAAAAACAAGTTCCAAAAGGAGAAATATAGTTTACACCCAAAAGGGTAACCCACCAACGAGGAGCAAAGGTAAAAAAAACTAGCCACCAACCCTCCTATGTAAAGTACAACAATAAAGTCCTAGAGGATATGAACTGAACACCCCAGATGGGGAACAATACCACATCTATCTAAAGGGAGTAAACTAAAACCAGGAGCAAATTACTCTGCCCAGCAAAGGGTCTGAGGCTTACACTTGCAACAATTCGAAAGAGAAAGTAAAAAACTATGAGTCACCTAAATCGAAGCAAGAGCCGCAAAACAAGAACAACCACTCTCAGGTACAAGAAAAAGGAGATAACAACATTTCACACCACACCTAAGAGGGAGAAGGGTAAGATCCCAAAAAAATAAGCCTTAGAACCCTGGGATCAAACACACCACCACTGTTGGAACTGGAGAAAGAGATCTCTGCAAATCGTCAAAGCTAGGAAACCCACTAGAGACATGGGGCCAAAAGTCGAAAACCACCGTAACATAACAACCCACTTTCACCCCAACTAGTTTGGATCGGTATTTGGTCCTGTCTCCCCAAAACAGCTAGATACAACAAGAAATTACCAAACCCAAAAGAAAGCGACACAAACCAACCACAAACCCACTACTGGTAGAGAACCCTAGCAACAGAGCCATCCAAGCACCATCCAACCAGAGCAGCCAAGCCATCAGAGCCGAAGCTAGCCAAGGGAACACCGTCAAATTTTCACAACCAAACACCATACCAAGCTCACCCTAATGGGTTTGGGTTGGTAGATGACCCTTTCCTCTCCCTGGAAATCCAAAAAAAACATGAAACTACCAAACCCAGAAGAAATGTTGCACAATCCAACCAAGTCCCCGAAACTAGCAAACAACCCAAGAAACATAGCCACCCAACACACCCACCAACCAGAGGGAGTGCCAGCCAAGGGGTCAACCACCAAAATTTTCTACTGCATTATAACGGTCCAAGATCACCCTTACAAGTTTGGATCAACATTCGACCCTCTGCCCCACATAAGAGTGATAATGCCAAACCCTTAAGAGAGTAGAACATACCAGCAAGACCCCCAACAAGCAAAAAATCCTGATCACGAAACACAACAGAGAAACTAAGCATGACTAGAAACCATATCCAAAATGGGAGAAAGGAGACCTCCTGCTCAAAGGGTTTTAGAGCATCAAAGCCGGAGCGAAAGTGAAACCCTCGTGGAGGAAGCCCTCACGGAGGAAACCCTCATGGGCCCTCTCTACCACAGTGAGGCTTAGGCCCTATGTTTGACATGTATATTAATATTGATAAGTTTGTATAAATTTAACTAGTTAATGTTTAGTGTTTTTAAATAATAAATTTAATATATAGATTTACTTTGTTTACTATCAAATTGTTATGTAAAAATTAAGGTGCTTGCTATCAAAAGGATTTACATGAAACTTTAGATAAGGTAGAGTCTTCTTTCTTAAAAATTTATTGTTTTCAAACAAAATGGGTGAAAGTGAGTTTTTACAAGATCATTTGCTAAAGATAAAAGACCTTAGAGAATAGTTGAATGCCATTAGGCAAAAAATGAAAGAATACATGGTGGTAATCACTCTCAAGATTTTACCAGCTTCATTTGAGCATTTTATTGAAACCCTAAATATTACTTCTACTGATGTTGACTTGAAGTTTGAGAATTTGAGCACCAAGCTCTTGTAGCAAGATAGGTGGAAAAATAAGTTTAGAAGTAGTAGTTGGAATGAGGGTTCAAAAATGGCTTTGTTAACCAACTTCAAGGCAAAGGCAAGTTTGCTAAGATTCATGAGGGCAGTAAGACATATGCTTCAAGTAATCACAAGATATTTTGGTGTCATTATTGTGGGAAAGTGGGCTATATAAAAAAGTTTTGCAAGAAAATATTATATGATGAGAAAAATAACCCAGGGCTAAAGAAGTGGGTCAATGTTATAGAACATAAGAAAGAGAAAAACCTCTTTGTATTTATGACAGATGATAAAACAAACAATGTGAAAATATATTTTTGGTAATAGATTTGGGTCATCTTGTTATTTTAGCAATAGGAGAGATTGATATATTAGTTATGTTGCTAATGAATCTTCTAATGACTCCAATACAAGATAGAAGACAAAGGTAATGTGCAGATAATCTTATCAGGTAAAAAGTTGGTATTTCTTAATGTTCGCTATGTTTCAAGAATGAATAAAAATCTAATTTATGTTAGTGAAATTATGAAGCACAACCCCCACTTACATGTGATTTTTAGCAATCACAAATGTTTCTTTGTGTATAAGATCAGTAAGAAGACAATCACTCTTAGTATTGAAGAGCATGGGATTTTCAAGCTGGTTGATGCAAGGGAGGCAAAAGAGTATGCTTTGATGGCCAAGAGTGGTCAAAATAATAGTGAACTTTAGCATCAAAGGTATGGGTATTTCAATTTGAGATCTCTTTTTTATATGGCTAAAGAAAGTTTAGTTGATGAGCTTCCAGATATACAAAATTAGCAATAAATTTGTAGAGCATCTCAGTTTGGTAAGCAACACAAGATTTTGTTTGAATAAGGGTAAGCTTTTAGAGCTAAGAAAGTTCTTAAATTGACCCATGTTAACATTTATGGGCCCATGAAGATGACATCATTCTTTGATGACAGGTATTTTTTGTTGTTTGTAGATGACTTTTCTAGAAAGATCTGGGTGTATTGAAGTTGAAATTAGATGTGTTTAATGAGTTCAAGAAGTTTAAGGATTTGGTAGAAAACCAATCTAGGAAGAGCATTAAAGTCCTTCGATATGATAATGGTAGAGAATTATGCTTTAAGGATTTTCTTGATTTCTATACTCAAGAAGGGATTAAGAGGCAATATACCGCATCCTACGAAGATGGCTAGGTGTATATTAAAAACAAAGTATTGGGTAAACAGTACAAACATTAGTCTATTTTCTCAACCAGTCTTCATCAAAAGTGATACACAAGAAAACTCCAGAAGAAAATGGTTTGGACAAAAACCCCAAGTAAGTCATCTCAAAGTTTTTGGTTCAATAGTATATGCACGGGTTCCTAAAAAAAAGAACTAAACTTGATGCAAAATGCCAAAAAATGATGCTCATAGGGTACAATGACAATCATAAAGCTTATAGGTTGGTTGATGTTAAGAATAACACAATATGTATGTGTCATGATGTGGTAATTGATGAAAATGCAAGGTTGTTCTAAAAGAAATTATATTTGAAATTTGATGAAAATGAAAATAATATGGTTAGAAAAAGAGGTTCAATGGATGGGGTAAGTCAACAAGAGGTAGGAATCACCTCTTAGCATGACTTCCATGCATTTTTCAACCAAGAATATGCTAGAAATAGTTCAAATCAATAGGAACCTAGTGATGTTTTGTAGTCATAGGAGAGAAATAAATGATCAAAGTGGTGGTACAACACCTATAATGATACTCATTGGCATAAGATGGCTGGTATGAACCAGGAAGGTAAACCGAAAAGAGATAGGACATATCATTTTAGTGAATTATAATGATGATGCTCATTGGGATGAGTTGGTTGGTGTAAGTCAAGAAAGTAGACCAAAAAGAGGTAAGGCATCTAGTATAATGAATTATGCTTTGATGGATAACCTTCAAAACGTTTTTGGGCCTCAGGTTTATGAAGAAGCCAAAGGCAACCCAAAATGGAAAGGGGCTATGCAAGTCAAACATGAGACTTTTAATAAAGAATCAAACATGAGTTCTCATAGATATACCTATAGGGAAGAAAACCATTGGTTACAAATGGGTCTATGAAGTCAAGTATAAGGTAGATGAGGATGCTTGAAAATCATAAAACAAGGGTGGTTGAAAAGGGATTTTCTCAAATGGAAGGAATTGACTATGAGGAGATATTTGCTTGTAATACAAAAATAGGCTCAATCTACTTGGTTCTAGCCATGAAAACATAGTTTGAATGGAAACTACATCAAATGGATGTAAAGAGTTCCTTCCTCAATGGTGATTTAAAGGAAAAATTATACATGTACCAACTATAGGGATTTTAGATTCCAAGGGAAGAACATTTGGTATGTAGATTGAAGAAAAATATTTATAGGCTTAAGCAGCTTCCAAGGCATGGTACATCAAAATTAATAGGTATTTGGGAGAATAAGGATTTAGAAGATTTCCTTCTAATCCCAATATCTATATCAAAGACAAGAACAATGATGTGGTGATTCTAGTAATATATGTTGATGACATCATCATCACGGGTAGCAAGGTAGAAGCAATTGCAAAGGTAAAATCAAAGTTATGTTTAGCCTTTGACATGACAAATTTAGGCCTTCTACATTATTTCTTAGATATACAAGTTTGGTAAACAAATAATCATATTTTTGTTTCATAAAGAAAATACCAAAGTTTTTTAGACAAGTTTAGAATGACAAATTGTAAAACATCATCCACACCTATGGAGAAAGGGTTGAAACTTTCAATCAAAATTGATTCAAAGACCATCAATGAATCAGTCTACAGGCAACTAGTGGGCAACTTGATCTATCTTACCACCACTAGACTTGACTTAAGATATGTAGTCAACTATATCTCATAATTTGTGCAAGCTCCAAAAATAGAACACTTGTCAACAAAAAAGAGGGTGTTACGGTATGTAAAGGGAACATTGAACTTTGTCATTCTATATGGAAAATCAAGGAGCCTCAATTGTGTGGCTATTCTGACTCGAATTAGGTAGATTCCATGGATGATAGGAAGTCTACAACTGGTTATGTGTTTAGCCTTGGCAGAAGGGTAGTTTCTTGGATCAACAAGAAACAACAATATAGTTTCACTTTCCTCTATAGAAGCAAAATACAAAGCAACAAATAAAGAGGCATGTGAAGCATTTTGGCTTAGAAGAATGCTTGCAAATTTTTAAGTCTATCAATATGAGTCCATGATACTTCTTTGTGATAATGAAGGAGGTCTTAAGCTGACAAAGAAACTCATATTCCATGAACAAACAAAATATATTGATGTGCATTGTCACTTCATTCGACAACTTGTAGAAGATGGAGAAGTTGAGCTAAAATATTTTCCAACTCAGGACCAAACTACTGACATTTCCACCAAGTCTCTTGGCCCAAATAAATTTGTAAAATTTAAAGATAAACTTGGTGTGGTTTCTAGAATGACCATTAAGGGAGGATGTTAGATTTATTTGGTTCATAATGGTCATCTAGACTATAGTTCATAATGGTCATAAGGTAGACTATTTATTGTAAATTCTTTTTTTCAACTAAAAATAATAACCAAGCCTTGGAATAACCTAGTAAAACTAAAAGTATTAGATTGGTCTGAATCACTGCATAGTGACTAGTATTCAAATTAAGATATTTTTAGTAAATTAATTTAGATATTTTTTATATTTCTCAATAAGCCTTTTACATGTTTCAATCAATTTAATTCAATTGAAAAGGAACTAACTTGAATGGCCAAAAATAGTGTTTGATAGAAATTAATATAATATGATTAGTACACCCATTTAATTTAATTTAATTGAAAAGAAGCCAACTTAAATGCCCAAAATAATGTTAAATAAAAATTTTATAATTTAAATTTAAAATACAATTTGATATAAACTTATAATATTTATCGTGTTTGCAACATAAACAACTAGAAATGAGAACACACATTGGTTTGTGAAGTCCAACAAGTTTGCAATACTAATTTTATGAATATTATTGGGTTTGGGATATGCAATGGGATTGAAGAGTTTCTAATTGTTATTCAAGCTTCCAATCCCATTGATGGATATTTTAAGCCATGACGACATCTAGAAGTAGGGGTCAATCTTATAACAATGCATCGAACCATGATCAAGTACTCTCATATTATGAATTGAATCTTAACATATATATCCAATAGGTTTCATATTAACATTTCTATCCAATAGGTTTGCGATAAGCAACTAGGAGCTACGAGTTTTACACTAAAAACCCTAGTTTCAATACCATGGGTGAGCACATTATAGATTCATAATGATACCTGGAACTAGGGATCAAACTTATGGAAATGCATGGACTTAGGTTCAAGTGGCCATAGTATTGGAGTAAATTACATTATTTTATATATGCTAATGCACCCCCATGGTACCTTCATAGTACATTTGTAAATAATAGATTAGGGTTGAGTCATAGTTTAGAGTGTGAGTTATATTTTCTCTTTTATGTAAGTGTGAATGTGCAAGAAATGCACAAGTGTCATGTGAGTTAGTGTGCAAGTGTAAGTTGAGTCTATGTGCACAAGTGTCTTGTATGTATGAGAACAATATGTAATGTAAATATGTGCACAAGTATCTTAGATTAGAGTGTGCAAGTTATATAAGTGCAAGAGTCATGTTTAGGTGTGCAAAGTGTCAAGTAGATAAGCCAAGAGTCATGAGACTTGGCATATGGAAAGGAATAGTTAAGTATCCAAAGAGTCACAATACTATGACTATATTATGGAGGCAATAATACATAATGAGAGACACACACAGAGATAAATATAATCACAAGGAATATCATTGTAAGAGAAACAAAAGAAATAAAGATTACATACATTTTGAGCAATTAATATTGTAAACTCTATTACATGCTTAGTACATGTTGATTAAGGCTATTTACATTCACATTGTTGCTTATTATTTAATGTTATTTGATATATTATAAGCCTTATAATATATATTAATTCGCTCATATTATTCTACTCATATCATTATCTTGACCTTATTATTATGGCTATATTATATTTGATCTTGTGATATTTAACCTATGATATTTATGGTAATATTAAGGCTTAAAAAGTTGGTGGTATCAGAGCTATCACCAAACTCTGTTCAGATTGACAAGAGTTTATTTTAGCCACTATTACAAAATCAAAATTTTCTAGTTTGATAAAGTTGATTATGAGTCTGTCCACTTTGAAGACAATGAGACTCAGACTCTATTTTAAGGTTATATTGAGTAGAAACGCTAGAGTCTTTCCATGGTTCAATAATAACCAGTGAATACTAGGACTCAACTATATTGATTGAAACATGAATCCAAGATTATGCACAATGAAAAATATTCGTAAATTGGGCGAATATTAACATTTTTGAAAATGTAAATTGATGATTGTGGGGGACCCTCGATGTCGACCAATTCGTCCAAATTTTTTGGGATAAAAAATGTGTATGTGTCGATTTATCGTGTGTTTTTTTGTAGGTTATATTAAAAGTAGGTTTTTTTCAAGGATCCCAAAACCTGATTACAAAGGATCATAATACAACATAATACATTAGATTATAACAAAAGGAATTCGTCCAAGGATGGAAAAATTAACAGGCACGAACAACCCAAAGGAATAAATTAAGGAACACTCTTTCCTTTGCGCCAGAGGAAGACGTATTCCTATGCGCCAAAGGAAAAACAGGCAGGAAGGGAAATCCCGCCAGAAAATAAAATTTGAATCAAAAGCGTACCGTCAAAACTGCCAACAAACCATTTAAAAAATCCCAAAGGTGGGAAAGGACAAGAGCCAAAAATTTAAAATTTGAATCCTCCCAAGGGCGGGAAAACTAGAAACCACCCTTGGAAAAATAAGACCTAAGAAAAAACTACTTCCCATGCAGGGGAAAACCAGAATGGATCTGAAAAACCACCTTGAACAAATGGGTGGAGCAGTGGAATAGAAAAATTGTGAATCCCACCAAAACAGGGACGAGAATCACACAGGGATGGTGAAAGATTAAGAAAACTGGAAAAACCACTCCTTGAAAGCCTGAAAAATGAAGTAGCATAAAGAGGAATTTTGCAGGCTACGAAATCCTCATGCAATGGAACAACAACCTGAAGGATGGTACATCAGTGGATCAGGAACAAGAGGAGCTTCCCAGGCTATGAAGTCCTCAAGTAGAAAAAGGAAGTCTTCAAGAAACAAAATCCCAACGTAGGAAACAACAGTAGTGGAACAACCCATCTGAAGGAAAAGGTGGGAAAGTGCCACAAGAATCCAAAAAGAAGGAGTCACGAGGAAGCATGGCTATAGACAATAGATCCCAAAATGAAAGGAAGCAACCAAGCATCCCAGACAACCTTTAGCACCACAACTTCAAGGATGCAAAAAAGGAAAACCTGTAAGGATTCAGCAACAAGAAAAGCAGAGGCCAACCCCAAAGCCACAAAAGGAACTGAAATCCTGTAGGAACCAACACCACAAACCCAAAGAGCAAAGTCAAAGTAGAAAGCACACGGTCTCCTCAAAAACCGAAAGGATGCTATGCAAAACTGCTCAATAAGCCAAAATTCCTCAGACCCACCAGCAAACAGCTTCAAGGATACAAAAGAGGAAGTCCTGAAAGGATTCAACAACAAGAACATAGGCCCCGCTGAAAGCTATGAAAGGTTTTGAAACCCACAAGAACCACCACTACAAACCCAAAGAGCAGAATCATAGTATAAAGCGCATGGTCCATCCAACCAAAAGGATGTGCAAAACTGCTCATGAAGCCAAAATTCCTTAGACCCAGCAATCCACAACTGAAGATCCCCAAAGGACAAATGAGAGGAATACTTCCAAAAACAACTTGAGAAAAAAGGAAATTTCAAGGAGAAACCCTGAAAGATCCAAAAAACCTAGGAAAAGTCCTAAAGAAAAACCCAAACCCAACCCAAAACCTAAACACTAAAGGAAAAGGCAGGATAGTGAAGCAAAAGTGGAACATAGGTTTTCCCACCATAGGGTAAGTAAAGGGGTAGAACAATGGAACAATGATCTCCCCCCCAAAGGAGATCGTCTGCAACACCTTCCAACTAAAGAGGATGGGAAAAGGAGGTGCCAGGGAAGCTGGGGAAGGATTAGGAACCTGGGACAGGGCCAAGGGATGCAAGAAAGTGGAATAGGAATTCCAAATGAAGTCTCTTGCAGAGCCCCCTACTAAAATCGATTTATCGTGTGTTGATAATAGTATTATGGATTTTTAAAAAAAAATTAGCACTCCTGCCTAAATTGTGGGCTCTTTTTGCCTAAAATTTTTAACTTATCCCACCAAATTTGCCAACTATACCACTATATATAATTAACATGCTAGCAATACTTCTTCATTTAAAACATTCAAACTATTAGAAAATCGAGCAGTTGTATTCAAAAGTAAAACCTTCCAAGAAAAAAGACAAACTGAAACATTCGATTTGTTCTTCACCCAGACTGACATCCGGGTCCTGTTCTGCATCCGGACGGACTATCGAACCTCTTTTTCCACCTGAACCGCCTGTCGAACCTCTTTTTCCACTCGAATCAACTACTAGACCTCTTTTTCCACCCGAACCGACTGTCAAACCTCTTTTTCCACCTAATCCATTAATCGAATATGGTATTCCACCCAAACTATTACTCAAACCTTGTTTTTCACTAGATTCATTATTCGGACCTTGTTTTCACCTGATCCGTTAGTCAGACCCTATTTTTTCACCTGATCTCTTAATCAAACCTTGTATTCCACTCGATTTATTATCCAAACCTTGTTTTTCACCCGACCTATTAGTCGAACCTTATTTTTCACCTAATCCTTTAATCAGATCTTGTATTCCATCCAATCCATTACCCCGATATTGTTTTTCACCCGATCTGTTAGTCGAACCTTTTTTTCATCTGGCATGTTAGCTGAAGCTTGTTTTTCACCCGATCCATGGTCGAATGGTGTTTTCCACCTAGACTGTGTTCGGCTGGTGTTTTCCACCCAATCTGGGTCAAACCGAGTTATCCACATGATCCATGGTATGATTGTGTTTTCCACCTGTTCGGCCAAAACTATCAAATTCACCAAGGTTTTACAATTTTTGGTGAAAAAATAAGGTAATTTGCCATTTTCTCCTACATGAAGTTGATGAGGATTTGCCAGGGTTTTGAAATAGATTCACCAATTTTCTACAAGTATATTTTAGGTCCGACCCATTATGCATAACCCTGAGTGAATCAACTTTAAGATGGTTGATCATTCAGGGCCATAGCCAACCCTTGACATTGATTATTACCAACTCACAAGTCACATTGATATTATATTGGATTCTTTGGTAAGGAGGAGGATCATATTGAGTTCTTAGGTCCTACCTAAGATATTATAGATTTCATAAAAGAGTAGTGGTAGAAGTGTGAGAATATTCCTACAACGGATATATTAGAGTTTCAGCTTCTAAGTGTAGAAATAAGAAAGCATATTGAAGAGAAATAGATAGTAGTGGATTGAGAAGCATCAAAGCTTCCTAAGAGAATATAAAGAGAGAAAAAAATAAGATATTATAAGTATGATATATCATACTTGAATAAGGATAAAGAAGCACCTATATTACTTTAAATTGCTTCATGCATTGAATTAGAATTTGTTAAGACCTACAAGATATTGAGAAGATTCGGGTTTTAGAAACTGATAAAGAAGATTCAGGCCCAAGAGGCCAATATTGAAGAATAATGACCCTTCAAAGAAAAAGGTTTGTATAGATGAATTTTGAAGGATAGGGACCCTTCAAAGAAAGAGGTTTGTATAGAGGAATATTGAAGAATAAATACCCTTCAAAGAAAGAGGTATGTATAGAGAACTATTAAAGAATAGAGACCCTTCAAAGAAAGAGGTTTGTATAGAAAAACATTGAAGAATAGAGTCCCTTTGAAGAAAGAGGTGTAAATACGTAATAGAGGCTCTTATTGAAGAAACATAAGCCCTTGAAGAATCAGAGAAGAGGCCAAAGTAAAGGATCATATAAAATTGAAAGATTCATTGAGAAAGGAAGAGGCCTATATTATTATAGAAGAGATGAAGCAAATCAAGAGAAGTCTATCGGCCATATAGTATACAAGCATAACAGCAAAAAGAGGGCCAAGTATACGACCAGGTCTACTAGCATTGAAATGTAGAGCTAAAGAATGTGATCCATCTGGCCCACACCAGTATAGGGAAGACTGTGAGCCATCCAACCCACATCATTGTAGAGATAAATGCAAGCCATATGGCCCATACTAATGCAGAGAGAAATATTGAAAGGATGAAAACATTAGAATTGAATAGCATTCGATCATTTGGTTATAGCATACAACAGAGAAGAGCATTCATGAATAACATCACAAAGGAAATAAAAAATATTAAGGAGCTTTGATAAAAAGCAGTGTAGTCGTAGTCTTAGAGCGGTATTGAATGCATAAAATTACAAACATTGAATCAAGAATGCATTAGAAATTGTTACAAAAAAATCTAGAGAGCTTAGAAGTACTATTAATGAGCCAAAGTAGAAACTATTATAGTGGAAGCTTGAGAAATTTGACGCAGACATGAAATGCAAAAGCTAAATTATTTTTTGGAAGTCTAAACAATAAGGAAGAAGGAGAGCTTGAGGTAGATTAGAAGGTTTAGCACCAAACACAAAACATTAAGAAATTATTGTGTCTGGTGTAATGTTCATGACATTTATGCAAAGCATCAGTGTTTGAGAGCCATTTCACCTGCAATTTGGAGCGTAATGTATCAATTGTTATATGATCTGGTCTAACTCATTACACCTATCATTTGGAGTGCAATGCTTTGGGAAGTGAAACATCTTAACATGCATGTTGACACACTTCAATCGTCTAAATCCCATCAATATTTATCCCCACGGGTATTCACTAGAGTAGCATTCAAAAAACAAATATGTGTGTATAGAAGAAGGGAGTTTTATAAGGTACTTTAATTTAGGATTTTCATAAAAGCTAAGGTTTTATATTAAAAGTTAATTTAGGAGGTATAAGGTTAAATTAGAATATATTTGAATTATTGATTTATTGGAAGAATGAAGTGATAAGTAGAGTACAGTTAATTGAGTTTCTTAGATTTTTCTAGGTTAGAGTGATAAAGACTTCAACTAGTCCATTTAATTGTTTTTATAATTTTTAAAAAGGTTTTGAAGTTTTTGAAAGAATTATTTTTTTTTGGGTTTATATTTGAAAATTTTTAAAATTGAAATTTTGTAAATTTATATATTTGGGAGATAAAAGGATTTCAATATCAAAATACTAGGAAAAACATAAATTTGCAAATTTCATATTATTAGTTTCTAAAATTAGGGAGACAAGGTTTACTACTCCATAGGAATTAAATTAGAAAATTTAAGTTATTTAAAACCTAGGAGATATAAGGTTGCCTACTTCAAAGGAAATAGATCATAACATAGAATTGCATATCATGGAAGAAATTATTAAAAATGCATTCAAAGAGGATAGTGAAGAAATAATGAAAAAAGTTAAAGTTTTCTTTTTAAAATATGATAGATGATTGTGATAAAAAGGAAAAATTGCTTAACATTTTTTAGGATTCAAAATTGGACCTTGTTACTACAAAATATTATTCTATTAGTCCATACATAATTAGACTCCATTACAAAATCAAAAACTACTAAAACTATTGAATATTTTCATCATCTACAACTTATCTACATGGAAAATAAGGAAAGAGTAGCTTTGGTTGTACATTAATGATTATGTTATTTTACCAAGAAAATAGATGAACTTGAAGCTCTAATAAGGATGAATAAAGCAATAAAAATATGTTCAAGGTGCATTTATTGTAATATAATTGGTCATGAAAAAGCAAATTTTTGGAGTCTTCATCCATGTAAATATTGTGGAAGAAAATCTCATTCTTCTATTTTTTGTTGGTACAAGGACAAGTATTGTAGAAGATTTGAAAGAGCATTATTGTTCAAATTAGACAATATTTTTTCAAATACGTATTTCTAAATCATCTTCTAACAATGGACACAAGTGTACAATTTGTAAAATACAATAAGTGAAAACATTCAGAAAACAAGGAAAAGAAAAATGGATAAAAAATGGTCCATACTTGTCTTACAAAGAAGTTAGGTCACATAAAGATAAATAAAATATTTTTATGCAAGAATATGATGGCAATGAGAGAGTTCAAGAAGTTTATAATCTTCAAGATACAAAATCTAAAAATACTGAAGAAGAAATAAAAGCAAAAATCAAGCAAGAAGATGAACCGATGAAGCTCAAGTAGAAGATAAAATGCATTGCAAGGTCATATGATGATTGAAGATAAAGAAAAAAACCATGATTAAAGACTAAAGTCTTCAATAATCAAATAATGTAATACAGGGGGGTTTTGGAGTATATTATATTATTTGGTATATGTTGATGTACCCCCATGGTACCTTCACAGTACATTTGTAAATAATATATTAGGGTTGAGTCATAGCTTAGAGTGTGAGTTATATTTCCCCTTCTATGTAAGTGTGAATGTACAGAAAATGGATGTGTCATATAAATTTGTAATGTGCAAGAAAAGCAAAAGTGTCTTAGATTAGAGTGTGCAAGTTATAGAAGTGTAAGAGTCATGTCCAGGTGTGCAAGTATTATAGAGGTAAATATTTATCAAGTATGCAAGTGTCAAGCAGATAAACCAAGAGTCATGAGACTTGGCATATGAAAAGGAATAGTCAAATATCCAAAGTCACACTACTATGACTATATTATGGAGGCAATACTCCATAACAAGAGACATGAAGAGACAAATACAATTACAAGGACTGTCATTGTAAGAAGAACAAAATAAATAAAGATTGCATACATTTTGAGCAATTAATATTGTAAGTCGTATTACATGCTTAGTACATGTTTATTAAGGTTATTTACATTCATATTTTTTCTTATTATTGAATATTATTCGATATATTATAAGTCTTCTATTACGTATTAATTTGCTCATATTATTCTACTCATCATTATCTTGACCTTATGATATTGTGGCTATATTATATTTGATCATGTGATATTTGTGTTAGTATTAAGTCTTAAAAATCCATCACATAGACCTAGATTGGGTGTATCAATATCATGGATCCAATTCAACTCTTATGTTCTATATGAGCTTTGTCTAATTCTAACCTTAAAACTTTATGTCTACAAAGCTAACATTAACTGGCTTATACAATCTTCTTCTATGGATAAGGCTTAACTTCAAGTCTTAATAGACATAAAGGACTAGTATGTATGAATAATGAGTGCTTGACCCAAGTGAGTCATCCTAACCTCATTATTAACTAAGTTTTGTGATAACCTATTAAAAAACAAGCCTTTTTTTTATTACATCCAATTTCTCCTTTTCCTTTGAAACATTAAATTTTCATGTAAGAATTGCTATACATGCAAACATTTAAAGTTTTTTATAAAACACTTTTATTCTATTGTAAAAGTAATATTTTTATTATTTTCTTTACATAAAGACCTTACAATGTTATTGCATTTTAAATATTTCAAAGTGTTTCAAGTTTTAACATTATAAATTTGAGTCATAAGATTATAAGTGCATCTTTCATAAAGAATGTGTTTGTGAGATTCAATTGAGGGACATCCTAGTGGGGGGAGGGTGGTGGTTTTTAGAAATATTTTTGTGTGTGCTCAAGGTCATTGACAAGGAAAGTCTGGAAATTGTATCCTTGAGGTGTGATACTTGGATGGCCACATGGATATCCAATAAGGACATGATAAGGTGCGTGGCAATGAGCACTTAGGATACATTGTTGTAAAGTTAGATGCTAGTGGATTCCCATCCAAGTTTCTCTCCGATTTATGTTTTCGTTGGTTTTTCCTAGTCACCAGACATCCCAATTATTTACTTTCAATAATTTGCCTTTGTGTATACCAATTATTGCTTAGTACTCTTCAAACTTCCAACCTAGGCCCAAGCCTAGAATTTGATATTTATTTAAATGTATTTGGCCTTTGAAAATATATTTTATGATTTCTTTCAAATAACAAATGTCAGTTTTATTTAATGCTTAGTTAACCAGTCTTACTTATATAATAGACCATATACATGTTTATTTTTTTAGGAGTAAATACCTTTTGTCTATGATAGTGTTCAATATAAATCATGTAAATCCAACAAATGGATATTCTTTAGGATAGTACGATGCATAGAAAAAGTAAGATGACAGATAGTTGAACACTCAACTTGTCTTTTCAATTCTATTGATATGAAGGGGTGTATAGAAAATTCCATGCGTATGTAGGACTTTGTCTTTCTTGATTTCTTTTGTAAATCACCCACTACATAGGGGGTGCCCCTGGTCTAAGAGTGTTGTAGTCAAACATGTTATATAAGTTATATAAAGAGGTGAACTCTAAGCTTGTTAGCCTAAGAAAAACTATGTGTAAGGATATTTTATTGGTGGTTCAAGATGTCAAAGGAGAACAACTATGTGGATGCTATAACCAACAAGATGAAGTTGGTGTTTTTAGGAAGGTTTGGTGAGTTGGAACACAAACTAAGAATCAAGAGGGAGATGGAATGCAAATTGAAGATCAATAATAATCTCTTGATAGAATTGTTGCTCAACACCTTGATTTGTAGTGTTAGGGCATGTGTTAGAAAAAAATAATGACTCCCAAAAATGTAATTTTTTGTAGAGAGGTTTTGTTTGAGCATAATTTTTATAATATGGTTAGAGTCAAATGGGAAAGTAGGGGATGGATCTTTGAGAGAATGAGGAAGCTCAATAAGGGTTATTTATCTTGTCATTTTTATATTGAGGAGGAAGCACAATCTATGCTACATGTTGGTGCATGAAATTTTATTATGGGTCTATGATATGTAGTTGGGCCCTTTGAATTTCATTCAAAAGGGCCATCAACAAAGTTTTTTTTGCTTTGGTTTAGGTTCCTCTTTCTCAATCCTGTTTTTAGGCCATATCTAAAGGATATTGCCTCTCAACCTAGAAGTGTTATTTGGTGCAAGAATGAACATAAGAATTTATGATTTTTCATGTCACTCCTTATGTTTACCTAAAAATGAATTTGGGCTTTGAATCCCAATTCTATAGATCTCTTAGGCCCTACGTTCGGATGTATTCAAAATGTTAGCTTCTTAATCATCGTAGTCTATTTTTTATTTGAAATGAGAAAGGTTATTTGGATGAGGATTACTTGCATAAAAGGGAAAATAAATTTCAAATAGATAGTGGTACCTCCAAAGGTTTTGACTTTAGTAAATTTTTTGGTGAAGAAATAGCTATGAAAAGAAATTTTGTGGCATCCCCTTCAACTGGTAGGGGGTTATCTTTGAATAAAAAAAATATTATATGGGAAAGCTCATTCCAAGTCACTTGGTGTACCCTTGTGAAAGGTTAATAAATGTTTGGTTCTTATGTTAGCTAGTGAGGATCATGTTGCATATTAGTCTGATCAATTGCTTGAGTCTTTGGATTGGATGATATAGTGGGTGGTGAAATATGAGCATAGTGAAGCCTAAATAGGAGTGAAGCTCTAGGTCCACAACCAGGTGGCATGTAAGATGTTCTCTCTTGCAAGGATGTGAACTCTTAAACAAGTGGAAGATAGTTTATAGGAAAAGGAAGGAGTTGTTCTCCCCATTTTCAAGTCATTCTAACTCTAGGACACAATATATAGAAGTCCATGATAGTAAGGGGAATTTGTTGATAGTTCAATATAGATGGATGACTCTAGTTGCATTGTTTTTTGTCTAAATTGTGCCCTAAACACAAAAAGTCCCTTTCATTAACCATTTATTTTGGGTCCTAAAAATGTAAAGGGAATTTTAATTAGGAAAATGGTTTTATAGCAATTGTATTTAGGGTATTTTATATTCTTTTTTCCTATGGTTTTAGATTTGGGTAATGTTCTCTAATAAAAAATTGCAAGTAGTGACTTTGATAAAATAATTTAAAGAGAAATGTGAGTGGCATGAGGATGCTCGCTAAAGATATAAGGTGTTACTATTAACAATGGGTACATATTTTTAGACAAATAACGAGATTATAGAAAGGTTCAAGGAGATACTTGAAGATAAAATTGGTGGATACGAGTTGTAACAAGTAACCATTATCAAAGTTTAGTTGTTCGATATTGTGTAAAAAATGAAATACTTAAACATTGTTAAGGGGAGGGAATATCTTTGTATAAGTTTATAATATTATTCATAAATTGCTCCCAAATCATTTTAGTCTCTTATTAATATAAAAGATAATGAAATACCTTTTATATGTAATTTGGAGTCAATAAATATAATTTTGTAATATTTTATAATGTATTTATACATTATAGAACTATAAGACAATTGTAATATTTTTTAAATATAATTTTATAATATTTAGAGTTAGTATAACTTTCATAATATTATAATTATTGTCTATTAAATATCTTAAAATATTTCACATTATATTTGATATTTAAAACATTAGTGAAAAGATGTAATGCCTTAACCTTTCTTTCCAACTCAAATAAAAAATAATATTTTGACCTAATCAAATCAATTTGCATTACTTAACCTCTCTTTCCAACTCAAATAAAAAATAATATTTTGACCTAATAGAATCAATTTGTGTCAATGAATTTAATTATATTTTAAAGAAAAAAATTGTGACATGCACTAACTCTTGAGTCATTGTCAACTATTGTACATAATATGTAGGTAAAGCTTCTACGAAATTTTTGCCCCAGTTGGAGGATCTAGTTTGCATGAGTGTAAACCATATAAAAACCAAAACAAAATAACGTTTAACTTGTCCATTACCTTAAGTTACATTTTAAAAAGAATAAAATAATAACTGGTGAAAAAAATAAAACACAAGTCGTGTAGTTGCAAGCCCCTACGAGGAGCTAGTTATGTGACTACTTGCATGGAGGTTAGCCTTGCTTTCAAATGCTCAACAAGATTTGGGAATCTTTATTTTTGATTTGATAAAGCATAAATACCTTTGATTTTCCTATTATATGGTTGAAAGGTTTTTTATTTTATTATAATTGAAACAATTTTGATTTTTGTAGGTGAATAATTTGTTTATGGTTTAAAAATTTATATGTTTTGTGGACGGATATATATGGAGTTGGTTACATTTGCATTATTTTTAGTAACTATGAAGTGGAGGGTTCAAATCATAGGAGCTACTTTCAACAAACCTATACCATTTGGGTATTGTTGACTTAACATGAGGAGGACCATCAATTGTTTAGGATTTGTACCATCATCATCGATCTGGCGCGCACTCAAAATATTTAGATTAGATCACTACCTTTACAAACAAACATGCATGCCCTCAAGGTTTGAATCTAGGTCTCTTCTTGGTAAGTGCCTAACCAGACAGACAACTACCAATCCACCTCACCCTTGGGGGCAAAAATATAAATTTTTATTAGGATTTTTCTTTGATTAGCTAGGTCTTGATTGGATAAGACCAAAATGTTCTTAGCTTTTGTTGATATGTATCAGACAATTTCAATATGTTAGTTTTTATTATTGTGTTTTGACTTGTGAGGTTGGGTGACCTAGAAACCAGGTTCTTATAGGTGGTTACCTTAATTTTATGTTTGTGATATGAGTGGTATAATGATATTTTGTGTCTAAAATGTTAAAATCCTAATATTCTTAAAATATTATCTATCATTAATTTTTTCAATGAGTTTACACAAGCTTTTTCGAGGGGTTTTAATCCCCTCATACTAAGTGGGGTTTGAACCTTGGACCTCTCAAAGAAAGGCCAAAGCCATTATCACTGCAATGAGATTACAACTATTTCAATGAGTTTACACATGTTTTTATGAGGGGTTATGATCCCCCATATTGAGTGGGATTTAAAATTTGAAGCTCTCAAATAAAAGCCAAAACCCTTACTACAACAATAAACTTCCTATTTTTAATATCTATCATTATTAAATAACTTTAAAAATCCATTTTGTAAGTGGGTGCTTAAGTTTAAAAGGCTAATCTTTTTAATAAGTACCTTAGAAGTCTTCTCTTTTGCAATGTTGAGATTTAAAATATCTAACAAGGAGTGGAGGTTTTGTGATAAGGAAAATTTATGAAGTTCTTTAGATCCTTGAGAAGGGGAGTCAAATCACTTCCCATATAATGACATTATTGCAACATTTGAAGGGGTGCCTAAATAAAATATTGGTGGTACTATGATGTGCAACAAATTCAACCAATTGCACAACAATTTTTGGTCAATTTGGTTGCAACAAATTTGGATTTTGGTCTCATTAATCTCCATCGATGACCATAGCCATACATTGAGAGACATGAGTTCCAACCCTTAGAATTTATTGATAGGAAAAGTATCAAGTAGGACCTCAATAAAAATAAAATCAATTAAAGAACACAAGTATGTAGAAGTGGAAAATCTAGAAAGGATTACCCCTTGAATTAGGTCCTCAGCCACATGTTCCAGCTTGTAGATGCAGAAGACCTAACTCTTGCTCCTTTTGTTATTGTCTTAAAATTCATACTTTTGTTTTACTTTATTTTTTATCTCAAGACTAAGGTGAAGCAAGTCTATAGGATTCTCCAAGAAAACTAAGGCTATAGGATTATCCAAGACTAAGGTGAAGCAATTCAGAAAGGAAATTTTATCTAAAATTTTGGAGAAGTGCTCTGGAATCCAACATATTTTTGACTTCATGGATGAAGCCAGCCACGTTTTGTAGAATACCAAAGAAGATATAGATACCATCACCAAACAAATACAACCAATAGCTCCTCAGGCCAATGAAATTCTCAATTTATCTGAAGCTAAGTGTAATCAGTTGGGTAAGCCCATCCCTAATAAGGACTTCAAGGATCATAGCCAGAATTATCCTTAAGAAGAATAGTTTGCTTCAAAAAGGGTGGTCATTGATTGAAAAACTAGACAACAAGCTTTAGAGGATCATAGATACCAATGAATAAATGGTGCAATACAGATTTAGTGGATTTTGGGATGCGAATAATCTTTTGGTATCGAAGGAGGAGCTCCCAAAAAGTATACAAGAAATGATTAAATATGAATCCGAGGTAGATGCATGGCAAGAGCCAATCGACCAGGATAAAGTAAACCAACTGATAAAAAGCTCAACCAGATTGAAATATTTGATGGTAAATTTGGTGGAATGGGGAACTTCCTTCTCCTATGATAATATGGATGAATTGTGTTACGTCCATAGACAACTTTTAGAGATATAAAATCCTTCTCTAGCATCTTGGAACAAAGCCATGAATACCTTGAACCAAGCTAATCATATTTTGGAAGGAGATGCAAAACAAAAGGAGGCCAAAGATAAAGAATTACAGGAGCATACAAAAGAAGATCAATAGGAATAAGTACAAGAGGAGAAAGCCGAGGAAGATGAAGAAAAAGAAGGAGAAGAAAATGAAGATGAGGAGCAAGAGGATCAGAGATAGGATAGACATGAAGAAGTACAATATGAAGAACAAGAGGAAGAGGTTGAAGAGAAGGATGAAGAAAAGGAAGAGACATACCAAAAATAGGATTATACCATAGAAATCTCATATGAAGAAACAATAGAAGATATTGCCAAGGCCCAGGACAACCAAGAGCAAGACCAACAATAAAGGCATGAGAGTACCAAGCAATTTTGTTGTAATATAGTTGAAAATTTTTGAATAACAATTATTAGAAGAATAGTTGTAGAGGTATTTTTTGTAAAATATCTTTGGAGCCTAACAATGTTAGAGGGTAGACGAAGCATGAGCCTGTCTAGGAATGTAAAATTTGTGAAGCTAAGTTTTGATGAACAATTATTTGACCAGGTATATAAAGGAGTATACTTCTATGCATTTTGAGCATAGCAACAATTAATTCTAGCATGGCCTCCATATGAATATTTACTCTCTGATTCTTCCTACAATGGATTAAAGAGTGAGTTTTATAAGGAAGTTGTTCCTGGAGGTATAGTTTAAAACCAGGAGGAGCGGATATGCTTGCCCATGAGAAATTCAGTCAGCAAAAGCGTAAAAACTATGGATGGATGATGTACATGGCTATGGTGCTAAGCTCACCCTTTCATTTTTTAATCCAATACCCAAAGGATAAGGATCTGAGTTTGTAAGCCTTGCTAGCAATGCTCCCCAAGAGGCACCAGAATGTAGGCCTAAAATGGCCACATTCAAGAAAAATCCTCAAGAGCAATGTTAAACTCCACTAAGATGTAGAATCCGTAGTTAGCACAGTCAAACAGTGCTCAACAAAAATTGGAGTAGCAAAATTTAGAAGAGCAACTTCATCCCAAGGTTAGTTTCCACAACGAAAGACCACAAGCATAGCAGGTTTGGTAAAAATTGGCTAAGTGTCAAAAGGAACATCTGCTAAGTGTTGACAAGGTTAAAATCTACTGGAGTGTGAAATCCATAGTCAACGTAGTCAAACAGAGCTTAGCGGAAAATGAAGTAGTGTATTTTGGATGTAAAGAGGCAAAGTAGTATTAAAAACTGTTAGGAACCTATGCGATATCAAAATTTTGTAGTAAAACTGGTAAAATCTGACCTAGTGGAAAACCAAGTAGTAGATTTTGAAGAAGGGCACAGTTTGCTTCCATACGTTCATTCTGCAGTCAACACGATCAAACCTGACCTAGCGAAAAATGAAATGTAGAGCCCTCATTCCACGATCAAATTGGTCAAATCTGACCCAACAAAGTTTGAACCAGCGGATTTTGTAAAATGATGCAGGTTGCTTTAGAACTCCTATTCTGTGGTCAAATTGGTCAAACCTGACCTGACGAAATTTGAAGCAGTGGAGTTCAAATATGAAGAGAATGCAACGAAACCCGGAGAACATTAGCAAAAATAACCAAGGTAGACCAAGCATCATTGAAATCAAGATTTACCTGCATTTTTAGTTATAGATCTATGGATGAAAAGTTGTCTCAAGAATAGGGGATGATTCAAATCAACCTGCAACCATTTCAGCTGTCAGATTTAGTGGAGGGCCGAGTAACTTGCAAAGCTTAGAATTGCAGATTTCATAGAATGCAACTCCATTCTTTTTCTTGAAATTCAATAAGAGGTTGCCACCTCATCATCTTGTTGATCTGGCATGAAAATCCTTGTAATGTTTCCATTATTTCATTGTTATTGTAAAAAATATATAAAGAGACTGAGCCCTTATTTTTAAGGGTTAGCTCTAGAGTGTTACCATGTCATATTATTGTAATTTTATTGAGAAATCAATAGAAGGAGCATTACTTGTATGTTTGCCTTAATCTTTTATCCTCATCAATTATGAGTTTATTTTGTGAATTCATTTCTACTACTATTGTTATGATTAGTCAATTTTGTTGATATTGGATTGCTAATTTGGAGCAAATTGGAATGGTTCATGCCTAAACAAATGTTGTAGAGAGCTTCTTTTTTTTTTAGTCTAAAGGTTGATCTAATTTTGCTATTTGGATTATTAACATTTTAGATGTTTGAAATAGTTCTCTAAGTATTTTATTATTCTTTAATGATAAATATGATGAGTTTTGAATGTTGTTAGTCTTAAGTGTGGCATACTGGAAATGTGATTGATCAGAGGATTCTTAATATTAGTCAATGTTGTTAGCTTCATCCGGCCATTATTTATTCAACTGTTTTCTAACCCTGATCTCATTTCTATTCCTAAACTTACACTTTTATCTAAGCTTAATTGAGTCAACATATAAATTAGTTGACAAGGTATACCAACCTACTATGGAGGTTAATTTGAAGCAATATTTGATCCATTCAATGTTGGGGTTTGAGCTAGATTAACGGGTGTGCGCCTCCTAGAAATTCATAGATTCATAGTCACAATTTAAGTTTTCCTTGATGTCAATTTAGACCCCAACAATACCGATGTTGGATGTTGAGGGGGACTAGATCATCCCACTAAGGGTAATACTATTGAGCCATTAAGGTGTTGGTCCTTCAAATATTTTAGGTTCTTCCTTCAAGTCTGAGTCATAGGATAAACATACTTTCTCCACCAACGAGGACAAGGCTACTCATAAAACCTTGAGTATTCCAGGATATTAAGATTTGTTATGGCATGGAAGAGGCAACTGGTCACAAAATCTAATTCTATCTTTGGGGAGTCGTAAGGTGATAAGACATGATTTGGACACACCAGAGCATCACCAAACTTTGATCACCTTAAACGTGAGACCTTTGGTCCCATCGGGCATGCCAAAAATTGTTAGTGTACATGATAGAATGATATCTTTTACCATGGATTCTTTAGCGTATATCAAGACTATGGTCCCTAACAGAGTTTTTGAGTAGATGAAACATAGCCATTGTAGAATAAAGCATCATTGAACTCTATGTAACAAGGGTGGTGAGACCTACAAGGTCCCACCAGGTATGCCAAAAATAATTAGTGGTAGAATCCACCTAATGAAAAGGTTTGCGCACCCACAAACCTTGACCAACATTGAATTGCCAAAGGGCTGGAGGCTTCTGCGATCAATCTTCAAAGAAGATCAGTTCCTAGGGGTCCTAGCTAACTATGCCTATGAAAAAGAAGATGAAAGAAAGGAAAGAGAGTTGAAGCTAGAACTTACAAAGGGACAGATTCAACCGCATCAAAACATATGCATGATAAACTTAAACCATCACAAATAATATAAGTGAACTACCTAACATATCAGCCAAACTCACTCTTATTTGGCATCTATCACGCTCGATTGAAGGTAAATTCTAGAAATACTGAATGAAATACATGTAATCTAGATTGTAGAATTAGAGCAAGATCATTCAACTAGCTTTAACATAAATAAATGTTCAATATTCACATAGTTAAGAGATTATTTGGAGACCAAATAATAATACACTTGCATTTCTATAATAGTAGAAGTTTTACAAATTAGTTGTAATGGCTAAAGAGCTGACAATTGGAATAATTTGCATCATACTATTTATTAAGCATTTTACAATAAATCTAGTTATAGATAATATATTTTTGCTACATCAAACCAGTATCTTATTAGATGCAACATTTATATAAGTACTCAAAAATGGACACTGTGAAATCCATTGGCTAGAAAGTTATTGTAATAAGTGTCCATAAATTATTTTTAACTTCCACTAGGATTGATCTCTATTCTGTATGGGTGATAGGGACAATCTCCCTCACAATCACCCCCAAGTAAGATGTAAATTTAATAAAAAAAATTCTTATGGGTTGTTCATTTAGATTGCAAATGATCTCCAACTCATCGGTGTTTCTTGACTCTGCTACACATCTTGTTGGACTTCTCTTTCTATGATAGTTTTTGAAGTCTGTGATGACCTGGCATCAACACCTATACATTGGACACCATCCAAACATCATTATACCATATAGTATAACAACAACGAGTAACCAACATCACGAGAATTTTTCTTATATGGTCTGTGTACCTTCTTTGTTAGCCAAAGCGTCATCAACCTCATTTCGAGTATTCTCGCGACTAGATTCTTTTATGTTATGGTTTACCTCTTTATCTTTCTCATTCATGGAACTCTGTAGTTGGTATCTTCTACTGGTTGCTTAAAATACACCATAGTTGACGATAAAACCATAATCAATTCTAATATGCCTAGGTCAACCACTATTGAACAACACCATCAAATTTCAAGTACTTATTGGTGTGTGAGCCCTTTGTCACTAACTCTTGATTTATTGCAACAATCTCAACTACTTGTATCTTTCTTGGTCTTTTTTTGGACATATACCACTCTGAATATTGTACAGACACACCGTAAAACCAAAATAGACACAAATAACCCACGATGAAAGACTATGCATGCAAAAATGCAAAAATACTAATAAAACACCCTAACCTCCTCCATTAAGTGTAGACCTTTTACACAACAACCGGTTCTTATCTAGGAATTCAAAGAAAATAAGTCAAGAATGATGTCCAACTTATCAAGTTGGTAATTTCCAACTACAAGCACATATCAACATTGATAAATAAGATAGTATGGAAGTATAACATATATTCAATCCAACAAGATGTTAGATGTTGCATATTTGAGGTTAAGGATGGGAACTGAGTACAACAATAGTTTAAGTTTAGTACCTTCCTTTGTGCATACCAATTCTTGATTAGTACTGTCAAACTTCCAACCTAGGCCCAAGCTTATAATTTGACATTTATTTAAATGTATTTGACCTTTAAAAATGTATTTTATGGTTTCTTTTAGATAACAAATGTCACCTTGTATGTCATTTAAAAGTATAAAATTTTACTTTTATTTAATGCTTAGTTAACCAGTGTTACTTATATAATAGGCTATACACATGTTTATATTTTTGTAAGAGTAAATATTTTTTGTCTATGATAGTGTTCAATATAAATCATGTAAATACAACAAATGGATGTTCTTGAGGATAGTACAATGCATAGGAAAAGTAAGATGATAGATAATTGAACACTCAACTTGTCTTTTCAATTCTATTGACATAAAGGGGTATATAGAAAATTCCGTGCCTACGTAGGACTTTGTCTTTCTTGCTTTCTTTTGTAAATCACCCACTACAAAGGGAGTGCCCTTGGTCTAAGAGTGTTGTAGTTAAACATGTTAGATAAGTTATATAAGGAGGTGAACCCTAAGCTTGTTAGCGTAAGAAAAATTGTGTAAGGATATTTTATTGGTGGTTCAATATGTCAAAAGAGAACAACTAGGTGGATGCTACAACCAACAAGATGAAATTGGTGTTTTTAGGAAGGTTTGGTGAGTTAGAACGCAAACTAAGAATCAAGAGGGTGATGAAATGCAAATTGAAGATCAACAATTATCTCATGATAGAATTGATGCTCAACACCTTGATTTGTGTTGTTAGAGGATGTGTTAGATAAAAATAATGACTCCCAAAATATAATTTTTTGTAGAGGTTTTATTTGAGCACAATTTTTATAAGATGATTAGAGTCAAATGGGAAAGTAGGGGATGGATCTTTGAGAGAATGAGAGAGCTCAATAAGGGTGATTTGTCTTGTCATTTTTATATTGGGGAGGAAGCACAATCTGTGCTACATCGTGCATGGAATTTTTATTGTGGGTCTATGATATGTAGTTGGGCCCTTTAATTTTTATTTGAAAGGACCATCTATAGAAAAATTCTTTCTTTGGGTTGAGTTCCTTTTCTCAATCTTGGTTTTAGGCCATATCTAAAGTATATTGTCTCTCAACCTAGAAGTGTTATTTGGTGCAAGAATGAATCTAAGAAATTTGTGATTTTTCATGTCACTCCTTATGTTTACCTAGAAATGATTTTGGACTTGGAATCTCGCATTCTATAGAGCTCTTAGGCCCTACATTTGGATGTAATCAAAATGTTAGCTTCTTAATCATCCTAGTCTATTTTTCTTTGAAATGAGGAAGACTTTTTGGATGAGGATTACTTGCATTAAAGAGAAAATTAATTTCAAATAGATAGTGGTGCCTCCAAAGGTTTTGACTTTAATGAAGTTTTTGGTGAAGAATTGGCTATGAAAAGAAATTTTGTGGCATCCCCTTCAACCGGTAGGGGGTTAGCTTTGAATGAAAAAATATTACATGGAAAATCTCATTCCAAGTCACTTGGTTTACCCTTATGCAAGGTTAATAAATGTTTGGTTCTTATGTTAGCTAGTGAGGACCATGTTGCACATTAGCCTAATCAATTGCTTGAGTCTTTGGATTGGATGATACACTGGGTAGTGAAATATGAGCATAGAGGAGCCTAAATGGGAGTGAAGCCCTAGGTCCACAATCAAGTGGCATGTAAGATTTTCTCTCTTGCAAGGATGTTAACTCTTAAACAAGTGGAAGATAGTTTATAGGAAAAGGAAGGAGTTGTTCTCCCCCTTTTCAAGTTATTCTAACTGTACGACACAATATATAGAAGTTCATGATAGTGAGGAGAATCTGTTGATAGTTCAATATAGATGGATGACTCTAATCGTATTGTTTTTTGGTCTAAATTGCCCCCTAAACACAAAAAGTCCCTTCCATTAACCATTTCTTTTGGGTCCTAAAAATGTAAAAGGGATTTTTAATGAGGAAAAGAGTTTTGTAGCAATTGTATTTAGGATATTTTATATTCTTTTTTTCCTATGGTTTTAGATTTGGGTAATGTTCTCTAATAACAAATTGCAAGTAGTAACTTTGATAAAATAATTTAAAGAGAAATTGGAATGGAATGAGGATGCTCGTTAAAGATATAAGGTGTTACTATTAACAATGGGTACATATTTTTAGACAAATAATGATATTCTAGATAGGTTCAAGGAGATACTTGAAGATAAAATTGGTGGAGATTAGTTGTAACAAGTAGCCATTATCAAAGTTTAGTTGTTCTAAGTCCTTAGACGTTGTTAAAAAAAGGGAATATCATGGACAAGTTTATAATATTATTGATAAATTACTCCCAAGTTATTTGTCTAGTCTCTTATTAATATAAAAGACAATAAAATACCTTTTATATATAATTTGAAGTCATTAAATATAATTTTATAATATTTTATAATTTGCTTATATCAAAATACAACTTTGATAGTCTTATAGGACTATTTTCTATTAAATATCTTAAAATAATTAACATTATATTTAGCATTGAAAACATTAGTGAAAATAGTGAAAAAGTTAATGCTTTAACTTCCTTTCCAACTCAAATCATAATAATATTTGGCCTAATAGAATCAATTTGTAAAATAAATTTAATTTATATTGTAAAGAAAAAAATTGTAACATGCACTAACTTGTTGAGTCATTGTTAACTAGTGTACATAATATGTAAGTAAAGCTTCTACGAAATATTTGCCCCAAGTTGGAGGATCTAGTTTGCATGAGTGTAAACCATATAAAAACCAAAACAAAATAACGTTTGACTTGTTATATAGAATAAAATAATAACTGGTGAAAAAATAAAAGAAAGTCGTGTAGTTGCAAGCCCCTGCGAGGAGCTAGTTATTTGACACTACTTGCATGGAGGCACGCCTAGCTTTGAAATGCTCAACGAGATTTGGGAATCTATATTTTGATTGGATAAAACATAAATACCTTTGATTTTCCTAGTATATGATTGAAAGGTTTTTTATTTATATTTATCATAATTGAAAAATTTTGCTTTTCGTAGGTGATTAATTTTGTCTATGGTTCAAAAATTTAGATTTTTTTGGATGGATACATAAGGGAGTTAGTTACATCCACACTATTTTTTAGTAATTAAGTGGAGGATTCAAATTATAGAAGCTCCTTCCAATAAGTTCAAGTCTATACCACCGGATGACCGATCGCTTAAGATTCGTATTGTCATCGTTAATCTGGAGCACACTTAAAGAATTCAGATTAGACTACTATCTTTGCAAACAAACATGCATACCCCCAAGGTTTAAACCTAGGTCTCTTCTTGGTAAGTGTTGGCTAGGGAGACAACTACCAATCCACCTAGCCCTTGGGGCAAAAAAAACCTAGATTTTTAATAGGAACTTTCTTTGATGAATTAGTTCTTGATTGGATAAGACCAGAATGTTCTTAGCTTGTGTTGATATATGTGAGGCAATTTCAATTTGTTAGTTTTCATTATTGTGTTTTGACTTGTGAGGTTGGGTGGCCTGGCAACTAGGTTCTTATAGGTGGTTACCTTAATTTTATGTTTGTGATATAAGTTGTATAATGATATTTTGTGTTTAAAATGTTAAAATCTTAATATTCTTAAAAAATATATTTATTATGACTTTTTTTTAATGAATTTACGAAGTTTTTATGAGGGGTCCTCACATTAAGTGAGGTTTGAACCTTGGACTCCTCAAAGAAAAGCCAAAGCCCTTACCACTACAGTGTAGTGAACTTACAACTATTTCAACGAGTATACATATTTTTATGAGAAGTTTTGAACTGGGTTTAAACGTTGAAGCTCTTAAAACAATAAACTTATAACTTCCAATATCTATAGTAATAGCCTAAAAACTCTCTTTTGTAATTGGAGGCTTTAAGCCTAAAAGTCTAATCTTATTAATAAGTACCTTAGAAGTCTTCCCTTTTCCAATGTTGAGCTTTAAAATATCTAACAAGGAGTGGAGGTTTTGTCATAAGGAAAATTTATGAAGTTGTTTAGATCCTTGAAAGGGGAAGTCAAATCACTTCTCATCTAATGACATTATTGCAACATTTGAAGGAATCTTAAATAAAAGATTCCTTCTCACCTAATGACATTATTGCAACATTTGAAGGGGTGTTAAATAAAAGATTGGAGGTACTATGATGTGCAACAAATTCATTTGAAGGGGTGTTAAATAAAAGATTGGAGGTACTATGATGGGCAACAAATTCAACCAATTGCACAACAATTTTGGTCAATTTGGTTGCAACAAATTGGATTTCGGTTTCATTAATCTCCATCGATGCCCATAGCCATACATTGAGAGACATGAGTTGCAAGCCTTGACTCTCTTGATAGGAAAAGATCAAGTAGTCCTCATTAAAAACAAAATCAATTAAAAAACACAAAGTATGTAGAAGTGGAAAAGCTAGAAATAGGCCTCAATAAAAACAAAATCAATTAAAGAACACAAGTATGTAGAAGTGGAAAAGCTAGAAAGAATTACCGCTTGAATTAGGTCCTCAGCCACTTGTTCCAGCTTGTAGATGCAGAAGACCTAACTCTTGTGCCTTTTGTTATTGTCTCAAAATTCATACTTTTGTTTTACTTTCTTTTTTATGTTTTCCTTGTCCTTGAACGCAATCACAAAAAAAAGTTCATCCTGTTCATATTTGGATATAAGAATGGTAAAGGTGGTGGGGTCTTGTTGGGTGTTGGAAGTTGGGTCTTTTATTATAGAGAAGTGATCTTAATCCATTCTAATTATATGTTTTTATTGTTTTTTTTTAATTTTATATGGTGAAATCGGTAGCTATCATTGGGTAGGTTGTCCACCTTTTATAGCTGCAACAGTATTCTGAGTTCTTGATATTTTTAAATTTTTACTTGTATATCTAATTTGATTTCAATCCAAAAAAAGCAATCATTTTTTGACAAATTTTCCTACTTGCAATGAAAAATTGAATAGCTGCTGGACAAACCAAGAGAGGACTTGAACAAGGTGGCTAGAGCCAAAATTCAGATGTTTACAAAGTATCTTAAATTGAAGCTTAGATCTATCTAGTTTAGGAAATAGAACCTAAAATTTATTAAATGGAAGGCTACTAATACATCAAAAAAAATTGCAAGATGAATTAAGTACATGCTTTTTAAGATTTTTTTGGGAATACAATTTGGATATACAGTGATATAATAAATACTAAACTTTTAAGAGCCTGAGTACTCTTGTACAAAGACTACATTTTTGTTAGAAAGAAAATTTTAATGTATATCATTCTTATCCATTCAGTTAATTCTTCTTATTCAGACAACATTAAATGTTTTGGAAACTAAACCCATCAGAATATTATTATAATAATAATAATGATAATGTCAGTTGCGCTGATTTCAGTGGTACCAACCAGAAAGGATATACTCATTTGCTTGGGCGTGCACAGTTACATGATTGACATAAATACCGGGGCTCAATTCAACAAGTAATCTATTCTAGTGTATAATACTACCAATTGCTAAGCTGTGATGCTGTGATAAGTTGAAGCACTTACCGTTATAATGTGTTGCAGTGATAACTTGGAGCACTCACTGCCATGATGGCCCAAGTTCAAGTTTGACAGGCTTGCTCCCACAATAACGTGGAGATATATGGTAAATTTTATAAATTGAAGTCCATTTCTCAGGGCAAATACATAGGTGTTTTCATACCTAAATGAAAGCTGTGTAGGACTAATCTTATTGCTTAATGACACAATCCTGTCTCCAGCAGTTCGCTGGTGTTTTTAACAGACTATCAAACGTGTTTTTTTCGTCATACTGATGCTCTTTGTTGTGAACTGCTTTTGAATCAAAAATGCGATTTAATGTTGCAGCCAGTCTTACACCTCCTTTCCCAAGTTGCTCCTCAACAATAGGGAGACGCGAGAAGAAATAGTCATCTGCATTTCAATATATTTTTCATGACCTGAAGGCTGAAAAGTACAAAATTTTGAATTGTAAAAATCCAGAGCAGATGAACTTACCACGTAAAACAGTTCCTGGAGTGGCATTCCTGTATGCCCACTTGCAAGATAGACCAATGCTTTCAACTGCATACCTGACAACAGAAAGTCAAATTCAAAAAATCAACTCACCTGATACTAGATCAATTCTAAAAAACCAGAGAGCATAGCAAGAGCAGTCATTCTTCAAGATTGAGGAGTATTTACTTAATAACTTAAAGATAAATTTAAAAGAAACTTTTCGAAGAAATCTCAGCCTAGAAGAAAACACATCAAGGAGAACAAATAAAGGGAAAAAAATACAATTATGGATAAGGAAATATATTTCCACTTAGGTCAAAATGAAAAAGTGATTTCAATTGCTTTTGTCTGGTATTTAGGCATTTCAGTAAGTGAAATGATAACCACTGACATGTTCATTTGTCCCGTCCAAACCTCTTCACTGCATAAGAACATCTCTTCCATGCGTTATAGTAGGTGAAGAATCAATTTAGGAATCAATCCGAAATCTGTGGCTTTTTGGTAGACAGTGCATATAAATACATTTATGAAGGATGTAGTTATATTCAAAAACGTTTGCCCTATGGATATTTTCCATATGAGAGTAGTCAAATGATATTGTCATATCATTGAATCATCATTGTGTTGTTGTGTTGTTGGTATTGTTGGTAGAAATGAGAGATTGTCTCATTGTTTTGTGACACAGAGACTACACTGTTGTAAGTAGTGTATATCAATTGCACATAATGAAATGATTCTACTATTCTTACATTTGTTGTTCATTTCTTGTTGCATGTTCTTTTGATATGTTTCACTCTAATTGTCATTATGAATATTATGTCACGATGATGTAATCATTAGTTAGTTCCAAAGGTTATGGGTAGTTGCAGATTTAGATGTAACCAGAGACCCCTCCATTCTTGCTTCTGCTTGTATATACACATCAATGCAATGTGTATCACAGCCAATCTGTATTCATAAAATTTGGTATCAGAGCTTCGATGTTGCAAAGATGAGAATAGTGTTGTAGAGTAGATACACCTTTCGAAGTTCGGGAGTCTACCCTAGGAGTTGCAGACTTCTTGGCCAATTCAAAGAGCAACTCAATGACTGTGAGTTCATGCAAGGAAGAAGATTTTGTCGAAGCAATTGCAGAAGAGAACGTTTTGCGCTTTTTTTAATTTGTTTGTTGCTGCAAGTTTGAACCTGAGAGACAAAAGCTTGTCCAGCCAAGTTTGTTGGAGTTGTCGTCCAATGGCTGAGACAAGGAGGCATGCCATTGTCACTTGCTGACGTTTAAATGCAAAGGGCAAATGTTGTTTCATAGTCAAGTGAAGCCATCCAAGGCCATTTGAAGTGGAAATTGTTAACTTGTCAAGATATGGTTTGCTAAAGAATAGACATCAGCTTTTTAAACTGTTGCAAGGTCATCTAGAAGACAAACAAGCGTCGTCAAAGCAGACTAAATGATTGGGTTGCTCGAGAGGGATACATGTCATCCCAATTGAAATACAACCACATGAGCCTTCTTTGTGAACACACTAAGTCAGCCAAAAGGAAGTGTGTGGGTCGTCCCAAGAGAAGGGGTCATTTTCTAACCACATAAGGTTGTCTAAACCAAGTCATCAACAAAGGTCGTCTACCAATATTTTTGTGCCACATAGTGTCATCTCAACAAAGTAAATAAGCTATCTTACATTTGACCAAAGGGCAGTCTAGTGCAATGTTGCATTGTTGTCATGAGTTGAAAGACGATTTGCAAGGTCATCTGAGGTAATATGCCAACGTAGAGACATCCTCAATTGAGTTGTTCATGCATTCAAAAGAGTGCATCATATGCATGCAAGCATAGAGTTGGCCATCTAAAAAGGCAAAGGTCCTCTGAATCTAAATAAACCTCTCCAAATTCACTAGGTAAGCTGGTAATCTGAACATATGAGTCATCTAAAGAGATCAAATTGCATGTGCACGTCATGTAAAGCTAACATGTCGTTCATAGGCCCTTGTTAGTATTGGGGTCCTACGTTCAAGCCTTCGAAAGACTCCAATGCTAGAGGCACTTTGTGAGTTGTCTCCCTCCTGAGACGAGCATGGGCATGTTGTTTGACATGCATGGTATTGTGAATGCCTAAGGGAAACTGAGAAGTCCATCGGATGCATGGACATATTGTTGTGTCGCGCTAGATTGAGTTGGCTGTGAGTAGAGTCGGCCTGCTACAAAGAACGTTATGTTTTGAGCACCATTTTGCTGAAAGGAAGACACTATTAGTAAAAAACTAAAACATTTTGAACCCTAAACTTTTCTCATACACCACCCAAGTGAAATTTAACAGCGGATATCAATTTTCCCATTTGACTAGTTGGTTGACATCATTGTTCAAATGGCCCATGTGATTGGAGTGTTGACATCTTCCATTGGGCACGCTTGATTCATGGCTAAGGTATGTCATCGACCAAGAGCGCTTTCATTTGAAGACAAAGCAAATAAAAAATCTTACATGCATGGTGGGAGGGGATTTTGATACTTTAAAATCTCTTTAACTCCTTTTCATAACTGAAGTGAAGCAAAGGAAAGGAGTATCGGACCTTTTGACTAGATAAATCTTTGGTTTCACTATGGTTTGGCAGGAAATTGATTTGAAACCCCATATATTTTTTGCCTAGCGAGACACTATTGTTTAAATCGATTTAAGGCACTAATTTTAAAGAGTATAGGCACTCATCAGAAAGCTCTCTTAACATGCCACTGACCTGAGCGAACAAAGAAAGTTTGACAAAGAGACCAGAAAGCCTGATTGATCAAAATGTTTGGTGTGACTAATGAGGTCTACTCGTATGTTCATGATGTTGTAACCGCCAATGATGCATGGGATGAACTCAATACAGTGTTTGATCCAAAAATAGGAACCAGATTCTACACCTATTGAATTGCTTGAAGATGAAGAGTTGTCAAAAGCTGGAGGGTTTTTTACGATGAATTGCGGAATTGAGAGCCTCCCTTCAAGCATCAGGAGAAACCATCAATGCTGATGTGCTTGTTCCAATAGTGGTGTGAGCACTGCCACCAAGCATTCACATTTTGGTGACAACTCTTAACGTGACTAACCAAAGTCCCACTTTTGAAACTCCTGTGAATTTGCTTCAACAGGAGGAAGCAATTTGAGAGACAAAGACTAAAAATGAACGTGCTAGTCAAGCATCAAAATTTCAAGAAGCCAATGCTTTTGAAGAAAGGTGGCAGACCCCCAACAAGCACTATCACCAACAAAAAGGCCAAGGGCACAATTAGCAATAGTATCAAGGACAATGGAACTATTCACGTTCCACTGTTACATGTTTCATTTGTGGGAAACCAAGTCATGTACTTCACGAGTACTTCACAAGATTCTTCGAATAAGAACCAGAAGAATACATTAGAAAGCAAGCATAAGCGTCTTCACTTGCAAAGGTGGAATGCACCTCAATGTCAACATGGCATTGTGCAGAAACCATCAATTCTGACAAAGAAGGACAAGACTATGTTTGTTTCGTACAAACTCCTGATGCTATTTCTAAACCTGGCCTAGTTTAGTATGTCAATTTGAGAGCCATCGGACATATGACAGGCTAGAAGGAATGGTTTGTGTAACTTGACCACATTCATTATGATGTAATCATTAGTTAGTTTTGGAGGTTATAGTTAGTTGCAAATTCAATTGTAATAAGAGACCTCTCCTTGCTTCTGTTTGTATGTACACATCTATCACATCAATGCAAAGTTTATCACAGTCGATCTGCATTCATAACAATTGCTTGGGAATAAATATCTATACTACAATTAGAACATATATTTTTATGAAAAGATATGCAAAACTGCATATGCTAGAAATGTGGTAATTGATGGGACATCTTTCAGGTCAGATGACTGAGTTAATCTTAACATAATGAAAATGTACTATGACTATAGTTCACAACTTTTTGACACTGGGCACAAGAGGATAGACATATCCAATAGTTGCTCTTTTGAGAAGATCAACAGGTGTGTGAACAAAGAAAGAAATTGAACTAATATCCATAGGTGACCAAAGTATATCAACAAAACTCAAAAATTACACTTGGTTACAGTAGAATGGAGAGATCCCAAAATGGTGCTTCAAAATCAAAATATAAACAAAATTCAACATTTGTAACATCAAATGCTAGGTTTGTAGCCATCCATATTTAAAAGCACGAATGTCAACTACGGGTTGTGTGTTGGTAGATGTGCATATCTGAACCTTTTTTGCTTGCAGCCAAGATGCACTGTGCCAAGTATGCAGACAAAATGCACTCCTTCACGAGGTGCAACTTGTGAAACGCAACTTGTGAAACGCAATGCACCCAACGCAATGACCCTCATTAAGACATGGATCAAGGTCAAGCATCGCTCACAAATTTAAAAAAAAAAAAAGGGTGAAAAACAAGAAGCAAAAAGGAAAAAGAAAATCTTAGCATTCACTCCTCCCGCTCCATGAAAAACTTTGCTAAAATCCCATGTGACTCTTGTGTTTGAATTCAGTTTATCCGTAAGTTTTGTGATAATCTTATATTTCCACATTTTCATGTAATCACAATACACCTCACCCTGCATACTGTCCACCGTTCAACCCAGATGCCCAGATTTTCAGAACCGGTATTATTTGCTCTAAACTGCACATCGTGTACACTCACTTGTTTACCTACACAACCCTTGGTCCTAAATACCAATTAAAATTCAGAGAGTTTATCCTCTTTGTCAATTCTTTCGACCACAGTATTATAGATAAAGCATTGATCCCAAATTATTTTGAGTTTATTCATTAAACCAGTTGACAATTTTCTGCTGAAGTCTTTCCAATTCCACAAAACAAATGCTCACAAGATTTGGTTCACAGAGTGCACAATATCAGATATAGAGGTTTCTAGGTTATTATATGCCTTTATGAAAACAGATTCCTACTCGGGTTAGTTAAATTTACACAAAGCCAATTGTAAATTAGTCTTACGGATTCGGGCAAGCCACTTCATCTGTGCTACATTTCTCCCACGTAAGAATATTATTTGACCAGCTATCCTGTTGCAAAAAATGAAGGAAACATGATTACCACAGCATACCTGACAAAATGAATGTGTGAAGATCAACTCAATACATAGGAAAGGAGAAACAAAAGTTATCTGTATGACAGAATGAATGAATTGAACAATTTATAAAATCAGATTAAGTTAATGTCTAAAATACTCTAGAATAGTTCAACAGGCGTTCAACATTTATATAAACAGGACACCCATGATGTATGAATGACTTTTGCATGTCAGGATAACATGATCTAGCAATTTGCAAATATTACTAAAACTACGAACAATGATGGTGACTCTATCCATCTTAATCCACTTCCTCCATGCGAAGGTTACATAGCCTTCATCCAATACTCTAGTCTAAACAGGTTGCATGCTAAATAAA
The DNA here is from genome assembly GCA_028583015.1 of Wollemia nobilis. Classification (NCBI taxonomy): domain Eukaryota; kingdom Viridiplantae; phylum Streptophyta; class Pinopsida; order Araucariales; family Araucariaceae; genus Wollemia; species Wollemia nobilis. The sequence continues at coordinate 4,631,633 of JAQPPZ010017072.1, forward strand.
GTTACAGGATCAAAACAGACACTATTGGGCTTGCTGTCATGTCCTGATTGACAACACCAGAACACAGAATGGCAGAGAAGCCTTATTTTAACAAGTTAAAACAAATGTCTTCAGGCGCCGGTTGAATCCGATTTCCGGTAAAATAATTTTCATCGGAAGATCCACCCGTTAGATGTCAAATGAAGTATCTAACCAATGGTGAGACGGATCTCTTTCTCGTTCCTTAATGCTGCTTTCACCATGCAATATCTGAGTCTGATTTCTTCTTTGTCTTTTTCTTTGTCGATGTTTTTCTACAGTGTAGAATGATGTCCAGAAGACATTACAATCAGTGAGCTGTCTATTAAATTTCTTTTAGGTGGTTGCAATTTGGATTCTCCAACTGGAAGATTAACGCCAAGCATGTAATTTTCATCTGGTTAGATAATTGAAATGCTGCCATAAATATATTCTTCCTCTATCAGGAAGTCCAAAAGGGTGGTTAGTTGTAGCAAACCCAACTCGTGGTCATTGTGTGCCTGAGATGGTATGATATTTTCTCTAGAAATGAAATGAAATATTATTAATGTCCACGGTGGGCCAAAAAAGACCCAAGGGACTATAAGAAGTACAATAATGACTGCCAGCTAGCAGGCTAAAATCCCAACAAAGAAAATAACTAAGAAAAAAACAAGACGAAACCCGACAATCGGGCTAAAGAGAAAGGGAAAAAAAAAGAAGGGGGGGGAAGGGCTGCAGTCCAAAAGAGTGAAGTGCACGCCAAGAAGAACAGGGAGAGAGAGGGAAGGGGATGGGGGAGGGAGCAGCCCAGGAGGGGCAAGCTCCAAGAACCCCCTAGAAACTAATCTCTCCTAGCAGTCGAGGCCAAAGTATCAAAGCTGAAGAAGTCCATGATATGTCTTTGTCCATCGCTAGAGTGGGACCTAACAGACTGTGAGTGTGTTGTCTAGTACCCTGTTCCCATCCGAACTGGATGATGTGGGGCATTTCTGTCCGGTGTACCCTAGTCCATCAGAGCTAGTGAAGTATGTTGTGATGAGCTGACGTTGACAAGGGTGAGATCCATCTGGAGGAGAACTTTTATATCAACGAAACTGAGTTACCTCCCTATGAAAGAGTGCGAGACACTGCTGATCCGGTATCTAATGAAGGTAGAAACAGATCGAGAGTTGTCCTTGAAAAGGCAATGGAATCTGCCTCGGATCTCATAATAAATAGGACAACAAAAAATGAAGTGATGCAGGGTTTCGGCTTCACCCAAGAAACAAAACAAGCAAATCCGCTCCTCCGTCGGAAGATGGTGATCTGACTCAATCTGGAGTTGGTGAGAACACACCCTGAGTTGCCCAATCGGGATCCGAAGACTATGCATTGTGTGTTGCTGAAGGTATTGGGGAGGAACTATTCTGCCCTCTTGAATCTGTAAGAAGTGCTCATAGTAGAAAGACAGCTTGGGGGAAAGAGGGGCAACAGGAGAGATCCACGTGCATCTAGTGTATTGGAGACTAACATCCTTCCGGATCTCATGGAGCACCTTCTCCTTACTAAGCCAAGAGGGGGGAGAACACCCAAGGAATAAGGGGGGAGCCTGTCTATCTGTATTTGAATGCTGGCCAGGAGGGCAAAGACCTGAAAATACCAGCACCTCCGACCTCCCCGAGAACTCGGAGAGAGTTCCATCGAGGAGTGAAGAGCAAGGTAAGGGTACCGCCTGCAACCCGCAAGGGTATCCCCTAAAGTACGGATCCTGTGAAGATAACCAATAATCAAGAAGATAATCTCAAGCTGGAGAGGAGAGGCCGCAAACTCTGCCAGAATAATAGTGGGCGATTGTGCCCTTGCAACGAATGAATCGCTAAAGAAAGAGTGTATGTACTCGTTCAACCCGTGACCACTTAGTCGAGCCAAGACTAGGACCCCAAATCACTGATCCATAAGCAATAGATGACTTGACCAAGGCGTCAAAGATCCTCATCTTCACAGGTATATCCTAAAAATGTGCTTTGAAACAATTCCTCTCTAGCAAAGACAGAGTTGCATACCCCTTACACACCCAAGCTTGGGCGGCGGGTTTCATACCAAAAGTGGGACCAGTGAAGAGAACCCCTAAGTACACATATGAGGTGGCAATCTCAACCTCTTGACCTTGGAAAAAGAAGTGGAGATGAGATAGGGCCTCTTTGGTAGTATTGAACACCATAACCTTGGTCTTAGAAAGATTCACCATCGGTTGTCTCAAGTCACAAAAGGCAGCAAGTGTATCCAGATGACACTAAAGCCCCCCCTCAGGGGAGGAGCCCAAAAGAACGTCATCAACAAAGAGGAGAATAGAAATCAGCACGTACTGGAGAAGGCAACCATCCTCTACGTGGGCGTTCTCCCTAATAAAAGTCTCAAGCTCATCGAAGAAGATCCCAAAAGTGTTGATGAAAGGGGGCATTCCTGTTTCACTCCTATGGTGCTAAGAATACTAGCTGAAGCAAAACCGACCCTTCACAGTCTCATATAACCGTGAAACCATTGTCAAAAGCTATATTTGACATATCGATGATCTTGGCTCTTGTGCAAAGACATTTAGTGCTTGTGCACTAAAACTCTGGGTTTGTGCTATATATTGGAAATCGTGGCCCAAGTTGTTAAAAAATGGATCGCCCAAGAAACAATATTAATCCCTTCACGTTGGAAACAAACTATTTTGGGTTAAAAAACCATTACTTTGCGCCCGTGTGAGCCTTGTTGGTCTATGCCCATTGCGCCTTGTGAGTGGTTAGTTTTTGCTCTTTGAAACAAAAACAGGGGACGTGCTAAGTTTGTTGAAGAACGTGATGAGGGTGTCTTTGCTTTCTCGATGGTCTTGTAATTGCCTTGCAACCTTGGTGCCTCCCTTCTGCTTGTCGATGTCTAGGTCAAATGCCTAATCACATTCCATTTGTGCTTTCTTGATTGCAAATTTGTATGGATTAAAGGCTTGCCTTTAGATGATCTTTGGCAAGATTTCTACCTAAGATTGCTATTGCTTCTGCTATGGTCTTTGGCAGGAATTTTTTATCCTAAGACCTTCTTTAGCAATGGTCTAGTCTTTGGTAGGGTTATTTACCCTAAGACTGATTCTAACGAAGAGCTCTTTGGCCTTCTCTGTGTCGAGGCTTGAGGAAGAGATTAGTTCTCTTCCTCACTTAGGCATCAAGACCTGCTAAACCACTAATACTGCTAATGCTTAGATGTTTCAATAATTTGCATTATGGAATGATGGATATTTAAATACAATGGATGCCCAACGTTGGCATCACAAACCCATAACTAATCTTGCAACAAACCTTGACCACTAGTGGACCTCACATGCCATGTGTTGAGTAGTTTTACTCAACTTACATTCACATTATCTATGATGTAATAATTCCTAACATATCAATGTGTGTGTTCTAACATCGATGGCTATGCACTAGACAATGAAGAAGGTATTGGAGATACCACCAATGGGCTAGGAAGGCCTATAAAACCCCTTGAAGTTTGAAGGTTAAGATGTGTAATGGATTCCTATGAGGGATGATAAATTGTAGAAGACAAAGCACCAAGGGATAAATTGTAGAGGACGATGATGACTACTTGAATGAAGATGAGGATGTAAGAGGGGAAAGACACATGATAACTATTGAGATTGAGCACTTGAAACAAGAGAGTCAATGACTACAAAGCTCGTCAGCAAAGTTGCACAAACAACATTGAATAAGCATTATTGAACTGAAAGACATAATTCAATTATTGGATGAGAGGTGTAACGTAGAGATGGAGCAAAGGTGTAATGTAGAAATCGAGCATAACGCTAGAGTTTTGAATATGTGAATTGGAAACACAATATCAATGCGTCCATCAGGAGTGTAGAGGACTACATCTGACAAAATGACGAGGAATATCACCATTCTACTTCACCAATATGGCAAGGTGGCAAATAAAATTGGGGAATAGGGCGTGAAGGCCTCAATAATGGTTTTAATTGTTTGGAGTACGTGAAAGTTGAGATGAAGCCATACCACAACTTAATGATTTCTTAAAGAGGGTAAAGTGAAAAGAAATAGAACCACCTTCCCCATTCCATCATCTTTGCAATACTTCAATTTCGTGAAGACAAGGAAAGAAAGAAGCAAAATGTATCACTCACCCTCTCCTATGCCAATAATACATTGACCTTGCCAAAATGCCATGCATGTGAGAGAGAACAAGTGAGGACACACAATGAGAAAAATAACACAAAAGAATGGAATTAAAAAGAAGAGTATTGCTTTAGATGGAGACAAGGTAATGTTTTGCAAGCAAGTTGACATCATTTGAAAATAAAAATACGAAGTAGCCAAGCAATGGAAGCTCCCACGTCATTCAATACATAGATGTAGGTGTTGGGAACAAAGCCAAGGGTCAACTCAATATGAATGTAGCTAGAGATTGATTCAAACCCTAACTAGGAGTTGTAGATTCAAGGACAAGTCTACCATGTCAATGACCTAGGGAGACATCGATATTGGAGGTCAACACGCCATATAGTGTTGCATAGTCATCTAAAATATAACATTGTGAGGAGTAATAACATGCAATACTAGAGTTGCCACCATTCGACTGCTCGACACAGCTCATCACATAGATTTTGCAAAGATAACGGGTCAAGCAAGAGCAAAGAAGAATTTCTTTGAACAAAATAATGCATAACTCAGCATGGGAGTTGTGTATATTTAAAATTTTGGAGGAAAGAATCCCAACATTGGCCATGAATAAGTCGATCCCAAAAGTTGTGTTAGTAGCAATACCGACCCCCAAACCAGTGCTATCATTGCCATTTGCAAAGGGGACATTGGCCTTGTCCCTTGAGGGGGGTGTCAACCCTACCATCACCAAGGAGGGTGACGACCTTACAGAACCCTAGGTGTGTGATGGCCTTGCCAACCTCAAATGGCAAATGGCCTTGATAATCCCCAAAAGGGTGTTGTCCCTACTGAATCCCTAGAGTGAAGTTGACCTGCAAACCTAGTATTTGTGAATTCAATCCCTTACAATATTGGTGTGTCGTTGCTCATGTTTAAAGCAAGGAGTGTCGACCCTACTCCGTCATCGATGCATCAACTCCCTTGCTTTCTCTCGTAATCTGCATGCAATGATCAGGGACTCTCCCCCACCAAGGTGGTCCAAACCCTTGCCTAATAAATGACTCCATCGACACAGAAAGGGGGTGACAGATAAACTAGCTATAGCTTGCTAAAACTGCAATGGTATGATATGGTCTACCCCAGGGTCCCTTTCTGATGTGATTGACGGACATGACATCATTCTTATCTGTGAGATACACGAGAGTCCTGAACAGGCCCTACCAATTATCTCTAGTTACTTCTAGTAGTCCAATTGTCGACAACTCACTCAGCGCTTTGGGGGGTTTGAGGATCCGGAGGTGTTGTTGCTCTCATCAAGTATAGGCTCCAGGGTTCGGTATCCATCGTCACCCACCTCTTTGATATCTGCATTGCCACCTGTTAATGTCCCCCCACCACATCCAATTTTGCTATTCACACGGATGGGGACCCTTTCCAGGACCTCTATGAGGACATTACTAGATACTCGGCTTCAGGGGAGATTTTTTACTGGGAGACTTCAATGCTCGAACCGGATCTATGCAGGTTTCTCTTCATGACCTCACAACAGATGAGATGCAGAATCGGGAATTGGATCCTGTTGACCTTGACCTTGCTCGAACCTCCATCGACACACAGGTTACTGCTTATGGTAAGCATCTTCTTGAGTTCGGTGAATCCAACAAGCTAGTTCTTCTCAACAGTATATCTTGTCTTACAGATTCAAGTGGGTTTACTTGTTTTCCTCACAGTGGTGGTGCCAATGTCATGGACTATGCTATTTACCACCTTCATCCCATTCATTTCCCAGTTCAATGTCTTTGATAGCCCTCCCCCCTTACTGATCATTCTGATCATTTAGTTCTCTCTCACTTTCTCCGTTGTTCCCTCCCTATTATTCCTCCCCCTCCTCCCTCCTCTCTGGCGCTTCGAGTCATTATGAATTTTGGCTATTATTATTCCTTTACCTACATGGACCGAATGCGTCAGGTTCTCCCCAGGATGACTTCTCTCCCCGATGTTTCCAATCATTCTGCTTCCTTGGTCCAAACTATTTGGAAGGCTGCTTTGGAGTCGTACCCCCACACCATTTGCGCCCCCCCGCCCTCGTCCCCCTGGTCATTGCCCCATGAACATCTGGTATGATGAGGAATTTAAGTCTGCCCACCGAAGGTTGAAATATGCCATTCGAAATCCTTCCCAACTCTATGCCATTTCTCACAAAGACTACAGGATGCTTCTTTGAAAGAAGAAGCATCTCTTCCTTTCTCAGCATAGACTGGATCTTATTCACTCCCTTCAGTAGTCTCCTAAATCCTTCTGGTACCTTATCCTCCCTTGTGATCGGATTACTCATGGGATCAATCTTTCCTCCTAGACTACTCATGCCTCATCCCTCTATACCATCCCAAATCAGCCTCCTATTATTGTTCCCTACCCCCCTTATTCAAGCCACCTCTTTTCTATTGGGCTTGTCAAGCAAGCTATTAGGAAATTTTGTACAAGCAAAGCAACAGATTTGGATGGGCTACAGGCAGAATTTTTTAAGCATGGCATTGACCCTCTTGTCGGGCCTCTCACTGATCTCTTTAATCTCTCTGTCTGCTTTGGTTTTCCCGACTCCTGGACTCAACATATCATTCACCCCCGCCATAAGGTAGGTGATCTCCATGAACCCACTAATTACAAGACTATCATGATTGGGCATATCTTTGCCAAGCTCTATGCCACAACATTGGATGTGCTTCTCTCCCGAAGATTGGAGGAGGAAGATCATAGGACTATTGGCCAAGCAGGTTTTCGGCAAGATCACTAGACCACAGATCACATCCTAGTCCTTAGAGCTATTATTGAGGAGGCATGTTCCAAGTCTTTATTGTTGCTTTGTAGACTTCATGAAAGCTTTCGACACGGTGCCCCAACATTTACTTCTTTATCGACTTCGGTCAATTGGCATCTCTGGGCATCTTTTGACAACAGTTTCACGGTTATATGAGACTGTGAAGGGTCAGTTTCGCTCCCCTCAAGGGCTTTTAGCCGGTATTCTTAGCACCATAGAAGTGAAATAGGGTTGCCCCCTTTCCCTGAAACTTTTTGGGATTTTCATCGATGAGCTTGAGACTTTTATAGGGAGAACGCTCATTCAAAGGATGGTTGCCTTCTCCACTATGTCTTGATTTCTATTCTCCTCTTTGTCGATGATGTTGTTCTTTTAGCCTCATCCCCTGAGGGACTTCATCGTCATTTGGACACACTTGTCGCTTGTTGCAACTCGAGACAGTTGACGGTGAATCTTTCTAAGACCAAGGTTATGGTGTTCAATACTACCAAGGAGGCTGCCTCCCATCTCCACTTCTTTTTCCAAGTTCGAGAGCTTGAGATCACCACCTCATATGTGTACTTGGGGGTTCTCTTCATTGGTCCCACTTTTGGTATGAAGCCCGCCATAGTTGAGAAAATTTGCAAAAAAATTTGCAGAATCCCGATTTTTTGCCGATTTTTTAAAATGCCAATGCAATCTGCAAACTCTTGGCGATGCAAATATTTTTTGAAGATTTTTTGTTGATTATTTTAAAAATTCTGCAATTTGTTTTTAGGCTATGGCCGATTTAGGGTTTTTTATGCAAGCCCATTTTTCAGCTGTTAATGTTTGAACTTATGGTTAAAGTTAAAACCCAAAACCCTAGTCTAGGGTTTTGGTTTTTTTTTCCTCTTTTTAAGTAAATATTGCTGCCTGATAACTATGTATGTAAGCCCATTTTTCAGCTGTTAATGTTTTAAACTTTGAACTTTGAAGTTTAAACCCTAGGCTAGGCCCTAGGGTTTTGGGTTTAGGGTTTTGTTTTTTTTCCTCCTCTTTTTAAGTAAATATTGTTGCCTGGTAACTATGTATGCAAGCCCATTTTTCAGCTATTAATGTTTGAATTTAAAACTTTGAACTTCAAACTTGAAGTTTAAACCCTAAACCCTAGTCTAGGCCCTAGGGTTTTGGGTTTAGGGTTTTTTCCCTCCTCTTTTTAAGCAAATATTGATGCATGATAACTATGTATCCAAGCCCATCTTTTAGCTGTCAATGTTTCAATTTAAAACCCTAAACCCTAGCCTTTTGGTTTTAGGTTTAGGTTTTTTTCCCTTTTTTCAAGTGATTGTAACTTTGTTGTTACTTGTTTCCATGTGCAGTTATATAAAAAATGAAACCTTTTTTTCCTTGTTGTTACTTGCAACTTTGTACCTTTTCATATTATAAGCAATACAAGGTGTGTTTTGTCACTTTCATGTGTACTTAAAGCTTGAGCCTTGTATAATGTCTTGACATGAATTATTGCTTTTATTGCAATATTTGATTTGCATAATGTTAATTCATTGTAATATGCATGAAAAAAACTTTCTTGCAATGAAAATTTTAACTTTCTTCGGTTTTTTTTTGTCGATTCTTCGCCAATTCTTTTCCCGATATTTTGCCAATTTTAAAAAATGTCAATTACCGATTCAGATTTTCTCAACTATGAAGCCCGCCACCCAGGCCTGGGTGTGTAAGGGGTATGCAACTCTGTCTTTGCTTGAGAGGAATTGCTTCAAAGCAAATTTTCAGGATACCCCTGTGAAGATGAGGATCTTTGACGCCTTGGTCAAGCCAACTGAGTGGTCACGGGTTGAACAAGTGCAGACACTCTTTCTTTGACGCATTCGTTACAAGGGCACAGTCCCCCATTCTATTATTCTAGCAGAGTTTGGGGCCTCTCCTCTCAGGCTTGAGATTATCTTCTTGATTATCGGTTATCTTCACAGGATCTGTACTTTAGGGGATACCCCTACGGGTTGCAGGCGGTACCCTTACCTCACCCTTTGCTCCTCAATGGAACTTTGTTCGAGTTCTCAAGAGGCCGAAGGAGCTGATATTTTCAAGTCTTTGTCTTCCTAGCCAGCATTCAAATACGAATAGACAAGCTCCCCCCTTATTCATTGAGTATTCTCCTCCCTCTCGGCATAGTAAGGAGAAGATGCTCCATGAGATCCGAAAGGATGTTAGTCTCCAATACACTAGATGCACATGGATCTCTCTTGTTGCCCCTCTTTCCCCCAAGCTGTCTTTCTACCATGAGCACTTCTTACAGGTTCAAGAGGGCAGAATAGTTCCTCCACAATACCTTCAGTGGCACACAAAGCATAGTCTATGGATCCCGATTGGGTAACTTAGGGTGTGTTCTCACTAATTCCGGATTGAGTCAGATCACCATATTCTGACGGAGGAGCGGGTTTGCTTGTTTTGTTCCTTGGGTGAAGCTGAAACCTTGTATCACTTTATTTTTTGTTGTCCCATTTATTACGAGATCTGAAGTAGATTCCATTGCCTTTTCAGGGAAAACTCTCGATTTGTTTCTACCTTCTTGAGATACCCGAGCTAGTGGTGTCTTGCACTCTTTCTGAGGGAGATAACTTAGTTTCGTAGACATAAAAGCTCTCCTCCAGATGGATTTCACCCCCGTCAACATCAGCTCATCACAGCATACTTCACCAACTCCAACAGACCAGGTGACACTAGACAGAAACGCCCCACTTCATCCAGTTTTGACAAGAGCAGGGTCAGTAGATAGCGCACCCACAGTTTGTTAGGGTCCCGGACTAGCAATGGACAGACATATCATGGACTTCTTCAGCTCTGATACATCGGCCTCGACTGTTAGGAGAGATTAGTTTCTGGGGGTTCTTGGAGCTTGCCCTTCCTGGGCTACTCCCTCCCCCCTCCCTCTCTCTCTGTTCTTCTTGGTGTGCACTATGATCTTTTGGACTACAACCCTCCCCCCCTCTTCTCTCCCTTTTCTTTTCCCCTTCTCTTTGGCCCAGCTGTCGGGTTACGTCTTGTATTTATCATAATTTCTTTTCTTTGTTAAGATTTTTAGCCTGCTCGCTGGCAATCATTACTGTCCTTTTCATAGTCCCTTGGGTCTGTTTTGGCCCACCGTGGACATTAATAATATTTCATTTCATTTCTTGATAAACACTACAATACCGATATCTAAAATCTCACATTCATTCCTTCTGTTGACAACTCAAGAAGAGGGAATACCAACTCCGACCCTCCACAATATGTTGTTGACACCTACCAAGGGAAGCCAGCCTAGACACACAAAGAGAAGATTGTCAACTCATCTCAAGGGAGAATTACCAATGCCATGGTGTAGGTTTTTTGCAAACTCGGAAGCAAAGGAAAATTTTTCAATGTCCCAATATTTTTATTCAAACAATATAGGAAAAAGGTATTGAACCATTGACCCCATAAAGGGACCTCCCACCCATTGAACCCCAATAGTGGCATTGCCCTTCATACTTGGGAAAGGCCAACATTGCACATTGTCTTGATTGTGTGCATTCACATAAAAATTTGTTCAATCGTTGAATAATTTCACAAGGTGTCAAGGAAGGAATCAAAATTGTGCTACTAGTAGGACTTGTGCAAAGAATTTGCTTAACCCTAGGAATCATCGTTCACAGGTACCCAAATTGCATTGTGTGCTTAATAGTAGAGTGTGTTAACTACTAGCCTAGAAAAGGAAGAAGAGACATTGACACATCGAATGAAGAGGTTCCACAAACCTAGCTGTAAAAAAACCAACACACACCAGATTAGGAGGCACAAACACCACCAAGTCAACCACTAACCTATGAGCGCGCATGGCAAAGGGCAATTGTCGAAGCCATTACCAATTATTCGATTTGTCGAATAACATTGCTTGATGGGTTCCATGTAACACAAGTATGAAGTTTGGCATTTGAGAAGGCCCACGAAGAGAACAATAGTGGCCACGACATGCCAAGATAGAAACCCTAAGTTGCAATGTCCCTATGAATAATCTACATTTCACACCTCCACAAATGACAAGCCATAACATGCCCCATAGGTTTTCATCAATCGACAATGTTCATAGGAGCAACGTCATGAGCAACACACCCCTAGACACCATCCCTCAAGCACAGTTGCACCGCATGAACTTGACATACAATGGGTGCTCAAAGACAAGCTAGACAACAGAAAGATGCATTTTGCCATTGACAGGGGATCCCATTTGTGCAACAGCAAGTGGGGAAGAGTTACAAATGAGAAGATGACTTTTTATACTTTGTCAGGAAAGAATGAAAAGCAGGAGGTAGGGACGACAATAGACACAAGTTGAATTTCCAAAGGGTCACGTGGAAATCTACTTCAAGAGATTCAAGATTGGTGGGGTTGCACAATCACAACCATGAGCTAAAGAGGGCATTCAAAAGATCCTTGATTCACAAAAACTTCAAGTCTCAACATTTGTCAAGGAAGCATTCAACGATATCCTTTTGACAATCTACACTAGAATGACCCACAAGCAAGATGCAACAATTTCCAAGTTGGGTCACAAATATTGCACGTTACATTCAAGCCACAAGACCTTGTGTGAGTGCTCAAGTTACTTGGTCCAAATCATAGGATGGTGAAGAGGAAGGAAGTTAGTCAAAGGATATTACAAGATTATGTAGATCGGTGCCACATCACAAGAAGAATCAACAAAACTAATTGTCCATGGGAGGAGAGGATTGAAGATGCACTTGCTAAAAACCAACGAGCACAAGTCTGCCATGTGTCTAGTGATGTCACATTTGTCAATATAGGCGCATGTGTCCAAGACTCTAACTTGGCTTGTGCCCTATATGTAGGGAATCATGCATGCGATCAAGTTTGACTAGGCCTCACACTTATCAAAGTGGTTCACATGTTCTTTGGGGTGGAAACAAGAATTTCTTGATGGTTTTTCACATTACCATGCTAATACCATTGTGCGGAGTCAAGGTATACCAATTACAATTTGGGGTGCCCCCACCTAGTTTTTGATGGGATGTGAACAATGTTTTATTGGATTGGTGGAGCACAGATGGCACAGGTAGCAGCATGGTGGCAACTTATATAGGGCAAGCAGTTTGTGTCTCAAAGCAAAGTAGTCTTGTGTGAGAAGGAACATTTCAAAGAAGGACAAGGAGGAACTGACCACACCTAAGTTGCCCTTATAGCATCGTCAACATGTGGTGGCGATCATTCCTCCTGCCCTTCCCTCATAAGAGGCTAAGGATGCACCCATGGAGTAGGAACTTGAGGATGTACTAATGTAGCAAGAAGCAAAAGACCTTCCCATGAAAAGAGACAAGATGAGGAAGGAAGTAGAAGGCCTTCCGGTGGAGAGAGGATTTGCATGTCTCAAAATCCACAAGTCCAAAAGGTGCATTAGGGTCAGGGTAATAGCAATGCTAGACAAATAGAGGAGCAAAATGGCTATAGTGTTAAAACCATCAAGTTGGATGAAACCAAGACCATGGAGGTCAAAGGACTTCCAACCATATAATAAAGATTGAGGTCACCTCCACAAGGAGCACAAGTGAAGTATTTGAGGAAACCTAGTCCAACTATATTGATGACTCCTACAATTGAGGAGTGAGAGGAGCTTGCAATCTCACCTATACCTGATCAATAGATAGGAGAGCCAAATCATGAGAGTGGGAGTGAGCTTCAACAACAAGTCGAAACTAAGGCCGAAGCTAAAGAGAAGTAGTTTCCCTTACAGAGAGATGCATGCAAGAGGAAAGTTATGATCATGGACAAGGAGGGTAGTCTAGTGCTAGATGACCAAAATTAGGAGGTTGAGATATTGATAGTATTGATATCATACAGGAAAATACTAGACATGCCTACACTTGCCAAAGAGGATGTATCATGAGGGGCTTAAGAAATGAGCATAGCTGAGTTTTTTGACCAGTTGATGAACACGAAGAACTTCCTAACCAGTCTCATTGCAAAGTGAAGATTGGGCAATGAGGTTGGCCTATGAGATTAGCAAGTTATAAAACTAGTTACTAAGTGCTAACAAAATGCCTTGTTGGATAGTTTGCTAAATAATGCAGACGAGGAGAGAAAGAAAGGGAATTATTAGGACTGCCAAAGTTGCCAGTAGTTACATTCATCATGTATTGGCAGTCACTAGCAGCGTATCTTACACCAACTCACAGATTGTGTATTTCTTGACATGAGATTGCCTCATGTCAAGAGATACACAATCTCAGATTAAGCTTGAGGTGCCATTTCGGCATCTCAATTATCTCACCTACCTCATCCAACGACTTACGGCTAGCATACACATTTAGGTAGATAAGATATGTCCATGGATGACCAATGTAGGCCAATGGAAGTTGCCGAAAAGAGTTGTTAAAATGCACTACAGTAACCAAAAGTACAATGAAAATAAGCTAAATTAGAGTAGAGAAACTAGCATAAACTATGCAAAAGAGGGACAACTGCACGACATTGATTTGCAACCTTGAGGGTTGGACCCAAAATGCGTAAACCCTTAACATGCTTATGTGTTGAACAACTGTAGACTATTCCACATAGATGGAGGGCTAGCTGACTTTGAGAGACAATGATCTTAGCATGTTGAGGAGGATTTGTGCCTCTTGACGAAGCAAGCCAAAACTGTGGAAACTCAGGACAAGGAGAAATTGGAGACATTGTGCCGACAATACTAGGAGCACCTGCAAGAGAAAGATCAACAACTGCAGGAGAGAGAACTGTGCATCGCTAATCTTGAGGCACATCTGGCTGATGCATTCCATCAGCATGAGATCTTACAGTTACAACTAGATGAAGTCCACAAGCAAAGGGTGTAGGACAGTGACTTCAGCAACATGATGAAGTGGACGCACAAGGAAGCCTGCCAAAGAAATTTTGCATACATTCATTGCACAGAATACACTGACTCTTGTTCCTGAGGCACAGCCTGCCTGCACCTAGGTTCCAATGAAGCAGTGGACAACGACACTAACCAATCTAGAGTAGGGGTCAGATGTAGACAGACAAACTAACATGGCACCAGCTCAGGCAACATGATCAGTGAGTTGTCAATGAGCATTTATGTTTTTGGGTATATGTGTAGCTTTTTGTCATTTTGTAGTGCATGTCATGGGTTTGTCACATTATATATGACACCCTGTGTAATCATGGTGTACATCAAGTGGGATTATTTTATATTTTTTAATGTAATTCTGCACAAGGTATGTATTAGTTGGGTGTTACCATGTTACAACCACTTCCTCATTGCTTGTTATTTTATATATTCACACATGTATGCTAGAGATGAGATGTGTATGTTCATATTGTCAAAGACATTGTGCACACATGCTTACACTGATTCCCGATACACATTCTTGATGGAAGTAACAAAATAATCTTGCTGTTCTAATCTCTTGATTATTGTTACTTTCTGCTGTTTCTGTGGAATACATAAATCTGTACTACAACCTCTAAATAGGAAGAGCCAACAGTAGAGCTTCCAATGATGATTCATGATGAAGTTCTCCTCTATCTATATAGACATAATTAGCTTAGGGAAACTCATCAGCACTATAGGTTCAAATGAACAAGCCAAAAAAAAAAAAAGATCCTCCTAGAAGATTACTCAAGGATTATGGGTGCCACATGTTGGCTACTCCATAGCCCGATCATACTTAAGATATCAACATGTGTAAGGTTAAACGGCACAAAACCTGACAGACCCTTTCTTTCCTGCAAGTTAATATCTTCCTCAAGGCTGCAGGTGGACTAGTTAGTGAGGAAAATACAAAATCCATCATCAACAGCCAAGACAAAAGACCACAATGGTTAGAGCATCATCAGAAAATTATTAAGCCCTTAAGGATATCTGGATGTCCCCTTCAGTATTGATGTTTGCCAATCTGACGAGTGGATGTATGCACTGGAGAAGTTTGAGAGATGTCTCAAAGAAGACAGTGTGATATAATTTTTGCGTTTGTGATGGAGTAATATAAGATGAAGAGCTTTTACACTGACGGGCAGAAAGCTTATTAATGGTTTAGTGAGCAAGAAAATGCATATTTGTGTTTCTGCAAGACTTAGGAACTGCAATAAACCAAAATGCCACTGAAATTTGTTCTTGTCTATCAAAAAGGACATCATCAGTTATTTTAGACATAAATAAATAAATCTCGGCCTTGTCAACATCAAAAGCTCAAAAAAGGAAGATTACTTTGTTTTGTTTAAATGAATGCAGTTTCTTGTATTTTCAGAGCATTTGTTAGTATAAAAAGACCAATAAGGGAAAATCAGATAACAGGCAGAGAAAAGGGAGGAGATCCACATACGGTTATATTTTTCTGAATTCCTTCTATCATTAGAGTAAGGTCAGAATCATAGAAGTCCTTCAGTGCTGTCTCAATGATCAAATTATCCCATACCTGTTGTAAATGACAAAACCCACAAAGTCAATATGATTCAAAATGTTGATGATGAACTACTATAATTCATAGAAAAGACTGAATTTTCTCATCTGGTAAATACTAAATCCAATTTGTTTTGATAAGTTCCAGAATTTTACAATCCCTGTTCAAACCGAGCATGCTGCTAAGGTGCATGAAGATTGTCTAGTTTGTTAATTTGATTGAAGGGCAGGGAACTTGTATTGACAAAA
Organism: Wollemia nobilis; assembly: GCA_028583015.1. NCBI lineage: Eukaryota > Viridiplantae > Streptophyta > Pinopsida > Araucariales > Araucariaceae > Wollemia > Wollemia nobilis. Next base: position 4,647,249 of record JAQPPZ010017072.1, read on the forward strand.
CTGAAAATTAAAGTCAAATCATACAAGCACCGACTTAACAGTAATGTTTTCAGTTCTACCAATATGCCTCGTACATGCTTGAAAAAATTGTACATTCTCCATATCTGTCTTGGATTCATTGTTATTAGAAGCAAAAATGTTCATGGTTGCCCATGGGATAAGTAATTGATATATATGTTGGATACAGTTGAGACAATGCCTCAACAAAACACAAAAAACATGAAATAAAAGATGATTAAAAAAAACAACTCAAATAACATGTAAGAAATAGTATAAGATGCAATGATCAGAGAGATGTACAGCCTGGAAATGTGAGATGTGCAACCTGGAAAATATATGAATGCAAAACAAACTATAATGTTCCGACTGCCACTGCAATTTTAGCACTTGTGGTTTGTATATTTTCTGGTTTGACTCTGTTGGGTTTATCTCCCTTGGTTATATATGCAGCTTTCTTGGTCGGTTTTTTCCCTTTTACTCATTTCTGTTAGTAGGGTTCTCTTGACCCTAGTAATTATTTTAACATGCTGTTCGTTAAAGTCCTATTGACCTGTTTTGTTCATTTGTCGGCATTACTATATTTCTCTTTCAAACATTAGGGGACTATTGACACTTCTATAAGATACATTAATGTTGGTTCAAATCTCTATCAACAGATTGTAGTTTATACACAAAAGGAAATCTTTAATCTACTTAAGATTTGCATAAGTTAATTTTGCACACTGCATAGATGTTTTCCTTTCACTCTTAAATTTCAGATACTTGAAAAATATATGGAGAGTAATTTTAAATTCTTCACCATGTTGGACTATTTCCAATGAAATTTTTTCAAGTATATGGGCATGACTGTTTGAATTTGCTGACAACATTGTGGTTGTCCCCCACTGAATATTTGAACTAGTCTTCATTAAAAATATCTAGGCAATCGAATACACTACAATCTAATTCTTTATCATGCCCAGAATTTCTTTGTCTGTCGTTTACATTGAGGTTGTATACAGATCATCCAATGATAAGGACTGATCATGAAGCAGATGTTGAAGTCCATGATTTCACATTATGGTCACCTATGCTTCTCAGCTAACTCCTAGCTATATTTTGAAGTTGAGTAAATATGAAACTTTACAATTCAAATATTCTCAGTAAAATGTTTTGTAGCAGGTGCTTTGAAGAACTCAAAAGATGTTGATCTCTCTTAAGCCCATCCTGAAGTGGGTTAATTATCCGTCCTGCAAGTCAAACTTTTACAAACAAGAATTTAGCACTTTGTCTACCTACAAAACATACAGAAAATCAACTCCACGAATTAATGACAATGTTGAAAAGGAGTATAGTCACATCTTCCTTATTTCCCAACATCTCAAGAGCCTTCAAGATATAGGAGGTTGCTGGTCCATTTTTTTAACCAGGAAAACTGCAATGATGAACAGACTTCTTTTCTATATATTTGAAGAACTCTCCAGATGTCGATCTCTCTTAGGCTCATCCTGAAGAGGGTTAATTATCTGTCCAGTACACCATCTTTTACAACCAAGAATATAGCACTTTTTCTACCTACAAAAAGTATAAAAAGCCACCTCCATGAATTAATGGCAACGTTGAAAAGGAGTATAGTCACATCTTCCTTATTTCCCAACACTTCAAGAGCCTTGAACATATAGGAGGTTGCCGGTCCATTCTTTTAACCATGAAAACTGCAATGATGAATAGACTTCTTTTCTATGGTTCTTCCTCAAGTTGGTCATAAGCTTAGTCACAAGGTCCCCATTTGAATTCAAGTTCAGCAAGCTTGAAATTTGGAAACTTCACACATGGAAAACTTTTTATGAAGTGTGGCATGAAGTTCAAGATACTAAATATATTGATAATTTCATAGAATGAAAAAGATTTGGTTGCTTGCAAACTTTTCTCATCTAATATTTCTGCTAAACATCTGTAGCTTGCAAACACTAGAAGCCTAGAGACACGTGGAAGTTGCTAGACAGCATTTGATACATTTTCAAAGTCAAAAGAAAAAGATCCATGAAACTTGAGTGCTTGTTCTCAACATTGTAACGAGTTCACAGATCTTTTTCCTGCCTTTTTACATTGACTAGAGTTGTCTCGACAACAATAATTTTAATCAAAATGACAGCAATTTTTGGTGAACTTCATCGAATTTATTAGATGGTATGCCTTGTTTTCAAGCCCTCCCAAATTGGAACTTCATGGATTAGATTCAATGAATCATGCTACAGAAGACAAAAACGGTTTTCAGACTATGTTCAGCCATTTATATAGTAAGGGACCCATTCCTGATTTTGAAGTCAAGCTATTTTTTATATCAATAAAATATGTGTTTTAACCCACGTTCTGGAGAAGAGTGATTTCTTTTACCTGGGACTTGCCAGGTGCAAGTGTAGGACATTTCTTGGGCATGCACATGCCTCCATTCCTCTAAATTTTGTGTTCAAGTGCCTCCTTATGGTTGCAAGCACACCATTGGTGATATCAGAGCCAATTGTAGAGGCTACAAGGCATTCTTAACTCAACGCATGGCCTTTTAGGGGATTGGTTCACTTTACTACCTTAAATTTTTACAACAATTCTTAAAAAAAAAAAAAAAAATTCATTCATGCTGCTTCTCCTCTACATCTGTAAGCTGCTAGAAGTGAAACTCTAAGATTTTATCAGAAGAAGAAAATCTGGATGTCAACTTTCAGACATGCTTGAGGAAGCCCATGCTTTTATGTCACCCTAGGTATACGAATCATACTGCAGTATTAATAAGGCTTATGAGTTCTGAAAAATATTCTATCTGAAATGTAAGTTTATAACTTAATGGTCTTCACATGCTTTCCAATGGTACCAGCCTTTCAGATTAGGCTGGAATTGTTGAGCCATCATTGTAAAACATTTATCCAATATTAAAAAAAATTACAAACAGAAATTAAGGAGACATGTTTGCAGGCACAAATCTAAAGGAGATTCTTGATGCCCATGTAGTGTCCATGCCTTGTTTGTGTAGATGTGTGAAATGTTATTTGTTCCAATCATGGCAAGAGAAATTTTCTGATATGTTGGAGATACTTCAACACAGATGTGGCTGTGAAGTCATCTGAGGGCAAATGCTAAAAACAAGATGACTCAAAATATTAGGAATCCTAATAGTTGCTGGAAAGAATGTTAAAGCCGCATAATTTTAATAGATATCTAAACTGCATATGGTCTAATTCACTGCCCTAGATGTTGATTGGGTTTCAGGACTGTGTCTTGTTCTCTGGGGTGATTCCTGTCCAACACGTATGCATATTAGGATTTTCATGATTAACTGCTAAGGATATGCTGGTGTGAATTTTAAAGATTCTATTTCTACACAATCCTGAACAATATAGGAAAAGGAGATATTTTAATTAATAATAAACAAAGGTTGAATATATCATGGCACTTTTAATAAGGCATATTTTAAAACTATTAAGTTAAAAAGAGAAACCAAGATTAGCAGAGGTTCGATGAAAAATGACTGCATATTAAGGATTCATAGAGCCAAGAATGGCATTACTTGACGTGCTTTGAAAGTGGTAACTGATGAAATATTACAAATTTTGTCCAAAAGAAATTTTGGAATTAAATTCATTAAAAGAGGCTATGGGTGAAAATAGACATTGTAATAGAAGAGGGTATTTGCAGAATATTGACATTATACGAGATCAAATATTTCATTGATTATAATCAAATATATACTTTTTTAAAATATTTTTAATGTTTTTTAAAAAAAGTCCATTTTTCTTATATAATAAGAAATTAAAAAATAATATCACAGGGCATTAGCTCAACCAATTAAATTTCTCGACTTCCAAGGAGTAGACTAAGGTTTGAATCTTGCCAAGCGATAAATGCATAAGAGCTAAGTTGTTGTAATACCACTATGTGGCGAAGATGTAATACATGTGGGACCCGTTTCAATCCCATATAACCAATTAGAAATTAAAAAAATATATCCAACGACATGAGCTCAAGTGGTTAACGACATGGACTTTGAAGGCAAAGTTCTAGGTTCAAATCTTGCCAAATGGTATATGCATAAGTGCCAAACACCACTATATGATTTTTTGAAATCACAGTAGCAAAACTCAGACTCGACAAGGTCAACTCGAGGCTCGGACTCGGGACTCGGCAATACTCAGCAAAAACTCAGCAAAAAGAAAAAATGAAAAAAAAAAAATCATTGAAAAAATAAGTTTTTTCATTCATATTACTTATTAGTATATTCTAACACACTTACTCAACATTCAACATTATACAAATAAGAAATTAACAAGAGGAAGGGGCATATTCTAAGAGCAAGCTAATAGTTTTGTTTTATAAAATTATAAATAAATAATATAATACTAAAATAAAATTTAATATATAAAGTTTAAGAACATTATTAAAATTTGACAAAACATTAAATAATAACAAACTTTACTATATGTCTAGACTCTAAATTATAATGGCTGGAACGTCAAGTATAATAGTATTAAAAAAATTAGAAATTTAAATATATAAAAAATATAAAATGTCTAAATTATATAATTAAATATTGTGTTAAAAATGAGATCAAATACATAATCAATAAAAACAATATAAAAGTTATAAAATATATAATAATTAAACATCAAATTATATATATATATATATATATATATATATATATATATTTGGTTAGTGTGAGAAACCCCTACGATCATCCCCATCCCACCATGACCTCTCATAAGGGTGAGAGCTAAACTTATCAATAGGGAATTTAACACAGCCATACACACACCCACCCTCTCACACACTCACCCACACCACGGTTTGAACCTTAGACCTCCCAAAGAAGAGCCAAAGCCCGAACTATTGCGCTATCCCCTAAATTAATTATAAATATTTTTATTTAAACTTAAAAAATTTAATTGATTTGCATTATAATCTTAAATACATAAAATTTAATTGGTTGCTGGTAATAATTAATATAGATGGCAATTATGCGACTCTAAATAAAATGCACGCCGTAATACAAGGAACACAAATGATACCATAAAATTTCTGATCCTTAATATAATTACAAATAAATTTATTTTAAATATTATTAAATAATAAATTATATATACATATATATAATCGTAAAGAAAAATTAAACTTTTATACTTATTTTTATTTTTAATATTTAAAAAAATTAACTTAGTAAACTACTAATATTTTTTTAATTTTATAATATCAAAATCATATATATATATATATATATATGTGCTATACTTGAGACCATGAACTATTTTTTTATATCGAAATCATACATTCGAACCTTGTACCATATGACAGCAAGTGCCCCGCCAATTTATCCGATTACCAGTTACCAGTTAGTTTTTAAAAGTTTTTACTAAAGAATTCAGTGAGGCCTCGGCTCCGAGGCAAAAGGAACAAAGTTTTTCAATAAACAGCAAACCCTCAATGGAAGTCATACTCGTCGGCTATGCCACCACTTTATGTCTGCTTTCGTCGACAATACTATGTTATTTAATAATAAAAACTGAGCATAATTTTGCAAGAAGCTTGTCGCCCAAGATTTCCTGTGTTCAGGTGTAGGGAACTCAATAAACATTAAACAAGAGTCTCTTGGAATTCTTTCGTGCAAGAATCTAACATTAATTTTTATTAAATGATTTTACATATGAGTTAATATATCCAATTTCTTGGGCCGATCGAGTCCCGACATAACTTGACCCGGACCAGTTTAGATATTGATTCATGGTGATCCAATGCTCGGCACGGACTTGACCGAGTCCAAAAAAAAAACGAGTCCGAGTGGACTCGATGGGGCTGAATCCACTCAGACTCGAACTCGGCCGAGTTCTCGAGAGTAGGGCCGAGTCTGACTACTATGGTTGAAATAACATGGTAACATGGTCATGATGGAACATAAGTGGGGCCTCTTGGTCCGAAATCCACCTAAGTGGATGAGTTGCACCCTCAAGACCTCAGCCAAGATTGGAAGACCCAAAATAGCTTCTGAGTCAGCCTCCAAAGTAGGTTGGTTCCTATAATACTAGCTAAACTAACAAAGGGGATTGCAAACTAAAGTAAGAATTGCATAGGGTTAGAAGCTAGAAGATAAAATGGTCAGTATTTAGCAACATCAAGAGACACAAGTGCATGAGAGTCTCGTTCTCTTAGCTAGATCGAACTACCTAATAGACCAGCCGTCATCAAATATTGCAAAATATTAATCACCTAAGCACACACAATTTGACATTCCAAGAATTAAACTAACAATAATCCAAAGAGAAATGTAGATAATAGAATACAGTGCTCATTCGATTTTAACAAAAATTCTTTAAAAAGGAATTCAACATACATACATATTCTGCAACATCTTTTGACAAAGGCCAAACAGGACTTCAATTTTCATTAAGAGATGTATAGCATTCAATCATACAACATGTGCAATTGTAAAAGCAAAAGAGCCAACCCTTTGAATGGGTTACATTCAAGTAAGTTTTTACATTTGCATTCAATTAGCTCAGCATGATTGTTTTCAAAACAGACAGCAGGCCTGTCAGGTTGGTGTCCTATGTGTCTTCGTCCAATCCATAAGATTGTCTGACAGGTTTGCTTTATTCTATAATGCTCCATGACTAGCCCAGCTGCATCAGGACTGGTGTCACATGTGGAAGCCTGTGGCTGTGAAGATCTTCTGATAGCAGATTTTGGATGTCAGGAACAGGTCCGGATTCTTCTTTTCCCAGCTGAAATCAGTCCACCTCTCTATTCTGCAGACACCTGGTTTTTCTTTTGCTTTCTGCAGACGCCTGGCTCTTCTTAAAACTTGTCCAATTTTTTGATTCTCTTGCTAGATGCCCGATTTTTTTGCTTGCCTTGATGACGTCATTGCTTTTAAGTATAACAATTGCGAAGATCAAACAACACATAATAGTCCAGACTACCCAAAGGACTCTCTTTCCATCCCGCGTCACAGTTCTAAGTATTTTTAATTTAATTCTTTATGAGGTTTTGCTTTGGTTAAAAGGAACTTTGGGTGGGGTAGTAAATAAAAAATACTTAAAACTATGAGGCAGGATGTAAAGAGAGTCCCTTGGGTAGGCACTACTTTTTTGCAGCTGTACCAGCTTGAACCATTATTTCCTTGAACAAGGATAGAAGCATGTTCATCTTGTTATGCAAAAGCTATTTTTAAAAACAATTTGTACAGGATTATGTGGCATGTAATCTACAAGGTGTTATGGCCCTTCCAACGATTATCACACAACTAGCCATGTGAAGAGATTATCATAGGACCTGTACTTCTAACAAGATTGATAATTGGTTGCAGTCCAAAAAGTGCAAGTAACAAATGCACAGCCTTTAACAACATATGAGAAAAGTGCATGCCACCTAACTGGATAAAAGTACATGTTTCAATGAAAGTGCCTAAGCTGTAAGCTAACAGACTAATTTTGAATTCTAATGAACACTTGGGTACAAATTACAAGTATTATATATCTTATTAAGCAATGCAGACAGATTTCAAAGAGTGAGGGCACAGACGCAGGGTGAAAAACTTAACCAGGTTATAGTGATGCAACAGAGTTTTAATAGTGACCCAACAAAGTTCTAAAACAAAGCAACCTTGTCTTTTGGCCTAACTTTTAAAAATAAAGTCATAATTGAATGAAACTTCACAGAGATGTTCTTGATCTCAAAAGGAATGCTCAGTACTTTTTTAAATCAAAGGTGCATGATCTTAAGGCTACATTTTTTGGGGATGAAGGGTGGGGAAATTAGTACCTGCAACAACACCACCTTACCAATGAATTTGGATAACCAAGCTGTTGCTAAGTCCTCCGGTCTGAGATGCAGGTGGTGGCAGTAAAGGGACTCAAGCAAGTACAATCAAACACCTTTGTTCATTTTGAAAAATATAGGCAAAGTTTGCAACTCAGTGAATCATCTTATTGGGTGTTGACTGGTTTTTATGCATGCAATAGCCAAGGGCTTTTACAACCCCCTAGTTCAAAGCACTGATTGTTTTCTCAGTTAAAAGAGCGAGTATTTGGACCAATCGCAATTAGAAATCCACATACCCTAGTTCATTCATCAACTACTTACTTTAAGAGGCAGGCAATTGGACCAATTACAATTAGAAATCCACATACCATAGCTCATTCACCAAACACTTGAATCATATAAAGCATATCAATAAATAAGTTTTAAACTAGCAAGCATTAAAACCTATTCACTAAGAGTTTACTTCTAATTTCATGTAAATGGAAAGCATTCACATTCATGAAAAGAAGAAAAACATCTTCTTACAAGCAACGTTAAAATCAACCTAACTAAACTTGAATCGGATTTAAAACGATAAACATGCAAGAAAAGCTAATAGCATTCAAGTGTTTGTTTTTGAACTTCAATGAAAGTAAAAAGAAGTCTGAACTGAACCACGAATCATTATCTCTTTCTCCCTAAAATAGAGCCTAAAAGGTAGTTAACAACTACTGTGTAATGATCCTGTCTAATATGCAGAATAAAAACACACAAAAAGTAGACTGCAACAAACTGATTTTTTGTATTTTATATTTAGGAAAGAAAACACAGTAATAACTTAAAATAATAAAGATTACAAATTTCAAATTTGCAAAGAACACAGAACGTTCATACAATTCCAGCCAGATGAGGGTTTTCGTCCTCAATGGCCTGCACTCAACACTTGGGGTTTCCGTCCACAAATGCCTTGGAAAAGGGCTCAATGACTTGACATAATGAGAATGATTCCTCCCTTTCCTAGCAGCCCCTTTTTATAACCTTCCTCTCCTTAATTAGGGCCGACTAATTTCTACTGCATCACTAATTGTCACCAGCTGGCAAATCTACCTTATTAACAACTTCCTATTTTAAGATTTATTCCAACTAATTGCTACTGCATCACTAACTGGCACCAGCTGGCAAATTTGCCTTATTAACCACTTGCTATTTTAAGATTTATTCGTCTGCTTTAGCTGATTTGCTGCCAACTGGCAAATCTGCCTTATAGTGTACCTTCCATTACAATTTTTTTTGCAACCGGGTAGAGTGGACCCCACATATGCATATCTCAAGAAGGGGATATTACAAATCCTGCCTCCCCAAATTTGCTTGTCCTCAAGCAAGACAAAGCTGGGTGATCAAGTATCTCAGCCGACTCCCAAGTGGCATCCTCCTGTGGCAGCCCTTTCCATTGTACCAAAAACTGTCCATACTCTGTAATTCACTATCCAACAAACTCTTGGTGTTTGCATAAAGAAACTCCATAGCAAAATGTATTCCTTTTAATCCACGTCCTAGAACAAGGAGATTCCTTGGCTTTGTTGCACCACAAGCAAGAAGGACAGCATCATTGTCTGCACAAAGCCTATCCATGGAGAAAAGTGGGTCAACACCAACATTTGCATTCACAACAAAGTCAACACCTTCCTCCTTCATTAGATCAACACGGCGTTGCACGACATCAATTTTGTCTATTTTCATATTAGGCACTCCATACATCATTAGACCTCCAATACGATCAGCTCGTTCATATACAGTCACACAGTGCCCTGCTTTATTAAGCTGATCGGCTGCTGCTAAACCAGCTGGTCCACTGCCCACTATAGCAACTTTCTTCCCTATTCGTTTCACAGGTGGCCGAGGAACCATCCATCCTTCTTCAAAAGCTTTATCAATGATGGAACATTCGATACTTTTAATGAATACAGGGTTTTCAATTATACCCAAAACACATGCACCTTCACAAGGTGCATGACATATACGCCCTGTGAACTTGGGAAAGTTGTTGGTTTCCAACAGCCTATCCAATGCTTCGCGCCGACATCCTTGATTTTACTAACTAATTCACTCCACTCAAGAATTTTGTTTCCAAGTGGGCATCCACTATTCTCCTGATGACAAAAGGGGGTTCCACAATCCATACACCTAGCTGATTGCGTCTTTAGTAGGGGCCCTGGTCTTGTTTCCTTGACAACTTCTTTCCAGTCATTTATTCGTTCTGTGGCATCTCTATAGGAAATAGTTTCCTGCTCATACATCAGAAAACCACGATGCTTAACTGCATCATCAATTTTTGTAGGCCTCTGTGCTACAACTGTTGGTTCCCTTAGCTCTGTGACCTCATAATCATTTTGATATTTATCTTTAGTAACTTGGGCCATTTTCTTCAACTCCTCAAAGGCATCTTTCTTCATCAACTCAGCCTCCTCTGCTTCCTTAGCAGCATTTTCAACCTTCATTTCTTGTAGCACTCTTTTATAGTCTTTTGGGAATACTTTCACAAATTTTTGGAGGAGGGACTCAAAGTCAGCAAGAACTTCTTTTGCCAATTGACTGTTTGTGTGTCGTTGATGCTATTGAATCATCATCCTCAAGGTCATGACATCATCTTCTTCTTCCACTTTTTCAAGGTATATTGAGTCTGCATTGCACCTTGAACTGAACTATCATTCAAAATTCCTTCCAATCTTGCCCAAGATGACCACAATTCCACCAGTCATGTATTCACATCCATGATCCCCCACTCCTTCCACAACTGCTTTGGCACCAAAATTCCTCACACAAAGTCTTTCTGCTGCCATTCCATTAAAGTAGGCTCGTGCAATGGTTTGGGGTTTGGCTCTTCTTCGAGAAGTCCAAGGTTCAAACCGCAATGTTTGGTTGTGTGTTAATTCCCTATTGATAAGTGTAGCTCTTGGCTTTACGAGGGGTCATGGTTGGGAGGAGACTGCTCAGCCCTATGCGTTAGTCGTAGGGGTTTATCATACTACCCGAATAAATTTTTCGTCATTTGATTTATTAATTGGCTGAAGGAACCACAACAACAAGCTAGAATGTTGGGTGGAAGGCTAGATCGGCTGAAGGAACCGCAACAACAGGTTGGGATGTTGGCTGGAAGGCTGGATCGGCTGAAGCAACCGCAACAGCAGGCTGGGATGTTGGGTGGAAGGCTGCATCGGCTGAAGGAACCGTTGTGGAAGGCTGTGTTGTTGGGTGGAAGGCTGGAACGGCTAAAGGAACCATAGTAGCAAGTTGGGTTGTTGGGTGGAAGGTTGGATCGGCTGAAGGAACCGCAGCAACAAGCTGGGATGTTGGGTGTAAGGTTGGATCAGTTGAAGGAACCACAGGGGAAGGCTAGAACGACCAAAAGAAACCGCAGCAATAGGTTGGGTTGCTGGGTGGAAGGTTGGATTGGCTTTAGGAACCGCAGCAATAGGCTGGGATGCTGGGTGGAAAACTGGATCAGCTGAAGGAACCGCAGCAACAGGCTGGGTTGCTAGGTGGAGGGTGGGAACGGTTGAAGGAACCGCAACAACAAGTTGGGATGCTGGGTGGAACGCTAGATCGACTGAAGGAACCGCAGCAACAGGTTGGGATGCTGGGTGGATGGCTGGATCGACTGAAGGAACCGTAGTGGAATGCTATGTTGTTGGGTGGAAGGTTAGAACGGTTGAAGGAACCGCAGCAACAGGCTGGGATGCTGGGTGGAAGGCTAGAACAGCTGAAGGATCCGCCATAAGGCTATGTTGCTAGGCGGAAGGCTGATGTGGAGCCTTATCCCTTTTTTTGTCTTTGGTGTGCCAATGGGTTTAGAACCCATAGGGATTGGGGTGGTTTTTCCCCCCCTTTATGCAGTGGGAGGAAGCCTCTTTTCATATTGTCCAGATCTTTCTCAGTTCTTCCCACAAGATTGGTCCGATGTGTTGGGTGAAGGTGGTTTGAGTTTCCAGTTTTAGGGTTCGTGTTTTGGGTGGGTTTTGAATTTGGATTTAAATTTGAGCGCCCCTTGAACTCGGTGTTTTGGGCAAGAATCAAATCGATCCAAAGTTTGGGTTCCTGTTTTGGGCAGAAGATCTTTATTTTGTTCTTTTTATTTCAAATTTGAACGCCCCTAGTTCCAGATCTTTGCTTCCCGTTTTGGGCGGGAAGGTTTTATTTTGGAATCCTTGTTGTAGGATGTGTGTCTGCAACCGGAGGTCAGCGTTTTCGGCTACAAGGTTCCTGATGGACGGAAAGATCTTTATTTTGGCTTTTGATTCAAATTCGAGCTTCCTTGGTTCCAAATTGTTGCTTCTTGTTTTAGGCAGGAAAGATTTGATTTCCAACTGCAGGTTGGTTGCGCGCTGCAGGTGGTCAATGTTTCCTAAAACAGGTTTCCTGTTGGGCGGGAAGTTATTTAATTTGAATTTTGATTCAAATTTGAGCTCTCTTGTATGGGCGGGATTTCCTTTTTTTGAATTTTGAATCAAATCTTAGCGCTCTTGGTTCTCTTTGGGTAGGAATTGAATGTTCCCACCTCTTTGCTTTGTCCGTCCTTGTGTTTGGTATGATCCGGTTCTCTGGATTTCTTGGTTTTCTCAAACCCCTTGGATCTTGTTTTTCTTGGGATTTGGATTTGTTTCCCTTGGGAGGGTTCAGTCCCTTTAGTGATCCGCTTTGGAGTTCATTGAATACTTGTGTGGCTTTGTAAAGGTTTGGGGACCCTTTCAAAATCCCTTTGTAAAAGGTTTGGGGACCCTTCCATAACCCCTTCTAATACTTGATCAAAAAAAAAGTAGGCTTCTCCTCCCATGGAACCGTACAACGCCACATTCCCAATTACAGTATTCTCTTTAGGATCAAATTGACTTCTTCTTGGAGGATAGACAATGATCTTACCTCTTGATAGACCCTTACCAACATAATCATTGCTATCCCCTTCTAGCTCTAGGGTAATTCCTGCACAGAGGAATGCTCCAAGACTCTGACCTGCACTTCCTGTCAGTTTAACATGAATGGTGTCTGTAGGCAGACCTTCCATATTGTATCTTTTGGTGACTTCATGGCTCAGCATCGTACCAACTGCCCTATTAACATTCTTAATTGGCATCTCCATGTAAACGGGAAGCTTCTTCTCCAGTGTTGGATTTGAAAGCTTGATTAACTCTTGATCCCAGGCCATGTCCAGCCCATGATCTTGTTTCTGAACACAATGTTGAGCAGCTTCTGGACAAATCTCTGCTGCAGGCCGCAGTAGCAAAGAGAGATTAATATTTTCCAGCTTCTCATTGTTGTTAATGACTTCCTTATCAGTCTCCAACATATCTACAAGGCCCACCATCTCCTCCACAGTTCTGAAACCCATCTTAGACATAAGTTCACAAGCCTCTTTTGCAATCATAAACAAGAAATTAATCACATGTTCTGGTTCTCCTGCAAATTTTTCTCTTAAAACAGGATCCTGGGTAGCAATGCCAACTGGACATGTGTTCTTGTGACATTTGCGCATCATGATGCAGCCCAGACTAATTAAGGGGGCTGTACTAAAACCAAACTCCTCAGCACCAAGGAGAGTTGCGATGACAACATCTCTTCCAGTCTTCAGTTGCCCATCTGTCTGTAGAATTGTACAGCCACGTAGATCATTGGCAACTAAGGTCTGGTGAGTCTCAGCTAGACCAAGTTCCCATGGTAGCCCAGCATTTTTAATTCCTGTCCAACGAGATGCCCCTGTACCTCCATCATGTCCTGAAATTAGAACATGATCTGCATGGCCCTTTACTACACCACTTGCAATCACTCCTACCCCAGCTTCAGAGACCAATTTCACACTGATCCGAGCTCCTGGATTTGAGTTCTTAAGGTCATATATAAGCTGCGCAAGATCTTCAATAGAATAAATATCATGATGTGGGGGTGGACTAATAAGCCCTACACCAGCAATAGAGTTTCTTGTGATAGCAATATCACCAATGACTTTATGACCAGGAGGTTCACCACCCTCACCAGGCTTTGCTCCTAAGTCATCTTAATCTGGACTTCATTTGCATTTGTTAGATAATAGCTAGAAACACCAAACCGACCACTTGCAACTTGTTTGATTGCACTTCTTTTAGGATTCATAGAACCATCAGGAAGTGATTGTAAGCGTGATGGGTTCTCCCCTCCTTCACCTTCCATGAAAAGGTATGTCAATCGCCTCTCAGATATGTCTGGTACCATTACAACTAACCTTTGAAAATCAGCCACATATGTATCAACTGAGCCATGGTGTTGCAGTTGCGCTTTCTAAAGTGTTCCTCTAGATCTTGCCACTTAGATCTATTAATCAGCCTTCTACAAAACTCTTCATAGGTGGTGATAAGACTATGCCCTTAAGTGATTAGCCCATGATACCACCACTCATGCGCCACTCCTTCCAAGTGAAGGGTTGCAAATTTTATGGCTTCTTCCTCGTACATAGCGCTCAATGAGAAATATGTACTTAGTTTTTGGATCCATTCTCGGGCTGAAATTTTGTTGGACCCATCAAATGAAGTGACAATAAGCTTCCCCAATCTGTGTTGTAGATCCCTATGCGTCTGGTTATAGGTGGCTCTTTGTCCATTTCGAGCCTTTGGTTTTGACGTCAAGTTGCAGAAGTCCATAAAGGAGATGTCCCCTTGGAATTCTGCACTCTTCGCAGCATATTCAGCATGGAGTGTGTCCAAGTCATCATCTTGCTGGTCCACCTCATCCTCTCCTTGTTGCATGGCTTCTCTCTAGAAAAAAGTGACTCTTGGTAACCCAGAACTAGTTGCTGATTTCAATGGTGTGATGTGGTTTGCCCAGGAAGTTGAGGTTTCCCCTCGTTCACCATGTCCTGAGGTAATAGTGGCAGGGTTTGAAGACTGAACTAGCTGAATGAAGATATTGATTAACTGTTGTTGTCCATCCTGCAAGGATTTCCGTGTGTAAGAAAACTCTCTGTTGGACATTTTTTCTAACTTTTCTTGTTCCTTTTGGTACCACTATAGCTTCTTTTGTTACCTCTGCCTCAGTCTTTGTGTTCTAATGTTGTCTGGCATGCAATAGCTTTTCCTCTTATATCTCCCCTAGGCTGGCTAGATCTAAGCTCTGATACCACTGTAATGAACCTGTCTAATATGCAGAAAACAAACACACAAAAAGTAAACAAAACTAAGTGCAATAAACTGATTTTTTGTAATTTATATTTCGGAAAGAAAACACAGTAATAACATAAAGATTACAAACTTCAAATTTGCAAAGAACGCAGAACATTCATACAATTCCAGCCAGATGAGGATTTCCGTCTTCAATGGCCTGCACTCAACACTTGGGATTTCCATCCACAAATGCCTTGGAGAAGGGCTCAATGACTTGACATAATGAGAACGATTCCTCCCTTTCATAGAAGCCCCTTTTTATAACCTTCCTCTCCTTGATTAGGGCTGACTAATTTCTACTGCATCAGTAATTGTCACCAACTACCAAATCTACCTTATTAACAACTTTCTATTTTAACATTTATTCCAACTAATTGCTCCTGCATCACTAACTGGCATCAGCTGGCAAATTTGACTTATTAACCACTTGCTATTTTAAGATTTATTCCTCTTATTTAGCTGAGTTGCTGCCAACTGGCAAATCTGCCTAATTAGTGTACCTTCTATTACACTCTATTCTGTCGCAGCTGAGTAGAGTGAACCCCACATTCAATGTGCAAGAAAAGTCTCTCTCTCTCTGCTGGACATTTTTTGTAACTTTTCTTGTGCCTTTTGGTACCACTGTAGCATCTTTTGTTACCTCTGCCTCAGTCTTTGTGTTCTAATGTTGTCTGGCATACAATAGCTTTTCCACTAGATCTAAGCTCTGATACCACTGTAATGAACCTGTCTAATATGCAAAATAAAAACACACAAAAAGTAGACTGCAATAAACTGATTTTTTGTATTTTATATTTCGGAAAGAAAACACAGTAATAACTTAAAGATTACAAACTTCAAATTTGCAAAGAACACAGAACATTCATACAATTCCAGCCATATGAGGATTTCCCTCCTCAATGGCCTGCACTCAACACTTGGGGTTTCCATCCACAAATGCCTTGGAAAAGGGCTCAATGACTTGACATAATGAAAATGATTCCTCCCTTTCCTAGAAGCCCCTTTTTATAACCTTCCTCTCCTTAATTAGGGCCGACTAATTTCTACTGCATCACTAATTGTCACCAACTACCAAATCTACCTTATTAACAACTTTCTATTTTAACATATATTCCAACTAATTGCTCCTGCATCACTAACTGGCACCAGCTGGCAAAATTGACTTATTAACCACTTGCTATTTTAAGATTTATTCCTCTGATTTAGCTGAGTTGCTGCCAACTGGCAAATCTGCCTTATTAGTGTACATTTTATTACACTCTTTTCTGTCGCAGCTGAGTAGAGTGGACCCCACATATGGACATCTCAAAAAGGGGACATTACATACTGAGTCAGTTTAAACTTTAGATAACAACTACCTCCATCTAACAGAAGGAACTTTGAATCAGATTATTGTCATAAATTAAAATGCATTGGAAATCAAAAGTGATGGTTGCGAACTTCTCAAGTGATGACTCAATAGAGATAGACCCGCCAAAATAGCCACATATCTTCTCATCGTTATGTGTCGGGTCTACACAAACCATTTCTAGAAATGTTCTGGAGAAAATTTCTCTATAGATTTAATCACCTCGATCATCTTGTCTAAAGCACTTTGGACGTTCGCTTTGTAATGTTCTTCTTCCGTTTCATCAATATCTGCTATGACTTTCAAAGATTTCGTAGCTCTCATCTCCAATTCTCCGATGTTTGCTTCCCTGAGATCCACTTGGGCAACTTTCTCTTTTAGCAAAAGTCTCCTCCGCAAGTAGGTTTATTCCCATTGGAAGAATCTCTTTTGACAAAAGATTTTCCTTGGAAGATGGTGCCTTCCCCTTAGAATCTCTCCCTTCCATAAGATTGAGTTCTTCCGTCTGACAGAATCCTCCGACAAAAGGTCCAAATCTTTGTGGACATTTTCCTCCGCAAGCTTTTCACAATCAACACTTTTATGAAAATTTTGAAATTACCTTGGGTTTTTTATTGAAAATAAAAAATAATGAAACATAAAATTGTACATCAAAGAAAAACAATGGGTAAGGTGGAGCCCATTATAAAAATAATAATGGATTTAATGTGGCAACACTCTAACAACTTATGAGGGGAAACATGATAATGTTTGAACTCAATCTCCAATTGTAAGAACTTTAAGTTACCAATTCCAAAAGTACAAAAATGAAAGATTCAACCATTTAACGAAATCAATATAGTGATACTTCAATAACCTTAATGCCCCACTTTTCCTTTGATTATGCTCACTTGGGATTTGGATCTTTTGCATCCCACCATAGGTTTGTATTACTCCACTACGAGCATCTATAGCACTAGTGGAGATTACAATAGCTCAAAATATACATTTTTTTTTTAAGCTTCACTGCCAAGGGATGTAATTATTGATATGCCCCGAAGACATCCAGAAAAGGATTAGTCGAAGCATCTTGGTAAAAACATTACCGCTAACCTATTCACATCATGGATATTTAATGAACCTTTTCCCTACTTCGACTATTGATAATTTTAAGTAAAAACACTGCTTATTTTGTCACAACTCAAAGCATAAAAGAAATAATTTCAAGCAATTGTGGGTAAAATCAAAAGGAAATAAAACAAACACACACAAAGCCAAAATTCTAGGTTTGGATTTTTGTGTGTTGATTTTAAGAGCGAATTCGGGGAACATGGTAACAACGAACAAAAAACCAGGCGAAACTTTAGCCGCAGGCGAGGAGAAGGCTCGGTCGGGCGATCGGTCGGTCATTGGCGCGAACTCGGAGGACATTCCCACCTCCTGCACGAGAGCGAACCTAGCCGAGAGTTCATCTCTCGCTAGGCATGGCAATAACCAAATCATAATCGATAGGGGGAAAGACCCCCCCGACAAATCTGGTGAACCCGGGACTAACTGCGGTCATCCGTCCTACGCAGAGCTCTTGCAAAACAAATCCAGATCGTCTACAGGTGGATCAAGCGGCTTCGTCACGCAGGGTTGTGATGTGCTATGCCCTAAACACCTCATGGAAGGTTACACGTCTCACGCTTCCTTTTCCCTAGTGGGAAAATTTGTTGGAGGGCGCCCAGACATGGACGCAATCCGCCGCTGGGCAGCTTCAAAGTGGAAAACTCTGGGAAGCATGGAGTTGTCCGCGATGACTAGAGGGTTTTTTATGATTCAACTTAACACACAGGACGATGCAGACCGCATTTTGTCCGAAGGTTCGTGGTTCTTCGGGAGACGAAGTCTGTTCTTAAGAAAATGGGAGCCAAACTTTGATCCAGATTCCTAGAACATTAACTTTGCCCCCATCTGGGTCCGGCTCCCTAACCTCCCCGCACATTTTTTCTACGAGGATGCTCTCCAAGGCCTCGCTAGGGCTTTTGGGGATTTAGTGGCTATCGACCCGACCACTCGTGCCAGGACTCGCCTAACCCAGGCTCGCATTTGCGTCAATGTGAATCTGGAGTCACAGCTCCTAGACCATCTCAACCTGATCTACGAGGATTTCAGATGGAGACAACCACTTGTCTTCGAGAACAAGCCTGCTTTCTGCTCAGAGTGCGAATCCCAAGGGCACCTCCTGTCTCTATGGCCAAAGCGCAAAAACCCTAAAATTGATTACCAGCCTATGGGAATCTTGGAGCAAATTTCCAGCCAAAAAACAACCATTAATCAAGGACAAAACCCGAACCATAAGACCAAGCAGCAGTTTTGACCACCTCCGACAACATCTTCGCAAAAGGCAAGTACCTCGGTCCATACTACTAATAAATTTGATTTGCTTATTGATTTTGGGTCCATAGAGGAAATTGAGGAAGGAGAAATCCCTGTTAGATCCTCCCTGCTCCTAATCTTGTTTCCCTGCTGCGCCCTAATCCCAATCCCACCCAGGAGAGTCCCTCCCCCCCTTCCCCCCTGCGTCAGTCCCCCCACCCACCACCAACGTTGGCCCTCAAAGCCCTCTCCCAAAGCCCCCCCGGTCGGCCTCATCCCCAGCCCCATCGCTCCCCCCTTAGGGCCTGACTCCCCTGCCTCCCCGGCTAACACTAACACCACCAATTCCGACAGCGATAAGCCCGCCCAAGAATCACCTGAACATTGGAGCCCCAAGCAAACTCGAAGTTTCAGAAAGTCCCAAATGGATGTAGGAGGAAGCAGAAAGAAGGGTAGGCCCTCCGGCGCTGAACGGAGAAACCGGGACACTGCTGAGGACATAGCCAATGGAACGCAGAAAACCCTATTTCAAGAAATCGGAAACACTATCAGGGAAAAAATCCGAAGACCCAAACCCCCCGCGCAACAAGGCAAAGGGGGCAAAAAACCCTCCAAAAGTTCTAAATGAAATTCCTCTCCTAGAACGCAAGAGGACTGAATGGGGCAGCCAAGCAAAGGCTGGCAGCCGCCATGAGAAAAGAATATAACCCCACAATCTTCCTTATCCAGGAAACCAAACTTGATGATCAGTGGTCTTCAAGAGTCGCAAAGATCATATGGAAAAACTGCGAAGTTGTGTCGTGCCATCACTGAAATGCAAATGTTCAGTGTCATTCCCATAGATGTAAACTCCACCTTCCTGGCCCTGATCCCCAAAGGAGCGAATTCCCAGTCTCTCTGATTACCGCCCCATCAGTTTGTGTAATGTCATCTATAAAGTGTTGTCCAAAGCCTTGGCCAATAGACTAACCGAGATCCTCCCTACCATCATTGACCCTTGCCAAGGGAGCACTGTTAAAGGGTGAAACATCCTTGACGGTGCCATCACCATTCATGAATTGATCCACTCTGCCCACAACTCCAATTCCTCTGCCTTCTTCCTGAAGCTAGACATGAACAAAGCCTTTGATAGAGTGAATAGGGAATTCTTGTCCAAAATCCTCCTCAAATATGGTTTCCATGAGTCTTGGGTGAGTCTGATTTCAAACTGTGTTTCTTCGTCTTGGTTCTCGGTCCTTGTGAATGGGTCTGTCGCCGGTTACTTTCCCAGCACCAGGGGGTTGAGGCAGGGTGACCCGCTTTCACCCATCCTCTTCATCATTTTGGCTGAAAGCCTGGGAAGATCCATCAAAAACGCCTGCTCCAAAAATCTGATCTCCGGCATCAAGGCAACCTCGAGGCCCTTCCCTTCCACTCATCAACAATTCGTCGATGACACTCTGCTGGCCACCAAAGCTTCAATCTTTGAAGCCAGAGTCATCAAGGTCATCCTCAATCTGTACGAGGAAGTTGTTGGTCAGAAGATCAACTACACCAAAAGTAAACTCTACTTCATCAACACCCCCACCAAAAGGCAGATCAAGATTGCAGGAATTTTGGGGTGCACCATTGCTGATTTCCCAACTACTTATTTGGGCCTTCCAATGTTCAGGGGAAGACCTCTCAAAGTTATGTGGAACAATGTCGCAGAAAAGATCCACAAAAAGTTGGCCGGGTGGAAAGGGGCCCTCCTTTCCCATGCAGGCAAAGCAACGTTGGTAAAGTCGGTCCTCCAGAGCATTCCAACCTACTTCCTGTCGGTCTTCAAAATCCCTGCTGCAGTGGGAGAGGCCATTGAGAAAGTGCAGAAGCATTTCTTGTGGGCTGGGAATGACAATCAAAGAAAGTTCCACCTGGTCGCCTGAGATAAAGTCTGCACCCCTAAAGACAGGGGGGGTTGGGATTGCGCTGCATTAACATCACAAATCAGGCCCTCCTGGCCAAGCAAGCATGGAAGGTGGTTACCGATGCCAACCTGGAGTGGGTATCTATTGTCAAAAGAAAATACCTGCAACATCACTCCTTCCTGGATATGGAGACTCCTTGTAATGGTTCCCACTTATGGAAATCCATAAGCCACACCCAACAACTTCTGTGTCAGGGATCATGGTGGCAGTTGGGAGATGGTAAGGATATTGAATTTTGGAAGGATGCCTGGGCTAGAAAAGACCCTCTCATCAATGATCTCGATCTAACCGCTATCAAGCACCTCACCAACAAGTATGGTCCCCGAGTTGTTGACTTCATCACCTCTGACCAGGGATGTCAAAAATGGAAGCAGGTTCAGTTCAGAATCCATAGTGCTGCCATTGACAAAACCCTAGCAACTCTGAGGGATACACTAAGGGCGAATTTTATCCCACAAACCCAAAAGAAAGACGATCACTGCTGGAAGGGGTCCAGCGATGGAACCTTCATTGTCAAATCTGTTTCCCAGATGATGGAAAGCCCTCTCAGAAGCCCCAGAAACTGCGACAGTCAGTCCTTAGCCAGAAGCGTGTGGCTCAAGCTCTTGATCCCGAAGGTGGCCCACTTCTGCTGGCTTGCTGTTTACAATAGAATTTTGACTACCGACAACTTGATTCGAAGAGGAGTTATTATTCCCAACAGGTGCTACCTCTGTACTCAAGCTTGGGAATGCATTTTGCTGGATTGCCCCTTCGCTGGGAATGTTTTTTCCCTTCTGATCAGCAGATTCCAGGTATGTTGGGTTCGGCCCAAGTCCATCTCGGACTTCTTCATCCAATGGCCACGGATCTTTAAAAACCCAAGACTCAGGTTCTTGTGGAATTCCCCGCTCCATCATGCGGCTTGGCAGATCTGGTTGGAACGTAACAACCGCATCTTCAGCGAGAGCCCCAGGAACTCGGAGGCTATCGCCAACAGAGCTCTATCCTTTGCTATTGAAAACAGTAGCCTCACCCCCTGCACAGAAATACCTAACTCTGGGTTGGAGTCATACCTGTTTGCTTCCCTCAGGATTCCCTCAGACTGCAGTAAAGTCCAGAGTTCCATTAGCTCCAGGACCAAGGCCAAATGGTCCCCTCCCCCGCAGGGATGGCTTAAGGCCAACTTCGATGGTGCCTCCAAAGGTAACCCAGGGAGCACAGGGGCAGGAGGAGTCATCAGGGATCACACAGGCAGTATTGTCAAGGCTTTCGCAAAAAATTTAGGGACCCAAACAAACAACTATGCAGAAGCTAGAGCGCTGTGGAGATGCATTGAGGTATGCAAAATCCTCCCCAAACCAATCATCTTCGAAGGGGACTCAACGGTTATCGTTGGGCACATTCTCAACAAGAGCATAGGGGGGAAGAATATCTAGAATATCATTCAGGAATGTCAAATCTCTCTTAATAGCATTCCTCAAAGCCAGATCAACCATGTCTTCAGGGAAGCAAACAAAGTGGCTGACATTCTTGCCAACAGAGCAATCAAGCAGTCCACCCTAGTCGTTTGGGAAGAAGGCTTCCCTCAAGAGGTCATCAACAAAGCTAAGCAGGATGTGGGAAAGTGACCCGATAGGTACCTTGCGCTACCCTCATGACGGTATTTTTTCAATACCCAAGGTGGTCTCTCATAGCACCACATCTCTTCGGAAATTTTTCATCAAAGGTGGCTATCGCCACCACGACGATGTTTTTTTAACACCAAGGGTGGTCCTCAACACCACCATCCTGCGTAACTCCGCCACTCCCATCACTCTCTGTAATGATGTCAATACGGTTTTCCACACAAACAATTTGGCTCGTGTCTTCCCCCTGTGTATCCCAAGTCGAGAATTGACTTCGCAGTTTAGTTGCTCGTGTTGCCTAATTTTCTCCACCAACCCTTCGCCCTCTTGTCCCCCCGCCTCCATTTTCCCTCTGTCCACCTCTACCGCCGACCATTTCGCTCTCTCCTCCACTCCCACCGTTCCTGGCCTTGTCGTCAAGAGCCACACCTACACCGAGTTTTCTGTACCCAGTCCCTTTTTTTTGCGAATTATCCCCATGACCCTTGTTAACCGACCTTTTAACCCGACCCAGACTGTCTACCTTCATCCAGCCTCCATGAAGATTATCCTCTCCATCTTCATCGAGAGAGACGTTAGAAACCCGCTAGCAAGCACTGCCAGCTTTGGTCTGGACTTCACCATGGCCATCACTGAGCCTGCTAGCTTGCAGATCGAGGCTGGGATTACGGCCCTGCTAGACGCCAAGCACTTCGTCAACTTCTTCAAGTTGTTCTCCGAGATTGATGAGGAAGTCACCAGAGAGTTCATCGAGTCGTGGAAAGAGGGGGAAGTTCAGGTTCGAGGTCTTCAGTTTGAGGTAAGCGTTCACTCCATTGCCCAAGTCTCTGGTATTCCGGCTGATGGTAGAGTTGTACGCAAAGATAGGCATAATTTTAAAGAAGAAACAGATCAATTTCCCGATAGAGGGAAAAACCTAGTGTGGGATAAGAAGGGAGTAGTGCGGTCTTCCTTGCCTCAACCCTGGGACTCGGCCATCGTCCCCATTATCCAGTATGTCTCTGTCGACAACCCCAATAAGCCTCTCCGAGCCTATAACCTTGCCTTTGTTAATCACCTTCGTGACGTTAGACCCGTCAACGTCCCCGACTTTCTCCTTCGATCCATCACCATCACTATCAACAACTTCAGGGTGAGTAAGTCCCCAAAGCCTCCACGGCACCAGGGGCTTTTTCTGGTTTTGTATAGGCATGCTCTAGCCCACCACGTGTCAGGGATATTTCCTCCAGGTCTCCCAGCCCCGCCCCCTCCTCTGGCTCCGTCCGCGCCGAAGCCACCACCCCCCCCGTCCCCCAACCCCGCCAGGTCACCTCCCCCTCAGTCTCCCGCCGCTTCCCCCCTCCCCCAACCTCTCTTCCCCCCTTGACCATGGCAAGGAAGATGCATCCCCCGACTCTACTCCCAAGGAGGAAGTCCGCACTGGCAAGCGACTAAGACCCAAACAAAAGTCAGTTCGGCCTCCCCAGAAAAGAAGGAAGTCCAACAGGCTGAAGTCCCCGAAGACGAGTGACCAGCAACTGAATACAAAAATTATCAGCGATGATGAAGAGCAGCACACTGACAACGCCAAGGACACGCTTCTATCCATAGCCCTCAAACGAGCCAACGAAGCAGTAACCCACTTGCAGGTGGCTGCCAACATCTTCCGAGAAGGCAGTGCCATCCTGTCCAACGCCATCGACGAGCTCAAGGATCTCCCTGCTTTGCTCAAGACCCTCCTGTCTCCTGATAGCAATGCCCAACAGGAAAGGAACAAAGAATCCCAGTAGATTGTGAAGTAGGTGTTTAGGCAACCGGACTGCCTGTGTTTGTAATAGTTTTGTTTTTTCTGTTTTGGTTGGTTTCGGCTCTGACGGGAACAGGATGTACGAGGTAGATCCCCAGCTGGTTTTTGTTTGTCACCAATGGTGGCCACAGTTGACTCTTTTTGCTACTGATGTAATAGGGACGGGACCCTTTAACCCGTACAACAAATAAAATTACTTTTACCTATCAAAAAAAATAATTCTAGGTTTGGTCCCCAACAGAGTCACCAAACAACTGTTGACTAGTTTTTATTCAAGCAACAACCAAGGGTTTTACAACCCTCCAATTCAAAGCACCGGTTGCTTTCTCACTTAAAAGAGCGGGTATCTAGACCAATAGCAATTAGAAATCCACATATCCGAGTTCATTCATCAACTACTTAATTTCAAAGGCAAGTAATTGGACAAATAACAATTAGAAATCCACATACCATAGCTCATTCAATAGACACTTGAATCACATAAAGCATATCAATAAATAAGTTATAGACTCACAAGCATTAAAACTTATTCACTAAGAGTTTACTTCTAATTTCATGTAAATGGAAAGCATTCACATTCAAGAAGAAAAGAAAAATATCTTCTCACAAGCAACATTAAAATCAACCTAACTAAACTTGAATCAAATTTAGAACGATAAACATGCAAGAAAAGCTAATAGCATTCAAGTTTTTGTTTTTGAACTTCAATGAAAGTAAAAAGAAGTCTAAACTGAACCACGAATCATTTTGTCTTTCTCCCTAAAATAGAGTCTAAAAGGTAGTTAAGCAACTACCAAGTCAGTTACGATAACAACTGCATCCATATAACAAAAGAACTTTTGAATCAAATCATTGGCATAAATTGAAATTCATTAGAAATCAAAAGTGAAGGTTGGGAACTTCTCCTTAAGTGATGACTCAATAAAGATAAACCCCCTGAACTAGCCACGTTATCTTCTCATCGTTTAATGCTAGGTCCATGAACCATTTCTAGAAATCTTTTGGAGAAAAAATTTCCATAGATTTGATAACCTCAATCATATTGTCTATAGTGCTTTGGATGTTAGCCTTGTATTGTTCTTCTTTTGTTTCATCAATATCTGCCATAACTTTCAAAGTTTTCGTCACTTCAGTCTCCACTTCTCCAACATCTGCTTCCCTGAGATCGGCTTGGCCAATATTATCTTTTGGCAAAAGTCTCCTCTGCCAATAGGTTTATTCCTTCCGAAGACAATGACTTCCCCTTAGGACCTCTCCCATCTGTAAAATTGAGTTCTTCTACAGAAGGGACTCCGTCTGATGGAAGGCCCAAATCTTTGCGGGCATTTTCCTCCGCAAGCTTTTCACTATCAACACTTAGTAAATTTTTCAAAATCATCGTTAAAATAAAAAAATTCCTCCGTGCATGCAAGGGTGGAATTTATAAAATTTTCAAAATTAGCTCGGAGTTGTTTATTGAAAATAAAAAATAATGAAACATAAAACATAAATAGTACATAAGAGAAAATACAAAGAGTAAGGTGAAGCCCCTTATATTTATAATGGGTTTAATGTGGCAACACTAGGTCGCATTGAAACAAAATTCGAACTAACTTAACACCAGCTTGTTGTTAAGACCCATCTCTGACAATGTAAGCTTAGGTTCCAACTATTTGATCAAAGTTCTCTGGTTATCATTTAAAATATTATGAGCAAATGTTATTTGAAACAGAATTTGGTGATCACTTTGCAAATTTTAACACCATGAAGAGAGGATTAAACTCATAATTTATAGGTAGTGGCAAGTTTTATGTATCAGCCTAAACATTTATTTTCTTTCAAGTGCTTGCATTTGCATGGGTGTTTGTTAGGAGGGGCAGGTTGCCAATAGATTTAGATTTCACTCAATCTACATACTAGCCCAAGGCATTACAGAAATTATAAGTGAAATTATATTAATGTCAATTACACAAAATTGCTAAAGAGAACTGGAAGAAAATCAGAATATAAGGTGTGTTCAGCAATAGAGAGTTTGATGTACATCTCCCAAAAATATATATCTAAGCCGAGCCTAATCATACAATGATATGATAAAAGAGAACTCAAATTGCCTATATTGTCACATGAAGGAGGTAAAAAGAACTGTAATCTCTTGAGCCTTCGGGTGTGCTTCACAAAATTCAGCTAACAGAAGATATCATTTCAATCTTATGATTCAAATTAAGCCTGATTTATGTAAATCCATTCATGTTGTGACAGCTTATTGTAAAAAGTTTACTTGTCAAACATTTGATCTAGTTCTCTTCAATAAACATGACCAAAGCACATGCTTCAATTTAACCTTCAGATTCTTTAGAAAGGAACTGTTAGAATAATACTACGTGTAGACAATGTATTCTGCAATCATTCCTTAATGGAACTCTTCAAGTCACTGACACATCACATACACACATGTAAAGAATTTCCTTCTTTCTTTTGTGCCTTTACTTTGCTGCAACTCAGCTTTCATTTGTTTCTTGTTCCCATGATAATTTCTTTCATTTCAAAGTCCATTTGGATCTTCTAGTAAGACATTTAACTGCAAAAATAGTAATCATTATATTGATTTTTATAATCATAATCCCAAAGACTGGGCCACAAAGAATAAGGATTAAATTTAAAGCATTTATATTAAATTTCTGTCCTGCATTAAAAATTGAAGAACAGTAGGAAAGTAATCGATGAGGACTGTAGTTTAAGGTCAAAGAGTAATAGGCTTAGCTATTATGTCTACCAAAACGTGAACATGCCAAGTACTTATGAGATTTGTCCAGACTCCAGAACAAGGAGTGCATGGAATAGTTAAATAGTCAACAAAGAATGGTTTTCCAATCATGCCATAATATGTATGGTATGAAGAGCCCAATCAAATCTTCAACATAACAAAAAGGATAAAAATTGAGGACAAATTCACAAAGATGGAAGCATGAACAAATGGAAAACAGAAAATTCTTTTCTCATGTTACTTTGACAATGCATGGCAGTTTTCCTGCATAATCTTTCATCTATAAGAACCCATTTTCCATTAAGGTATCTATAAGAACCCATTTTCCATTAAGGTAAGTTTCCTATACAAAATCTTACAACAGGGGATGGTTTAGAAATTTGCCATGGTATTGACAATACAAAGACAACATCAAAGGTACAAAACTAATAGAAAAGAAACATCATCATGGCAGCCAAAATCTAGTGCAGCATCTAGATGCATTGATTTGATGTTAAGATTATAAACAAACACAGTTTTCTTGTTTTTATTCTGGTCATTCATTTTATTCATTTTTCCATCTAATTCTGCTCAGAATTATATTTAAAATTAAACATACACACCAGCAAAATTTTGCATACTTACATGATGCAAATTAGCTTTTCGTCGATACCAACGCAAATTTATTGTGTTTCCACCTAGATCTCCAGTGAATCCAACATGCAAAGGCTGCAAATTCATTATTTTCATGTCTGAGCATCCACAAGTAATTCTACAGATGGATAAGAGCCCTCATTTTCAATATATGCATATAAAGCACAGACTTTAACTCCCTCAACAGATACAATGCATGGGCAAGCAGAATAAGACCTGATGGATGTCTCCCACGTAATGAGACAGAAATAGTAGCGCTTCTGTCAAATTATCTGCAAAATTCACTCAAGTTAGATGTCCATAAACCGATGTCCATTTGTCCAGAACATACCATTCAATTACATAATTAAGGAACCTAATCAAGTTGTACAATGTGGGACAGGACCCAATGTGCCAGGATGAATCCTACAAAAGAAACATACATTTCCCATCAGAGAATTTGTTGTATGTTTCAAGCTGAGCAGTGTAATTATTAATGGCTCCTGCCACACACATATCCTTTTCTCCCTGCCAATTATGGCAGTCCCCTGTTAGCAAACAACCATAAAAATTAGTTGATATGTATAGCACTTAAGTGAGATTCATATGCATTAATTTGTCTCTATATAGATGAAAAAATAGAAATTCTGTCAAACAATTCCCTACTATGTCTCTGGGAGATGATGGCAAGTTAATGGTAAGCTTCAAACAGTCTGAGGTACAAGATTACTTGAGCAAATTCAGAAATGAGTAAAAATAAATAACCAAAATCAATACGTTGCTTTTCCATACGAGTTCAGCTGCCAAACCATCCTTTCCTTCTAGAATTGATGATGAAAATGAATAACATCGTAATGAAAAGTAACTTTGATTTTCTGTTGTTATGTGAAAGTACCAAGAATCTTATTATCCATTGAGATTAAGCAAATGATCCTAACTTGCATTTGAAGATTATATATATTTGATCATGGTATATAATCTCTAATTAGAAAAAGTAACTTACGAGAATATGCATAGTTACATCTGAAATCTGGAGTATCAATGTAGTGCAGTGGACTACTCCAGTGGTACCTAAATTTAATCTCATCAGGCCAGGAACAAAGAGATGCAAGGTCACCTTCTGCATAATCTGGAAGCAGTTTTTTAACTGCATCTGCTGCTTGGTCATTCAGACGGGCCTGGTGCTCAAATATTAGGATAGACAATGAAAAAAGCATTCAGCTTTAATATCAGCCATTAACAGGAAATTGAGATTTCATAGAACCATTAAAAATTTGAAGGTATGTTTAAGTTGTAGAAATCAAACATGTGAAGGTTGTCAATAACTCTTATATGAATTAGTAGGAAGAAAGAAACAAAGATATTACATTCATGTCCATCAATGACCAAAGTTTGCCAACAGAACTGCAAAACACAATCTGTTAACATACTACCAACAAGAAACCCAGAAAACTTAGAAATTAAAGCATTAATGCTGCTGACGAGAAAAACGAAAAAATCTTATGATACATATCTTGGATGGGAATTGGGAAATAATGTGGATGTTTGAGCTTTGTAAAATCAATACTAATAATGCTATTACCGAATAAAAATTAAACATTTATATATCAATTCTATCTTTCAAAAATTAAAAAGTGGCCAAAGATTGCTAGAAAAGAGAGCACCTTTCAGATCACATAGAGAAAAAAAATCCTTTTATTTAAATTCAATCTCTTTGATAATTCTCAAATTTCCTGAAGCAGAAAAAAAACATATAGAATTTTAATGCCAAAGAAAACACAATTTGAGAAAAATGCTCCTGTAGGCTATTTTTTTTTTGGAGATTCATTGAAAACATTGATGATAGCAGTGGCACATGTGGCACAATTTAAATCGAATTCAAAAGCTGAGCAAGACTGACAAACCAGCTGTGCGAGTGCACTGCAAAATGACTTGATTTTTCTTGAAAGTTGCCTTTCCAAATTGCAAGTACAAAGATGAGGTCCTTTATGGATCTGAAGCTGGAGCAATGGTGAGGCATTTTTTAACAGTATGAAAGAACCGTCTAATCAAGTATGCAAAATGCCACCAAGGAAAGCGCTATCTTCTGTAGACAGGCAAAATTGATATGTCTGCACTTAGTGAATCAGTTTTGGTATTATATGTTATTTTGTAATTGTATGCAAAGTGTTTGACGAAATGTGCGTACATATATTTAATAATGTTATAAAGTGGCAATATAATATTGTACGTAATAATAAAGTGATGTTAAGTCATTTATGTCAACAAAATCATAAGTCATAAGCTAGTTTGTCCTGTAGTGGGAAATGTCATGTAAATGCAAAGATTAAATGCATATGAAATGTAATTGAGAGAATGATGAGGTGTCAGGTAGTTGGAGGGTAACTACTTTTTGTTGTATAAATAAGCCCTCCCCTCATTCATTCAAGAGGATGTTGAGGCATTGATGATGGCAGGATGTTGGAGGAGCATTGGTACGTGAGAGATAATGCTGCTGCATATCTGCGTAGGGCATAGTGCAGTCACGTCTTGTATGCAGCCATGAAGAGTATTCTGCATAGGGTTTGCAGACTGCAGATTGTAATGCTGAAACTGTGTATATGCCAGTGTTAATATAAATCTACTTGTATTTATTTGTTATGCGTCCATTGCTGCTGGTGTTGTTATTGCTGTTGTTGTTTCTGTATATTATTATCGTTAATGACTGCAGATATGTAGAATTATTTAAGTAGAAATGGAATTGTGTGTAAGCATGTTAAATTTCATTTCTACATTTTCTTAGAGAATCATTGAAACCATGTATTGTAGCAGTTGTATAGGTGGCATGATTTGAATTTTAAATTGAGTTCAAAACCTGAGCAAGACCAACAAACTATTCTACAAAGTAAACTGCAAATGACCCCCAAAGGTTTTCCCAAAATTAGCCTTTCCAAATTGCAATTACAAAGATCAGGTCCTCATCAGAGAGATTGGAAGTTGGAGCAATAATGAGGTATCTTATCCAAAAGACCTATATAGTGATGTCAGATTGGAAGTTGAAGCAATAATGAGGTATCTTATCCAAAAGACCTATATAGTGATGTCAGATAGGCTTCACCTATCTTGAAGTATAGTAGCAAAGGCATTGTCACTCCAGTTTGGAAGCAGCGTCCTCTTTTGAACCCAAAGTCTTCATGTGGTTAGTGCTTCACTAAGGATTGTCAGTCAAAACAAGGCTGTCCAAAATTCTGTCAAGAAAACATATTAACCTTAAGACAACCAAATTTGACTATGAGCTACAGTGTTTGGTTGGGCCTCCTATTTTAGTAAACCTGCTTCAAATATTTTTTAAAAATTTAAAAATAAAAAGTTAAAAAAATTACATCAACTTATTGGACGACTTAAAGCTAGTAACAAGCGTTAAGGTAATCTTTAGGTAATAGGCCTAGCCCAGAAGTAGGTCCAGCCCAGCACTCATGTCTGGAGTTCAAAATCTCATCCACCTTAGCCCACAGCATAAATCAAATATCAAGTGGTTAAAAATATAAGCTTCCACGGAAAGACCTAAGTTTAAGTACCATTATGTAATTCATTGAAATATCATGGTGATGATATAATATGGGTGAGGTCATTTCAATACATAGTCTCCCAATTAAAAAAACTAAGATCAAATCTTACCACACAATATGATACAGTTGCAACCTTATATAACCAATTTAGGGAAAAACAAAACTTTTATCCCAAAAATGTCTGTGAGTTCATGCCATTAGCTTAACCCGTTAAATTATTTGGTTAAGGAGACCTAGGTTCAAATCTTACCAAACGATATATGCATAATTATCATAATACTAAATGATCATCCAAGTAGGATCTGTTTCAATCCCATATAACCAATTTTAAAAAAATTGTAAATTATGTACTGGGAACTACGTTTGATATCCAGAAAACCTTTCACATTTGAAATGTATTGTAAATAGAGTTATGCACCTTCTCTTAAATTTAAAAAATATCTACCTTTTAAATTGTAATAATAATAATCGTCATCTTCTGTCAGAGAAAATCTGTTAAACTTAAGCCAACAAATTTGACTGAAAATTACAGCGCTGTGCTTAGCTTTCAAATTTACCAAAACCTGAAAACATAATTTTCAAGAAATTTAATCGATCCAAGAACCGTTTGAAGGCCTTAAAACTTGTACATGTTCAAAGCAGGATCCATTTCGCATTCTTCACCAAATTTGCTTAGCAACTAACAAAACCGATAAACACAGCATTCCGCCAAGAAAATATATTAAACCTAAAGTCAAATAAATTTGACTCACATTAAATTACCTGAGCAATCTTGCATGTGGCGAAATGCCCTTCTTTTCCCCACGACTCTCCAGCATGAAAAGCGGAAGCCAACGCGATCACAAGACTCCAAAACAGTGCGGCACTGAACTTGCAGATCATTCTTCAAACAAACAGATAAACGCTGATTTACGATTTTTTTCCTGCACTCGTAAAGTGCAGTGACACAATAGAGACTTTCCGTGTAGCATTTGTGGCATTCCCTTTGAATCAGATACCGAGATAGCTTTACCCGTAAGATATTCTCCGTGTTTGAGGGGTTTCCTTGGAAACAGGGTTGTTGGTCCCACGGTAATGGTCTAAACGGTTAAAAATATGTTATGTTGTTAAGGATAAATAGTATTTTTTTAAATAATATTTTTTTATATATTTAAGAATTGGTAATTATTTTTTTTTTTAATAATTGGTCCGAGGGTTAAGTTGCATTGTTTCTGATGGTAGTGTCAAATTATGGTGCTACCACTATATCCCCTACCTCGGTAAACGACTGAAGGGAGGGAAACTTGCGTTGGCTCGGAGTTGGTACCGCATCATGTTTGAACCTAGGTCTCTTCTTAGCAAATGCCCAACTTCTATTTTATAAAAAAATTTAATATTATTTATAAAATTTATTAAAATAAATTTTTTTAATTTTTAAATATATGGCTAGTTTAGATGTAAAGGATATATATCAAAAAAACGTTGAAAGTTATCAAGAGGCCCCTATTCATTTCTTAGGGGTGTGTTCTCCAAGCACCTCGGGCTCGGGCGTTTTTAAATATATATTCTTTGAAATGAAATGAAAGATTTTAATTACTTCCGCGAGACCCAAATATGGTCTATGGACCTCAAATATGGAAGTACAATTACTCAAATCATATCATATGATCTTTAATATCTTTGAGAAAGTTGGTCTTTCTCCTGCTGATTTGTGTTAGCAAATCCTCAACTTTTTTTATTTTACTATCTTCAAATAAATCTGTTATAAACTCGTTCCCAAGTGTTTCTTTGTATTTGTCACAAATATCTGAAAAACTTGGGCATTTATAGATAAAGTGTTCATCTGTCTCTACTGCCCTTGTGCTACATAAAGTACATATCCTTTCTTCCCATTGTTCTTTGGGCGTTGTCCATCTCCCTGTTTCACATCTAAGCCTATGAGAGCTAGTCCTTATCTAAGCAATGAGTATTTTTTCCTTTCACTTGATTTCAGTGCCTATATACGCTTTTTCCTTGTGGTCATACATTAGGTTAAAATTTGCAATATAATATTGTATTTTCTTGCTTGTCTTTATATTTAAGCTAGTTAAATGTTTTTGTTAATGTCAATTTTTTTAATAAAAAAAAAAATTGTTTACGATATGACATGTATGAACTCTTTGACTCCCACCCCTTATCTATTGTAAGAACGCCTCTCAACATAATAAAAATAAAATAATTAATTTTTAATTTTAAAGTATATGATACTTGTAAGAGTTGTAATCAATTAATTATCAAATTGAATTTAAAATCTTTTACGTAGGCATGCATGGTCTATAGATGATACTTTTATTTTTCTTCAATTAAGAGATTAACATTCTTTTATTTCACAAGTTGTACTCATTTTGCATCTCATATCTCGGCATAACAACCAAAACTTCATGAACTTGAAATTTGTGACCTGAATTTTAAAATGCAAACCTAAACCTTTAATTCACAGCTCATTTCACTTAATACCTAAACATAACTAATATTATATATTTTCAATTTTCAATTTTTAAAAAGTGGCCCTCACTTAAAAAGAATAGACCCTTGCTTAAAAATAATAAAGTGGCCCTCACTTAAAAATAATAAAGCGACCCTCACTTAAAAGGAATATGTCCTCATTTAAATTGAATAAAGTGGTCTCACTTAAAAATAATAAAGTGGCCCTCACTTAAAAGGAATAGACCCTCACTTAAAAAAAATAAAGTGAGGAATAGGCCTCACTTGAAGTGAAGAAAGTGGTCTCACTTGAAAATAATGAAGTGGCCCCAAAATGGTAAGTGCCCCTCTCAAACTTACCTTGAACCAAGTTATCTTTCTTTCACGATTTTTTTCAAAATAAAAAATAAAAAAATAATAGTGGTATGTTTTTAAGATTTTATGTGAAAAAGTTCAAATTTTAATAAAAAATTGAAATTTTTTTAAAACTGAAGCCATAATATATGTCTTTGGGTTTTTATTAAAAAGATCCAAAGTTCAAATTTTAATAAAGAGAAACAAGATCCCTTTCAAAATCGTGTGTTTTATCCTAACATTTTTAAGTTCCGTAGGATACCCGGGTCTATTTTAAAAACTTTGTTTTACCTTAAAAATTTTAACCCAAGGCTAGTTGGTAGCACCCAAGTGCTTGTTGGTAGGCTGCTTGGGTCCTATTGATTTCGTCCTTATCCAATGGACTATGATTAAATCCCGGTCTCAATTTTTTAGATGATTGAGGTCCCATTAACTTCATTTTAACTCAATAGATTATGGTCTAGGGTTTATAGAGGTTCTTACATTTTAAAAAAATATGTTAACCCAATAAATTAGGGTTTACAAATATTCTTATTTTTCTAAATCCTTCAATGCGAACATATTTGATTTAGATTAACTTATTTTGTTATTGATGTGTGTTTTTCAAGAGATTGAAAAGTAAAGGCAATGATCATCCGTGAATTGAACTTAGATCTTGTTAAATATATTTAAATATATTTTATATTAAAAAATATATATTGTAAATTTTATTTTAGTAATAAATATTAATTAAATATTTTTATTAGATAGGCGGCTTCTTGCCGACTGTTGCGACCATTGGCTGTGATGTGGATACGACTGTTGAAACTCGTTGACTTTTGTCGCCACGTTGAATTTCAGTTTCTTGACTCGTAGCCGTTGACCTGCAGCCGGTTGTTGGCCTTTGATTATCGTTGATCGGATCTCTGCCGTGGACTTCCAACCCGCGAAGGGTTAAATTTTTGAAACTTATTAAAATATATTTTTTTAATTAGATATTTTTTTTTTTTGATGAGGAACCTTTTATATACGACATATTCGCAACATGTGAGGGGAAAGATTTGAACCTGGTCGGAGAGTTTTAACTATTCATTTGCTCTCCAACTCCTCTACATGAGCGGATAATTAAATATTTTTGTTAATCCAATTTACCAAATACAGAAAATTACAATTTAAGAAAGGCGATAGTTGTTTTAAAATGTATTTTAAATTGTTTAGTAATCATCTTTATAAAAAATTTGATATTTACTAAATTAGTCATTGTTCAACTTGCAATAATTATTATAAAATATTTGAACTTGCAATAATTATTATAAAAATATTTGAACTTGCAATAATTTTTATAAAAATATTTGAAATGTTGAAAAAAACATGAAAATCAAAGAAGTCTAATGGATATCTTTTTAAAGTATATTATTTATTTATTTTATTAAATAATGTGAAGTACATTAAGTAATATAATAGGGGTCACAGTTTTTTTAATAAAAACAGGGGTCACCCCTCCCCTAATTCAAACTATGGTTCGGGGTTTGAACCGTACCTGCAAACAAATATAACCGAAATAGTTGTCGATTCACTTGTGTAACAAAAAATAATAATATATGGTTCATAAATTGTTCCCATATTTAAAAATAAGATAGCCCAAAATAAACTACACAATATGTTAATGAATTTTGGTATTATTGAGCATAGTAGAGGCAAGATTAAAAAAAATTGAAGAGGTTGAAAGGCAAAGGGTTATCCTTCCTATGGATTGAACTTAGATTTTTCATAAGAAAATCCAATAACTTTTGTCATTATGATGTTTATGCAAAGACATTAGAAATAAAATAAATTGGTGTCAAATATTCAAAATGTGTGAAGGCTAGGAAAGGTGTTCGCCTAAGTGGAGGAGATCCAAGTGGCTAGGTTTATGGGTGTGCTTCGTATTTTCCAAGTGGTTAGGTTTATGGATGTGTTTCATATTTTTTTATTGAGGTTAGTGTGAGAAACCCCTACAACCGACATTAGGGTCGAGCATCCCCATCTCTAGGTTTATGGGTGTGCTTTATATTTTTATTGAGGTTAGTGTGAGAAACCCCTGCAACCGATGCTCAAGGTCGGACATCCCCATCCCTAGGTTTATGGGTGTGCTTCATATTTTTTATTGAAGTTAGTGTGAGAAACCCCTGCAACCTACAACCGATGCTTGGGCATACTCATCCCTAGGTTTATGAGTGTGCTTCATATTTTTTTATTGAGGTTAGTGTGAAAAACCCCTACAACTAACGCTTGGGGTCGAGCATCCCCATATTAACCATGACCTAGGCATTCTCATCCTTAAGTTTATGGGTGTGTTTCATATTTTTATTAAGGTTAGTGTGAAAAACCCCTATAATCGACGCTTAGGACCGAGCATCCCCATCTCAACCATGACTCGAGCATTTCCATTCCTAGGTCTATGGGTGTCACATTACCATGCACACCTACCCCCTCGCACACTCACCCACATTGTGGTTTGAACCTTGGACCTCTCAAAGAAGAACCAAAGCTCAAACCGTTGCGTTGTCCCATCAGGTGTACTTCATATTAGTCCCTATGGGGATGAAAGTCTTTGTACGACAATTAATAACCATATGTGAACGAATAAAGAGGCTTTATTTTTGTAATTTATATTTTAGATTTAAATTTTTCTACTACAAATATTTTAAACTTATAATTTTTTAAATTAAAATTAATAATTACATGTTTTTCAATTAGTTAAAATGATTTAATGGAATATAATACTTGTTAAAAGTGTAATTTGACTTATGGTTAAGGTTAACATTATATGATATTTTCTTGTATAGGCTTACAAACAATTTTTTACAATATATTTGATTGTATATTAAATATGAATGTTATTTATTAAGATGTCTTTAGGAGTGATAAGTGAAATAAAAGTTTATTGAAGTTAATTAAATTTTTGGAGTAATAAGGAATAAAATTAGTTTATTTATATTTAAGTTTTTTGAAATATATTTAGTTTATTATTTTTGAAAATATTTGAAAAAAAATGAATATTTGCAAATTTAGTTATTTGGGAGTTAAAAGGTTTTCAACATGAAAATAAAATATGCAAAATTCATATTCTTAGTTTCTAACAACTAGGGAGATATAAGGTTTTCTATTTTATAGGATTTAAGTTTAGAAACTTTGAAATTCTTGAACTAGTTAAACCTAGGAGTTATAAGGAAGTCTACATCAAAGTCTTTTTGAATGGGTACTACTATGTCTAACAATATGTTTTTCTTTCTGAATCTCAACTTTTGAAAGGACCAAATTATGCTTCATGAAAAAATAAAGTGAAATCAATTTTAATAGTGGAAAAACTTTGGGATATAGTTAGTGGAGCAAAAACAAAACCTACTAAAGATGTTAGAGAAATTCAAAGATATGAAGAAGGTGAAGCCAAAGCACTTATGATAATAATGTTTGCAATAACTGATGAAATACAACCTTATATAAGTGCAACATAAACTTTTACAGAAGCTTGGAATACTTTAGGTAAAATATTTGAAGGAAAATAAAATGAATCAAAGTGGTCAAACAAATAAGTCAGTACAACAAAGACAATATCAATCTCATCCACAATGACAACAACAACAATTTCAATGTCAGTATCCTCCTCAATATCAATATAGTTAACCTCAATTACAATATAGAGAGGGAAATAAAAAAAAGACATCTAGCTATGAAATTCATGAAATTTAAGAGTTAAAAGAAAATACTGAAGAGAATTAATTCAAAGCCCTTTCAACAAAATTGATAATCAATAAAGATATATTTCTCTCAAATATTTTGAAAGATACTAACTTTGTAGTTGATCAGGATACATGAAGGTAGATTATATAGAACAAGTTAGAAAAGTACAAACTGAAGAAGTAGAAGAAGAATATTAGGAATATTTAGAAGAAAGAAAAAAAAGAGCAAAGCAAATACAAGTCCCAAGATCACTTGAATATTGAATATCAAGATGAAAACCATGATTAAAGATCAACATATTCAATAACCAAATATTGTAATAAAAGAGGATGTTGAAGAATAATAAATTATTTGGTACATGCTAATGTACCCCCATGGTACCTTTATGGTACATATGT
This sequence comes from Wollemia nobilis, assembly GCA_028583015.1. Classification (NCBI taxonomy): domain Eukaryota; kingdom Viridiplantae; phylum Streptophyta; class Pinopsida; order Araucariales; family Araucariaceae; genus Wollemia; species Wollemia nobilis. The sequence goes on from JAQPPZ010017072.1 coordinate 4,685,023, forward strand.
AAATATTAGATTAGGGTTGAGTCTTAGTTTAGAGTGAGTATTATATCCCCTTTCATGTATGGGTGTATGTGCACTAAATGCACAAGTATTATGTACGTGTGTATGTGCAGGAAATGCATAAGTGTTATGTAAGTGTGTATGTGCAGGAAATACACAAGTGTCACATGAGTGAGTGTGCAAGTGTAATGAGATTCTATGTGCACAAGTGTCTTGTATGTAAGAGATCAAATATGTTATGTAAATATGTGCACATGTGTCTTAGGTTAAAGTGTCCAAAGTGAAGGTCAAGAGTCATGTCTAGGTGTGCATACAATATAGAGTCATGTGTTTATCAAGTATGCAAGTGTCAAGTAGAGTAGCCAAGAGTCATGAGACTTGGCATATAGAAAGGAATAGTCAAGTATCCAAAGAGTCATTCTACTATGGCTATATAGTAATATATAGAGAGATATCATGTGGGTCAATCAAAGTATCAATAAATCTATTCATGTATCTATTCAAGATTTATATTTGTAAGAGAAAGAGGAGTTATAAATATTCCATATATTTTTGGACAATTAATATTGTAATTTGTGTTATATACTTTATACATGTATGATTCAAGTTATTTACATTCATATTGTTGTTTATTAATGTATGTTATTTGATATATTATAAGCCTTGATTTACATATTAATTTGCTCATGTTATTCTACTCACATAATTATCTTGATCCTACTGTATTGTGGCTATATTATATTTGATCCTGTGAGTTTTATATTAGTATTAAGAATTAAAAATCCATCATGAAAGCTTATTTTTTCCAATTTTGACCACATGAATGAGTTGTTCCTCAACATAGCTATCAGTGGGGTTGTTATCTTCCTAGAGTTATAAATAAACTTATGATAATATCCAATGAGATCCAAAAAAACCTCATAGTCATAGAGTTCTAACCAGACTGCAGGTCCAATTTTAAAAAAAATTAAATGCCATGCAACTCGTCTAGCAACTCATCAATTATTGGAATAGGAAATTTGTCCTTTCTGAATATTTTATTTTCATTAAAATCTACACACAACCACCATGAACCATCCTTTTTTCATACCAACAATACTAGAGAGGAACATGGACTAACATCGGGGCAAATAACCCCTATTGCAAGCTATTTCTACATCATTTTCTTGATCTATGATTTTTAGACATATAGAAACTTGTAAGGGCTGACATTTGGAGGGATACTACTTGGAACAAGTTGAATTGCATGATCATGAGGACAATGAAGGCGTAATCCCTTAGGTTCCTAAAGAACTATTGCATGTCTTTCTAATAGAAGACGTAATTCTGCTTGTGATTCCTTTTTATTTTCAATTAGAGATTATATAGAAAAGCATTGTGCCATGACTTCATGAGATGAATTTTTAATATATTTTCCATCCTATGAGATGAGACAAGTTGAGTAGCATCGGCCATCATTCCCCAAAGAGTATATTCAATTCCTTATTGGTTGAATTTTTTCTAGAGATCAAAAAATTTCCATATTATCAATCTCAACGTTCTAAGTCATTGTGTTCCCAATACATCACACCCTCCCAAGGGAAGAACAAACATATCAAAATTAATATTTTAATCTCCTATTTTTATTTAGACATTTAGGCATTTTTCCTTACAAGGCAAAGTTCCTCCATTGGTGATCATGACTTCAAATAAATTACAAGTATTTATTTAACAATTTACTTGCTTTGCAAATCTAGGGTCAATAAAATTGTGTGCTTCTAAAGTTAATGAGAATATTATTTGGTGCCCCTTAGCCCTAATATCTTCTTATTTTAGGAGGTAGTTATTATTGCTAAGGCATGGATCAAAAGTTTTGGCTAGGGTTCTCCTTGGGCTTCTAGTCGTTTTATCTATTTTTCTTCCTAATGCTCCTCTTTCACCTCTTGAGATTCGGTGGTTGTTGAATCATTTGCATCAAGAAAATATAATTTTTGCTACACATTTATGTTTAGGTGAATACTTCTCATCATAATTAAAGCATAGTCCTTAAGCTCTATGAGCTTCCATTGTAAGGATACAACTATCCTTCGTCCAATGCAGTATAACAAACAAGAACAATTATTGAAAGAAATAGTATGCACAACAAAAATATATTAAACACGATTGTGAATAAGATAAATTCAATTGAAACAATATTGCCACTCAAGGAGGGTAGATCCCCGCCACAAGGGCAATGTGCGAATACACAAATGATAAAGATTAATGTAATTGATGATAGATGATTATTTCCTAAGCTACACTTGGATATAAATAATAATTAAAATATAATGTCTCATAATATAGCCGACAACTATATTATTTTTGGTATGTAACATGACTCCCCTTCTCCAAAAGCTGTCCTCAAAGATGGAAATATCTGGAAAATACTCTTTGTCATCCATGTAACATCATCTTCTGGAAGGCCCTTCCATTTAGTCAGGAACTCTTGAATTTGACAAGCGCGAAGATGGTTTATTCTGGATTGCTTCAACATTTTTCTGTACGAGAAGTCAAAAAATTATTCTCTAACGGCTAGTCAGTTTTGTAAGTTTGTAATTGCTACAATGGCTATAAAAACTTTGTAATTGCTCCAACGGCTATATCGACTTTCAACGACTAAGTTCGCACGGAATATGGTTAGCGTTAGAACTTGAATGGATGGATATAATTCATGAATTATCAATGATAATACTTTGTTGTTACAAACAAACAGCTGTGCTGTCAGCGGCTAGTCTGTGCTCCACGGTGACTTCTAGTCTTGTTGTTTCAAACGGATAGCTACGCTTGTCAATGGCTAGATTGCGCACAATGGTTACTTGTGATTTCAAATGGATAGTAGCACAACGGTCATTTGGCTCAAAAAATTTGGACGTCAAATAGATTCGAACGAGTGGGGCAGGTGGACGACAACACAGGAGCGCGACATGGAGGACGAATGGACACTTGGCAATGGCGAGAGCGAGTGGTCAACAGAGGAAATATAGAGGACTAATACGCGACATTGGCGAGATTTTGCAATACGTAGGGATGTGAACTTAGGTTTCGCTGTTTAATCTTATCACAAGCAAATAGTAATGACCATCGGATAAAAGTATTACTCTAATTAGTGCAGAAGTGCTTGATTTGGTTGCCCTAAATTTTTTTAATGAAAAAATCTTAGGACATTACCTTCCCTATCTTCATGGCGTGCTGCTATTGGCAAATTTTTTAGGGCTTTGATGCCACTAATTTTCCTCATGCTTCCAAAGTAGTTATGCTTGCTTATTCAATAGTGAATATCACTGCTCCGCTTGCTAACTCAACAAACACGTGTGAGGATTTACCAGTATAAAATTTAGGATTCATAAAAATAAAAGCTTAATTGAGTCTTTCTTCTCCTCTGCTGAGTGTGATTCAATTGTCGCCTGCACGAAGACTGTGTTTGTAGACAGTCTACGATTGAACATGCTGAGGTGGGATAAGGTGATGTCTAATAAACTGGATTTATTCGTTCTAGATGCTAAAGGAAAACACCAGGAACCACAATATTTATTCTTAACTATCCGTAATGACCTCGGCTATTTCGGCAAAATATGATGATTATTATTTTATCTTATGGCATCTTTTCTTTCTATCAAAAGACTAGGCGATAACTAGATAAGAGAGCTACGTTTAATTGAAGATCATCCTCAAGAACCACCAATTCTGTGCACTCCATAATCCTGACGCCCTGGTTGACAACAAATATGCCTGTACTGTGATGGTATTCTATGTTGTGAACAGGTTGTTGTTTTTCATAGGTTTCCTTGGACAATTAAATAAATAAATATGATGTTCGCTCCCTTGACAAAGATCTTTGAGAATGGCTGGAACACTGGTGATCTGGCCTAAAATAATTTTCTTGATGGTTTCAATATGTTGACAATTTTAATATGTTTCAAATATTTAGCACTATTCTGCAAATAATCACGATCCACTTAAAAAACAACCAAATAAGTTGATCAAAATATTAAAACCTTCGTTCACTCTTCTTTGTGATTGTGTAAAATTAAAACCTTATATATGTGGTGCTATTGTTAATAACAACGAAGGCGAAATAATGTGATGACAAAATATGACGTAGATGATGGACGGTATATTTGAGTGTGGCGAAGTGGTATTAGGGTTACGTATGATAGGAAAATGAAACTTTAGGACACCAACTAAAACGACGCTGAGTCAGACAATGAAGATTGTTGTTAAACAAATAAATTTCTTCAAAAAATATTCTCTCTTTGAAATGACACCGTGCTGGACACTACTTGACACTGCAACCAAGCTTCTGCTGCATGTGCAAACGAAGGGTTTTTATTTTTAATTTAAGGAAGGTTGATTTACTTGGTAATCTAATGCGTCGTCTATTTATGCTATGAAGCTCAGATTTCGAAGATGATTCAATAGCACACTAGGTTTCACCAAGGAAGACTGTTGAAGATGTCAGAGTATAGAAAAGTGAAATACATGTTTTTAGGAGAAGTCTACACCTAGCACAGGGACGTAGTGGGTACAAAAATCATAGAACTGTAACTGAATAAACTCCGTAAAAAAAAATTCCTCCACGAACGTCGATTGACTATACTTAGGACACCAGTTCTACCTTTTTGACAGAATGAACAAACTTTTGCACCCTTTATTTATTGTTTTGAATTTTTGTTTTCTTGCCTGAAACCTGCGCAATTTCCTCGTTGTGGTAAGAAAATTTCCTATTTCTGCTGCCTGTGTATATTCTTGAGAATGATTCACGACTCTGAGTGACTTTCGTCAGCAGCACTGCATTCGTATTGCTGCTACCTGAATTGCATGAACGTCACTTGTAATCATCACATGTCATAATGTTTACAATATTGAAGACCTAAATTAACTCTGTAGTGCTTGTAATCTCCTTGTGTGCTGGTAGTTTGGGGCAGATACTAACTAATCAAAAAACGTAATTTTTTTTTTTTTTGAAAAAACTATACGATTTATCCTTCGTCCAATGCAGAACAATTATTGACAGAAATAGTATGCACAACAGAAAGATATTAAACACGATTGCAAATAAGATAAATTCAATTGAAACAATATTGCCACTCAAGGAGGGCAGATCCTCGCCACAAGGGCAATGTGCGAATACACAAATGATAAAGATTAATGTAATTGATGATAGATGATTATTTTCTAAGCTACACTTGATATAAATAATAATTAAAAATAATGTCTCATAATATAGCCGACAACTATATTATTTCTAGTATGTAACATCCATCTCTTCTCAAGTCAATCATTTGATAGTGGGTGATTTATTATACAAATTTGATGTTGTTGATGGAAATGAGGGACGTGATTGTGGAAACTTGGAAGTGTATCTTTGAGCTCTAAATTTATATTTTTCTAATGTATCTAACCTTATTACCTGCACTAAGATTTGCAGTTTAAACATTTTTATCTCAGCCTTGATATCATTCTTCAATCCACTTACAAAACAAATTTAGAAGAAATATTCACTCAACCATTAGTATGACTTGCCAATTTTTTAAACTGGGCATGATATTCTCAAACTAAGGAGTTTTATCTTAGTTTATTGAGGGATCAAATGAACTCCTCATACTCACTAGTTTTAAAGTGAGTAAGTAGTTGTTTCTCAAATTCTTCATAGGCAAGATCGGGACACATCTTGCTCACCCATTGACACCATACAAGGCATCAAATTAAAAGTTGAAATATGCAATTGTAAGTCGTAAGTGTTGTGAGAAATTATGAATATTGAAATATTGTATTACAAGATAACCAACCAATGATATCCCTTCCATCAAATTTTGAAAAATTTGACTTGGATAATTTGTATGTATTGTTATTGTAATGGTTGTTAAGTGTCCTTCTTTTTGGATTACTCAAACTCTCCCTTACGTCAAATTCTCTATGACCAACTCAACTATATGCCTGAGTGCCACCCATTACACTAGTTTCCATTGCATCAATTCTTTCATTAATTACATATTTTAGCCCTTTCTCCTACCCTATCACATACTATATAGATTCATGTAGTTTTTTATTGTCAAATTATATTTTGGTTTAGTATTGACTAATCTCACTTTGCAATTGATTCATTTGATCAATGATTTGCTTACCAAGTGATGAAGCTAGTTGCTCACCCAATTGAATTACTTGTTGGTTATTTTTTTCTCTATTTATTGCTCCATAGTGCATGTAGCCATATACTAGGGTTTTGGGTCTTCTAAAAAGCTTACTAAAAATAGTAGTGTTTTAGTAGTAATTATATTAAAGGTCCTAAAAAATGTTTGTATGCATTAGTGAATCCTCACTACACTTAGAAGGAAAAATTCGAAGCGAAATTTTCACAAATCCGCCTCAATAGAGGGTATATTGTTGGGTTGAGGAAGTAAGCAACATGAGAAAAACCCATTGTCATATGGTTACAATCAATGGTCCTTACTATTTTGATTATAAAATTTCATCACCTTAGAATACCTTGACCCTCAAAACATTTCACAACCCTTTAACCTCGGGACATTATAAAAATTTTGACCAAGAGCTTAAGAAAAAAGTCTCAATAGCCTATGAAGCATGTAAAGGTTCTACGAGTCAGAGGATAATGAAAAGTTTTGAGGGATAGATCTTTTGAATTTTTTTGATAACATATTAACCAAAAAAGTGTTGGCATAAAATTTTCCTTGTCTATGAAGTGCACCCTAGACTTTAGCCAATGTTTTGGATGAATGAGATTTCTCTCAGTTTAACATCCAGATAAGGTCGACTCCTTGAAATGCTTATAAAATTAAAACAAACTGTAAGCTAATAGTGAGAAAAGAGAGGGTTAGAAGTGAGTAAGGTTTTAGAAAAATGATAAATGGTGGATGGGGTATAACACAACAACATTTTACACATGTTACAGGAACCTACTATAATTTACTTGTAATGATACTTAACAAACCAACCATTGTCAAATGCATAACAAAGTTAATTCAATTACAAACATATGCTTTAATAATTCGAAATACTTTAATGAAATGTGATCCAAAAACAATCGAAAGAGAAAAAATGGCTTTAACAAAATAGACTAATCACAAAGTGTAACAAAAATAACTTAAAACAAAAATTCATTCATAAAAACTTGCAATAACACCAGTAATGAAGACCAAACAACTATCACTTCTCATTAATTGGTAGTATAAATTATACAATATACACCCAGGAAAATATTACAGAGCCAACACTCACTTAGATATGCCATGGTGTATTTATATGTTGCTTTTTGAATCTTGTAGCGAAATATTTACAGTGGTAGTTACAGGTTTGTTATAGAAACAACTCGGTAGAGGGTTTCTTTGACAACTTATGATGCAAATATGGGTGGTTTAGATTTCTTATTTGTATTTAAATCTGAATATGTTTGCAACCTGCTCCATTAATCTTCAAATATATTTTGCAAATTATTGGGCCGTTGTAACTAATCTATCACTTACATCATTTTCATGCTTTAATGACGTCACCTTGAACAACTAGAAGGCTTTGAAGTAGTCATAAATTTGAAAGAAAAATTTCAAAGTGTTGTGTATCAAAGTCAATATTTTGATCTGCTTGAGGAGTTCTTTATAATATATCTGTATCTTAGGAGTTTTTTTATATAACTTTGGGAGAAATATTGACTTTGCTCATCTTGGTATTTTTTTTTGCTAATTAATGATGTATTTACAGCAAGTTTTTTGTTAAAGGATCCCAAAACCTTAGTTACATAGATAGTCGAGGCTGTAGTTGTGATTAAAAATCGGGACTGCGCCCTTGGCCAACAAACCAAGGCCTAGGGCCCTATTGCCTACAAAAATACAAACCAATTTTGAAACCAGTACATCATAATTTGGCCTGTGGCCACCAAAATATGACAAAACCACAGAACGGTACATGCCAAAATCGCAAAAAACCGCTCATCGCCGCTTCGAGAGGCCTGGTAGCCTGGCCTGGTCTGGGCGGTGCCCAACCTGACCAGCACACTAGCAAGGGCACCGAGGCCAGTTGTCATGGTGAAGCAAGAAGGAGAGTCCCTTGACCACTGGGGGGTGTGACAGCACAACTTCAGGGCCCCGTCTCGGGGTGGGCTAAGCATCTGGGCCCTCATTGGAGCTAAGATTGTCTTGCAAAACTATTTGGACCAGAGCTTCAAGGAAGTTCATGGTCTAGGTGGTGAAGTCTTCTACTGAGGTGGCCTGGTTGGCCATGAAATCGGCTGCCCTGTTGCCTTCCCTGTACACATGCCGAAAGGTGTGGTCAGGGAGTCCTTGGAGGATGGTGAGAGCTTCCCTAATGGAATTGTGAATGTGCCAAGAGCTATTTCTTGAGTTATGGGCGGCTTTGATAATGAGTTGGGAATCGCCCTTGATGATGACTTTTGAGGAGGACTCCTTGAGGGTGGTCAGCCCATTGAAGAGAGCTGCTGCTTCGATGAAGTTATTGGTCTGAATGCCAAGCAGTGTAGCGTACACCAAGATCAGGGCCCCGTGACTATCTCTTATGACCTCGCCCACTCTAGAGGGCCTGGGATTACCTTTAGAAGCTCTGTCAAAGTTAAGTTTGACCCATCTAGGAGAGGGGCAATCCACCTTGTCTCAGAAAGACGAGAGGGGGCAAGGGGGGACCGAAGGGGTAAGCTGAACTCTGAGGGAGGATAGGAAGGTGGCCTCGCTTGGCCTCTCGAGCACCTCAATCAAAGGGGTGTAGTAGGAATTCTCAAGGGTGAAGGAAACTGCCTTAGTTGCTATCCACTGGGGGGAACGGGTCGGGGAGGAGAAGGCTCTGCTGTTGCGCTTGAGCCAGAGCTGCCAAAGTAGGTGAGGAAGGTAGGAGCCCTAGAGGAAGTGGATGAAGGGGTGGGCGAAGGGGTTGGGCCACTGAGACAGGAGGTCAGAGATGGAATTGGGGGTCGACCATTGAATGGAGAATTGAGAAAGGATGAGGCCCAAGGCTTCAGAAGAGAAGGGACATCTGAGAAAGAGGTGATTAGTGGACTCCTAGGCAACACAACAAAGGAAGCATCTATTTAGGATCTGAAAGCCCCTCCTGATCAGGTTCTCGATGGTCAGGATCTTATTTTGGACGGTTGCCTAGACAAAGTGACTAATTTTGGGGATCATCTTGTTGGTCCACACCTGAAGGGCTGGAAAGGGAGCCTCGTCAGGGACTCTTTGGAGGTTGTAGGCAGATTTGATAGAAAATACACCACTGGGGGTGTTGTGCCAAACACATATGTTGTTCCCTCCAGAAGACGGGATAACTATCACCTTGAGGAGGTGCTAGTGTCTGGAAGCTTGGAGCAGGTTCTTGGGATTCAGGATGGATTTCCAAGTAACCCCTCCCTGGTTCTGGGAGAGATAGGCTGACACTTTGGGCCCTCTTTTTGCCATCCCTGGTTTGAGGACGAGGATATTGCTGTCAGCATTCAGGGCCTCATCTTGGATCCACTTGTCATCCCAAAAGTTAATCTGGGTTTCGTCCCCGAGGATCCATCTAGTCCCTTTTCGAATGGTGTTTTTAGTGTAAATCAAGGATTTCTAGAAGGTTGATCCATCTCTGGGCTGGGATTCATTGAGGAAGGGGTGGTGGTGGTAGTATTTCCTGAGCACAAAACTGACCCACTCATTGGGGGCGTTGGTGAACACCTTCCAAGTGTGTTTTGACAAGAGGGCCTTGTTCATGAGGGCCACCCACCTAAGTCTGATTCCTCCCTCACCTTTGGGGTGGCAGACCAGGGGCCAGGATACTAAGGGAATCCTCTTCTTATCTTCGTTGCCCGACCAGAGAAAGCATTTCTGGATTTGTACAATGTGGGCTGCAATGGAGGCCAGGATTCTAAAGATCGACACGAAATAAATTAGAATACTCTGGAGGACCACCGACAGGAGGGTGGCTCTTCTAGCCTGAGAGAGGAGGTGGCCTTTCCAAGGGGCCAAATTTCTCTTAATCTGATCCAACATCCCGCTCCACAAGCCCTTGGAGGACGCACCTGTAAACAAGGGAAGCCCGAGGTAAGAGGAGGGGAGGGAATCAGGGGTACAACCCAAAATCTACCCAATTCTAGTTTGCCTAGCCACGAGGGTGTGGATGAAGAAGATTTTACTTTTTTGAAGGTTGATTTTTTGACCAACCGCCTCCTTGTATAGGGTCAAGATGTGCTTGAGGGCCTTTGATTGAGGGATCAAAGCTGAAGTGGCAAGGATGGTGTCGTCCACAAACTGCTGATGAGACACAAGGGGTAGGCCTAGTGCAGGCCTGATACCCGAAATGAGTTTGCAAGAAACAACGCTCGAGATGGTACGACCCAGGGCCTCAGCCAAGATGATGAAGAGGATCGGGGATAGGGGGTCACCTTGACAAAGGCCTCTAGAGCTAGGGAAGAATCTGGTAGGGGATCCGTTGATGAGGATCGAGAACCAAGGGGAGGACACATAGTTGCTGATGAGCCTGACTTAGGAGAGATGAAACCCGAACTTGAGGAGGACCTTGGAGAGGAAGCCCCAGTCAACTCTGTCAAAGGCCTTGTTCATATCCAGCTTGAGTAGGAAGGAGGCCTTCTTGGAAAGGAAGGTCGAGTGGATGGCCTAGTGCATGATGATAACTTCATTTGTGATCAATCTATCTTTGATCGAGCTCCCCTGACATGGGGCAATGATCACGGGAAAGATATCCTTGAGGCAGGAGGCCATGGATTTGGTCAAGATTTTGTATAAAACATTACACAAATTGATGGGGCAAAAATTCAAGAGGGATCTGGCAGCCTGGGACTTGGGGTTCAGGGCAATGAAGGTGGAGTTTATACCTTTGGGGATGGAGCTAGCAGCCTGGAGGTCCCGGATGGCTGCACACACTTTTGGCACAACGATGTCCCAAAAGGATTGGAAGAAATGGGGGGAAACCTATTCGATCCCGGGGCCGCCTCATCATTCATGGAAAACATGGCAGCATGGATTTCGAAATCAGACAAGGGTTGCACGAGCATCTCATTTTCCATGGCCAAGATTGAAGTAGGAATATGTTCTAGTAGGGAGTCTGTCACTTCTGGGGACATGGGGGGGCTGTTGCCAAGGAGCTCCTGGAAGAAGTTGATGGTTTCAGTTCGAATGTCCTCTTCATCCTTGATAGTTCTGCCGTCACTGCTCACCAACTCAGCAATCCTATTAGAGCCCTTGTTTCTGAGCGTCGATGTGTGGAAGAACTTCATATTAGCATCGCCATCTTGGAGCCATAGGGATCTCGACTTCTTTCTCCAAAAGGTTTCTTCCTTTGCTAGGATGTTGTGATACTCAATGTGGGCCAAGCGTTCCTCTTCTCCGATCCCCGGGTCGTGGGAGCCTACATGGAATCTGAGCTCAAGGTCTTTGAGTTTTTTCTTAACTGTCGCTTTATTTTCAAATATGTTACCAAACACCTCTTTGTTCCATACCTTGAGTTGCTCTTTGAGGCGTCTCAGCTTGTGGTAGACTTGTTTAGCGGGGTACCCAAGGACTGGGGAAGCCCACCAGTAGCCAACCTGGGCCCTGAAGTTAGGATGATGCAGCCACATGGATTCGAATCGAAAGGGTCGCTTGGGGAGGAGCGATGATCGGTTTCAAGGAGGGGGTTGTGGTCGGACCCAATTTTAGGGAGGGCCAGCAAGGTTACATCTACAAATAGGGAAATGGCTTTCTTAGATAGGAACTCTCTGTCCAACTTGACCTGGATATGATTTTCTCCCGCTCTTCTGTTTGACCAGGTGAACCTGGCTCCTTTGAGCCTGACGTCCATGAGCTCATTGAGGTCGATGAAGGCTCCAAAGTCCTCCATGCTCTTACCCGAAGCCGTTAAGCCCCAAATTTTGTCAGAAAGGAACAAAGGACTGTTGAAGTCCCCTACCAGGATCCAGGGGAGGGGGGCAAAGGCTTCTCTCATCGAGCTGATTTCCTTCCATAAGCCAACTTTCTCAATTGGGCTATTGGAAGCATAGACGTTAGACAGGATCCACGAGCACCTTGACTTCACGCAATGGACTAGAATGTTGATAATTTTGGGAGAAGATGATATGAGCCTCCCCTCAAAATATCGAGGATCCCACATGCATAGTAAGCCCCAAGTTGTGCCAACCGTAGGGGTAGACAGGGACTCGTAGTTGCGCCAGGTAGCTTGGGCAACTCTCTGGGCAACTACATCATCTATTTTGCTCTCTTGGAGGAGGAAGGACGGGCGATGATCCTTGCAAAGTTGGCAGAGGATCATTTTCTTGGGGGCACCATTGAGCCCCCTGACATTCCAGGTGATGAGCTTCATTTGACACCCTTATGGGGTCGCTTGGCCCCCTTCCCAGCCAGAGCGGGGGGTTTGGGTCGAAGGGCATCCATTTTGTAGAATCTCATGACAACGTCAGAGAGGGTTGCCTTGGAGCCATTGGCTATGTCATCTTCAATGATCCTTGCTCGCTGGTCACCCAGGGTGGGCCGACCTCTCTTGAGTTTGCTGCCAAAGTTTGGCAAAAGTCCTGCTTTGGGTCATCTTGGGGCTGATCTCATCAAGCCCAGATGGAGAACTGCCTTCAACCTCATCGTAAGACCTCTCGAAGTTGCACTCTGAAGAGGGAAGTCCAGTAGGGACCACCGAAAGGGGCTGGAGGGGGTCGATGGGGGAATAGCGGGGGGGGGGGGGGGAGGAGGAAACCTGAACAGAGGAAGACGAGAAGGTGGGAGCCAACAGGGAAGAGGGCCCGGGTGGCTCACAGACCTGGGGGGGCGCAAGCAGGGGCCTGTAGGGAGGGATTCACATCGGGCATGGGGAGAAAACCTAGGGATGGGGCCCCAAAAAATGACTCAAGGAGGGGAGCAGGGGAAGGGGAAGCCTGGGGAATACCATCCTCTAGGCTAGGGCCCACTTGGGATTCCTTCGAGATAGAAGGGGGAGCCTCCATGGTGGTCCAGGCCTGAGATCTGTGGTCGTCACAAGGGGGCCCTCAGGAGGGGACTTGTCCTGGTCAGGAAGAGAGTTTGGGGATAGGGTCATCGGCCTTCTTGGATATAGGGCATTAATGGGGGAGATGGCCCTGAGTGCAATAGAGATGGCAGAAAATAAGTTTATTTTTGTAAATTAAAGATTGACGCTGAAAGAAGGACCCAGAGGAGATGGTCACCGAAGAGGGAAGTTGGGATTCTAGATTTGCATTGATGCAAAATCTGACATGAACCATCCGAGAACCTTCCTTAGTAGCGGGGTCGAAAGCCACCAGTTCCCCGATCGATTGGTCAATAAGTCTTAGGACGTCTTCATGCCACAGGTGGAAGGGGAGGTCAGGAAGCCAGACCCAGACCGGGGTAAAGTTGATGCTTTGGGTGCTGGGGTAGAAGTCAACTCCATATCGCCTAAGGAAGAGGCTTTTGTGTCCCAAAAACTAGGGTTCGCCCGAAAAGATCTTTTCAACGTCATCACTATTATTTAATTTGATGATGAAGAATCCCTTGGTGAGGGCCACCAGCTGAATATGTCCAGAGAATTTTCATTTGGAAGCCACCCATCTACAGATGGTTTCCATGTCTGGGCGCCCTCTTAGGAACTTCCCAACAAGGGAGGCAGAGGATCCAGTGATAAGGGAGGAGTAGAACTCCTCTTGAATATAAATGTGGGTGCCCTCGAGGGAGAGCCCTAAACCCAGGGCCCAAGGCTAGGCCCTGGTGCCAGCCAAGATCTGTTGATAGGAGGGTTTGGGCCCGCTCGGGGCAGAACCCTACCCAGGATCTGGAGGATTTTTCCCTAGACCTACAATTACATCAAGCTAGGGAGGAGGTCCTAGGCCCAAGATGTCATCCCCACCCTGTCCACCATTTTGCTCAGCCTCTAAGCCCTCCTCTGGGCCTACCAGGGGCCTTGCGGGCTCGGACTCGGGCCCCGACGAGCCTGACCTCGATCCCGATCCAACTCTCACCCTGGAACTTGCATTAGCTTCTAAACCTATGCCCATTCCTGTTCCTGCTCCCGCTCCCATCATCCGATTCCCTCATCTTGGTATTTTGACTTTATGTACTCTTTGTATTTGTTGGCGTTTCGGTATTGATAACCTTGAATTTGCTCAACTATAATATCTTTTACATGATATTAGAATTTGGTGTGTGGTTGCTAACATCATCACCTAAAATAGTCTAAAATCATTCTCCTCCATATTTTATCAAGGAGTGTATTCTTTGATCAATGTCGAGGATGCACTGTCTTGTCTTTGGGGAGTCCAACTTTATTTAATTTTTGTGCATTTGCATGTTTTTAGATCATATTCGAGCTCTCAAGATACTTTTGACTTTGTGCATAGTCGATTGATCAATTTTGGACCATTCCACCCTTCTGTTGATGTCACAAAATTAGAAGGTCCGAAATTGATCAATTATGGATTTGTATACTTGAGGATTTTAGCAAGCATTAAGTCTAGCTTTGAACGATACCGAGTTTACTCAATGCTAGAACTTATTTGAATTTTAGCTACTTTACTTTTTGCATTTCTTTCACTCTCATACCTATTGAAGAGCTACAAACACCTAGCCATCCTTTTGAGATATTCAAATATTCTAGGCTTAATTTGTGGAAATTGGTTTTTGACCTACATTTTAGGCACCTTCAAAGTTTTTTGCTTACTAGAAAAAAGATAAACCTAGATAACTTTATTTATTGGGTATGAAACTACGAAGAAGGAAAGGAGCTAGAAGATAAGCTGACAAAAATGAGAGGTTTAGAGAATGAAGTGGCTTAGAGCATAGGTAAATAAAAGAATCGTGAGATAAGGAACTAGGGGAAGAAGATTAAAAAATGGAAAAGGTAATGGTGCTGGAAGATGGAATGGTCGAAGATGGTGGAGAGACATTTAGGTGGGTAAGGTGTGGGCAAGTGGAACAAAGGGGAATATGGAAAGGAAATAAGAATGGATACCAACTGGATACAATTGAGGAATAGTATCTCCTATAAAAATGGTACTTCCATGAGCATAGTCTACCACAAATAAGAGTTGTTTTAGACCCAAGAAAACAACCTCTAGTAAATATTCTATACTTAGAGGCCAGAACCCTTTGTTACCTTGCATCTTCCTTTTCTTCATGAAGTCATGCAGGAATCCCTCCTCCCCATTATAGAAATTTATGCGGCACCTCAAAGCTTTCAACATGTGCATGGCTTTTTGCTGAGAATTATACTTTTGCTTTTGGTTAGGCCTTACATAGACTTATGTAGAGCTGAATATTATGCCAGTTAAACACAATAATTATTGCATAACACCATCCTTTTGATATGGAATTTCTTGAAAAGCTAAGACTCATATGGAAAGTTTATTTGCATGATTTTTCTTATGCACGTTTAATGATTTACTACTAGCTAGGTACTTATGATATGATACATCATATAACACACTTTGTGATATGGAAAAAAATATGGATCATACACAAATGATTTGACAAAGAACTATCAATTGCATTACAAAGTTGGCAATAAATAGCCAAATACAATGATTGGATAAGGTTGAAATAATTAGAAACCTTATCCAGTTGATAACATTATCATATGTGGATAATACAAAAATATAAATATGGCAACATTATCATATGTGGATAAAAAATATAAATATGACAACATTATCATAACATTATCATATGCGGATAAAAAATATAAATATGGCAATATTAATCCCTATCATTCATCCCCACTATAGAAGCATTGGACTCCAATGCGTACAAAATTGGAGGAGAAAGAGGTACTTCAGGAACAACATAGGAAGGAAACAAGGTGTTTTCATGCCACAAAGAATATTCCTTGGAATATGCTATTAACAAAATATTTTTTGGTTATTTTTTTAATTATTTAATAAAGTATGTTGCACAATCAATGTATACTAACCACACATGTTTGGTGTGTGTGGTTCCTGCACAACATGGAGTGCACGCATTGACCAAGAAATGGTCACACGAGCAGGAGAGACGCAAACTTGGAGTAGCGACAATGAAGGACTGAGCATGGTAGAACGAAACCCTTGAGTGTCCATAACAAACATATCTACAATTTGGGTGGGCAGATGACGGCCATGGCCATGGGTACTAGGAATTATGTCGGAGCAGAGAAACATGGTGGCTAGGAAGAAACACTACTAGAAAAAGAGTTGGTAAGGTTGGAAAAAATAGTAGAGAACCTTCGATAAAAGCTATGAGAAGTGGTAGATATGGCATAATATTTACTACAGAAGTTACAGTTACGACAGGTAAAATTGATAGTTTCTAGTGTTGGGTTCTTCATCAGTAACTGATAAATTAAATGTAGAACAGAAATTTGAAGGGCTATACCTTTGTGAGAGTCTTCTCACTCGATCTGATCTCCTCAAAATTGGAGTTTCAGGTTCTACATCTTTAGCTTCCTCCTCACCTTCTTCCTCTGAATATTCCTCTTCAAACTCTCTCTATAATTCATATTCTTTTGTAGCATCAGGTTCTACCATAGGTTCTTCCTCTTGTTCCAATTTTACCTAAACTATTTTAGGTTATTTGCTTGGTTGCATTTCTTGTTTTAGAACCCCTTTTGTTTCTCTAACTATCACATTACAATTGTAAGCAATCTTTTGTGTTTCTAGGTTCCACAACTTATATTCTTTCACACCAATACTATAACCCAAAAATATGCATTTTTTAGATTTATAGTCTAGCTTAGTCCTTTTCTCTTTTGGGACATACATATAAGCTTCACAACCAAAAACCCTTATATGACTGAGAGAGGGTTTCTTACTAGTCCACATTTCCTGTGGAGTTTTATCCACCAAAGTTGAGGTAGAAGATCTATTAATGAGGTAACAAGCATTTAACATGACTTTTACCCAAAAATTCTTTCTAATATTGCACCATTTAGCATACTTCTAGCCTTATCCATCAATGTGTTGTTCATTTGTTCTCCAGATCCATTTTTTTGTGGAGTATACATATTTGTTCTATGTCTTTCTATTCCACAGTTCTTGCAAAACTACTTAAATTCATTAGAGCAATATTCACCACCATTGCCACTTCTCAAAACCTTTATCTTTTTTCTGTTTGACTTTCTACAAGAGCCTTGAACTCTTTCAATTTATTGAAAACATTAGATTTATACCGTAAAAACTATACCCATGTCTTTCTTGAGAAGTCATCTATAAATGTAACAAAATAGATATATTTACCTAATGATGGTACTTTTGTAGGTCCAAACACATCATTGTGAACTAGATGTAAAATTCCTTCAGATCTTGTAGCACTTTACTTGACTTGGGTTTGCTTTCCAAAAATATAGTGCTCACAAAAATCAAAATATAATGGACAATCAAAAACTCCTTCAACCATACCTTTCACTTTTAATGTTTAGAAGTCTTTCTCACCAACGTGTCCCATGTGTTGATGCCACAACATTATCTTCACTATAGGAATAATTGGAGCTTCCTCTATCATACTAATTTCCTCTACAACTGAAGAGTTATCGCAATCAATAATTATAGTGCTAGCCTCAATTTTGAACAGAGTTCTTGTACGAATTACCCTTACCAATACTAAGCATCTATGAACCATCTTGCAACTATTCTTATTGAATACCACATTCACACCTACATCATTCATCTTACTTACAAATATAAGATTCCTTACCAAACCTAAAATATGTAGCACACTAGAAAGGTTTTAATTCTTTCATCTTTTAACCTCAACTTGACTCTTCCTTGATCTATTATTGTATGTGTTGAATTATCTCCTAGGAAGACTTCACCTCCATTTATATTTTCATATTCACAAAACCCATCCCTATGAGGAGTCATATGAAAATAAGTGTCTGATTCAATCAACCATGAGACACGGTGTTCACTTGAGCATGCTGCAACTATGAATAGGTCCGCTAAATATTCATTTGTGGTCTTTGTTTTTGTAGGTATTCCTTCATCAGTATTTTTATATTTACAGTCACTTTTATGATGCCATATTTTACCACACTTCTAGCATTTCCTTTTATTTGGAACAACATATTTTCCCCTAGATTTTGATTTCCTTTCTTATGTTTTTATTTTGCTTATTTCTTGAGAATGACCTCTCACAACCAAGGTATCCTTCTAATGATAATCCTTGAAATATTTTCATCTCATTTCATTAGATATAAATATTTCTTCTAAATCTTCTACTTTTAAAGTAGTAGTATTGGTGATAGACATAACTAGGTTCTCCCAGGAATCAGGTAATGAACAAAGTAAAGTAATACACTTTTCCTCTTCATCCATTTTTACATCTACAGAGTTTAATTGACTTACCATAGTGTTAAAAGTATTCAAATGTTCAACCATAAAGTCACCATAATTCACCTAAATAGAGTACGACTTCTTTTGAAGAAAAAATTAATTTACTAGCAACTTTATCTGATACAATGCTCCTAATGTTTCCCATAACAACTTTTTCGTGGTCTCTATAAATACATTTAACAATACCGAATCAGATAAGAAACTTTTGATAGAGCTCCTTGCACTCCTATCAATATTTAGACACTCCTCATCTGTCGTTCCCGTTGATTTTTACTCTCGAGACTGCAACCCACTAATATTTATCCACCAACAGATCCTCCATCTTGATTTTCCATAACTCAAAATTTTATCCATTAAATTTTTTGATCTCTACCCGTGTGCTTTCTATAATTTTTCCTTCACCCAAATTATTTTGTGCATTGCTCCCACTCAAGAATTAATTTATCCTAGGGTTGACATCCTTACTCCTTGAACAAAGCTAAAACCTAGCTTTGATACCAAATGAAAATAAATAATACCCCGATATACAAAATCTAGAAAAGAAGTACAAAATCAAAAGGAAAATAGAGAAGAACACATTACATAATAATTTATCCTAAGAAACCCTTTTTGAAAAAAACCCAACAAAAATATCTTCTTATTGTATAAACTTGACCATCTCCAATATAATAATATCATTTTGCTTACAATTACATTTTTTACATATTCTATTACCAAAACCTCATGCAAGTGTTATTTTATATGTTATAGTATATTACATCATTTAGGTTATGCAAATGTACCACCTTTGGTACATAGCTAGAGTAGGAGTTTACTTTAGAGTGAAGTTAGTTACTTCAAATATTGTAATACATGCACAAGTGTCAATGTGCAAGTTGTAAATGTTCATGTAGTCCACATGTACATAAGTCCTAGGTAGAGTAAGGGCCAAGGAATCTATCTTCCTATATAAAGGCCTTATAGTGAGTGTTTTAAGAGAGGAAGTCGTTATAGAGAGTGTATGTTATAGTTTAGTAATATGGTACAATGTAGTCCTTTTATATATGTACATGGAGTGTTCATGTCCTCCATTATATAGCATTGTACTATTTTTATCACTTTCATTAATGGTATATTTTTGAGTTATTTGCAGATGTTCATATTATTAATTTCTTGCATATTATTATACCATTAGTTTACATTCATCTCAAATTAGTTATTTTACATCTTGTGGTCATACTACCTCCCATAAAAAGCTAATAGTGGTATCAGAGCACATGGTAGATCAAACAGAGAATAGGGAGAACCACGAGTGAGACTGAGAGAAATCTAAAAATCTCATCTAATTTTTTTTTGAGATTACATTTGACTAGAGTCTTTCCACAGGGTTATAGGAAAAATCGTGAAGACTAGGAATCAATGTGGATTCCACTAGATTGACAAATCAACTAGTGAAGATTAGTCATCTCTAGATTTAAGAGTGTCATACATTTTAGCTTCTAACATCTTGTTGTAGGAAAAGGAGATTCAAGAGAGTCGGGAAGCTTCCTACATAGAGCTAGGAAGAACATCTTCGTTATAATCATTCCAACACTTACAACAACAAGTAGAAGACTACATATTTTAGAGACCTAAGAAAAGGTCCGTTAGAGATTACAGACCTATAAAATATAGAAGAAGAAAAATCCATAGTAGCCTTACAACTATTCAAGAGACTCTAGAGAATATTCTAGAAGAATATTGGAGGTTGGTGATATCCATTGAAGACTGCAGACAACAGATTAAAGAAATCATCATGAAGGAGTTGAAGAGACCCTTAGAAGCTCCAGTTACGAAATGTATAGTTTTAGAAGATTGGAGGTTGGTGATCTCCATTAAAGCTTGTCAATTGCAGAAGTAAAGAAGGACCAGCAAGGACCTGTTCTAGAATTCCAGTAGTAACATATTTCAGAGATCCAAGAGGAATATCTTATTACCAACACTTCCATAGTAGAATGTTGAAGAAAATATCTCATTTGGAAGACCAAAGAAGGTACGAGATTGAAGATCTTGGTGAGGTCTCAAGGAGAAACAAGGAGAAGGCTTGGAGCCTTAGTTCAAAATTCAAAGAAGGTCATTAAAGGATTTCCAAGGAGAACTCATTGGAGAAATCTACCAGCAAGGATAAGTTACTAACAGAGTATAATTTGGGACAATTGTTGCCATTCGACAACAAGCCTAAAAATAAGAAGACTTTGGCAAGGAGTGTTAAATTTTAGAGGATATTGCTGAAGACCTTAGGACATTCATATTATTGAGAAGAGGGTCGATATTAAAGTTAGAATTTGACAAGGAAGTTGAGGGAGATAGAGCCTAACTTTACTGCCAAACCTAAAAGGTTTGAAGATTACCATTAGAGGCTAGAAGACTCATTTAGAGATAGGGATTTGCTGAATCTTCGACAAAATACTGAAGGGTTCTTAAAGGAAAATTCAAATATGATTTGGTAGAAATTCCTACCAAATTTTTTAGTTTCAAGGACAACATTTTAGTGTAGAAATTGATTTCAAGAAAGTAGCAATCTAGATAACATTACTAGTTGTACAACTTTAGATCTACAAAAAGCATTCGAAAGGAGAATCAAACCACCATACTACAATTTCAAGCAATGAGATAAAGGAGTTACTAAACTATGAGTTGGTGAGTTAAGGAGCTATTGTGGATAGCCAAGAAGATCTGCAAGATCATCAAGTCAAGGGCAACAATTTGGTCAATCAAATCATCAAGATATCCACCATCCTCAAGAGTTATTAAAGGTAAGCAAGTTGGGTGCAAAAGGTTCATTAGTTGAACTTTAAACTATGGTTTATTTAGAGATTCATTAAGCACCATATTAAGTGAAAGTTGCAAGGAGTGGATTCATTTTAAAGTCTTCAAAGGGAGTGCAAAAGGAAGTTCTTTTAAGGTTTATACCTACACATTAAAATAGGAGTTAGATCATCTTCCTATTATTCAGTTACAACAAAGAAGACTGTATTAAGTTACAAGATTTGTAGTGCATTTAGAAGCAATTACTAGTGTATGATTTAAGTTTCATTTGAAGGAGTAATAAGGTGAAATAAATATTGCACTACACTAGTTGTTCTTAAAATATTTTTTAAAATACATTGAATACATCAAGTTATATAGATTTAAGGTGCACTAAGTATTTTAAGTTATAGTGAAAATTAATGCATACTTTGAGTTACCTTGAGAGTTCATTATTGTTGCACTATTGTTAGGATCCTCCATCCTAACATTATTAGTTAGTATTATTAATCATTTAATTATTATATTATTAAATCATAAAGTGAACCATCACATCTCTTCACCAACGTAGCTTTTGGATATATATATATATATATATATATATATATATATATATATATATATAGATAGATAGATAGATAGATAGATAGATAGATAGATTAGGTTGGCCATTCACACAAATCATCCATGAATAAGAATATATATTTGATCAATTGATTCATTGGAAGGGTTCCTCTCCAGTAAAAAGGTGATTCTATTAGTTTAGATCCAATTCCAATTATCGTTGATAGATCCACCAAGGAACTTGGGTTCCTACCATTTGGTATCAAAGCATCGATTCTGGACACAAGTGGGGAAGTTTGTTTAAAGACATCATATGGCATATTCATATTCTAAAAGAGTCACGTAAGAGCTTGGGTGTAAATATTATAATTTTTATATAGTCCCAAACTATTATGTGCTTAGGCGTGATACCTAGGTTTACCTTATTCCAACAACGACTACGTAAATGGCTTACACCACTCAAAAAATTACCCAACTCTTACCCATTAAACATATTCACCCCATAGAAATGAAGGTACGATACAAAAAAGGGCCTTTGTTTTCATTACGATGAGAAATTTGTTCACAATCATCAATGTATTATACCTGCACTATATATTTCGAAAGCAACTATTCCTTATAGTTCTCCCAACAACGAAAATGCGATTGAGGTAGCCATAGTGATGGATACACCTAAAGATGACACTAAATATGGGGATGATGAGAAAGGTAAGGAAGATGAGGAAGCCACAGAAGATAAGAAAGAGGAAGAAGATGTGGAAAACAAGGTCAATGAGCAAGAAATACCCCAAGCACCTGATCACAACGATAAAGGCAATACAGTTGATATGCCAGAAGTGATCGATGCATCAGACAAGGATGAGGTAGAAATTCTCGAAATTATCCATTATGGCCAAAATTACACTCTACAAGAACTACACTCAAATTTTCTCCCAATTGTGAGCTTTTTCCACATAACCAAACCTATTCAAAAATAACGTAGAAAGGTGATTACACACTCATTCTCTGTTGGCTCTCCTAGGGAACAACAAAAGGATATGGAAGCATTACCACCACTTTTGATGCATCCTTCTAAAGTATTTGAGGAACCCCAAGGGTTGCCATCCCATCATCATCTTGATTTTCCTAAGGAAGATTCTACTATTGTTCTTGCCAACCCCCCACTAACACTCCGAACTTCAAGATATCTCTGCCTTCGAAAAACTTACATTAAAATAGTATAAGAACTTACATAAATTCTACTTGGAAAAAAAAATACAAAGCTCCTAAATTTGATATTTAAGGACAAAGCTCTTTTTAAGGAGGGTGTCATGTTAGGATCCTCCATCCTAACATTATTAGTTAGTATTATTAATAATTTATTTATTATATTATTAACTCATAAAGTGAACCATCACGTCTCTTCATCACGTGAACCATCACATCTCTTCCTAATGTGAATCATCACGTCTCTTCACCAACGTAGCTTTAGGGTAGATATATATTAGGTTGGCCATTCACACAAATCATCCATGAATAAGAATATATATTTGATCAATTGATCCATTGGAAGGGTTCCTCTCCAGTGCAAAGGTGATTCTATCCAAAAGGTGATTCTATTAGTTTAGATCCAATTCCAATTATCGTTGATAGATCTGCTAGGAACTTGGGTTCCTACCAACTATACTTTAGTTAAAGTAAAAAATAGTTCAAAGTTAAACCTCTTGAATAAGCACATTAGTTGCATACTTGGATTTATTCTTACTAAGTTATCCAAGTGCAGAAATTAGAGGTTAGTGTTGTCTAGTAAGGAAGGCAACATTTGCTCTCAAGAAGTTATATTACCAGAAAAGTTAGAGATCTTGGAAGAGGAGACTTTCAATCCAAAACTTGGTGCAAGTTAAGGTACATTATATTATCTATTATAGCTAATATTTACAGTGATACAGAAGCACCATTCTTATCATTTAAACAACAATATAAGGATTAAATTTATTGCCATTCAAAGGCATTACATCGACCATCAAGTAGCCGTAACATCAATGTCAAGGGGGATAGATATATAGGCAGAGAAATAGAGCTATCAAAGGCTCATAAGTTGGTGTTCAAAGGTGTATAAAAGCACCAGATCAACACCTATGTAATAAAAGCCTGCAACACATAAAGGGAGGCATAACACTCAATGTAAGACATATAGCTCTAAGGTTAACCAAGCAAAAATTACACAAATTCAAGAGGCGGATAAGGAATACATTATCCAACTGATCACATGGAAAAAATACTAGTGAAAGACATTGAAAGCAATCATCGATTAGAGACAAATCGCCAATTAGAAAAGAAGTGATTGAAGAAACCATCGATTGAAGCCATATCATCTACCAAGAGGACAGTGTTGGAGCATCCTAGAAATGCCATAGTTGGAGCCAACCTTGAGGAGAATAAAATCATTGTTTATTGAAAAACGCACATGATTACACTTACTGGCAAGAAGGAGAAAGTATTGAAGCCAAGATTACACAACTTGCACCCACTTGAGAATAAATATTGAAGTAAATGAGACATTTAAGATGTCCTCACATGCAAGTGACACTTGGTGGATCAAAAGAGAGTGTTACATAATGACTGCATAGGGGGAGAACATTTGAATAGTTATAATGCTCATATTGGAAGCGTTAAAGGCATATTTCGAAGGAGTGAAAGGTGTAATAATAATTTTAGCCAATCGAGAGCATTGAAGACTCATTATCCAATGTTCAAAGAGACTATAATGTCTATCTATCATCCTCACATTTGAGCAATAAATACACCAAGTTTTGAGAGCATCAACGTATTACAAGGAGGATTAAGTGTTGAAGAAACCTAATGTAACTCTCGAGCAACACTTGTTCAATTTCAACAGATGTCTACACTATTTAAAGTGCCTAAACTCAAGAAGGAGAACAATGTATCCACAATGAGCTAAAAATATTATCCATATGTAGTGAAATAGGAGCGGACTATATTAAAGGATTGGGGTCAAGGTTACCAAAAGGTTCAAAGCAACATTAAAGAATCACTGCCATTGTCATACGTTTGCCATTGAAGGAGAGCAGCGCATAGTAAGACAACATCCAATGTTAATTACTTAAAATTTTGGAGCATTATAAAGGTAAGGGTTTTACCTTAATAAAATTACTTTCATTAAGGAGGTATAAGGAGTATAATATAAGGTTGAAACTATTCTATTATTTACCTTGGAAATAATAGCAAAATCAACCATACATTTGAAAGCAAAAGTAAAGGAGATTTATATACTTAATAGTTTAATATTTGCAATTAAAAAACCATAGGAGTTATAAGGGTTTCTACTTGGAAAATTAAATTCTATTATTGCAAATATTATTGTTTTCTAATATTCCAAATTAGGGAGTTATAAGGTATACTACACCAAAAAAATATTATTGGAATTTAGAAACATTAACCTATTAATATCAAGGGCTATAAAAGAAATCCATCATTTACTTAAACTTGTCTCATACTCATACTAAAGAGACAAAAGAAATTCAACTATAGAGAACTTCAAATTAAGTGCATAGTTCTTTAGGAGAGATAAGGTGAAATAAAAAGTTGATTATTGTTATTTACAAAACATTACAAAATCAAGTGAAAAGGTGAACTATTATTTACTAAAGCGCTCTATTAAGCTTATAGCTTATTCTATATAAATAGGGAGACATAAGTTATCCATCAAGGATCATCATGACAACAAATAAGTTAATTCTTAGATAATCTCAACTACTTAAAGGTACAAATTATTCCTCATGGAAAAACAAAGTGAGGACAATTCTAATAGTTGAGAACCTTTGGGAGATAGTCAAAGGAATAACTGCTAAACCTAATTCAGGTGAAACAAAGAGCCAAAAGTTTGAAGAGAATGATGCAAAATCATTTATGATAATAAATTTTGCAATCACAAATGAAATACAACCTTACATCAGTTTAGCAAGAACATCCACAGAAGCTTGAAAAATCCTAGAGAAAATATTTGAAGGGAAAAATAAGTCTACTATCCTAAATATTTAAACACAATTACATTCCCTCAAAATGAACAGTGGAGAAAATATAGAACTATTCCTAAGGAAGGGAGTAGAAAGTAAGGGAAAATTATTAGCCTTAGGAGAAAAATTTGAAGATAAATTCCTTGTTCAAGTTACCATGAGAGCACTTCTAGATAGCTACAAGCATCTAGTTACATCTTTACAGGTTCTAAGTAAAGATACATCATTTGATGAGCTAATAAATATTATTCAAGAATATGAGGTGGATAATACAGTGAAGGATGAAATGACTAACAATGCATTGGTTTCAAAAGATACTTCATAGGAAAATGTTGCCTCATCATCAAAAGGATGAAGACCATGGAATAACCGATATTGTCATGTATGCAGGAGAAAAGGTTATGGTACTAATTACTGTAGATACACTCCCATAAACCAAATTAGGAAAATCAAACAAACCATGGAAGCCAACCAAATAGGTCATTCCAACCAAGGCAATATCAAGCTCAAATTAATCCTCATCAGCAACAGTTTTAGTGACCATACAATTATCCGCAATTGGAACATCGAGAAGGAAATCAAAAGGGACATATAGCTCAAAGAATTCAAGAAATTGAAGTACTAGAAGATCCTATGAATGATCATGAAGTCAAAGCTCTCTTAGCAAAGATAGTATTTTATGAAGACACTAACTACTCACTTGAACAAGATACATACAACAAAGAAGGAGAACTCAAACTCCAGTACCAAATAAAATATCCATATTGAAGACTAAAGTCTTTAATACCCAAATAATGTAATACAGGGGGATGTTAGAGTATATTACATCATTTAGGTTATGTAAATGTACCACCTTTGGTACATAGCTAGAGTAGGAGTTTACTTTAGAGTGAAGTAAGTTAGTTACTTCAAGTATTGTAATAAATGCACAAGTATCAATATGCAGTTGTAAATGTGCATGTAGTCCACATGTACATAAGTCCTAGGTAGAGTAAAGGCCAATGAATCTATATTCCTATATAAAGGCCTCATAGTGAGTGTTTTAAGAGAGGAAGTGATTATAGAGAGTGTGTGTTATAGTTTAGTAGTATGGTACAATATAGTACTTTCATATTTGTACATGGAGTGTTCATGTCCTCCATTATATAGCATTGCACTATTTTTATCACTTTCATTAATGACATATTTTTGAGTTATTTACATATGTTCATCTTATTAATTTCCTACATATTATTGTTCCATTAGTTTACATTCATCTCAGATTAGTTATTTTACATCTTGTGGTCATACTACTTCCCATCAAAAGCTAACATTATATACCAACAACACACAAGGGGTTTTTACAATACCATGGATTCAAAACCATGGGCCGACTATACATTAACCCAAAAATGTCCATGGATCTAAAAATAGCTTAAAACCCCAAAAAACATTCCTCGGGAGCTATCGGCCTCAGACCCTCGAACAGGAGCTGCTACCCCCGTACCCTCTCTCAGCGCTTAGCCAACTCAAACCCGATGAGAATAGGGGTAGAGTGACTAGTACTTTCAGAGTTAACCCTACATAAATAACATGGAAAATATTCAACAAAATTCCAACATCCTTAACATATCCAAAAGAGGATAAATCTAATGAAAACAAAAGTTGTGAAAGAATATTAAGGAATAGAATAATAAGACCTACTCTCAATATTGAAAAGGCAAAAAAAGTAAAATATTTCAATTATCAAACAAGAGTTATGGAAGTAAAGAGCAAACATAGGGAAAGAAACATAATCTAAATTGGCTGAACTTCTCTTTAAAAAATAGAATAATGATATTGGTAATTCGTAGGCGAGGTCAATAACCCCTAATGAGACATCATTACCATATCATGGAATATAATAAGTGCTAATGCCCCATAAAAGTAGAGATGTATCAAGGATCTCTATTTAAGTAATAAGCCTGATATTATTTAGGAAACTAAAATGATAAAGGAAGAAGTTTTCAAAATTATGGAAGCAATATGGACAAGATGTGAAGGGGATGTTGTGGATTTAAAAGAAGCGATAAGAGGAAATTCCAACATGTTGGAATCTATTTAGAACCTCCTATGAAACCATTCATAAAATTAGGTATTGGATAGCCTTATTACTCATATGCTACTTTGTAGATATTCATCTCATCCTTCTCAATGTTTACGAACCTACAACTCAGTCAAGAAAATCATAAGTATGGGATGGGATTGAAGCCTTTATGAGAAGTAAAGACAAAAAAAATTGATTCATAATCATAGAATATTTTAATTCCATAACCAAGCTAGATGAAAAATTTGGGAGAATTAGGAAAATAACGCAAAGTATGACAAATTTCTCAACTTTTTTCAAAACAATAATCTATGGGAGGTTTAGTTTGAAGAGGATAACTATACATGGACTAACAAGAAAATAGGCCAGAACTTGATAGCAAAAAATTTAGACATATGCATACTCTCAAATCATTGGCTAGATGAAGGGACTTGTGCTAAGATTAATACCTTGACAAAATATTAGTTTAGATCACTGACCAATAAGAGTTAAAATTGTGGTAAGTGAATTTAAAAAATATCATACTTTTAAATTTGAGCAGATGTGATAAGACCACCCTCAATTTTTTGTTATGATAGTGTAAGCATATTATTCTTTAATAAATAGTAGGTTATATGCACTTCCAAAACAAATTAAATTAATGACATCTAGATTAAAAGAATAGAACAATAACACTTTTGGAAATATTTTTGAGAAGAAAGAACTAAAAGAAAAACTTTTAAAATCCTAGAAAGGTGATTACAACAATCCAAGCTCAAATGAGAAGGAGTTGCTTAATGAATATCATAATATTTTGAGTAAGAAAGAGAAATTTTGAAGATTAAAATCGAGACAGACTTGGTTAGAGAAGGAGATAAAAGCACAAAGTTTTTTCATAGGATGCTAATAGTACAAAGATCAACATTCAAAATTAGTAAAATTAAATTAGTAGAAGGGGTTTGGATTGAATACCAAAGAAAAATAAAAAAAATAGCTACTAGAATATTCTAAGATCAGAGAAGAAAGAATTTCTTAATGATAAACTACTTCAAGAAGTACCTTCAGTTATAAAATTGAAGATAATAGCAAATTGATGGAGCCTATTACTCTAGAAGAAGCTCATTTAACTTTTTCTCTTTTGATAATAATAAATCCCTAGGTCTATATGGGCTCTCAACAACATTCTATCAACATAAATAGGAAATAGTGAAGGATTCTTTATTGTGGCAGTGAAAAATTCTAGGGTAAAACAATATATACCTTATAAAATAAATGCAACATATATTACCTTAATTTCAAGAATGCAACATATCTTACCTTAATTCTATCAACAAAGATAGATTTCTAGATATTTGTTCACAATGTTTGTTTGACCATTAGTTTGAAGGTGGTAGGCTGAACTCATTTTGAGGTGAGTGCCTTGTAATTTAAATACTTCTTGCTAGAAGTGACTAGTAAAATTAGGGTCTTTGTCTCACACGATTGATTTAGTCATTTCATAAAGGCAAATTATAGAGTCTAAGAAGATTTGGATGATTATAGAGCTTGAGTAGGGATGGAATAAGGAACAAAAATGAGCATACTTTGTGAGACGATCCATTACCACTAGAATGATTGATTTTCTTCCATATTTTGGTAGCCCTTCAATGAAATCCATAGAAATATTTGTCCACATCTCTGTTCTAGATTGAGATAGGTTGAAGCATTCCTAGGGTGAAAACAATTTTGTCTTCATCCTTTGACACCTTTTGTTAGTCTTACAATGGCACTGAGAGGGGGGGGTGAATCAGTGCAGCTATTTTAAAACTTAATGCTTTAACTCTTAAAGCCAAAACAAAAGAAAGCTAAAACCGGAAACAACAAGTACCACAAGAGAGCATAACATAACACAAGATGTAACGAGGTTCACCAGCTTTGGCTACTCCTCAAACTAGACCGCTTGGACTCCCATCCAAATCCAGCCATTGCAAAGCACCAACTTTACAATCAATTTACCAGCATCCACTGGAAGGAGCACCAACCCCTAATTTACCAGCATCAACTGGAAGGAGCACCAACCCCTGATTCCAAGCACCAACTTGGATTTCTATTTTCAATTTTGATTGACATAAAAATGCCTTCAGTGTTACAAGATCCTCACTGATCTAGCTTAAATCAAATCAATCTCATGGAAGCATACACTCTTTTACACTTCTACCTTCTGCACACTTCCAGCCTTTTCATATGGCATGCTCTTGCAGCTCTTCACAAGCATTAACACAACACCGTTATAATCTCTTACAACACTCTCACAGCTCACTTACAACCAACCTCTTTCTGCAGCATCTTCTATCACGCAGTAGCCACTGCAATTCTGATCAATTTAGAATGACATAAAAATGTCTTCACTTCATGCACGACCCGATCGGTCTCGCAATTAACCCAACTCTACACACTCTCACGGCTCTGCTTATTTTTCTCTTGATTCTTTTCTAACCCTCCTTTTAAAGCAATTTCTCTCTAACAACAGCAACATCTTCTCTGTACGATTATTCTTTTATAACCTTTCAATCTCGCATGCAATCGAATCACATACTCGACCGTTCGAATCCATGCAATACGGCTGTTCGGTTCCATGCACTTCGACTGTTCGAAACCCTGTAATACGTCTTTTGAAACCATGCATTCATACGGCAATTTTGTTTCATGCACTTCGACTGTTCAATTTCTTCGAATACGGCTTTTCGAATGCTTTTTCGAAATTCCATATGTGATTCTTCGAAAGCTTTTCGATTCTTCATGTTCGGCTTTTCTGTATGCTTCAAATACATCTGTTAGAATGCCTGCAAATACGACCTTTCGAATGCTTTTATTATCCTTCATATTCGGCTTTTCGAATGCGTTTCAATTATGCATGTTTGGCTGTTGCATTGCATGTCCAACACCTATCAACGTTTAACTGTCTGTCTGACTTCAGTTACTTTTTACGTAACTGGCTGCATGATTTTCCTGTCGGCTTTTTCGACACGTGTCACCTTGCATGCTCCTGCGGGTTTTACCTGCCAGACTGTTACCTGTCGCGATATCGCGACACTTTTAACTTATGCTGACGTCACCCTGAAGGTTGTCACGAAATCATGACCATTTTGGCCTTGAAAGCTTTTCCCCGCTCATGTCACGAAATCGCGACACTTTGAACTTTTGCTGACGTCATCCTCAATGTCGCGAAATCGTGACCATTTTGGCTTTGACAACTTTCCTTCTGTTCATGTCGCGATATCGCGACACTTAGAACTTTTGCTGACGTCATCCTTAAGCATGTCACGAAATCGTGACCGTTTTGGCTCTTGCAAGCTTTCCCTGCATCTTGTCGTGATATCGCGACACTTTCAACATTTGCTGACGTCATCCTTAAGCATGTCGCGAAATCGTGACGCTTCCGGCTTCCAGCAGCTTTCCTTTCATCCTGTCGCGAAATCGTGACACTTTTCAACTTTGCTGACGTCATCATCCTTCTTGTCGCGAAATCATGACACTTTTCCGACACTCATCATTGCTAACCAACATGTCACGAAATCATGACACTTTGCTCTTCCGTACAGCTTTGCTTGCAAACCAAAAAGGAACATGTCGCGAAATTGCAACACTATGCTTCATGCAATGACGAAATTTTTACATATTTGTGCCTTGTGTTTTCACCTTGCCTCTTTTCATGAAATTTTGACTTGTAATATCATTGCTGCATCTTTCGATTCTACACTTTTGACTAGTAGCGAAATCGCTACACCTTAGTTTCCCTTTGTTTCAACATGTAGCGCCATCGCTACACCTTAGTTTCTCTTTGTTTCAACATGTAGCGAAATCGCTACACCTTAGTTTCTCTTTGTTTCAACATGTAGCGAAATCGCTACACCTTAGTTTCTCTTTGTTTCAACATGTAGCGAAATCGCTACACCTTAGTTCCATGTATTTTCATCATGCAACGATATCGCTACACCTTTGTTTCCATTCATTTCAACATGTAGCGATATCGCTACACCTTTGTTTCCTTCTCTGCCAGCATGTCGCGAAATCGCGACAGTTTAGCTTTCACTTTCTCTCTCCTCTGCCATGTCGCGATATCGCGACAGTTTTGCTCGCATCTTCTCTCTCCTCGGACATGTCGCGAAATCGTGACAATTTGGCGTGCATTTTCTCTCTCCTACTTTTTGTCGCGAAATCGCGACACATTTTCTCTCTCCTCAACGAAAACTCGACATGTCACGAAATCGTGACATTTTCGGTTGCGCCTTCTCTCTCCTCGACCATGTCGCGAAATCGCGACAGAAAACATGTCGCGATATCGCGACGCTTTTCTTCCTTGTCTCTTTTTGCCAGTTTTCGAATCTGGGTCACCTCTTGTTTTCCTTGAAACTTTCTGCACTTGATCTGACTGACCTCGAATCGCATCAACTGCATCAATCTGACTGTGTTGACAACAATGACAATACTTTTGCAATTCTTTTGCTGCACCTTGCTCAACAAACAACTCCTATCCATCACCTTGCTCACCAATCAACTTCTAACCATTGCATCAACTGATCAACCTGACTGTGTTGACAACAATGACAATACTTAGGTTGCACCTTGCTCATCAATCTCCCCCTTTGGAATTGTTGGCAACACACGTAATTGTCTTCAATTACCTGTAATTCTTCTCCCCCTTTGACAATAATACCAAAGGGCGGCCGCAAAACTCCCCCTTAGTCCATGCACAACATTCACAGGCAAAAAATTAATCCAGCTTAGCAAAAAGCATAAACATGAGCAATATGATGAACAGATCCATAAATTCTCCCTCTGAGAATTTGATCCTGATGTCTAGTCAAATCTTAGCCAATACTTGGGAAAAAATGACCTCTTCAGATCACGTTGTCTTCTGAGCCTCAACCCTCTCGTACTCTATCATAGACTCACTAAGAACCTCGCTTAAGAAGCACACATAGAACTTGTCCGGATCAGCACACAAGTTCTCACTAGAACCACGCTTAGCATGAACCCACAAAGAGAATTGTTAGAGACCCAATGTGATTTATCAACTTCATAGAAACATACAGAGAATTGTTAGAGACTCAATATGTTCTATACTTAATTCCCAATCTCAAACTCAACTATTAAACTCAAGACAGCCAACCAAGGGTTCCACCAACTTAATGCAAGTAGCTAGACTCACAAAAATAAGCCCTAGAGCACAAAGCTTCCACTATCTCAAACCAGAAATTAGGATTTACACCAAGCCAAGGGATACCTAGAAGAGTACCTTTTCACTCCAACCTTATTTCAGAAAACATACACCAATCATACTCATAAGAAGAATGAGTCCATACCTTATTTGAGTAGAAGATAATTGAACCTTCAAGCCGACACTACACACAACTCTCAAACTTTCAACCAATTTAGGGAAGGAAAAAAATAAATTAGCAATAAAGTGAACTTCCTTTATTACACCTTTTAGCTCCACTTCTTTAAACACAATCATCAAAACATGCCAATAAGATAATGTCAAAGCAAAATATGACAACTTAACCTTATACCTCCATCAATTATATTTGCCAAGTCAATTCAAAATACTCCAAGCAAATAATAATAAAAGATATACCTTGGCCAAACTTAGTTCTCCAACCTTTGGAGAAAGTGAATAACACCACCACAAAAGCTAAAGCGCTTTTATTGCTGCTATCCACGAGCATCACGACCAAGACGAAATTGCCCACAACATGGGTCAAACTTGGCACCTCTGCCCAACGCTTCTTCACTTCAACAAGCAGATTTCACATCTTTCAATAAAATTGATAGGAGACTCACTTGTACCAACTCTACAAATTTACTGCCAACTTAGTGCAAGCAATAAATATTGTACTGCGGCACAACCAGATTCCTTTTTAAACTTAAAACCTGATCTGAGTTTTCTACAGATACTGCAGATCACTTTACTTTTAACAGTGCAAATCTTGGAGAAGACATTTTGACAAACACTTTATGGCCAACCATAGAGCCCCTTACTCAACCTCAACTTCTTAACCTCGGATTGATATTTTATCAACAGTTAACCCGAACTGTCTCTGAATTGAATAATCTTACCAAGGCGACAAGAAGGATCTTGCAAGCTTTACCTCAAAGTGTAAAACAAATACACGCTGCTCGAAACACGTATATGCAGCTAGAGCAAACACGCAAAAAAATTCTGAACTGTTATGATCCGAAGTAATGAACAGTTGGTGGAAGAAATATCAACAGTACAACGAGTGACATATCTCAACACTACCAAATGTGACAACTCTTCAAATTAAACAAAGCACACTTCACGGCACCTTCAAAAACAACAACAAGAACCGACAACACACTTTAGCCGCAAAACAACAATAACTCGACTTCTTACCTTTCATCCTCAAAAAATTGGCCCAAAAACAAAGGAGCATTAAAATAAAATTTTAAGATTGCTCCCCCTGAGGATGTGCCACCTGGAGCTGCTTAAAGCAGAAGAGGAGTAATCTCCTTCTGTCCAAGGATACACGAATTCCTTTCTTCTCGTCTTTCTCCGGACTTTCCCGAACTTGGGCTTGAGTTTTTCAACTACATCCCTATTTTGCCCCTGTTCGTGAACTTGAACATTTTTCTTGCGGGGTTGTCTCTTGTGCATTCTTGAAGGATGATTATTTTCCTTTCGCTTTGCACATGATTTATTCTCTCGTCCGTATTGTATTCTTTGCGTCCGATGAAATCTAGGGTTTTGCCTTAGATTAGATACAG
This sequence comes from Wollemia nobilis, assembly GCA_028583015.1. Classification (NCBI taxonomy): domain Eukaryota; kingdom Viridiplantae; phylum Streptophyta; class Pinopsida; order Araucariales; family Araucariaceae; genus Wollemia; species Wollemia nobilis. The sequence continues at coordinate 4,719,485 of JAQPPZ010017072.1, forward strand.
AAGTGCTTAGACATAACCTTGCTATGTGCCCTTGACCATTACATTTAAAACATTGCACATGTTTTATTTCCTATCTGTATTGCATTCTGTGTGTCTGATGAAATCTATGGTCTGGCCTTAGATTGGATACAGAAATGCTTGGACAAAACCTTGCTATGTGCCCATGGCCATTACATTTAAAACATTGCACAGGGTGTTCACTCGAGAAAGCAGATGTGTTTTTATCAGCATAACTCTTTGATCTATTATTCTGTCCACAATAAAATGCCTTGTGACCATAGTAGTTGCATTTAGAACAATAGCCATTAAAAGCATTATTATTAAAAGAGTGAGAGTGAGAGAACTTCTGTTGCTGTGGTTGCTTTGTCTGTAGATTTTCTTTGATGATTTCTTCCTTTTGAGGATTCAACTTCGGACTTTTCTTTTTTCAAACCTTCAACCGAGGACTTCTTCTTCTCTCGCATGTTTAGAGGATGAAGGTTGTTCAACTTCATATCCAAGACCAAACTTAGACGTGGAGCTTCTTTGTTGATTTATCATTGTATCTAGCAACTCTGTGCTTTTCTCAAATTTGAGATTTATATTGGCCTCTTTTAGTTGTTTCTTCAAAGAAACAATCTCTTCTTCTTGTTGGCAACAAGCAGTCTTTTTCTCATTGAACTGAGACCTGAGAATTTCTTCAACCCTCTTGGACACATCTACTTGCAGCTTTAGATTACTAACAGTTTTGTTAGATTCTTCTTCACGTTTGCTATATACATCGACTTTATCATTCAGCTGTGTCTTCAAGGCTTCTGCTTTCTTGGCCTCTTGAATTTGTAAACAGAGATTTTCAATCTCATCCCCGTATTCTTCCAACTTTTTGGACAGTCTTTTGTTGCTTTTCTTTTGTATACTTAACTCTTCAAGAGCGGCGATCAACTCACCTTCTAGATCTACTTCAATCTCCAGGTTTTCATTGCAAACTTCAGAGTTCACTTCTTCTTCCTTCTTTAGTGCAATTTTCTCTTCTGAAGGAATTGAAACTGACTGAGATGCCTTAATGGAGGATAATCTATTCTTCTTACCCATTGTAAACTAATCCAAGATCAACCCTGACTGATTTAGCCTGAACTGGGAACTTGGCTCTGATACCAATTGTTAGTCTTACAATGGCACTGAGAGGGGGGGTGAATCAGTGCAGCTATTTTAAAACTTAATGCTTTAACTCTTAAAGCCAAAACAAAAGAAAGCTAAAACCAGAAACAACAAGTACCACAAGAGAGCATAACATAACACAAGATGTAACGAGGTTCACCAGCTTTGGCTACTCCTCAAACTAGACTCGCTTGGACTCCCATCCAAATCCAGCCATTGCAAAGCACCAACTTTACAATCAATTTACCAAAGCATCCACTGGAAGGAGCACCAACCCCTAATTTACCAGCATCAACTGGAAGGAGCACCAACCCCTGATTCCAAGCACCAACTTGGATTTCTATTTTCAATTTTGATTGACATAAAAATGCCTTCAATGTTACAAGATCCTCACTGATCTAGCTTAAATCAAATCAATCTCATGGAAGCATACACTCTTTTACAGCTTCTACCTTCGCACACTTCCAAGCCCTTTCATATGGCATGCTCTTGCAACTCTTCACAACATTAACACAACACCGTTATAATCTCTTACAACACTCTCACAGCTCACTTACAGCCAGCCTCTTTCTGCAACATCTTCTATCACGCAACGAAGAACCGCAATTCGATCAATTTAGAATGACATAAAAATGTCTTCACTTCATGCACGACCCTGATTGGTCTGCAATTAACCCAACTCTACACACTCTCACGGCTCTGCTTATTTTTCTCTTGATTCTTTTCTAACCCTCCTTTTACAGCAATTTCTCTCTAACAGCAGCAACATCTTCTCTGTACGATTATTCTTTTATAACCTTTCAATCCTGCATGCAATCGAATCACATACTCTGACTGTTCGAATCCATGCAATACGACTGTTCGGTTCCATGCACTTCGACTGTTCGAAACCCTGCAATACGTCTTTTGAAACCATGCAATATGGCAATTTTGTTTCATGCACTTTGACTGTTCAATTTCTTCGAATACGGCTTTTCGAATGCTTTTTCGAAATTCCATATGTGATTCTTCGAAAGCTTTTCGATTCTTCATGTTCGGCTTTTTTGTATGCTTCAAATACGTCTATTAGAATGCCGCAAATACGACCTTTCGAATGCTTTTATTATCCTTCATATTTGGCTTTTCGAATGCGTTTCAATTATGCATGTTTGGTCGGAATGCATGTCCAACACCTATCAACGTTTAACTGTCTATCTGACATCAGCCTTATTTACGTAATCGTCGCATGATTTTTCCCTTCGCTTTTTTGACACGTGTCACCTTGCATGCTCCTACGGGTTTTACCTGCCAGACTGTTACCTGTCGTGATATCGCGACACTTTTAACTTATGCTGACGTCACCCTGAAGGTTGTCACGAAATCGTGACCATTTTGGCCTTGAAAGCTTTTCCCCCGCTCATGTCGCGAAATCGTGACACTTTGAACTTTTGCTGACGTCATCCTCAATGCTCGTGAAATCATGACCATTTTGGCTTTGACAGCTTTCCTTCTGTTCATGTCGCGATATCGCGACACTTAGAACTTTTGCTGACGTCATCCTTAAGCATGTCACGAAATCGTGACCATTTTGGCTCTTGGAAGCTTTCCCTGCATCTTGTCGCGATATCGCGACACTTTCAACATTTGCTGATGTCATCCTTAAGCATGTCACGAAATCGTGATGCTTCCGGCTTCCAGCAGCTTTCCTTTCATCCTGTCATGAAATCGTGACACTTTTCAACTTTGCTGACGTCATCATCCTGCTTGTCACGAAATCGCGACACTTCGACACTCTTCTTTGCCACGTCAATCATCGGAACATGTCGCGAAATCGTGACACTTTGCTCTTCCATACACTCTTGCTTGCAAACAACGAAAATGGAACATGTCGCGAAATCGTGACACTATGCTTCATGCAATGGCGAAATTTTTACATCTTTGTGCCTTGTGTTTTCACCTTGCCTCTTTTCATGAAATTTTGACTTGTAATATCATTGTTGCATCTTTCAGTTCTACACTTTTGACTAGTAGCGAAATCGCTACACCTTAGTTTCCCTTTGTTTCAACATGTAGCGCCATCGCTACACCTTAGTTTCTCTTTGTTTCAACATGTAGCGAAATCGCTACACCTTAGTTTCTCTTTGTTTCAACATGTAGCGAAATCGCTACACCTTAGTTTCTCTTTTTTCAACATGTAGCGAAATCGCTACACCTTAGTTCCATGTATTTTCATCATGCAACGATATCGCTACACCTTTGTTTCCATTCATTTCAACATGTAGCGATATCGCTACACCTTTGTTTCCTTCTCTGCCAGCATGTCGCGAAATCATGATAGTTTAGCTTTCACTTTCTCTCTCCTCGGCCATGTCGCGATATCGCGACAGTTTTGCTCGCATCTTCTCTCTCCTCGGACATGTCGTGAAATCGTGACAATTTGGCGTGTATTTTCTCTCTCCTACTTTTTGTCGTGAAATCGCGACACATTTTCTCTCTCCTCAATGAAAACTCGACATGTCACGAAATCGTGACATTTTCGGCTGCGCCTTCTCTCTCCTCGACCATGTCGCGAAATCGCGACAGAAAACATGTCGCGATATCGCGACACTTTTCTTCCTTGTCTCTTTTTGCCATTTTCTGAATCTGGGTCACCTCTGTTTTCCTTGAAACTTTCTGCACTTGATCTGACTGACCTCTGAACTGCATCAACTGCATCAATCTGACTGTGTTGACAACAATGACAATACTTTTGCAATTCTTTTGCTGCACCTTGCTCAACAAACAACTCCTATCCATCACCTTGCTCACCAATCAACTTCTAACCATTGCATCAACTGATCAACCTGATCGTGTTGACAACAATGACAATACTTAGGTTGCACCTTGCTCATCACCTTTCACATTCTACGATAAAATTTTGAATATCCCTCTTCATTCCCATATTAAAGAAAGTGTGTTTGGCCCTTTCATAAGTTGTAAGAAACCCTAAATGCCCAACCATGGGTGATGCATGCATTTCTTACAGTATGAATTTTTGCAATTGTGAATTTTCAAGGACAAGATGATCATGATGTCTCAAGTGTTTCCCACCCCACATATATATAGGGTATGAGGTGGAGCCTTCTTATATTTTTTGAATCAAAATTTATAAACTAGAATCCTTAGTTGTCTCTTCTCAAAGATGATTGGTCCATTGAGGAAGTGGTATGGATATAATACATAGCATACCCTAATCTTCGTACTAGTGTGAGAGTGCATCTACCACTATATTTTTATTTTCTTTTTAAAATGTGATTTCATTATTATATCCCAACAATTTAGATACCCACCATTATTGTTCTAATGTGGCTACTCGTTCTAATTAATACTTAAGACTTTGGTGGTTTGTTTTGATTGAATGTGATGCCCAATGAGGTATGGTAGTCAATGATTAATATCATGGAAAATGACCAACATATCCTTTTCATAAGTAGATCTTTGTAATTTTTTGTGTGATAGTGGCTTGCTGGTGAAAGTTAATATTCTTCCTTCTTGCATTAAAACCACCCAATTCCACTACTAGAAGCATACTTTTAATTACAAAGGATTTTAAAAAATTGGGTGTTCGTAACACCAACATTGATATCATGGCTTGTTTTAGGTTCTTAAAATTTTGTTTCGCCAGTTCTAACCACATGAATAAGTTCTTCCTCAACATAGTTGTTAGTGGGCTACTATCTTCCTATAGTTATAAACAAGTTTCTAATAATATCTAGTGAGATCCAAATAACCTCATAGTCCTTTGAGGGTGCAAGGCTTTGGCCATTCCTATATAGCTTGGATTTTTTGGGGATTCACTTTAACTCCATGCTTTAATACAATATTATCCAAGAGCTCTAATTATTGCATGTGTAACACCCTACCTTGGAAGACCTTGCTTTGAATAATGAACCATGTTTTGGTGTCACTATTTTAATGGAATGTTATGATGTCTATACTATGGAATAATTATATTCTTTGAGCTTGGTTATATGGTACTACTAATGTATTTGTTGATGTAGGACCAGGTGTTCTCTCTCTAGTGGGATCATATGGGTGAACCACCTACATAGAGAGATATTTAGGGAAATGACGATGATGACTTGCTCATCAACAAATCAGGATAACAAAGAAAAATACCCTTCCTGTAAATGAATTGTTTGTGTGCTTAATTCATGTTCACACTATTGGGCCGGTAAGTTGCTTGCAATGAGTCTCCTTAAATAGGTTGGCGATAAAATTTGTCTATCTTAAAGGAGACCACCTATTAAGGATAAAACAATGGTGTGAAACATTGTTGAAATGAATCTATGTTTGTTCTTGGTGTGCTTACATATATATATATATAAAATGCATTAAGTGTTTGGCAAAATTAATACCTTAGATTCTTAATTTTTTAATTAATTGTTGATATTAATACTTGAGAATGGATAATATTCATCTTGTTTATATTTAAGGTATTTTGGATGGAAATGTCATTAATGCTAAATATTATTACCAACATCAATAATTTAATATTGACATGTGGTATTAATTAGCAATTGGTTGATCTCTCATCAATATTGAGCAATTCTTCTTGAAAGGATTAATTGATTTGTTTGATATTAATTGAGGTAGGAACAATTTAAGGAAAAATTAATCCAAGGTTTGGAACTTAATTTTGGTGATTTGCTTTCTTTTATGTCTTCCTTACCTTCTTTAATAACACGCTACCCACAACATCCTGCTACACCTCAATGAAACTTGTTGGCACCACCCGAAGAAACATTATGACAAGCCAAAAAGCATGATGGCAATGGTGGTCATCGAATGCAAGAGGGTAGGGGAAAAATTTCCCCACTTTTTGCTTGGATTCAAGCTACTTTTAAGAGGCTCAACATAAGGATTTTGGGAAGGTTGATTTTGGGGGTAAAGCAAGCAGAGAGGAGCAAGGAGTTAGAGGGCACAAGTTTTAGTTTTGGAAGGTAAGCATTGTGAGGTAAACCTATGATTTTTGCCTATGTTTTATGTAGTGTATTCATTGTATTTTGGATGTTACTCTTGGACGTTAGCAATATTAATTTTTGCTTGTTGATCAATCAATGGTTTCTTTGTAGAATTTCTAAGCAGACGCCATAGTTAAACTAGCTTTTGTGAGTGGCTTTGGATTGCACAATTTTTGTAGTCCTTGTTTATGATTCTCATTTGACTTTGTTGTCTTTGACTTGTAGTATGATCTCTGTGTGGTTTATTTCTATTTGTGTAAATCTTCTTTTAAACCATGTGTATCGTGTAATATTTAAGTCATAGGCATGGAATTCCATGTTGATTATGGTTAGCCAGGTAGCATGATTTTTTATGGCAACTTGAGCAAACATAGTGTCTCCTTAACCTTGTTGATCTCCAATGTGAGGCGCTATGACTTTGTGTTCCTTATTGCGGTCTTAGTTTAGAAGGGGGGTCAGGTTTTGTAGTCCCTCTCCTATTACCTTAATTTTTTTGTGTGTTTGTGAGTGGTCACACATGGTTTTGGAGTGACCAGGGTAGCGACACCATATCTCTAAGGAGTGCATGGTTAAGCATCCATGTGTAAGGATACCTTACTTTTTAGGTATTGTTGCTTTTATGTTGGATTGCTTTGCGAGTTTGTTTATCTTGAATATGTTTCTATGAGTTTAGAGATTTGCTTTTAGTTGATTATTGTTAGATAGCAAAATATTGGTTGTACTTCTTTGTTTTACTTTAAGTGCCACAATGTTTGAAAAATAATGCTTTATAGTTCTTTTAATCAGAAAAAAATATAAGGGATGCTATGTTTTATGAAACTTTGGAAGTGAATAAAGTAGCTTAGCATGTATATCATTTTATATGAGAAATAAAAAGGTTATGTTTAGTGTAATTAGTGAATGGATTGTTATGGGGTTATCCATTAGTAGAGTTATTATTATTTTGGAAAAAGTGTTTGAGAAGAGTTAATATCCTTGCTTTCTTATGTTCATGGGAATTTGTCCTTGAATGTATAGAAAAGCTTATAGTTAACAAAGTTGTTATATTTTTTTTTTGAAAGATAAATGGGATATTTGCTCTTTGTTTAAAAAAATTTTAGAGAGAAGTTTTTTTAAATGAAATATTGAATGATGATTTTGAAAAAAAACTAATTATAATGATTCTTGAGACTTGTGTGAGTTAAGAAATCATTATAAAAGAGAAGTATGGGATTCTCTTGATTATTGAATGATGGTTTTGAGAAAGAAACTTATTATAATGATTCTTGAGTCTCGTGTGAGTTAAAGAATCATTATAAAAGAGAAGTATGAGATTCTCTTGATTATTAAATGATGGTTTTGAAAAAGAAACTAAATATAATGATTCTTGAGACTTGTATGAGTTAAGAAAATAATTATAAAAGAGAAGTATGAGATTCTCATGTTAAATGAAATATTGATTGATGGTTTTGGAAGAGAAACTAGTTATAATGATTCTTGAGACTTGTGTGAGTTAAGTAATCATTATAAAATAGAAGTACGGAATTATCTTTGATAAATGAGATATTGAATGTTGGTTTTGAAAGAGGAACTAAATTATAATGATTCCCAAGACTCTTGTGGCTTAGGGGATCATTATAAAAATAAGTATGGACTTATCTTATGGTTGGCTTGTTTATATTTGTATGTATTATGCATGGTTGCTTGTATACTAGAAAATAACATATTTATTTTTAAAATTGCATTGCTTATAGGGATGTCATGATCCCTAAGTATCTCTCATAAGTTGTGGATGGATTTTCCACTCATAATATGTGCAGAGCTTTAGAAGGCTTGGAGGAATTTTTGGAGTGGCTTCATAGGCTTCATAGACTCTAGAAATGTTTGGTTGATGCAATATTAAATGCTTTGTAAAGGAATACTTTTTTTAATAGCTTTGTAAACTTGAGTTTTGTACAAAGTTAAAGGTTATATTGTTAAATGATGTTTTGAGTTTTGCACTCTAAGATGTGTTCAACAATATTTGCCATGGATAGATAGAAATGAGTTCTTTCAATTGCTAGAATACATCATTATGATAATTGGATATCTTGTGTTAAAGTATGTATGGATCCTTGGAGTATATGTTAAAATGTGCAATTTGGCTTAGTTGTATGTTTATTTATAAATTGCAACATGTGGAATCAAGTAGTTCTTTTTTGAAATGCTTTTCATATAGTTTTATGCAATGTGTTTTATTAAGGAGTTTTGTTTTTTGATGCAATTTTATTACCTTGGGTTAGGATGGTTAGTGTTACTCTCGTAGATCGAAAATATAATAAAAAACCAATATTGGAAGCAGTTGCATGGATGCAATAACCAAGTAAATATGATCCTTAGAAGGAGTTGCGAAGATGCAATAGCTAAGATCTCATAAACTTGGAAGGAGTTGCGAAGATGCAATAGCTAAGATCTCATAAACTTGGAAGGAGTTGTACAAATACAATAACCAAGTATCTTGTAAATATTTGCACCTTGAACGAGTAGAATCAGGTGTATCTCAACTAGGAGTTGAGGAACCATTCACAAGTTTATAGTGGTGATCCCTTGATCATGTAGGATCAAGTGATCATGTTAGTTATCATAGAAGTGGAAATAACCTTAGTTAGCCCATGGAGGTGTGGTAACTAAGCACCAAGGCTCTACGCCTGATTAACCTACCTAGATAGACTTAGAGTCGGGTTAGGGAATAGGCATCCCCCTTTAAGTGTTATGGGCCTTAAAGGGTAATCCCTATGCCATGGTCACATGGTCCTATGTCGATGAGGGTATAGGAAATGTGGGGGGACCACTTTTATTGTCCTTATAAACATGTAGGTTTAGTAAGGTGAACCCCAGAAAACATGGGAATAGGCCACTCCTGTCGACTGAGTGTTGTCTACAGTGATTTGGAACTCAAATATGGTGAAGCCTTGTATATTGAGATAAATAAATAAAGATGTTTCCCTTGTAAAAATGCTTGTAAACAATTTTTTTTGGGTTAGTAGTTTTGGGTTGTTACAACATGCCAAAAGAACATTTTGACCACTTTGCATAAAGCATTCTCAAACAAAAATTGCAAGGTATGATCCAAATATTTAATATTCTCCTCCCAAGAACAACTATAAATCAAAATATCATCAAAGAAGACTAAAATAAATTTGCATAAGAAGGGTCAAAATATTGCATTCATTAGACTCTAGAAAGTGGAAGGTGCATTGGTTAGACCAAAGGGCATGACCAAAAATTTGTAATGCCCTTCATGAGTTCTAAAGGTAGTTTTAGGAATGTCTTCTTCCTTGATTCAAATTTGATGGTGACCAAACCACAAATTCAATTTTGAGAAAATATAAATGCCATGCAACTCATCAATTATAGGAATAGGATAGTTGTCATTGATGGTTTTTTTTTTTTGAAATCTACACATAACCATCATGACCCATGCTTTTTAATAACAACATTGGAGAGGAATAGGTACTAACACTATGGTGATTAACCCTTGTTGCAAGTAGTTCCTACACTATTTTTGCTTGATCTTTGGTGTTTGGATATATGGATACCTATAAGGGTAGAGAATTTGAGGGAGACTACCCGAAACAAGCTTAATTGCATGATCATGAGTATGATGAGCGGATAGTCCCTTAGGTTTCTTAAATATTGGTGTATGCCTTTCTAATAAAATTTGTAATTCTACTTACAATATATTTCCATTATTAGTTAGAGCTTGTATAACAAGCAATCATGCCATGACTCCATGAGACAAAGTTTTTAATAAATTCTCCATCATATAAGATGAGACAAGTTAAGTAGCATTGATCGTCATTCCCCTTAGAGTATATTCAATTCCCTATTAGCTAAATTTCATATAGAGCTCAAAAAAAATCCCATATTACTAGTCCCAATGTTTTAAGTTGTTTTGTTCCCAATACAACATCACACCGTTCCAAGGGAAGGGTAAACATATAAACCTTGAGATTATATTCTCCTGTTTGTACTTTAATATTTGAACATTTCCCTTACAAGGAAAAGTTCCTCCATTGGAAATCATGACTTCAATGGAATTACGGGTAGCTATATAACAATTTTCTTGCTAAACCACTCTAGGGTCAATAAAGTTATGTGTGATTCTAGAGTCAATGAGATTTATAATTCATTTTCCCTTATAATGCCCTATCACCTTCATAGTTTAGGGATATTTATTCCTACTAAAGCATAGATCGAAATTTTTGGCTAGGGTTCTTCTTGGGCTTCTACTTGTTCTATTGGTTCCTCTTCCTAATGGTCATCTTCCATCTCTTGAGATAATGTTGTTACTAACTCATCCACATCAAGCAAATACATTTTTTGTTACACATATTTATGTTCAAGTGAATACTTATTATCACAATTAAAACATAGCCCTTAAGCTCTACAAGCTTCCATCTCTTATCAAGTTAATTATTTGACAGTGGGTGATTTATTAGCCATATTTTATGTTGGCTTAGGTGAAAATGGGGGTTATTCTTGTGGAAACTTGGAGATGCATATTTGAGCTATGAATTTATCTTCTTCCAACCTAGCCAAGACTATCTCCTATGCTAGGTTTGTAGTTTAAACATTTTAACCTCAACCTTGATATCATCCTTCAATCCACTAACAAAACAACTTTGGAAGAAATATTTGCTCAATCCATTACTATGGTTTTAAAAAAAATAACTTGATATTCTTGAATAGAGGATTTTTATCTTAGTTTAGTGAGGGATCCAATGAAGTCCTCATATTCACTAAGGTCAAATCAAGTAACTAGTTGTTTCTTAAATTCTTCCAAGGCAAGATTGGGATACATTTGCTCACCCATTGATACCATTGCAAGGCATCAGATACAAAGTTGAAAGATACAATTGTAAGCTGTAAGTGTTGTGGGATATTATGAATATTAAAATACCACACTACATGACACAACCAACCATTGAGATCCCTCCTATAAAAATTAAAAAAAAAATCTAACTTGGGCAATTTGTATATATTATTATTGTAATGTTTTTTATGTGTCCCCCTTTTTAGTTTACTCAATCTCTTCCCCTTACGTTAAAATTCTCTATGATCAACTTGACTATATGCTTGAGTGCAACCCATTAGACTAGTCTCCGTTACATCAATTCTTTCATTTATGCATATTTAGCTCTTTTTGGTCCCCTATCACATACTTTACAGGTTCATGTAGTTTTTATTTTGGTTTAATACTAACTGATCTCACTTTACAACTGGTTCATTTGATCCAATGATTTACTTACCAAGTAATGTATCTAGTTACTCACCAATTGAGTCACTTGGGTGATTTTTTTTGCTTTATTTGTTGCTTCATTTGTTGACCTCTAGTGCCTATAGGCATATACCAGAGTTTTGGGCCTTCCAAAAAGGTTTACTAAAAATAGTATTGTTTTAGCAATTATTATATTAAGGGTCCCAAAAAAGTGCTTGGGTGCTATATACCAAAATGATCAACTCATAGAGACAATCATAAAGGACTAGGTCCTAAAATGTTTCTCCATGAAACAAAATGTTTTTTATAATTTCAGTGTTCTCAGGGTTATGTAGGGTGCCTTCTTATTGTTAGAAGTTCCTAAAAACTATTAGTTCTGACAACTACCTTTATTGATAATTGCCCTTTCTATTACTATTCTCAATTGGTACTGACACCAATGGTTTCATTGCCAAGTTGTTTTTCAACACTATCTATTTTGGCAACTACCCTTTTGTTACTAACACTGACAACTTGTTTTTTTACTATAAAGTACTATTATTATATTGTCAACTCCATAATTAGTGTAGTCTCCTTAATATTCTCAAGTCTATATTTAGGGTTTTTGGGTTAATAGTCTATTTTATGATTTGATAGATGATAGAAATAGTGTTACTCTAGGCTAGGGTATGTGTACTAACCATAACCCTCTAATATACTATACTAGTATTTTTATTGGAACCAACAATTATATTCAATAAAAATAATAGAGGTTATACTAAAAAGGGAGTAAAATTACAACTCGAGGTGCAAGGCCACCCAAACGATCAATATTGTAAATATGAGGATCGAGACAAAAAACAAAACCATCCCTTAAAAGATAAAATAAACAACATAACTAGGAAAAGGGTTGAGCCCTACTATGGGCACTGATAGAATGATCTGAGGCTGGAAAACGTTACCCCATCGACCTGCTATGTCAAAATAGAGGAACCTTGAGGTAGAGGGAGATTAGGCAAAACACTGCTAATAGTGCATGGAGCCTTGTGCTAGTACTTGATAAGATTTATCAAATACACTAACTTATGAGTCAACTTGGAAGCTTGCAAATGGATATGAACAGTAACAACAAAAAAATTATAATCTTTTCATGCATAGAAAACTGACTAGAAATTGAATCTCCATAATAGAAAACAACATTCATAGCTTTCCAATTTTGAAACAAAATAAAAACATGAAATAAATTCCATAGAGCAACACTATAAGTAGGCCAACAACTATTATCTCCAAAAAGGATAATCTACCATCTGAAGAATTTAGGATGAAAGGGCTTGAACAATGAATGAATCTAAGACCAAGCATGCTGAGCACGAGGGCAAAACCAAAATAGATGTTTAAAAGTCTCAAAACTACCACAATCCAAACACTTAGGATTAGGAAGACCAACCCTACTGTCTCTCTCCCATAGGAAGCCCTTGGTAAATAAGATATGAAAGAAAAAAGTAATCTTGGGTTTAAGGTTAAACTACAATTATGGCTCAAAAGAGGAATCCAAGTATAGGAAGTAGAGTGAGTATGCCATATCTCATTAAATTTAGCAACACTAGGGGAAAAGGACTAAGAAGTTGATAAATAAAGGAAGAAGAGTAGTTCTTGAAAGGAGTATCCACATTCCAACACCAATCCCTCCACCAAGCACTTGGGGGTTGAAGGTCGAGCTTATGAAGCATGACATCATACATAAGCTCTTGAATCTTAAGAATAGAAGGAAGATATAAAATCTAAAGATTAAATTTCCATTTGAGATTAAGCCAAGGAATATAGTCTCGAGAATGCACTAAATATTTAATAAAACAGATGCCCTTGCAAAATAGCCTCAAATATTTTAATCCCTGGAATATCAACAAGAACTGAAGAGTTAGATAGAATATGAAACCACCAGATATTCTAAGAATTAAATGAAAATCCATTATAAAGACCATTACCAATCCAATGAAGATAAGGTTTCACCACCTCAAAAGCTCACCAAATACTTTTAACAACAAAGGAACTCTAAATCTTAATTGGAATAGAAGTGATGTTGAGAGTATAAAGGCCAATATTAGCCCAAGTTTTGTGCCCATAAGGTAGCCCTAAAGAAATACAATTGAACGAAAACCTTCCAAGCTTTGGGGCCTTCAATAACTTTAACCACCCACTTAGCACATAAAGAAATGCTTTACTTGTAAATGTCAATGATGCCCATCCCACCCTTATCAATAGGCGTGCAATAGATATCCCAAGAAACTCGATGAAAACCATGCAAATTCTTCCCCTAGCCCAAAGAAAATCCCTAAGGAGTTTGGACAACTCATTATAAAAATTCTTAGAAGGGACCAAACAAGAGGAGTGATAAACATGGGTGGCAGCAAGAATATTTATGCAAACGTGAAAATTTTTGGCAAGAGAAAGGGGACGCGAGGCCCAACAAGAAATCTTCTTGTCAAAATTTTCGATGACATACTACCAAAGTTTAGAGGGTGAGCTATCGAAAGCAAAGGGGATTCCTAATAACTTAAAACACTCACCCCTTTGAAGCCAATTCCATAAAAAATGTCTAAGCCAAGCATGTACAAAATAAGAAGCAAGGCATAAACAAAGAGACTTAGACCATTAGATGTTAGAACTCGAGGCTTTACAAAAAGTATCCAAACAAACCAAAGTAGTTAAAACTGAACCCTCATCCTCATTGATAGTGAGAAAAGAATAATCCACAAAGTGCCTATTAATAAGCTAGGTGGACATGTCAGACAAAAGAATGTCTTTTATAAACCCCTTAGATGCTTGATTGGCAAGAAGATATCGAAAAGCTTCAAAAAAAAGTGTTAGGATCCTATCCTAACTCTAATTATTAATAATAATATAATACTTTTACTATCCTAAGGTTAGTGTAATTGATAATATAATAATTAATTATTATATTATATTATTAGGGTTAAGAATTAGCATAGCCATAATAATTAATTATATTAATTATTATGAAGTGACATGATGGTTAGGGTTAGGTCGGTATATATAATTATCCAAATCATTCATTTGAAGGTATCCATGAATTGAATAATAAAACATATATATAAATCCATTGGAGGACCCCCGAACCAATGCAACAATGATTCTTTTTCAAAGGTGATTCTTTTAATTAATATTATTTTATTTATTTATTTTATTAAATATAAGCTAGAATGTATCAAAGCCATGTGATATCAGATTTCTATGAGCGTTTAGAGAACATTTTTAGGAATTTCATTATCTAATGGAAGAGGAAGCAGATAGAATATTTTTTTCCGGAGGAGCCCATAGCTCTGGATTTGACAAATAATATCTTTGAAAAAGAAATACCAGCAGAACTTGGCAATCCTCCAAATTTGGAACAATTTAGACCAAGTAAAAATCTTCTCAATGGCGGCATTCCTCCAGAATTAGGTCAGATAAAAGAATTACAGGCTGGTAGCATTACTCAAAAAATAAAAAATTTAGGTTTTCAAAGGACAACAATGTGTGGTTGGCAGGAAGAATACATTTTAATTAAGGCAATTAGAGAAGACATATCCTACATACTGCTCTCAGACAAACACCCTCCACCTTGGCCGCCTCCAATTCAAACATAAAACTCTCATGAGTTTCCATATCCCTCCTATATATACAGATGATAGAGCTTCAGTCTATTTACATTGAGATCCAGTTTTCCACACAACGTCCAGTCAGCCTGATCCTCAACAAAAAAATAAAAATTGTCTCGCCACTCGCCTCACCTTCTCCAACACAGTCACAAGAATACTGTGATTTATCACCTGTTTCCACATATATGTTAGAAATCCAATAACTATATCAGTATCATATATAACCTATGATGTTATTGATGTTA
This sequence comes from Wollemia nobilis, assembly GCA_028583015.1. Lineage (NCBI taxonomy): Eukaryota > Viridiplantae > Streptophyta > Pinopsida > Araucariales > Araucariaceae > Wollemia > Wollemia nobilis. Next base: position 4,734,726 of record JAQPPZ010017072.1, read on the forward strand.
AAAATTATACCTTTTATATTAAAAAAAAACAAATTAACAAAGATTTGCGCCACATCGGGTAGATGAACAATGCAATCTTGAGAATCATATCGGATAGATGAGAAATGCAATCTTGAGAATCATGGGGAAACTCACATACATGAAAAAAATTCACCATAAAGTTTTAACAAAGATTTGTGCCACCTGCAATTCCTTTGCAGACGGTAAGCAATCTCCTTGGCGTGAACTTTGCTCATGAGATCTAGACTTCGATTGAAGTCAATTTGTGCTCCGTATCCACGAGGAACGCACTCAAAAAGCTCTCTTATTGCACATATATTGCCTTAAAGGGATGCTTTCTCATAGAGTGCAAGTCCCCCATGAGATCCCTGTCTCATGTCTGAAATAGAGATAAGAGGCCTTCGGATTGTGATTATGCTACATCAAACCTAATATTTTGAAATCCTAAGGGCATCTTATACTGACAGAGCATATCATGAAGACCATGCATCATAAAAGAAGTTACAAATTTAGAGGGCGCTAATGAGTCCTTATTTAGCACGCATAATGGAGTGATCCAAATCCTATTCATCATCACCTAGTAAGGAGGTGCAGAAGGAGACCATTATTGAGGCTAACAATAAACATTTCATTGACCATTGAGTATATCATAAGTGGATTACAGTTTGGGTATACAACATGGATTAGCAACATAAAATTGAAGGCCATAACATCTATGTGGAACACCTGAGACAATTATATGGAAATATATTATAGTCTAACACCAGTTTAGGAGGGATAAAAAAATTTAAAATTTATTTAAAAAAATTGCACTAACAATATCGCTCTCATTTCAAAACATGGCAGATAGAGACCCATCCTTTGGTAACAATTGTTGAGGCCTCAAAATAAAATTTTGATCTTCATATTACAACCACTCTACTAACATTGATTTCAAGTAAGCCATAGTAACAAACTAACTTCTGAGATAGTAATCTGTAGTTTCGTTAGACACCATGTGGCAGGAAAACAACTACCTATTACTTGAAGTTTAAAACAAAGGAGGAAAAGCTATAAAGGATGCTTTAGCTTTATCAATGTAGATTATGATTCTTTTAAAGCTCTCTTAAAGGAAATCCATCACATGTCTCTTTGCATTCTTGTCCATTTGTTGAAAGCAATTTTATATCACTTTAAAAATAAAATTAAGAGTGCACTATCTACAATAATGTTAGCACATCTAAGAAAAATTATGCTCAGTTTAAGAATAAGAAAGGGAGAGAATCGAAGGATGGTGGGAGCATGAGCAAGCACAGGAGCAGGAGCAAGTTCAGACATAGGGTTGGAGACAGGCTCAGAGATCAGTGCAGGTTTCTGGTCGGGATCGGGGTCGGGATCGGGGTCAGGCACGTTCGGGCCCGGTCCCGGGCCAACTGGTCTCTCGATGGGCCTAGAGGATGGCTCTACGGCTGATTTGATTGGCGGCCAGGGCGGGGACGACATCCTGGGCCCTGGCCCCCAGGCCAGCCTCGATGCGAGCATAGGCCTAGGGAAGAAGCCCCTTGATCCTGGGCAGGGCTCTGCCTCGGGCAGGCCCAAACCCTCCTATCAGCAGATCTTGGCGGGCACCAGGGCCCCTTCCCGGGCCCTGGGACTAGGGCTTTCCCTCGAGGGCACCCACATTTCTATTCAGGAGGAGGCCTACGCTTCCTTGGTAGCTGGCTCCTCTGCCTCCCTGGTAGGGAAATTCCTGGGAGGGCGTCCAGACATGGAAACCATCCGCAGATGGGCGGCTACCAAATGGAAGGTTTTCGGGCATATCCAGCTGGTTGCCCTGACCAAGGGCTTCTTCATCATCAAGCTAAATAACAGCGAGGACGCCGAAAAGATCCTATCGGGTGGGCCCTAGTTTTTGGGGCGCAAAAGCCTCTTCCTCAGGCGATACGGAGCTGACTTCCACCCCAGCACCCAAAGCATCAACTTCGCCCCGGTCTGGGTTCGTCTCCCAGACCTTCCCTTCCACCTGTGGCACGAAGACGTCCTTAGACTCATTGCTCAGTCGATCGGGGACCTGGTGGCCTTTGACCCCGCTACCAAGGCAGGATCCCGAATGGTGCATGCCAGATTTTGCGTCAATGCCAATCTCGAATCTGAACTCCCTTCTTCGATGACCATCTCGTCTGGGTCCTTCTTGTGGCGTCAGCCCCTGATCTACGAAAATAAACCTGCTTTCTGCCCCACCTGCTGCACTCAGGGCCACCTCTCCAACCAATGCCCGATTTCCAGAAAGGTTGATGGCCCTACCCCCAAACTCCCTTCCCGATCAGGTCGGGCCCCGTCTCGAGGGCCCCCTCGTGATGGCCCCAGTTCCTAGGTCGAGACCAGCAAGGAGGCTCCCCCCTCTGCCCCAAAGGACTCGCATGTGGACCCCAGTCTGGAGGACGGTCTTCCCTAGGGTTCCCCTTTCGTTGCTCCCTCCCCTGGGTCGCCTTCCGGGGCCCCGATCCCAGGTTCTCCTTCCCTGCCCGCTTCGAATCCCTCCCCGCAGGCCCCTGCTTGCGTCCCCCTAGCCATGCGAGCCGCTCGGGCTCCTTTCCTCGTCGGCTCCCATCTCTGTCGGGGCCCCCTTCTCCCCCCCATTCCCGCTATCCCCCCCTCGCCCCCCGCCCCTCCCGGTGATCCCTGCTGGGCTTCCCCCCTTGGAGTGCGGATCTGAGAGGTCAGATGAAGAGATCGAAGCTAGTTCTCCATTCGGGCCCGATGAAGTCAGCCCCAAGATGACCCAGAGCAGGACTTTTGCCACAGACTTTGGCAGCAAACTCAAAAGAGGGCGGCCCACCCTGGGCGATCAGCGGACAAGGTTCACCGAAGATGACATAGCCAATGGCTCCCAGGCAACTCTCTCTGACGTTGGCGCAAGCTTCTCCAAGACGGATGCCATCCGATCCAAACCCCCGCTCAGGCCGGGAAGGGGGGCAAGCGACCCCACAAGGGTGCCAAATGAAGCTCATCACCTGGAATATCAGGGGGCTCAATGGGGCCCCCAAGAAAAGGATCCTCGGGCAACTTCGCAGGGATCACCGGCCATCCTTCCTCCTTCAGGAGACCAAAATAGATGACGTTGTTGCCCGACGTGTAGCCCAAGCTACCTGGCGCAATTGCGAGTCCCTGTCTACCCCTACGACCGGCTCAGCCGGGGGTTTGTTGTGCATGTGGGACCCCCGATATTTCGAGGGAAGACTCATATCTTCATCTCCCAGAATAATCAACATCCTGGTCCATTGCGTGAAGTCAAGACGCTCGTGGATTCTGTCCAATGTCTACGCTCCTAACAACCCCATCGAGAAAGCAACATTATGGAAGGAAATTAGCTCGATGAGAGAAGCCTTTGCCCCCTGCCCTGGATCCTGGTCGGGGACTTCAATAGTCCCCTGTTCCTATCTGATAAAAGCGGGGGCTCAACGGTTCAGGGTAAGAGCATGGAGGACTTTGGAGCCTTCATCGCCCTCAACGAGCTCATGGACATCAGCCTGAAAGGAGCCAGGTTCACTTGGTCCAACAGAAGAATGGGAGCAAATCACATTCAGGTCAGACTAGATAGAGTTTTCTTGTCCAAGGAAGCCCTTCCCATGTTTGTCGACGCCACCCTGTTGGCCCTCCCCAAAATTGGGTCTGATCACAGCCCCCTCCTCCTCGAAACCGATCATCGCCCCTCCCCCAAGAGGCCTTTTCGGTTCGAGACCATGTGGATGCATCACCCTGACTTTCGGGCCCAGGTTGGCGGTTGGTGGGCTCCCCCAGTCCCTGGACGCCCCGTCGAACAAGTTTTTCACAAGCTGAGACGCCTCAAAGAGCAACTCAAGATATGGAACAAGGAGGTGTTCGGTAATATCTTTGAAAACAAAGCAATACTTAAAGATAAGCTCGAAGACCTCGAGTCTAGATTTCAAGCAGGCTCCCAAGACCCAGGGCTCAGGGAAGAGGAACGCCTTGCTCTCAGCGAGTATCACAATATTCTGGCCAGGGAAGAAACCTTTTGGAGGCAGAAGTCGAGAGCCCTGTGGCTCCAAGATGGCGATGCAAACACTAAGTTCTTCCACGCGTCGACTCTCAAAAATAGGGGCTCCAATAGAATTGTTGAGTTGGTGGACAACAACGACAGAATCATCAAGGAAGAGGAGGACATTCGGGCTGAAGCCACCCACTTCTTCCAGGAGCTCCTGGGTGACAACACCCCCATGTCCCCAGAAGCAGTTGAATCCCTTCTGGAGCATATTCCTTCTTCTGTCTCGGCCATGGCAAACGAAATGTTGGTGCAGCCCTTGTCTGACTTCGAAATCCATACTGCCACCTTTTCCATGAAGGCTGAGGCGGCCCCGGGCCCGGACGGATTCCCCCTGATTTTTTCAATCTTTTTGGGACATCATCGGGCAAGAAGTGTGCGCAACCATCCGGGACCTGCAGTCTGCCAGCTCCATCCCCAGAGGTATCAATTCCACTTTCATAGCCCTGATCCCCAAGACCCAAGCAGCCAGATCCCTCTCGAATTTTCGTCCCATCAGCTTGTGCAATGTCCTGTACAAAATCCTTTCTAAATCCATGGCCTCCCGCCTCAAGGATATCCTTCCCCTGATTATTGCCCCCTGTCAGGGCAGCTCGATCAAAGGCAGACTGATCACAGATGGTGTCATAATCATGCACGAGGCCATCCACTCGGCTGTCCTATCCAAAAAGGCCTCCTTTCTGCTCAAGCTGGATATGAACAAGGCCTTTGATAGGGTCGACTGGGCCTTTCTGTCCAAGGTCCTCCTTAAGTTCGGGTTCCACCCCGCCTGGGTCAGGCTCATCAGCAACTGCGTGTCCTCCCCTTGGTTCTCTATCCTTGTCAATGGGTCCCCTACCGAGTTCTTCCCCAGCTCCAGAGGCCTCCGCCAAGGTGACCCCCTGTCCCCGATCCTATTCATCATCTTGGTTGAGGCCCTGGGGCGTACCATCTCAGGGGCTGTGACCCGTGGCCTCATCTCGAGCATCAGGCCTGCGTCGGGCCTTCCCCTTGTGTCCCACCAGTAGTTCATGGATGACACCATCCTCGCCACCTCTGCCTCAATCCCTCAAGCCAAGGCCCTCAAGCATATCTTGACCTTGTATGAGGAGGCGACAGGTCAGAAAATCAACCTCCGAAAAAGCAAGATTTTCTTCATCCATACTCCCTTGGCTAGGCAGATCAGAATCGGGCGGATTTTGGGCTGCACCCCTGGTTCCCTTCCCTCCTCTTACCTTGGGCTCCCCCTGTTCATAGGTGCGTCCTCCAAGGCCCTGTGGGGCGGGGTGATCGAGCGGATTCAGAGGAAGCTGGCCCCCTGGAAAGGCCACCTCCTCTCGCAGGCCGGCAGAGCCACCCTTTTGGCGGTAGTCCTGCAAAGCATTCCGGTTTATTTCATGTCGGTCTTCAGAATCCCGGCCTCCATTGTAGCTCACATCGAACAAATTCAAAAATGATTTCTCTGGTCAGGCAGCGAAGATAAGAAGAGGATTCCCCTGGTCTCCTGGCCCCTGGTCTGCCGCCCCAAAGGTGAAGGAGGGATCGGGCTCAGGCGGGTGGTTCTCATGAACAAGGCCCTCTTGTCCAAGCACGCCTGGAAGGTGCATACCAATACCCCCGATGAATGGGTCAGCATCGTGCACCAAAAATATTGTCATAACCACCCCTTCCTCAGTGATTCCCAGCCCCGAGATGGATCAGCCTTTTGGAAGTCCCTGATCTCAACCAAAGACATAATCCGAAAAGGGACCAGGTGGATCCTCGGGGACGGAGCTAGGATCGACTTTTGGGAAGACAGATGGATTCACGATGAGGCCCTGACTGCTGATAGAGAGCTTCTCGTCCTCAAACCAGGGCTTGCGGACAGAGGGCCCAGAGTGTCGGGCTATCTTTCCCAGAACCAGGGGCGAGCTACCTGGAAACCCATCCTGAATCCTCGGCACCCGATCCAAGCTGCCAGGCTTCAGTGCCTCCTCAAGGTGATTGTCATCCCGTCCTCCGGAGGAAACGATAGATGCGTTTGGCATGGCACTCCCAGTGGAGTCTTCTCTGTCAAATCTGCTTACAATCTCCAAAGAGTCCCTGACGAGGCTCCCTTTCCAACTCGACAAGTGTGGGCCAAGAAGCTGATCCCCAAGATCTGTCACTTCGTTTGGGCGGCCGTCCAAAACAAGATCTTGACGATCGAGAACCTGATCAGGAGGGGCTTTCAGATCCCGAATAGATGCTTCCTCTGCGGTGCTGCCTGGGAGTCCACCAATCACCTCTTTATCAACTGTCCCTTTTCGTCTGAAGTCCTGGGCCTCATTCTTTCCCAATTCTCTATCCAGTGGGTGGCCCCCAATTCCATCTCTGACCTCCTGTCTCAGTGGCCCAACCCCTTTGCCCATCCCTTCATCCGCTTCCTCTGGGGCCTCTGCCTTCCTCATATGCTTTGGCAAATCTGGCTGGAGCGCAACAACAGAGCCTTCTCCTCCCCGGCCCGTTCCCCCTAGTGGATAGCGACCAAGGCGATGACCTTTTCCCTCGAGAATTCTTGTTCCATCCCCTTGACTAAGGCACCCCGACGGATGGGCGAGGCCAACCTCCTATCCTCTCTCGATCTCCAGCTTCCCCCCGAGCCCCCCGCCCCCTCCCGTCGATCTTCGACAAGGTGGACTGCCCCCCCGGCTGGGTCAAGCTTAACTTCGATGGCGCTTCTAAAGGTAATCCCGGGCCCTCCGGGGCAGGCGGGGTCATCCGAGACAGCCACGGGGCCCTGATCATGGCGTTTGCTGCTCCGCTCGACATTTAGACTAACAATTTCGTCGAAGCCGCAGCTCTGCTCAATGGGCTGACCGCCCTTAGGGAGTCACCCTCAAAAGTCATCATTGAGGGCGATTCCCAAGTTATTATCAAAGCCACCCATAGCCCGGGAAATTGCTTTTGGCGCATTCACAACTGCATCAGTGAAGCCCTCTCCATCCTTCAGGGATTCCTCGACCACGCCTTCCGGCATGTGTACAGGGAAGGCAACAGGGCGACCGATTTCATGGCAAACCAAGCCATCTCAGTTGAAGAATTCACCACCTGGACAATGAACTTTCCCGAAGCTCTGGTCCATATCACCACGCAAGATTTTTCCAGCATCAATGAGGACTCTGGTGTTTAGCCTGCCCCGATCTGGGGCCCCAAAGTTTCATCAGCGTGGTTTCCTGAGGACAGGGGCTTCCCCCGATGGTGCCACATCGCCTGATCCATGTCCGTCTCCAGGCCGCGAGTCGGTCATCTAGATCCCCCTCGCGGTGGCAAGTGTCTTTCGCCACGTCAGCAGATCGACCCCCACCCTTGATTTGCGTTGCTCCGCTGGCAGGTCTGGTAGTTCCAAGACAGAGGACACGTCGGCCCTCCCCGACCCTTTCGCCTTGGACGCTGCACCGTCGGATCCCCAGGCTGTGTCAGCTCGCCCGTGGCGCTATCCCATGCAGTACCCTCAAGGCGATCCCCCGCTCAGTCTGCGCCACCTGGCATGCTGGCAGTGGCCCCTCTCCCTTACCCCGCATGGCAACCAGTAGGCGCGCCCCCTCAGCCCCTCCCCCCTCGTGTCGCACCCGGCCCCGAGCGCTCATTCCCGACGTCGACGGCTTCCCCCCTCCGCGGCCCCTTGCAAGGTTCTAAAGCTGTCGCACGTGGAGGTTTCCCGCAGTCTTGTCTGCTTCCCCCGTCCCTGGTCCCAGTGCTTCTGGCCTGCTATCCCCTGTTTCCCCTGTCCCTGGGCCATCAGTTTGATTCCCATGGCTGGCAAATCTGTCTTCCTCGAGCCTTCCTCGCTCGTTTTAAGTGAGTCGGCCAGACTGTTCTCCAACGCCAAGAAATTCACCCCTTTTTTTAGCAAATTTGTAGGAGCTGATGACGACATTACCCAAAGCTTTTTGGATTCGTGGAATGACGACGAGGTCGCGGTGAAGGGCCTCCACTTCAAAGTTACTAAAGACTTCTTGACGGAAGTTACAGGCCTGCACCATGAGGAAAAGGGCAGAGTAGTCAGACGAGACAAGCATAATTGGGAGGAGGAGTTGTCCCGCTTCCCGGACCAACAGTGGGATAAGGCGAATCTATTTCGCTCCCACCTCCCGGCCCCCTTCGATGAGGCCATCATCCCGGTGATGCAGTACATCACCTGTGACGACCCGGACCAGCGGTTGTTTAGCTTCCATCTGAGCTACTTCAACCACCTTCGGGGGCCACGGTGGTCAGCACCCCCCGATTCTTGTTGTATTCCCTGGGTCTCTCCATTGACCGTGCTCGCAAAAGCCACTCTCGGCCCTCCCACCAAGGCCTCATGGTCGTGCTGTACAGGCATGCCCTTGCCAATCAGTCGCAGCTCCACCGCATCCCTCCCCTATCTTTTGTTCCTCCTCCTACCTCGGTTAACTCTCCCGCAGCCTCCCCTACTGCTTCCATTTCCAAAGAGACCCCCTCTCTCGAAGGCTCCCCTGCCCCGAAGCGTCGCAGGCCCACTCAAAAGTGCAAGACGTCGGCCAAGGGCCCTGGCGGGGCCCCAACCCCGGGCGACGCTCGCAAAGGCCCCTTCCCTGGCAGCAACAGGGCTGCTGATAGTTCCAAAAAGGCCAAAATGGAGGTTTCGGAGCCAACCGAGGTGAGTTCTGACTTCGACAATAGAATGTAGAATGTGGCTATCAGGGCCCTGCTCGACACGGCTATTGGATCCCTAACTGCGGTAGCCCAAGCGGCCTCCTCCGCTGCCAATGCCCTGACCGAACTCCGACGCAGGCTGGGAGATGGCCCTGATAGGGAGTAAGGGTTGCTTGCCAAGGGCCCCGTCTCGGCCAGGACCGGGCGTTGGGCCCACCAGTGCAATGGCTATCAGTTTCAACGTTGTTGACGATGGCGATTTCTGGTTTTTGGTGGCTTCACGCCAAGTTTTGACGTTATGCGTCCTAGTCTATTTTTGTAGTCACCAGGGCCCCGGGCCCCGGTTCTTTGCCCTTGGGCGCAGCCCCGATTTTTATTCATTTTCTCAGCTTCAGCTTCTGATGTAACTAAGGTTTTGGGATCCTTTTCTAAAAAATTCATTGTAAATACATCGCTACTTATAAAAAAAAAAAAAAAAGGGAGAGAATTTGAGAATTTCAAAATAAAATGAGTTCAAAATAAATTGAATTTAACTTAAAAACAGAACTTAGCCCAAGAACAAACTACAACCTTAGAGAATGTCGACTCCTCTCAAAAAAAAGAAAATAAAGAAAAATGAGATTCTAGCCACAATACATGAGATATTTTCCCAAGCCCAATGATCCAATAGAAACTGCAAGTTAGAGCATAGCCTTAGCATGCACTTACATTAATGTTGTCCTTTGGAAGACAACATTCACTATTTTCAAAATTTTATTTTCTCTACATCATTTCAAAATTCAAAATTATAAAGAACTCATCTTGTCATGTTTGAAACTGCGTTACCTCCTAACAATAACATGTGGCATATTCCTTTTATTCTTATAATGGCCTAAGGATGTCCACATTCTTATGTAATTTTGGAGTGCAGCATCGAGTCGCTATATCTTATGTTGCATTAGACTGGTCACTTGATTGAAAGGATGACCTAACGTAGCGTCCTCTCTTCTCAATAGGTGGTTTTGTCCATGTGTTGTCACTAGATGTGAATTTGAGAAGAATATTTGTGTGTACGGATATGCAAGGTAGATATAGGGTTACTAATCTATATGTGCGAGAGAATATGCAATGAATATTGGATGTTAGTCTCGTACGTTGTGGAAGCCAGTGGTATGAATGATGGCATTCCAATGTGCTTCAGGAAGGCAATGTTTGGGTGGAGAAGTTTTTGGGGGATTGTGTGTGTGGAGTTAAATATTGTGTCCGTGGGGTTTGGGCTTATTAGTCTGTTCAGCTGGGCGGTTGCAGAAGTGCCTCAGATTGTCACCAACTTCAGGAATGGATCCACAGAGGGAGTTTCCCTTGGTTTTCTCTTGACATGGGTTGTGGGGGACTTGTTCAATATTATTGGGTGTTGGCTGGAACCAACAACTCTTCCAACACAGTTATATACAACATTGTTGTATATGATTACGACCATAGTTCTAGTTTTCCAAATCATATATTATGATCATATCTAGAAGTGGTGACCAGAAAGAAAATACAAGGCTCTATCCAAGATTCATCCCAAGCAAATGTCAAGCAAGGTTCATATGTGTTACACTCTCATGGGTCTGCTAGTAACGGTCCAAGCTACATCTTAGAGCAGCCATCACTAGACGAAGAAGGATTGCTCGTTAATCTTATATCTCCAAGTCCTAAAAAAATCCAAGACCATAATGCACTTTGTGGCTTCAACACTATTATTTTTTAGTGGGATGAATTGTCTGAATTTTCATATGTACAACACTGCTCCTGAATATTATTCTAATCAAGCTCAAGAAACATATAGTATTATAAGAACAAGAAAAGTTTTACAGCAAGCCAATGGTGGTGTAATTGGGAGTTCAGTGATGAAAGACAAATCCTCTATCTAAGCAACAACCTGTTTGGGATGGCTTATGGTTGTTATCTATATGGGTGGACGAATTCCACAAATTTGGCTAAATTTTCAACAAGGAAGCATTAATGGATTAAATCCAATGCAACAATGATTCTTTCTCAAAGGTGATTATTTTTATTAATATTATTTTATTAAATATAATCTAGAACCTTTAGGGTTCTACCAACAAGGATGTAAAGTAAGTAGGCCAAAGGACATCCCTAGCAGATAGAACAAAACAAACCAAAATTCTTTCACCTATGTCCATTAATAGTAAGACAATCTGAAGCATCAACAAATGATATACTGACAGTTCTGATAAAAAAGAGGTCAAAGTCGAGAGCTTGAAGCATGGCGAGAAAGAAAGGCCACTCAATATGATTATAAGATTTCTCAAAGTCCAGTTTAAGGAAAAGGGAATTTTTGCCAAAGAGAGGAGCCCATTCTAAACCTTCCTAGACAATAATAAGACTATCCAAGATGTAACACCCTTTAATGAAACCGGTCTGCTCTAGTTTGATAATCACAAGGAGAATGTTGAGAATATAGAGAGCTAAATCTTTAGCCAAAATCTTATAAGAGACATTAAACATAGTAATAGGTCTCCAACTGGTGATAAGCTCAAGATTATGTTGGAAATATTGAGTATTTGAGTTGTCATTGATGTCAAAGGTTACATGAGGCAGTTATAGTTGGATGATAAAGAGAGCATGGTATTCAAGGAACATATATTCCTCATAGGTTTGATAGCAAGGTTTATTACAAAGCAAGGCAAATATTCTTAAGGACTATAATATTTAAATATATTATTTAAATATTATAAAAGAAAAGGTTTAAGAGGCTTGGGACGAATTGTTTAAAATCTTGGAACAAAGAGGTTTAAAGGCATGAGATAAAAGGATTTAAAATAAAAAGGTTCTACAGATTGAAGAACCAGGTTTACATGGGCCACAATTTTGTATTATTTTATCCAAAAGGTTTAAGATATTTTAATGGGCCTAAAAGGATTATGTTATAATATTATAACTCAACTTTATAAAGGACTTAGGCACCAACATATAAGACTATGGTATAATATTTTTTAATATTATAAAGTTCCAAAGGTTTGAAGGGCCAACGTTTTTTCAATTTCAAGGATGCGCCAATATTATTGAAGTTTCGAAGGTTCTTGGCTTATGCATATAAATATTAGTCACTTCTCCTCCATTAGGATGACAAGCTTTGATATTGAAATATATGTGTGTGCTTATGCGAATGGTAGAGAGATATCCAATGAACTTTGATTGATATATTGATGTGGACGGTAGAGAGATATCTAGTGGATTTTGATTGAAATATTTTGTGACAAATGATACGAACAACAAGTGAGAAATCTAGCAATTGTTAAGAAGTGTGCAAAGAGAAATACGTAGAGCACTCCGTCTCAATTTGCGCAGAGGGTAGAATGAAAACATAGGGCACTCTATTTTGATTATGCAGAGGGTAGAGAGGAAAACGTAGGGCATTCCCTTCGATATGCATAGAGGGTAGAGACAAAATGTGGGAACTACTTTCTTGACTAGTGCAAAGGGCAGAGATAAAGTTGTGAGCATTATTTTTACCTCTAACTGTCGTGGTAGCGCAGCTGGTCAAAGGTGCTTGGGAAAGCGCTGTGCTGAGGAGGTTGTGATTTTGAATCATGTCATGCATGAGGTACTTAAATTTCGAAATTGCTTTGCATTGATTGAGGTGGTTGCGGTAGTTTATTTTGTGCATTATTCTTGTAAATTTCAAAGTGGGAGTTTTATGGTGTTTTGAGAGTTTGAAAGTTGTATTTTTTTAGTGTGAAAAAGGGTTAAGGTTGCATGTTTAAAGAGGGAGTTATAAGGTGTATTAGACTTACTTGAAATTTATATTTTGTATAAATTTTGAGAATTATTTTTGAAAGTGATATAAAGTATTTTATGATTATTTGAAATTTGCTTTTGCACATTGAGTGAAAGATTTATAAGGTTGGTTGGCACTTAAAGAAAGGAGATATAAGGTGTATCTATGTTCATGGTTCTTTGTATTTTTGGCACATATTAGAAAAGAGGAATTTGATGTTTTAGTCTTTATTACAAGCTCTATTTTGTAAGACTAAAAGGAAAGTTATAGAGTATTATTCTTAAGCATTCTTGTGCACATCTTTTGAGAAAGGGTCTTAGGGTGAATTTTTTGAAAAGAAGATTTGCTAACCCTATTTTGAAGTTGCAAAGAAAGGAAATTATTTTGAGATAGGTTTTTAAGGGTACATCTTCTTCAAGGCAGCCTTATGAGGTATGGTGTTTTAACTCCTTCTCAAGGTGTTTTGGTTTGGAAAGAATACTTGTGTTGTTATATGAGGTGGAGATAAAAGGATTGATTTCATGAGCATTGTTGGAAATATATGTGCTAGAGTTTGAGAATAAAGTATGCATTATTGTTGAATGGTTGTGGAAATATATGTGCTTGGGTTTGAGAACAAGTTGTGCTTTATCTTTGAAAGAAATTGAAAACACTTGTGCTAGGGTTTGAGAATAAATTTATGCATCATTGTTAAATGGATTTGTGAAGCATTTGGGCATTGGTTTGAGTGACATTGGAAGTGAATGTGCAAGTGTTAGAAATCGGATTTGTGAAGCAAGTGTGTGCATCAATTTTGATTGTGGAATATACATAAGAAGGCCAATTATCAAAGTGCTAGACTAAGGCTATTGTTAAAATGTAATAAATGTGAGACATGTGAATATGAAGAACATATTAGGAATTTAATAGTATATATAATTCTCTATATGTTCAAGATATTAAACGAATTCTGGGTAGAATATGTCTAAAATACTTTAGTCAAGGAAAGCACTTTTGGGGAAGATATACGAAATTATTTCTATGCAAGAATTGGAAGCATGATTGAAGCAGATTTGAGTATGTGTTATGAGCAGATTTAAGTATGTGTTATGAGCAGATTTGGATATGTGTTATGAGCATATATGAGAATGTGTTATGGTCAAATTTGAGTATGTGTTATGATTATATTTGAGTATGTGTTATGAGCATATTTGGGTATGTGTTATGAGCAGATATGAGTTTGTGTTATGATCAGATTTGAATATGTGTTATGAGCATATTTGAGTATGTGTTATGAGAAAATTTGAGTATGTGTTATGATCATATTTGAGTATGTGTTATGATCATAATTGAGTATGTGTTATGAGTAAATTTGGGTATGTGTTATGAACAAATTTGAGCAGATTTGAGTATGTGTTATGAGCATATTTGAGCATGTGTTATGAGAATATTTGAGTATATGTTTTGAGAAGGATTTGTGAGCAAATTGAGCAGGTTTGGTAAGCAGATTTGAGCAAGTCTTGTGTGTAGACTTGGAGCAGATCTAAGCAGAGTTAAGAGTAGGTTTTGGTAAGCAAATTTGAGCAAGTCTTGTGTGTAGACTTGGAGCAAATCTGAGTAGAGTTAAGAGTATATTTTAGTAAGTATATTTGAGCAAGTTTTGTGAGTAGACTTGGAGTAGATCTGAGTAGAGTTAAGAGTAGGTTTTGGTAAGTAGATTTGACCAAGTCTTGTGTGTAGACTTGGAGTAGATCTGAACAGAGTTAAGAGAAAGTTTTGGAAGCCTTGTGTAAAGGCTTGAAGTAGAGTAGAGTAGAGGGAATAGAGTTATCCTATGGATAGATGTCCACAAACTAGAGTAGATGGAATTGAGGTCTCCTATGGACAGAGGTCCACGAATAAAAGCAAAGGGGATTGAAGTCTCATGTGGATAGAGGTCCATGAATCAGATTAAAGAGAATTGAAGTCTCCTATGGATAAAGGTCCATGAATCAAAGAAAAGGGGATTGAGGTTTCCTGTGGATAGAGGTCCACGAACTTAAGCATAGGGGATTGGTGTCTCCTTTGGGTTGGTGCCCATAAATATTGTAATTGGAAATTGGTTCCCAAGAGATTGTTGGACATTTTGAGTCCATGAAGTTGTCATTGATTTCAAGGCATGAAGTTGTCATCGATGTCAAGGAGTGAACCACCATTGATGCCAAAATGTTAAAATGGAACAATGCAAGAGGTTGATAAAATAACATTATGTGAAGTAAAACAAAGGTTCTTATTAGAACCATGGTGGCACAAATAAAAGTTTTTATTAAAACCATGGTGGCATAAAAGGTTTTTATTAAAAACCATGATGGCATAAAAGGTTATTATTATTGCCATGTGGGCAAAAGTAAACATGTTTATAAAGACCCAAGGAGGCCTTTTTAATTCCAAATTAAAAAGCCAAGGAGGAAGGTTTAAATAATTAATTTATAAATATTTAAATTCAAATGAATTTAAATTTTATAAATAAATATTTATTTATTTACTTAGGGCTCAACCCTAAAGTCATACCGTCGATGTACAAAGTTGAACACCATTGCCGATGTATTGGAGGAAACCAAAGGCAATATAAATATTATCTTTGCCAAGGCAAACACATATATGGAATTCGACATTTGTAATCGAAATAAATTCACTATAGTTTCATGGAAGAAAGTAGAAGAAAATCATGCACTGCCATCATCCCAAAATCTGGGTGGTTCAAGAAGACAAGGCAATCAACATTAATCACCATACGATGGCTAGCACAGTTGGTAGTGCTTGGTTTTAGTGGCAAAGAGGTCACGGGTTTGAAACCCGATGGCAGCAGACAAATAGTTCTTTTTCACGGATTTTATGACACCAACAAGAGGTTAAAGTGCACGTGGGTGCTTAAGCTCCCACGTGCTCATGGGCAAGGTATTAATTTTTAAAATTAATTTTAGTTGCCTAAGGTTGTTATGAGATATTAAGGAGATATAAGGTGATAGTAATCTGGGGCATTTACTCATGGTTAAAAGTGAATTTTGGGTATTGTAAAAATTTAATCTAGGGTAATTTATTTTTATCTTATAATTTGCATTTATTATAAGATAATTATTTTTGATAAATGCAATATTGAGAAAGGATAAGGTGTGTTATAAGGGGATTTTGATGAATTGCATGATGTTAGATATTTTTGTTGAGATGGAGCAATAAGGTGTACTTTGGATTTGATTTATCTTTGTAATTAAGATAAATTGTGAAGAGTATTTCTTGTCAAGTAACCTTTGGTACTTGGCAAAGAAAGAGGTGATATTTTAGATAGCTTTTGAAGATCATTATACATAAAAGAAAAGGTATGGGCACATTTTTCCATGAGTGAATGTGATGATTGATTGTGTATTTCTGAAAACAAGATTGGAGTAAAAAGGACTTTGCTAAGTTTCCTTATTGAGTTGATAAGTTTATGAGTTTTTTAAAAGGGAGATAAATGCTATGAACCTTGTTTGATTAGCATTGTTGTTAAAGTAATTGATTGAGTGGAAAATTGATAAATGGTTTTGGCAAAAGTTCATGAGTATCATTGATATGAGAGTTTGAGTGATGAACATTGTTGGAAACATTTTGAGTCCTTGATTGAGTAGAGGTGATTGAGAACTAGTAGAAAATATATTAAGTCTCTAACAATTTTTTGTATGTTTCTATGATATTGGACAAGTTCTAGTGATAACTTGTTGAGCAGACTAGACAAGTGCTAGTGAGAACTTGTTAAGCAGATGTGAGGTAAGTATTGAGAAGACTTGTGAGCAGATTGGTGTGAGCTTTTGTGGAATATTACAATACAGAGTTGAAGACAGATATTGATTGTACAAGTTCTGGTAAGGACTTATTGAACAGTTTTGAGGACATAATTTGGTGCAGATCTAAGGATAGCTTTGTACCAAACCAAAAATAAAAATAAAGCAATTTTGTGCTAGACCGAAGGGCTGAGTTTAGTACAGAATAAGAAAACGTTTGAGCAGAGCTTTGAAAGGTGACAAATTATAGAGGATGATAGTATCCAGTGGATATAGATCCATCAGCTGAGGCAGTGAGGACCGATGTTTTCAGTGGATAGAGATCCATAAACCAGGGTAGTGGAGGTATAAAATCTTCTAGAAGATCATCATCCAAAGCAAAGGAGAAGGATTTATCCTATGGATAGAAGATCCACAAACCAGATTAGGGGATTGGTGTCTCCTTTGGACAGGTGTCCATAAACATTGTAATTGGGAAAGGTTTCCTAAGAGAACTTATTTGAGAAAAATTTATAAGAAATATTTTCTCCATGGAGTAGCCCACATTGGGTGAACAACGTTAAATCATGTCTCTCATGTGTGTGATGCTTTTTATGATGATTACTACTTTAATGTTATTAATGTTCTCACGTTTTAATAAAAGTAGAAAGTTTTATCTTATACTGTTCACCCCCCTCTTAGAATAAGCACATGTTCTTCAATTGGTATCATAGTGGGTCTCTCCATAAAAATACTAACAACTTAGAGGAGGATCCATTAGAAGCACACATAAATTCAAAAATTCAAGAGGAGACAACATTCGATCTAAAAGAAAAATTCTTCACTTGCCGTAGAAATCTAAAAAGGATTTGAGAGAAGAACTCAATGCTAAAAGAACAGATTCAAGAGGATGAGGTGGCAAAGATGGACCTTCTACAAAATCTCACATAACTCAAAGTAAAGGTAGAAGGGAACCATATTGAACATGACATGAAATATTTACTAAGTGCAAGAGAAACAGAATGTGAGAAGTTAGAAGTAGATATTGTCTTTCTAAGGCATGAAGCTAAAAGGACCAAGATACTATATGAAATAGCATTGGGAAAACAAAAGGAGGAATCCTGTCCGCAAGAGGCAGAAACATCAAGCAAGAAGGAGGTATTTTAGTATATCTCAAAAGAAGAAGGCATCAAGGAAAAATAAGAACCATGGAGGAAAGCTAATTACAAAAGGAAGAGCACCAGAACATATCCTTGAGAACATCCAAACATGTTACATAATTCTTTCCATGGCTATTGCTTTTCTTGTAACAAATATGGTCATAGAGTTGTACATTGTATTGGTCATGCAAGAAACAATGTTAATAGAAATATCAATTCTTTTGTGCCTCTTATGGACAATAATATTGTATGTTACAAATGCAATAATTTTGGGCACAAAGCTAGATGGTGTAAACTAGAGATTCCTAAGTCTAGTAGAAATATCACAACTCAAACTACTAGGAAAGAGAAAAAGGGAAATGAAAAGGCAAAATCTATGTTAGTCCAAACAACTTTTCATGCTCAAGATAGAGAAGAAAAATGGTTTCTTGATAGTGGATGCTCTAGACACATGATAGGGGATAAAGACAAGTTTATAGTTCTAAAGGAAACTAATAGAGGGTCAGTAAGTTTTGGAGATAATGGTTCAAAAAATATTTGTGGAAAAGGAACTCTAAGTATGAATAATGAAAAATAAAATCTGAAAATGTTCTATATGTGAAATGCTTGAAACACAATATTTTGAGTATAAGTCAACTTTGTGATCAAGGATGTGTAGTAACCTTTCACCCAGATAGATGCAAGGTAAGAAATTTTGAATCTGGAAAATTAGTTGCCAATGCCATAAGGGAAATAATCTTTATGTACTTGATGAGATCAAAGGAGAAATATGTTTTTTATCACAATAAAATGAGATCTAGTTGTGGCATAGGAGAATGGGTCACTTGAATTTTGACAACTTAGTCAACATAAGCAATAAGTAGGCAGTAAGAGATTTACCCAAGTTAAAAGGCCATAAAACACAATTTGTGCACCTTGTCAACATGGAAAGAAAACCAGAACAAGCTTTAAGTCAAAAGGTTATATGGCATCTGAACCATTAAGTTTGATACATACTGATCTATGTGGTCCCACTAGAACACAAAGTATTCAAGGAGAAATCTACTTCATATTGTTTATAGATGATTATTCTAGAATGGTTTGGGTAGCATTCCTAAAAGAAAAATTAGAAGCATTTGAAAAATTCAAAGCTTTTAAGGAGCTGGTTGAGAATGAAACTGGTAAAATAATTAAGTTCTTAAGATCAAATGAAGGAGGAGAATTCACCTCAAATGAATTTGTAGAATTCTATGAGTTGCATGGAATCAAGAGAGAATACTCACTTGCAAGAACTCCTCAACAAAATGGAGTAGTCAAAAGTAAAATAGAACGATTGAAAATATGGCTAGAGCAATCCTTAATGAGTTCAAACTTTTAGATCGATTTTGGAGGGAAGCAGTCAACATAGCAGTATATGTTATCACTAGGATCCAAATAAGAGTGAATCATCACAAGACTCCATATGAGCTTTGGAAAGGAATACCAATCACAGTGAAACATTTCAAAGTCTTTGGAAGCAAGTGTTACATAATACAAGAGGATTAAAACTTGGGAAAATTTGATCCAATATGTGATGAGGGTATTTTTCTCGGGTACTCAAAGAAAAGTAAAGCCTACAGATGCTACAACAAAAGAACACACACTATTGTGGAAAGTATAAATGTGATAGTTGATGAGAAGATAGATTTGAATGAGCCAACCCAAGAAATAATATTTCAAGAAGACGAAGAGTTTCAAGAAGAATTTTGTGAAGAATCAGAAAGTGAAGTAGAAAATCAAAAACTTCTTCCAAAAACTCCATCCAGATATGTGCAGAAACATCATCCTAAAGAGCTAATCATTGGAAATCTAGATGAAAGAAAGACAAGAAGAAGAATAATAACACCATCAGAACATGCACATTTATCTTTGTTATCCAAAGTTGAGCCAAAAGACTTCAAGTAGGCAGTTGAAGATAAGTTTTGGATCAAGGCAATGGATGAGGAATTAGATCAGATAGAGAAAAGAAAAACATGGGAACTAGTTCCACGACCAAAGGACAAAAATGTGATTGGAACAAAATGGGTGTTCAAAAATAAACTAAATGAATATGGATAGGTTATTAGGAATAAAGTAAGACTAGTGTGCAAAGGATATGCACAAGTAGAGGTAATTGACTTTGATGAGACATTTGCTCTAGTAGCTCAACTTGAAGCCATAAGAATGTTCTTAGCCTTCTCAAGTTTTAAAAACTTCAAGGTATATCAGATGGATGTTAAGTCAACATTTCTAAATTGTGTTTTAGAAGAAGTTTATATTGAACAACCAAAGGAATTTCTATTAGGAGAATAACAAGATTATGTATGTAAATTGAAAAAGGCACTGTATGGTCTCAAACAGGCTCCTAGAGCATGGTATTCAAGATTGATAAGTATCTTCAGGAACAAGTATTCAGAAGAGGAATAGCAGAAAACATCTTATACATCAAGAATGAAGGGAATAATCTACTAATTGTGGTTGTTTATGTTGAGAACATCATTTTTGGGGAAAATAATGATAAGATGTGCAGAGACTTTGCACAAAATATGCAAAATGAGTTTGAGATGTCTATGCTTTGAGAGTTGTCTTTCTTTCTTGGACTTAAGATCTCTCAATATGAGAAAGGAGTATTTATTTCACAAAATAAGTACATCAAATAAATGCTAAAGAAATTCAAATTAGAATATTGCAAACCAGTAAGTACCCCCATGGTCACAGGATGTAAGTGTAGACACCAAAATAGCACCAATCCGATTATGTGATTGCAAACATTGATCGCATTGACACACACATCCCCCAAGGCAGCCCCCAAAGGTTAAACAATGGTCCTAGCCACTCCCAAAAGTAGTTTGGAAGGTTAGAGGTCAATTTGACACCTTTTGGCACTTTTCTCTCTACTCGTCCCACCCTGGGACGAATACAAACTGGTATTCGTTCCACCCAGGGACGATTAGTAGCATTCGTCCCAGGGTGGGGTGAATAGCAAGGTTTGACTAGAAAAAAGTCAAATTTTGACAAATGGTAGCTCATATCCACCACTTAATTCTTCCTTCATCGCATGGGAGCATGGGTGAGTGTTTTCGAGCGTTAGAGGCAGTTACAAGGGCAGTCATGAAGCCCCTAATCAGGGAGGAATCTTCCCTCCCCTGGAGAGGCATGATTGCCAAGTGGTGCCTCTGCATGCTCATCCAAAGAGACCATTAGGTCTATAAAATGGTGAGTCTTCTCACCCCAAAATATAGAGAGAAGGAGCATTTTTGAGCAACGAAGTGCTACCATTTTACTTCCCCATACACCCTTGTGTGATTTGTGCCTTTCACATCTGTGATCTCTTTTAGAGAGGAGGTCATTGGGTGACTATTGGAAGGACAAATCTTGAGCCCAAAACCCAAAATTTGGCCACAATATCCCACCCAATTTGTTGAAAACACCTTACAAGATATTTTGGACCCATCCCAAGTGGATTGGTGCCGAAATCAGGCCCCAAATGGCGGGTGGCCTACCCGGGCGCCCCCGCACTTCTACGGGTCTAATCGTCCCTTTTAGGAGCAATTAGGAATCTATGGCAGATTTTTCTTTCTATCATTTCCACTTTGCATTTGATCTTTATGCTGTTTAGATAGTTTGTCATTTAAATTTCACATCATTTTGAGCAATTTCTATTATGTTTTATCATGTTTCTGCCTCTACTAACATGCAGGGGGCATCATCAAACTACGGGTGATAGAGGCCAAATCGAAGGAAAATATAACCTTCTGGGTCTTCTCAAAATACCCCCAATTAGCTAACCCCAACTTTTTAGGAGATTTGGAGCTTCCTGGATGTGAAATTTGGGACAGTGCTTTTTGGCATTTTGTTGTAGGTCTATTCGTCCCACCCCGGAATGAATACGGATCTGTGGCGAATTTTTGGACTGTTCCTTTTGTAATGTCTTCCCGGTGATGTTCTCATGCCTCTGTGAAATGTTTAGTTGATTTGGACCTATTTCAATCACCGTTTTATTCATTCTTTGCGTGCACTTATCTTTGGGTTTTGGGATTGCATGTTTTTTTTCTTCTACAAGTGCTATTGACTACCTTTCTGTTTCTTTGAACGTAGGATCTTGACATAGGAGGAGCAGCAAGGAGTCAAGACTCATCAACACAAGTGGCGGTGACATTTTGGTCCACCCATCTTACATGTGGGCACGCGAAAGAAGGATGGCTATCCATGGATGTAACAAAGAAACAAATTTAATGCTCCTCGCCCCTAAAATGGGAGGAGGCGAATTGTAACAAAATTCTAAAATGTATCAATAAAAGAAAGGGTTGTTTTTCGCATTGGCTTTTCATTTGGGTTTTGATTCGTTTATGCTTTTCCTATTTCATGCATTTTCAATTCGTAGGATTTAGCGTTGAGTTTAGTTCTATTTTGCATCGTACTTGGAGCTTTTCCTTTTTTGTTTTCGTATCCTCATGATTTCAGTGGCAATCACGGTGGGACCTTGTCCTCTGTTCTTTTTTAGATCAGAAATCTGATCAAAACTTACCTTTTGCTTGCAGGTATCTTTTTTTTTCGAACGTGGGACTGGTGTTTGTTCCAGTCTGTGGCGAATATAGAGCTGGAATTCATCTCACCCAGGGACGAATGGGAATGCACCCCACCCTATGATGAATTCAGTTTTGTTATTCATCTCACCTAGGGATGAATAGCTCTCTACGCAGTTTCAGGGCAGAAACTCAAAGCCAATATATTTGGGCAGAGAAGAGGTAGGGATTCTAAATTTTTCTTGTCACTTTCTGTTTTCAGTTTTCTATTTTTAGGTTACTTGCTTGCTTAGGGAAAGTTTCCTTTTACTGCTTGCTTGTTTCCTTTTGCAAAATAAAAAGAACCCCACACACCACGTGGTAAATTAAACACCAAGGAGCTGGTCATAAAACCCCAACCCTTGATCAAGACCAATGGTGGATTTCATCACCACCTTGGCTTGAATTTTTGCATCCATTACCCCGATCGCTACTGTTGCTAGATGTAAATCCTGATGAAAGTTGACCGAGTGTAGCTGGGGTGATTCCCAGCACATGAGGATAAGTCTTCTATGGTAGGTGTCATAAATAGGGCGATTCCCCTTTCGTACCGCCTACATTCCACGTACCATATGCTCTCACGTACCTATAGTTTCCCTCACATAAGGGCGGGTATATAGAGAGGTTGGTATATCGGCCTGGAAATGGTATATCGAAGGGGCGACCAATTTTGGGAGTCATAAGAGCCATCATATTGCATTTAAATGTTCTTTACAAAAACCTTCAAAAAAAACAAAACAAAACAAAAATCAAAACACACTAAACCAGGTCTAGGACACACTTTTAATCTTTAAACGAGATAATCATTGCTTTGTGTGTGTGTGTGACCTTTTCTGTTTAGTGTAGCATAAAAATCATAAAAAGAGATAAAAACCTACATAGCTTGTAGAGAGACACCACCATGGTGTGCACCCGTAGCCAAGCCCAATCACGGGTGGAAGCTACGGAGAGTGTACAAGGAGGCACGAGTCACCTCCGCTATAGCCCCAAGGACCTGGTCATTCCACCTTGGTGGCCTGACCCATGAGATAGTCCACATCAGGACATTTTAGAACAAGACTATAGAGACACCCCTTTGAGGGGTACACCCAGTCAACATAGACCCTTTCAAGAAGAGTCTTTACATGTACCATTCAACCTAGGCAGAAGGGCTCCTTTGGATGCTCGTTATGAGTGGCCACCACGTGATGAAGTGCTAGAGCCATATAGGGGCCATAAAGAGGGGCCACATGATTATGACATTCCCCCTTTACCCCTTCTCACTGTTAGAACCAATAGGCAAAATCCAGAGCGCAAGGCTCTTCAAATAGGGCGAGCCAACTCTGCCCGCCCCTTTCACACATATGAAAGGGAGCATGAGGAAGACCATTACATTCCTCAAGAGCAATATACGATGCGGTAGCAATGCACTTCCACACCTACCATCTACCATGATCACCTACTAAGGCCAGAGCCTCGGGTAAATGCTGCCAACCTCGATAGAGGGAAGTGACCTATTGAGATCTCAGATCATCGTGATCGAGGTAAATGCATAGGAGAGGCATCTAGGCCTCCTAGGCTCAATATGGTGGAACAAATCGACCTGGCAGTCGCCAGACATGCCGCCCACCAAGCGCAGATCATGCAGCTTGAGCAAGACCAACAGCAGCTAGAGCATCTATATCGCCTTAGCAAAGAGCGCATTCGGTGCCAAACAGATGAGATGCTCCATAACACTATGCCTAAGAGGGTTCCAACCCCTCGCACCCAAAGAGTAGAACCATATGAGAGGTGCAACCCCTTGGTACGAGACAGGTCTCCGTGACCTTACCAAATGCTACCTCCGAGACCTCCTAGACATGAGCGGGAGGCCACTCCTCGAAACAACGATGGGCACCCTCCGTGGGGACCCACCCATGGTCATAGGTCTCATCTAGAAACTCCTCAGGAAGCCTATGAGGAGTATGAGCAAGAAGAAGAGTGGGCCGAAACGCCCTACCAAGGCGGAGGGGTTGCTATCCGGCCACCCTCCTATAGGCCTCAAGTCTCCCACAACCCACAGCGGGAACAAACCAAAGAGGAAGAGATTAAATCCTTAGATGCATATAAAGTGCTGCTAGAGCATCTGGAGTCTATGGAGACCAAAAATTTTGGGCCCCAAAAGCCCACTTTACGCTAGCTCCGCAGTCATCCTATGCATCCATCAGTGCCAGCACCCCCTTACCCGAAACATTTTAAACTGCCTCAGTTGGCAATCTTTAGAGGTGAGGAAGATGCTCAAGAGCATGTGACGAGATTCCTGAGTCAATGCTTCAGCATTCAGGACAATGATGCTTTGTTATTAAGAACATTTATAACCACATTCGTAGGCCCTGCCTCGGATTGGTTTACCCAATTGCCAAAGCACAACATTAACAACTTAGATCAGTTAGTGGATGCGTTCCTCAAACGCTTCACCTTCAACACCAAGAAGAAGGCATCACTAAGTGACTTAGCCAACCTCAAGTAGTATGAGGAAGAAACCATGGCATCTTACGGGAATCGATGGAGGACTTTGCTTTCAAAGTTGCCCTACCTCCCTCCTATGTCCGACCTCACTCAAATGTTCTCAAAAAGTTGTTTGAGATCGATCTTGGTGCTATTGTAGCTACAACAATATGCCACCTTAGAAGAAGCTCTAGCGCAAGCCAGAATTATTGAAGAGATCAAAATATAGGATGGCAAAATTGCCAACCCTAAGAAAAAAGAGTGGACCAAAAACACTAAAATCGGGACCACGCAAGAGAAACCCGCCGCGATCAATCAAGTTGCAATAAATGTCCCTAAGCCTGCACAAGCAACATAGCCTCAAAAGGCTAACTATCATGCGGTTCCTCCTAACAACTATGACAGAGAAAATCAGAGGCAAGAACAGAATCAGCAGCATCGCCCTAGGTGACAATACACACCCTACATAGAGTCCGGGGACTCCCTGTTTGACCGCTTGTTAGCGGCAAGTTTGATCAACCTGCCAGAGATTTAAACCATAGACCCCAACGCTCCCAAGCCTAAGGGGTATAGGGAGGACTTGTACTATAGGTTCCACAGGCGGCAGGGACATGACCTAAATGCCTATTGGAAATTTAAGGGTTTGGTGCAAGACCTGATTGATAACAAGACACTAGCGATGGATAATCCCATGGCACCAAGCAACCAACAAATGGAGGTCTTCAAAGACCCCTTGCCTACCCATGTTCCATAGGAAAAGACCCTACAAGTCAATGAGGTCACACAGAACTTCCCCATGCAGGGGTATGTAGGGATGATCAGTATAGTGACTCGAAATAGGAGGTACCCAAGCACAAATGCTCCTACGGCAGCTGCAGGAGAGGTGCCAACAATGTCACAACCGCAACAACACCTTGCACAACCTCCTCCGCCTAGACCAGTGGCCACACTTTGGACCAAACTCACCCAGAGTTTGAGGACCACATCGGCTAGGCTCTCCATATATGAGCTTATACAACAATCTACGCCTCATCGAGAAGCTCTAATGGAGATATTGAAAGCCATCGAGTTGCAGCCCCATGAGACAAATTCTTTCAACAACTTCGTGGGACATGTCAAATGATGCACTGAGCCAGTCATCACATTTTAGGAAGATGAATTGAGATCAGTGACTGATGACATGGTGGATCCACCCCTGCACATTATCGCGTGGGTCAACGGGATTCCATATAAGAGGGTGTTGATAGACACTAGCTCATCCAGTAATATCATCACAACTACGGCCCTAAAACATCTGAAGTTGCCCGCATCACACATCATAGCTTCCACCTACACTCTATGAGCATTCAATGATGCAATATGCTCGACATTTGGCACAATAGTCCTACCCATCCAAGTGGGACAAAAGACCATACCTACATTGTGCCACATATTGGAGGGTGATATGGCCTACATCTTGTTGGGTCGGCCATGGATTAGGGACATGAAGTGTGTCCCTTCGATAGCTCACCAATGCTTAAAGTATACATTTGAAGGGGAGGTGCATGTAGTCCCGACAGACTTAGAACCCTTCAAGTATTGTAATGCGATGCAGCTGATGCCGCAATCGACCCTGCCATCAATGCATTTGGATTTCCAATTGAATCCATCTAAATAGGGTCCGATTTCGTAGGCATCCCCGTTAGCAAGTTCTTCAAAACCCTAGCCGGGTCCATCTTCATCATCTGGCCCTCCACCAATGATACCACCTATGGGGGCTAAACAGAAGGACAAAGGGAAGAAACCCTTGGAAGAGGCAAAACCTCTGGAAGAGACACTGCCATCAGTATCAACTATCTCTACTGAGGAGATGCCTAGCTGAATGGAAGTCGAGGCTCCTAGTTCACCCGACATGGAGTGGACTCAGGGAGAACTTCCATTCCCTCCCCCTCAACCACCAATGATCATCGTTGAAATGGCCAATACGGGCCTGGGGGAGTATCTGGTGTGGAATATTGTAGCAACACCTACACTGGAGTCCATGTAGGACATGGGGAGACCTCGCTTCCCCATTGGCACTATTGTTCCCCTAGGCTACCCGTCAAACCAGACAAACTTTGTGTATGGGGGCCTTGATCATGGCATTGCACCATGCACGCAAGAGGACGAAGATGAAGAGCCTTTTGCTAAAAATGTCAATTATTTGTCTAACCCAGACTTTGCTTTGAGATACCTTGGCCAATGCAATTGGCATGGATATGGGTTAGGCAGATATGAGCAAGGGATACGTGTTCTTTGCCAACCAAGATACCAAATGCCATATGACAAGTCAGGAGTAGGGTTCAACCACCCCTTGCCCTTGGACATCTTGGTGGAGAACATGCAAGGCCTAGGGATAGGCAACAAGGGGGGATTGGCATCAGATCCATATGCCAACCCTAACACAACATATACATTGAGGGATTATCTCCCATTAATGGCAATCAACCTTGTTGGCCCTCGCAATCCCTTCCCTTTGCTCGAGAGGGGAGAAAGCTCGAGAGCTCAGTTTCAAGGAGGGTTTGGATAATGTAAGGAAGGATCTTCGAAGGACGAGTCCGAATATGAGGTAGCACCATGGGATCCCTTCGAATCAGATAGTAATCACTCTCAAGTGGTTCCCATGGATGATTATCAAGAAAGCCTCTTGACCATGTTCCCTTTGGATGCTCCAATCGAGCAAGTGCCACCACAAGAAAATCAGGCCCCACCACAGAGAGCAAAACAACCCCAATGGGGCCAGATCAATTTGCTCGAGCAAGATGAGCCCCTAATGTCGCAAGTAGTTGTTAGAGCCAACGAAGGCCTTTGGATCTTCGATAGTGATTATGAAGATGAAACCAAGATGGCATATCTTAATCACATGTGGCAAATGCAGCGACCATACCCCTTGGATATTAATGACATATTCGAACAATTAAACATAGTGCTAGGGCATGAGTGGTACGTAGACCCAGCACGGTGGGAACAAGTGTTGAATCTGCCACTTCAGATATACGAAGAACCACTTCCACCCAGAGACCCTAGAATGATATTAGTGTCAAGGGCAGACCCTATCCTCCTATCCACACATAGGGCCGATCCATTCGTGCCCATACCTCTAGAGCCAGACCCGGAGCACAGATAACATCCAAAAGTTCGAGTCATCACACCCGTGGTAATGGAGACCAAAATCATTTCATCAACATGATCTCCATTGACTTAACCACCCCCATCCACAACCCGGTAGATCCAACACAGTCGTTGTATCTAGACATAGATGCCATCGACTGGGATCGCATCAATTCACCTCCATCCCCATCCGAGTACTGGCCTTTTGGTGAGATGCTTCATCTCACCCCAGGGCCAACTCAGGATATCTTCCATGCTAAAGAGGAACCCGAGGTTCCCAAGCAAGATTTAAACTTAGCAAATGATATCCATTTGATCCCAACTCCACACCAGTTGGAGGATGGATCCCACATGTCGATCGAGGAGACGACTGACGTAGACATCGGCTCGGATCCAATGAATCCATAGATCATCAAGTTGGGGGTAAGTCTATCCCCCGAAGAGCAAGTCGACTACATTGCCCTTCTCAAAGAGAAGAAGGAGGTTTTTGCATGGTCATACAAAGACATGCCGGGACTAGATCCGTAGCTAGTCACGCATAACCTAACGCTTGATCTGACAATCAAGCCAGTTAAGCAAAAACTATGTAAGATGCACCCAATAGTGGCCTTAATGGTCAAAGACGAATTGCAAAAGCTTTTGGATGCACAGTTTGTCATCTGCGTGGATTATCCACCATGGCTATCCAACATGGTGCCCGTCAAGAAGCTTGATGGGAGGATTCACATATGCACTAATTTTCAAGATCTAAACAAAGCAAGTCCTAAGGATGATTTCCCCTTTCCAAGCATTGAAGCATTGGTAGATGCTACAGCAGGCCACGAAATGCTTTCCCTCATGGATGGTTTCTTGGGATACAATCAGATTCGTATCAATCTCGAGGACCAACTAAAAATGGCGTTCACAACGCCTTGGGGGAAATTTTGTTATAAGGTCATGCCATTTGGCCTTAAAAACGCTGGCGCCACCTACCAACGTGCCATGATGTACATCTTCCATGATTACATGCACAAAACTTTGGAAGATTACATGGATGATTTGTTGGCCAAATCTCTTTTGCGCCCATATCATCTCGATGACTTAAGCAAGATCCTCGATCACCTCATGGAACATAAAGTCAGAAAATATCCCAAGAAGTGCGTATTTGGTGTCACATCAAGAAAACTCTTGGGTTTCATAGTCTCAAAGTGAGGCATCGAGGTGGACCCAAACAAAGTCAAGGCAATCCTTGAAATGCTCCCCCAACTACCATTAAGCAGCTCAGAAGCCTACAGGGAAAGGTCGCGTCAATTAAGCACTTCATAGCATAGCTATCTAACAAGTGCCGACCCATGAACAAATTATTGCATAAAGGGGTAGCATTTCACTGGGATGACGAGTGCCAGTCAGCCTTTGATGACATTAAACAATACTTGGCTTCACCACTAGTATTGGCACCACCTAGACCAGGAGTGTCGTTCTACTTATACATCTTAGCTACTGAGGTGGCACTGGGCGCCATGTTAGCCTAGAAGAATGAACTTCACAAAGAATAGGCTACTTACTATCTTAGCCGCACCCTGGTCAGCTATGAACTTAACTATGCATACGTTGAGAAACTCTGCTTGGCAATGGTGTTTGCTACCAAAAATCTATGCCACTACATGTTGAGCAACAATACGTATGTTGTGTCTAAGGAGAATCCATTGCGGTACATGATGAGTCATACTTATCATAGTAGTTGCACGACAAAATGGATCATGTTGTTGATAGAATTTGACATAGAGTTTATTGGAAAAAAATCCATCAAAGGTCAGGTCATAGCTGATCAACTAGCAGAGGCTCCTCTCAAAGACGATCAGCCTCTAATTATAGAACTACCCAATGATGGGGTCTTCCATGTCTTAGAATCGCCAGATTCTGATGAGCCTGAGTCATAGGCCGACATAACCCTATTTTTTGATGGTTCTAAATGTGAGCAAGGTGGTGGCGTAGGAATAGTATTCTTCACACCGCAGGGCGCTCCAATGCCTCTATCATTTAAATTAAATTTCCCATGTACCAACAACAATGCAGAGTATGAAGCCTTGCTCATAGGTCTTCAGACAACAATCACCATGAACATCAAACGATTGAACATCTTTGGTGATTCACTATTAATTGTCAACCAAGTCAAAGGGGTATTCCAATGTAAATGCCTAGTTCTGTAGGCCTACAAAGCCCTTGTGGACAAATTCCTAGAAAATATTGAATGGTACGACATCGAGGCACTCCCTCGGTCATCAAATAATTTTGTGGACACTATGGCCTCCTTGGGGTCACTAATCCCGTAAGACATTTATGGTGATATGACAACCATTCAAGTCAAAACACTATCGCAATCCATGATGGAGCGTGCAAGCTCTGACTTGATGCCAAGAATCCACTTGATCCAAATTGAACCATCCTTGGATAAGTTCTCTCGAATCCATGATTATTTGAATCATGCCAACTGGGGGTCCTTGTTCTCCCCTACTCCCCTTAATAGCAACACAACACTATTCTTACAAGTTCTATCCCACTCAGCATTTGCTAGGGATGAACTTCAAGAGGGATTGGTTGTTCATACCGTTGAGGCTTCGATCGACGAGGATTGGTATTCACCCATAAGGGACTACCTCAAGTTAGGTAACATCCCACTTGGATTGACGCATGCCACAAAACAAGCATTCAAGCAAAAAGTGGCTAAGTATGTCTTGTTAGGAGACATTTTGTACCATCATAGCTACGAAGGAATCCTCCTTCTTTGCTTGGACCAACAGGAGTCCACTTGGGCGATCACCCAAGAACACGATGGTACGTGCGGTGGCCACTTTAGTGGTATGGCCATCACAAAGCGCATTCTCTGCATGGGCTATTATTGGCCATCTTTAGAGCGAGATTGTTGCGCATATGTGAGGAAGTGCGTGAAATGTCAACACCATGCTAATTTGACACATGTACCTTCCTAGGCCTTGCAGTCGATCCAATCGGCTTGGCCATTTTCATAGTGGGGATTAGATCTAATTGGAAAGATCTCCCTTGCATCGTCAAGTCATCACACATTTATCATAACGGCCATAGAGTACTTCACCAAATGGGTGGAAGCAATTACGCTTACCTCTATGATTGGACCCCGCATTGTGGAGTTCATTTTACATAACATCATATGTCATTTTGGTATTCCATCCAAGATAATTTTGGATAATGGGACGTCATTCAAGAACAAATACGTGCGTGCTTTGACCACAAAGTACAAAATTCAGCACAATTTTTTGACACCCTATTATCCATAGGCAAATGGGCAAGCAGAGGCGTCAAACAAAATGCTAGTTGCCATCCTCAAAAAGATGGTCGTAGACAATCATAATGATTGGCACATTCAAATCCCACTTGCCTTGTGGGCTTATCGCACTAGCATTCGGACGCCCACTGGGGCAACTCCATTTTTGCTCGTGTATGGCTTCGAGGCAGTCATGCCTCTCGAGTTGGAAATTCCTTCCCTACGCATATCAATGCAAGAGTTCATCGATGATGACACTGCATGGCAATCATGGTTAGACCAGCTTACGTTGCTCGATGAAAGATGCATTAATGCTCTCGAGCATTTACGTATCTATCAAGAGCGACTTAAGAAAGCATACAACATGAAAGTTCACCTGAGGGACTTTCGGGTTGGTGACTTGGTCTTAAAAGAGAACCAACAGAACTCTAACTTGCCGCCCCATCTAAGGGACAAGTTCACGGCAAACTGGTTAGGTCCCTATGTAATTGATAGTAAAATAGGACTTGGAACATACCGGCTAGCCTCTCTTGATGGAATCAAGGAACTAGAACCCTTGAACATCAGTCATTTGCAGCCATTCCATATCTAAAAGAGCCATAGCCCAAACCAAAAAGCTCCAAGGATTCCCGCAATCACTTGGTCCATCCCAAAAAGCTCCAAGGATTCTCATAGTCACTTGGTCAATCCCAAAATGCCCCAAAGGTGCCCATTACCCCTTTGGTCAACCCAAAATGCTC
This sequence comes from Wollemia nobilis, assembly GCA_028583015.1. Taxonomy (NCBI): domain Eukaryota; kingdom Viridiplantae; phylum Streptophyta; class Pinopsida; order Araucariales; family Araucariaceae; genus Wollemia; species Wollemia nobilis. Next base: position 4,766,240 of record JAQPPZ010017072.1, read on the forward strand.
CAAGGATTCCCACAATCTCTTGGTCAATCCCAACATGAAGAAGATTCCTAAAACGCTTTCAATCAAAATCCTCCAAGGATAACTACAATCTTGGCAATCCCAAAATCTCCAAGGATTCCCACAATCACTTGGTCAATCCCAAAATCTCCAAGGATTCCTACAATCGCTCATCAATCCCAAAAGCCTAAAGGTCCCATTATCCCATGGTCAAACCAAAAGCCAAGGGTCTAGCAACTTGTCAAAAGTAAGAAAACAACCAACATAAAAAAAACAAAAACAAAAACTTATCCATCAAAAACGCAAAAATAATAGTTGCATTAGGCATCACATCCAAACATTGCACATTTGTGGTCATACAAGTCAAAGGCACCATAGACTGTATCAAAAATAAATGCCATTCACATCATTTCACCATATCATAGTCAGTCGTCTTCTAATGCATTAAGAGTTTTCATCATTTAGCTATCATTTAGCTTTCTAGCCACGTACTATACAAAGTCAGATAGATTTTACAAAGGTAGAGTTCTACTTGGATCACACCTTGTTACATAGCATCCCAACACAAATTAAAACACATAAAAATTCCCAAGTTGTGTGAACGAAATATGAAACCTGCAAAGCAATCCAGGTCACCATAAGCGAAACGATTATCTTGCTCATCCCCTTGTGCGAATGACCCCAAGAATTTTGAGAGTTGGCAAAAGGACAAGCATCTTCCCTACCCAATTCCCCAAGAATCCCAAGTTCTCAAAAAGTTGCAAACATCATAAATTTTGCAAAAAGTCAAAACCTCCAAAAATTTGACATCACCACCAAAGTGCATACATCCAAAGAAAGCACATATAATAGTGATTCTCATCACTCAATATTCAAATCCCTTGCTCAAAAGAAAAAATATATAAAAATAAATAGTGATTTTTATCACTACAAATGAGCAAGTATCCCAATACAATTGAAGAAAAGAAGGAAGTCAAACTTGAATCCCTGGAACTCTCAGCATTTCGATAGGTCATGAAGTAAACTTCAATACCGGTTTGGTGGATAGCCTATCGGTCACTAGTGGTAAACCTCCCACATGACGATATATCTGTCACATTAACTTGTGTACAGATCAATGTTTGCATGTGGATGAGCTAGCTTATGGTATCCTAGATAGCACCACAGATTAATCTAACTAAATACAACAAAGGAAGTTAGTGGAGCTAATTAGGTGATCCTCAGTACAAAGTTTGGTTGACAACCTATTTGGCACTAGCGGTATCCTAACAAATACCACATAAACGAACTCAATTGCACACATAGGGATGTGAAATAACTTGGTCAAAGACAAGTCTGATTCATACCTTGTTCAAAAGTCTTGTAAGATAAAGTATAGTCATGGCTAGTTAGTTAAAAACATCTGAGTCTCAGAAAACCTTAAAATATATTTTAAAATAACTAATATCTTTCATCCTTGCATTTCCATCAAAAAAAAAGAAAAAAACAACATGTATACATGAAAATTCATTTACCACAGCAATCGCCTAGGACAAAAAGCCATAAAGTTCTAAACAGTCTATGGTGCCCTCGCCAAACAACACAAACTCAATTCATCCATTACATTTGCATATCCTAAAAATTAGAAACATTTGCATTCATCATAACATATGCATCCATCAACATCAATTAACATGCATACATACACATTCAACAATCATTGAGCATAACATCAAATGCCGACATGTGTATAAACAAAATAAAGTCATCTGTATATATATCATCAAAAATGCCCACAGGCTACAATGAACCAGTCCTATGACCCCGTGCCAAAATCCAAAAACTCAAAAATCCCCAAAGCCTAAGGTGTCGACCACCATGATCACGCAGGATCGGTGCGACGAAAACAACCCCCCATGGTGCGGGTCTTATGGGACCCCTTAGGGAAGCTACTACTAGCCCCCACATCATGCCTACTACCCCATCCCTCATCCAATCGTCTACGACGAGACAATGCTGACTGCTCAGTGTCACTACCCCTCGTCCGGTGCTAAGAGCCACCTCTAGAGGGCTCAGGTACCCGCCCTCGAGGTGGATGATCTCCCCCTCCAAATCAATCTGATGTCAACACCACTTTGCCTCCCATCGATGGTACATCACAACTACATCATCACGCTACACCAGCTATGTCCATAAGAGATCCCTCTCTCGTGCAGCATCAGTATCCCCCTCTTATCGATGGTGTGCAGCCCACGTGCTCTCCCGCTTCGCTAGCTGGGCCCGCAAGAGATCCCTCTCTTGCAGAGCCTCCCCCAGCTCCTCATCTCCCCTATGTAGCAAAATCGCCAATCGTGCATTCTCAATGCACACCCCTACCTCCGTGTCCTCCGCCACTGCCTGGTGCATAGGCAAATTCAAGACTGCAACCTGCTCTAGCTCCCACTACTCCGGGGCGTCCTACATCTCCGACTGATCTGGGACACCATAATCCGCACCCACATCATCTACCTCCACCATATCCGCATCCTCTAGTGAAGCTCCCCAATCATCCCCTGGTGCCTCGACACCCTCCCTGCCTGCTGCTACTACCTATGTGCCTCCCAGTGGCCCCTCTCCCCACCATCGCCACAATATCCACCAATGGTCATACTCTGCGGTAGTCCCAACATCGTCCATGTCCAGGACGTCAATCCTCGTATCCAAATCCTCACCCAGTGGCATGATGACTGGCCTGTCTAGAGTCCTTTCGTCCCCCCGATGCCGATAGACCATGGGCTCACTAGGCAACCCCTAGCGCATCCCAAACTGTCATGTCACCCGACTGTAAGGGAAGAACTCCTGCTCGGTCCCATGTTACCCAATCAGCCACCACTCCCTGCATACCTATCGAATCCACTCTCCAATTTTAGGCCAAGCTGGATAGTCCCGATAAGGGCACCAGAACACCTCCCCTGGAGCAAGCCGAGTGAATGCATCGGCATAGTGCCCTATGGCACCTTCCCATCGTCGACTCTGTCCTTGCTCCTCAGATCGCTGCCATAGAGCCGCGTAACTTATATCCTTGTCCACCATCTCTGCCCGAGTCATCCATGGTAAACCCACTAGCCTATCCACTGCTATGTGCTACCAAGCCTAGCTCTATAATAGATAGTTGTAGCTAATCCCCTTTTGCCTCTGGCAGTGAACCTCGTACAACTCCCCATAGAGCTGCGTCAACATCATCTGTCCCCACCTCATGATCAAAGGCTCATGCGTCAGACACTCCACCAGCTGATAGACCACATCTAGCAGGTTCCACAGGAACCTCGCGCTTGACGAGTCAGGTAGCAGCATGTTGGAAATGAGGCCCATGAGTAATGCGTGCCTCACTCCTAACACACCCCTCTCTAGCCACCATCGAACCAGTATGCCGCCCATCTGGCAGTCGCCCTCCGCCCTCTCCACTAGGCTCTCCATACCCAACTCCTCCCCATGATCAAAACAGTGTATCAATACTATTGTCTTCTGATCCTGCGGCATCGTCCGAATCGGCAGTCCATCTATTGAAATCTGAAGAATCCGATAGACATCCTCCAAGGTCACCTTCATCTCCCCAGTTAGGATATGGAAGGTGTTGGTCCGAGGATCCCATAGATTGATCAGGGCCATCAGATAAGCCCGATCCCTGACCACTGGCTCCAGTCAAGTCACTTGCTTGAGCCCAAGGGTGTCAAGCTTGTCCCAGTCTGCCAAAGTCAGCATCGCACGTGCTTCAGTAAAAACTATGGGCACACGGTACCGGCTCTTCATAACCTACAAAACAAAAACACAAGACAAAAACAACTCGCGGTTTTCAAATTGTAACACAAAAAAAAATAACGAGGGGAGGGACTTACTTGTATCGCTTTAGCTCCGCCGCTCAATCCAGTTTGTGAACTCATGGTCGCAAGAAAATTTGGTAGTGCTTTGCTTCGTAGAATTGACTTCCTCCTCCTCAGAGCTCCAAATTGCCAAGAAAAACAAGTGCAAATGAGCCCAAAGCCCAATTTTGGCCCTTAAATAAGCTTTTTGAGCCTGTATTCATTCCTCCCTGGGACGAGCACTCTGGTTAGCACTCATCCCACCCTAGGACGATTAATAAACAAGTATTTGTCCCACCCAGGGACGAATACAGAGCAAAAACTTCACAAACAAGCAATAAACTGTCCAATGAGAGTGCTTTTGCACTTGGCATTTCGGGCACCCAAAACAAACATTGGGGTTACAAATTGTCACTATCCTACTCCCTAAGAAGGCCATCATGGCCAGACTGCTCCACGGGAAGATGGATTTTTGCCAATTGCAGCCTCGAAAAGCATCACCAAAAGGGTACATTCTTTATCCTTTGCCTTTAATTGCTCAACCATAAATTCTTCAATTTTCTTTGCCTCTTCAACCTTCACTTTTAAATTGGTGAGATCTAGTAGAAGCTTTGTCTTTGTTTCCTCATCCTCTTGTACTTGAGCCTTCAATCTTAAATTCTTCTTTATGACTCTTTTCAATTCTTCAAGAGTAACAATAAGTTCCTCTTCTATGTCAACCATAGCTTCCTCTCCATTTTATAGATCTCTCTCTTTGATTTCAACCATAGGGACATTTTATTTCTCCTCAGTGGCCATGTGTGTTCTTGTAAGATCTTCCTTCAAGTTGTTAGGCTTTCACAAAAGAACCTGCTCTGATACCAATTGAATAAAACAAGCTTATACTGAGAGGGGGGGTGAACAGTATAAGATAAAACTTTTACTTTTCTTTACAAAGCAATAACTTCAAATATTATCAATCACAATAATAAAACTTACAAAATATAACCTTTATTAAAAATTGATTCCTTATATCTCCAACTTTGTAAAATCAACAATTATACTAATACCACAAAAATTATTATCTTACTATACCTCCTTTGCTGCCAATGTAAGATAAAACTTTCACCTTTGAAATCTCTATTTACTTTTATCAAAAATCATGTGCGAGACTCGAACCTGGGTCTTCCAATTGCTGCCCTTACCAACAAAAATCAAACCGCCTCGGATACACCATCTGATGGAAATTATTTTCACAATATTCAACTTGTAGTTGCGGCCATACATGAATCATTTCAACACTTAGCTCATCATTATCCTCCTCCTTCCAACATATCTTCTTCACAACACTCTCCTTTTGGTGGATATCTTATCTCCTACACAGGTTTGTAAATGACACCGTGACCTGTATTTATCTCAACTTCAACCTCTCTCTATTATTTCAACCAATGACTTTCTTTTCTCTTATTTTGTTTGTTATCTCCATTTTATCTTTGGTTTATCACAAGTTTTGAAACCAGTGTGCTCTTTGTCTTTGTGTTCCAGCTTTGACCTGGTTTGCCAAGGTTCTACGTCAGCGATAATCTGGGTAATCCTAGGGTGTTAGCGCCTCCTTTCGAGCTCCAAAAGAATGCTCTACATGTTCCAAATTTGACTTTTTTCTCCAAGGTTCTGCATCAATGTATTGTAGTTTTTTTATGCCTCCTTTCAACTCTGAAAGAATATTTTGTTCTTCTACTCTAGTTGCTTTTTGAAAAAAACTTTTATGCACTCATTTGCCCTTATTCTTCTTCGTTGTTGTCTCACTTTTAATCCTTCACTGCCTTATTTTTGTTCATATTTTCTCCTCACTCCTTGTACATGTTATCGCATCCTATGCTCTTACCCTACGCTCTTGCCTTGCACTCTTACCTTGCACTCTCACCTTGCACTCTCACCTTGCACTCTTACCCTGTGCTCTCACCTTGTGCTCTTGCCCCATTCTCTCACCTTGTGCTCTCGCCCTGCGCTCTCGTCTTCTATCACTTAAGACCATCTGCTGCAATAGACTTATTGCTTGCACAAGCAACTTGAAGGCTTCAATTTTTTTTAACAACCTTTTCAAATAAATTTCCACCTTTTATATATGCACAACCATATTTGCACAAATTTGGCTCATACATTTTCACTCCTTTGATATATAACCTTTCAATCTTACATTCAATCTTTTCTTGGCACCCAAGAGGTCGGCGCTTTCACAATTTCACACTTCAACTCCATATACCTCTTTAAACCATTGCTTCATAATATTTAAATTTGATATTTAAATATTAGAAGGTTTAACTTTATAACTTTAATATTTAAATTTCCAATTTAAATATTAAAGCATATTCTTGTAATTCAAATCATTCTTGAAAATATTTCTTCCTTTAATATCAATGACACTTCAACATTTCATCCTTGAAGATATTTCTGCCTTTGACATCAATGAAAACTCAATATTTCCAACAGATTTATCTTCATTGATCCATTGTCGGTAGCATTAGAAAAATAACTAATGATTTGCTTAATTTTAGAACCTTCCTTAACTATAGCTTTACCTTATAGAGTAGAGTCATCAACAATTTGAATATGAGAGATAGACCTAGATGCATGAGCAATGGTAGCCCCCTTAAGGGTTCTATTTTCTCTATTTTAGTTATAGTCTTGTCCAAGCATTCAACAAGAAAGATGAATAAATAAGGGGAGAGGGGGTCACCTTGCCTAATACCTCTGGAAGCTGGGAATAGCTATGAAGACCTGCAATTAATAAGAACTAAGTAGGACATTAAATAGATACATCCCATAATCTAGTCTATCCAATCTTGAGAGAAGCTAAATTGCCTTAAATCTTTGACAAGGAAATGTCATTCCATTATATCATAAGCTTTGGATAAGTCTAAATGAATAAACATAGAAGGATATTTTTGCATTTTCATGGAATGGATGGCTTCTTGAGCAAGAACTATCTCATCCACTATTTGATGCCCGTCCACATAACCCCCTTGTTTTGGGAAAATAATATTATACAAAAAAGGCTTCAACCATTTTACCATGATCTTTGTAATTATTTTGAGAAGAACATTACATATAGCTATAGGTCTAAAAGTTGAGATATATTTTACCTCTTGAGATTTTGAGACGAGCTATATAAGTTTTATTGATAAACTTCAAAATTTAATTGGCTTTCCTAGCTTCTTCCACCACCTCTAATAAATTAGCATGAAGGATATCCCAAAACTCCTGGTAGAACTCAATGGGAAAACCATTAGGACCTGGGGTTTTTATTTTTTGTATTTTGAAAACCACCTATTGAAGCTCATTGATAGAAACTAGAGCAGTCAAAATAGAGTTATCCTTGAAAGTGATAAGAGTAGGGATCGCTTGAAGAATATTTTTTTGAGAAGCTAATTCAAGAAGGGAAACAACAAATAGATTGGAAAAGTAATTGACAACAATAGAGTTCATGCCATCCCAAGTGTAGACAATGTCTCCAGAATCTGATTTTAGGGAAGAAATAAAGTTGTGAGATCTTCAAGCTAGAAGAGATTTATGGAAGAAATTTATGTTTTGATCTCCTTCTTTGAAACATTAGATCCTCTATTTTTGCTTCCATAAGAGATCTCTTTTTCCATTCCTCTAACTAATTTGTGAGTCTAATTTCATCTATACTTCTACTCTCTATGAGGCCATCTAAATGGATTTTTTTATTCAAATTTTCAAGTTGGGTAATCACTTCATGCTTTTTTTCCAGATATCACCAAACTCCTTCCAGTTCCAAATATTGATGTTGGATTTAATGTATTGCAACCTTTTAGCAAAATATAACATCTTAGTCTCATACCTTGGTTTACCTTCCTTCCACCATTTGCACTCAGTGTTTGAAGGAACTATCTCTAATCCACATTAATTGAAATCAAAAAGGCGTAAAACTCACATTGGTTTTCCACATTTCCACCATGATTGGCCAGTGATCCGAACCAACATTGTTAAGAGTCTTCATCTCAAGAATGTGACCATTGATTAAGAAATTGTCAAAGAACAAGAACCTATCCAATATCTCCATGATACAAGCTAAGCCTTACCTTCTATTAGGCCAAGTCATAAGGCCATTATCTAGTTGGATTTCCATAAGATGAAGGTTTACAACATATTTACTCATGAGGTTAGTGCTTCCATCCAAATTTCTATTTTCCTCATTTTCTCATCTACAGAGAGGATGGTACTAAAATCTCCTTCGATCAAGATCCAAGCTTTAGGAAATGAGAGATAATATAAGTTATATCCTTTCATTATCTTATCTTTTCCTCCAAAGTACTCAGAGCATAAATAGTTATGCAGAGCATAATTTGGTTAGAATATCTACTTTAAATAGCTACAACCAAAAGATCTTAGCTACCAACCATGTAGTGAATAACTACCTATTTTGGGTCCCAAAGGTAAACAATGCTATCAAAAGTCCCTTGGGAACTGATAGAATCAACTTTTCCAATTGGCCAAATTTTACTAGCAATTGATTCCATTTCCTCTATTGACATCTTCGTTTCATAAAGGAAAACCAGTTATGGATGGTTTGTCTAAATCATTCTTCTAATTTTATTTTGTTTTGAAAAACTCCCTTTGAGTCCTCTACTATTCCAAGTGATGATCTTAATTAATATGAGGGCTAAATAAGTCGGTAAGGACATTAATCTTACCTTCCTATACAATATTTTTACCTTATTTTACCATATGATGTTGATTGGTGTTACGACTTGCCTTTTGGTTGAAATCCATATTTAGTTTATTTCTCTATTTCTTGACTTACCCCAATTGAACTTGGGATGGCTTCTAACCTCGAAGAATGTGTGTACAAATCCATAGTGTTACTGTTGGTCATCAGATCCGCCTAGGTAAGGATTTTGGATAAATGTATGAAAGTATGCGCCCTAGACCTGGACCAACATTGAAAGGCCAAAGGGAAGAGATGCCCCTCGTGCCAATCTCCGGAGAAAGGCCGGCTCCTATGCTAAACTACTTGGGTGTTTGAAGACAAGAGTGCAGGAAAGAGATAAAAGGGATTAGGGTTAGAGAAATAAATAAAAAGGAGTAGGGTTAGAGAGATCGATGATTTGAGGTGGGAGAGAACAGGAAGCACGATCACTAACAGACAACTTGAATAGAAGCAAAGAACACTAAGAGTAAAATGAAAGAAACGTAATATCAACCTCCCTATGTATCCTCCCGAACGAGTTTCAGGACACTGTCCCCGATCGCACACCGGACGCAGAGTTCAGCATCTCAGTCTGCAAACGAAGAGAGATGGAAGAATCAAGCAAGGCAGGCAGCATAAAAGAAAGTTAATAAGACACTTTTCTAACTCCTATGTATCCTTTCGAATGAGTTTTAGGACACTGTCCTTGATTGCACCCCGGACGCAGAGTTCAGCATCTCAGTCTACAAACAAAGAGAGATAGAAGAATCAAGCACAGAAGGCAGCATAAAAGAGAAGAATTGAGCTCAAAGTCTCTTAGTATTAATCGTAGGACATCAAGTTATAGCAGCTTTCTAGCAGATAGTTCCCCCCATTTTTCATTACAATACTTGGGTTTTTATAGAGGACCCGGGCCTCTGAATCATAATTACATAGCGAAGAAGAGTACGCCCTCGAGCCCTGAGAATCGGCTCCCCGAGGCTCTCATGACCGAGCTTTCAAATATGTTACCAAAATTGGCAACTACAATCGGGTCAACCATGGAAAGGTGCATTGATGAGCCGTCTAGACGTCCTTGGTCTTCGGGTGCGGTGCTCGAGTGGCCGCCATGCTCGCCGGGCTCTCCATCATGGCTTGATACTTCATTTTTGATTGCCAAAAATGAGCAACGGGCTTGCTGGGCATGAAAAATCGCATTTATGAGGCACTTGATCGCCTCGGGAAAATACCTAGCTTGGAAAACATGCATGTGAAGTGCTTCGCTAAGTCTTCATCCACCACTTCGCTTCGCAAGGGTTCTGGGCCGAAGCAAAAACTCCTCTTTGATATGTACTTCACAGGATTGAGCTTCGCAAAACTGCTTCGGGGGCGGGGAGCGCCGGACCTCTTTGCTTTCGCTACTTTGTCATCAAAATTGCTTTGTCGATGCCTTGGAGAAAAGCTTCGCTGCGATCCTCTTCCAAGACTGTGGTTCGGGAAGATCTCGGTCGAAGCAATTGTCTTCAAAAATGCCGCATCCCTTTACTTCGGATAGAAGTACTTCACAAGAAATTAGCCGAAGCAAATGCTTCGCAATGTGTTCTTGCCGAAGTAAAGATGGTTCGCTGATGGAGGGGCCCGAAATGAGTACTTTCGACAACTTTCTGGCGAAGTACTTTTAATGTTCTTTGAGTTCTGCTTCGCTGATTTTCTAGCCGAAGTGACTGATGGAAATACTTCGGGTGCGAAGTAGTTTTCTTGATGACTTCTTTGTGTATCTTTTCAGTGCAATGCTTCGCAGGAATATTGCCCGAAGTAGCCGCTTGAAGTGCTTCGGGCCCGAAGTTCTTCTATTGCTATCCTTGTATTTTACCTCGGTGATACTACTTCGCAAAGAATTCCGCCCGAAGCGGTGTTGAAAATGCTTCGGGCGCGAAGCTCCCTTTTCTTTTGAATGCCGCTTCGCTCATCTTTTGTCCGAAGTAGCGCTGGAAATGCTTCGGGCGTGAAGCTCTTTTCATTTTTCTTTGGCAAAGCTTTCTCTCTTTTTTCCTAGTTTGTTTGGCAGCGAAGCTCTTTTTCTTCCATTTTTATATACAAAGGGGTAGCATTGGGAGCAAAAATTGCTGCAACTTTCAAAATAAAGCAGAAAAACTTTACACAATACTGTACAAAATTGTTTTCTTTTCTACCCCTTAAGGAATGTGACAAAATCATCAACATTCTTGGCGGCTCGCGGGGCAACGAGCTCGTCTCGGTGGGAGGACCCTTTAATTCTGATCCATTGGGCCTGAGTCTCTCCTCGATCCTTCTCCTCCTTCTTCTCCTTCTTCTTCTCTCTGCTCCTTCATCTGTTGGCGTGGCCTCTTGCTATGGCGATGGGACCAGACGGTCATGGATTTTCTTTATAGTTCGGCGAACATGAGCCCAGACCCCTTTCTAGAATATTTCTTGATCTTCGAGTGCCTTAACCAGAACATGGAATCGATCAATTTGCCCTATGTCAGCATGTTTAATTCTTGCACCCAGGTTATTCAGGCAAGCCACAATCTTGTAGTGTCTTAGGATGAAATCAATGACTTGTCCCTCCGTGACTGGCTCTTCCCACTCATCAATTTCGGAGACATCACCTTCGAAATGGAGCCACGCTGGCTTGAGTTCTTCCCTAGTGAGAAGGTTTCCATCATCGTCTATAAAACTCGAGAAACCCAAAGAAGAGAGATCTTCAAAGTAGCTCATTGATGTACGCTGTTCTTGCTCAAATATATCAAGAAGGTCTTTCGCCTTTTGTGCTTTCTTCACCCTGGAGAAGAAAGCGCGAACAGTGGCTTGAGCAGTGGACCAATCCCTGGCCATTTGACTCATAGCGATGACCTGTAGGTCCTGATATCTGATGCTTTGGACCTCAAAGGCAAGCTTGAGTCGCCTCTTAATTTTTTGGATGACCTCATCCACTATCGGTCCCTCTTTAGTAATGGCTTCCTGAGCTTCGGTGACAAAAATTAAAATTGACAGGGCACTGGAGGCCCGAGATCTGAAACCTTTGAGTAGGTGAGAGCGAATCTCCTTTATCCTATCTTTATCAAACAGCTCCAGGTTTGCCTTTTCATACATTTGCTGTTGAGCCTGCAAGATCTTGCCCTCGAGCTCTTTGGCTTTCAGCTCATTTTTGGCCTGTACTTGTGCTTGATGTTCGGCCGAAGTCTGCAGTTGTAGAACTTGCTGCTTGAGGGTATGCGTCTCTTTTTTGAGCAATTTGCATTGCTTCTGAGAATCCTCCAGTTCAGAGCGAATCCTAGCCAGCTCTTCTTCCAACTTGATGTTGGCATTTTCTGCTTCAAACCTGCGCTGGTTGGCAATGTTGGCGTGTGCTCGGAAGGTCTCCACCCTGACATGCATGGACGCGGATTCATCATCTATGTTTAGATGCTCCAGGTCTTTGGTCTTTTCCTGGTAGTCGTAGTCAGTTGGAGTCATTTCATCCAGAGGCTTCTGGACCTTGGGGACCTTCTTCACCTTATGCAACTTTCCACCCTTTAGGTCAAAAACTGCACACTTTTCAACTTGAGCCAGGGATTTCCCTCTTTTCTTTCTTGCCTCCTTTAGCATCCTCTCTGTATTCTGTCATGCTAGGAGGAGCTTTTCAGCCAAGGGGCGTTCTTTCATTGAAGATAGGTCTGTCTCGGAGAAAGCCGATTCTTCGGCCAAAGGTGTAAACAAATATAAAGAGCTAACAGGGGAAGATTCCCCTGACGGCTCGGAGACTGGTGTGGCAGGGATTTTGGTGAACGGGATTATGCTTTGGGCTATGGAAGAGTGAGCTACGGGGCTTGGTGAGGGCACACTACCTTCGCCTTGGCCTGGGATGGAAGGAACAGGGGCATGGGTAGGTGAAGGGGTCTCAATGGGCTTCCCCTAGTCAGATGACTCGGGAGGAGTGGGGCTATGTAGGATTGGACTGGCAATGGGCATTTTTTGAATGGGTGATTGGCCCTATGGGGGATGAGGAGATTGATGGGGGCTTCTACTCGGAGCTGCCTTGGATGTGTCAGAAACTGAGGTGAAGGGAAGAGAATGCATACCTGTGTGCCCTCCTGGCAAAGCGACTGTGGTAACTTCCTGTGTGATTGGTTCCTGACCTGGTTGGGCCTCGTCGCTCCCGACCTCCACAATTTCTACCTCGGGGTCCTTCTCTTGTTGGAGGAGTTCCTCCACATCGATGACATCTATCTCGGGGATCGTCTCGGCACTTGGTGGCCTTGCTTCAACCGGGCCTGACGCAGGGGATCCAGCAGGAGTACCTGAAAGTTTCATGCGAGGGCGCTTCGGATGGGTCGGAGGCACTTGAACTTGCTCCTGCATTTTCCTTTTCTTCCTCTCTAATGGTTGTTCTACTTCTTCAGCGCTTGTTTCTTTATCTTCCTCCGAAGCATCCTTAGCCCGACCTGGGATTTCACCTGATCCTGGGGTAGCTGGGGGAATAAAATCTGCAAAGGATATCGACTTCCAGGTTTTGACATTGGAGTCATAAAGAATTGCGAAGTCTTTATCCGATGCTAAGAGCCCGTAGGAGTTCATTTTTTGACGATGGACCCTCATTGTCCACCATTCTCGAAGCTTTTCCTCGCTCCAGTATTTTACCTCCTCTTTCAAATCGTCCCTCGCTTTCTTCCAGAATGTGGAGCCTGGAGTCGGGAGGGGAGACTGATCAGGGTCGAACTCGACCTCCATAGGATAGAACTCATGCCATGGAGGCAATGTCCTCATCCTTTCTAAATGCCACTCCAGATCCTTCCCATTGGGGTTATTTCTTTGTTCTACAATTTTGGGGTGAGGGCAGGCATGGAAGTTCTTAAATTTTAAATGATCCCTCATCATGCCCAAAGGATCATAGAGCCACTGCTGAGAGATCTGGAGTAGGCCGAAGTAGGCAAGCCTTTCTTCTAGGAACGTGCCCTGTTTTAGGGCAAAGACTTCGATTACCCCCATCCTGAAGGGGAAGTCACAGGTGTGTGCCCATTTTTGGCCGTGGCCATATACTGCATTGGTAGAGTCACTCTGTCGAGCGACTTCCAATGCGAACTGATATTCAGAAGGGTAGACTGGCAACAGGAAGGGCTTCCCAATGAAGCCAAACATGTGAATCACCAATCCCTGTGTCAATTGGAAGACATCCCCTCTTTTTCCCAACACCACTCTATCTCTCAAACTGAGTGGTACCCGAGGAGAAGAACCTTTTAATAGGTGCATGGCGGGACCCAAAAATTGTTGATTAAAAGAATAATAGGACTCCTCCTTCAATAGGAGGGAAGTCCATTGATACACGGGCAGAGGATTTCCATCCTTACCGCTTGGAGAGATGGCGATATGAGGAAACTGCTTATGCACTTGGTAGAAGTACAGCCAGACAAGAAAGGAATAGGGTGCGAAGTACTGGCCTGTTGTAGCATTCTTCATGCTGGAGAGCCTTGTATGCAGGGTTCGGGCCACCCATTCCACCCAGTCGAAGAAAATGGGGTTGGTGTTTGGCCTGGAAGCGTCAGGGGCGTAAAACTCCCCTCTTGAAATGCATTCGGCCAGAGACACCTGCCAGGGCTGTACTGAAGTATCCGTTGACAAGCCTGCCACCCATGTAATGATAGAAAAGATATCTATATTTTTGAAGGCCTCCAAGGGTAGGGGCATCTGGGGCAGTTTGTTTGAAGGTAGCCCGCTCTTGAGATTCTCCCGCAAGAATTTCAATATATAACTGTTGGAGGTAAATCTCTCCATTTGTTCGCTCAGGATGACATTGCGAATAGAATAGCCCTTGGGTGGACCCTACTACGGCGTGAAGGCTGCCTGCACATCTTCCTTCAAGATGGAAAATAGTTTGTGTCCCGAAGCATCTAGCACCTACCTGGATGCAGGCTGGTAATTTTGTGCAATGGCATATATTAGCTCGGGACAATGATGAGCTGGTGGGGTTAAAAACCAGTAGATCTGGGAGTAATACGTCGTGGCTCTCTTGTTTTCTGGCGTGAGCCTGCTTGTCATGAATTCTATGGTGTGCCGAAGGTCGGATACACCCTTCGAGAGCTGCGTGTCTCGGATCTTTTCCCACCCATCAATTGGTGGCTCCACAAGTTGTTCTTCCTCCGAGTCGTCTCCCTCTTCCATTGGTTGTTTTTCAGCTCGAAGGGGAAGATTTAGCTTCTTCGGAGCACGCTTTTTCTCCTCCTTCCCCTTCTTCATCTTTTCAAGACCTGCAACCTCGGGCTCTTTCCCCTTTTCCTTAGAATTTTTCTTTCCCATAATGCTAGTGATGGCGGCAGGATTCTTGATGCAAAGAACTTTAAATGTGAATGGCTAGATGCAAAGGATGGGAGAGTTGCAGAATATCCGAAGGCTTCTTAGTTTAGCTCTTAACCGATGGACAAATAACTTCCCTCTTGCTAGGAACTCGCTTTTATAGCCTAAAAAGGCAACCACCTGAATTTATGGCACCTACTAAAATTAAATTTGTACTTCGGACGACGGAGGCTGCCGTATTCTCAAACCGCTTCTGCAGCGACGTGGTAGACATAGCTGCATTCTTTGATGATTAAATTTTGTACTGGAGACGCCACCCGCTGCCACCTCGTACCTTGGTGCGAGCTTTTCCTCGCCCTTTTCTGACTTGGTTACCTCGGGAAGTGCTACATCACCCTTTTGCCATAAATTCGCTTGCTTCATACTCCTTTGAAGGTCATTCTTGATGAGTTCTTCGAGGCGCATTTCAAATTCCCACCTCGTGTGTGTTCGGATTTGGCGAAGTTGAACTTAAATGCTAAAAACGCTTCGTGGCGAACCTTTGGTTTGGACTATTTTTAGACGCTTCGGGGCCGAAGTATTTTTTCTTCGTCGTGTTACCGCTCTGCCCTGAAGGTCGCCGAAGCTCTCCTTTTGAAAACTGCTTCACAAAATTTCGCCCGAAGTAGCCACTGGGTGCGAAGTTCTCTTTGGTGCCTTTTGTAACCTTCTTTGCAGCGAACCTTTTTGTGCTTGCTACTTCACATCAGAAATCTCCGAAGAGGATTTGGAATTTGCACTTGGCTTGGAGGAGACTGTATATATATACATTCATTTATTTTTTTTTTTTAAAGAGAAAAAAGAAGAATTGGAACTATACTTAGTAGTGAAAGGTCTTCAGATGAAGACCATTGACAGAGATTGGCAGAACTTGACCATCCGCATCTTTGAGGATGAATGAATTGGCCGAGTTCACCTTCATAATTTTGAATGGCCCATCCCAAAAGGCATCCATCTTATCGTGGTTCCCAGGCTTGGCCTTCCAAGAGTCCCACTTCAATACCAGATCTCCCACATTGAAAGTGCGATCAGAAGATTTTTTCTTGAACCAGTCTCGGATGACCTGGGTATGCTTGGCGAAGCTCTGGTATGCTTCTTCATGATCTTCCTCTAGTCGCAGCAGTTGGGCTAACCTATTTTCCATCGGACTAACTTCTTCCTCTACTTCTAACAGCTGTAGCGTAGGGATCTCCATATGAATGGGTAAGATAGCCTCCTTGCCGTAGACCAGTGCGTAAGGCGACGTTTTGATTGACCTTTTGACAGAAATCCGATCGGCCCACAAGGCCCGATCTAGAAGGAGATGCCAAGTCCTTTTGTTTGTCTCTATGAGCTTCCTTAGCATTCTCAACAGAGTCTTGTTGGTGGATTCTGCCAAACCGTTGCCCTGGGGATAGTAATTGGAGGATACTTTATGATATATCCTATACCTGTAGAGGAATTCATTAATTTTGGTGCCTGTGAAGCCAGGGCCATTATCCGTGATGATTGCTTCGGGGATGCCGAACCTGGTGATTAATCCTTCTAGGAAGGTGACTACAGTCTCTTGATCTGCATGCTTGGTGGGAATCGCTTCGGCCCACCTGGTAAAGTAGTCAGTTGCAGTCAAGATGAACTTATGTCCCACGGAGGAGTTCGGTGATACGACCCCTATAAAGTCCAACCCCCATTGCTGAAAGGGAGTATCTACCTGTATCGGGCGAAGTGGCATCGAAGCATTTCTACTTCGGCCAGCGAACTTTTGACACTGCTCGCATTTGCGACAAACGGCGAAGGCATCGATGAAGAGTGTAGGCCAATAATATCCTGCTTTGATAATCTTTAATGTCGTCGTCCTTCCTACGAAGTGGCCTCCAGATAGCCCCGAATGGAACTCTCCTAGGACTCTTCTTTTATCATCATCTTTGACGCATTTGAGAAGGACCCCATCAATATTCTTGAAAAATAGGCCTTCGGGGCACAGAGTGTACCGAGAGGATCGCATCCTAAAATGCCTTCACTGCGAAGCATTTAGATGCGAAGGACAACTGCCAGTGTTGAAATATTTGACTATTTCATTGACCCAGTCTCTCTCATCCTCCTCATGGTTAGCGAAGCATTCGTCGGCTGGTAAGTCATCCCTCTGAGGTTCTTCAGCTTCGGCCGCTGCGTTTTTTGCTAATTCTTGACATAGCATGCGACCGCGAACCAATTTGGTGGGCTTGATCTCGATGTCAAACTCCTGTATCTTGTTCACCCAACCAGCTCTTTTACTCCCCAGTTCTCCTTGGATGATAAAATTGCGCACGTCGGGGTGAATGACAAAGACTGTGACCCGACTTTGAGAGATGAACTGTTTGAATTTTCTAAGGGACTTCATTACTGCATGTACCTGGCATTCTATGAAATTATACTTTTCTTCATGGGGATTGATCACTTGGCTCAGGAACGCGATGGGGCGCTCCTCGCCATCTTCCCCCTTTTGTGTCAGAACAACGACATAACTTTTGGGCTCTCCTATAGCATACATGATGAAATCCCAATCGTAATCTGGATTGATCAAGACCGGCGCCTGGGCGATTCGAGCCTTAATCTCTTCAAAAGCATTTTTTCCTCTCTTCGGTCCAGTTAAATTTGATGCCCTTCTTCAGGAGTTGGGACATTGGCTTGATGACTTGGGCGAAGTCGAGAACGAACTTCCTTACGAAGTTGATTTGACCGAAGAAGGATTGGAGTCCTTTCTTGTCCGTCGGGAGTGGGAGCTTCATTAGAGCTTCGGCTCTGTCAGGATCTACAGTGAGCCCTCTTTCTGATATCGCATGTCCCAGCAACTTTCCTTCTCTTACAGCGAATATGGACTTCTTTGGATTAATTGAGATGTCGAACTCTCGACACTTTTCAAAAACTTGTTGTATATGTAGTGGATGATCTTCCCTTCTTCGGGAGAAAATGGTCATGTCATCTAGATAAATGACGATGACCTTATTTAGAAGCTCGCCAAAAGCAAGATCCATTGCTCTCCGAAAAGTGGCCCCAGCATTCGAAAGGCCAAATGGCATTCGCTGGTAGGCAAATGTCCCCCACTTGGTGGTGAATGCTATTTTGTGTTGGTCTTCGTCCCTGACCTAGATCTGATTGTATCCAAAAAAACCATCGAGCAGAGAGAATCATTGAGCTCCAGCTACTGAGTGCAAAATTTGATCAATCTGTGGGAGAGGATAGTGGTCCTTGAGGGACGCTTGATTTAGATTGCGGAAGTCCACACATAACCTGATATCTCCATTCTTCTTTCTGACTGGGACCAGGTTCGCTACCCAAGAAGAGTGCTTGATGGGATATATGATCTTTACCTCAAGCATCTTCAAGAGTTCGGCCTTCATTAAGACCTCGATCTTGGGATTCACCGGTCTTTGCTTTTGTCGAAAGGGTTTGACCCCCTCCTACAACTCGATTGTGTGTTGAACCAGCTACCGATTGTATCCTCGAAGATCTTGATAAGACCAAGCGATTATATCGAAAAACCTTCTACAAATATTTTGTATCTGTTCTATCTCCTTCGTGGTGCAGTCAGTTCCCACCTTTATTGCTTTCCCAGGTTCGAGCTCCAAATCCTGATACTGTCTTTCATGGACTTTAATCATGTGAGAGAGAGCTCGGTCATTCCAATCAAAGAGGCTTTCAAGGGTGATTAGTCCCTTGGGAACATGATTATTCTTCAACTGGATCAACCCTTCATACTCTTCTTCATCGAAGCTTCGTTCTTCAACTGTGGCGACTTCCTGGATCAAGAAATTTACAATCTGCTCATCGTTATCAAACACTTGCCAATGCAGATCCTTGTCTGGGACTGAGGGTCTATAGATCATTCTCACAGCCCTGGGCTTGTGCACCATGTCTTCTGCTAGAGAGTACTTGGCTGCGATGGATGCCAGAACATCGGCATGTCGGTTCATCTCTCGTGGGACTGACTATAGATTGAGAGATTCAAACCGATCGAACAGGTCCCATACCCTATTGCGGTATGACTTTAGATAGTGCTTTTTTGAAGTAAACTTATTTGTGACCTGGTTGCAAACCAGTTCAAAATCTTCAAAGATTTGGAGATGCTTTATGCCTAACTTATCCGCTTTCTTAAGTCCTAGGCATAGCGCTTCATATTCTACTGCATTGTTAGTGCAGCTCCATGTTAACCGGTAGCAATATTCTTTCTGCTCTCCGGAGGGCGAAATTAGAAGAATCCCTGCCCCAGTGCCATTTTTACATCGAGCGCCGTCGAAGAACAACTTCCATAGTTCTTCCTGGGCACTTGTTCTATTCCCGAGGTGGGAGTGGTTTTTCGGCTTGACGATCGCATAACATCCTATTTCGGTCTCCACCATGGCGTTGAAGTCTGCCAATGAAAACTCATCTTCACAATTTAACTACGCAAGAGACTTCTCAACCAGATCTACCTGTTCTATTTCCTCCACCATTGCATTCACTGGTTCACTGCTTTCTTCCTCGGACATCTTCTGTACAAGAAAGGAAGAAGGCTTTTCATTGTAGATCTTCACCTTCCTTCCTTTGTAAGGAATCTCCAGATGGGAGTAATCCATAGACAAATATCCACCCAGCTTCACCGTGAATTCCCTCGACAAACACATACTGAAATATGGCTCCAAGTCGACTACCACTACCTCTTGTATGACTGTGATCTGAGGCATCTTATGTAGCCGGATAGGAATGTCCTTGATCACCCCTACAGTCTTCACCGGAGTACCATCCAACTGGAGTACACCTTGGCTGCTTCGCGTATACTCCATCCCTATTTCTTCGTAGATTGCTCTTGGCATTACTGTTGTAGCAGCCCTAGAGTCGATCATGCAATTATGCACAATATACCCTTCCATTTGTAGGGACAGGTAGAACAGAGGTGGTCTGTTCTTCCCCATAATTGACGTGGATAGGGTTTGTACCAAGGCTAGGGGTGCTGCCCCTTTTTCCTTAATTGTCTTCAATGATTCTTGCAGCAGGTCTATTTGTCTAGGAAGTTGCAGTGCATCATACAGGCTGATCTTGGCTGGAATCTTCTTTAATTCCTCTACAATATTGTATGCCAGGGATTTGGGTGCTTCGGGCTCTTTTCTGGGCTCGTATCTTGTGCGAAACTGTTCCTGTAAAAATCAGGAACATATTGTTTATTATTCAGCAGGGTATAAATAAGTTTTACAATGCCGAGAATAGTCACGGTGCAACAACTGAACTGAAAAACTGTTATGAAGTTGTAACAGTATAACAACAGTCTATCTAATAATGAATAAAGACAAACAGTACGCTAACATCCCCCTTTATTACATTATTTGGGTAATGTAATAACTAATAGCTATACTAGACTACTAACATCCCCTTACATCATTTTGCAATACAAAGTGAGCTACGAAACAATTCAAATTTGACACGTCCAAGTGCCTTAGTGAAAATGTCTCGCAACTTGAGCATCGGTGGGAATGTCTGAAGCTGAATTCGGTGCTTTGGAACTTCATCTCGAATGAAATGACATTGTGTGTCAATGTGCTTTGTTCTTTCATGATGGATCTGGATTCTTGACGAGGTTCGAACACCCCGATTGTCGCAAAACAAGTGTATTAGAGATTTTGATGGATGGCCCATACTTGTCAGAATGCGACGTAACCATATCACTTCGCACACAGCTTCATGTGCGGCGCGATACTCTGCCTCTGTTGATGAAATAGTAACCACCTGTTGCTTCTTGTTGTGCCAAGAGACAAGACCGGATCCCAGATGAAAAAATGTATCCAGAAGTTGACTTGCGATCATCAAATGATCCGACATAGTCGGAGTCCGTGTATCCTTGCAAGAAGAATTTGTTGTTCCTCTTGTATTCTAGGCCATATTCCATAGTACCACGGACATAGTGAAGAACACGTTTTGTTGCTTTCCAATGAGTGGTCTTAGGCTCCTCGCATGAACCTCGAAAGATAGTTGACAAGCAAATACGAGATCCGGCCTAGTATTGGTCGGATATATGAGACTCCCAATCAACCGTCGATAGAGAGTACCATCTACCCGAGGTGAGTCATCATATCGCGATAATCGAAGTCCATTCTCCATCGGAGTTGCCATTGGCTTGCAATCGATCATGCGATATTTTTCCAAGAATGTCTTGGCATATTTTTTCCGAGACACTTTGATGGAGTGCTCCTTCCGGCTGAATTCCGGACCAAGACAATAATGGAGAAGTTCGAGATCTCGTCATCTCAAAATATTTGCACAAGTTTCTTTTGACAAGAGAGATCATAGTTTTTGAACTCCCCGTAATGAGCGAGATCATCCACATAGAGTACAAGCAACACTATCTCGAAACCCTGTTTCTTGAAATAGAGGTTTGCATCTGACGGACATCTCTTAAATCCATGCTGCATAAGGTGATTGTCCATTTTTATATACCAAGCTCGAGGAGCTTGTTTCAGACCATACAAGGATTTGACCAACTTGCAAACTTTTTGCTCTTGGCCTTCCACTTCAAATCCTTCAGGCTGAGTCATATAGACTTCTTCTTGGAGATCACCATTTAGAAAGGCACTTTTGACATCCATCTGGTGAACTTTCCACCCATATTGTGCTGCCATAGCACACATAACCCGAATTGTGGTCATCCGAGCAGTAGGTGCAAAAGTTTCCTCGTAGTCAATGCCTTCTTTTTGAGCATAGCCCTTTGCAACAAGTCAGGCCTGATGCTTATCAATTGTTCCATCTGCCTTGTACTTGACTTTATATACCCATTTGCAGCCAATGGGCTTCTTTCCATGCAGCAGATCAACAAGCTTCCAAGTTTTATTTTTCATCAGAGACTCATACTCTGTATCCATAGCGGCCTTCCACTGAGGCTCACTAAGAGCATCTTGCACTGATGCGGGTTCAATACCATCTATGGTAGACATGAACGCCTTGTCATCATCAATATCCATATCCTCTACTTCTGTACTTAGAGTCACAGAAAGTTCCTCAAAATATTGACAAAGATCATCAACCTCACCAGTTTCTCTGGCTTCTCTTTCCTTTTGAGCCATACTACATGTACGAGGTCTATCCAAATTCAAATTGGGAGGAGTGGATAAATTTGCATCTCTGATTGTATTTGTACACCATTTAGGATTCTTCTTCGATGGAGTTGAAGAATATGTAGAAGGACCTCCTGTCTGTGTTGACGAAGGAATCTTCTCTTCCTTAGAGTCCACAATATCTTGGTGTACTTTAGATGTGCTTTGTGATGTGAAAGCTTCATCAAAGACAACATCTCTGCTGATATGAATTTTCTTGGTCAAAGGATCTATCAACCGATATCCTTTAGAGTGCTCAGAATAACCAAGAAAAATACATCTCAGTGTTTTCTCATCTAGCTTCTTCCTTTTCTCTTTCGGTATGTGCATGAAAGCGTGACACCCGAAAATACGTAGATGAGATATGGAGGGTTTTCGACCACTCCATGCTTCCTGTGGAGTCATTCCTTTTAGGGCCTTTGTGGGAACCCTATTTAACAGATACACTGCAGTGGTGACAGCTTCTGCCCAATATTGTTGCCCAAGAGTAGCGCTCGTGAGCATACAACGAACCATTTCCATGATAGAACGGTTCCTTCTCTCAAGCAACTCCATTTTTTTGAGGAGTATAGGCGATTGTTAACTCGTCTCTTGATTCCATGCTTATCTAGGAATGCAAAAAATTCATTAGAGGTAAACTCTCCCCCTCGATCTGAGCGGAGGGTTTTAATAGAAGCTCCTGACTCCTTCTCAATGGATTTCTTAAACTGCTGGAAGAATGTGAAAGCTTCAGATTTCAGTTGGAGAAATAAAATCCACATCTTTCGTGAGTAGTCATCTACGAATAACTGAAAGTACCTCTTCCCTCCACAACTGTGAGGTGTGAAAGGACCGCATAGATCGGTATGAATTAACTCTAGAGGTTTTCGTGCTCTTGTAGAGCTCTTCTCAAATGGTACTCTATGCTGCTTTCCCGCCAAGCAGTCAGAGCACACTGGCAATGTGGTAGAAAGGGAAGGAAGACCCTTTACCATCTCATACTTGCTGAGCTCAAGTAAGTAGCCAGAACTAAGATGCCCATATCTCTTGTGCCATAGGGAAGTTGCCTCCTTGGTAGAGACAATCATGGCAACATGTGGAGTAGAGATAGCATCTAGTGCAAATAAGTCGTGCTTATATGAAGTTGTTGCAATCTACTTACCCTTCCTGGTAATTGTACAACACTTCTTTCCATTCTCAACATGAAATTTGACAACCATATTTCTATCCAGGATTTGTGTCACTAACAGCAAATTATTAGCCAATCCTGGAACATAGAGGACTTTGTCAACTCGACACTTGCCATCGGGAAGAGTGACTCGAACTCGTACCCTCTCCCTGAACCCCGTAGGTTTTATCATCGTAATTGTGACAGTTTGCCCTCTTTGGCCACAAATGATTCAAACCACGATCTGTCGCCAGTCATATGTTTGCTAGCTCCAGAATCGACATACCAAACAGGATCCCTCTATGTGGAATCTGTGGTAGTCATGAGCACCTTGTGTGCCCATTCAAAATCTGAGTCAGATTCTTCAACAGCAACATTCACCTAGGGTTGCTTGTTTTTATTTTGTGGTTTGTTTTGGCCTTTTTGCTTGTTCTTATGCCAACACCGGTTGGTGTCATGGTTGTCTTTCTCACAGATCTTGCACCACCTCTTCTTCTGTTGAGGTTGTTTGCCTTTTCCTTTCGTATCCTGTTGAGAATTTCCTCCTTTATGAAAGTTGCCTCCTTTTTGCCCATTACCTTTCTTCCTAGAACCCTTCCTGTTGGTGTATAGGGCTGTATTGGAAGAATCATCCTTGTGAAGTTGGCGTGCCTCCTATTGTTGAAGCAGATTGACCAACTCGATGTAGGTAATTTGTCATTGAGACACCTGGATGGAGGTTATCAACATATCAAATGAAGAAGGTAAAGCTCTCATCACAAGTGAAATGAGAAGCTTTTCGTCCACAGTATCTCCCAAAGAACTCAATTTTTCTTTCAACTCAGACACTCTGCACAGAAAGAGTCAACTGTTTCACCCTGTCTCAAACTCAGGTTATGAAGTTGTTCTTAAAGATGAAGAATGGTGGATTCATTCTTTCCCTCATAGATGGTTCTAAGGGCATCCCATGCCTCTTTACCACTTGCTTTGTCAGCTATATAAGGTTGCACTTCATCTGAAATAGCAAACAAAATGAGCACCTTTGCTCGACTGTCTTTCTTGTCAAAAGCTATCTGATCTGCTGAAGGACTTGTGGATCCTACTGTTGGTGAAGGCCTAGTTGTTATTCCAGTAACAATATCCCACAAATCTTCCATTTGGAGAATAGCCTTCATCTTATGTTTCCATGGTGTATAATTTGGACCTTTCAATAACTAATGCGGATCAGTCATCAACTTTGCAACAGCGGCCATAGTGAAGGTTCCTTATATCACCAATTGGTCCCCCTTTCGATATACCTTTTGCTAGGCCAATATACCGTACAAAATACCCACCCTTACGTGAGGGAAACTATAGGTATTTAGAAAGATCAACAAAAATCACCCGCCCTTACGTGAGGGAGACTATAGGTGAGTTTTAGAGATCATACGATACGTGGAACATAAGCGGTATTGAAAGGGAATCGCCTTGTTGATGGCACCTACCATAGAAGATTCTTCTCATGCGTGGGGCGTAACTTCCCCTAAACACTATGAAGAATACTTCGTCAGGATTTACGCCTAAACACAAGTGCAATAAAGGGTAGTGGATGGAGTAAAAAAATGCAAAAATGGCATACTTATTCCTCCCCGACGATTTATAGAGAACAAGCTCAGACGTCGTTATAGAAGCTATATTAGGCGGCGGATATAGTAGCCAAATCACGACAGCTTTACCTGTAAGTGTTGGCCAGAGGTATCACAAATACCGAACGCTGCAGTGCAATAAATTGCACGGATGGGTTTTAATTATTCTGGGGACTTAGGGAGTGAATTTGCTTTTAAGTTTTTAATGTTATAGTGCAAAAATGAAATATGCAACATACAACATAAAAAACTACCCACAAGAATAACCCACAAGGTGTCGGTCACAGCCGAAAATGCACCTTTTACAATGCCAAATTGCCTTTTCAAAAAAATTACTCACAATCCCCCTTTGATTTTTTGAAAAAATATCCCCCCTTTAAAAAAAATTCCTTTAACAAAGCATTTTTAATAATTATTATATATTTAAAATTAAAATAAATAATTTTAATTTATATAGTTTTAAAACTTTAGGAAAAATAAATTAAAATTAAATTTTAATTTATAAAGTTTAAAACTATATTAAAAAAAATTAAAATTAAAAATTTTAATTAAAAAAATAATAATTAAAAAAATGACTTCGAAAAAAAATTTATACCTTGGGGGGAGTCGGCGGGATTTGAACCCCCGACCTGCAGGCTCCCTGAGCCTTACCGCACGGCTCACGACCACGTGAGCCAGCGGGCTGATCCGAGAGGATCAGTCAACCTCCTCCTTTTTCAACGCCCGGATGCTCCTCCTCCTCTGCTGCGGCCTCACGCGCTGCTGCTTCCCGGCGCTCTGGTTTTTTTTCGAAAAAAAAAAACTTCACCGTTCCCGGCTCCCTGGCGCTGCTTCCCGGCGCTCTGGTTTTTTTTTCAAAAAAAATTTCGCGTTCAAATCGGACGCGCGTTTTGCGCTGGGGGGGTTTATACTCCCCGGGCGGAATTTAAAATTTTAATTTCCCGCTCACCGGGGGGGGGGCACTTCTTTTTTTTTTTATTCCGCCCAAGGGGTGTGGGGGGTGCAAATCCAACCCCCTTGGAGGGAGTGTCGCGGATATGCGACATGTGTCGCGTTCCACGCGCTGTCGCGGACGTGACATGTGTCGCGTTCTGCGCTCTGTCACGGATGCGACCTGTGTCGCGTCTCGCGTCTCGCGTCTCGCGCGACAGATGCGACCTGTGTCGCGTTTCGCGCTCTGTCACGGATGCGACCTGCACTCGCGACGCTGTGTCGCGTTCCGCGCTTTGTCACGGATGCGTCCTGCGTCCGCGCTCTGTCGTGGATGCAGTTGTGAACCACGCTGCAGACATCGACAGGAACGCAGACAGGGAGGCGGATATCAACAGGGACGCTGCGGACGTCGAGTTCCAGCCGCAAAAAAAAAAATTAACTGGACTGCGTGCAGCGCTTCGTCCAGCAGATGGCTGCTCTGCGTCCACCTCTGGCTATCCCACAAAAAATGCCGCCTACCAATCCTCTACGCTGCTCTAATACCATGTAAAAATCAGGAACATATTGTTTATTATTCAGCAGGGTATAAATAAGTTTTACAATGCCGAGAATAGTCACCGGCGCAACAGCTGAACTGAAACACTGTTACGAAGTTGTAACAGTATAACAACAGTCTGTCTAATAATGAATAAAGACAAACAGTACGCTAACAGTTTCGTAGCTTCCACCCTTTGTCGCTTAGTCAGCGAAGGAAATTTGAGCTTTTCCTTGGCTTGTTCCTTAGTTTCCTCCTGAGGCGGTTCGGCAGAGGCCTTTTGAGCATTTCCTTTGGTTGGTGTAGGCAAAGGAGCTTCGCTAGGGGCTGAAGTAGATGATTGTCCTTTCTCGGGTCAAACTTGCTCTTTTGAAGAAGCCATCTGAGTAGCATCTGCTCCTATTGTCTTTCTTCCTCCTCGGGTAAGTACTGCAACCGACTCCTCACCAATTGCCAAGTTGTGACTCATCTGTCTAATGACATTTACTTGACCGCTGTGACTACTGTTTGCCAGTGTCTGTACATAATGCTGGTGCAGGGTGCAGGTATTTTCTTCATGTGGATCATTGCACGTGTAGCACCAATACACATAGTCGAGATTGCTTGGAGCTTCATCAATTGCAGCATTTCTCGTTGAAGCTTTCCCTTGCTGGACTGCTTGGTCCTTGGTAAGCGCAGGTACAGGATAAGATCTCCTTGGCAGGAACTCTTGTTGTGCTTGCTTCATTTTTACAATGGTCATGTCATTAGACAACATCTGGACCGTAGAGTTCAAAGACTGCATTTCCTCCAGAATTCTAGTTTGTATATCATCGACTTTCGAAGCGAGTGGTAATGGAGCCATCGTTGGTATGGGAGGAAGGGCAGGATGTTGAGGTGGTGCTGGTAGTACAGGAAATGCTAAAGAGACAGTGGGTTGTGGAGTTGAAAATGTAGGGAAATGAATTTGTGGAGCGATGATTTGAGACACGACAAGATTCGAATTCCAAGATGAAATCAGAAGTGCGGGGGTGATGGAGACTTGCGAAGTGGCTGCGCTTGCATACTGGAGTTGTAAGAATTTGGGAAGTATGGGCGTCGGCATCCTTCGAGGGAGCTTGCCCACAGCTATCAAATCCATCTCTGCTCTCTTAGCTAACTCATACAACTCGAGAAAAGTATTCACATTAGAATATCTTACCATGAGACTGATATTGGGGTTGAAAGCCTGAAGGAAATAGAGCGTTGTAGCTTCATCGATTGGCCGAATTCCAACTGGCACTCTCTGCTAGGTTCGAGTGAACCTTACATTGAAATTCACGATCTCTTCTTGTGGATGTCTTTTGATTGAAGTGAACTGGTGCAGCAGAGAGGTAGGATCACAGGATTCATTGAAGTTTCCCATCAGTTAATCAGCTAACTGGTCCCATCTCGTAATACTATCGGGTGGTAGAGATCTATACCAGTAGAGGAGTTTCCCTCTAAGGGAAAGGACCAGTAGCTTTACCATAATCGGCTCTTCTGTAATGTCGTGGATTGCTACTAGAGATATTATATCCTGGATGTGCTCTAAAGCGGTCTTCCTAGTTCCATCGAACGTTGGGATTTTCTTTACGACAGCAGGCGGTACTTGTCCTTGTCCCACTAGATTTAGAGGTGACAAAGAATCCCATGCTAGAGACAATCTGGGTGGTGGTGGTTGCTGCATTTGCTATTTTTGTTGTTGCTATTGTTGTTGTGCCATACTTGCTCTTGGATTTTGAGAAACAAGAATTCCCAAAGCTCCCCTTTGACTACTAATAGGACAACTAATAGGAATAGAGGGGCTAGGGTGCTTCAGAGAGTTGGAAGGATTGGGAGGAAAGCTAGATGTTGTACTATCAGAAGTTGGGCTTTTTCTGCTGACAGAGGATGTTCCTTATTGCAAGAATTCAAGGGTGATCAACCTTGATTATTCCCCAAAGGCATCAATATCTAGCTCAAAGAACTCGATTTCCTCTCCTTTATTCTTAACTCTCCATCTTGTTTGCATGAAGGCACAGACTTTTGGTACTGGTCTTTTTGACTAAGATATTCTAGGGTAAACAGAGTCGCCAAATGTTAAAAGTCTTTCGGTAATGAGGGCATCGATCCTCACTACCACTAATCAGGTGAGGCTGATCGGGCCACACCAGGAACTTAGTTAGAACTATTGGCCCCGGTGAAGACGGGTTACATTAAAATATGGGACCTTGACTGGTTATGGATCTTTCTAAGACAGATACAGTCGGTCCCATTGGGCGTGCCAAAAACTGTTGGTCATCAAATACGCACAGGAAAGGACTTTGGATAAATGTATGAAACTATGCGCCCTAGACCTGTGACCAACATTGAAATGCCGAAGGGAAGAGATGCCCCTCGTGCCAATCTCTAGAGAAATGTCCGCTCCTATGCTAAACTACTTGGGTGTTTGAAGATAAGAGTGCAGGAAAGAGATAAAAGGGATAAGGGTTAGAGAAATAAATAAATAAGAAGTAGGGTTAGGGAGATTGGTGATTTGAGGAGGGAGAGAACAGGAAGCATGATCACTAACTGGCACCTGAATAGAAGTAAATAACACTAAGAGTAAAACGAATGAAACGTAATATCAACCTCCCTATGTATCCTCCCGAACGAGTTTCAGGACACTGTCCCCGATCGCACACCGGACGCAGAGTTCAACATCTCAGTCTGCAAACGAAGAGAGATGGAAGAATCAAGCAAAGCAGGCAGCATAAAAGGAAGTTAATAAGACACTTTTCTAACTCCTATGTATCCTTCTAAACTAGTTTCAGGGAACTATCCCTGATTGCACCCTGGATGCAGAGTTCAGCATCTCAGTCTACAAACAAAGAGAGATAGAAGAATCAAGCACAGAAGGCAGCATAAAAGAGAAGAATTGAGCTCAAAGTCTCTTAGTATTAATCACAGGACATCAAGTTACAGCAGCTTTCTAGCAGACAGTTGCCCCCCTTTTCATTACAATACTTGGGTTTTTATAGAGGACCTGGACCTCTGAATCATAATTACATAGCGAAGAAGAGTACGCCCTCGAGCCCTGAGAATCCGCTCCCCGAGGCTCTAGTAACCGAGTTTTCAAATCCATTACCAAAATTAGCTACTGCTATCGGGTCAACCATGGAAAGGTGCATTGATGAGCCGTCTAGACGTCCTTGGTCTCCGGGTGCGGTGCTCGAGTGGCTGCCATGCTCGCCAGGCTCTCCATCATGGGCTGATACTTCGTTTTTTATTGCCAAAAATGAGCAGCGGGCTTGCTGGGCACAAAAAATCACATTTATGAGGCACTTGATTGCCTCAAGAAAATACCCGACTTGGAAAATGTGCCTGTGAAGTGCTTTGCTAAGTCTTCATTCACCACTTTGCTTTGCAAGGGTTCTGGGCCGAATAAAAAACTCCTCTTTGGTATGTGCTTCACAGGATTGAGCTTCGCACAACTGCTTCGGGAGCGGGGAGCACCGGACCTCTTTGCTTTCGTCACTTTGTCATCAAAATTGCTTTGTCGATGCCTTGGAGAAAAACTTTGCTGTGATCCTCTTCCAGAACTGTGGTTCGGGAAGATCTCGACCGAAGCAATTGTCTTAAAAAAAATGTTGCATCCCTTTACTTCGGATAGAAGTACTTCACAGGAAATTAGCCAAAGTAAATGCTTCGCAATGTGTTCTTGCCGAAGTAAAGATGGTTCGCTGATGGAGAGGCCTGAAATGAGTACTTCGACAACTTTCTGGCAAGGTACTTTTAATGTTCTTTGAGTTCTACTTCACTGATTTTCTAGCCAAAGTGACTGATGGAAATACTTCGGGTGCGAAGTAGTTTTCTTGATGACTTCTTTGTGTATATTTTCAACGCAATGCTTCGCAGGAATATTGCCGGAAGTAGCCACTTGAAGTGCTTCGGTCCCGAAGTTCTTCTATTGCTGTCCTTGTATTTTACCTCGGTGATACTACTTCACAAAGAATTCCGCCTGAAGCGGTGTTGAAAATGCTTCGGGTGCAAAGCTCCCTTTTCTTTTGAATGCCACTTCGCTCATCTTTTGTCCGAAGTAGCGCTGGAAATGCTTTAGGCACGAAGCACTTCTCGTTTTTCTTTGGCGAAGCTTTCTCTCTTTTTTTTTCTAGTTTGTTTGGCAGCGAAGCTCCTTTTCTTTCATTTTTATATACAAAGGGGTAGCATTGGGAGCAAAAATTGTTGCAACTTTCAAAACTTTACACAATACTGTACAAAATTGTTTTCTTTTCTACCCCTTAAGGAATGTGACAAAATTGTCAACAGTTACTAGAAGGTTCAACAAAGTCTATCTTGGGACCTATATTATTTAAAGTCTCAACATTTAAAATATTATTTTTCTTGTTTATATTTTCTCCCTTTTTTCCTTGCTGAAAACCATTAATTTGTTGGTTTGTCTCTAAGTCCTTCCCTGCATCTTTAAATTGCATTTCTCAAATTTGTGTCTCCGTTATTTTCTCTTCCTCACCTGGGATATCATTTGTGGAAATAATTACAAACATATTAGTTGATAACTTTGATTGATTCTTCATAACTTGTTTTTATTAGTGTTTGTGAAGATAAAAATGTGACACCAAATAACAAGATATAAATTGAACTCAAAAAGACAATATTGCACAATGAATGATTTTATATTAATGGGGGGAGCCTCAAAAATCCATTGTTATAATAAGAATCTTTGAATTATTTGATACAAATATACACAATGCTAGGGTTCTTCAAAATCCTATCTACAATGCTGGTGGTGTCTCAAAAGTGCATCTCTACTCCCAATAGAGGTGAGTGGGCTTCTAATTATTTGATGTCAGGCTACTCCAGCTTAAACAGTTTTTCAATGCTAGTGTAATTCTATAAAATATACACATAATAAAATAGCAAATGAGTCAATAATAACAACGAAGGCTCCACAGTGTGAGACCCTCAGAAATCAAGACTAAACCCTAGCTATGCAATAGCAAAATGTGAACAAATTCTAAAAACACAATAAAATATAACAAAAATAACTTTGACTTACCTTACTTATCTTTCATTATGTTGTAGTGGAATGGTGCAGTGATGTCCTAGAATTTCTCGAGAGCTAGTAGGGATTCACATATCTAGTCTAATACGCCCTTGGGTGCTCGATGGCTATAAAAAATGCTCATGGGTGCTTGGAGGGGAAGCACTCGAAGGCATTCAGGGGCTGAGGGGAAGAGCTGCAGAAGCAGATACGGTTGGATAGAAGGGGCAACGATAGGTGCGAGGAATCTAATGAGCAAGGACAGATGGCAAGAGTACTCAGATACTAGAAGGGAACTCAGGTATCCAAGAACTCAAGGGAACTTAGGATGCTTACTCAGGAAAACTTCTTAGGTTTAGGAAAACTTAGGGATTGAGCCATGAAAATGGATCCTATTAATAATCCACACAAGGGTATGTTAGGGTTTGAGCAACACGAATTATGTGGCTCATATTAAAACATAATGGAAGGTGGATATTAATTTTGAGTGTGTGGCATGGTGATGTGGATGGATGGATATGATTAAGTAAAATTGTATGACTGGGATCAATTCACTTATATATAGAATAAGTATATGTAATTATATATGAATAATGGGTGGAAATGGTAAGAAAACTTGGATGGGCAACAAGTGGCTAGGTTTTGGTGTCTACAGATGCTCCTTTTTTTAATGTGTTGCGTGAAACACAATGCAGTGCAAAAACACAAGACACTTGTTTGGGCAAGGTGCAACAATAGCTTTCTCTTGGGATGAAAAATGAGCTTGAAGACAAAAGAATTAAAGTATTTGGATTTGTTTAGCTTACTCCCTAAATTGGTGAATGATTTTGCAGATGAATATCATGAACCAATTGAAAAATCTATGCAAATGAATGATGGACAATATGTATGATGTAAATGTGATACCGTTTTTGCCCCAATGGTTGAGAGGAGATTAGTGGAAAATATGTGATGATTGCCTCTATTTTTCCCCAACATATGAAGGTTTTTATGAAAATGTGATGAAGAATGCATATGTTTTTGCCCCAACAGATGAAAGGTTTTGTGAAAAATGTGTCTGTTTTCTTTTGCCCCAACAGATGAAGG
The DNA here is from genome assembly GCA_028583015.1 of Wollemia nobilis. Classification (NCBI taxonomy): domain Eukaryota; kingdom Viridiplantae; phylum Streptophyta; class Pinopsida; order Araucariales; family Araucariaceae; genus Wollemia; species Wollemia nobilis. The sequence continues at coordinate 4,798,458 of JAQPPZ010017072.1, forward strand.
GTTTTGTGAACAATGTGATGAAAATTGTGTTTGTTTTTGCCCCAAAATATGAAGGGGTTTTTGCCAAGTATAAAGGTCATGATCATGTAAGATGTATCTCATTGTGGAAAAGTCAAAACCAAATGTGGTTGCCCCAATTTTGGGATGATTTTATGCCACTAAAGAATGTGCCTTCCAGCATCATTGATATGCAAGGATGAATATGCAAAAATAAAAATAGTCAACTTCGGAGGACCAACTAGTGACTGTCAGATAATTCCTATGATCGAAACCAATCACCCTAGTTAAGGCTAGTCACCATGATGACTTTCAAGGAGATATGAAATGGTGAAATGTAATTTTATCCATGTTTTAAGCCCCACAAACTAGGCCATCAATGATGGCTTTTATGCAAATTATTCTTGGTAAGGTTTCACGCAAAATGTGAAGTACCAAACGTAATGTTCATTTTGAACAAGGAGATATGTGATGATGACAATGACCAGGTGTCCTTATGTTAGCTTATTCATCTTACCAAATTGCATGGATGCAAATCACTACAATTGCCAAGTATGTAGAATAAACTACTAGATACGAGGTTCACTTGAATGTTATTTAAACTTGGTAAATATGCAAATATGATGATTGATGATGTGAAAATTATTTATCGATGATGAAAATGATGATTATGGTCGTTTTGTGAATATTTGGACCATTTTGTAGTGCTTTTGTAACTTATTAGGCGAATTAGTGATTTGTGGTCGCAAACACAATTTATGTGTCCAAATTAGTTAGAATCTTCACAAAACCTGTTAATATGATGAAACGGGTGTATGAATACAATATGGAGTGATTTGATGGGGATTAGCCATTGTTTTGTAAAAATTGTCTTTGTCCAAATTGATACCAAATGCAAGTTGGTGCTTTGGCATGCAGAGATGTCCGTCAATGTTTGGGTGCTCTACAGACACCCTTGTGCACTTTAATACATCAAGAAATACGCATGGGTGTCTCAAGGTGCCTAAAGAAGCTATAAATAGCTTTTTGGGTAAATTTTGAGCCCATTTGTCGCTTGCGATATTAAGAAGTTCTGTATAGAAGAGTGGAGTGGAGTGAGGTGAAGTGAATTGGGCATAGAAGCTATGGCAGAAGTGGGAGCAGATGTGAAGCCTAGGGTTGAAGCTGGAGTGCGAGTTGCTAAGGTAATTTTCTTCTTTTTTTGTTGTGCAAAATTTTTTGTGATGATTTTTTGTTTGACAAAAGTATTTGTGTTGTGTTGCAACGTAGGATTTTGGAGGCTCGACACTGGTTCTTGTATTACATTCCTAGGATGAGGAATGCATTGGTGAAGGATGATTAGGATTTGCTAAATATGGTGGGGTTAGTGGAGGTATCTCATATTGACATAGTGAGGGTGGACGAGGGGTACCTCTCTACCTTAGCAGAGAGGTGGGATCTCAATAGGGCAACTTTTCAGCTTCCTATGGGAGACGTGACCCTTACCTTGGAGGATGTATATCGCATCCTCAAGGTGCCAATGGAGGGGAGTCATGTCGAGGTTGGA